>OX371263.1:5782905-8182905 GCA_947311025.1 Lypha dubia
GTTTGTCTTGGCGGCATTTTTTTGGCGATATCTAGCAGCTCAGCGGTTTTCCCGATTTTTTGTTATTTTTTAATAAAGTAATTTTTTCAATTTGGTGTATTTTTTTTGCATATGAGTATTTTTCTTTTGTTAAAGTTGTAGTTTTATAGGGATTATAAGTTGCAGCTTAATTTCAAAATCGCATTGCCTGAAGGCGGACCCTAACCTTTGTTATATTTGCAACAAAAGAGCGATGGCTACTTTTTTTAAACAATAAACAATTTGTTATCAACGAAAATTGTTTAATCCATGTTTATTTATATCAGTCTCCCTCCCTGCCCTAAAGGAATGTTTGTGTATCTTTCTGAGTAAATTGAGTTTTGTCGACATAACCTTTGGCCATTTACCCATTAAATGGATATTTCACTACCGAATCGCTGAGACAACAGTGCAACGAAAGTGCAAATAATAATCAAAGGAAGTAGGATGACCTACGTTAGACAAGTAGAATGTGTGGCTAAATGCCTACTGTAGGGTTGTTGCTAGTAAATTCGACTCACCTTACGATGAGCTGCAACATGTATACTTTTTACCCTTGGGAATTGGTATGCTAGTGATCATCTTTCCATGACCGGTTATTGGTGAGGTCTCCTTCAAGAGTACACGTGATGCTTGTGGTTGCTACCAATATCTCTGGAAGACGGGTTGGCAAAGTCAAAAATAACTGCGTTATTTTTTTTTTTTTTCTAGAAAATTTATTTAAACTGATTTAACAATTTGCAAAATTAAAAAAAAAAATTATTCGAATAATTTGTATACGTATTTGAACTATTTTTATTCTTATTTGAGAAAAAATTATGCAAAAATACTAGTTAATCATTAATCGCATAGTATTCGAATATTATTCGAAAAACTAATATGAAAATACTTTTAACGATTTTTTTATCTGAACTATTTTATTCGATAAATTTTTAATCGACTAGTTTTTATATAAATAAAAAAATTTAATATTCTTCTTTTACTTTGTCTATTTCATCTTGTTAGTTTATCCCTACATAATATATATTTCAAGTGAAATTGTTAATTCAATTATAAAAACTTTCTTTCGTTCAGATATCAGAGCCTGAATAAATAAAAAAAA
Organism: Lypha dubia; assembly: GCA_947311025.1. Lineage (NCBI taxonomy): Eukaryota > Metazoa > Arthropoda > Insecta > Diptera > Tachinidae > Lypha > Lypha dubia. The sequence goes on from OX371263.1 coordinate 5,784,026, forward strand.
ATGCAGGATCAATTTCGATCAAGAATTACGGTTATTCTTTTTGCACTCTGAGCTAAATAGTTGCTTATAATACAACACATATTACAATAGTCTTTCATTCTACATATTTTGTAACGTAATCATGCTCAAAAAAATTATAATAAATCTTTTTAATAAAGTTTCTTAAAAAATTTTATAAAAATTTTCTATGACATAAATGTAAAATTTTTTAAACTAACAAATACAAGTAAGTCAACCTCTGCAAGATAAAAAATAAAATACATTAATTTACAAACTAAAAAATTGGAGGACTAACCATTTTGTCTCTACACAAAACTCGAACACTAAATAACTGCAAAATAAAAACAAGTCTAAGCAACTAGAAATCAACGCCCCTACCCAGAGAAAAAAAAAACACACAAATAAACCCCATTTTAAACAGTTAACTAACTAATACACACTCTTTTTATTAGAAAAAAAAACAACATTGTTGAAATAAAACAAATCATATGAAATATTAGCCATATCAAGTCAGACTGGGCAGGCTACTTAGAGTTTCTTTTTTATTTTAAAATGATTTAAACGCTTGTTTCTAGCCAAGCAGCTCCGCTAAGCTAACTTTACTAGATATTATTTCATTTCATTACAGTTTGTTGGTTTTTTTTTTTTTTTCCTCAAATATAAGAGGCCGTTTCGAAATGAAACTGCAAGTTTATTGGTCAGTCAAAATGAATTTATTTGCACTTATACAGAGATCGTATTGAAATTTAAGTTAAGAAAATAACAGAAATATTTGTACAAAAAAAATTTATAATAAAGTTGATTAAAACTTGTGTGTGTGCTAAATGGGGATATACTCGTAATTCAACAAAATAAGATACATATATTGACTAAAACTAAACAAAACCTGTAATCATCAGCTAACGTTTAGTGAGACAGACGGACACAGAAGATGGTTTAATAAAATCATAATCCCTTTTTAAGTTATTAACGTGTATAATTTTATTTAACAATAATTAACTTAAAAAACAAACAGAGTGATGGCTGATAATTAATCGATTGCTGGCGTTGTCATTAAACTGACAAGTTGCGGCAAATTAATTTGCAGTTGAAAAAACTTTTGAAGAATAATTTTCTTTAAATTAGAAAGAAACCAGAGCAAAGCCGTAGTCGTAAGCCCTAAATAGCAGCTGCAAAATTCTACATAGAAACTTAAAATAATAAAGGAAATTACCTAAAATTTTATTCGAATTAAAGTTTTTCAACTAAAAATAAAATAAAATAAGAATTTTTAAAAACAATTAATCGACTAAAACATATTCGAACACCATATTCGAATAAAAGTTTTTATACGAATATTAAAATCAGTAAAATTAATGAAAAAAAAAGTATTTGGATAAACATTATTCGGAAAAAAATATTCTTAACAATTATTTCAACATAATTCATTTGAACATTATTTTTCGAATAAAATTTATTCGAATAAAAAATTTGCGAATACAACTTATTCGAATGAATGTTTCATATCAGGAAAAAAATTTTAAAAATCGTTTTATCAAATTTTGACTTGATTAAATTTTTCTAAGATTATTCGGAAGTCAGACCACGAGAAAATGTATTTTTTTTTTTATTTCAGAATTTTACATTTTTCTATTTATACCCACCAAATGCTTGGTAATGTGTTGCAACTACCATACTTCTCAACACAAACTAATAACCGTCTGCATTACTTTACAGTAGTAAATTATAAAATACATACTTACTACAAAATAAATAGAAAATTTGTTGTCATATTGGCCTTAGGGGCTGTGCACATATTACGTAACGCTGTTTTCAGAGATTTTATACCCTCCCCCCTAATTTTAATAATTTTTCAGTGCAAAATTTTCCATCCGTAACAAATCTTTAACCCCCCTTGGAGCGTTACGTAATATGTGCACAGCCCCTTAAAGTAGTATTCGCAAAAATTATCAGCATTTCAACACGGAGCGAAATGTGAGTAAAATACTCGATAAAAAAAAACACAACAACAATAAGTTAAAATAAGAATTTAATGAGATGAAGCATATAATTTTGAAAAAGTTTTCTTTCCATAATCAGTGACTACTAAATAATATTAATATTTAACTGTTGATTTGTAAGCCAAAGTAGTAAATTGTTGGCGTGCGTGGTCATAGAAAGTCCTGTAAATCACATATTTCAGTTCTAAGTTGTAAGTTCATCACTTTTATGTAAAACAATGCAAAAAGTATTTCTGCGAAAGAAATAACTCCGTAACTCTTCGCTGAAGGGCGGTTTTCAATAGCAGACGACTTAACAACTTTAAAATAATGTGCAGCAATTGGCTAAATAATGGTTCTGAAATACACTGTTTGGAAAAGTAAAAAATTAGTAACTCTTACATTCTGTTGTATTAATATCTGTATGGTTTTTCAAATAGACGCCATTGTTATTTAAATTTAATGTTTCAATATTCACCCTAAATTAGCCAGTTATCGCCATACAGCAAAGGCCTTTCAATCCTCTAACACTCAATCGAGCATTTACCACACACACCCAATAAGATTTACGACAGCCATTAAAGCGGCAACTGGCAACTGGCAACTTTAAATAAATTAACTTTATTTTTCTAGATAACTATTTTTTTTTTAAATTAGAAAAAAAAAATTAGCTACACATCTACAATCTTACAACAGCAGCCTCATTTTCATCTTAACAGCCACATCAGCATCATCTTGAATAGAGCTTATCTCTAAAGCTGTTAATGATTTGAAATTATTTGTCACAAAACAATTTCAAAATTTTTATTTTTGTCGAAGCAGGCAAATAAACAACAGGTGGCTGGCAAAAAATAATAAACGCAAAAAAAAACGAATTTTTTTTCATTTGTACTCTTCACTCCCCCTTTAGAGTGACAAAATTTAGTGACACACACGCCTTAAACTAGCAAATTTATAGAAAATGTTTTGTTTGCAAGAAACTAGATGTACGTAGTGCCCCAACAAACCGCAAGAAGATTTTATTTGTTGACAACATAAGCTATAACAGCAGCAGTTTTAGTAGCAGCAACAGCAAGTAAATATGGAAAATTTAAAATATTGCTTATTGTATTGAAAATGGCGTCGTTTAAACACTACAAATTATATTGCATTTGTATAATTTCATGGCAAAAAACTAGAAAGCACATGCACACACACACACATGGTAATATACTAACAAAAATATATACACAACACTTATAACAAGCAGTAAGAAACAGTATGCAGTGCGTTGTGCAAAGATTTCCACACATTGACATTAAGCCGAAGTATTGGTGTTTAATGTTAGTGCATCTTTACAATTTATATGTATGTGTTTGCTTTACAAACTGTTTTTTTTTTTTATTAATATTTTGTTTATTGCAAAAATGAATGAATAAAATTAATTAAAAACAGGTAAACAATTAAAATTGCGAATAAATATAGGAAGTAATTTGACTATATTTTCTTTGAGATTTAGCAAAAACTTGCAAAAGTTTTTATGGCATGAGCGAATAATAAATCCAAGTGTTGTATAGAAAATATCAACACTTTTAGGAGCAAAAATTGATAAAGTGCAACTAATTAAAGCCATTAAGATGGTATTAATAAAGTTAAATCTAAACTACAAGGTTCTACAAACATTAAGGATATTATTGCCTTTCAAAAAAGACATGTACTGAATTTAAATAAAAAAAATTCGGTCAATTTAAAAAAAAATTCAATTAGAATTTAGAAAATTTGTTTTTCCAATTAAAGAAATTCCTTATTATAAGAATAAAATCAAATAGTTCCTGTCCTAGAATATAATTAATAGTCTTAGTCCAAAAATAAACTTACTTTTAAGGAAGTATTTATATAATTTGGGAGCGCATTTTCTAATAATAAGAATTTTTCCCTAAGTTTAAGGACATTTTTGTCATACGATTGAAATTATTTTATTTCAGCTTAAAAAAATAATTTAGGAACTTACACGGAAAACGGTTGTCAAAAACCTAAATTCATAACTTTTTTCCTTGAATTGCATAAATTTCCAAAATTTAAAGAAAACAATTTTAATAATTATTTTTAGTTCAAAACTTACAAGTTTAAAATAATTTACTTTGTTCGTATAAAGTAGTTTTGTGTATAGGCTGGAGAGAGGTAGCAATGTGTATAAGTGTACTGGTTTTAATAAATGGTTTCCTACACCCTTCATTCCAGACAATACATCTAAATTTAAAGAAGCAGCCCCGGAAGATCCAGCATCGCTACGAGAAAACAGGGAATTAATAAGCTGTTCGGAAAATCAAAAACCATACAGCAAGAAAATAAACAACTATACAATTAAATGAAAACATTTTTCCTAGTTCCTTGTTTTTAGTAAATATTTTCCCAGTTTTTGGTGAAAATTTGCTGTGAGAGACGAAATTTAAAGATTCTACCACAAGGAAAACTTTACAACAGAGTTTCTGTAAAAGATGGCATTTCCCAAATTTTATTTAAATATTATTTTTGAATGGGCACAATCCAATTAAAGTTAAACTAAAATGATATAAAAAATTCAGCAATTTTTTACGACTTAATTGATTTTATTTTAAATCAGTTTTGCTGAAGCATAAAAATATTAGATTGTCTACAAAACAAAAAAACTAAAGCCCAAAAATTATTGGTGACTAAAAAGCAATTACAATATCTAATGAACCTTTTTTGTATAACACTTTCTCTGACAGCAGCTTCTGTATAAAAGTGCAATTTAAATAAAAAATTAAATTTTTTTTTTTGATAATTTTATTATTTGTTGAATATTCAATTGTAAATTGAAACATCAATAAGTTTTTCAAGTCTTAAATCTAAAAACTAAATATATGTTTAGCAAATGCTAAACAAAATTTTTAATTTCAACAGCTGATTTTTGTTGTTTTACATCTCTCGTGTACGGCTGAGAGAAAAAGTATCCCTCCTCCTCCTCAGCCGGGTGTGGCCTCTATACTATAGAATATTGCGCGCAAGTTGGGTGCAAAACAAGTTTTTTTATATATTTTTTTCGCGTGTTTTGAAAATACTTTCAGTGACTGCAACAAAAATGGTAGCTCGGAAATTTTTTTGAAGTAAAACTCTTATTTTCAAAAACAAATTGTATGTACTCCTCTGAACAGTGATTTATAAAATAAATGTTTGATGCTTTGAAAAATTAATAACTTTAAGGTACAAACGGATGAAATTGGATAATTAATTTAAATATAACTTTGTTTGCTTACTGCAGCAGCAAGGTATATATAAAGTATGCCTTTGATAGTATCAAAATAACAGACAATTTAATCTAAAGAAATTTTTTATTCAGATTTTTAGTTCGTAATACGAGTAATTAACTAAACGGTAGGTCAAACCGACTTTATGATATTTCGATAGCAATCCCAGTCTCATCATCACAGTTGTTTATCGCTTAGACCTCATTGTCAATCATGACAGCTGCAATCAAGTAGGTGAATATCCATTATCATTATTTAAATCTGTTGAGTCAGTTGAAAGCTTATCATCAGCCTTTTTTCATGTTAATGATGTGAAAATTCACTAGTTTCTTGTCTTACTATTCAATTGAGCTTTTTTTTTTGGTTTCTTTCATACTTGGTATAAATAAGGTTATACGAATAATTAAAATATCTTTGGATTAAACAGTTTGAGGGTGGTTTTGGTTGAAATGCTTGACACATTGACTATTAGTCAAAGACCTTGGATCGATCCCTGGTCAAGTGAAGTCAATTAAGATCATAATATTTTCTAATGTGCATTAGTGTGGCATTTTATTAATTATTGTTGGACTGTTAAAGTGATAAAGCCATGGTATTGGTCACTAAAGATTACTACTGTGTCCAGCTAATGTATATAGCAGCGCATCAACCCTTTTGCGCTATAATTTTCAACAGCTTTAACTGTGTACTTCATAATTTAACTAAATTCTATTCGTTTACTTGTAAATGCGAACGTCTAACAGAACGTCGCTGGATACTTAAAACAACTAGTTTTTATTAGTAAAATATTGATAATAAAAATATAAATTTTTCTTCGAAATTATTTATAAATTTTCTTTCCCAACAGCATATTTCTTTTAATAATAAAATACGAATATTTTGTACGTTTAATTCATTCGTTAATAGTCTGTAAAACAAAAGACTTAAGCACCAAACTCTACAGGTCACTATTACATGCATTTAAATGTGTTCGTTGCTAATAATGAAATTTTACAATTATTACGAGCATATAACTTAACTGTTGCCTTTGCCATACAAAAAAAAAAAAAAAACAAAAACGAAAATGAAAATATCCAATTTTTCCATGTCATTACTATAAAATTAACTATTATATTTCTCACCTTATTAACCCTACCGCTACACTATAAATATTCAAATAAACCATAAGAGAGATTTTTGTTCTTTAATTACCGGCTAATGTGTGCAACGATATAACTGACCCGTTTAAAGTTTACTCACCAATAATAAAAAAAAGGGTATTGGTAACAGAATATAAAAACAAAACCACTAAAAATTGTATGTTGAAGTAAAATGGCTTTTTAAACGTCTGTGACATCTGACACGCAAAACTTAAACAAATAAAGTTTTTCATTAAGCAACTAGTAGTTGTACTAGCGATAGTGTGTTCATGGTAATATTGATATAACAGAAGAACATGATAATGATGATGATGATGATGATTAAAGAAATATAAAATACCAGTAGCCAAATGTTGGCTACTGCTAATATTTGTTTAAAGCATCTACATGCAACATTACTTTGGTAAATACAACCAAAAAAAAAAAAAAAACAGAAAAGAAAAAATAAACGACAACAAACCTCAATACTTAAGATTGTAAAGATGCGTAAAATACATATTTAAAACTAACCTAAATAACCAGCAACTACAACAAACACCAACACTCAAAAGATAGCATTTGCCACAACATTTAACTATTATAGAAAAAAAAAAAAATACTACACAAGTTGTATGATGAAAAATAAATAACAAACAGTGGCCATAATGTTATTTGGGTGTTAAGTTTTTTCTCAAATTTTTTTTCGTTCATTTATGTTTAGACAACATTTACAAAAAAAAAGTATAAATTTATAAAGATTGACCCTTTTTGACCACAAAGCAATGGCAATGATAAAGTATAACTTGTAATTTACACGGTTTGCCAAAAACTATCACTTAACGATTACTTACTTACTCACTATACAATAGCTACACAAACGTACATACATACAATACTGTTTAGATTTACAACATTTAAAAAAAAAAACATTAGCTACCAGAAATATGGTACGAAAAATACTGTAGAAGAGCAAAAAAAAATTATATGAAAAAGTACTTTTAAAAGAAAAATTACAGCAACTTCTTGGGATGACAAAACAGGAACGTGGAAATATTGAAGAGCTTGAAACTATGACAAAGTATGAATGCTTGCAGTCCTGTATCTTGCATACCAATTAATCGAGTACCTGAGTTACCGAATTACTTCAATACTATAATTTTAAACAAATTTTATGAAAATTAGGAACAAATATTTTCATGTATCGAAAAAAATTTAAAATTTCTTGAGAAATACTCCATTGACTCAGGAATTTTTATAATTTACAACTTTTTTTTAAACGTTTTGTTTATTTTTTTTTTTATACGCCCCTGTTTGACTCCTCTTCATCGATGCGAACTACCCATTAGGTAAAAAAGTTAAACTAAGCTTTTATGGTGTGTAAGATTAACAACAATAATAACAAAGTATCATTGTATTTTGTTGTTAATGCTATTAACTAATATACATATGATGTTTGTTAAAGTGTAGTATGTTGTTCTTGTTGCTGCAGTTTTTTAACGTTATTCTGAGAGACAAAAAAAGTCCATATACACACAAAATGTTTAAACGATCGTATACATTACATGGTGGTGGTCCAACGATTATCATGAATTGATCTGTAAAATGTCAAAGCTACGTAAGAAGTTGTAGGAAAAAAACTATGCATGTATATAGATTTTCTTAACAGTAGTCTAAAAAGAAGTTTATATGAGCATAATAAAAGAACAAAAGTTTATATGCGTTTTCTACTTAATGTTTTCGTTTTTTTTTTTTTTTTACTCCCCAGCAGTGAAGCAGGCCAAACAGCCAGGTAGCAAGCAATTGAATTGCAAAGCAACAGTTTAAGCAAACACATACATTTGCAACTATGAATCTTTTGATCGTTCTTAATGCATTGTAACCTAAAATTCAATAGTTTCTGTGTGTGTGTGGCAATTGCTTACTTTGAACCGTCTTCATCATTATGATCAGCAGCATCATCATGATGATCATACTTCTGGTACTACAAAATATTTTTTGGTTGCATTTTTCATAGTTTTTCCCATGTCCTCCGCACAAAAACGAAACCTAAAAAAATGAGACACACATGGTGACTTTATATGTTTGAAAAGCATTTTTGTAAGATAACAAAAATGTTGGCAGCATTATTGACATTATGAGTGACAGTCGATTATTTATTATGTTGGTCAGTGCATGTGTTTGTACAAAGAAATTAATCCATGTACATATATTTGTATATGAAAGTCCAAATATATTTATAGATTTCAACAAAATTTGCGGTATATGATTGAGAAAAAAAAAATATTTTACTTTGTTAGAAATATTTTCTGTTAAAACAAATTGTTAATATAATTAATTGTTACGAATATTTCTGTATCAATTTTTTTTTTTTTTTAAGACATTAATTTGAAAGAAAGTTTAAATCAGAAATTGTCAAATATTTCTTTATGTTTGCTTCTTAAGTCTTTTGTTTTCTTGTATTTTGTATTCAAGTAAAATGCATGTAATTTTACTGACAAGCTTTAAAGTCCTTATATTATTTTTTTAAGCTATTTTCATCAATAAAAGAGTAAAGTTAATCTATTTAATTTTAATTTACTCCAGATTTTGAGAGTTGAAGTAATGTCCGTAGGCTAGAAAGTATGAATGTGAGTCTTCTAAATTTTGAATGACAGAACCACACGGTGCTTAATTTGGCGGATTTTACACTCAAAGCTTTCTCTCTTTCCCACCCTAACATCTTTTCTCACTACACTGTTGCTTGCCGAAAGAAGGCAACACGTTATTAAATAACTGGTTCGTATTACTGCCTAAAAAAAGTACGGTATAAACATGAACTGACTAGCAGCTAAGAGTTGTATAAGTTAACAAAATTTTCGATAACAGAACTTTTTGACACACAAAACTTTAAAGTGGCACGAAAAACCTCCAACAACGTTGGAAAAATTTATACCCAAACAAAAGACATCATTGACAAGATTGATAAGTCCAATATAATATATAAAATACCGTGTAATGGTGATAACAATAGCGCCTGCGACATGGTTTACATAGGCACGACAAAAAATAAGCTAAAAACAAGAATTTCTGGCCACAAATCTGATCAACGATTAAGCAAAAATAAAATAACACAAAAACAAGCACTAGCGTCCCACTGTGCACAAACAAACCATGTTCCTGATTTTGATAAAACAAATATATTACAAAGTGAGAAAAATTACAAACGCCGTTACATGTTGGAAATGCTCCATATAATTAATACACCAGTTTCGAAGAGAATGAACTTTAAAGCTGATACTGAGAATTGTGCTCAAATATATAGAAATTTAGTTAATAAGAAAATAAGTAAGAATAGGTAGGGACTATGGTGAAATATATATAACTCAAGCAGTAGACATATAAGTTTATCCAACAGTGTAATATTAGACGAGAACAGTGACACTGCTTTGTTTTGATTTTAAGCAACTTTAAACTTAAATGTGAGTTTGTGTTTATATTATACTAGCTTATGCCGGTGTGCTTCGCTACCCCCTCGTTATAAAATAAAATTAAAAGTATGTATTTATATATCCTATTTAAAATTTAATGACGGTCGATCCAGTAGTTAAGACTATATTACGATTTTTAATTTTCCTTAAAAGGGGCGTGGTCCAACCCACTTTTCTCCTGGTACATATTCCGAATTATGCCAATACCATATGTACCAAATATCATCGACGTAGGTAAAAAAATTCCCAATATATGGCGATTTAAATTTTTGGGTTATATGGGCGGTGCCACGCCTCTTTGTCCAATCAAAACTTCATATTCATGGCATATTATTCCTTCCAGAGTCACAGTAACATGCTGTGAAAATTTCAGGAAGATCGGTCCAAGGGTTTGGTTTTCCTAAACATGCGCGTGGCTTCCACCCACTTTTCTCCTGGTACGTATTCCAAATTATGCAAATATCATATGTACCAAATATCATCGACATAGGTAAAAAAATGCCCAAAATATGGCGATTTAAATTTTTGGGTTATATGGGCGGTGCCACGCCTCTTTGTTCAATCAAAACTTGTTAAAAATTGTTTACTGAAAAAGCTTTTATAAAAAGGTATTGTGAAAAAAGCTTTCGTGTAAATAATTGCATTTGTAAACGAAGTTTTGTCCACCTAAATTTTTTGAAGGAAAAAGTTTTTAAATAAAGTAACAAGTATATTAAACTGTCTCTAATGACTGCAATAAAACAATATATACAAATTAAATATCGATACCAAAAAGCTTTTACTTGTCTAATTATTTCAACAACTACATCATAATAATTTTTATTGTATAAAAAAAAACTTTCTTTTTAAGAATCCTCTGTTAAAACTTTTTTTAATCGACTGATTAAAAAAAGTTAAAGAAATAATTTTGATTAAAAAATAAAACAATATTACAATGCAATTCCAAGTCACACATAAAATATAGATAATAAAACCATGTGCTTTCCATCGGCCATCTCTCATTAACTATGATTTCATAGAATCCACTTGTCATATTTTTATTTTCTCAAGAAATAATAAACTTCCTGGTTTTTCTATCTTACTCAATGTCTTAGTGAAGCATTAAATAAAAACTAAAAATTTTACTTTACTAAAAAGTGTCTCTACCTAGAATATTGATTTTATTTTTTTGTTCATAATTATTATATTTATTGTCTTTAACTTATTTACCATATTCCGTGAAATTTTCACTAATGCAGTAATACACTTTTGTGCCATGGAATCAAAGTTTGTGGCATGATAAGCATAAACTTGAACTAATTTACATAAAAGCATCACTAAAAAGGTTGTCAATAAACTGAGATGCTCACAGAGATACACCGAAATGAAGTTCTTCTAATCAAGCAGAACCGAATGAACGACTAAGAAATAACTGACTGTGTGAAAATATATGAAATTTCCAATAGAATTTTCGAGTCACTTGCTAAAGGAGACTTGGTGGCAACGTTTAAATGTTTTTACACCAACAGGTGATGTGTGATGATGAGTAACGTAGGAAAACACTTGGTAAAGTACTTGAAATGTTTTAGCCAACCAACCAGCCAGCAACAACTCAAACAACTTGACATGTTTTGTAAAGAAAAAGAAAATTATATTTATTCTTGATGATTTTATTTTTACTTTTTTCCTGCTTTTTACGCTGACTTTGCTTACATTTCCATCATCTGCTAGATTTTTAGAACTATTTCAAAGCAAACGTTTAAAGTAGCTACTTCAGTAGCTGCTTCAATATGGCTAAAAGGCAAATGAAGGCCCAGACAAGCTAAGACCGACATTAACCACGAAGTATCTGGGTAAATATTGTTTGCTCTGAAGGTCTTACTTCAAACATTTAAAATCTTGACTCTAGTGATGAAGAAAAATGTGAAGAAATAAATTCAAATTTCAAATAAAAACAAAAACGAAATATAAGAGGAAAGAACGAGAGAAGTTTTAGAATCAAACAACAGGTTTCTATGAAAATCCCATGTAAGAAAGTTTCATTAATCTGTATTTCCACATTTCTGAGGCCGACCCTCGTAAAAGCAAATAAAAGCGTTAAAATATAAAAATATAAAGAAAATCGACCTAAAGTTTTTAGTTTTGCATGGTTAAAAATAGCGTTAAATAATGCCAAAATGTAAGGCCATCAACATTTTCATGGATAAGGACAACAAAAAACATGCGCTGTTGCTGGCAGCAGCTGTAGCAACAACAATTGCAATAACATTTTGCTACGACATTGTGCTCATAAAATCACGAATTGATGGAGTGTCTAAAACGATCAGCAAATCATTTACATCTTCAACAACAAAACAAAAATTATACAAAAACACACACATACACAGTCATCCTCACACAAGAAACTTAGTATGTCTTGGTTGCAATGAAGGAAGGTAGGCAGGTAGTCAGGCAGGACGGACAGTAGAATTTGCTTGAAGCATTCAACTCTACTATCAACAGAACAACAGCAGCATTTTGTTTAAAGTTACAAAAGCTTTACCACCACTGTTTCGTTACCACACTACTAAGTCCAAGAAGCTTCCTTTATTCGCAAAGACAACACCACAAGAGTTAGAGGAATCACAACAATAAATAAAAGAAAACGTTTTAAGCATATGAGACGATTTTTTCGTTCTGCATAACGAATGATGGAAAAAAGATCTCAAGAAAAATCAATTCACACTCGTTTAAATTTAGGAGTAATAGTCAGTCATCATATGTCAAGAAGCCGACAATAGGCGAAACTGAAAGATCCTTACAAAGGATCCTTCGTTGACAAAAACAAATAATAACAAAATATTAAACACAAGATTGGAAGAAAAACTTCGTTTAAATTGTAGAGTGTGTAATTTACGTCTCACTAATTTCATTTTTTTAATAAAATATATTTAAACGAAAGAAATATTTCAGCAAAAACATGAATAAGAAACTATTCGATTAACAGTTCGTGTAATAGAAATATTCGAATAAAGTATTATTCGAATAAAAATAAATTCAAATAGCATTATTGAAATAAAATGTAGTATAACTACTCGAATAAATTGTTATTCGAATAAAAGCATGAAACTAGTCGAATAATAATTCTTCTTTAGATTTATTCGACATCATGACAGGAGTGAGAGCAACTGGCATAGAAACCGGAAAAGTGGGACCTGGGCGCAAAAAATGGAACAATTCGAAGAAGAGATGATTTCAATAAAAATAAATAAAATTTATTAAAATACAATATTATTCAAACAAAATACAACCGAATAAAACATTATTCGAATAAACTTTATTCGATTAAAAGGTTATTAATTGAAAATATTCGAAGAAAAGCATTAATAACAAACAACAAATAACCGTTGTTCTGAAAGATCTATTCGAATAGGAAATTGCTCGAATAAAAACTGCGTAATATAAAATTTTTTGCTCGAATATTTTTTACATTTACGATATCTTTAAGGGGTTCCAAGGTTCCACACACCTTGTTAAAAAAATTTATTGGTTAAAATTGTACGAAAAAAATTATTCGATTAAATATTTAGTCGATTAAAAATAGATGAATAAAAATTAACATTATTAATTTTTGAAAAGAAAAACGGTTAAGTTTTGTCGAAAACCTTTTTTTTTAATTTCCCGCATTAGATAAAGCTTTTAGATAAAACTGAGTTTTTAATATTAAAAATTATGTTAAAATATTGTAAATATTAAAATTGGTAATGCAAACTTTTTAAAAGATGAGAATTTCACCACAAGTACAAGAGACTAAACTTACATTAGTTCTTTAGCAACAGCTGTAGGGTGAATACAAACTTCAAAACTAAACCATGGCATTGGAATTCTATCCACTTGACTATTACCAAACAAACGGCAGCATCTCTTTTACCACTTCACCTCACTGTCTTTTAATTTTGCATGTTAGTATTATTACATTTTTTTTATATATTATTTATTTCACTTAGTTTTTGTTTGCACTTCGTCTCCTGAAGCAAATCCTCAAAGTCCTCAACAGTTTGGAGATGCAAACGTAGAAAAAAAACAAAAGAAAACAATTTATGTAGGGTTAGAGGGCGCATTCGGCTGTTTACTTACATATTTTAATATGGTTGCTGTTGTTATTATTATTGTGGCTGGTACATTTAGATAAGCCATAGAGCATGGCGAAATGATTTACATTTCTTTAACATTCAACACTTTTTTTTCTCTCGCCAAACATTTTTACTACTTATTTTCTGCTTTAAGTAATTTATATTTAAAGCCAACTTAATGTTTATGGTGGAAGTTTTAATTTTACTTTTTTTTTTTTTGGTCTTTTGTTCAGAGTGTATAAAAGTTGTGGTGTGAACAAAATTGTAATTAAATTTAATGATTTTTCAATATACTAGAAAAAAATTTTGTGAAAATTGTTTTATGTTGAGCTAAATTAAATATTTTATTTAAGGGTTTCGAAAGGCTGTAAAAATAAAAGGGTTTAAGGTGATACTGTTCACAGAACAATTATTTTAACAATAAAAGCTGTTTGTAATAAAATAAATATGAAGTGAGAAAATGTTCTTTTTGTTTCTGCAAAGAAAAATATTTCTATGTACTTTGGCTTTTACTTGAAAAAAGTTATCATATGAATTATTGCTATAAAAAATAATGAATTGCTTTATATTAAAAGCTTAAAAAAATAAGCTTTTTAATACAATTTTGTTACAAGTTTTACTCAATTTTATTCATTTAAGAGATAGCAATTTGTCGTGTAAATAGTGCGGAATTGCTTTCAAAACTTGTCATCAATAATCATGTTTAATTAGTTAAACTAAAATACTACATTTGCTGCACACAAAAGTCATGGCAATTTATATAAAACCGATATTGAATATTTTTTTGGGGAAACAGTATGTTTATTAACATCGACAAAATATATAGTAGGCAAAGATTAAATATATTTTTTGATTGATTCTTTTCAAACAGTATCGTGTCATTCTTCCAGAAAAGTAATTTATATTGAGTTTTTCCACATGCTGTGCAATCAGAAATCATCTTAGATTATAGTCATGAGTCCCGACTACAATCTACAGTGATATTCAATGTGGAATTGTAAAAGAAAACTCGCGAATCTTCAGTTCAATTTCGTCACTTATGCTAACTTCATGCCAAGTTTTCATTATACATTATAATACTGCGACAATATACAACAAATTTAGAAATTGAAATATAAAGTTATGACACCTTGAAGAAGAACTTGAACCACTTTTTTTTATGTAATTTTTATTCATGATGAAGGATCAAAATTTTTTTATATAATTTTAGTCTCTTAGAAAACTCTGTTTTTTTAGTTGTGTTACGTTTTGTGCAAAATTAAATTTAAATCCGCTTTGTGAACTAAAGTTCATTAAATTCTATTATAAAATTTAATTAGTCGTATTTCTAGGAATTCCCTTAAATAGTTGGCGGCGCCAACTTTCCCATAAAAAAATTTATTTTATTATTTAATTATATTTTAATCTTAATACTTTAAATTAATTCATAAATGGCAAATTTTAACTTCCTTATTACCATTCTTTTAAATTTATAACCAGCTATAAATAATAAGTTTAATAGTTTTCTAACAATTATTTGTGCTAAAAAGCGCCATTAAAATTGGCGCCTTTCGGAGACAGTTAGATAAAGAGATCCACCCAATTTTTTATATGCTGAAAAAACAAGCACGAACATAAAACCATTAATTGAAGTTTTTATTCTAAGAAATCATAATAAAGGCAAATGTTTTTTTTATGCAACTGAATTTATTGCAAAATATCCGCCTATATGTTTGTATGATTTTTTCTATTTTATTATATATTTTTATGTAAATTTTTTTATATGCTATAGGCGCCATGTTGTTTTAACTTTATTTGTGGTTTAAATACGTTAAATGCCATCAATAAATTTTTAAGGTTTTAGTTATATTAGAAAATAGGGAATATCTTGCCTTTACTGGAATAGTATTAAGGAGCTTTAAAAAAGCTTTAAAATTTTAAAGCCTAAAGAGTGCTTCCACTCATATTTCCTTTATATATCGATTCATAAAATAAGTTATAATGTACTTTTTTTATTATTTGCCTGTTTACTATGTGTGCTTTTCCAGTCCTGCCTTTTTAATTTCTTATTCACTCAATATCAATTGCTATTAAAATTGAATGTCTTCTAAAACTAATTGCTTGTTTTTTTTTTTTTGCCTTGATATGATTAACATTTTTTTTATTTATAAAAGTGCAGTTTATGTATTTTAACATTAAATTTCTTAACAAGTTTAAAATATATGATCATCATAAAATCAAGACTGTATTTTAGTTAATAAATATATAGAGAATCTTGGAAAATAAAAGTTTTTAAAGGTTCTGTTTAATTTATATGTTATGAGTTCCTTAGAACTCTAAAATATATTAAGGCCACAAATCCACATTTGCAGATGTTATACAACACATGGCCTTCTAAAATATTTCATGGTTAGAGAAAATATAATATTTCTCATGTTCGAAAAATTTTAAAAATTCAGATACATTTTCAATACGCCGCTAATAGATGCCATAAAAATCTGATTAAAAGCCATAAATGTAACCGTAGCAAAACCATAAAACCCTTATCTATTAATTGCCATCAAAAGTTAAATTAATCAGTCAATAAAATCAGTTTTAATGAATTCAATAAATTTTCAAAAAGAAAAATATCTAATAAAAATATAATATAAAAAAGTTTGTTCAAAAAATATATTAAAAGCTTTTAATTTGTTTCTTTTTTTTTTTGTTCGAAACAATAGAAACAAATAGAAATCGTGCCAATTGCTACTGTTTGATCATAAAATTTTTTACGGAAACTAAAGTTTTTATTTATTTTCGCCGAAATATTTTGAACGAAAAAAGTATACAAATAAACAAACAAACAAACAAACAGACAACCGTAAAAATAATAGATTAAAATCTATGAAAATTATAACAAACAAATCAAACAAAAAACACCTCTAGTGTACATTTTTAAATGTTAAACAAGGAATATTTATGAGTTCAAATAAAACGTCAGAATCAAAATAAGATCGTTACATATTTTTATGAATTTAAATTTTTAAACCATTTATTTTTTGGAAAATTGTTAGGTATTAAATCGAATAAAAAATAAAGCACACAAGTGTTTCGAAGGCAGCAATACCCTGAAAAAAAAGTTAACCTTTCTACCCGCTCGGTACAATATATGAATGGTAACGTATTTTTTTCCTTATTTATAATATTTAAATACATTTTAGTATAAAATATCAACACTTAGTTGGCTAGAAGTTGTACTTCATCACTTAAATGTGTTGAGTGAATAAGTGCGCACCCGTTGTGAAATTGTGCAGAAAACTATTAGTTTATCGTGGTTTTTATTATGTGCTTATGCTGTATATTTATAATTCAAGTTTGTAAATACATCAATTCCCAGTCACGAAAAGAAATTAAATCGAGGACCGAGTGAACTGGAAACTTTTTTTAAATTGCACCAACGAAAGAATCAATATCCTCAAAAAAACCTCAAGGTGCATTCAGAAAAAACACTCGATCTGTTCATCAAACAAAACCAGCAAGTAATTTTGACAACGCCTATGTACTGGGCTAAGAGAAAGTCTGTTGCTAACTTCTTGATAAGAGATAACATGTCGCGTGATCGATACCTTTTGCTACCAAAATCAATTCAAAATATTTTTAAAAAATTAAATATTGTTTATTAAAAAAAAGTTGTAGGATAATTTTGTGTTGATTCGTGTTATAAAAAAAATTTAAATAAATTTTCAATAGTTAATTACACCAGCTGTTTGTTGAAATGTTTCCTACTACCAAAGAAATTTTATAGATTTTATTAAAAAAAATAAAAAACAGGAAGCAATAGCCTTCTCTGCCTTAAAATGATAAACGTGGAACCTTTGTGAAATGATTCAACAAGCGGTTTACTAATTTTTCACTGCAGTCTCCTTTAGTTTTTGAAAAGCATATTTCGAACTATTTATTTGCTAACTACAGATATTGCACTCAACTTATTTTAGCTTTATTTACTCATTTTGTGGCTTTAATTTTTTTTCTATATACTTTTAATCCACAATTCCATTTCTATATTTCTATATGGTAAATCATCATAATGAATTGAACACCTTAAACCACGAATTTGCTGCAATTTTATTTATCAAACCATAAATTTTTTCAATTTATACTTAACCTGCTCAGCTGTTGTCATTTGAAAAATACCTTTTTGCTTTTTAGTTATTATTTAAAATAAATAAGAAAAAAAGAGCAAAAAAAAGTAAAAACCCATTTACTTTATCCACAAATTTATAATACCAACCATGATCGTTGTAATCGTTACATTTATTAGTCTCCACAACAATTATCATAAAAATTTATTTATTTTTTTTCAATATTTTATTACGCATATACACCATCGTTTTATTTAGCACTCATATTTTTCAAAACATTCACAATACCACACTTTGCCAAAGTGGACAATTTAATATTATTTTCTGCTTTTTTTTTTTATTTTTTGTTATTTCTTCGCTTCTCTGATCTTTTGCTTGCCTGCATTCAGTTTTTCATTCATAATGATCAAATTTATTGTTTGAAGAGATGAATAAATAAAGAAAATACTCTTTTTATATGGCAATTTATACATTATTTTAAATGATAATAAGATTGTGGTGTAAGAATCATTGTGTCTTGCAGAACGCAGACTTTTTTTTTTTTGTTCAAAGTTGGGTTGGGGTGTTCGTTCATTTATCTGGTGTTGTTAGTGTATGAATTCTTAAACCAATAACAAATATTTATTGTTAATATCGTAAATATTGTAAATATATATGGTGTAACCTCAATTTGTTTATATTGTTGTAAATTTCAATATTAAGATATTGTGCAAAAGGCTAAAAAGTTGAATGTATCCATACATTTTATTTTAGGAATTTTAAGGAAGATTAAGGAAGATTTAAAATATTTTCATTTATTTTAGTTATTTTAATAAAAGTTTTTAATGTAATAAATAAGCTTTCAGAAAAAACGGGGTATATTGAGGAGAAAAATTAGCCAAGTAGCTATTTGGAAGCTAACTTATCGATCTAGGCGCACGGTAGTGCACCAGGCCTAGTTCGGCCACACAGTTTGTATATTTACACGAAACCATTCGAGCTGTTTTTACCCCCCTCATAACTTTGCTCCCCCTGATCATGATATAATGAAACTTGAAACATAAGGTCTCCCTACATAGGTGAAATTTGAAAGTTCTACCATAAAAACTTCCCGAGATATTAAGGTGTGAAAAGTCCATATTTTAGTACATATTCACTGACTCACTGAATCACTCACTGACTCATCAATATTATTGGGCACTTCCAGTATAGCTAGAGAGCTGAAACTCGGTACACAGGTAGGTCTTGGTGAGAGAATAACCAGAAAAATTTGAAAACGGGCACTTTCCACCCGGGGGGACTAGTTTGCCCTTTCTTTGTATGGGGCACTTCCAGTGTAGCTAGAAAGCTGAAATTTCGTACACAGGTAGGCCCAGATAAGCAATACATATAAATATTTATACAAAAACAACTTAGAAAAAAAAGTGAGATCCGCACAAAAACACAAATGTGAAAATAAGGCCAAGTCCCTATCCAAAATATTTCGGCAGTAAAAACTGAGATCAAAATAAGGACCAAGTTCTTGATAGGTATAATTCCATCTCATTTCTAGGCAACCTGCAAGCTTGGCAAAATTTTTCCAATTTTTCCAAGCAACTTGCTTCAGCATACAAAATTTTGAGAGCGAAGCATGTATATTCTTATTAAATCTTCTTGCGAAGCATGAAAAATTGCGAAACTGAAAAATTAATTTTTATCGGAAGTTTATCTGAACTCGCTGTCAAACTAAAAAAACTCAATTAAAAGTGAAAAATTAAATTAAAACTTAAAAGTTAAAAAACAATAGAGACAAAAATACATGTTTGTGAATTTTTAAAAAAGCACAATAATTAAATTACTATTACAGTTAAGTAGGCCATTATCGATAACTTTTAATCTTCTCCGATAACTTTAAATATTTTAAAAAGTTATCGATAACTGACACTTCATAAAAAACCATAAAACTTTAACACAAAATTATTGGAAAAAATTTTATATTTTATCCAAAGTAATCGATAACTTGATATCTTTAGGGAAACTATCGGTATATGCAAGGTTTTTAATAAAACAAATTGCCAATAAGTTAAAATATTCTTAAAAATTTGCCACCGATACCATTAATTTTTCTATATAAAATTATAACTAAACTAAAACTTTAAAGTTTTCGTTGAAAGACATTCATGAATACATAATATTTGATCTTATACTTGTATTCGAATAACTATAATAGCAGATCTTTTTGGTGGAATATATTACAGTTCAAATATTGTTCAGATCTTTTTATGTGATTCATCATATTTTTAGTCAATTAATTGTTATGAAAGATAGTGTTCTTTTCAATATCAGTTTTTTCAATTCCTCCTATTAATTTTAATTATCAAGACACTGCTGTTGCATTTAGAAAATATTAGTCAAATACGATGGACCAAGAAAAATATTCTTATATATTGAGTTCGACACTGTTTATAAGGTTTATAATTCATTTTCCCAGCCTTATTATTTTTTTTTAAATAAGTTCTTATCATAATTTCTCAACTTTGTCAGGTTGGTCTTTGGTTTAAAATAATAATATCAATTTCAAGTTTTTATATTAATTTATATTGTTTTATAATAAATAATTTGATTTTTATATAAACAAATTCTTCAAAATGCTCAAATGTATTCCATAAAAAAACTGGTTTTAGTTAAAAGAAAAATTACGCTTTTTTTCTCACTTTTCTGATATCAAGTTTGTGCCTTAAATCTTTTGTTTGCATATATTCAAATCAGTTATTTTTGTACACACATACATAAGTGTGTGCGTTTGCATGAGTCTGTTTCTTCAATACTCATTTGAATATTTCCTTAAATTGACACTTTTAATCACATGTTATTAATTTTGCATTTAAACATGACAAAAACAAAATTAAATCTTTCAACTTTGGCTACGTTCACAAAGACACAATACAAAACAAAAACAAACAAAAAATTAAACAGATGACTTCATTATGAAAACCAGAAACACATCATACACACCACTTTTCACACAGATAGACTGACATAAATTTCATGTGATATTCCATTTAGTCGTAGTATTAATTTTTGTTTTTTTTTTTTTTTTTTTGTTAGTGAGAAGGAGAGTGTGTAAGTTAAAATAAACTTGTGTATGTGCAACAGTTCCAATTTAGGCGACAAATATAAATTCAAATGGAAATTAAGGCACATAGATAAGAGTCAACAACCACACCATAGCTTTAACATACGATGAGAATAAAGACCAAGAAACATTGTGAATGTTTTAAATTTAAATTAATGATAAGTAATTTGTTAAAGACAAAATACGATCTGTGGTATAGTAAAGTCCAAACCGTGCCAAGACCAAACCAGCCACCACCGGCTCAATTTAAACACAACTCAGCACACGTTAAATACAACATTTGGAATTCTTCTTTTTCTTTTCTTATTCATTTATGTCGTAAGAGGAGTTTTGATAACCACGAAAAGGAGAGAAATATTTAATTAAGTTGTCATACAAAACATACCAAGAACAATAACAACAAATTAACAATATTATCAAGAATTAAGAGGAAAAAAATGTGAATTTTTTTTCTTAAATTCTTTGAATTTTATTTGGTTAAATGATAATTTTCCGTGTTTTCTTTGAGCTTCTTGTTGCCAGTTTAAGCAAAAATTTATGTTTTGACCCTGTTTTGATAAAAATTACTTTAATTTCTTTTTTGCTTTTGCGCTGATTTAAGTTTAAATAAAATAAATTTTTTTCAGTTTTTTTTGCTGTTTTTAAGTTTTGTTTTCCTGTAGTGTTTTTTTTTTTTTTTTTTTTTTGTTAAATGCTTGTTTTGTGCCTTCTTAATTGCCCGGCTAATTTATTGTTACGCATTAATTGTTAATGTTGAACATAATTTGTTAAAAACAAAACAGTTTGATGGGTATTTCTTTTAAGAGCTCTGACTAAAAGAAGATGACATTGATTTACTTCCGTTAAATGTTTAAAATTTAACAGTCTTTTGTGTTTTTTTTTTGTGGCGAAAAAGGCAGCAGAAAAACAATTTAAAACTTTTCAAAAGAAATTTGTTTCACGTTTAAGATAAAATCTTAATTATTTTGCGAGGAAATGTATTTTAAGAATCTGTTGAACATTCTGCTGCGAACTCTAATAACTTCTATATAGAAATAGCTTTTGACAGCAAACCAACAGATCCACTATGGAGATCAAGACAACAGGTTGGCGCTTTATATCATTTTGTACCAATACAGGCGCGCAATTACTGGCAAGCGCTTCAGCACTGATTTCAAAACACTGAAATAAATAATTTCCATCTTTTTAAAATTTTAAAAACTCAATTTTAATCTTCTTAGAATATTTTCGATAAAATTAAGTATTTTGTAAAAATCTATTGGCTTCTTTAAATCATGGATATTATATAATACCAAAATAAAAGAAACTTAAGAGCCACTTGCTACTTTCCAAGCAAAGCTATTAATGATCATAAGCTTTTGAAATCAATTTTTGAGAAATACTAAATACATACTTCAAATAATAAAAACCATAAGTTTCCTTCTTGATTTTTTCAAAAAGGTTTTCTTTATTAAAATAATAAGACTTCCGTCTTGAAAAAAAATCCGTAGAGATCTCGTATTAATTTTGCTCTATTTGATTAGGTATTTATTAGGCACTGTTTTCTCTGTGTAACAATAACCTTAAATTTTTTATTAAATGTTATCGATGTCTTGATTTGTTTACATATGTTTAAAGACAAAAAGAAGTTATAGTATCATCCTAATAATTTTAAATGTTTGTCAAAAAATTGCCGATAATTTAAAAATTAAAATTAATGTTATTGAAAAATTAAACTTTATTAAGATGCATAAAATTAATTTAGCAAACTTATCGATAACTTAAAGTTTTCTCTAAAAAAAAACAGAGGCTAATTTTATCTTTGCCAATTTTAGATTTGCCAAGTAATCAAATTTTATAAAGCTGTACAAAGCTTTCAAGTACGATAAAGTGTATATACAAAGCTGCCGTAAAATTTTTAACCTATACCGATATTTATCATGCACTTAAATAAATTTCAACCTAAAAGTTATCGATAACTTGAAAATTTTTCAATCAAATTTTAGGTAAATTTAAAAATTATCTATAATTTAAATATTGCTATCCTTAATATATAAAAATTTATTCTTTTTCATATATATCTATCGATAACTTCAAGCTTTCTTAAGCAACGATATCGATAGACATTATTTTCTTTTGTAGAAAGCTATAGGTTTGTTAATACTTTTCACACTAATTTATCGATCATAGTAAATTTTAACGATAACTTAAAACCATCTGCATATTGTGTAGCAAGCTTTCGATAGCTTTAAGCTTGTGTTGACATACTGTGTTAAACTATTGAAGAATTTCTTAAAGAGAACCATCTATAGTTTTCATATTGCCATACAGACTACCGATTACATACGAGTATATGAAAAATATTGCAAATAACTTTTTTAAATCCCAATATGAAATGAATTTTTAATAATTATGCCTTTCAGCGAAATTTAATCGAAATCTTTGATATTATTTAAGAAGCATTTGACATTGCTTAAGTTACTTTTAAAAAATAATTACTAAAGTTAGTTACGTCAAAAATATTGTATAAAATTATACTAAAAACCCAAAATTTTTTTAAAAATTATCCTTAACTATGTGTTTTTTATGTAATGATTCTCTTCGTAAAGTTATTGGTCGTATAAATTTTGCAAAAGTTATCGATAATATTTATGAAGAGATAACATTGACATTCATTAAAAGTGTTCGTTAAATTTCACTGAAATTTATCGCTATCTTATGATATCTAAACTTTAAAATTTTTTTAATTTCCTATTAAGTTTCACTTCAATAACATAAAAATTTCCACAAAAATGCATTGTAAATTGTCCAAGAAAATTGTATCAAAAATAACTTAAGATCGAAATATCTAGCTTATCTCGTATGCTAAGCTTTAGATCTCCCGTTGATTCTGAAAAATAAATATATAAAAAAATTTTTAACAAAATTGCAACTAGTTTATCGTTATGGATAATATTCTTACACCTCAAACTCAATAACTAATTGCCACCGATTAGATATCAGTTAAGAACACATTAAATGCATTATTTCTTTATTGTGTTCTTTTCTATACGTTTATTTTTTTTATCTCTAAAGTCGTATTAAAATATCATTTCATCATATTTTTATTATATTAAAAAATATCTGTGAAAATGTCTTTTAGTTTTTCTTACAATATTAATATCTTTATCACTGCTTGCCAGTTGTTGCTGTTGTGGTTAAAGCCTCTGCCTCGTTTAACACTTGGTTTTAAACACAATCATCCATAACATCCACAATCATCCATATACAACAATTTTTTTTTTCTTTTATTAGTTGCCAGGCGTCGATTACAATATCTTACAAATATATAGAGTAGAATAATAACCGACACTAACGACACTAAAGCCTGCATGATAATTTTTCTATTAATCATTTCACTGAATTATAAAATACCTGTGCAGCGTTTATTGTTGTTGAGAATAACTAGATCCAGGATAGTGTTTGTAATAAATATGAATGTGTTATGTGTGTATGTTGGTCTTAAGGTATGTATAGTTTCTGAAAATAGGTAAATGTCGTCGTCACCCAAAATGTTATACAATAGGTGCTGATTGCTTTATATCCATATTCAACACTACCAACAACTGTTCGTATCACTACGAATAAATTGCCATGAATATTGTATGAATGAAGTCTGTGGTTTCCTATACCTCTTTTTTGTAGACAATTTTTAACAAAACTTCAGAAGTTATATATACTTTGTTGAAGCGTTTGTAACATTTAATTGAAGTTTAAAGCTTAGGCTTGGCGCAAAAATATTTACCTATGATAAATTAATGTGTTAAAATATAGAAAGTTATATATTCACTTAAATCCAACGGAAGCGGCAACAAACAGCCGATCGCCTTCTAACCGGGTTGTAAGAAATCGATCTAAGCTAATTTCACAATAGCCTTTTCTTGTTCATATTGTTTCACCAGGGTTATACAAAGTTTTCAAATACGAAAATTTTTCTTTAAAGTTTTAACTAAAACTGTTCGAAAAATTTTCTTTAGAAATTTACAAACAGTTGGGTATTTAAAATTCGTTCCAACCTCTGTTAACTTTTCTCTATTCAAATTAAAATTTACTTTTTTATTTAATTTCAATAAGAAAAAAGAAGTGTTATAAAAAATATGTGAGACATATTGTTGGCTTAAATATAAACCATTATATTGCATTTTACTCAATATTCCTTATTCCGTACAAGTCAGTTAAGAGTTAAAAAGTAAAGGAAGGTATGCCATCAACACCGCCACCATAGAGTTGATAAATGATTTCGATTAGTTGGTGCTTGTAATACGACGCCTATAAATGGACTTTGATTGAACGCGCTGGTTTTTATAAACAAAAAACTTACAAAAGATAAAACTGCAGGAGGAGCAAAAAAAAATATAAGAAAAATAGACAGGGTAAGAGAAGAGACGAGAAGTAGTACCAAAAACGAGGTTTAAAATTTCCTTTCTTGCATTTGAAGCAAGTGCGTTTTGTGGCAAGCTGCACCCTGTTCATGTCCCGTATCTTCTTTTGTTTTCTTTTTTTTGTTCAAAATAAAAAGTAAAATATAAACTAGACTTGTTGTATTGGCTTTCAGCTGTTTAAAAATGCTGTAAGCGATTTGACAAATTGTCTCTAATTGAAAGATTAGCTGTTGTTATTGTCTACATGTCTGTCGTTCTTGGTATTCAGTGTATAAGTATTCTAGTTATAAGTACGAGAATTTCCTGAATTTTTTTCCAGTTGTTGTTGTAAATTTCTTATCACTTTAGCTTGATCTCTTCACTCATTCAGTTCTTTTTTTCATTCTTTGAAGTCGTGTGAGGTTTTATTAATCAATGCCTTAAATTGCTTTCATAATTTAATTTTTTTTTTCCTGTTACAGCACTAGAGGAGTAGTTTAAAGTTTCTTTTAAGACTTAAGCTTTGTTTTTCTCCATTAAGATTTCGAAGAGGCTGTCCTGGAGGTGTTGTTTTGTTTGCATAACCAACGTAGATTAGGCTGGAGGAAACAAAGCACGAATATTATTGAAAAACCAAAACCACAGCATGTGTGTACAAACAAGGTACTGGAAAAATATTTAGGAAGAAAAGAAAATTGGTGTAAAATTTTTATGGCAAAATCAGTGTCATACATTCGATATAAAAAAAAATAAAAAATCTACAAAATTATTTTACATGGAAAATTAATTAATTTATTCGTGATCCGTTTAAATCGAATTTCGTACTTTAAATGAAATTGAATCGTGAAAAAGTACCTAAAAACTATTTGTTTTCAATTTGAACTCCTACATGGTTTTCTTTACAAAAATAATCCATAGTTTTTAAAAATATTAAAATTTCTAACATAAAACTGTTATACCTGTGAGAAGTAAAATAATTTGGGGTCAAGTTCAGTTTTATTGAATTAATGAAAATTCAAAATTACTAAGAGTTTTTTATGTTGAAAAATATTATTATTTATATCCAATCAGTTTTTAGCAGAACGTATCAGTACCGATTTCAAGGCCACTACACCGCTACACATCAGCGTTCAATTGTTCATCTTTACAATTTTCGTAAAGTGGATACTAATTGGGAAGAATATCAACTATTTAACCAGTTTTCAACAGAAATAGAATACGAGAATTAATTTTTAATTCATTTCTTATTCTACATATTGAAACAATTCTGGCCACTACACCTCTCATCAGAGTTCAATTGTCCATCTTTACAATTTTCGTAAATTGTTATCTTTATTAATTTAAGCATTAACATAAAATATTCTTTGCTAACTATAAATATGGTCTTTTGGTATCCACTTGTGGGGCACTGCATCGGCATCGAATGTGGAAAAAATACAAAGGCAATAAAATAATATGTTCCGAACAATTCTAGTAGCCGCTCAGTATTTATTAAAACCACTTGACTTGCATTCAAATCCACATGCGCGCAATATTTTAAATTGTAGAGACTCACAATCGGCTGAGAAGGAGGTATACTATTTCGTTCAGTCGCCCACCAGAGATGTAAAATTTTATATAGCACATATAATTAAAATTATTAGATTTAAGATTTGTATACTTATCAATCAATCCATAACAAACAAATAATAGACAATATTCACTTATTTTTTTTTTAAATTATGGAAGAATAAGACTTTCGTTGCAAAGACTTAGAGGCTTAAAATGGGCCAGCTAAGATTTATTTTGTACGTACATACGTGATCGAGAAAAACCGAAAACAGATTTGAGTTTAGGATTTTAAAATCCATATAGTCCAACAAGTTTTATTTAAAGGTGAGACAAAAAGTGATTTTTTGCAAAACATATCGATAGTGTTAATAACACATCGATTTTTACACACACATATAGAAGAGTTTCAATCGTATATAGAAAGCAGTTAATATATTTTAAGTTTCTATATAAATTTATCAATAGCCTCAGATATTTTGTAAATAACTCTTAATTTCTTTTCTAAGTTATGTTTATCGATAATTGTCGTCTGTTGTTGAAAAAGGTTTTAGTTAGTCAAATTTTGTTTTTAAAAAATTACGTTTAGAGAACTATCGATCCTTAATTGTTTTAAATACATATATTTAATTAAATAGTTGTTTTACTTTTTTGTCATTTTCGATAACTTTAATTATTTTGCAAAATTGGAAACTGTTTAGAGTGTTATCGATAGCTTTAAATTTGTTATCGCAAAATTTGTTATCGCTAAATTTAGGTTTGTAGTAAGGTCTTGACTAGATGTTTTTCTTAAAGTTTTACCGATAACTTTAAATTGTTTATCGATAACTAACAGTTTGCTCCAAGGAACTTGTAGCTAGGTGTTAATTGACCTAAAAAGGCTATCGATAACCCTGAATTTTATATAACTTTCAACTTTCTTCACAATATTAGCACCCAAAGCTTACAATTTTTGTACCAAATTATCAACTGTTATCGTTTTAGTTTTTTTTTTAATAATTATTGCTCACTTTCAATTAATTTAAAAAACTTTTTATATCTTTAAGTGGAAAACTAAAACGATAGATTTTAATTGGCCAGTTCGAGAACTATGAAACAGATCAAATACATAATTTAAAAATTGAGTGTGATGATGCGATAATTGTTAATTTTTCTATGAGAATTGCCGACAACTTCAACAAAATTTTTATAATATTAAATTTCATTTATAAGATAATTTTTAGGTTGCTTTCATCTCATGTTAAAAATTCGTTTTTAATTTTCTTTAGAAAATTTCGATGACTTTATTTCTTTCCCACAAAGTTGAAGTGACTTTTAAAAGTAATTGATAAGTTTTGTTTATTTTTTAAGTAAGTTGCGTTAGAAAATTATCAATAATTTCAGCTTTTTTGTTCAAACTTTTAATAGAATTTATGTAAAAGTCACTGTAAGTTTTAATTAAATTCTAAATATTATCGAGCTTTTGCTAAAAATTTATACAAAAATAAATTTTAGGTAAAGTTTTCTTTAAAAACCTAACAATAACTTACAGAGGATATTGTATCTTTTTCGGTTTAAATAAACTTTGGTGTCCGACGTGTACGACACTGCTGCACCTACAAGAAATAAATGTTTGATTAGAAAATATTATCGTCCAACATGTGTTTTTAATACTTTTTTTATTGATTTTCTTTGAATTTGTTGGCGTTAACCTTTTTACATTTTTTTATTTATATATTTTCGATCTTGCTATTTTTTTTTTTTTTTTTTGTACAATAAAGTCAGGTGCTTTTTGGGTAACGAACAGAGAAAAAACATTCCTTGGAGACTATGTGCGTGTAAGTGTTATTAAAGTGTGTTAACACCAAAGAAAAAATACCGAATTGTTATCGGCAACTTTATATTTTGACACCAAAAATACAAAAACAATGTTCAACAATTTTGCACTTGGTCTTGCTGTTGTTATTTTATAGCGTTCAATATATAACTTCTCTATTTTCCAGGCGGCAACAATCATAAAGCGGTAAAAGAAAGAGTGAAGCAAACAAAAAAGTTCACGCATTTTATTAAAACTACCCAAAAAAGGACAACGAACTACAACAGTGTTACAAAAGTTTTTTTTTTATTTTGTTTTGTTTTGTTTAAAAAGCTTAAGAACACAGAGCAGTTAGACAGACGAAAGGACGGTTGGAGAGACACACAGAGAGACAGACATTTGTTAAACGCCATTTATGGGTACATGCACAACATTGATATAATGTTGAGGCAGGTTGCCGGTGCCACATATAAAATGAAAAATAATAATAAAAAAAAAATTGCACGCGTATGACTTGAGCCACATGAAAAATAAGTGTTAATTAGTGTTGTGCCATGTTCATAGAAGTGCTCTTGCACTCATACTGAAGCATGTGCAAATTTCTGTCTGTATGTATGAACATATACATGTACAAGTGGAGTGTCGTAAGCTTTTAATGTAAGGAGTCTGCGCAGTGTAGTTTTTGGTCATAAACCAGCTGGTTGTGATACACGAAAAACGTTGATGCAATTTTGTTGAATGTTTTTTTTTTTTCTTTCTACAATTTGGCGTCCAAACAAAAGACTTAAGCAATAAACTTGATGGAAGTTGAGTATTTTTTCTGATGTTTTTTTATTTTTTTCATTTTGTTTTTAATTTAAAGCAAAAGTTCAAAGTTGAGTTTTATTGTTTACTTGAGTGTTAATGAATTTGTTTAATTTTAAGTAAATTGTTAAGCTGGTTGTTGATGTTATTTCTTCTAATATTATTTTTTTTTGGCAGGAAAAAAACTTAATTTGCTGTTTGATTTTTATACATCAACACAATGAATGCATCATAAAATAATAATCAATCATTAATTTTTTGTTAATCAATGAAACTGTTTAAAATATATTTAGATTGTTTGCATCGTTTGGTTAAAAAAAAAAAAAACTGGAATTGCTGTCAAGTCAAGCAGACTATTAAATTAATTGTTTACAAAACCATAATTTTATATAAATTAAATTGCAATAAATAACAAATCATTAAAACGTTTTTTTAGAAAGAAAAAGTATTTAAAAATTGGATGTAAAGTTTAGCATTGGCCATTCAGATATTCAGATATAAAACTGAACAAAATCTCTAACACCGGCTAGATCATAACAAAAAAAAACACCTAATATAACAAATTTCTGAAAGTTTTAGCAACTACTCATCTACTTAATATTTTTCTTAGAAAAACTACAAAAAAGATCTTCTTAACATTATAAAAAGTAGGCTGCTGATTTATGGTAAATTAAATTCTTTGGCGGTTTTTCTATACACCCATTTTAACTATTTTTTTTTTTATTTTGAGTTTGTTGGTTTTTACGTTGTTAATAATGATTTTAGTGTTATTTGTTCTTCTTTAAAGCTTTTCACCACTTGTGTACAATATGAGCTAGACAACAGCAGCAACAACAGCAACAATAGATACAATATTTACAACAACCAGATTAATTAGAAGAACATTTTTCTATAGATGCTGTGGGAGAGTTATATGTGTCTTGTTTAATACTCAATAGAGACAACTTTAACCTTAAACAACCATAAAATAGTTTAAATTATGGCGCATAGATGTCAGTAATTAAAAAACGTTCAGATTAACTGAGATTGAAAAATAAAAACTAAAATAATATAAAAAAAAAACGATTAAGAAAAAATTTTAAGAGGATAATTTGTTTTAAAAATAAAATTTGTTTTCGAAAAATTTTGTCTGTGCAATTTTAGATTTTCCATTTTGGTTGCAAGACTAATTATTGCAACTGTGAAGAAGTTGATTATAACCTTATAATTGTGAGAAGCCCGTAGGAGGCAAACAAGTGCCTGTTTGGGATTTAAACTTAAATTCTTTAGTAAATAATTTTCTTTACAAATGAAGAGTGTAAAAAGCGCTCGAGTGAAGGGAGTACTCAAATATATCATATTGAAATAGATTCATAAAAATATCAAAGGTTCTGGATTTATTGCTTCCTTAGAATACATCCTATGGTGGTTGGCTAGGATCCATATCCGTTTTCTGTTAATTATACAAATTTTTTTTAGTTGTCTTGGTTTTGAGAATCGCTTCTGTCAACCGATTAAGAATAATTCGATTAATCGATCAAACATAACGAAACTCTTGTTCGAATAATTTTAAAATGTCGATTTTCGAATAACGAATAAATCGATTAATTAATGTCAATTAATCGAACAACTTTTTTTAGTTCTAAAAATTTTTCAGCTTTAATCGTTTGATCGAACGAACAAAATCAATTATTTGAGTTATTCGAACAAAGTTGAAAGGCGAATAATTGACAACTCTATGTAGTACTATAGAATGTCAGAGAATATCAAAAATTTTTTTATGAAAATAATAGTGACCAATCAGATATGGGGAATTTCGTACTAACCAAAAATGGTTTTCAGCATGTAAAAATTGAATAGAAAAGAAATTATAAAAATTCTAGTATTCTATTTTTGATGACAACTTGATTAAATAGTTGATATTCCTTCCGAAGTAGTATCCACTTTACATAAATTGTAAAAATGGACGAACGAATGATGACGGGGTGTAGTGGCATTGAAATTGATGTACTGATACGTTCTGCTGATCTGATTGGATGTACTAATGTTTTTCAAAATAAAAAGCTCTTAGTAAGTTGAATTTTCATTAATTCAATAAAAACTGAACTTAAGCCTAATAAAATTAATTTCTAAAATCCTTTTGATTATTTTTTTAAACAAAAGCAAATTAAACCAATTTCCCGTTTGTTTTTGTTTTAACCCCTTTTAAAAAGTCAGTTTTCTGTCTCTCACAAATGAAGGAAAATTGCCGTTATACACATGGATTATATTATTATGGTTTATGAATTGCTATGTAGCTTCGCAGCTTGAAAGCGTCAGTTGACGAAAGCAGTATCGCGTGTTTTAATTAGAGTGCTGAGTGCTGAGTAAAAAGTGATTTTTGTTAATAGTGCGCAATGGAAAACAACATGTAATTAAAACCTTTACATCGAGTTAACTCTTATGTTTTGCTTAAGAATTTATCATACTAAAATCAAAGTTAAACAGCTAATAAATGGAAAGCGTGCGTAATGTTGTATTGCAGCAAAAAGTGTCCAGTCCTTTTTAAAAGACAGCGTAATTTTCATTTAATATTATTTATGTGTTTTTGCTGTAATTCAAACCGAAATTCATTAAAGCTCATAATTTTTTTGGCACAAATTACATCACAACCCTGGCAACGCTAATATATCGGATGAAGACAGTGACGATGAAGATAATGTGTGCCACAGCGGTTAGCTGCATGCAGAGGCAGAAAGCAGGCATAACGATGTATCTGAATACGATAACGCGACGGCAACATTGTTAAGGCGTATCTGAACTCTAGTACTACAGTTCACATATCATCAGCTAATTTTAGAAGGTCGTAAGTGATAGAAAACTATTTTATAACTTTTTTTATAGACAATGATGTAATTAACAAAAAATTATCCTTAAGCTACGTTCCCATTTATCAAATATTTGTCGAAAAAAATCTAACCAAGAAACTAATAATTTATGTATTTCCTTTAATTCCAATGGCGTATATTCAGAAATCTTAACCAAAGTTGGAACTAACAAAACAGCAACTAAAAAAATAGTTAATAGATAGTTACAGATCTTATTCACAACTCATAACTAGCGTAGCAACTGCTGTTGCGTTACGCAACTTTAAAATAGAACTGTATACATTTCATATTTATTCTTTATCTCCTTGAAAAAAGAAAGTTGCATGCAACACAGTTGCGTAGTGTAAATACCTAAACAAGTCCGATTATCATACAAGTTTTGCATGAGGTAACGTAAAATTTTTTCTTAACTAAAATTAGAGTTCGAGAGAGACATGTATAGAGAAACAGAAGGAAAATCCAATACAAGAAAAGAGTTAGGCTTGTGGCTTATGTATATGTTTCAGAACTGTGTCCGTCATAATGTTATGAGAGAAAATTCTGAACTTTTATTGTACCAAAAAAATCTAAAATCTAAATTCAATTAAGAAAAAGAGAGAATCAATTTTAAAAACTTAATGGCTCTTAAGCAATCATGAAAAGCGTAGTTATCAAACTCAGCGGAATTAATTGAAAAGATTTTTAATTATAATTTATAATAATGAAAAAGTCATATATTAATTAAAAAATTAATTGAAATGTTTCAAGAACTCAATTAATTTCCTTGAAACAATGTCGCAAAACAACTTTTCAATCTGCTTAATGCAAGATTATCTATGCTGATTTCAATTCTATTGATAATAATATTTTAAAACAATATAAAGTCAATTAAAACAACAATTGTATAAGTCTTTTTGTATCTTTATAGCGCCGTGTCAGAACAGTTAACTAACAATTATTATTTTTTTTTTATTTAATACAACATTTTCTCTTCCCGATATATTATAAAAATATTTTCTTATTTCCTGTCTAAGTGGCCTTTAGACAAATCTAATATTCTATAAATTTAAAAACCGCAAGCTATTTTAATAACCAATTTTCTTAATACAGTGAAACTTCGATATAACGAACTTCGTTATAACGAAAAACTCAATACAACGTATGTTTTATTGAGTCCCTTGAGAAAACCTCTTTATTGCAAAGTTTTTCATACAAAATTGCACTATAGCTATAACGAATAAATTCTGAGCAATAAAGCCTCTATATAGCGAAATATTATTCAAATACCCCAATATAACGAAATGAGAATAAGTCCTAAATGGTAAAGTCCCGCTATAAAAACAGCGAAGTCTAAATGTATTTATAAGCGCATTTGTAAGGCCTCTATACAACGAAGTACTCGTACGAAAGCCTCTATGCAACGAAGTAAGATTAAAATTTAAAGCAAAACGGTAAAGTGCCGTTATCAAAAGAACGAATTATAAATGTGTGTGCAAATGTAATGCATTAGAAACGTATGTAATGAGTATTGACTTGATTCTTGTCAAAATGAGTAAAGTAAAGCGTAAATCAATATCTCTATTAAATAGATTTGAATAAAGAAAACTACAGATATAACGAATTTTTTTCGTTTTTCTTCAAATTTCGTTATATCAAGGCATTGCTGGTTATATTTATAGCGAAGCAATAGCTATAACGAAGTATTTTCGGATCCCCTTGGAATTCGTTATATCGAAGTTTCACTGTATATAATTTTTTTCTTGTCTCTGAATTCTTCACTGACCAGCCCAAAAAAAAAAAAAAAAAAAAAAAAAACAAAAGAGTGAAAAAACATGATAAAAATGATTTGCTGAATTTGACCAAACATTTGTACAAAAATGAAAAATAACAACAACAAAAAAAAGCACACACACAAAAATATGATCAATCGATCGATCACATCTTACACACAGCATATCAGGCAAATAGCCAAACAGACTTAAGAACCACCACAATACTAAAGCAAAAAAACAGAATATTGGAAAAATATTATTTGAAGGGGGAACAAAAAGAAGCAAAGCTAGAAAATTCTTGACTACTTTGCTCTGTATGGTTCCCAAGCCAGGCAATAAACATGAGTTAGCATGAGAGTGTTCTTATGTGAGAACATACACATACCAAACGTCGTGTGGAGGTCACGTGTGGTGTGGTGACCTCTATAACCATATTTTGCATTAGTTCAGTTGGTTGTCGAATTATATACATACATGCATTCTTCTTTTTATTTTAAACATTTCTTTAGAATGTGATGTTGAGATTAAGAATTTTTGCAAACCAAAAAAAAAAAAAAATAAATAAATAAGGAACAAAAAAAATTTAAATGAAAAAGTTAAAAAAATAAATATATAAAACGAAGCAATCGCAAGCGACAGGTGAATCGGTTTGTATGATCAGCTAAAGCTTTGTTTTGCGTTGTTGTTTAACTAACGCTTCTAACGCATGTCTTTCACTATAGATACGTAAATACTTTGTGGTGGGTTCTAAGAAGATCGATCGTTTCATACATGATTGTGAAAAGTTATTCAGAAATATATAAACTTTTTTCTTCTGTAAATATGCGAATAGTTCTTTTATTTTTGAAGACGTCCAAGTGATTATTGATCGTATGTGGGTATTGTTTGGTGGCTGCAACAGTTATTATAGTATATGTCTAAATGCAAACTTTTGCGTTGATGACCGTTTAGATAATATGGTCTGAAAACTGTTGTTTTGTGCGATTTAGCCATACATATACTTATTTTAGTTAAGGCTATGTTTAGTGTGGAAAGGCTACAGCTTGTGCAGTTTTGATGATTTAACAAAAATATTTTGTGTGTATGTGTGTGTGTGTGTAATAAACCAAAACTACAGTTTTATGCATACACCTATTTACATGATCAAACATATTCACTGTGTAATAATTTGAATAATGTGACAAAACAAAAGACTTAAGCTGCAAACATTGTTGCCTGTTAGATTGCTTTTTATGCTAACAGAAGAAACACAAGACTTAAGCTACAAACTCATATTATTGAATTTAATTTTGTTTTTTTGCAGTTGTTGCATTGTTGTTGCTATTATATTTTTTTTATTTTTCGTTATACTGTATTGAGCCCCTTGACCTGTTACAATGCTAATCATGCATTTTATTATTATTATTAATTTTTTTTGCCATTCCTCTTTTTACGAGGATGGGTGCGAAAGATGCGGTTAAATATATAATAATGTCCATGGACGTAATGAGACACAAAAAATTGCCATTACTTCCACAAACTTTATGATACTTTCTGTAGTGCCATAAAGTAGACGTATGTGCTTGTCTAATCCTTTATATGTCAAATCCTGCTAAGCTGGTACTTGGAAAATGCAGAAGGAAAAGATTTTATCGAGCCCTTACATGTGTCGATACTCGTATATGCTCCGAAATAATCCTAAATAGTAATATGTATCAAAAATGATTTTTACAAAAATTGTAATAAAATACTGAAAGAAAATAAAATAAAACAATGTTAAAAGCAAAAGTTATAATTTTAAATATTTTCGTTTCTTACAACCCTGTCAAACCTAAACTAAATAACAATATATTCAAAGAATACATTAGAGGAAATCACTCTTAGTATTGTAATCATTGCAAATCTTGCAAGTCTAGCTTATTTTCATCAATTTGCAGCAATGCATTAACAAAATATGTAAATAAAGTAGACCTGCAAGATCTGCAACGAATGCAAGAGCAGTTTTCAACCAAGAGTGATTTCCGCTATTGTTTTCTCTACCACCTCCTAGATTTTCGCCGTTACCCTCGTACTTTAAATAGATATATATGTATGCATGTGTACATATTTATACAATTTTGTTTGTTCTCTCCAAGATTTATGATTGCAAGTGTTTGTCCGTGTGATATTATAGATTGACAGTTGTTTTTGAACAAAATCGAACACGTGTTTTATGGCCATTTTTTTATCATTATAAAAAAAATTTAATTGAAATTATTTGTTGTACATTTTTCATCTTGTAATAAAATATTGAAAACGATTTATTGCATAATTATGGGTTTTGTAAGCAAATCAATAAGCAAACAAACACAAGTTTTTAAACTTAAAACAAAAGCAATTAGTGATAAAAACACATTGATAAGCTTCAACAATGAAAACACCTGAAAACAATAAGTCTGCAAGAAAAAAAAAACAACAACAAAAAATTATCATTAAATTTATAATAAGAAAAATCTAAAGAATTCTATTAAAAAATTTCACAATGAAGATCTTTAAACCTTAATACCGCATAAATAAGATTTGTATGAAAAATATCCAAGGTTTGGAGTCAAACTTTTTCATAATTGAACCTAGACTTAAAAATTTATAAAAAAAATATTTAATTAAATTTAAAAAAAATTTATTCATCTTTTCTATAAAGTTTTATTTTTTTCACAAACGTTGCATGTCTCAAGACTTTTAATTTCGCTTTATTTATTTGCTTAATATGAAATCCTTTTGATATCATGAAAACACATTTTTAACATGTTTTTATTTTGCTTGCAACAATTATATCATATGTTGGCAACAAATCATGGCTGCAGCACGGGACATCATTTTATAAAGAATGAAAGAAAAAACAACAACATATACACTCTCATATGCATAAAAAAGAAGCCATAACAAACTAAATTATAACAGAACAACATGCAACACTTTGCTTTACATAAAATAGTAGCCAACAAAATGCACTAAACATAGTTGCATGCAACATTAAGATGTTAATGCCAAAGACATAATCCAAAAAGACAAAAGAGGCAGAGAAAATGATGACATAAAAATCAGGTGTTATAAAAAAACAACATAAATCTACAAAAAATAAATAAAACGAAAAGGACACTCGAGACACGAATGAAAACCAATAAAAAATTTTAAACAGGTGGCAATAAAATAATATAAAAGCAATTTTTTTGATAAACAACTTCTTTTCGTAAAAACCCACCAGAAAAAAATTAACATGAGCCTGACCAAGGACTCCCTAACTAAAACGTAATATACGATTTCGGCGGTTGCACACTTCCTTTTTTGCCCTTGAATAGCAACATATTGGTGTAAAATATCCTAGAAAACTTTTTCCACAAAGCTTTACTATAAGCTTTCAAAGACACCAAACTTCCTGATTCAAATTGAAAGCCAGAAATAAATAAAACTTAAGATACGTTTATGGGACAATTTACTTTTTATTCCAAATTAAAAGAAGAAAGCTGAGGAAAATTTTTGTGGAACATTTTACCACTCTAATACTTTTCAAACTCTTTCTGAGACAAGAGGCAAAAAACTACTATTCTTAAAATTCTACTTTTTGTATTCAAAGACACCACAGAGCAACATTTAATTTAAAAATAATTATTTCGAAAAAAAACTAAATTGAAGAGCATTTTTGGAAAACGTTAAAATGTTCTCCAAAACTAAAAAAAAAAATTATGTAAAATATGCTGTCGTATTATTTTTGTTGTACAGTGTAATTGACAATCAATGAATTTTAAATTCCAACAAATGTATTGTATAATAAGCATAAGAAAAATTTACCTTATCACTTCTATGTACACTTTATTCATTCAATATTTATAAATTGTTAAACATGTTAAATTATGAGTTCATAACACCAAAATTGTCTTAGCTAATTGGCTACGCAACATACCCAGACTATCTATTCTCCAAATTATTAGAAAACCAGCACTAAAAACCAAAAATAAAATATATGTATGTATGTAAATATGTATATGCAAAACAACACTAAAAACTAAGCTGCTTTATTTTCTACCGAATTTTGAAAATTATCATATTTAATTAATTCAAAACGTTAATCATTTTCATAAAATAAAATTTAATATTATTTCGAATATATAGAAAATAATAAAAACTAATCTAATTTGGTTGTCAAAGTTTGGTTTAAGAAAAATATTTAAAAAAACGAACTTGTTCAACGATCTCAAATTGTGATGATTGTCTCACCACTTAAATAACAGCATTAACATGAAATATTGAACAAATTAAAAATACGAAATGTTCGTGCATAAATAAATTGTCGAAAATAAAATATTCAATAGTACGAAATGAATTAACTAACACCGTACATTTGGTTTTAATAAGAGGATTAATCTGATATTTTAATTCGAACTAGGGATGCCAATACCGAAATCCCGATCCCGGGATCCCGGTATTGGAATTTATACAAAAAAGATCATGTAG
The DNA here is from genome assembly GCA_947311025.1 of Lypha dubia. Taxonomy (NCBI): domain Eukaryota; kingdom Metazoa; phylum Arthropoda; class Insecta; order Diptera; family Tachinidae; genus Lypha; species Lypha dubia. Next base: position 5,822,716 of record OX371263.1, read on the forward strand.
GAAATTTTCGAAGTACTCAAATATTCGTACATCTAGTTCGAGTATGAAATCCACAATTAAAAATTTTCAAAAGCAAAATATTGTTCGAACATCAAACTTTTTTCATAATTGCAATTTAAATTTGTCAAGCATTGCAAATTTGCTGTAAAAAATAATATTCGTGAATATTTCTGAAAAATACTAATTTTCGAAAAATTTCCTATAGAAAATTAATGTTCAGTACATCGAACATTAAAAATGTTGTGCAGCATATAATGTTTGAATATAGAAAATTATCTGCAGCACATAAATATTCGAACATTGAAAATTCTCTATAGAACCATAATAAGAATTGCAAATAAATTTTCGAAGATCAAGAAATTTTCTGGAAAACAATCAATGTTTGAACATTAAACATTTTTTAAATTTTATTTATTTGTTGGGCGTTAGCAATATCTAAATATATATTTCGTTGGTAGCCATACCAACTTATCAGTAGATGTTTTTTAGATGTTGTGAATTACAAAGCTTAAAAATAGCTTTCAAAATTTCCCAAAAACACACAACAAATAATTTACATGCTCAAATAAATGTAAAAGTTTATTAAACATTTTTCCTAGAATCAATTGAAATTTGTTTCTAGAAAGTTCGAACTTCGGACTCTTAAGTTTCTATAAAAATTAATTTTCGACCAATTAAAATTTTCTGCAGGAAACTATCGTTTGAAGAAATTTGTATGGAAAATTAATTTCGAAAACTTTATTATTGAAAATTGGTTTTCGAACTTTTAAACTTTTAAAATTTTTTTATAGGATATTAAAGTTTCTGTATAAAAATTATTTTCGAAGTTTAAAAATTTTCTATAGAAATCTAATGCTCGAACATTGAAGCAACTGAAGATTGTACTTGAATATTCGAGCATTTAAATTTTCTGTAGAAAACTAATAATAGAACGCTAAAACTTTTCTTTAGAAAATTAACGCGCAAAAATTGTATATAAAAACTAAATGTTCAAACATAGAAAACTTTATTTGTTAATATTTATACAGGCTAAAATTCGTAAATGTTTATAATTTTAACATATTTCGAGCAACAAAGGAAAAATTTAATATTTATACATCCCTTTTGTAGATTTTTCAACAGCACTGGCTGAATAGAACAAACGTTGTTTTCGGTAGAAGCCACTAAACCTTGTCAGTATTCATGTACAAATGCTTTCACTACTTGCAGAAAACTTTAATTAGAAGAAATTATGTCCGAACAACTTTCTGCAGAAAATTAGTAGTCGTACATCAAAAATTTTTTACAGAAACAATTGAAAATTGTCTGTCGAGATTGTCTCTTTACAATTTTAGCATTATTGAACGGTCAACATTGAGAGTACAAGATCTTCAAAGAAAATTAATGTTCAAACATTAAAGATTTTTTTATAGAAAAAATCTTTTCGAACATTGAAAATTTTTTTAAGAAAGTTAATTTTCGAACTTGGAAATTCTTGTAAAAAATATTTTTGTTCGATTGTTAAAAACGAATGTTTGAACATTCAAACTTTTTCATAGAATCTAGTAAATATTGTATTTTATACAAACATGAATTCAAAATTTTAGTAATAAAACAAGTACTGGAACATTTAACATTTTTTATAGAAAATAAATCCAAAAAAAGAAAGGCATAGAAGTCTAAATCTTTTCATGTTCAACTTTTAAACAGTTAAAATGTTTATGTCCATGTTCGACTTCGAACACTAAAAATTTTCCACAGAAAAATTTAATGCAACTTTGAACACTTAGAAAATTCATCTGATCAAGTTCGTGCACACGACTACTAATAATGTTGATTGTTTATGACATTGTCTAGTGTATAGTGTATAGTGTATAGTGTAAACGAGTATACCAAGTATTTTAAATTTGTTAAAAGTATTATTAGCCAAAAGATTTATGGGTGCAAAACAATAAAACAAATAACAACAAACACGTTAAAGAAAACAATTTCAAATTTGTAATAAACCCAAATGAAATGTATTCGAGTTCACGGGTTTCCACTGCTGATTCGATTAAATATTAATGACACTTTTTGCGGTTATTTTTTAATATTAAAATTTTTAATAAAATCAGTTTTAATTTGAGTAAAATTGCAACAAAATTGTTAATTATACGACATATAATGTAGAAAAGAATGAGGAAAAGATAAAAAAAGGTACATACATATACGAGTACAGTGAAGTCTTTCTGAAGTGGAAATTTTACAAATTTTAAGCTTAACCATTTTAATGCAATTCGAACATAAAACATTTACTATGAGATCATCGTTATTTAAACGTAGAACAATGTTTTTTTTTTTTTGTTTTTTTTTTTTTGTAGAACAAATGTTTCGGTTACAAAATTATTTATTGTTTCACTGCTTACGTTGGCAATTGAACATTGCAAGATAACTTAATTTAAGACATTCTACACGCAGAGAAAAGACATGATTGCAAAATGTTAATGTCAACTAAGTATATCTGCCACAACCAAATAATTATTCATTGAAGCAAATATGGTTGCCTTAAACATTCTTCAATTATTAAAATATTTGATGCGACAATAAAATAATCTTTCTGGGTTGCGTCCCGTAAAAATTTAATGTATCAATAAAAGTATTTTGGCTGCTGCAAGAGTATCTTTTGCAAATGAGAATAATAAAAGTTTATTTAAAATTAAAGTTTATTGTGACCATACATTGTTTGTGTTCTGAAAAGAAACCAAATAGCTGTCAATCGTATGTAACTTCACTCGTTCATAGAATTAAATAAGCCAAGGAGATGTGAAGTTAATTCGTGTGAATATGATGAAAGTTATTTAATTTTACAACAAAATAAAAGTGCACCAGAAATCTTCTACATCAGTGGTTTAAGGTACATATACGAGTACATACTAATATATGGAGTGAATTAAATATACGAATGTATGTTTCATTGCAGCATGACGAAAAAAATACTACGGAACTGCAAAAGATAGCAATTGGATTTTACATAAATATGCCGATGAATAAGTTAATTATTTTGAATTTTATTAAATTTAATTTGTCCAGAAAAGTTTATTCGATAAATATTTTCAAAATAAAATATTTATCAAAAACATAGTTTGATTTAATTTAATGAGTATTTGTGTGTGCATTTTTCTCTTATCTAAGCAAATTGTTTTCATAAACCAGGAAAATAACATTTTCATAGTTACTATAATGCGCTCAAATTTCTCAGCATTTGCAGAGCATACTATGTTCATACAATGGTATTGTCAGAGGGAGATGTATGAAGAACATATTATGTTTCTTAGATGACAAATGCAATATATAGTAGCTGCAATCATTAATCTGAACATGATTATGATTCCATCAACAATGTTTTTTCTTTGCATGTACGCAATTTTTTTCTTAGTATTAATACAATTTTAAAAATGCACTTATATTTAGTATCTGACTGCGTTTTTTATTTTTAAATAGAATTTTAGATTAACACTTCCTACTGTTTTTATATCAGGCAATCTTTTTTAATTGGAATTTATGGTGTCTAATTAAAATCCACACAAATTTCGAAACTGACATATTTATGACATTTTAGTGTTTAAACCAGATTAAAAAGGTCAAGAGTAAATTTAACACAGTTGCTATCAGTTATTAATAAATTGAATCATAAATAATCGATAATATATTTAAAATGAAGAGAATATATAATTAATTAGTTTATTTTCTTTAAATCGGTTTCATAGATTTACTCTATGCAAAATTCATAGCTTTGAAACCTGAAAAAATGTTTTAGTTGGTTTTAAATAATTAAGTTTTATCGATGTATTCGATTTCTAACATGAAAAATTTGTTACAGAAAATTACGAACATTAAAAATTTCTTAGAGAGAATTTCGGCTGGCGTTTGGGATGGCCGGAAAAAAATTTGCTGTAATATTTTATCCGCACAAAAACATAAATGTGAAAATAAGGCCAAGTTCCTATCCAAAAGATTGGCGTAGCCAGCAACTTTTTTAAAAAATAAGGAAATATTCCAATTATATTATCCTACGCTTCTGTGAAAAGGAGGCAATTAAGCTGTTAAACAGAAAATATATGTATCTAAGTATGTAACGCAAGAAATTTTGTTGAAATGGGACTCATCTATTGGCTGCAGACAGCCCAGCCATTCAAGTTTTATTAAAACGGCTGAAGCTGTGCTGCGGCTGTGTAAATTTACTCAGCCTGAGCTCAGCTTCAGCCGTATCAATTTGTTTTGTAGCTGTGGTTGCGCCTGTTTAAATTTACACAGCCACAGGGCAGCTTCAGCAGTTCGAATGAAAAAATTAAAGCTTTTTTGAACGCTGATTAAAATCGATTGACTACTTCGACAGATGTAGTTCTCGAAAAGCTACGCTTTATATAAACTACATCAAAACTGCTTGTTAAATCAATTATCAAGATTAATTTACTTCCTTTTTTAGCTTGCAAAATCTGCGTCAAAATAATATACATATATACACACTCGTACATATGTATGCATTAAATTTAAAGTAAATTTTTACGTTACCATCTATTTATTTTCATTTATTTCTTAATATCTTTCATATTTAACTTTGCCTAAACTGACACTATTATTATTCAAGTTATTATTATTATTATTCAACATCGAACTGGATCCACTTAAAGCAACCGATATTCCATTAGAATTTATTAAATTATTTGAAGTGTTAGATAAAGTATTTGAGGAACTACTGTAAGTGGGATTTTGATTTGAGCCTGAATTAGACTGGGCCACAGTATAGACTTCATAGTCGGTAATGGTAAAATTATAATCGCCAAATAAAGTTTCATAAGTGGCACCGGGTCCATCATAAGAATGCGGTAAATTTGAATACGAATCCATATTGGTATTGCAATTATTAGCTAAAAGCATATCAGCACCAGCACCGAAAATGGGGCCGCAGCTAAGGGAGGAACAAGTTCTAGTATTAATCTATGTATTAATGAAAATACAAAATACTTACTCTGGATGATAGCAGATGGCATACGGTTTCTTAATTATATCAAATTTTAGAGCTGATTCAGGCACACCGGCATTTAAGGCAAACAGAAAAGCCCTTTCCGAATGTATGTACACAACTTTGCGTGAAGTTTTTGCCCAGGGAACATCCGTAAAGCCACCACTTATTTCGCCATGAGAACCCTTCAATAAAAAGAAAATGTTGGCAGTTGAGATTAATTTTATCAAACCTTATTGACAATTACTACTACCAAACATATAACAAAACAGGGCGCCAAACCATCACAGTAACGATGAAAGGCGGCGGAAGAAAACCCATGTGTAGAGCCACGATACAGCAAACGCCATGATTGTTTTGAACAGCCATACCTAGAAAAAATAAAAACATTATAAATAAAACAAAAAGAGACGTGTGGCACTCGGGGGATGCCGCGGTAAAGCTATTGCATAGCATTTTTTATCAACTTATGCAATTTCAATTTCAGCTTTCTAGCTATACTGGAAGTGCCCAATACAAAAAAGGGGCACCCTAGTCCCCCCCTCCCCCCCCCCCCCCGAGGGTAAAAAGTGCCTTACCATAGTACCCTATGTTCTTCTCCTGGTTCTAAGCTACCTGCCCACCAATTTTCAGCCAAATCAGTTCAGCCGTTCTTGAGTTATAAATAGTGTAACTGACATATATAAAAATCCCCTCAAAAACCCAGAAATCCCGGAAAATTTCCTAGGAAAAGGTATCAAAACTGGACGGGAATTTCCAAAAACTTGGACAAAAATCCCCTCAAAATCCCAGAAAAGTGGCAACACTGGAAATTTAAAAAATTTCCAAAGCGCCAGCACTGTGTAGTCATTATACTCGTACATAGACTATACAAAAAAGAAGTTTTCACTTCAAAAAACGAAGGACTTAAGATACAAACTTAGTGTCAGGTGTTTTCGTTTAATAAACAAAAGACTTAAGAAACAAACTTTTCAAAATTTCTTGATTCGGTCGCCTCAAAGCCCGTGATAGAAGCTATGCAATAGCTTAAAAAATATAAAAAAATAATGTTAATCACCAATTATTTAAAACACTTTGCAAATGCAATTTATCATTCCTTAAAATCTGTGAGCCCGGAAACATATTAACTGTAAATCTAGGCTGCAGCCTTTTTTCGCCATCCGCTTTAGCACTAAAACTAACACCTGCTCCCATGTTTAATATACCACTGCCCAACCCGCCACCCATGCCTGTGTGATGGCCGCTCTGTTTATTATTTGAGTTTTGTAAAGCTGCATAACGATAACGTTCTAATGAAAGTTCCATGGGCACAGCGCCTGTAGGTTCGACTTCTTCAGCAAAGACTTGACTATCGATTAGCAATAGGCGTACATGACACATGACCCCCTGCAACTGCTGGCAAACACGTACTCTTTCCTCTTCAGTCCAATGGGCAGTGGGCTGGGTAACGCCAGCATGATTTTTAGCCCAGGCTAAGACACAACGCCAAACATCTTCCTCTTCAAGGCAAAACTATAATTAAAAAATTAGATTATTTTTATTTCCATGCTACACAAATTTGTTTAAATTAAAATTTCAATTAAACTCTTATTCACATTCAATTAAAACTTACATAGTCCGATGATATTAACTTGATTAACGCTTCCTTTTTCAAATTCAAAAATGCATTTGTTTTAACGCACTCATTGGCATTTTCGCCAATATAAATAATGCAGCGCTCCATAAAGGAAGCCGCACATTTTGCACCTGCAAAAGAATATAAAAACATAAAAGCATCCAAATATAACATTTTATTTGAGCAAGAACTCAAGAATTTATCGTTTCAAAAATTAGCATACATACATATTTGTTATGGGTTAGCTAAAAAAACAAATAAAAATATAAAGGTTGTACGAAAAACAAACAGATTCATATCGAATAAAAATTACATGTTATGTATTTTGTACAAGAGGTTTTTTGATTTAACTTTGAAAGAAGGCCTTGTTTTAAATTCTAAAATATGTATATCAATAAAAAAGGAAAAATAAAAATAAATATTTTTTTTTCTATTTGAGAATTAAAAAAAAACTAGAACTGAAATATTGAGTCTACAGTTTAATCAATTGGATGGCGGCTCGCATTCTTTAAAACTGACGCCAGATAAAAACCAGATTTTCAGTCGGAACAATAGTAGCTCTCCATCGACTTCAACTTCGACTTTGTTCAGTAGATGCCTTCAAATTCGGCATCTCAATTTATTGCTGGTATTTTTTTGAATTAAATTTGATATTAGTGATGTTACGAATATCTACTCGTATTAGTATTCGATTATTCGCCTATTTTAATATATGCGTATTCGCCAAATTAAAGCGAATAATTCTCAAATAATTTGCACATACATACATACATTTTCCAAAAAAAAAAAACAGAAAAAAAGTTTAAAAACGTGCATAAAATGTACAAAAATATATTAATTTATAATAATTTTTATTTAAAGAAAGAAAGCCCTTCATCTTTGACGCAAGATAATAATCTTTAAAAAAAACAAACGAAAATTATATGTATGTATTTTGTAACTATGTATCATTTAATAGTAAAAGTCTTATATGTAAATTCATATCATTTTAAATTAGTAATCAATTCTCAGTAGAGGAATGTTGGACTTCCAAAATGGAAGAACTAAAATTTAATATGTGAAAGTCCAACGAGACATGTGGCGGCGCAATCTGCGAAAATATGTTCTCCCAAACAAAACTGAATTACTAATTAAAAGCGCAACTAGAGTAAGAAAATCGAAATCTCAAAGTGTGTATGTGGTCTCCAAATTCGGCATCTCAATTTAATAATATTGATAAATACCTAAAGTAGTGTGACGTTTTTTTTTTTTCAATTTATTGTTACTGACGCAAAGGGTTAAATTTAAAATATTATGTGGCTCTAAACCTTAAAAGTAATATTCGTATTCGTATTCGCGAATACTAAAAATTGACATTCGTAACTTCACTAAACATATGTATGTATGTAAGTATGTGCACATGGATGTGTGTTCGAAATGCACTTCGATCAAAATTTTTCATTTGTAGTGTGTTAATTTAGTCTTTATGTCAGCATTACCAAAACACCAGTAGACTTTAGAAATATTTTAAAAACTATTTACATAGATAAATACATACATACATACATACATATGTAGATACATACTTTCAAATTTAAGTACATAGTTAATTGCCATCTTAACAACAGATAACACAGATTACAGATGACTAAATCCCTGATTAACCACCCAAAAAACACACTCTAAATAGATTTAATACAATTTTTAGAGATTTTGAATATTTTTTTATCCATTAAATATATTTAAAAATATGTGTATGGGATACGGTTGACCCTGTAGGACATCCTTCGAACTTTCCGTTTAGATTAACAATGATATAAAATTCGCGGCATTCGTCGCAGTTTTTCAATTCCATAAAAAGTAGCCGCATCCGAAAAATCAATTTGATAAGAAAGTTTAAAGTAATTCAGAAACATTGTGATTTTACGACGCCAATATCTCTAGTCTGCTTTTGATTTTTTTAAATCCTGAATTTGAAACGTCAGAACAGGAGAAGGTACAAATATAATAGAAACTGCAATGATCAAATCGTAACTCTCACTATACATTTGCTTGTGGAACCGTTATTTTGTATTAAATTTTTGAGACGAGGTATATTAATGTAAAATTTATTGGTCTCAGAATAAAGTCAATTTCGACAAAATGCGAATTAGGACCATTCATATAAGACCAACGATATATTCACTCGAGTCAAATTGATAGTATTTCTTAAGAGGAAATTTTTATAAAAACAATAATTTTTTATTCTCAAAAATTATTATTTATTATGGGTTAGCTAATCTATGTATGTACATGTATATGCATTTCGTTGGTTGGTATATACCAACTCATTTGTAGATCTTTACCATTTATGTTTGAAAAGTTCCAAAACTCATCTACTCATACATGAACTCGCAAATAAAATTTGCGAATTACTTAAGCACAAGCAAAATTGTTTTTTAAAAACTTTGGAAACATCATAACAAAAAATTTTCTTCATGCGGTATGAATCTGTTTAATTTTCTCGAATAAATGTTAATTGTTTAATTATTTTTTATTTCATATAAGACACAATTGAATTTTATATACGAAGTGCTTTTTATCCATTCGGAAAGAAATTCTCGACGAAAATCTCCATTCATAATACTTAATCGATTTTTTCGGTTTAGAGAACACCAAAAACTTTAAATCGTTTTCAACACGAAAAATTTAATCGGATTCGGTTTACAGAACAGCGCCGATAAGTAAGTTCTTATTTTACGAGTTTATGACCCCGATTCATTAAATCCCGTGCCTAGAGATAATTATGAAACATCTTCTTTGACAAATATCTACTCATATTATGCATATAGACAGAAGTTATCGTGTCTGTCATAAGTTTCACATCCGTGTGAAAGTGAATCTTTTCCGAATATTTTGGTGTCCTGACATTCACTTCCGAACAATTTTTATCTTTTACTTTCGACTGCACTAAGCTGTGTGAAAGCAAATAGAATCTCATTTATTACACAATGAAACTACATAATTTAATTCGAAAAAATCTTTTCTGAACTTAAGTTTGATATCTTATCTACCTAATTCGGAAATAAAAACCAATATACATACATATGTATGTATGTAAGTGTGATAATAACAGATAGAAAAGGAGATTTAAAAAAATTCCCACATTAACTACCAATCGAGCAAAAATATTCGGAAGTATGCCGGACAACAAATATTCTATTTTGTGATTCCGAAATTTTCATTCTAATTGAAACCGTTCGGAAGTCATGACAGACACGTATACATATGTGCTTTGAATGCATGCATATCTCTGAAAATTTCTTAAATTATTTACATAATGATGTTGTAACAAAATCCATTATTTTATTATTTCATGAAATTTATTTTCCATTAAAACTTATACTGCTTGAATGAAATTTGATAACATAAATACTGCTGCTAGTTGTCTTTCGTTTGGAATCAGCAAAACACAAATTTATACAAAATTTTAGCAATCTGAGCAATTTGTGGATCTACAAAATTTCTTAAATAAATGGTTATAAATGGAACAAAAATTTGTGTATTTGTTAAGAGTATAAAATAAAACTTAAAGTAAATCTACAACATAGGCTCCAAAGGCAGCATCTTATTAATTTCACTCCGTACCGTTTGCTGCCGATTTAGTGGAATAAAACTGCAATCAAATCTAACCTCAATCCTTGGATGGGCTAACATTTTGTATCAGTGTAATATTATCGCCTTTAAGCATAATACGTCCTAGATTTTTGCGCGTTCTCGTCTTAAGCCAAACTTCTTCGGCATCATCCAGCACTAGATTCATGTATTCATCAAAACCCACAATGTGTCCTTCTATACGCAGATTGACATTTTCATACAGCCACACTTGGACGCGGGAACGGTTTTGTAAATATCGAAAAATCAGGTTAATGGGTTGAACCATTACCTTCTGGACTTTTGTATTGCCTTTAAAAGACATTTTACTGCGGTTTTCGTTTGCAAATTTTGTAAATCGTTATAAATTTTGCTAATTTAATAGATTTTTGTGCTAAAACGTTTGTAAACCGGCGTCTTTCTTTTTTTGCTAAACGAGAAAATGCTTCACGGCAAATCAAATGTCAATAATACGTCATTTTAAAAATGGTGTGTTCAGTGAGTATAATCAAATCGCAAGACTGCCAGACTAGACGATTTATCTTAGTTTAACTATTTCTCATATTTTACATGCGATTTTATTTAGACGTTTTTTTTTTATAAAAGTTTTACTAATATATATTGCTACATATTTTTATGTAAAAAGTGGATATTTTACTTTGTTGTGCAAGCGGCGAGGTTGTGGAATGCATTGCCTTTAAATTTTCGCTCCTTTTCTATGTCTGTTAAAATATTTAAGAATATGCTTATTAGCTATTTTAATTATGAACACTAATAACTGGGCCTATACCCTTCTCTTATTTGTGCCCTTCTTTTGTTTTATCTTCTTTTGTTTTATCCTCCTTGGGATATTGCATTATATAATGAATCTGCAAGATGTTAGTTTTTATTTATCTATAAGATATACATAACTTGTTAATTCTATTGTATTTAGATCATATTTATTATTGTTTATTGTTATATACTTGCTCATAGCAAGTTTAGAACTATAATATAGTTTATTGGCCAAAAGGCTACATGTATTATATATGAATAAATAAATTGAAATTGAAATTGAAATTGAAATAAGACTAAATAACCAATTATTATAATGTACATATATATTTTATTATTATATTATCAAAGAAATTTTTAATTTTTCAGGCTAAAGTTCGTTTTCTCTACATATACTTTTGTTATAAATTAAACTATTATTTAAATTAGAAAGAAAAATCTAGTGGCTCTTAATACTTGAACAGACAAAGAAAAATTAGACTGCGCGGAGGGTTGAACTGACATCGATGTTTCGAGACTAACTACAGTCTCATCATCAGAGTTGTCTACCGCTTAAAGGGCTATTAGACACGCATACTTGTCTTCAGACATGTACGATGGCATACCAAATCTCACTATCTAATAGCATGTATGTCGAGTACGTCAGACATGTATGTTGGTTTTCAAAAATTTTTGATTTTCTGATGTCTATCGCACACCAACATACACACAACATTTATTTGTACTGAAGTATGCCGTCAGCGTTCGATAGTGTAATAGCAAAATGAAAAGTATGCCATCGTACATGTCTGCAGACAAGTATGCGTGTCTAATAGCCCTTTTAGACCTCACTGCCACCATGGCAGCTGCAATCACATTAGTTAGTCAGTTCGAATAAAAAATTCACAACTTAATTATAAAACTAAAGGCACGTAGCATAGATTGTGTTTGTACATTACAGTTGTTTATACAATAAAAAAAACAGTTGTATATATGTATAACGTATCAAATTCCATAACCTCTAGAGTATTGGTAGCCAAAGGCTGCCACCTAGGAATCAAACAAGAAACACTAGAATAAAGCTCAACTTGGACAAGATAGACTTTGAAAAAGTATAGTAAAGTTCCAACCCATTAAAAAATGATAAAAGCTGTAGTGTAATTCAGCAGATTCAATTAATAATAGAGGATCTTTAACTAATGTGATTGCATCTGTCGTGGTGGCAGTGAGGTCTAAGCGGTAGACAACTCTGATGATGAGACTGCGGTTAGTCTCGAAACATCGATGTCAGTTCAACCCTCCGCGCAGTCTAATTTTTCTTTGCCTGTTCAACTATTAAGAGCCACTAGATTTTTCTTTCTAATTTAAATAATAATTTAATTTATAACAAAATTATATTTAGAGAAAACGAAATTAAGCCTGAAAAATTAAAAATTACTTTAATTAAATATCACTCAGTTCGAATAATAATTCACAACTTAATTATTATATTATATATAATTTTTGTTATCACCCGTGAATTATATAGTTCTTACTTAGGTATTAACATTTGCATATTATCTTATCTTTTAATCGTACTACCAAGGCAAATTCATTACAGGTAGACTCGGCTCAATTCGCTTTGAAAAACCACCACTTACGCTGTAAAAAAATGTACCAAATAATGTCTCAACAAAGCATTTGTCAAAGTAACTGGCGCACATATGCAAGGGGCGAAACAAGGCGAAAATAATCCCTGGGCTGTTAATATTTCTCGCTATGAATTTGCCTTGTCATACTACTTTAATTGACAATGTCGCTATGGGCTCGGCCATGATATAATATACCATACGTGCATATCTACAACATACAACACCAAAAAAAATCAACAGGCATTTTCTTTCTTCAGCGTGTGAATTCAACAACTAATTTGACAGTTCAAGTGTTGGATATTTTTACCGGAATTTGCCTATGCATCAATTTAGTATTGAATTTACCTTGGGCTCGACTAATTTGTTAAGTTAAAGAAATAAGAGTAAAAGCAGCGACTAATGGAATACATTGACCTAATAGTTGAAGGTATAGCTAAAAGCAACTTGGCTGAAAATGTCTAATAGCTGGTCTTAGCTTCAGAACCCAGGCTTTTGAAATTTAGTCCCAACCCGAGATATTCTACATATAAAAATAAACTTAATAATTAAATTCCTTAAGCAACAGAGAATTATAACAATCCGTAAGTTATATTAGTTCATTGTCCTAAATAAGTTCTTATTTCATCGCTTACAACATACATATTTTAATTTGAATTTGGAATTGTTATTCAAATGAGGCTAACTAAGTCCCAACGTATAAAAACTGCTGGATTCTGGATTTACTACAAATCTCTACTTACTGCTTAGTTTTAGGTAGATATTTTATAAAATTTTTTAAAGGATATAATTGAGTTTTGCGTAATTTGAATAATAATAAACGAAGGACACAATGGCAATAGATCTATTTTTCTTGGGTAAAATGTCCATTCAAAAACGATAAAACATATATATATATAAAACTTAGTAAACTTTGAATTCAAATATTTTTGACGGTTTTTATAAGAATGACAATGTTTTGTATTATTTTGGTAACCGGCGATTTTCAAAACATATACTTCTGGCAGCCCTGCATATCAGAACAACAAATTTATAAAATTTCTGATAGAGGTGGCAGCTTTAAAAACTTTTACAAATTAGAGATGCGTTTAATGTACTCTATTTAAATAGGTGTATGTCGCTACTATAAATTTGTAAAAGAATTCTTTTCAGGTTGACGACTTAGCTAAATGGCTGTGGGAAATCTAAACTGCCAGACGTAATAATTAAATGTTTGATAATATTATGGATAAAAGATCTTCTTTATACAGTTCCACAATGTTGTACAAAATACGCACATATTGGTGATGTTACGAATACTCGTATTCGTTATCGATTATTCGACTATTCGTTTATTTTCAGATATTCGTATACCTTCCAAAATATATATACACAAAGTTTAAAAAGGTACATAAAATGTAAAAATATATTAATTTTTATTTAAAGAAAACCCTTTGCCTTTGATGCAATATACTAATAACCATCTTAAAAACAGACACAAATATATATATTTTGCAACTAGCATTTAAAAATTAAAGCATTAAGCCTTAAACACATTCGCCACAGCAGACTACACGAACAAAAGACTAGACATGCTGCTAGCTACCGATGTAGCCGTTAAGCCAGCTACTTAATTATTTTGGAAACGACAGCTACACAGTAAACAGCTGATCGTGAATTGTTGCAACGATTCATTTATGTATATTACAGTGGTGATATTTAGCGCTTAATTAAATGAGTTATTTAGAGCATTTTGAAATGATACCTATGGCGTATATATTCCTTCTATATTGTAGGACTTATGATCAATAATATATTAAAGTTTTGAAACCCGAAACTGCGGAATCAAGAGAGAGCGCCGAATAAAAGGCTATTACCCTGTGAGTTTTTTTAAAACTTTAACAATGTTGGTATTTTTGACTCAAGTTTTCATTGACAAGACATTGTTGCTGAACAATATATTGCAGAGAATTTATTTTCAGTTTGTGTGCTAGTAAAAAATTTTACTAGTTGTCAAGTACAAAATTTTTTTAGAAAACTGGAAATTTATTTGTTATCAGGTAAATATTTTTCTAGTTTTCACATAAAATTATGGAATATGAGGGGAATTTTTACTAAATATATTAGTTTTTTTAAACCCTGTAAATAAGGCCATGCTTTAACCAGTAGATATGTTTGTCATTATGAATATTTTTACTTAAAACGATTTTTAATGTTACACAGTATTAAAAAAATTAAAAAATTGATTCAAGATGTTTTCCCAATTAAAACCGTTTATGAATACGCCAATCAAATTATAAATACTGGACTCATGCTTACCTGCTTTTTCGTGTATTTCCATGACTGCTGTCAGAAACGTACACGCATTATCCACTGATAAAGTTGCAATAACATGATCTTCGCATGCTGATCTTAATTCACAGCAGCCCATATCCTGCGCCAAGGTCATCATTTCAAAAACTCGTGAGTCTTGCAATAAAATCTAAAATAATATATAAAAAATTGGTTGTGCTAATTATATAATTGTAAGGTGTGCGAATAATTTGCCATACCTTGGCTGTATAGACGTAAAGCACAAATTGTCTAAATACTTCAGGATGAACGTGTGGCAGTCTAACTGATGTTGGTGTGCCAGGAGCTGCTGGTGCTACCGAACAACCGGGTATACGGCAGAGCTCGCCACGTTTATTTGTTTTAAAGCTCTTGCAACTGTAAAAAAACACATTGGGAAAAAAATAATACGCTTATTAATAACAATAACCAATCGAAAAGATTATGAAATCGGCGCAACTAAGCGTAAGTTTAAAATCCAATATAATTAATTTCTAGTTCATAACTTACTGCCAATTACAATTTTAAATTACCTTTTCTAAATTGTTCCATAAAGAACGAATTTGTTTATTAAATCAATCTTTTAGGCGAACTACAAGCAAACAGTTTCGAACAACAACTAAATTTTGAAAATAGCTTCAGACATGGATTAGTTGTGGGATAATCAATATTTAAGGAGAACAGACTGCTGGCCTTAACTTCGAAAAAAAAAGATTAATCGAACTGCGTGTAAACATTTTCAAGCAAAATAAACGAATTTTGAAAACCAGTTCATAGATGAATGCGTTAGGCGATAATAAATATTTTAGGGGAAGGGGGAAGATTTTCTAAAATACTGCATATAATTCCGTTCAAAGAAAAAATAATTTTGAAAATCGAGTTATGAATGCACAAATGAACATAAGAAAAGCAAAAAATAAGAAACAAAACAACATGACTTTGAAATCAGTTAAAAACTAACGTTTGCCCATTGAGGTTTTCGAGTTAAATAAAGATATCATGGCCATATTATCTGTTTACCAAATAAAAAAGAGGTGGTTTTTTTTTTCTTTTACCCCCAAAAAGTAAAAAATTAGTAAAGTAAATAAAAAAAGTACCAAAAGTAGCAATTTGTCCCGTTTTTACCACTTAAAATGTATTCCATATATAATTCTGAAAAATATAAATCCATTATGCGGTTTTCGCGTTGCAACGTTAGTGATTACGATATTATTAGAACAAGCGAGGTTTCGGCACCTATTTGTACTAAAAATAAGAAAACCAATCTCCTAATTGCCTCAGAAAAACAATAACGAAATATTGTACTAAAGTTTCACAACATAATGGCAACTCTATTATTTTTAATTTATTGTTTTCTTCTATTCCTCTTTAGTTTAATAAAAGCCGGCCGGTTGTGTTTGTTAACTTAATCAATGTAATGCTTTAATAAATAATTAAATATCATACGAAATATCAGTGCAGTTAAGTTTATTCGGTACAAAGTGTATTTTTCATTCATTAAAATATTTTTAAAATCATTTTAATACATTTCATTTTATATTTTTCTTGTTATTGCATCATGCAATTTGCATTGTAGTACATACATACATGTACATATTTGTTGTTATTACGTTTACAAGAGCAACAACAAAGTGCTGGAGTTAAAAGTAAACAAGTGAAAAAAAATTTGTATTGCAGAACGACGCATGACCTTGTGACTTTGTTAGTGTTTTGTAATTGTGAAAAAGTGTTGCCAATTTAATCGAAAGTTGTATCGAGCTCTGAGGTACATACATATACATATAATTTTTTTTATTTTGTTAACATACATATGAGCCGTTTATTTTGAGGGTGGTGTTGGCTGAAGTGGTTAGCGCGTTGACTACTAAGCAAACAATGACTTGGGGCCTGGGTTCAAACCCAGAGCAAGTCAATCAACATCATTAATTTCTGTAATGTGCATTGTATTGTGAGACATTGTATTAACTGTTGTCGGACTATTTAAGTGATGAAGGCATAGATAGCACTGGTCACTAAAAAACTGTTCCGACAGCGATTGATGCTGTTCCAAGCTAATGTACACAACGTCGCCCTCCTTCGTCGGTTAGCAGAAATATCGGCGAAGTAAAACAATTAATAAAAATGCCTGCTAAAACAACTTAAAAAAGTTAATGCGTCTATTTAACACCGGAGGCGCCTAAACACTGCCTTAAAAATTAACATAACGCGCAAAGCAGAGTTGTAAAAGAGTTGTCTTATAAATTTTCAACATCTATCATCTCTACCCTATCCCTCTTTCTGAGTTCCAGCATAGTGCACTGCATACGTAGGGGTGGGTCATCCCCTGAGTGCTGGCCCTAATTAAAAAAAAAAAAAAGTCACTTTGTTTTAAAGTCGACCTATTTAGGGGTTTGCGTTTTAACACGTTTATAAATATGGATGCTAACTTTCGAGAAGATTTTCTTGTATTTGTTATCTCATGATACTGATATTTTTCTCAGTATTTCTCCATATTTTTAAACGTGTTAACACGCAAACCCCTAAATATCTCGACTTAAAAACAAAGTGACTTATGCCACTTTCAAAATAAACGGCTCATATGTATCTATCTATTTAATATATACATACATATATACTATATACATACTTATACTAATATTATAGAGAGGTAATGTTTTATAACTGTGTAAATTTGTTGAGCTAAATGTGGTATGCAGTCTCGAATCGGACATAGAATATATATTGTCCCCTTAAAGTGCTTAACATAGGGTCCATAGGGTCCCACACCGCGAGGTATTTATTCTCGTTTTTGCAGAGATCTATTAAAACAACGGTCTAATGTAAAAACAGTGCCTTATTAAAGTGAATAATGCAATCCGTCGCTCTAACCGCCCTTCAGTCCATCTGCCCGCCCCTTTCCCTGTTCGAAAGCATTATTACACATTAAAGAGTAAGCACATAAACCGATTTTGGTAAAACTCAAAACATAAATCCGTGTTTAGTAGAACACATAGGGTACATGCTTTTTCAAAATTAGGTCCGGGTGGATGACAGGTGGCAAAAACAAAAGATAAATTAGCAATATATTTCGCTAAAAACGAGGAATGGATTACCTCTACTTATGGAATGCATTGTGTCAGAACTACGTTGAAAGGGATAACGTAAAGAAGATAGATGTACAGTACAACCTCCCTAATCCGTACACTCGCTAATTCGGACTATCCAGTAATCCCGACATTAAAATTTTTCGGACTGTTTATGAAATCAATAAAATGGTCTTAAATTATCTTTTTGAAAGTATGTGCATATTTGAAAAAGGTAAAAATAATATTTATCAATTAATCAACACAATTATTGAGCAATTTTGAAATTCACAAATAAATTTTTGGAAACGAATAAATTATTATTATTCAAAATTAATATTTTTGGTCACTTTTAGTATTTTTCTTTGTGTTATTTTTTTTGGTAAATTAATTATATATAAATGAATTCTTATCTGTACTTATATTTCTTTTCGGCAATAAAAACAAATTATATGGCTCCATGAAAAATGGCCGCAATGAAAAATGGCCCCAAAACAAAAATAAAAAATTTCACCAAACTTTTGTATTCAAAACAACACACGAACTTTGGGGCTATTTTTCCTATTTTTTTGGGCCATTTTTAACTGTAGTCCGGACGATCCACTAATCCGGGCAATAGCTGAAACTATGTGTCCAGATTAGGGAGACTATATTGTACATGTATTGGCACGCACTAAGAAAAACTAAACGGAAGAAAATAACCTTCTTTTTATTTGTTTATGTTTTTTACACATCACTCTTTTGAAGTATAATATTTTAACAATATTGCTTTTTAATTTATGAGTCTTTACTAAAAAATAGACAAAAAAAAATTAATTTTTCCATATTTTACACAATAAACCACAAAAATTTATTATTTCTTTCACAGGTTTTTATAAAAATGTCTACATGTAAGCAAGTGAAAAGCCAGTGCAGAAAATAAAATTTTACTTTAATTTAGGTTTAAAGTAGGTGTCCACGTACTTTAAAATTTCAACACTTAATACGGCGTTAACGTCTGCAAATTAAGCTAATAATCATTTGCGAATAATACTTTAAGAAATTTTTGTTAATAGTGGATAGTAAACCTACTTTAACATTTTCTGAATAACTCTGTAAGTATTTTGTGTTTTGGACAGTGTAATCTTTCATTGAAACAATTTTTTACTGTTGCATTTCTAAAAAAGTTATTATATTTTTCATGTTAAAAACTTTTATAACAATAATTAATCTTACTATTGTGTTTAGTAATAGTAATTAAGTAGCACCAATTAAAACTACATACTAGCACTTCTCAATATCACAAACATACCCATACTATTAATCATGCTTGCAGCATTAAATGATTCATTAACACTTTATAAATCACAGATATAAAGAAAACTATTTCAATGTTGACAAGATTTTCCACACAAAATTTTTCTTCTGAGCAATTTATACTCAACTTAATACTAGAAATTTACACTGAGTCTAAATGAGTTTACATCAGCTACGAAAGTATCATTTAGTAGCAAGTTTTCTTTACTTTTATTTTTCCGGTATTGTAGTTTTATGACAGCTTTTGGCCCATTAACAATTTTTTTCCGTCTTTAATTAAAAAAAAAAAACATAAATACCACCACGCATAAATATAAATTATACACAATTAATATATGTATGCCGCTTTAAATGAAAATTCCCATTTGTACAAGAGTTGTGTACAAATTTATAAACATGCTGTTGTATAAATGAATAACAAAATAAAAAAATAAAAAAACAGAAAAAACTAAACTTGCCACAAAACACGCAAACTGATTTGTTATTAAAACTCTATATTTAATAAACAAGTTTTAACTGAGTTAGTTTACGAGGCTCTCTTTGCACAATGCTCGTATACCACGATTATGTGGTAAATATATAGTTGTGCAACATGCTCTGTCATAAGCCTTCAATTATGACTCTTTTTTTCTGTCTAATGACAAAGGAATGTTGTTGCTGAAAAGCAAAAAAAAAAAAAAAAAACTTACCGCGCCATCATTATAATACGATGAGCATAAATACGTTCCTCTTCGCGGCCACATATAAATACCACATCGGCACTATCCTGGTCTTCGGAGAGTCTTTGTAAATCATCAATGAGTTGTGGTAGACCGGCTACAGATTGTCCATCACATATTAAAGGGGTAGGACAGGGAGGCGGTACACGTGTACCCATTATTTATTGTGGTTTATTTCTTATTAAAAAAAAAAAAATAACAAATAAAAACACACTCAGATACCACAGCAGTACTAAATTTTAATTTCCCTTTAATATGTATTTTCAAAACATTTATTGCGTTACTGCAAGTATTTGTCTTAAGTCTTTTGTTTTACTTTGAAAAGCTTCACAAGTCTGCCGCTTAAGTCTTTTGTTAATTCACACGTGCTTTTTTTTAATTACAACAACCAAAAGAAATAAAACATTTAAATTACAACAACTTCAACCACGGCAACTAATATTGGCCTGATAACTTTAAAATTTTGTTTTTGTTGTTGTTTGTGTTTACAAATAAATCAAATAGAAATGTTATTTTTTGTTTGCTTTGAACTGAAAATATGTTTCATTAAAACTCTCATATCAGGATTTTTTTTTGATTGTTAAAGATTCTCTCTTATTGTTAGCGCTCTCTTTATTAAAATTTTGTTTATTTTTTTTTTTTTTTTGTAAACAAAACATACACAAAAAACAATAAATGGGAAGAATTTTTAAGGTACAGTGTCTTGTAAAAGTTTTCGTTTTTTTTTGTTTTTTTTTTGTTTTTAAATGAAACTTGAAAAACGCAAAATAAATCATCAAGATGAAAAAAATTTCCAGAAGTAAAACAACGTCAAATTTCAAATATATAAAAATTCGCTTAATTAAAATAAAATCGAATGCGACCAGAACGAGGAATATTCGACACGATTATAGTAAACAGCTAAAAGGTAAAAAAGCAAACAATATAAAAATCACCAACACCGAAAAACTGGAAAACGTTAAAACGAAAATATTTTTAAATAATTTGAAATCCGATATAGTTGGTAAAATCTCAAAGCATAAAAAATCATTTGGAAAAATCCTAAAACATAAACAAATCTTCAGAACAAAGCAATGAAAAATTGCGAAGACTAAAAAAATTCTACAACAAATATGGATCACTAAAACTAACAAAGTGTATTTAAAAAATTTTTAAATTTCAAGGTAACAAATTGTTTATGTCATGTAAAAAAATTTGTTAAAGCCATTTAAATAACATCTATATGTTAATTATATGTAAACATTGGGGGGGATAAGTCAAGTAAACAGTACATAAATATCATGCCTTAATAAGGAATGTGACCCGCTGCCCCGGTGATTTTATCGATTGCTGTTAATCTTTGAAATAATGAACGCATTCTAGAGTTTGAATACTTTCTGTCAGAAGGACATCAAAATCCCTTCACGCCGACAAAGCTGATTTGTTACGAACACTTTGTGTTTATAAACTAACAATAGATCTAGGCAAACGCTGAATAAAAGTAAAAATTGAAATTTAATCTGAATTTTCTGTTGCAACAGTTTTTAGGCTGGCACTAGATTCTTTATCAATACAAGGAAGGCTAAATAATAATTTTAAATCGTTGATAACCAACATACGGGGGTCAACGTCAAATCCTTCATTACTTAACAGGTATTTTGATACAATTTCATTTACTTCACCGGCGGTTTTGCGAAGCTAAGCAAATCTATAAACGTCGGCCATGATAGTGTTCAAATGTTCTTGCATCAGAAGAAGGTCACGATCTTTTCTACAAAAAAATGGTACATCTCCATGCAGAAAATGTACTTTGGTATTCGTTTCTTGAAAATGTTTTGCTCTCTAAAAGGGCAGTGTGTTTGATTCTAAAAAAATCGCCCTCACTAATGGTTGAATGCATTGCACTTTTTGCCCCGTTAAAATCGACAGTGTTGACAGCGCCCTGTAAAACGTAGCTGTCAGCTGTTAAAAACAGGGCGTTCCACTTTTTCATAAGTTGTGTTTTGTTCTAGTGAAATAACAAGCTGCATTATTACAGGTTTGGCAAGACATTTTTAATCATGTACCTTTCAACAAGGTGCCATTTTGTGTGTAGAAAGAAAACACCATAAGTTATGCTCTGAGCCAATTCAGTGCGACTTTTCTAATGAGGATGGGCCTTTTTATCAATTAAAGACAGAAAATTATTGTGTGCCATATATTTCGATACTTAGAAGCCGTAACACATCGGTTCCAATATTTGATTATATAACCATTCCGATAATTTTTATTAATATATGATGGTGCCCCAGTATTGAATCTTGAATCATTGGAATTAGAATACAACACACATCAGCAGTGATAGTGAATCTTGGTAATTGTTAACGGCCGGCCAAACCTTGCAGCTTAATAATATTTTATGCATCACCATAATATGGTTATAACTCAAAACGGGTTTCAGAGAAGACAGCTGCTGATAAAGCGTAATCATTCCAAATTCGAAATTTCAGCCACACCAAACACCGATGACGCGAAATTTGCAGTTCATTATTATTTACACATTCCCATCTAATACGCTCCCATATTATAAAAACTTTATTTCAATACTCTTAATTTGCTTCAGTTAAATGCGTATTCTGAGATAATCGGATGACTCATGATAAAATTTTGATAGAATCGTTTGAACCATCCAAATTTTTATGAAAAAAAAAAAAATAATATCCATAGAATTTTTTTGAACAAAATAAAAACATAACCCATCAAAAACTTTAGAAATTCAATCCTTAATGATTCCTTCCACAGCTTACCAAATAAAAGTAATAATTCTCGAAAAAACCGACTTTTCAACAAAAATTAAATTAAAGAGTTAACAAAATCTATGGAATTATGGGAAAGCTAAAAACCCAAATATGTATCTTTTCTCCTTCGACAGATTAAAGTACCTGTAAACCGGGGAACGGGGCCAAACCGTTTTTATTAATAAGTCCTTAAAGGAAGGTGTTATGCGATTGTCAATATATAAGGGGAAAGCGCCTTAGGAAAAATTTGCTCCCGATATTCCAAAATTAAAAAGTCTTGTGAAAATCGGTTTATAAATGGAATAGTTTCCCGAAAATCAATATTTCAGAAGAACAACTTTCCGCCGATTTAAGAAAACATTATTGGACCAAATTGTTAGCAAACAATTGCAAGCAGATATTTGAGATATGCGGACACAAACATACATAAAAAACACCTATTCAGACGGTTAAAAAATGTGCAAAATAGAAAATGAATTGAAAATTAAAAATAGTAAAAACCAAAAATATATTTCAATGAAAAGCAATAAAAAAACTTCCTACTTGAGTTCTTAGCAAAAGAATTTAATTAACTTCCGCTCAGTTTACTACCAAACTATTAAACATGAATTCGAAAACTTTTGGCAGACACTATACAGCACGCGCTTTTTTTTTCAAACAAACTGGTTTGTTACCACAAAAAAAAAACAGAGCGAATACAATAAAATTCGTTTAGACACCACGAAAATTTCTATACACCATTTATTGTTCATTCACTTCTTTCATTTTTTTTTTTACTTTTATAGTAATTAATCGTTAAGTAAAACTTGAAAGTTATTCAACAAAAATTAATAAAATTGATTGAATGCTTCAATTAGTCCTTGATTATTTTGATTAATAAAGTTTTTGCTACTAGTATGTATGTGTGTTTGTATTTATTTTCTTAAACACTTTTTTAAACTTTTTTTTTTTTTTTAACAACAAAATAATCCAACTTTTTTTACTTGTTGCAGCTCTCGCGTTTTATAAAAGACTGATTTGATTGTTGCTGTTGGCTGCTATTTGCTGTTGAACTATTCAGCTTCGCGATTTGCTGGCAGGTAAGGAATTGGTCTCTTTTTGTTTATTTTCTTATTTAGGTTTTCTTTTTGGACCTTTTCTGTTTAATCTTATAAGAAAATTTTTATTGGTGGCAAGCGATGTGGTTGAAGTTATGAGTTAGAAGCCTATTTTAGGGCTTTAAAGAAGTTTTTAGTAAAGTACGAGTATTTGAAAGGGGATTTGTGCACACAAACAGTGTGACAAAACCAAATTAAAAATAGACTTGACCACTTTGAAATAACAATCGACCGTGTTGTAGTCATAGAATGAAAAATCATAAAAAATCTCTTATAAAACAGTCATACAGCAACCAAATCTACAATTATTTAATGATACATTTGTATGAATTCACATCTTAGTATGTTAGATCTCTTGTTCTTATTTTTCTCTTTCCACCCAAATGTGTAAAACACATTTATGTATATGTTGTTTGTTTTTTGCTTGGCTTTAACTTACATGCAAGAGTAATACGTGTGAATGTAATAGTAGGAACTTTAAACGGTTATAGCCCCCAAAATACTGAACCCACAAAAACCCACAATAATATCTCGTTCACTTCTGTGAAGAAGTGTCTTTAATTTGGTAGAAGTCTTGTAAAAATCGGTTGTATAATAGGTGCAGGAAGGGCAGCACAAATAAAGTAATTGTCTATTAATTATATATGTAGATACCACTTTTCTTACTACATATATCCATATTATTACGAAACAATACAATAAGATTTTTTATAATCACCTAGATGAACCCGGTGTGCTTCGCTACCCCCATACTTTACATAGTCAAGAATTTATTATTTCGTAAGAAGATCCTATTGTGAAAATTTAATGACGATCGGTCCAGTAGTTAAGACTATATTACGATTTTCTATTTTCCTAAAAAGGGGCGTGGTCCCACCCACTTTTTTTGGTACATATTCTAAATTATGCCATATGTACCAAATATCGTCGACGTAGGGGGCTGTGCACATATTACGTAACGCTGTTTTCAGAGATTTTATAACCCCCCCCCCCCCCCCTCGTAATGCTTTTTACTAATTTCTCAGTGCAAAATTTCTAATCCGTAACAAATCTTAAACCCCCCTCCCCCCTGGAGCGTTACGTAATATGTGCACAGCCCCTAGGTCAAAAAATGCCCAAAATATGGCGATTTAAATATTTGGGTTATATGGGCGGTGCCACGCCTCTTTGTCCAATCAAAACTTCATATAGCCTATTATTCCTTCTAGAGTCACAGTAACATGCTGTGAAAATTTCAGGAAGAAAAATAAATATACGAGTATGTATGTATATGTAAATTGTGGTGCAATATGAAAATTGGATTTTGCCACGCCCCTCCGCCCGCAGACCATAAATCAAAAATCAGACTTCACAGTGTCACCCGCCTGAATATTCTGAAGATTCCCTGAAAATTTCATCAAAATCGGCTCAGCTGTTTTTGAGTCCATACGTTACATACATACATACATATACACATTCATTTTTATATACTCGTATATAGATAAAAACGTTGAAATGTTAATATTATTCACATTAAAGTACTATTCCGTTTTTATTATAACTTGAAATTCTTCCTACTGGTTTTTATAAAAACCAATCTTGAGTGGACTCTTTAAAAACTGTTACCAAAGAATAAACTCAAAATATATATACATGTAAGGACACTAAAAGAATACTGCGGAGATAATTTTAAAATAACAGAAACAGATTTCTTGGAAGTGTGTATTCTAAAAACAATGAAATTACATTTAATGTCAAAAATTAGAGAACTAAGGCTACTAAATTGTTGCCGGCGGCAGGTGACCAAAGTTTGACCGGCGTCGGCTTAAATTTGATGTGCACCGAAGATAAATAATTTCATCGCCAGCTACCGTATGTCGGCTAAAAGAAGTCAAATGTCAACAAAATCACTTAGTTTTACTCGATTTAGACACGCAAAGTTTACTTTTGCAAAGTTTTTTTTCGATAATCTTTTGAACTTTGTTGCCTGGTAAACCCCAAGCACAAAAAGTATTGTTTTACAGATGTTGTTCCCTTTGTTTGATCGTTCTTAATTTTTTGACCATTTGCAATTGATGTTTTATTATTTATCTATACATATATGTATATGTACGTACATAAATATAACAATACACACTTCCAAGTATATATTAATACAACTATGTATTAGCGACGACAGAGAAACAAAACAAACTTTTCGAGACATCAAAGTCTGTACTGCCTGCCACTCTCTTTGCCTTCCTCGCCAATAAACTCGAGATTTTGCATAGTAAACTTTGTGTATCTAAATGGGGTCTTACCATGATGGCCAGTATAGCCAGGTGTGTGGATTCGTCGCCGAATAATTTTGGCTAATGTTTGGGCACAGATTTTCGTGAAGAGGGATTTGGTGATTGTTCATTTTTATTAATAAATTTTTATTTTGTAATTTTTTTCATAAATTTATATATTTTGGTTTTTTTCTTGTTTACTTGTTAATATAAATTTGAATAAATATTCGTACTTTTTCATGTGTCAATGTATGTATGTATATAAATACGTTTATAGGTTCATGTATATCGTTAGCTGAAATGTAGAACCACGTAACTAACAAAAAAGTCGAAACCGCATTTTTAATTTAATATTTCGTATTACTTTGAAACTCTTGAACCTACAAATTTTACAAACCTTATTATAAACGTCAGCCAAATCGCAAACGGAAATAAAAAAGACTTTACCCCACTCACTTGAAGAATTTTATTTAATTTTTTTTTTTTTAATTAGGACCAGCACTGAGGGGATGACCCCTACGTATGCATTGCACTGTGCTGGAACTCTGGGAGAGGGATAGAGTAGAGAAGATAGATGTTGAATATATAGAAGGCTTAACTCTTTTACAACTCTGCTTTGCACGTTATGTTAGTTTTTATAGCAGTGTTGAGGCGTCTCCGGTGTTAAGTAGACGCTTTGTTAAGCTTAATTAGCAGGCATTTTATTAATTGTTTTACTTCGCCGACGTTTCTGCCAACCGACGAAGGAGGGCGATGTTGTGTACATTAGCTTGGGTAGCATCAATCGCTGTCGGAACAGTTTTTTAGTGACCAGTGCTATCTATGCCTTCATCACTTAAATAGTCCGACAACAATTAATGCAATGTCTTACTAATGTACATTAGAGAAATTAATGATGTTGATTGACTTGCTCTGGCCAGGGTTTGATCCCAGGCCCCAAGTCATTGTTTGCTTAGTAGTCAACGCGCTAACCACTTCAGCCAACAATCTTGTCGTTTTGTGGCCATACAAATCTATTCTGATTATTTTTAATATTTCATTTATTGTAAATTAAAATTATAGACATTTTCAAACTTACTTAATGTCAATAAACATACCCTTCGCTATTGAATACAGAAAATATAAATTAAAAGTGCTGAGCTTTGAACACATGCCTTTTAAATTCTTGTAGTATTTTATGCCAATTGTTTTATTTTGTTTCCGGATGAAAATTTGTTAATACACACCCGAACGCAAATAAATACATTCCAATTTGCTTCACTAGGGGTAGACCTCTATTATGCTCGTCCTACTAATGTTATAAATGTGAAACTTTATATATCAGATTTTTGGATTTGGATGAAATTTAGCAGTTTTTGTACTTTTTATTTTTGCACTAACATTTTATAAATTTTTTATGATTTAACATGCTTTCTAGAGGCTAAATAGAGAAAAAACTGGTACTTTTATGGTCCTTTTTTACTTTAGGTGGTTTTTTACTTTTGATACTTTTTCTCTTGAGAAATTCTTTTAATGGATTTTTATGAAAGTTGGTAAACGGATAGCTTGTGACACTGATTAAAATTTAGTATACTTTTTAGAGGCTAAGAACGGTAGATACAGATTGGTATTCTTGGTACTTTTTATTTTTTTACTATTTTTTTTTCAATAATATGAAGTGTACAACTTGGCTGGGGGTGGGGTAAAGAAAAAAAGATGGTACTTTCGATCCTTTTTTGTTTCTTTGATAAATTTGATATACAGACAGTTTATGGCTTCATTAACATGTAGTGTGAATAAAACAACGCACATATTGGTATTTGGCCATTCTAGCCGGACATTAAGCCAAAACTTAAATTTAAGAAATGTAAAAATTTAAGTACGCAGCTCGACATTGAATTTATTGTTACTATTATAAATAAGTTATTATTATGAATAAGTAATTATTTTCAGATAAATTAAATACTATAAAGTAATGAATTACAAATTTTATTTTTGTTAATTTTTTGGGTGGTGGGGATTGGAAAGGCATTGGGAAGATACCTTTCCTGGACATAAAAGTTTAAAAACAAATATTTTGTGGAAACTAGAAAAAAAATTTTTTGACAGGGACGTTTATTTTTGGGGGGGGGGGCGTTGGAGGGATACCTCTTCCTTCCTATAAAAGCTGAAAAATTGAATTTTTATGGTATTAAAGCGTAAGTAATTCATTCCTTTTAATATGAACATTATTTTTGCAAATAATATTTTATGTCACCGCCCACAAAAGGGGGCAGGGAAAATATGGCATTTTACGATCTCCTGGGTCCAAGTTTAGATTTTTGAATTTTCACCGACGTTAACAGTTCCATTTTCTAAGCAAAAGTACGGGAAAACTTAAAACAAAATTTCATTTTCGGAGGTAGGATTAGTTCTTCTAAGGGGAACTTTTTCCCCTTGGTCCGTTTTTCATACATAAATAGCCTATGACCGTAACACATATTTGTGCCAAGTTTCATCCATTTTGGAGCACCCAATAACTTTTTAGAAGCAATATAAACAAAAAAAGTAATGTCCGCCTAGATTGGCAAAATACCCCTATGTGCAACGGGTGAGAGAATGAATGTAGTATTTGCTTACTAGTAAGTAATTGGTTTATCTACTGTAAAGTACTGTAGACGCTATGAAGTTTGTGGTAGAAAAGTATGTTGTTGGGTAATTGCAACACACGAAGTTACTTTTGGGACTAGTGCTGCACATCAGTGAATTTTTACAATTGCAAATTTAAAAAATAACGTACGTTACTATTTAAAAATTTTAAGAGACACTACATACTCATATAAATATTTGTAATACTTTGAGGCCGATCTAAAATGTATGCTTCTGGACGATAGAATTCGTGT
Organism: Lypha dubia; assembly: GCA_947311025.1. Classification (NCBI taxonomy): domain Eukaryota; kingdom Metazoa; phylum Arthropoda; class Insecta; order Diptera; family Tachinidae; genus Lypha; species Lypha dubia. The sequence continues at coordinate 5,851,655 of OX371263.1, forward strand.
GATAACTTTTGTAATATGAAGGAGTCGCATTTAACACACTAAAATGAAATTGCAACATAATGTGCTCGAATTAGTTACAACAACTCATTCGTACAAAAATTCCACCATTATGCTTTTACAGTATGTGTTTCGAGCTGTATATTAAACATATTTACTATATTGTTTGTATATGTATGCTGTTGTAAAAAAAGTGCATTTTTTTTTTTTTTTTTTTGGAAATGGGAGTTTAACTTCCTTGTAAATTGTGCTTTAAATTAATAATATATAAATTAAATTATCTAGTTTAATAAATGTTTCTTCTTTAAAAATGTCGTTGACTTTCAGAATTTTGTGGTAATATATTTTTAATGTCATCCCTCGAGAGATTAAAACCCACATCGACACCGGATCCACCAGCTGTGCTAAATAGAAATGAACAGAAAAAAACACAAAAATTCATTGGTCATCAATGGCCGGTCAGTGCACGAGAGTATTTGATTAACAATTGTTATCAGTCATTATGACACCAGCTTTGTTACTTGCTTCCAACAAATGTACAGTTTTTTTTTTTTGTACAAAATCTGCTTTTTGATTTTTCTCTTTTACGATTCTTGGCTGCAGGAAGAATACCAATTTTTTTCTCTTCATCTCTTTCAAATTGGCAGTGGTAAAAATAACGATAAAATTTAATTACTTTTTCATTGCTTGACAGTTTTTTTGTTTTAATTTTTAATTTTCTCGTTTTACTGTTTGAATGGGTGGCAGTTAAAATAGATACAAAAAGTTCCAGAAGAATTTTAAATAAATGATGAAAATGACAACAAAAATGAAATTTATTCTATTTGATTGTGTGAAATGTAAATGAGATGAGAAAAGAATTTTTACATTTTTATAACAGTTCGAGTGCTGCATTAATGCAGTTGATGCACAATATGGCAAAATAACCAATAATGGATTAAGCGAAATACAGTAGTAGAAAAGGAAACTACATGTGAACAAATAAGTTGTTACGCTTAAGCTGAAATATTATGTTGTTTCGGCTTAAGTTCAATGCTACAATTCGATAATTGCTTTTTAAACGATTTTTATGATAAATTTTATTGTCTTATTAAAAAAAAAATATTGGAATATTTAAACATTAGAGTTGCCGAAAGAATCAGTACTGGGCCTCAATTGTTACATCCGTGATTGTACAACTCGTTACGTGACGTAACGGATGTAACGATTTGGGCGCGAATTGTGAGGGGGCCTTATTAATATGTATATGTACACACGTATGTATATACTTGTGTATATTAATTCTTTATTAATATTTTTCGATTTATCATATTTTTGGTAGTTTTTTCTTTTCTTTGCCTGTCTACAGAAGACGATTAAACAATTTTAATTGTCTCTTTATGTTGAAAAAAAAACCAAAATTTTTTAATTGTTTTCAACATAAATAGACGATTTTAATTGCTTGGCGTGCTCTGTAAGTGGCATTTGAAGGTTTTACCGGTTTTTTCATTAACATTTTGATAATTTTTTTTCGCGTTTTGGTGATATTTTGTTCTTATTGAAGTTTAATTTTTAGTTTCAGAAAGTTTATTCCATTTTGGCGATTTTATCCCGTTTCGATTTTTTTCTATTTTATAATTTTTATCTGCATACGATTTGAGCGTTTTTTGTTTTAGAGAACTTTTTGTCGCTTTACAAACTTGTTCCCGTCTTGGCGATTTCTTTTTTAATTAATTCAGCGCTTTTTTCTTCAGGGTTTCTTTCAAGTCGTTTAAAATTTTTGTTTCCGTGACTTTTTTTAAATTTTTGCTTTTAATTTTATATATTTTTTTAAGTGTTTATTTGCATAATCTTCGCCTGTAAGCCACAACTAGTAATTTGCCGCACAGTGCTTATCTGACACCAAGCCAATCAAATATTCAACAAGACGAAGTTGAATGAGAAGTTAAATTTAACATTTGTTTAAATGTGTATTTTTAAAATTTTTATTGAAATTCATTTAAATTTGCATGTGGTAAGATAAGCACACACACTTATATTCAAAGACTCATACAAATACAAGTGTTGTACGAATACAGTGTTAAATCTTTATGTGAATTTTCAACACTCCTTTTGGACTGCGTATTAAGGACATGGGGCACAGTGAGTACAAATAAATGCATTTTGTATGATTTAACCAGTAAGAAAGATTTCTACGATCAGGCTCTACATCACTTAAATTTACAACAAAACCAACAATATGCATAATGAAAATGTAGTGGTAAAATGGAAACAAAACCATAAAAAATAGAACAAAACAGAACCAAGAGAACAAAAAAAAAATTTTGTCAACAAAACAATACAACTCCCTCTTAAAAGTTCGTGTGGATATGTGTGATTTTTAGTGCCCCATAGTTCATATTTTGTGTAAAAGACCAAACTAAAGGCATTTTAAATTAAAACAATAATAAAGCGTAACGGAACAACATACTGTTTTCGAAGACCACAGCCCAGGAAAAGTCATATAAAACTTATTTCATTAATACCAGCAAAACTACCGGGTAACACAATTTTCACACCGACAACAGTTGCTTATCGTAGTATTGCTGATGAGCACAGTAGCAGCAACAGCAAATATTACAATGAAATAATCAACACTGTTGCAGTTGTTCATGTTCATGATATTCGAATGGCGAGAAAAAAATCAACAACATGTAATAACAAAAAAGCTGGGGAGAAGCAAAACTCTTTTGACTGTTAACATTCAGATACACAATTAAATCTGAGAACTTTAAACATGCATACATACATGCTACACAATAAATGACATTAACAAATAGAGACTTTTGCAAAAAAAAAAAAAAAAAAAAAAAAAACACTCAAACAAGAACTCGAGCATACAATATATTTATAGTCAGGCGGTCCACAGACACCTCCTGAGACACATATAGAACAAAGTAACAGAACGTTGACAATTTTATTGTCATGTGTTAAAATAAGATTTAATATTTTATCAATTATCTTCGGGATATGGTATGAAAAATATGCACATAAAAAAGCAAACAATAAACAAGACAACAACAAGAAACCAACCAACAAACAAACAAATATAATGTAAAAATCATTTCAGTAAAGGATTTTAAGGATTTGTTTTCAGCACAAGTATAAGTAGGTATTAAGGATTTGTTTGCATTGCAGCGAGCAGATGAAAATGATATTTTGTCTATTTGTCTAGTGTTCCTGAGGTCAGAATTTGTACGTTGTTATTGTTTAGACTATAATTGGAAGTCTTGTTTTTTTTTTTAAATAAAATTAGTTTTCTCTGCAATTGCAACTTTTTTCTATGTATTGGCACTACAAATATAATTTTGACTGTATAAAACACACACTATATAGAATTATCCCTTGTGGGTAGTAAATTTCTTGCTTGCAGGCGTGCATCTTGGTGGAAGAAGAGAATGGGGTGGGATACACCCTGCCTTGTACAAGTATAAATTAAATCATCAATGAGAGTCTTCAAAGAGTGTGTAAATTTGTTTATCAGTGTAAACTTTACAGGAGAGGACTGGTACTGTTGGAGTGGGAGAAGAAGTATCGCCTAGTCGAAATGATTATATATAAATAGATCAGTATTAATGCAAACCTACAAACCTGATTTGAACTACTGTCCTTGCAGTTGGATTAGTGAGAGAGGTGAAATATTTACTTAATAGGAACGATTAGGAGTTAGTTCTCTCACCTAAATCAAAGGCAAATTATGGAATATCTGAACTATATTAGTAAGGTCTTCAATATTAGTGAAAGCTACCGAGAAGGGACTTGGCCATAGAAATTTATAAGTGATTATATTGGAAGCTAGTGTTAAGAAACCAGGACTGTGCCGAATCTTCACCAAGCTTCAAGCTGTGGCAATAAGGAAAAGTGTGTAATCACATTCAACAGAGCTACCTAACAAGTAATGAAAGCATTTGCACATGAATACTGACGAGGTTTAGTGGCTTCTACCGAAAACAACGTTTGTTCTATTCGGCCAGTGCGGTTGAAATCTAAAAAGCGATGTTTAGATATTAAATTTTTCCTCTGTTGCTCGAAATATATTAACAATTAACAACGTTTAAAAAAAATTGATCTCAAGCTCATCAATAATATATATATACATATATATATATATATATATATATATATATATATATATATATATATGTAACTTCAAGAAAAGGTCGAAAAATTAGCAATACAATCAAGTCGGAGTCTTTAAATTTTGTTGTGAAGTACTTTGTAGCCAGTCTGTAATCACATACTTAAAAATGCATTAGTGAAAGTTTTCACGCTGGGTGTCTGATATATAGTAGCCACTGTACGTAGTGCAGCAAAAAACTGACGATATAGTAGCTGACCGAGTTTTAATTTACCTCCAACAGCACAGTTAGAATAAAGTGAAATTTCCAAGAAAATCTTGAAGGGTTATGAAGGGAAACCCCAATAAAAAGTAATTATTTAGTAAATTTTACATTTATTTATTAAATATATATATTTAGATATTGCTAACCCACAACAAATAAATAAAATTTATAAACGTAATTGTTAAGTATTATATTTTCTTTTTAAATTCAAAATCCTTATTTGGCTCAATGAAAAATGGTCGCAATGCCTCCAAAATAAAAGTTTAAAAATGGCCCCAAAATATATATATATATATGTATGTATGTATTTTTATATGTATTTCTTTTCAAAAGCAAATACATATACATACATATTTTTAGCTGCAATTTTATTTATTTTGCGGACATTTTTTTATTTGTTATTCCAATTTTTTTAGGCCAATTTTCATTTAAATATTTTAATTTGTGGCCATTTTTCTATTTAAGAATCTTTGGTAAAGAAAATCAATGGTATTTGCCGAGACGACAATGTTGTTTCAGATTTCCTGAATTGCATTCAGGTGTTAGATCCCAATGAACTAAGTACCTAATGGTACCGTTTAGAGAAAAACTATGGTGGATAAAATCCTTATGCCTGGCTGAAAGCCTGCCATGCAGCGAATCCTAAATAAGCAGTGCCAATATTAGTTTTTGGGTTACTACCATTTTTTATAGTTCAGTTTGGTAAAATTTTTCATTTCATTGTTTTGTGTGCATTTTTCCTCAACCTAAAATACAAAATGGCCCAAAAGTTTTGTATTGAAAACAACACGAACTTTTCCTTATTTTGGGGGCCCTTTTTCGTTTTCCAATTTCCAATTTGGGGCAATTTTTCAGATAATGAAAAACATTTCTAGTATTTTTTTATAGTAATGCAGCAGTTTTTTGCCTTTGAGAAGCTGCTGAAAATATTTAAAGAAAAATAAACTTTTTTGTCTTAAAAACTTAATTGAAAGAACTTTCGAACTAAGTAAAATTTTCAGTTGCTTTTTTAAAACAAATATTTTAAAAATTTATCATAACTTAAAGTTTCTTGCATAAATTTCAAACTCTTTTGCCACAAACTGACAAATCAAACTTTATGCGTAAATTTTGTACGAAAAAAAAACGAAACTCAACACAAAAGATAAATTTACATTTCTTTTATAAAATTCTTTAGCATAAAGTTGCTGACTGCCATAATGTCAATAATATTTCACCATTATGACAATGAAAAGAAAGTATGCAAATACAGAAGGAAGAAGAAAAACAAAAAAAAAAATAACAAACTGACAAAAACCATATTGATAGAAAAAAAAAAAAAACTATAACCCATCTGTCTCCTGCATTCAAAACACAAATGCGTTAATAATGACTTTTTCATTACAATTTTTTTCCACTTTTTTAAAGATTTTTTTTGCTTTTATATTTGTATCAACAGACTGGACAAAACAAATAACAAATGAAAATGTGAAAATGATAACGTTTATTAAGTAAAGTGGGAGTAAACTGATGGCTCTCTAGTCCTGGTGCTACTGATGACGGGTGTGATTTTATTAATTCACACCTACTCAGCTTGAGCCTGACAACAACTATGAGGAAGCACGAATGTAACGCTGCAAGAAGCATTTAATACAAGTAGTATTCGGTATTAATATTGATGCTTAATAACCCAGCAAACAATATTTAAAAGGTTTTTGTTAAGTAAAACATATTGTTGTATTGCCTTGCATTAACTTGGCTGATTAACTCTTTTAATTCGAATTATTAACGGCGAGTGTATTAAATCTGCACATGAAAATTTTCTTCATTTGTCTTCATTAGCAGACTATAATATTTTTTCAATCATTTTCAATTTTTAATTAACCAACCAACCAACCAACCAACCAGTCATTTAATATGCAATTTTTTTTTTTTTTTTTTTTTGCAAACTGACAACTGAATGCAATTCACGGCCATAATGAAATGACAAAAATATCGTTAAATAAGAAAAAATAAAAATTAATTTTAAAACCTGAGATATACGGACGTTTAAAAATGATTTATTGAAATGATTTATTCAATATTTGATGTGTTAAATATGGCACTTAATGTTGGATGAATTACATGTACGAAAAGAATGTTGCATGCATACATGCAAGCATATGTATGTATATTTATATATAATAATTGTGCATGTGTGCATTTCCGTCTACAGTTTGTATGTACATACATATGTATGTACATATGTTCTTCTGTACAATTTTGTTAATTATGTAAATTTATTTGTAATGTTAAAATAATGCCAATTTTGACAAGTCCATCAGAGAAATGTCATCAACATCAGCGTTGATTTTGTACATTAATTTTCAATAGTTATTAAAGTTTATTATTTTTATAAAGTATGTAGTTATATTTTCTTTAATAATATATTTTGTACGAAAGTTATGTCTATAAATTTATAACAATTTCTTGTGAGTTGAAATGTATCCTTTTACTCTAGAAAGCTGCTAAGACCCGATAAGAAAGAGAATAACACTTAGAAAAAATCAGCAATGTGGGGATGACCCTTACTTGTGCAATGCATGGCACCAGAACTCAGAGAGAGGGTATAGAAGACAGTTGTTAAAAAGTTAGAAGGCTTAACTCTAGGGTCTACCCTTTACCTCATTTACAACTCTGCTTTGATCGTTATGTTAATTGTTATAGCAGTGTTTAGGCGCCTCTGGTGTTAAGTAGACACATTAACTTTGTTAAGGATTTTCTTAATTGTTTTACTTCGCCGATGTTTCTTCTAACCGACGAAGGAGGTCGATGTTGTGTAGATTAACATGAAACAGTACCAATCGCTTGTCAGATCAGTAGCCAGTGCTATGCCTTCATCACTTAAATATTCCGATAACAATTAATACAATGGCACCCTTATGAACATTAGATATGATGATGTTTATTGACTTTCTCTGGCCGGGCTCAGTAGTCAACGTGGTGACCACTTTAATATGAATACAAATATATACGAGTATATGCTAAGAATATTTCTTCAAAATAAAATAGAAAAACCAATTTCAACATCAAAATAACTCTGCTATTGTGCGTTTATCATTAGTTTTTGTTAAATAATTAACTTTCTTAAGCTCTGCGTACTAACATCATATTAAGTGGTTGGTTCTGTTAACCAACGAAGAGCGGCGCTGTTGTGTTCATTAGCTGAGAGCAGTAACAATCACTGACAAAAAAGTTTTTGGTGACCTGTTAATAAAATGCGACACTAAAGCACATTATCGAAATTTATGATGTTGATTGACTTCCGCTGTTTGACCAGGGATCGAATCCAAGTTCTAAGTCATAGTTTACTCTGTAGCTAATACGCTGACCACTTCAGCGATTATCTATTCAGCTTGTATTGTATATTTGTGAAAAAATTTTTTCGGAAGAATACATAACCACCTTATTGGTTAAAGTCGGAGAAAGTTTAACCAATTTGAGTTCGATGGTACTTTTTCTTTATCTTATATATAAAAGAGATGAAATGAAAACAGAGGTTAAATAAACAAAGTGGTGATTAAATCGTAAACAGTGAACTCGCGGTAATGTGAACTTATAAAAACCAAGGTTCACCTTTTCGATTGCAATAATTTGTACCACCCACAAAGAAAAGAAAGATCAGGTTGGTAAAATAACTTTACATTTATTTCAAACTTATAAAGTTTCATATATTCATATAACGGCAGATCATAAAAAACTAGGGAAAATAACGTGAAGAGTTTATAAAACATTTCAGAATAACACATAGCAACAAAAATGTTCAGTTTTAAATGCGTGTCATGTATTACAAGAGCTTATTTAACTGTTGCAAATTGGTTTTCTGCAAGAAACTGTCGTTTACTATTTAGAGCCATCACACTTTTTGCAACATTTAGAGAGTTTACATTAGTGAGTGTTCACTATTGTGGAAGTTCACATTACCGCGAGTTCACTGTACTTCCAAAGTAAATCATGTAAGTTTTCCACGAAAGAGAAGAGCCAATATAGAACATACATAGTGCGCTAAGTTTTAGTGTTGGTGCTAAGAAGAGGCTTCCGAAACTGAACAGAGATATAAAAGTAGGGTCGACACCTCTTGATCATCAACATCTTAACGACTTTTATAATAATAAATGTAAAAGAACAGAGAACTGTTAGTATCCATTCGTGGTTCAGATCATAAAATTCCGTAATTAGTTTTTTATGAGTTATATAAATTTTATTGCTCTAATCTTATACATAAATACTATTCTTAATTAACTACACTAAAAACAATATCTAAAATTTTGAAAATTTTACTTCAAAATGGGCGGCGTGTGGTTCCAATGCCATTTTTACAGAAACTTTATAAAATTTTTCTTGATGTTTGGAAATACTAACTTCGACTTTCCCATAAAATTTTTACTAAAAATTAGTTCAGTGTATATCCAAAAATTAATAAAAATATCATCATGGGCGCCATCTACCGTGGCTAGGAACATCGTTTTCATGTAATAGTGTAGTGGTAGAAAATGCGCACTCAAATAAAACAAAGTTTTTTGTTGAAAGTCGACATATTTTGGAGTGACGGTTTTTATAAATTGGTTTGAATAGAAAATATATATGAAAAGCACTCAGATTTTTTAGCGTTTCCTATACAAAATTTTTATAGACATCATTTTGTCTGCAATGTGGAAACAGCACCTTAAAAAAATTTTTCTAAATTTTAACAAAATTATAATTTAATATAGAAATTTCTTAAATTATTTTAAAAGAAATTTTATTACCAAAATTAAGTACATATCTTTTTTGGAGTGTAGTCAAGCTTGGAGTAAAAACTTTGTATGTTAGTATTCAGAATAATTTTCTGTTGGTATAAAATGTAAAATGGGCAGCTCTCTAGTATTAATTATGGTGTTTTCTTTTCTACAAAAAAATGGAACATCTCCATGTAAAAAGTGTACTTTTGTGTTCCTTTCTTAAAAATGTTTTGCTCTGTAAAAGGGTGATGTGTTTTATTCTAAAAAAAATACCCTCACTAGCTGTTAAAAACAGGGGGTTCTACTTTTTCATAAATTGTTTTTTGTTCTAGTGAAACAAGAAGTTGCATTATTACAGGGCTCTACATTTTATGCATGTACCTTTTACCAGGGTGTGCAGAAAAGAAAACACCATTAGAATAAAACACAAGCGTCTTATGTTGAATCTCATTTCCGTTTGACTATAGAACATAATTGACGCAGGCTGCACTTTAGGAGTACACTGGGTATACTGGGAAGAACGATACACGAGAAATATGAGAGTATATCATCTGGCGAATAGTATTTATGAGTTTATTTTATGACATTACCAACTCCTATTTTTAAGTTCTCATTGCCATTTTGTCAGTGTTGATGAAGCCGTTTTCAATGTTCATGAGATCTATCAATTTGTAGTACATACTTCTCTCCATCGTGAGATTTTTTAATGTACAAATATGGTTGGCGAATTACGTTTCCAACGATTTAATTTAATTATGTTGCTAAAAAGTTTTGACAGGTTGACGCGTGACTGTTGATTTTAAACTAAAATTTAGAATTTTAATTTGTGACAATTAAAATTTTATAAGAAAAAAAATTTTATAAAATTTTCTCAAAACAGAATTGCGATTGATGGCATTTTCAATTGAGTGATGCAAATATTTATAAAAAATTCAAACAACATAAATGTGCGTTTCATATTTAAATTAACACCTACAGCTTCAGTGCAAATAAATTCCCAAATCAATATTATTCCATGCAATTTTCTCAAGTACTTACGTATGTAAAGGACACTTAGTGCCTTCAATACAAATGCCTACATACAATTACACAAACCCACAGCCAGACAGATGCACACACACACGCACTCTCACACTTTAGGGGGCTGTTGCATTAAAACCAAATACAACAATAGAGATTCATCAAGTGTCTGAATTGTTCAAACACAAACAAGCAGAAAGAAAGAAATAAAAATAAATAAAAGAAATAAACTTCTACAATTTCCAATTTATTTTTATTTACATAAATTTACCAATTGTAAATTATTCTTTGCAGTAATTCCGTTTTTATTCTGGATATTTGTTAAGAACAAACTCTTAACACTTTAACAACCTTCTACAGCCACCCAATTGCAGATACAAAGAGCAGCCAGTGGTGGATACGAGAAATTTAACAAATAGTGAGTAACTGACTGAGTGCGTGTGCTGTAAATACATACAAAAATGCAGTATAATAACCATTTTTGGGGGAGTGTAATCATTATGCCAAATATATATTTGATTATAATCTCTAGATAGATTTTCAATATCAGCAAGCATATGGGTGAATGACGGAATGAGTGAATGAGTGAATGAATGTTTGCATAAAGGTATGGATGGAACGTGTTACGTTTTTAATTTAAGCGATTTTTGCTCCTTCTCTTTTTCCAACTTACTACGGCATCATCTGGTAGTTTTGTGGCCGACAGTTGTCAAACTGACAGCCGGAAATTGACATTGGCTGTAAGTTGAAGTACATTTCACAATCGAAATTACAGTTGCGAGGGTAGATGTGTAATTATCGAAAACTGCAAAGACAATGTGTAAATTTTTTGAAATGAAAAAATCAAAAAATCACCAAGACTTAAAAGATTCATCAAAAATCGAAAAAGTACGGAAAACAAAGAAAATATTTAAAACGGACAGTAAATCGTCTTAACGGGAAAAAGTCGCCGTAACAAAAAAAATTCATTTAATCGATATATCGAGTCATAACCGCAAAAATAGCTTAAGGGATATAAACTATTTTAGTTTAAAACAAAATTAATTTTGTTTTAAGTTCGATTCCGTGCGTAACCATAAAAAAGATGAGAAAGTTCAGTAAATTGATTTAGCTCAATCGAAGGCATTTTGTTTTTGCATTTAACCGTTCTTAACGTTCTTACTATGATTGATTACGTTCTTACGGTTAATTGGGTCGACCGTTGGTATACACTAGTATACATTAAATATCTAAGTCAAACCAAAATCGTTAAAAAAAAGCAGTAAATCCTAGAAACGGAAAAAATCACTAAATTGAAATAAAATCAATAAAACGAAAACAGCACCTCAAACAAACTTAGTAACAGAAAATGGTAAAAATTTTAAAAGTAATACTAAATATAAATACATTCGCGAAAACAAGATAAAAAAAATCGGCAAAATGGAAAGCAGATTTTAGAAGCTCCTTTTGAGACCGAATTGCGTAACAACGAAAAATATTTTCTAATTGAAAAATAGGCAATGAACCGAAAACCAATAGCCAAAACGAAAACAAATAGCCGGAACGCGAAAAATGTCCCAAAGTGCAAAAAACTTAATATGATGCAAAAATCGGCGGCTGGGATAGAATTTCGCAAAACGGGGGAAAGTCATGAAAAAAAAATAAGTTACTAAAACTGAAATTTTCCTCAGGCTGGAAAAATCCTTTAACGAGGACACTGAAAAAGCAGACAAATATTTGGATTAGAATAAGCACTTAAAACGGAATAAATCACCAAAACGGGATAAAGTTTCCGGAAAACCGCTTTATGGAAGAAACAAACAAACCGACAAACAAAACGACAAACCGATAAAAATCGCCAAAACAGTAACAAAATTAAAACAAAAAAGTGTGAAATCAGGAATAACTTTGTAAAACGGAATGATGCCAATAAAGCAGAAAAAAAATTATTAAAACCGACGAAAGAATAATCAAACAAATACAAAAAGCAAATTTTGATTTAAAGTTTAATTAAGAAATATATTCTAAATCCTTGATAAGTTTTATGAACAGCTTAGGAAGTATATAATTTTTAGCAGAATCTCCGTTTAAGCTGTCAATAGTTTTTAAAGCAAACAACCTCTCGACCTTTTTCCAAATAACGATTGTCGTATTTTAAGAAAAATAATCTTCTTGTATTAAAGCAACTCCCATTTACAATTGCAAAATCTTTTGCCATACAGATATTTTATTTAACTTTTTTTTCACAGAGCAAATGCACCCTCGTATATGTGATTAAAAGATAAAGGTTTGTTTTCTTGTTTGGTTAAGGAGAACGGGTGAAAAATGCTCAGCGGAGAAATAAATAGCCAAAGAATGAAATTTATGCGTAAAATTCAAATGGGTAATCTGACTGGAAAATATAAATATTTTTCTGAATATTTAAAGCAATAAGGGATGATTTATTACAGTACCATAAAGTATGCAACGTAAATAAAAGAATGATATACACTTGGAAAAATTTATGATGTCATAATAAAAGCAGTAAATTCATTTCTTTAGAATATTACTGATGCTCTCTTTAATAATAATGAATTAGAAGCCTGACGAATTCGAATGTGTTCTAACGGCCTCGTCCACGATGTCGGGCTTTTTTTTGTTGCTTGTCGCTTTGCTACCAATACATCAACGCAAAACAATTCTCTTTTAAATTTGCAATTAATACGTCAGACAATGCTAATTAAATAGTGCAGTAAAACTTCATCACAAACAAAACGAGCAAATAAAAAACAAAAACTTGAGAACACTTCTCTTTAACGTTAAAAATTTATTAGTCTTGCGTAATTACTTTAAAGTTGAAAGATATTAAAGAGTTTTGCAATAAAAAAAAACAGTAATTTGTACAAATTCTGATTAAAATAAGAAAAATATTTCTTAAAAAAAATTTAATCAAAATATAAAAAACATCTTTCAAGGCAATAATTAAATTAACAATTAAAAATCACATAAGTAAGATATTCATAGATTAGCAAAACATATTATTTTTTTTATCAGTGTATAACGAACACTTTAGCCAGCTGGACCTATTACTTTCGCTTCCACATAGTTTTTCCCATCAGTTTTCTTATTTCCTCTCTTTATCTAGATTTTTCACACTCCATCCATCAAAATGTCAAATTTTCCTGACATATCAAACCTAAACAATCTTTGACCATGCTGGCTGATGCTGATGATATTTTGCCATGAACATGGAGCCAACAATGACTATGATTTTTGCATGCCCATCAGTAACGTTTCATTAACCTGCCTGCAAAACAACAGCTTGTTGTTGTTTAAACCCTTATGCCAGTTCATCTAACAGTCTAAATTCGTTTTTTTTTTTTTTTTTTTTTGAAAAATATTTTAACATTTCCGCTTTAAGTGTTCGACTAGAAAGTTTTTTTTTTAAATTTTTACTTAAATTCGTGTTTTTTGTAAAGATTTTTCTCTAAAACTTGTGCCAGCAACGGTAGGTTAGGGAGAATGTGAAAAATATGCCTTAAGGCCAAATGACATAACATCTCAAATTTCTTGGATATCAATTTATTTTTATGCTGACACCAATGTTAAGTGTGAACAAAATGTTGAAAACATTTGAAGGGTTGTTTCTATATCAAATGAATTTTGTACTTTAGCTTTAAAGCAAACAAGTGTTGAGAATTTTAATTTCGTTGTATGTGTAAATCAATAAAGAGGAGGAAATAAAATGATTGAAGATGACTAGTGTAACATCGGTGATAGGCTTAAAGAGAAAAGACAGTGCTGATAGCATACATTATAATGTATGTTTGTATGTACATATGTAGAATTAATGAATTTTATTTGTATCTCTCCTATTCCGCAGACATGGCGGCAATAATTTTACGATCAAGTTCACGCACTAAAGCAGCTGACAGCACATACTTAGTCGATTGGTGAAATTATCATCATAACATCACCGCCTTTCAACTATCAAACTCTTTATAAATAATCCCTGCTCTACGGCATTTGACATTTTTTTACTCTATTTCAATGTTATTTGACAGCTACGGAGTAATTTCTACTACAAGTTTTTTATTGTTGTAGAAATGGATGTACCTGATAGTTGTGAAATGCCACAAAGTGAGTATGTAATTTCGGTATTTATAAAAATCTGTTAATGTGTGAATTGTGCTAGTTTTTTGCACTGTTGTTATCTTTTACTTAAAAAGAGAAAAATAAAAAAAATTTTATTGCAATGCCCCCTAAATACAACCAAAAATTTCGTCAGGAATTGCTAAAAAATGGTCAATTAAAGTCTTAGGTGGTGGGTGCATGATGAAAAGGACGAAACAAAATATTGCAGATGCTCACATTCAGCAAAATTATATGATATTCTATGTCACGCTGAAACTAAAAACCACAAATCGGACGCTTCGATTAGAGGGTCATAATGGAGAAAATTGAATTTTGAGCAAAATGAAACTATTATTGATAATTGTAAATTACAAGAAGCCGCATTAGCTCTATTTATATGTCAACATTCGTCGAATAATTCAATTGACCACCTCAGTTACATGTGAAAAAAGAATTTTGATGGAACTGGCAAAATTCGTATTCATAGCACAAATTATACTGCAACAATAAAAAACATTTTAGCCCCTCATTTCGTAATTAAGCTTAGGAAGGATGTTTCATCATCTAAGTACATCATATTAATGGATCAATCTACAGATGTTGAAGAAATTGAACTGGTTTTCTTAAAATTTTTGTAACAATCTATAATAAATAAAAATTTAGCTATAAATAGCTGGTGCTGTGTGTAATAAATAGCAAAATTTTTATTAATTTTTCAAATTTAGCTATTTTCGATCCTAATTTAGCGATATTTTTTGAAAAAAAAAATGGCAACAGTGGTGCTGGTGTTGGATTTTGTTAATAATTAATAAAATAAATTAAATAATAATAAATTATTCAGAAAAAGTTAAAGTTGGTTTATTGGTTTAAACGAAATTCCTTAAAGTATTATTTAACGCCGTATTAAGTGCTGAAATTTTAAAGTACGTGCACACCTACTTTAAACCTAAATTAAAGTAAAATTACATTTCTGCGCTGGCTATTCATTTGCTTACATGTACACATTTTTATAAGAACTTGTGAAAAAATAATAAATTTTTTTGGTTTATTGTGTAAAATAAGGAAACATTAAATTTTTTGTCTATTTTTTAGTAAAAGGTCATAAATTAAAAAGCAACTTTGTTGAAATGTTATGAATCAAATTAGTGATGTGCCAAAAACATAAACAACTAAAAAGATGGTTATCGAGTTCTTTTCGTCTGTTTAGTTTTTCTTAGTGCGTGCCAAAACATGTGCATGTACTCGCTTATATTTAAAAAAAAAAATAAATATTTTCTATTTAAAATTCAGTTAAGAGACTTTTTAAAATATTTTCTTATCTTAGTAAAAAATATTTTATATTATATTATAAATATGGTGCAAAAGAAAATAATAGAGAGAGACATGTGTACATAACCTGTTGAAGGGGTCGTTATGTATGCGAGTAGTTGAAATAACGTATAACGTATGAAAAATTATATGTATGTATGTGTAAATAGCGGGCTTCTTGCTGTGTTTTCAGCAAGCCTAATTTTTTATTATAATCAGCAAATATTTTCTAAAATAAATTTTAATTTATTGACTTCATATTTCTCGCAAATGTTAACTGTAAATGGAAACTATAAAACTTGCAACAAACTGTTTAAAGTTTATTCCAATTAGTAAAAGGACAAGAAATCCTGTCATAACCTAAAGTTACAGACAATTTTGATTTATAAGTGAAGAAAAGAAAAACAATACTCATTGTTCCGCTTTAAAAAAAACTTTCTCCTTCATTGTTTTTCAATTTTTCTTTTCATTGCTCTAAAGAAAACTAAAGTTTTCCAATTTGTTCTTTTTTGTTTATTGTTTTTATTTTTGCATTTGTTTGCTATTCTTTACTTTCAATTGCGAAATAATATTTGTGTACTATTTACCAACATTTTCACTTCCGAACCATAACTTCAGGCCTATAACAGCGAATATTAGTAACCCAGTTTTAAAAGCTGCTGCTGCTGCTGCTGGTACTACTACCTGCAACAAATGCAACCGCCATACAACTTAATAGAAGCTGGCTGCAGCCGATATTGTGGCCTCTCAACATAATCAACAGCAACAGTAATTTCAAACTAAACTCTGTCATGTCAACTTTCATTAAATACTAAACTAGTAAAATGTTAACGAAGAAAAAAGTACTTGAAATTATTATTTCTTATTCATGAGAATTTACATAAAAGAGTTTCTTTATCAGCAGATGTAAGAAACTGCAATATTTATTTAAGCCAAACAGCGATTTATTTAATACAAAACACGAGTGATTGTATGCGAGTATTTATTTGTTTGAATTTATATTCATGACTTTAAAGCTGAACGGAAAAAAAAAACATTGGAAGACAAGAAAAAAGCCAACAAAACTAGGAAAAATTATAAGGATGATATGCAAATAATAGTAAAGGACATAGAAATAAATAGAAATGACAACTATTATAGAAAATTGCAAAACTACTTGCATATTAACATATACTCGTACACCTTAACTCATAACTACAAAACTTTGAAAAAGTCTAAATGTATTTATAAAGACTTTTTGTTTAAAGTTATTTAAGGCAAAATAAATTTGTGTCATTTTAAATTAGTGTCCATAAACATGAAATAAAAACGTAAATGAAACGACTAAACTTACAAAATACGAGTGTTTTGTGTTTTCATCAAGCGTCTACTAGAAATGATTTAGGCATACTACAGCAAATGTGCACATCTTACAAAACTAGTAAAAGACTTGTATCATTATCGTTTCAAGAATAGAAAGGGCATATGCTAGATCTAGAATTTCATATGAAAAGACACTGGCAATCTGCCCTGGTGATGCATTAGAAGGTGCCAATCGAAACTTTTTTTGTTGGACCAGCACTAAGGGGATGGATGACTCCTACTGTGCCAGAACCTAGAGTAAAGGGTAGAGGAGATAGATTTTGGTGGCTTAACTCTTTTACAACTCTGATATTGCGCGTTTTTGTTAATTTTTAGAGGTCTGTTGCAGGCCTCTAGTGTTAAGTAGACACATTTTCTTAAGCTTTAAAAGCAGGCATTTTTGTATACATTATCTTGGAACAACATCAATCGCTATCGAAACAGTCTTTAGTGACCAGTGCCATACCTTCCTCACTTAAACAGTCCAACAATAATTATTGCAAGGCCATGCTAATTTACATTAAATAAATTCATGATGTTGATGACGCGCCCTCACCAGAGATCGAACCCAGGGCCTAAATCATTGTTTGCTTAGTAGTCATGTCGCTAACAAATTTAGGCAACACCACCTCCAATAATTAGGGTACTCGCTCGTTGGGCCTCGGCCTAGAACTTGAATGTGCAACTACTACATGCCTCGTTGTATTTTCAAAACCGGTGCATAAGAGTGTTAATTTAAAAATACAATCAAATTGTTTGATATTTGATTATTTTATGAAGGAGAGCGCAAGACGTGCATTTATAATTTATATAATGTTGATCTGTTACCTTGATATGCCACTGTTACTAATAATTAATAACTGACACAATAATAGCATCCTGTGATAAGACTTAGATCTGACTTAAACGATCATAGAAAAAAATCCTTTACAAGTGTCATTGTTGATCCTTCAAGCTTGTCATCCCTGTGAAGTCAAGCTGTATATTAGTTAGACGTTTTGTCATAAATGCAATGACAACCATTCTCTAGCATTCTATTGAGTATTAGTTCCTTTTCAATTTTACATGTTTCCATTTTAATTCGATTTTTAGTTATCATATTATCATTTTTTTGTAATGCTGGTCTTCAACCCATCTTTATCAGCCGACCTCAGAAACGTTGTAATATCAAATAACTAATTTCTTTTTAATAAAAAAATTGTTTTGCTATAGGCCGAACTATGTCAACTCTAAATGTCAGTAATTTGTGAGAAGCTCTCAAACCGAAAATATATTAATAATCATATTAGCCTTCTTATCTTTTGTAGGATGGTTCATAGAATATAAATTGAATTTCTATGTGATTCCCCCTGCAAGCCTAATAAAGCACGAAAATATATATTAGTTTTTCTCATTCATCCTAATTTTCACAGTATTATAATAAACTTTGCGAGGCGAGAAATTCTTACATTTATTACAAAAACGGTGCACTGGTTTAGTTTTTTCCCCAAAATATTTAATTAAATAAAATATTTTCCGATTAGAGTGATATGATTTCTTTCAAAAAAATAAAACACACTTATTGTTAAGGAAATTCAAAAGTTTTTTATTTAATGTGAAGTACAATCGACACAATTAAGTTCTAAATAAAACATCATTCAAATGGCCTCCACGACTTCTTCTGCAGGAATGAATTCGATGAACCCAATTTTCGAGCACTTTTTCCACTAAATCAAGTCGTATGTCATGAATGGCACGTTCAATATTGACTTGTAAAGCTTGTCTGGTTTAGTTCGATTAAACAATTACTTCAAATAACCCCCACAAGAAATAGTCTAAGAGTGTTAAATCACAATTTCTTGGAGGCCATTCAATATCACAATTTCTTGAAATCATCGAATCTTGAAATCTTCTCGCAATAATTCAATTTTTGCATTTGCCCCGTCTTGCAGGAAGTAAATGTTGTCAATATCAACTTCTTCCAATTTCGGCCATAAAAAGTTGGTTATCATCGATCTATACCGCTCTCCATTGGCAGTAACGGTGTTACCAGCTTCATTTCGAAAGAAGTACAGACCGATGATTCCACCAGACCAAAAACCACACCAAACTGTCAATTTAGGTGAATGTAATGGTTTTTCATGAATAATTTGATTTTTTTGATAATAATTTGATTGGATTTTCTTCGCACCAGAATCGACAGTTTTGTTTATTTACCCCACCACTCAAATAAAAGTGAGCCTCATCGGAGATGATGATTTTCTTAAATAAATCGTTATCGTTTTCAAGTTGTTCCAAGGCAAAATCAGCAAATTCACGACGTTTACAGTGTTCCATGATGAAATTGTATATAATACTGAATACAATGAAAAACATATGACAGATCATGACATATAACAAATGGCCGAAACGTCACTTCAAAATCATATCATCCCTATTGGAAAACCTTATATTACTAATACTATAATTTTTAGAGTGGTGAAACGGCATTATATGTAATCACTTAATGAGGATAATGACTCTGCTCATATTATCTTATAACGAAATTGCATTGTTGAAGTAAATAAGTGTGCGTGCAATATTCTATATGAATTGGTTATCCACAATGTACTTGAATTAATCGCATAAAGGATTAAAAACTATTCCAACAGCCTCTGTTCAATACCAGAAATAAACAATAATAATACTTTTCGTTTAATTGTTGATTTATATATTCTAATGTGGCTGAAATATCTAAGGCGATGCGTTACAAACATGTGACTCTATGTTCAATACCCACAATGGGAAAAATGAATTTTAAATTAAATTGAGTAAATAAAAATATCAATTCAATTGTATTCCAGGATATAAGTGAGCACGAATAATCCCGATTTGGGAGCGATTGATTCAAGTATTCAACATGATTAATTTTAGGCAGCAGAAATGTGATGATGTTGGACATGAATTAATGCAGCCCATTAAAAATTTTTTTTGGGTTTTCTTAGGAACTACCGAAATCTTCGCGTGGTTAGCATTTTGTTGCTGTAGTGCATGCACTGTAATCGTTTTACTGAACCACTTTTGCTTTCTATAATCTATAACATAATTACCGATAAGGAAAACAATTTATTCAATTTATAACACGCTTACAATTTCTCAAGCAAATACGAATATAAACACAGTAGCTAAAATGTCTAGAATAATTTCATAGAAAATTATTTTAAAATTATTTTATGTCGTCATAATTTTAATCACCGCCATCATCTTGTCGTTAACATTATCATCGTCGCCATCATCATCATTATCACTGTCAGCAGCAACTGCATTGAAGCCATATAAAGTGTGATGTTTATAGAAATCCAATTTTTGGCGAAAATTACACACAAATTCAATCACACAAATTTATTTAGGCAAGCACTACAAAAAGTTAAACTAATTTGCTGGTAAAGTTAAAAGTTATTGCATGTAACACTTTATAAATATTTCTTTTTTTTTACAATTAAAGAGCTATGACGAACTTGTGAGACGTTAAATGAATGCGCTTGTAATCACTTCAAAATTGTTATGTTGAAACTTTTACTTACATTGACTGAATGCAATTAAAGCGTATAGAAATGAGTTTTAGCCGCCTGTAGAATTCCAACTCATATGGCAGAATGTGTATTTGCATATGAATACTAGTGGTGAGGAGCTAGTGCCATCCTCCGAAAACAGCATGCTCATGTGTTCTGGCGTGTGTTGTAGAACTAAGTATCTTTTTCTTATTTCTACAAATTATGTCTAATTTTTTCAATAAAACCACGAAAGTGAGCTTTTGATGATCATGCAATAATTTGCAGTGCCATAGTAATTTAATGATTACAATAAAATTAGTAAAAAAGGTTTATATATTTTATGTGAGTGTGCCACCTCCTATTTTTATTGTCACACAATTTAATATGTGCACAGCCCCTAAGTGTGAACGTAGCTTAATACATACACACCGATTATTCGACGGTGTTGTTTTTTTTTTAGATTAAAAATTATTGAAATTTTTGATTTAATCGAACCAGTAGTTTACAATTTCAAAAATTTATTATTTCAGAAACTTTTTTTTTTTTTAATTCTCCAGATCTATTGGTACCCGATACGGTTCGTTATTTCACGGCATTTAGATGAGCTTAATT
Source organism: Lypha dubia (assembly GCA_947311025.1). NCBI lineage: Eukaryota > Metazoa > Arthropoda > Insecta > Diptera > Tachinidae > Lypha > Lypha dubia. Next base: position 5,872,637 of record OX371263.1, read on the forward strand.
TCTTTAGAGTGTCGTTTTAGCGATTCTTAAGTTACACATACATACAACCATATGGATATCCTCGTAAAAATAGTCAGAATAGATTCACATGGCTCCAAAACGTCTGGATCTGATAAAATCTGGTGTGAAATCAAAATTTAAAAAAAAAATATATTTAAATCTGAAATACGGCCGATTGTGACATTCGCTTGCTCTGCTAGTATTTACTTAAATCCTCTATTTAGATTTCTTATCAAGTGATCTCTATCAGTATGGTAAGCTCAGTTGTTGCTGATTGAATTCAATCCGGGAACGGCGTCATTTGTTGTCTTACGTAAGACGCTGTGATATCTTAATAGTGTTGTATTTATTTTCGTTTCATTTGTATCATACATTTTGATTTCATAGCAACGTTTTACGATTAAGATTATATCGTGCATATGTGGGGTATTCACATTGTAGTCATTAAGTCATATGCTATTAAATAATAGCACACCAAAATATGACAAGTGTGAACACCCCGTCATAATTTAGTTTGCTATGTCATAATTGTGCCAGCTGATAAAAACAAAAAATTTAACTGCACTCCAATATTTATTCGGATTATTGCGCATATGTTTGCATTTTGGCTTAAATGTAAACATTTAATTCAGTCCGGTTTAAAATATTGGGCTTTTTCATTAAATCCGGGCTTAGTGGCTGTGCACATATTACGTAACGCTGTTTTCAGAGATTTTATACCCCCCCCCCCCCCCATCCCACCGTAACGCTTTTTAATAATTTTTCAGTGCAAAATTTCCAATCCGTAACAAATCTTGAACCCCCCACCCACGGGAGCGTTACGTAATATGTGCACAGCCCCTTATGAAATGTTTAACTACTAATTTTGAATAATTTTTTGCTTTTAACTTAAATTTGAAACTTTAGGACCTGTGTAGACGTAGAGTACAATTTTATGAGAAATATATTTTTAATCCATTTCATGGGTCAACATCACCACTCACGGGAACTTCGTTCGTGGTTTTTGAAGTAAACACATACTTTTAAATACGTTTTCTCTGAAGTTTGAAAGGGCCGTTGGGTCCTATAAAGGTTTTTTCAACATCGGTGGCAATTTTTTTCTCAAAAATAAATTATTATTGGAAAACGCCTCTATAGACCGATTTTTAAAATTCTTTAAAATTCATTGTTTGAACAGATTTCTTTGCAGTTTGGTAAAATAAAATTGCTAAGAAAATCGGGGGACAAGTTGAGCTCCTCCCAACATATGCATTATCGCACAGCTCCTCCATTTATAGACCGATTTTTAATTTACTTTTTATTTTTTTGATCATGTGGGCTTGCAGTTTGGTCCCGATATTAATTTTAGTAGTTTATTAATTTGTAGTTTTTCATGATTTCAATACATTCTTCTTCTGAGCTCGCTTCCGTGTATATTTATATGTGATCAGCATACAAAACTACCTCAAATTCTGTAATACTTTGGACATGACATTAATAAATATAACATCACCTAAAACCGATCGATAGTTTGTATTCTGCCTTCTAGACATACATACCTACATTACATTTTTAGTTTATCTATCATTATCTGCCTATCTATTGTTAAAAAAGCTCTCTTGAAATCCAGAAAAAATCACCATTATTTTGTTGTTTTTTTTTGCTTATCTATAAACTTTAAATGAAACCTTTCAAATATAATACTATTTAATTTTTTCATGAATGTTTTAGTTGCTTTTAAATAAAATTTAATCTCTGTTTGTATATTTGTTTTTAGTTTTTGTCTATATGCTCCATAAAAAATCCAAACGGTATGACCGGTCTTCTTAAAATTTTGAAACCGTATTACTGATGAATTAGTTCGAAATAAATAAATTAATATATATGAAAAACCGTTGTATTACGACATATTTTGCTAAGAAATATGCTTATTTATATAAAACAAACACACCGTATACAGCAATTACACTGCTATCCGAAAAGTTAGACCATAAATAAAAATATTTATAATATAGGGACCTTGGTATGCTAAATTGAAATCCGTTTTCCGTTTTCACGTATCACGTACAGATATATTTTTATTGGGCGAACGTAATATTACCCATAAACAAGTTGGTCACGCCAGGTGATCATGCCAATTTAATATTTTCGATTTGAATAATTCAAACTTATACAACTTTTTTCAACTGTTTCAGAGTTATACAGAATTAGTTTTTAAAAACTCATAAAAAAGATAAAGTTAAAACGGCATATATTTTACATTTTTGTAAATAGTCGGAAAAAAAAACAATCTTTAAATAATGAAAATCGATTCACAAATTTTAATCATTTTAATTATTAATTAATTTTAGATATCTTTGCCAACTTGCCTCAAAAATGCCACTGAGGCCATATAAAAAATATTTGTACTGTAAAATTAAAACATAAAAAAAAAATTCGATTTTATTCACAATTAGGAGCAGGTATCCTACTTTGACCATCGTTTTGAATAATGCAATATCGGTAATACACTTACATACATTTCGCGAAATTGGAAAAAAATAAAAATAACACGGTTTATGTTTTCAAGTTCAATTAATTGACAAATAACACATGTAAAGGGTGTTTTTTAGAGAGTGTCACAACTTTGAGTTGGCATCACTGCTGATATTTGCTTTTGGTTTAGTTTGCTTTAAAATTTCATTATGAATCGACTTACACCAGAGCAACGCGTGCAAATTGTTGAAATTTTTAATCAAAATAATTGTTCTCTTCGTCAAACTCATCGTGTAGAAACTTTTGATGAAAAAATAATTTCACGTAAAGATCGTGTGATTTAACACCATTAGATTATTTTCTTTGGGGTTAAGTTAAGTCACTTGTCTACGTCGATAAACCACAAGCAATTGAACACCTGAAAATCAACATTAGAAGAGTTATCAGCGAAATACGGCTGCAAATGCTGTGAAAAGTAGTTGAAAATTGGTGTTACAGATTGCGCCGGCCACGCGCCAGCCGTGGCGGCTACATGGCTGAAAGCATATTTAAACGTTAGTTTTATAAAATTTTCTTTTCAATAAAGCCCGTTTCATTGATATTAAAAAGATATTTCCTTGTTTTATTATGATTTAAACTTGTGTCACTTCATAAAAAGCACCTTATGTTTGTTTTTAAGGTTGTGAAAACACCACCAAAATCAGTTATATATAATAAATAATAATGCATAATTTATTTTTATAAATGTTAGCTTTGTTTTATGAGAATGGAAATAGCGAAGAACACCGGGTATAACAAGCCTTTAATAAAACAAACGAAATAAACTTAAAATCGTGATTTAAGATTGACTTTTTGTTTTTAAAATATTATTTTTACATAATCCCCATTTTTATGCCACTTTTATTTTTAAATCCACTTTTTTTTGCCACTTTCTGAAATTTCTCTGTTTTACTAAATGTATTATTCATTTCATATTTCTCTGCAATGAAAAGTCCCTTAGTGCTGCACTAAAAAATTTATTTGGCTTCCATAACTTTCACATTGACGACCACAAGGCTATAGATGCCTGAATACTTTTTTTTATTTTTTTTTCTGAAATTTATTAACACCTCATACGCAAAAACTTTTCTTTTTTTAACACAAACAATGTTCTGGTTTATTTTTGGTTTGTTTTATTGCTATTTTTAATTTGATATCATTGATTACATTTTAATTTTAATCTAAAGTGGTTAAGTCACACCACTACTTGCTGACTGTTTTCTTTGAGACGTCACAAACTGTGAGGCCTTCACCAACACAAGCTGAATAGGCCATAAAATGAGGTATGGCATTTTGTTCATAAACACCTGTAAACAAATGCGCCCAAGGACCAGAAGCAAACACACCCACATCCTCACCACTATGAGTCGCTGAAGTTAAAGGTGCCGTAGCGGGAAATAAATCATACGCATCGTGAGCTAAAACATCTTCAGGGTTCACACGTCTGTTATTTTTAACATCATAATGTTCTCGATAACCTTTGCCATTAGCATAACTAAGTGGCTGGTAGGGTATGCCATCATCAGCTGTTTTAATTAAACTGAAAATATCTGAACCACGATCTTGATAGCCAGCCACACTAAAGCCATGAGAGTGATCAGCAGTTACGACAATGAGGGTGTCGTCCTCGCTAGTAATTTTGCGTGCCAACTTAACAGCTTGAGAAAATTCCCTTGTCTCATCTGCAGCCAAACGTGCCATCGTGTCATGGTGAGCCATATCAATTCTGGCACCTTCCACAAATAAGAAAAAACCATTTTCATTGTTTTGCTGCAAAAATTCTATAGCTTTTTCGGTCATTTCTTCTAGAGTGGGTTGAGTATCATCTGGGTCATCAAAAGTATCCAAATGGTAGTCTATATGGTCATCATTAAAAATGCCCAACAAGCGATCTTTCTGACTTAAATCCACATCATCCAATTCTTCTAAAGTTTCAACATATACATTTTTCTCTGATTGCTTTTTATATTCCTCTATTAAATTGCGACCATCTGAACGCCTGCCTTTGTTGTATAGAGATTTATCTATAAAATTACTTTTTCCACCGCCCATCATTACTTTTAGTTTGGAGCCAACATTTCCATAGATCAGTTGCTGTGCAATATCATCCAAACCATGATTAGTACCACAAGTTTTTTCGATATCGGCATTACTTTCCCAATCACGATCGGCTGTATGGGCATAGACACCTGCTGGCGAGGCATGTGTAACACGTGCGGTGGTAACAAAACCAGCTGATTTGCCTTCATCCATGGCCCATTTGGCTATCGAATAAACATAATTGCTGGAGTTTTTCATGGCTTGACAATCATCCCGTAATATGGCGGCATTAACTCCAATAGTGCCATAATTTCCTTTAACACCACACAAATATGCCGTTGCTGTCGTAGCAGAATCGGGAACTATTTTATCTACTGCATAAGTCTTGGACAGGCCCACATAGGGAAATTCTTCAAATGCTAGCTTAGTGTGTTCACCGCCTATACAATTTCTAGCTGCCACCAGCGTTGTCAAACCCATGCCATCACCTAAAAATATTATAATATTTTTAGCCACATTTGTATTTTGTTTTTGCTGTTTCTGTTGCCGTATAAATTCTTTGCCCAAATTCAACCAAAACTCATTAGTGTCCTCGCCTTTTCGTGCCAGAGACCGACGTCGTGAAAAACGTTCCTCTTTTAATCGAGGATGCATGCGTTCATCTTCAAAATCTTCGTATCGAAAGCCATGCAATGTATTTAGCAGGCCAATTAGAAAAATTAGTACTATGAAAGATTTCAAAACAGCCATGGCGATAGATGTCTAACAAAACTGCTAATTTAACAAACCATTTAAGACTGTTATAACTTTTTCAAATTCAAGTGTGCTTAAGTAACCAAAAAGAAAAAAACCTTATGGAATTGTTTCGTTGGTAGCTATTACCGTAAAGACGATAAGGAAAGTGAAAGCGTATAGCGTCACAACTTTATTGGCCACAACTAAATACTTAAAGATAGCAGTGGTATGGCGCAAAAAAGGGGCATAGTGGGTATTCATATTCGCCAAATTCAAGCGAATATTTCTCCAATAATTTTCACATACATTTTCCCAAAAAAAAAAAAAAAATCATACAAAATGTTTAAAAAAGTTCATAAAATGTATAAAAATATATTAATTTAGAATAATTTTTATTTAAAGAAAGAAAGCCCTTCATCTTTGACGCAAGATAATAATCTTCTTAAAAAACAAACGAAAATTATATGTATTTCGTAACTAGGTATCATTTAAAAGTTAAAGTCTTATATGTAAATTCATATCATTTTAAATTAGTAATCAATTCTCAGTAGAGGATTGTTGGACTTCCAAAATGGAAGAACTAAAATTTAATATGTGAAAGTCAACCGAGACATGTGGCTGCGCAATCTGCGAAAATATATTCTCCCAAACAGCACTGAATTACTAATTAAAAGCGCAACTAGAGTAAGAAAATCGAAATCTCTAAGTATGTATGTAGGTAAAATAATTTAAATATGTTTAGTAGTGGTCTTCAAATTCGGCATCTCAATTTCATAATAATGTTAAATACCTAAAGTAGTGTGACAGTTTTTTTCAGTTTATTGTAACTGACGCAAAGGGAGGGATTTTTTCAGATTAAGATTTGAAATATTATGTGGATCTAAACCGTAAAAGTAGTGTTTGTATTCGGCGAAAATTGTTTCAAATATTCGTATTCGTATTCGCGAATACTAAAAATTGATATTCGTAACATCACTACTAAATAGTATTTAAATAACTTTAGAACCTTTGCCGTACTTTTCAGTTGGTTTTTTTTTTATTCTAACCGACTTCAAAAAATGAATCAGGGCAATTTTTTATTAATATCTGAACCTCCGTAATTCTGTCATTTATGAACCGATTTTAAAAATTATTATTTTGAATGTAAATTCCTATTTATGTACAGATTTTAAGATTATTTTTTCGTTTGATCGATTTTGCATACACTTTGATTTGATAAAATTTATTTTAAAATCAGGGGAATATTTATTCCCCGTAAAATATTGATTATAGCATAACTCCTGCATTTATGTCCCATAAAATCCTTGAAAATCGGCGTAAAGTTTTAAAAATTCTTGTTTTGTTTGATTAGTGTTCTTGAAGTTCGGCCCTATAATTTTTTTGTAAAACGGAGCAAATTGTTCCGTTCCCACCAAAATTTTTTTTTTTCGTATAACTTTTCAATGTATTGATCGATTTTGGAAAGATTTTCTTGCAGTTTAGTTCCATAATAATTTTTTTTATCGGAGTGCCTTATTTTCAGTATTTTAGAAGTTGTACATTTTGAATATTGAAATTTTTAAAAATTGTAAACAAGTAGCCATCCATAATTCGGATTGATGTCTTTGTTTTGCGGTACCAAGCAGAGTTTGTGAAGTATAACTCTTCAAGAGCAGAAAGATTTCGTGGGTTTTATTAAAACCAAAAGAGAATACACTTTTGAATCATATACTTTTTCAAAAAAGTATTTTATACATGATTAAAAAAAATATAATTTATTGTATTCTCAAGAATTTATGTTTTTAATTTCTGGAAAAGGTACTTTTTGTAAACTTCGTCCAATTTGTTGTTATCGAAGAGTTTTAGAAAAGATATTTTAAAGAATATCTATTTTTTTCAAATACGTTTTTTATTTTGTTTTGAAAATGTATGATTTTAAAAAAGCTACTTCTGCGGAAGTGTTTTCTTAAAAATGTTCTTCTTTAAAATTGCCCTTATTAAAAAAGATATTTTATGCATAAGCTATTTTTGAAAATCATGTGGTAAAATAAGTACATTTTGGGAACTGATTTTAAAAATGTTAACTTTTTGTAAAATAGTACTTTTTGAATTTTAAATGCGCTAGTGAGCATTTATTAAAATTATCCTTGACTATTAGTCTTGTTGAAAATATATTTACTTTTCACTTGCTTCCATCATATATGCCGGTGTCGCCTCTGCTTTTAGCCAAAAAACCATGTACTATAATTTAATTTATCAGTAAAATCTTTAAAAAGAACGATTCAATTTTTTTTATTTAATTATGAGCCTATCTAACTAATAAGCTGATAAGCGACATAATCAGCAGATAGTTCTCTTTTTGCTAAAGTGTTAGACAAAAGCATAAAATTAAATTAATTTACAAATTGCCAGTCGGTATTGCTACTTGGCAGAAAGGTGACGCGTAGAAACATGAAGTATTGTATTCTTTTAATATTCGTTTGGGGTGTAGCTGTGGCCCTTCATGATGGCCGCCATCCCAATTTCGGACGATCATATAGCTCACAGCCACGATCACTGAGTGAAGAGCAAACTACAGAGTTTTGGATGACAAAGGCCCAAAATATATTGGAAAATAAGCTGCAGGAACTAAAGAGCCCTAATACAAAAAAAGCTAAAAATATTATATTATTTTTGGGTGACGGTATGTCCGTACATACAATGACAGCGACTAGGAATTTTATGGGTGATAGTAGTAAGCAAGTGTCATTTGAAAAATTTCCCTATGTGGGCTTGTCGCGTACCTATGCGGTGGACAAAAGAACACCAGATTCGGCTAGTACAGCTACTGCCTATTTGAATGGTGTTAAGGCTAATTATGGAACCATAGGAGTCAATGCTCAAGTAAAACGATATAATTGTTATAGAGCCAATGATACTTCCACTCACACAGAAAGTTTGGCGAAATGGGCTCAAGATGCTGGCAAGTGGGCTGGTCTGGTTACTACCGCCCGTGTTACACATGCTTCGCCAGCTGGCGTTTATGCTCATACCGCCAATCGTGAGTGGGAAAACAATAATGCTGTTATCAAGGATGGCTGCAGCCCAGATGTTAATGTCGACATTGCCCGTCAGTTAGTTGAATGGCCAGTAGGTAAAGACTTACATGTTGTGTTGGGTGGTGGTCGCCGTAATTTCCGTGATAAAAGCCTACATGATGAAGAGGGCTTTTGTGGCTATAGAACCGATAAAAGAGATTTAATTCAAGAATGGTTGACAGAGAAAAATAGTGAAAATAAATCTGCAGAATATGTTTGGTCGAAAAAAGGTTTGCAGCAAGTGAACTTTAATAAAACGGATTATTTGTTGGGACTATTTAGTCCCTCACATTGTCCATATCATGGCGACCTAAAGAGAGACAATTTGGAAAAAACTGATCCCTCATTGACAAGCATGACGGAGGCGGCTATTAAAGTGTTAAGTAAAAATGAACAGGGCTATTTTCTATTTGTAGAAGGCGCGAAAATTGATATGGCTCATCATAGAAATCGAGCCCACAAGGCTTTAGAAGATACTGAAGAGTTTTCAAAAACTATAGAGATGGTACGAAAAATGACCAGTGAAGAGGATACTTTAATCGTGGTCACCTCAGATCATTCACATACTATGACCATAAATGGTTATCCAGTAAGTTTTGAATCAGCATTTTTAATTTCTAATCTGACAGCAATTGTTTTCCTTTTTAGGACCGCAATCAAAACATTTTTGGTTTAGCTCCTGAATTGGCTACCGATAGTTTACCCTACAGCATTCTTTCGTATGCCAATGGACGTGGTTATTATTATACTTATTCTAAAAAGGGACGGCGTGATTTATCCAAAGTTAATTTAGATGATCCCGAATATCGTTTTATGGCCACAGTACCTCTTGATGCGGAAACTCATGGTGCTGATGATGTGGGCGTATTTGCTTCTGGTCCTTGTGCGCATTATTTCACTGGCAATTATGAACAAAGTAATATAGCTGCCCTAATGGCTAATATTGCCAATATTGGCCCCTTTGCCGATGAAAAGTTGTAAAATTTACGATTTGATTTCTTCAAGTGCATATTGAAATCCTAAGTAAATATTAGAAATAATATTGAATTGTACGAAGAATTGTCTATTTATACTTTTAATAAAAAATATAAAAGTGTTTACCCACAACTGGAAGTGTGTTTGATTTTTTTTTCTTATTTTACCTGTGGTTATTTTGTTAGACAATTGTTGTTTGTAGTAAAAGCCAATAAGAGGATTTTGTGCAAGCAAGTTGCACAGATTCGGAAGGAGGAAAGTCTTTTTTATGTACGAGTTTATTATTTGTTTTCGAACTGGTCAAATGTCAATGGTGTCAAGTATTTTGTATTAGTTTGGTTTATTTTTGTTTTTTTTTTTCATTGAAGTGTTAGAATAAATAAGAAAGCAAAAAAGAATAAATATTCTTTCTTTTCTAATATTATCTTAGGGTAGTTGATGAAAACAATCGAATCGAATGTCAAATGCATGACTTTATTCAGAATTATTTAAAACATTGGAAATTCTTCTTTGGATTTGATAAATATTTGCAAGCTTCGTGTTAATTTACGCGTACTGGAATCCCAGCTTTTGTAAAGTCGGAACATCTACAAAAACTATTTGTTCAAAAGCGATAACAAAATAAAAAAAAAATTCTAAATTCCTAAAAGATAAAATTTTGATTATTTTAATTTAGCCGAATTGAAAAAAGAAGGAGGTTATCAATTCAAGGGATATTTCTAATGTTAGAACCTAAATAACTTTACCATATGATGAATTTCATTTAAAAATCGAGATAAAACTGAAATTTTGAACCCGACCCCCTCAGATATCGATGAAATTTTGTTCATAGCTAAACTTGATCAATACAAACAAACTCTCATTGATACCAAGATCATGTTAATCGGTTCAGCCGATTCTGAGTTATTGTAGTTTAAATGGAGCTCTTTTCGACTATTTTCGCGTTTTTTCGAAAACTTTCCTACTGTGCCACGCCCAAAAAATCGCAAAACAGTCATTTCTAAAAATGAGAGTTTGTTTGTATTGATCAAATTTAGCTATGAACAAAATTTCATCGATATCTGAGGGGGTCGGGTTCAATGCATCTCGATTTTAACATGAAATTCATCATATATGAACCGATTTTAAAAATTTTTTGCTTGCATGAAATTTTGTGGAAAATTGGGGACAAGTTTCTGCCCTAAAGAATTTATTACTGACTACCTCCTATATTCAAGGACCGATTAAGCTACTGGGCAGGTAGTACACTCCCCAGGCAAAAAAAAAAAAATTATCGGATAATACCACTATTTGTGGACCGATTTTAAAAATAGTTTTTAGTCTTATAACATAGTTTTTAATCGGGGGAAACTAAAGTGTTAATAAAAGATTTTCGATTTTTTTCTTTATTTATAGACCGATTTTCATATTTTTTCAGTTTAAACCAAGTTTGTGTGCATAGGTCTTATAAAATGTTTTTAAAATTTATTATTGTAGTATACTTACTCAATTTATTGACAGATTTTTGTGGTCAGTTTGATCCCACAATTATCGGAAATTTATCGGTGAGGCAATTTGTCCCACCAAAATATTGATGCCATAGAAATGGAACTGGACTCCTGAAATATTGTTTAATTTATGGGCCGATTTGACATTTTTAATAAAGTCGGGGTTTTTGCCACAACTATTTTTGGAAAAAAATTAACCTAAAATTATTTCTATATTTATTTAAACGCTTGTATGTGAAGTGTAAACGTTAATCTAATATATCAAATTCTCGCGTCACGATGTTTGTTATCGAACTTCTCCGAAACGGCTCGACCGATTTTAATGAAATTTTTTATGTATATTTGTTAAGTATGAGATTAGGTTTTAAAATATACTTTAAACCACTAAGGGCACGAGGAGTGGGGGGAGGGGTCAATTCCCGTATTTACTAAACTATTAACCGAACAGATGGCGCTATGTCCGCCTCATAATTATTTTTTGTTGTTGAATGACAAATGGTGCTACGTCCACCTCATGCAGGAGAATCGTCGTCGTTCGTATTTCAAAGAGAACAAAATTATTGTTTGGTTTTTTTTTCATCGGCGGTCATCGTCACACACTTACAATATGTACCTTCGCTATTTTTTATATAACACCCAAACTACCCTGTCGGGATTTGAGGTAACTGAAATGTAACTCATCGTTAATGAGATACAAGCGAAAGCTGACAGTTTTTCAACCTAATGTCATTACAATGAGTCAGTAATCACTCACACTGCATAAGTTTGTAATAACCACAAGCTAGCTCATTTTGAGTTAGCTTACGCCCGATTAAATTGAAGCTAGTTGAACAGTTATCGAGAAGAAGTTAGTAGTACATCTTTGCATCAGATTTGAGTTAAGTAAAAGCTAGTACAACACTTATCGAGAACAATCCAGTTGTATGCAAAATTTCTGACTCACGTATGTATCATTTACAAGATAGTTCAGAAGTCAGAAGTAAATGAGTTATCCAAGAGTCAACACTATTTGAAGCTAGCTAACAAAAGTCCGACAGGGTATGCACTAGAAATATTTTGTATGGCAAAACAACGTTTGCCGTGTCATCTAGTATTAAATATTATTCAAGCTTAACCAAAACAAAGACCATCTTTAAGAAATCAATGTTAATGTACAAAAAACATTACTTTAAATGATCGTAATATAATTAACTATTAACATAAATACCATTAAAATTGTTGACCCCGAAATAATGAACTACACTGAAATACTTACTTGCGAGTACTTTGCAATTTCCCTACCACTTGTAGAATTTTTATCAAAGTAACGAAAACGAATTTAATTTTATGTTTAAATATATTTACCAGAAAATTTTTGATCAACTCTAAGGTTGTGCTTTCGGGGCAAATAAAAATTTAACAAACCTTCAACAATACGACGAAGAAACATGCCACATAGCAACAGTTAACTTTTATAAACTAATTTTCTTGATGTTGTTAGAATGTTTCGTTTGGTATGAATGTTTCGCTACTATAAATGTGTATGCATATATGTATACTAAGGTATGTATTATGTATGAATGTGTAAGTATGTATAAAGTAGAAAATGAAATGAATGAATGAATGAATCAAACCATTGATTGCCCATTTACCGATAGAATCAAACCACAAAATTTAATTTATCTTTCCATCAGAAAATTTTCGAAAATTCACCTCGTCCATACAAATTTACTGATACGAACTTATATAAGATTGTTCTGGGAGTAAATATATGTTTACAAAGGGTTGTAAAAAAGAGTAACAGGCCTTTTATAAGGCCTTATTTAAAATGTACCAGCTGTACCAATCAGAATACAATCTTATGTATTTTTCACACGCATTGTATGTTTGCAAAAACTGATAATGGCAAAAAAAAAATAAATCATATAGCATGAAAATCTATAGACAAATGTTGATTTTGTTTGCAATTAAGTGAATGAATCCAGGCAATAAAATAAAAATGCTCAATTGAATAATAAGACCAGAAAATAGTGAATTTCTAAACCTTAAAATGATACAGGATATTCAACTACTTGATTGCAGCCGTCGTGATATGCACTGACGTCTAAGTGGCAAACAAGTCTCATGATAAGACTGCCGTTGTTCTCGAAAAAACATGACCTCAGTTCAAGCTTCCGTGCAGTCTAAATTTTCTTTGTCTGTTCAATTATTACAAGCTTCTGGAGATTTATTTCTAGTCAAATATAATATAATTATATAGTTGGGAATATAAAATGAAATTTGTAAAAAATCAATTAACATGGAATAGATTATAAAATTTCACATGCCACATTTATGTAATGGCTTCTTAAGAATCAATACAAATGTAAAATAACATTTAATGTAATGAAACTTGCAGCTCTTCTACCTTTTAGAAACGGCCTCTTCTAAGGCACCTTCAAATCTCTCTTGTTACCTTTGAGGTCGTAAAAAAATATTAATAAACAACAATAATAACAACAACAATTTGTAAAGGAAATTAAAACTACCCTTTCATACTATTTATTCATTACCAAATTCCTATGGATTGTGGGCTCTTCACTTGCTTAAGTACATTCACGGATTTCACCTCGTTTCAAAAATTTTCCACGTAACAGTGTTGAAAAAAGTATATCTGAGTTTCCTGTTTAAGGTTGAAAGTGCAGAAGGGACAAAAATAAAAATGACACCAACTAATGTGTTAAACTAACTGCAAAACGCAGCTTTACATTTGTGACAACATGTCATCAAAATTAAAATAGCCACGTTAAGACAAATTTCAACAATCAAGCAAAAATTAATATAAATTTGATGACAAAGTTTGCCTTTCAATACTACGACCACAACGGTATACAAAGTTCTGTAGTATCTACATTTCGATTTAAATTAAAAAAATATAGAAATTTTTTATTGATTACAATTCGTATTTGGTAAATATTATACTGCACAAACGAATGTCTGATGATTGGGTCATAACCCAATCATCATCACATGATATTATACCAATTTTTAATGGCGATTTCATATCTGTAAGTAAAATTTCTGTTCTGGATGCTTCAAAAATAGTCGGCCATCATGTGTGAACTCCAATATTCTTGATAGCGTTCCTACATCGTACGAATCCTGATAGAATCGCTCGTCCTGTTCTTCACTTAGATCTCCCAGATTAGCGGGAAAATATTCCAGGTGGATATGGAGAAAGAGGAACTTAATGCTCATGTTAGATCCAACTCTTTTAAAGTGACTCATCAGTTGTACGGCATGTTGATTATAGTAAGAACTTTTTTTTTTAAAAATTTAGCCAAACAAACTCATGCCATGCCTTTTACTTAATCTCTGTCATAATTTCTCTAAAATTTTAGTCCTTTTAGTCTTATCTGTGGCCCAACAAAAATGCCTGATTTTATCTTTTCAGCAGATAGTTTTGGAAAATTACTATCAGTATTGTTATTTTACGCCTCCTCAAGTGGGACATTACCTTGAGGTTCAGTTGATACCTTAGGGGTGACTGTATGCAAGGATATTTGGATCGATTTTTTTGATTCATGCCAGTTATATTCACCAAACAAAAAAACGATCACATCGGTTTCGTATCTAAATTTGTTCTTTTTCTTATTTGACAAACAAACGAAAACACGTTTTGCATACGTTTTGCAGAACCCAAGGCTTATGTTTCATTTCCAGCGGGTGACCAAAGTGTGTAAAGTAACCTTCTTTTACGAACGCTGACACGCTTAAATGGTATTCCTTAAAATATATATATTCCCAACAAATAAAACAAACATTATTCGGATTAATCACACAAATTCGTCTTGATGATGTCATGTCAACTTATTTTTTGAAAACTGTCAAACAAAATAATTAGCAGCAAATTATCACTATATTTTTAGCAAAAAACAGCATATTTTTAGTAAAAGCTATAACTATTAAACTAGAACTGTTACAAAAAAAGGAGGATGTTTTTATAATTAATGTTTCTTACAACTCAACAAGGAGCTCCTAAGAGAATATTTCATTAAGTCATTCTTAAACTAAATTACACCTTCTTATATACTAACTATGAGAATAAAGCATATGGGTATCTTAACATAAGTGTTAAAAGAATAGAAATATATATTATTATTATTGAGTAAACACATTTTAGTTTCCCACGGGGGACATGCGGCGCACATAGGGGTATTTTGCCAATCTAGCCGGACATTATTTTTTGTTCTTGTTTATATTGCTTCTAAAAAGTTATTGGGTACCCCTGATGAAACTTGGCACAAGTATTTGTTATGGTTTTAGGCTATTTATGTATGAAAATAAGAAAAATCGGACCAAGGTGAAAAAAGTTCCCCTTAATAGAACTAATCCTACCTCCGAAAAATTAATTTTTTTTTTAAGTTTTCCTGTACTTTTGCTTAGAAAATGGAACTGTTAAAGTCGGCGCAAGTTCAAAAACCTAAACTTGGACCCAGGAGATCGTAAAATGCCATACTTTCCCTGCCCCTTTTGTGGGCGGTGACATAAAATATTATTTCAAAAATAATGTTCATATTAAAAGGAATGAATTACTTACGCTTTAATACCATAAAAATTTAATTTTTGAGCTTTTATAGGAAGGGGGAGGTATCCCTCCAAGCCCATCCCCTCAAAAAAAGTCCCTGTCAAAATTGTTTTTTTTTTTTTCTAGTTTCCACAAAATATTAATTTTTAAACTTTTATGTCGAGCAAAGGTGACTTCACAATGCCTATCGAATCCCCACCACCCAAAAATATTAATAAAAATACTTTTTTTGGAATATATTACTTTATAGTATTTAACTTATCTGAAAATATTACTTTATTCACCAAAAAAAGTAGTGTGACAGTTTTTGTCAATTCATTGTTACTGACACAAAGGGAGGGATTTTTTCAAATTAGATTTGAAATATTATGTGGATCTAAACCTTAAAAGTAGTGTTTGTATTCGGCGAAAATTGTTTCAAATATTCGTATTCGTATTCGCGAATACTAAAAATTGATATTCGTAACATCACTAGTAAATAGGTATTTAAATAACTTTAGATTCTTTGCCGTACTTTTCAGTTGGTTTTTTTTTATTCTAACCGACTTCAAAAAATGAAGCAGGTTATAAATGCAAGGGCAATTTTTTATTAATATCTGAACCTCCGTAATTCTGTCATTTATGAACCGATTTTAAAAATTATTATTTTGAATGTAGGGGCAAGTTATTCCCCTAAAACATTGATTATCTAATAAATTCTTATTTATGTACAGATTTTAAAATTATTTTTTCGTTTGATTGATTTTGCATACACTTTGATTTGATAAAATTTATTTTAAAATCAGGGGAATATTTATTCCTCGTAAAATATTGATTATAGCATAGCTCCTGGATTTATGACCGATTTTCAAATATTTTTATGTTTACACAAGCTTTTCATCCAATATGGTTCCATAAAATCCTTGAAAATCGGGTAAAGTTTTAAAAATTCTTGTTTTGTTTGATTAGTGTTCTTGAAGTTCACCCCTATAATTTTTTTGTAAAACGAAGCAAATTGTTCCCTTCCCACAAAATTTTTTTTTATCGTATAACTTTTCAATGTATTGATCGATTTTGGAAGGATTTTCTTGCAATTTAGTCCCATAATGATTTTTTTTATCGGAGTACCTTATTTTCAGTATTTTAGAAATTGTACATTTAGAATATTGAAATTTTTAAAAATTGTAAACAAGTAGCAATAGGTAATTCCGATTGATGTCTTTGTTTTGCGGTACCAAGCAGAGTTTGTGAAGTATAACTCTTCAAGAGCAGAAAGATTTCGTGGGTTTTATTAAAACCAAAAGATAATGAACTTTTTAATCATGTACTTTTTCAAAAAGGTATTTTATACATGATTTAAAAAAACATATAATACAATGTATTCTCAAGAAATTATGTTTTTAATTTCTGGAAAAGGTACTTTTTGCAAAAAGTACTTTTTGAAAAAAGTACTTTTTGTTAACTATACTTTGTCCAATTTGTAGTTATCGAAGCATTTTAGAAAAGATATTTTAAAGAATATCTATTTTTTTCAAATACGTTTTTTATTTTGTTTTGAAAATGTATAATTTTAAAAAATCTACTTCTGCGGAAGTGTTTTCTTAAAAATGTTTTTCTTTAAAATTGCCCTTTTTAAAAAAGATATTTTATGCACAAGCTATTTTTGAAAATCATGTGGTAAACTAAGTACATTTTGGGAACTGATTTTAAAAATGTTAACTTTTTGTAAAATAGTATTTTTTGAAAAACAAGCAGGTTCTGGGAAATTTACTTTTTGGATTTTAAATGCGCTAGTGAGCATTTATTAAAATTATCCTTGACTATAAGTCTTGTTGAAAACATATTTACTTTTCACTTGCTTCCATCATATATGCCGGTGTCGCCTCTGCTTTTAGCCAAAAAACCATGTACACCAATACCTCACTTTGCGTCGTGGTTACGTTCCAAAAAAACACGACGCAAATTGAAACGACGCAAAGTGAATTATTTTTTTATATAGCCAACCATGTAAATATCGAAGATAGGTTCACTAGCTACGAAAATACTACTTTTTTAAAAGAAAGTTGAACAAAGTAAACATCTAAAAAACAAAAATAATATAAAATTTTATTACATACAAACAAAAAAAAAACAAATTCAATTAAAACAAAATAAAATATTCAATTAATTTATAAAAACAAAAAAGCACAACACACTAATTGAAACTGAACTCTAAACTAAGCAAAACAAAGTGAAAATAAAACTGTATGTATGTTTGTATTAAAATTGAGTTGATTTTCAGTTAGAAAGGGAATCCCCGAGTTTTGATGGCATCGAGCAATTACAAACAAAAGTCGCGCCATCTTTTAGAAAAAAAACGAAAATTTAAAAAATTACAAAAAAAAAGTAAAGACTCGAACCCAAAACAACGCAACTTCGAAAATCTAACGACGCACAGTGAAAATAAGTACTAATTCAGCAGCGACGCAACTTCGAAAAAACGCAAAACGAAACGACGCAAAGCGAGGTATTGGTGTACTATAATTTAATTTATCAGTAAAATCTTAAAAAAGAACGATTAAATTTTTTTTTGTATTTAATTATGAGCCTATCTAACTAATAACTTTATATTTAACTTTATCTTTGACGCAAGATAATAATCTTCTTAAAAAACAAACGAAAATTATATGTATTTCGTAACTAGGTATCATTTAAAAGTTAAAGTCTTATACGTAAATTCATATCATTTTAAATTAGTAATCAATTCTCAGTAGAGGAATGTTGGACTTGCAAAATGGAAGAACTAAAATTTAATATGTGAAAGTCTACCGAGACATGTGGCTGCGCAATCTGCGAAAATATGTTCTCCCAAACAGCATGTAATTAATAAATAAAAGTGTAAACAGAGTAAGAAAAACGAAATTTCAAAGTATGTTTGTATGTAGGTTCAATAAGTTAAAAATGTTCAGTAGCGGTCCCCAAATTCGGCATCACAATGTCATCTTAATAATATATGCCTAAATTAGTGTGACAGTTTTTGTCAATTTATTGTTATTGACGCAAAGGGAGGAATTTTTTCAGATTAAGATTTGAAATATTATGTGGATCTAAACCTTAAAAGTAGTATTCGTATTCGGCGAATAATGTTTCAAATATTCGTATTCGTATTCGCGAATACTAAAAAGTGATATTCGTAACATCACTAGTACCTTTGCAAGATGATCAAAAATACATAAACGGTAAAATTTTCAAAAAACTCCCTTCACTAAGAGCACATCCCTTTGTGGTCCATGTGCCAGTACCGAACTCTTCGTATGTGGATTAAACTCCCCGCATAAGTATTTCCAATCGCCTCTAGTATGGTAAAGTTCTAATATCCTTCCCACAACCAATTTTCCTGCATAAGTAGAGGTCATGTTCTAAATAAAACTTTCTTTTCGGTACTAATAATCAAGTTGGTCATATTATATGTAACATAAATACATACATACATACATACATACTGTTTATGTGTAAAGATATCATCTGTAAGTGACACTTATGTATATCTCTATCTTCATACATTTATTAAAAAAGAATACCTCTACCTCATGTAGTATATGTTGCTACATACGCATTAACTTACTTGTATCCATAGCTCTTGGCAATATTAACCTTTTTTTCCAAACCAACCAAATAACCAGCCAGCGAGCAAACCAATCTACAATACCGCCAGCTAATGTTGAACATTGTCTCTTTGGCTATATCCGCTTATTTTATCTCAAAAAAAAAAATGAAAAATAAATAGGACAATGTACATATTCCTATACGACAACATCACCGACACACTTTAAACACATTCCCACAACTAAATTGTCTGTTATTTTCTTTATTTGTTGTAATCTATTCACTTAATATTTACACTTTATACCACTTTTATTCCAAAATTTCATTTATTGTTTGTTTGGCTTAACACCCAACATTTTAGAAAACGGAACAGATGAAAGGATAAAAACACGACAAACATTAGTTGATATCATTGGATACTTGTACTACTACTACTACTACTACTAATGTAAAGACCTGAATTAAATCTTTTTTCAACTTCTTCTTGTTGTTGTGACTGTTGTCTAGTTTACCTTTTGCAACAATAAATAGAGTATACGCTGATAAGCTGCATCAGTAAGTGTAAATTGAGTTTGTGAAGGATATATAGTGTTTAATTTAATATAAAATAGATTTGTGTATGTAACATGTATGTATGCATGTACATAAAATCCCAAAGAGAAATTTTATGCCAATTCCAACTTTTTTTTTCTGAAGAACTCATAGAACTGTTATTACGCAGGACGCAGTTATTATTCTCAAATACACTTGTCATCATTGTAGTGCCAATTTTTATATTATTTGGTAATATTTTAATCAATGAAAACAATGAGAATTCTATCATACAATTAATATTTTCTAATATTAATTAAACTTGTTTCTATTCTAATTTTACTTTTTAATAATATGTTTTTTTTTTTTTTTTGTTTTAAGTTTAGTTTTATCGCAGACTCTTGAATTAACCACATGCCACATTAGTATACCGATTTCAAGGCCGCTACACCTTTCATTAGCGTGCGTTCGACCATTTTTACATTTTATGTAAAGTGGATACTAAATGGGAAATAATATCAACTATTTAACCAAGTTTTCAACAGAAATAGAATGCGCATTGCGCATTTGCGTGAAGCTGATATGAATGCTAAAAATAAAACAACCGAGTAAAAATCAAGATAAGCGTATCCTGTTCAATTTACTGTCTTTATAATATTAAATACAGCTACACAGTCAATCTAAAAAATTTTCATGTATTAGTGAAAAAATGTTAATGTCATCCGGTTGAGCATTTGTTGTATATGTTTGCGTGAAGACCAAAACCAAATTTTAAAAATATATACATTTATGTAAATTTGTTTTAATTTAATATTCTTTTACACAATTATGCCCTAAACAAATCATAAGAGAATCTCCTAGCATGATTATAAAACGTTCAAAACAAGATAAGAGTATTTATTGCTTTTTTATTTAATATATAAATATCTACACATATTAATTAAAATTATATACAACTAGCTTATATGCCGATCTAACTAGGGATCTATAGTTAAAGTTTTATGGCAATCTATTGGATAGGTTCGGATGTAGTAATATTCCCCATTGTATGCTCATCGGTGCATATTTATCACTTTTTTAAATTTTATCAAAATTAGTTTAACAATTACTTTTTGTCCCCAACCCTTCCCCATCCCAGGGTTCTACAAAATATAAAACATCAGTTTTCTTTTAGAACCATATCCATGTAATCTTTAATTTTCATCACAGTTTATTTCGTTGAGGCGGGTATTGCCGCCTATCATATTCCCAAAACCTAAAATCATATTCTTCAAGTATCCTTTTTGGATCCGTCCTACCAGTGTTTTAAGTTCCACTATCACCCTACCGATTCTAGTATATAACAAAACATATGTTTCATTTTTGATGCCGATCTATATGTGTTTTGAGTTTCATAAAAATCGGTAAGATAGTTTTAAAAGGGCGCAAACGTTTTCCCCTGACAACCTGACCTGAACCTAATTTTAAAAAGGCATGTATCAAATTTCTTCTATTTGACACGAATCTATGTTTTGAGTTTTTCAAAATTGGTTCGGGCGTTTACCCGTTAACGTGTTCAAAATACTATTGCTTTCGTTTTTTACTGAAGGGTGAACACAGGGACTTAAGTTGTGCACTGGAAGGCAGATACGGTACTCACATAAATAATGTACTGTTTTTATTTAAGAACCCATGATTTAATAGATCACTGCTAACATGACAATAAATATTTCCTAGGTATTGGGAGGTACTCGCCCCTAGATTCACTTTAACGGAATAATAAATATCCTACGAACGTTTTGGAATCTCATTCTACACATCGCTTCAAAAAAGTTTTGGAAATCAGGCTGACGCGACAGAAAAGAACCAACTTGTTTTCAGAAATTTCCATACTAACATCAGCAGTGTTCATGTCATCCCCGTTTATCGCCTCTTTTTAGGTGGTTGCGTTATCGCAGAAGTTTCTATGCAAGTAAACTTTTGTTAATGTAAACATAAAAAAATAATATTATTGTTAAGCTTTAAATTTATGTCAAAATAATTAAAATCAAGATCAAGTGAACGCCATTCTACCTTTACTCATTTTGTAGAATCATAAAAAAACGTTTATTGCCTATGAAGATTGTTCTAAGATAGTTCACTATCCGATAAGAAAACACCTACGTCAATAATATTAGCCGCACGAGTAGTGTAAAATCAGCAAAATAACGTACTATAAGATTGGATGTACAGTAGAGTTTGAATACTTCTAAAGTGTCAGCAAAACTATTTGAATTGTCTCGAAGTTATCATGTGTATATTTCGATAGATTCAACTAAAATCAATATTAGTCAAATAGGATTTTTCGACGGCAATAACATTGACAAACCATACGGAAAAAAAATAATCGAGTAAACATTAATCGGGAAAAAATTTATCAATCCAAAATTATTCGAATGAAAAACGTTCCACAAAAAAATGTTTCGATTAAATATTCTTAGGGAAAAAATTTATTCTAATAAAAACTAAACGGATAAAAAATCTACTAAAATGGCCTTATGTTGTAAATATGTGAATCATGACTATGGATTGCCTTCATTTTTAATAACTATTTGCAATATATTCATTAATTAAAAAAGGCTTGTTTCGCTTCACCACAAACTTTTTTATGTTTTTTCCTCTATTTAAAATTACTTAGTAAAAATTATTCTGATAATAATAGTTTTTATATCTCCTCATAATAATTTTTTACTTTCCTCAAATAGAATATATGAAAAAAAAAAAAAACTAAATATCCCACTTTGAGGGAGGTGCAACACCCACATGTCCAATCCGTACGTTCTTTTCTCGGAAGCATTACACAAAATTTCAAGTTTCCAACTTAGTTTTCTTCAAAAACATTCCAATATTTTTTTTCATTCATTGTGGAAGGTGCCACGCCCACTCATGTTATTCTCACTATTTTTATAGAAAAGTGCAACAGATTAACTTCTAAGAAATCTGAGGTCAATAACTTAGTTTTGCCCAAGTATATATCAATATTAAAGGGTTTTTTTTTTGTAGAGCGTCACAACTTTGAGTTGGCATCACTGCTTTATTTGAGCACCCATTTAACAACAGCTGATAGTTGCTTTTTGTTTAGTTTGCTTTGTACTTTCATTATGAATCGACTTACACCAGAGCAGAGCGTGCAAATTGTTGAAGTTTTTAATCAAAATAATTGTTCTATTCGTCAAACGCATCGTGCAGCGGTCGCTACAATTGATTTACTCAAAGAAACTTTTGATGAAAAAATAATTTCACGTAAAGATCGTGTGATTTAACACCATTAGATTATTTTCTTTGGGGTTATGTTAAGTTTCATGTCTACGTGGATAAAACACCAACAATTGAACACTCGGAAATCAACATTCGAAGAGTTATCGGCGAAATAAGGCCGCAAATTCTGCGAAAAAATGTTGAAAATTGGTGTTACAGATTACGCTTCTACGCGCCAGCCGTGGTGGCCACATGGTAGAAATCATATTTAAACATTAATTTCATAAAATTTTCTTTCTACTAAAGCCCGTTTCATTGATATCACAAAAATATATATTTCCTTGTTTTATCATTATTTAAAGTTGTAACACTCTATAAAAGAAACCCTTTATTATGTCAGAGGTGACACACCCACTTATCCAATTTTTAGTACTTTTTGTTTAAAACCAATGTGTTCACATATTGGTAAGAGCTCTGTGGGTACCACACATTAATCTGTAATGCATCTGTATAAGAATAAGGATAGAGAAGCGCATCGGGAACAGCTAGTTTCGTATTTATATTAATCAAGTGTGTAACGAATTGGTATGACGTTATTGTTTTTAGTGTTTTGATTGTGTGCCGGTATATTGGTTAGAGACTCTTGAACAAATATAGTTTTCCAACTGTTTTGGTAGCTTTATAATCAACTTGGTTTGTCTGAGTGGTTTTATACCACAATATCGTCAAATAATATAAAATACCACGTACCTGCATGCTTACAGACACACACAAATATTATCAAAGGATGCGCACAACAAATAAATTGACCATTTTCACAGATGAACCGATAGTATAGTTATTTAGTTAAAGTTATTTGTACTCGTATTGTAGATGTTGTCCGGTGAGTGTTGATATCGGTAGTAACTTGTCAGATACAAGTGTATAAGTGTATTAGTAATTCAATAGAAACAATTTAAATTCAATTTGTTTGAATGTCTCACAATAAACATAAAATCAACAGAAAACAAGATAAAGTTGTACTAACTTGACAAAGAGCGTGTCCGCTTGAAAATTACGCAGAATTCGATTTAAATTGAAAGTATTTTATGGAATTTGAATTAAAATATTTATTACAATTTATTATTTGTCCACGTGTTTTTTTTATCTGCTCAGTTTTAATTACTTGTTCGTTTTAAGTTTTAGTGCCAATAAATTCTTAACTAAGCAATCACGCAATAAATTTCAAGTGCCATAACTACTTATCAAAATTCTATAAAACTGATTTAAAAACGGGGACCGTAACTGTTATCAATTTGCTTAAAAAAAAGTCATAAATAAATGATTTTATTTTCACTCAAGAACCAAACCTTGAAATTTTTAGAAAAGAGAGCATGAAGTATTTGGAATAAATAAAAAAATATAGAGAATTTTGTGGTAACCAAAATCGATTTAAGTCCAAACTTACAGTTGATGGAAATTAACAAAGAACGCCAATGAGATGGTCTAGTGGCCTCGAAATCAATACCGATTCGTTTCATTAGTTTGATGATTAGGCATTCTAATATTCATCTCCTAATAATAAATAGAATTTACTCTTAGACTGAAGTCTACTTTAATACCTAACAAATATTTCCTAAATGTTTTAAAATTAGTGCAGTATATTAAAACATAAAAAAAAAACTGTAAAATTTTTACTATTCACTTCGATCGAAGAAATTTCAGCCACAAAATAACATTTATGTTTTGACTTTTCCGAGCCGATCTACATGTGTAAGTTTCATAAAAATTGGTTGGATAGTTTTAAAGAGAAGGAAATTTTATGCCTGGACATAGTTTTGAAGAGGCATGTATCGTATGTGTAATACAAGACAGGGATCTAATTATGTTTTAGTGTTATCAAAATCGGTTCAGTCTTTCGAACAGAGAACGGGGTTGCAAATGGACTGTATAGAGGAGACGTGGATTAAAAGACAATTGGTGTCTGTACTCACATAAATAACGTACTGTTTTTTTCTGCTATTTTCTTGGTATGGGAAGTTAATTGCCCTCGACCCTATTTTATGCACTTTAACGGGACAATAAATATACTATGGCCGATTTCAAACTTCATTCTACATCTACCAAAAGCAAAGATTTTTTCCCTAGAAATATCTAGAACCAAAACGATATATGAGATGAACCAATTTGTCCGAAAGGAATGCTATTAATTCACTCGAATAGCATAATCTTTGGAAAGTACAGAATATATTACAATCCGATGGAAATTTTTTGTGTTTGGAACCTCTACACTTTTGGGGATTGTCGTTATATTTGCAGCCTTCTAATACGATGTGAGTTCACCAGCACGATGCAAAGTGCTGCCAATTGAGGTGCTAAAATAGAATAACACTACTTTATAATATCTGGGCAGGGAGTCTTATTTAGGCTGAGATCCGATAAAAGCGGTTTAACTGCAATCGGTCCAATAATTATTTTTAACACAGTTATGGATGCTACATTAATCGCGAGCAGAGGTTGAGAATTACATGCTAAAAAATTCAGCCAGAACATAGTATCTTTATCAGCCATCGATGAACAAATGTACAAAAGCTATATCGCTTAATCTCAAAGCCTAGCATGAAACAGATTCTTCTGAAGTTAAAAACAACATTTATATCGAAATACCGTGTTGAGAGCTAAGTTGCGTAAGCATAGTCATTCGCAGATAATTGTCAACCAATAGTTGCCACTTTATATTCTTTCAGTTGTTTCACTACTGCAGTCCAGGTGTTATATGAAGCTCCTCTCTAATCATTGCATCAATTTCTTTGGTTAGTCTTGAATTTTTTTTAAAAAAAATTTTATAGTGTAACCAATCGCCCGAAATTTTGTCTCCTTGAATCGGTTATTTATTACTGGTTTAATTTTAATCCTCTAATGTCTATCAAATTTTCGAATTGTAAGTGTGTATCTGCTAGAAAATAAATGTTTACATACAACGGTCTCATATTATAACCAAGCCGATTTAAAGCTAAAAAGTGAGTCGCTTTCTATTTATCGTCTTGGGTTTTTTTTCTGAAACCGCTTTGGAAATGAAACTTGTTTAATATAAATAAATATAAAAAAAAATATTATATCTCTATGAACTCTCTTCTGTATGTTTACAATAACATCCTCAAAAACCTTTTTTGATTAAATAATGCAACTGATTTTGTTGTTTTTCCATAACCCCGAGGATAACAATTTTTAATAATAACAACAACTTTTTAAAAATAAGAAAACATCAAAGAAAAGTATTCCATTTTTAAAACGCTTCATACATACGTACATACACACATATTTATATGCTCCTAAGTATAAATAAACAAAAAATAAAAAAAGATAAACTTCAAATAGTCAGGCTTCTTCTATGCTCCGGTTTTTCGCGTGCAAAATTTTCTAAACAACGCATTTGATTTGAAACTCTAAATGTATTAAAAAACAAACAACTTCTCTACTACCACAATTGCAGAGAACTTGCACCAAATGTATGCATGTGTGTATATCTACAAAAAAAAAAAAAAAAAAAATGTTAATGGTTAGAGAGTACGGAGATAAAGTAATTTTGCATGGGAATCTTTTTAAAATGAGAAAAACCTAAAAATAAAAACCATCCTGCATTTTGATGCAGTTGAAAATTCATCCATACTCTCAAGTGTTTATCTGCTGTATAATGCGACATTATTTTCTTCTTTTTAAATTCATTTTTTCATTTGGCTGGGTAAAAGGAGGAAGGCGTATATATCATCATCAGCAGCAGTAGCAGTATCATCATCGTCGTCGTCCTCGCAACAAAACATACACAAAAAATCCACACAAAACACTTTTAACATCAAAGTAAAAATGCCGTCAAAAGTTGTCATCTTGTGTGTGTGCGTGTATGTGTGTGTTGCATGCAACACAAAAAAGTGAATGTTTAATGAGTATTTACAACTTTCCCCCAACAAGTTGCAAGTTGGCGGCGGAAAAAATAAAAATCTCAGCGAATGATGCACATTATTCTTCAGCAAAGTGAAAACAAAACAAAAACATATTCACAGTTTGTTGCGTTTTTCCTTTTTTTTTATATTATTTTTTTGTTTTGTTTGCCCAGATCTCTCTTCCTTTTGTTTTGTTTCTTGCAGTTGTTTTTTTTTCTTAACCCTACCTCTGAACATTTAGCTTTTGTATTAAAAGCCAATTAAAATAAAAACCCAACCGAAACTCGCCCGTTTATTGTTTCTCTCTCTTTCTGAATTTCACTTTATATAGAGCAAGGGAAGTAGAAAAACAGGAATATGGGAAGTCCTGGGATAATAACAAATTAAGTGCAACCAGCTTAATTATTATAAAGATATTAAAAAAGAGTAATTAATTGTAGAGATTTGCTGCAACTCTTAGAATCACTGATTGCATTTGTGTTGGATAAGAATATGATGCTAATTCTGTTAATTTTTTTTTTGTTACTTTGCCAAAAATAGTCGTAATAAAATATATAAAGGATCTTCCATCAGGGACTTCCAAACTTTTACAGCTGATAATGGCAATTTTTTTTTTTTTTCATTAGGACCAGCACTAAGGGGATGAGCCCTACGTATGTAGTGCACTGTGCTGGAACTCAGGGAGAGGGGTAGGGTAGAGAAGATAGATGTTGAAAATTTAGAAGACTTAACTCTTTCACAACTCTGCTTTGCGCGTTGTTAATTTTTAAGGAAGTGTGAGGCGCCTCCAGTGTTAAGTAGACGCATTAACTTTGTTAAGCTGTATTAGCAGGCATTTTATTAATTGTTTTACTTCGCCGATGTTTCTGCTAACCGACGAAGGAGGGCGATGTTGTGTACATTAGCTTGGAACAGCATCAATCGCTGTCGGAACAGTTTTTTAGTGACCAGTGCTATGCCTTCATTACTTAAATAGTCCGACAACAATTAATACAATGTCTCACTAATGTACATTAGAGTAATTAATGATGTTGATTGACTTGCTCTGGCCAGCAATCAGGCCCATTGCCCTTGCCATCGGCCAAATTTATGCGCAAAAGTCATAAAAAATTGGACATTTAAGATGCGCTCCACCCAGAGAAGCAGTGGCGAAGATTTGAACGATGTTATAATCCACACATAATGGCATCAATAGGTCTTTTATATTAATAAAAAATTTCGATGATATCTCACACACACTTAGATTTATTTAAATTTAAGGATAAGAAGCGCTTAATGAAAGACCCTCTATAACAAAAAAAAAATTATTTAAGAGGTTGTTTCAGTTATTTCACCATAACTCGATACTTTATTAATTTATTTTTGATTTACTTTATAATATAGGGTGTTTTTATGGAGTGTCACAACTTTGAGTTGGCATCACTGCTTTACTTGAGCACCCATTTAACAGCTGATAGTTGCTTTTTGTTCAGTTTGCTTTGAAATTTTATTATAAATCGACTTACACCAGAGCAACGCGTGTTGAAATTTTTAATCAAAGTACTTAATTGATCTATTCGTTAAACTCATCGTGCCGTGGCCGCTATAATTTATGTACTCAAAGAAACTTTTGATGAAAAAATAATTTCACGTAATGTCCCAAATAATTGGCCATCAAGATCGTAGATTATTTTCTTTGGGGTTATGTTCAGTCACTTGTCTACGTCGATAAACCACCAACAATTGAACACCTGGAAATCAACATTCGAAGAGTTATCGGCGAAATACGGCCGAAAATGATGCGAAAAGTTGTTGAAAATTGATGTTCCAGATTATGGCCACATGAGAGAAGTCACATTTAAACATTAAATTCATAAAATTTTCTTTCCAAAAAAGCCTGTTTAATGATATTAAAAATATATTTCCTTGTTTTATTATGATTTAAACTTGTGCCACTCTATAAAAAACACCATTTACAACAAGCTGAATAAAATAAAATAAAAAAAAAATTTATATAATTTTTTTCACAGAATTGAAAAATTAACATTTAATTTATGAAAACTAAAAATGTTACCAAGTTTTCGATTTTGAATTTCTTCATATATTGAGACGAACATATTCACTTTGCGCTACACATTTTATTTTAAGGCTGCCTGCACAACAACAACAATCTTGACACACTACTTAATATTTTAAAAAGAACTTACCTATTCAAGAAAAAAAAGCTTTTATAAAAAGCATAATTTAGAAAAAACATTTTAAAACAGTACTTACATATTTTTTCGAAAATTTAAATTTTTCAAAAAAGTGCATTCTAAGTGAAATTTTTCTTTGTGAAAGTAATGTCTTCAAAAAGTCCTTTTTCATAAAACTCCAAAAATTATTTTTAGCAAAATTTTCAAGAAATTGCTTTTTTAGAAAAATATCTATTTTAAGAAGAATTTTTTAAATTATATTTTGCATTAATTAAATTTCTATTTAGCATTCGAATTATTGAAATTTTCATGGATCTGTAGAGAGTGAAGGGAACGTACTCGTAAATATTAAACTTTAGTTGTACAGTTTTAGCATTTTAAGCGGTAAAGAAATAGTCAGATTGTTTTCGTCGTGCATAGTGTTGTACTTCAACGATTAAGGTTTGTTATATCGAAAAACGAGTTTTTTTATGGTCCTTCGAACCAAGTAAATTCTATATAATTCTTAAAATCTATAGCAAATTTAAGAAATTTATAAGTTCAAGTTGGTCTTGTTTATTGTTCGAAAGTTTTCCCGCTTATTCCTTGTTTTCTTTGTGATTTTTTTTAAGTATTTTTGCCTCTTCCTTTGAGTTTGTTGCCTTTCTTAATGCATTTCCTTGTGCTCGTTTTTATGCATTTACTTTGTGTACGTTGCATCTTGTGTAATCTTCCTCTCGTTTCCTCTTACTTTGTAATTGTTGCAAAAACACACAGTAGCGTTTGCTTAGGATTTTTCTACTTCTGCTTCATGCCTCCATTAGTTGTGTTTATGATTATGCCACCATTGTTTGCCTTTACTTTCTAATGTTATTGCTGAAACTGAACTTTATCCTCTTTTCTAGAAATTTGTTGTTATTATAGTGTGTGTACGTTGCACAAACAACTTACAACGTTTTGTTAGATTTTCCAAGGTGTAAGCATGTGTGTCTTACAATTTATTTATTTTTTTCTCCAAGTTGACTTTGAAGTTTTGTGTGCTTAAGCAAATGCTTTCAAGTACACACTTTTCGTTCATTTGTTTGTTTCGCTATTTTTCTTTTCTACTTGCAACACAATATTTCGTTTCGTTTTTGTCAAGACCAAGAAGTGCCACTTTGAAAGGCTAAAGAGAAAAAAAAACTGAAACCCATTTTTAGGCAATTTTTATGCGTTTTCTTCGCTGTTGATGCGGTACAAAGGTCCTTTGGAAAGAAAATACACAATTACCTTTCAATTGGCCCAAGTAAGTTCTTCTTGACTATACTTTTTGTGACATATTTTCCTGTTAGCAAAATTTCAATATTTAATGTTCGTGCTTCTTTCTATCTGCTGTACAACAATACTTTGAAAATACTCTGCAATATTTTCCTTTCATCTCAAGCATCATAAACATATTTTTATTTCGTATGAACGAATTTCTTTTAAAACGTTTAAGAATTCTTCAAACTAAATTCTAGCATGCTACAAAATTTCCACTCTCCCTCTTAATCATAATATTTCTGTATACAGTTTAAATGTTTTCATTAAACCCCTAATGTATGCTAAGCAAATTATTCTTTTAAAAATTTTTTTACTTAATTCTTTTTTTGTTTGTATAAGAACGTATTGAAAATTCTTCATGCGTTTATTTTGTTTTTGTTGTTATAACCTCTCTTTCACATATATTTTAACAAAAAATCCTTTTCCCATACTAATTGCAGCTAATTTAGTCCTTCATTATTCTTTGTCATAACAATTAGATGTGATAGAAGACGAAAGAATGCATTAATAGGACCAGAAATCATGAAGATTGTTTGTTAACAAAAATATATCAAAGGAAATGTGCAATGACTTGCGGAATATTGAACAAAATGTTTAGTAAAGAAATAATCATGATGTCTTTTAAAAAGGGGTGACAAATTAGAAATCTGCGGAAGAGGTTTTAATTAACCTCGACAAAAGCTTTTTTTAATATGGCGTAGAAGTTTCTTCACATACAGACATATATATGTACATACATACATATGTAAGTTTGTACATACGTGTGACCTTCTCCGAGAAAGGGGACCTAGTGTGTGAAAATGAAGTTTTGAGAAAAACGCATTTAAAGTTTCATAACGCATTATCACTGTGAACACACCTTCAGTTGGGAGATGCGATTGGTTATGATTGGGTGACGACTTAGGTGACGTCATGCCTATGTGGTGACGTATTTTTTTCGCTTTTAGTGTGACAATACCATTGCTATTGTTGCAGCTCTGTTCGCTCTCAGCAAAGGGTTGATGTGCGTATACTAATACGAAGAACATTGTAAAAATAATTATAAGAAAGGAAAAGAATAAAGTGACGCTTCAGTCTTGTGCCTTCTTCGAAGTACCAGATCACGAAACAACGAAAAAAAGTCCAAACTCCAAAAAAATCCAAAGGCAGACGAAAAAAACAATTTAAAACCAAAAAATCAAAAAAAGTAAAATTTTAATGTTTTTCTCATTTTTATCGATTTTCCCAAGTTCGTTTTGTACGTTTCTCATCAGAGAAAATATTTCTGTAAAAATATTGTCAGAAAATGTTTGTATAAAAATTTTGTCACAAAAACTTTTTCTAAAAAAAATTTTTACAGAAAATTTTTAAATAACCTGTTTCTTACTGCGAAGATTTCTATCAAAAACTTTTGCAGGTAGAATATTGTCAAAAAAAATTTTGTAACAAAAACATTTTTCATAAAAATTTTTTCCATAAATATTTTTTCACCGAAAAATTTTCCATAAAAATTGTGTCCCAAAAAATTTGTCTTACAAATTTGTCTAAAAAAATTTTTCTATTACAAATTTGTCAAAGAAAAGCTTTTCTATAAAAATTTTGTTACACTAAATTTTGGTTCAAAGATATTTACCAATAATATTTTGTCACAGCAAACTTTTAATTAAATTTTGTCGGAAAAAATGTTCTATTAAAATTTCGTCAGAGAAATATTTCTCATAAAAGTAGTCACAGAAAATTTTTCTATAAACATTTTGTTACAGAAAAAGTTTCTATAAAAAGTTTCACACAAATATTTACAATAAAAATTTTGTTATAGAAAATTTTACTAAAATTTTTTTTATAAAATTATTTACACAAACATTTTGGGAACTTTATTATAAAAAAATTTTCCAAACAAAATTTTATTATGAAATATTTTTTCCAATCCAATTGGATTAAGGAGCCTAAATGATGTAAATGCTTCGTGTGCCAAAGTGGCGCCAGCTCAAAGGAAAAGCTATTGTTTGCTACGCATAGAAAGCAACTGCCTGGCATGCCTGCCTTTTCACTTTTTAATAATTTTACTCAAGTCCCCTTTTGTTATTTAGTTAAAAACTTGATGTCCATTTTAGCAAATAATTTATATCATCCCCTTCCATAAAATACATATTCGAGTGCATACTTTATCAAACAATTGTACAACTTCCTAATTAAGTATGAGTGATGATTTTTATTGTAAAGGCATCATTAACATCTACACGTAGATACTCGTACGAGTAGATTCATTACTGCTTGTATGAGTTTGAATGTGTCACAAAATAGTGTTGAAGAAGTTTGAAGATGTTGATGATGATGTTGCTGTTGTTGAAAATCATTTTATTAATTTATTTAGATAAATGAATATTAAGTGCGTTAACAAATGTGAACATGAGAAATGCCATTCATTAATAAAGTGTTGATTTAAGCGTTGTTTTATTTTATAAATGTCATTATTTGTTTAATGAGTTTGACATATTCAAGTGTTAAAATCAACAATAAGAAGAGAAATAAAACAACAACAACAACAACAACAACACAATAATCATCAATGGCGGCTAACAGCGGCAACAGCAAAATCATCATTGTCATCAGTATCAAGTGCAACATCACTTAACATTATTGTGGCCACCATCATGATTATTAACAACAGCGCCAACCACACGCTCCCTCTACCCCTACTCTAAGGAAATAATAGTTTTTTATATGTTTTTATTATGTGTGCGGGTGCGTCTGTAACTGAGTTTCATACGAGTTTGTGACATCCTCATCATCCCCATCAACAACTTATCATCAGCACAATTGTTCAACTCTTAAACATTTGTCATATTTATATCAACAACACTTTATTTAGTTTTTATTAATGTGATGTTGCTGTGGATGCTGTTGGTATCTTTGCCTTCAATTGACCAGTTGGAAATGTGAACGATAACTTTTTTGTTTTTATTCAATTCGATTTAATTCTATTGTTCTAAGCATTCATCGTCCGCTAAAAGGTAAAATTAATGTATTTTGTATGCTCGTGTACAACAACATATATTTAATTGTACAATTCGTCGGACCGTTGCATCCTCGCCAATACTTTTCCATACTTAAACATACGAAATAACATGATTAAACTTTTATTCAATCATATGATCACGCTGAAAAGATTTCATAAATTCTTTTTTTTTTGTGGATTTCCCTCTGGGTCTTACATGTTATTAAATAAGTTTTTATTTGTTGCAATATCACATATGTATGTATGTTTATTATTGCTGACAATGTTGTTATATGAGTGTTGTTGGTTGCTGTTTTAATATCTTTTTTGTTTTTGTTGTTGGAATGTTGTTTTTGATGTTTATAAATTATAGTAAATTTTTTGCTGAATGGGTTTTATTTCATTTTCAATTGAATTGTCAACACTTTTGTTTGTGATTCAAAGAGAGTTTTAATTTCAGCCTCAGTCAGTGTAAAGAAAAACGTCAAATGATATTTTTAAAATTAAAAGTTTGTATATATGTATGTACGTATGAATGTATGTAGATACATACCCATTTAACTACGTCCTTAATAAAGGAAAACAGTCAGTTAAATGGTCTGACATCATTATTTAATTCATTTTTAGTTAAATGGTGAAGAAAGTTTGTGGCTTCATTTACGAGTAGTTTATTTAAAAGAGTTTTAAGTAAAAGTGTACGTAGTAGACTTAGTTTCTAGTGCTTAGATGTAAATAAAGAAATTCTGAAGCTTTCACTTCGATACACAATTAAACACATACGCATAGTTAAACAAAACAATAGTTGGAAATCGAATTATAAATATTTCCTCAATTTGAAAATTATTTCATAAACAAGTTTGTCTTTTCTTTTGTTTATAATTCTCTTAAACCATTTAACACCACCCAGTGTTTAATAGTGACTTCAGTGCTCATAATTTTATTTTGCAACGCACATCTATGTAGATGATAATTCAATTTCATACCATACATTCACACCAGCAGTGCTTCAGTGATGAAAATCTCTAGTTCTGCTTTCTTTTGGTGGCCATAAAATAGCAGGAACTCTGTTATTTTATACAAGTAGAGCGAACAAAGATGTTGTTCTTAAAAAATTTTAATTTGTTACCCAAACAATAATTGCCGAAATTAATAATATTTTTTAATGGAATGACTAAATAAACACAATTAAAACACGGTCTGTGGTCTGGTGGCTATTAAAATAATTCGTTTTTTCTCGTTTGTAGCATTTCAATATCTTTATGGTAGTTCTGGTTATTATAAGTTTATTTCGCACATGAGTTGAGAGTAAACAATTTTTTTTTTAAATATTTGTTTATATATTAACAATAACTTAAATTCTATAAATTTCTTGCGGAATATGTGTCATTACACTAAAGAAAGAAATATTAAAAATTAATGGAACGGCCAAAACTAAGCCGAGTAAGAGAAAATTATGTATACATAATTTCTGTAGCCAAATAATTAAAGACAGCCAATGAACAATTAAGATTTTGGTAGTAAATCTGCAGCGCAATGCCAACGAAATTTTATATGGCAATAAAAGAGGTGTTTTAAAGATTAAATTTCTAGTTTGATTTTTTTAGTGGCAGAAGAGCCACAATGTCCCAAAATGTGCCACCTCGTGCTTACAAAATATTCAAACCTGCAAATGTTGCAAGTAGATGTTGCGTATACAAAAGTTAAAAATAATATTATTGATGTAAAATATTTTCCATCAATAAATTTCATCAATATTTTCCGCAAATATTTTTAAAAAATAATGAACATCAATATTTTCCATCAATACTGATAATATTGATGATCACTATTGTTGTTAGTAAATATTAATGAAAAATTGTATTCATATTGTTGGTGAAACACATTTTCCATCAATAATATTGATCACTAGTATCAATAATATTTTAGGCATATAATGGGATTAAAAAAATTTTAGTTATAACTTATTTAACTCACTTGGTCCATCGATTTACTATTTAATTTAAATAGCAAAAACGCAAACCAAAATTTTAGCCGATTCAACTTTGCAGTTAACAGAACAAAAGATTCATTAAGATTCGTTGTAAAATTTGATTTAAAAATCTAAATCAAAGAACTATGACAAAGTACATAAATATTAATTAATAAGAAAAGTTTATGTAGATAAATACTACAGTTCTTTTCTATGTTAAAAAAAAAAAAAACATGGAATTGCTTAGCAAAATAATTTGTTTTTGCAGCAAAAAAAAAAAAAAAAGAAAACTATGTTTTAGAGTAACAATTAATAGAGATTAAAATAACAGTTTGTGGCCGGATTACCGCATAATCCAGATTAGCGAGGTTCCCATTATCCAGCTTTTACTTTAAAGTCATGTCGGACGAGTCATGTACTAGTAACGCATAGTTACAAAATTTCCCCTACTGGTTAACTCACCGTCCAAAATAGATAATTTTTATTTCGAAATATTTTAATATAATTTTTTCAATTCGTTTCCTCTAATCCTCCTGAAAATTATCTTATTATTTGTAGTTTTCTCTTTAGAAAAAGTGCCTCATCGATAATAATAAGGATAATTGTGCTTTCGATAATTTTTACATTGCAAAATATAACGGTCCATAAAATTTATTCATGCCGAATTCATACAAGATGGTCTCGCTCTGGTATGTCAAAAAATTGTAGTGAAAAATGTATTTTGACATCTGAGAGAGATCAAAAGCACAAGCGCGAAAACGGGGCGAATATATCACCTTTGCTCTCGAGGCCACTTTGTATGAATTCGCCTTGAATTTTATTTTGACAATTTTTGTTCCTTTATTCCAACATTTTCTACTGAATTTTTTTCATATCGAAATTTTATGTTGTCAATAAATTTTCTTTAAAAGTTTTTATTATCGATAATACTTTTTTAAATAAATGTATTGTAACGACAAGACTTTTCCCGTTATTGATATTTAAGAAGAAATTTATTCGATAATTTCGCTTTTAAACATTTCTTATCAATAGTCTTTTAGACAGGTCCCTGATTTTTTTATTAAACATATTTCTAATATTGTTCACAACATGTTTGTATAACATATCACTTTTCCGTATAAATATGCATGAGTATGTATGTATGTATGTATGTATATATGTATGTATGTGTGTACTCATAGTGTGTTCTAATTTATAATAATGTTTTATCATTAATTTAACGAATGAATTTCAGTGTGAGCTCATGATTTGTTTCAACTTCCTTGGAGACAGACCTCCTTGATTGACTAAGAAACTGGCTGGCTAATGGCTGACAGCCTGCCTGATTGCTTTTTCCTGCTACTCTTTGTTTTAGATTTTTCAACACCAAATGAAATTTCTGTAATATTATTTATGAGAGTTTCAATGTTATCTTGCCAGCTCATACTTTTGAACAAAATCAGGAAATGGAAGACTGGCGGTGGCAGGCAGGCAGGCTGTGGGAAAAGGCAATTTTGACTTATTCTTTAAACAATTGTTATATTTAAAAAAAAAAACTTAATAATGAAAAAATATAATGCAACATGTGTTGTCAGGGCGTTGTTGTCATACAATGGGTACAATGAATGATGATGGTGTTATTCTCCTGCTGCTGAAAGCCTTTAGTGGATTAAAGCAAGAGGAAGGAGCTTTATTGTAATACAGCTCGTTTTTTATTCTTTGTTTTGCTTCGTTTTATATTGTATTTAATTTTGATTTTAATTTGTAGTAAAATATTTACATAATCACTTTATGACATTATGTTACCTTAAAACACACATATGAACATGCATGCATACATACTCTCTTATTTATAGACTCACATACATACATATATAAACAGAAACACAACCATACGTACTGAAATAAAACATAAACTCCTGCCATTATGGCTTTCATTTCTAATTCATTCACAAATGCTGTATTTAAACGAGTGTAACACCCAATTTACATGATGACTTTTGCGACGTCGCTTTTTCGACGTCTCTTTTTGCTTGTCGGTGAGCGGTGTAGAGAAGAAAGAGGGGTAAACAAAAAGTCTTGATTTGTGTTTTTCAAGACTTTTCTTCTATTTCTCTTTGTTACTTTTATTTATTTTTCTTACTTTTGTTGTTTATCTTTGTTACTTTCATTATTTCAAAACAAAAATGGGAAAAAAGACATGAAACTAAAAGACATCGTCTAAACGCACAAAGATTTTGGTAGCAACTTCAAAAGGGAATTCAGTAAAAACGACGTCGCAAAAGTCATCATGTGAATTGGGTGTAAGTGTTTATTTTATTTGTGTGTGTATGACACATCCTTTTCATTCTCTCGTGTTCCTTGCATTGTACGGTGTTTTAGAATATTGTTCCTTGTGTGTGTGTGTGTGTGTGCATTAATTTTATTTAGTTTTAATGAAAATTTATGAACATTTTAAAAAATCATACATTTTTACTCATCGTTATGATTTTAATTCAACTTTATCTTGTTTTTGCTTTTATTTTATGTGTCTTGTAATGTATGCAACATATGTTGTTGTCAGTCAGTCTGACTGAAGCTTCTACATCTCGTATATGATTTAACAATACACAGAGTTAAACAATTAAGATGCAAGAATAAGCATGACTGTATGAATTTGAAATATTCTTTATAGAAATTTCAGTGAGGCTTTTTCGACAGGCATTAGAAAGGCTCAAACATTTGTAATTCATTTGTCCTGTAAAGAAATTTGTTAGGTGGATAGCATGTGACAAGGATTAAAACATAAGGTACTTTTTAGGAGTAAAAAAGGGACAAATTAGTACTTCATTTTAGTATTATTATTTCATAAATTTTATATAAACTAACATATTTTCTGAGGGCTGAAATAAGAAAAAACTAGTAGTTTTGGTACTATTTTCCTAGTGGTACTTTTTTACAATTAAGTTATGATAATTTTTTTAATCAAAGAAATTTTATTATTCAAACTTAAATTTGTATAGTTTAGTTTTTAATTAAATTATGTAAGTATATTGCCTGCGCAGTCAAGTTCATTCAAGCGACCTTGAAAACTTCCACATTATTCACTATTAGTTTTCAAAGGCTTTCCCAAAAATCGTCTCCAAAACTATGTTAAATAGTAGTGGTGACGAAACACCGCCTTGCCGTAAACTATTTACAACTTCTGCCAAAAAGTCTGGACTACAGGTAGTATTATTTGAGCTCTCTTGACTGGGTTGCATTTTAATAACTCCGCTGCAACCCTATCGACCTCTGGAGATTTGTTTCCCTAAAGGATTTTAATTAGTTTTGCGATCTTCTCCATACTGGAACAAGTTGAAACAGTGTGCAAGTCATTCTCATGCAATTCTCATATGCACTTAATGCGTAGAGGTTGGTCAATCACTGACAGTATACGGTTTTCGTGGTCTGCCCAAACACCCACCTGTTATTCCTCAGTTATCGTTAGTTTTCCATTAGACACCTTTAATAATCTTTGCGCTGTTATTTGAGCAGTAGCGTGTTTTCTAGGGGAACTTTTCATATCGCCGGTTCGGTAGCTCTCCGCTACAATTTTTACTTCATCTCTAATATTGTCAACCCACTTTAATTTGTCCCGTAGAGCATTACACTTCATCTCTTTATGCAACTTGCAGTACTTTTAATACTTTTGGCTTTTTTTTTTTTTTTTTGGTAAATTTTGTCTATATCGTGAACGAAGGAAGTCACGGGCAACAGCTAATTCTCCTCAAGCACAAATGCAACTACATATTTCTAACGGGTTTCATTAAGGAAGTACGTATTACTTGCTTGTGCTATATTTTCTGCCACATTTGTTAAATTGTGACAAAACCTGTCTCTCTCTCTCTTTTTATTTTAATATATTTTTTTCCTCTTTATGGAAATTATACACATATTTTTTATCTCATGCCTAAATGAAATATTAATGAAACGCAAGGTGTTTGTTCGGTGTTTTTTTTTTATATTTACTCTTGCAAATTCAATGTTTTATATTCTCGTCAACTGTCTGTACGATTTTGTGGTTTTAAAAGCTCTAAAAGCAGATATTAAATTGTATTAAAAGAAAATTTGATTTTAATAGAATTATTATAAGGCTCTAAAGGGATAATATTATTGCAGGATATAAAGCAAAGGAAAAAAAAATAATTGTTTTTAGGAAATATTGAAAAATGTATAAAGTTGGAACATAAACCTTCTACTACAACAATATTTTGCAACTAATGAAATTTTTTCTCAAAGTTATCAATTAAACAAACTGGATCTCAAGAAATGTCCTTAAAAATAGTCGTTATCCATGATGAATTTTGAACTGAAAAATTTTGTTAAAAACTAGTTTTTATTTGGCAAAAATTTTCTCTAAGAAAGTGCATGCCTATTTAAAGAGAGAAAGTTATCGATAACACATTTATTTTTATTTAAAATTTGGTTATCAATACGTTTTTTATAAAAATGATTTGTTATCGATAGTATTTTAGAAAATTATCTTGTTACAAAATTTCATTATCGATAACAGCTTTGGTAAAGATTTGCTATCAATATTTCTACAATCGTTTGGATTGACACTTTGCGGTAACGGATAGATACCGAATGGGACAACGCTCATAAGAAAACATATATTTTAGCTTAGATGTCAGTTGAAAAATGCGATGTATAACGAAGGACGGGTTGTATGTGCCTCGGTC
Source organism: Lypha dubia (assembly GCA_947311025.1). Taxonomy (NCBI): domain Eukaryota; kingdom Metazoa; phylum Arthropoda; class Insecta; order Diptera; family Tachinidae; genus Lypha; species Lypha dubia. Next base: position 5,912,283 of record OX371263.1, read on the forward strand.
TTAAGGCCTTAATTGTGAAAAGCCTCGTTCACATATATTAAATATTTGTCGAAAATAACATAACCACTAGTTTTGCTTAGGGATAGTATCATTTAACTTAGTTTTTATATTACAAAATAAAATTAATTATTCCAAAAAAAAATAATTTTATACAGTTTGTAAAAATTGCGAACCCATAATTAAAAAAATATTGGAATTAAAAGAAATAAACTATTAGTTTCTTTCTTGCTCACGTTTTTTTCGACAAATATTTGATAAATGTTAACGTAGCTTAAATTACGTCAAAAAAGTGAAATTTATATGGAAAGCCAATACAAAACACAGGGGTGCAGTGGATTAAACCGATCCGATTTTAAATTACACAAAAATAAAACGCGGACGTATCATTTCAAAATGACCATGCAACAATATATCTTTTGCCCTTCCTGCGGGAGACCGTTGTTACACTTATTCTTCTCTACACAATTTTCCTGACGATGTTTTTCGCACCCTAGGGTTTTCTTTCAGATCTTCTGACGCACTTCTTTACCTTGTCCAGGAACTGTGATTGATTCAGTACCCCTATTTTTTATTATTTAAACCTCTTGTTATTTTCCCATAAGGAAATTGTTTATCTAAATTAAAAGAAACCTCTTGTAGGTACTCTTGTTTTTTTTATTTTTAATTAAAAGATCAAAGTTAATGAATTCAAATATTTGAATGAATTCTAAAGTATGGCAGGTATTCTAAGAGAGTATTACTGCCGTACACTGGCTAAAGGAAAGCAAAAATAAAGTTTTTTCTCTCATGTTGCATTTTAAAATTATTTCAGTGCAACAACAAGTGCAATTGCAGTACGTTTGTTGTTGTTATTGTTGCCATTATGTTTAAGTACTAAAAAGTATGTAACTAAACAACAAAGTAAGTAAATGTTAGGTTGTTGAAAGTCAAAGTAATTAACGAATCTAAAAGGGCCTTTGTAGAAAATAAAATAAAAAAATATACAAATACACAAAAAAAACGGATTTTCAAGGAGATATTTTTGCTTGAAAGTATCCTGGATGTGTTGGCATGAACCTTTTGCCAACAGTCAATTGTAATGCCACAAGATTTATCTCAAGAGTTCAAAAGCCTATCAAAGAACATTAAGTAGCACTCTTAAAATGCCGGAGGATCCTTTTTAATGAAGAAAATAAAAATCATAATCAGGAAAAACTATAGGCTAGTTAGGATTTAATGAATGCTTATTATATTTTTGTAGCAATAATATTTAAACATATATTGAACATTTAAGAAAATATCAATTCTGTTTAAAATTGCAATTGAAAGTTATTCACAGTTTGTGGCTTCACTTGCAATGAAATGTGTTCAAACAAAAAAAAAATGTATAAAAATTGTGCTGCCTGTTTTCACACACGAAATGATTTGTGGTTAAAGAATTTTTTTTCATATTAATTTTAATTAATTACACCTTTATCATTAAAAATTCATAAGTATACATTTTCATATTAAAAAAATATCTGTTAATTAACATACAAACAACTATGAAATGCTTTCATAAGGGCAGAATGGAAAATTAATATATAAAAATTCAATTCGACAAATTAGCAGGATATTTACGAGAAACAAGGACATAATATTACACTATATGCTAAGCGCACGCTTCATAAACTTTTATTATAGTTAATGCTGGTTTAATGTACGAAATTTAATGTGTACTTTAACAACCGATTATGAATAAGGCTGTAAGAATATATGCTTATTTGTTTTTTTCTTTTGGGTGAATAAACTTTGCTAGATCGCCGACAACTCAGTGTTATAAATATTGACGAATGATCGCACTGTGATCTCTCTGAGTAGAATATAAAAATCAGGATCAAATGTTTCCTTTGCATTAATTACAACTCACTATTGATAACTATTGACACTTTCACCACTTTTTATAAAACAAAAATTATCTCAATTTTCTTTTCCCGTTAACGAAAGTGCAGGCTGTTCTTCCTAATGTAGCTCCGGCAATAAAATTATAAACAATATCATTAAATCTGGCCAAAAGAGAATATTATAAGTTAAAAAATAATAATAAAAACAATAAACATCCTCCACACATTATGTTGGTCAATGAATGAATGGTTGAATAAATGCCTGAATGAATGCACGATTATGGGCGGCAAGAAAAAACAACTTCTTGTTAATAATAAAATTATAGTTAACATATTGTTTATTGATTCAATTCAAACAATATAGTCACAACTACATACAATTATTTATAGTTGTGAAACAAGAACAACAATAACACAACAAAGCCAGCCAACCATGATTTATGGATTTATTGAGCTACATTTTTGTATTCACCAGCTCGAACAAAAACGCGGTCTTGCATATTGAGTTTAAAATATGGAAAAAATATTAACGCACACACGCTCAGCATATTGACTCGCATAAAAAAACAAATTTCCAAAGTGAGAAAGTGGAAGCGGAGGTGATAAATTATTATATAACATATCAAAGGATTTAAAAAGGATATGATCGAAATTTTTTACTGAATAACAATATATTTTCACACTTAAATGATTAAAATTGCAAAAAGGCAATCAAAAATCATAATATAAATAAATTCAATGTGTAATAAAAAAAGGATTCACAAGGATTGAGTGTCTGTATTGATGGCGTGTGTGAGTTTTGCTCATAAGAAAGTTTTAATTGATTAAAGTAGAATCTCTTAAAGGGATTGAGATGCTTACAGTAAATCACAGAATGTATATTGCTGCAAGACTTGAATCCCATTGATTAACTCGACCGCTTGTTGCCCATCTCGGGAGCTGACATAAATAGCTTGTCCTCACAGAAAGTTGAAGAGATGATGAGGCACACTGTATTTCTAAATAAAATGGTTATCCTGCAATATGATCCTCTGACTGAAAAGTCGTTAAAGTCTTCTTCAGAAGAACACTGGAAGGAGTCTTCTATTGCCCGATCCATTACAACTCGCATGTATATACAGTGTCATAGAATGTTGGTTAAGTGACCAGTGGCCATTGAAACAGGTAGCTAACAGTATGCGAGGAACAAAGGCATACCGCAAAATCGCAAGAAGCTAATTGTTGACTCTGCTCTATTAATGATAGACGATCGAAATCAAAATTTCTGAAAAAGCGAAAAGTTTTCTGTTTCGGAAAGGCAAGCTTCACGATCGATAACCCTAATTGATTTTTAGCCAAGTTATAACGATCAAACCAGGCTAAGAATACTTGGAGAAGATGTAAATCACATGGAAAAATCGCAGTTTTTGTAGGACCAGCACTCTCCTTGTTATGCAATAAAATATTCCAGAACTATGGAAAAAGGGATAGGGTAGAAAATAAAGATGGTGAAACTGTAGAAGAAGGCTTAGTTATTTTACAACTCTGCAATTGCGCGTTTTGTTAATTTCAGAGCACTTTTGCATCTACTCTGATGTTAATTAGGCGCATTGAATTTTTGTAAACTATAGGAGCAGTAGTTTTATTAATTTTTTTTCTATACCAAAGATTCGGCTAACCGACGAAAAAGGGCGCTGTGATGTACAATAGCCTTGAATAGTATCAATCGCTGTCGGAACAGTTTTTAGTGACCACTGTTATGACTTCATCACTTTAGTGCCACACTAATGTACATTAGAGAAATTTCTTATGCTGACTGATCAGGGTTCAAACCCTGGACCCTAAGCCATAGGTTGCTGTGTAGTCTACGCGCTAACCACCTTAGGCAACACCAACCTGGTGGTAATAGCTTTAGATTAAAAGGAGAGTTGGGCAATCATGCTTGTTCAGGTATCGAACTGCAGATGGGAATAATGCTGTTGCCTTGGACTTAACGTAACTTAACTTGGAGTTAACGTAAGCATGTGGCTACTTATTTAAGCCATTAATACGAAAGAGGATTCGTCTTATATATTGCAAGTGACAGGATGCAAAACTTGGAATATAACTTTATAAAGATAATGGTCGAACAGCAAGATTTCGTGGTATTATTGTGCAAGCTTGACTTGCGTTAATCTGACAACGCCGTGACATTTATGTCTTGCTTTTAATGTTGATATCGGAAGTCGGAAACAACTACTCGTTTTTCATAAATCTTTAAAGTCTACTACGTCACGTGATTTAAATAAAGTGATTTAATGGCTAGCGATATCTATCCACTGCAAATATAATTCTTTTTTTTTTAAATGCCAGAACTTATTCGTTCTTTCTTGGCTACCACTTCGGGTTGTCTGGAACACACCAACACTTTATTCAGTGTAACGCCGATTGTTGTGGGAGTTTATAGATCGTTCTAACACTTTAACCATTGACACTTTCTCCATGATGTCTGAAGGGTGACCGTAGATTTAGTGCAGAGAGCTATAAGCTCTGGCAGATAGTTTTCCTTCTCTGTTTTATTGTATATAAATTTTGGCTTTTAACCTTCTTCTCCTGAGAGTTATTTTAATTAAAAATTTAGGGAAGCATTCGTAAAGCTACGTTCACATTTATCAAATATTTGTCGAAAAAAACGTAACCAAGAAAGAAACTAATAATTTATTTCCTTTAATTCCAATATATTTTTAATTTTGGGTTCGCATTTTTAAAAAACTGCATAAAAACACTTTCTGATAGAATAATTAATTTTATTTTGTGATATAAAAACCAAGTAAAACAACACTATCCCTAAGCAAAACTAGTGGCTACGTTTTTTTCGACAAATATTTGATAAATGTGAACGTAGCTTAAGTATTGCCGTGCATTCTTTTATGAGATTTAAAAATCCTTCCCTTATAAGCGATTTTTTTTCAAGTTAAGTAAAATTCTTGAATAGATATTAATTTCTGTTCATTTTAAGCAAGGTAATTGATAGTTCTAAATAACAATGAATAAAATTTCTTCTTTCTAACTTTCATAAATAATAAACTTAGCTAAAGATCCTTGGTCAAAACTATGGTTATAAATAAACCATAAAAGAATTCCAGCTGGAAAATGTGAAAAAACTCCCACTAGAGCCAGATTAAAACGTATTCTTCTAATGAAAGATTTATAACATTAACACACAAATTCTGCAATAAAAGCAATATGGATTATACTGCTCTTCTCTTTCGAAGCAACCATATTTTATTCCTTTGCTTTACGACAAAACAATTGCAAATTTAAGCAAAAACATTATACGTACCACTGGTTTTAAGCACAACTTTACACAAACTAGATACCCATGTGAAATCTTTTGTAAAGAACAACAAAAACAAAATCCAAGTCAAAATCGTTATATGTAACAATTCTCTCGTTTTCGTTCTTTCTATATTTTACCACATTATCTTTATGTTAATTCTGTTTATAAATCAAATTGCTAAGCTAAAGCTACTACAACTGCTACATACTTTCGGTACTTTCGGGAGATGGCAGAAAAGTAGTTGAGCTACTAAAGAAGTAGATACAAAAAAAAAAAAAAACATTGGCTCCTGGAACTCACTTTTTTTCTATTCACACACAAAGAAACAAAAGACCTAAAAGATTGTGCCGAAATAAATACAAGTTGAAAAAGAAAAAAAAAACTTATAAACCAAATAGACAATCATCGCCATTATTTCTATTTATTCAAAAACAAGTTAAAATAAATGAGTGTGTGTACGTGTATGTTTACACAAACATACACAACATCTATAACGACTACTGCAAGGATAACAAACAAAGAGAAGGCGACAAAAATCATGCCGGCCGGTATTAGAATTAAATTTATTTCCACTCTCATTTATACGAAAAGGGCATACATACACAAATACACATGATTTTTTCAAATTGAGAAGCCAAAATTTCAATACAAAGAAAAGTTTGTCTTTGAATAACAGGATAAAGGATATCCATAGAATATCAAATTGAAAAGTATAGAGTTTGCGTACAGTAATGCTAAGAGCAACGGATAAAGGAAAAGGAATGCAATAGAATAGAACAAAAAGAGGTGGAAGGGGACAACGAGATAATAAGACAAACAATATTTGAAAATAGGAAAAGGAAAAGCTCCTAACTTTTTTATAGATACCTTTAGGAACTTCTGCTCTTTGACCATTAAGCTAATGCTATAAAAGATCTACAGCTTTGTTGAAGCTAAATTTGTTCTCAATATTATCTGCGGAGGAAGCATGCCTAAAATCACCAATTACACCTGTTGGGTCAGTAAGAGGAATTAATGACAGAACTTGGGAACCTAAAATATCACTAGTGTAATTCTTTGTAGAATATTTAGCTGCATGGCGGCCATTACCACAATTGTCCAGGCTTTCTTTAATTGAACAAAACAAAGCAGAATTCCACTACTACCAATGAATACAAGTAACTATAAGATCATATTATTATTTAGTTTTTAATATTTTTGTTTAAGCATTGATTTTAAAAACTTATTCGTGTTAAAGATTGTGCAAGTAAAACTTAACTAAATTGAGTGATTAGCGTTCCTTATCTGACTAAAAGTATACATAAGTAAATAAACTTTCCCAGAAGGAATCAAAAGTTCACTTGTATTGAAAAAATAACAAAATATTTACTAAAATAACCGATTGCCGAAATTGAAACTATTTTATATGCATATTTTTTTAGGGTGATTACCATAGTAAACTTCGTTTAATCTCTCTCAAGTAACTCAGTTAAGTTGTATTGAGAAATTAATCCCTACCAAATGTTCCTCAATGTTTCGATCAGCCTGAGCTCTTTGTTACTTAAAGAATAACCCTCAACATTTGTATACCCTTCACCAAAAATGGTAATGGTGTTTATAGGGTTGTCATTACGTGTGTAATTTCCATAATTTCATTTGAGGTCCATAGAATATACATATGTATATATTATTCTGAATCCTTATAGATAGAGAAGTTGAATGAGCCATGTCCGTCTATCCGTCTGTCTGTACGTGAAATCGATTTTCCAAAGACACTAGAAGAGTTAGAAACCTTGGTATTGAACTGATGTGTAAGGATTTCTCATAAGATCCTTCGTATTGAAAATCAGCAAAAATAAAATATCGGTTTTGATATTGAATTATATATGTACATATACAAATAAATGAAAATATATATGTATGTACATATATATCCCTGTCAGAAATAAATTTATAAATACATGAGGTGCCCCAGTGTTGAATATTGAATCTTTCGATTATATTTCAACGCAAGAACCATCGTGCTACTGAGGCTTGTTAGTTTTATGTGTATATTAACTTAATAATAACTTTCTGTATTTTTTCGTACAAACACCCTTTTTGTTCACTGATGGATAGAAAATTGTAAAATATTTTTAATAGCCTGTATTTTATGCAGTGAATCACATATTTATTCGGCACAGCCGAATATAGCACTCGTACTTGTTTTTTTTTATATCAGTTTTGCAGCTTCCTATGCGGTTTAAAAAAGCGAAATTTGTACTATATCGGCCCTACCATGTCCAAGTGTTAACTGTGAAAATTGACTACTACTCGGCAGGGATCAAAATTACTGCATTCTTAAAAGCGCAACTTACATATGTACATTATCCTATTGAGTTTTAATTCTTGATGGAAATTTCTTCATTTTGCAACACGACGTGTCGTATAACCGCTGCCTTCACACATTCGATAGTTGGACTTTGCATGTAAGTACTTAAGTACATATGTATTTTAAATGGGTTTGATCTAGGGTTGCCAGACAGGCCTGATTTGGCCTGATTGTCAAGTTTATTAATGCGCGTCAAGTGTCAAGTGAAAAAGTGATTTGTCAATGTTTTTGTAAGTTAATTTTTTTCTCAAATTTATTCTAGCTACATATGTAATAATACTTAAAAAAAAAAAAGTTTAAATTTCTAAAAAAACACATCGAAAGAGCATATTTTTACTATCAATACAACTAAGGACTAATATGATACATAATTTTTTCTGTGCAATTATAATTTAAAAAATATAGTTCTCTTCAGGTATGTACAATTATAATAAAAGTGCCAACAATGATATTTACCCCATTACTCAGATGGTAGAGAATTAATTAATTAATTCTGTATCTAAGAATACGAAATATATGTGGCAAAATAAATAGAACCTATATTTTTTTTCTTAAGATAGTAACTATTTTTTTTTTTAAATAACGCCTAAGTTTTCTTTAAAATATATAAAGACTGAATTTTTATTGTTATATTGTTTTTTGTTTCTTTTACATTGTTTCTGTTATTTTTACTTTTTATGATATTTTTGTTTTTATTCTAATAATTTTTATGAAAAAAAAAATAATAAAAGGTTAAATAAAAACCAATAGTATGAGTGTATTTATTTGTCAAGTTTTTTTTTCAAAATCAAGTTTTTTTTTTGGTCAATGTCAAGCTTTTTGGCAAATTGGATCTGGCAAGCCTAGTTTGATCAGTGGTTTGTGTCACAAACGAGCGTTTGAACGTGTTTTACACAACTCAAACTACAACAGCAGAAGTTATCTGAAATGCGTAACCTGTCTGTTAATTATTTAAAATATGCTTTGCATCTCTTTTTATCTTAACACAAACTTAGTTGCGAACAGCGTTGCCAAATGTGCAGATTTATCTGTTTTTTGCAGTTTTTCGAAGCATTGTGGAGATTTGAATTTGGTTTTTTGTACGTAAAGCAGTTTTTTTATTTATAAAATAAATTAAATAAACTATAAATTTTTTGGTTTTTGCTCTACATATATGCAGTTTTTTCACTGGGAAATCAGGTTTTTTTTTCTAGATTTGCAGTTTATTTAAAAAAAAATATGGCAGCATTGGTTGCGAAAGAGATCGAAAAAAGCCAAACAGAGCGGTTTATAAACAGTGTTGCCGTTCTATGGTAATTACAGCAAATGAGGGAATGCATGTGTACGATTTTAATTGCAGCAAATTGTACGTATAATCTACATACATATTTATTTATTGAAAACTGTAAAATATTTTTAATAGCCTGTATTATTTTATAAATGCTTCGTTTACAAACACCTAAATAGAACGAAGAAAACAGATGTATACTAATAGTGGCAACATTGTAAACAGTGTAGCCAGGTAAATATTGTCTAAGTCTCCAAATTAAAGAGTGTTGTCGCCAAAAATCAACATTTTAGAACTGGAAATCCCCAAATTTTGTCACCAATAAATATATGTATATTAAGCATCATAAAAAACTATTTTTATTTATTAATTTTGTATGTATGTAAGTAACATTTATTTAAGTTAATGCATTCGTATGTGCTCAATAGAAGTTTTGAATCCATAGACTTTTTTAAAATTCCATACACGGAATCAAATTTATTCTTTTTTCTATGCTTTCGGTTTTAAATTTATAAATAACTCAAAATTTTCCATACTGTCAGTGAATACTTTAAGCATTTCTTGACCTAGTACAGTTAAATAATCCAAAAAAAATTGTTTGAACTCCTTTTGCTTCTAATTCCTTTGAACATTCTATGCCAACATCAATTTCAGCAACAACCAAATTACTTTTCTTATCGTCAATTAGTACAAATTTTGAACAAATTGTTATAAAAACTAACATCCTCAATACCATCGCTTTGAAATAATCGAAATATGGAGAAGAAAGACGCCAAGGTACATAAACATATATGTAAATATATGTATGAAAGAAAATGGTATAATAAAGCAAAATTGATAATAGGTATACCGAAAATGAAAAATCCCCAAATCCCTCCACACGATAATCTGTTCGCAAAAATCGGCTAAAATCCCCAATTTGGGGACAAATCCCTATACCTGGCTACACTGATTGTAAACAACAATAATTTGCTTTTGCAGAGAGAGAGATAAGATAATTCCTCTTCTGTTCAATAGCGAAAATAAAAAATCCAGTTAGAATGTAAACAAAATGAAAGTGAAACATTTTGCAATACACAACATCAAAACAAGGCATGCTCATTTAAATCATTGCTACTGCTATTTTAAGTATTTGTTTTCGTTTGTTTTCTTATATATACATTTGTATGTATGTTTTCGCTACAATTTGTTTTTGCGCAAAAAATAATAACCAAATAAAAGTGAAGAGTAAAAACATCCCCAAATTGTTGCGGCATAACGAAATTCTACTCAAAAACATGACAGTTTTATAATGGTTGACAATGATAATATTCAGTTGTAAAGTGATAACCAACGGGATAACTACCGGATAACGGGAAGAAATAACCCAGAGCAACAACCACAAATAAAGTCAAAGATTGAGTAAAATTGTGTGGAATAAAAAAAAAAACAGCAGCCAGCAAATAAAGCGGGTGACCCGACCCCACTTGCACGAAAAAACTGAAATACAACCAAGAATGAAAATATAAAAAAAACCAAAGGAATAAAAATACATTATACTATGTACATAGTAGGAATTCATTAAATATTTAAATGACGTGGGTGCAATAAATCAGTCTGCCAATAACAATGCCCAAGAATTAAACGGGAATTTTTTATGAAATTCAAATTATCGAATAATAAAAAAACTAACAAACAAATAAAAATAAAATTTCAATGTCACAATAGTAGGCTGGTATAAAAGTTCTAAGCCTGCAAATATTTAAAGTATTTGATAAAAAACCATCGGTGTGTTAAGTTGTTATATACAAAATGTCCTTAAAGCGATATAAAAACCAACGGGAAACATTAAATATTCTTAAAGGACAAAGTTTTCTTAACAAACAAATAAAGTATACCTATTAAATATCTATAAAATTGGGCAATAATTAAGTTTCAATTTATAACATTTGTGCTCCCCCAGTGTATCATATAAATTTTTTTCTCCAAAAGATATCCAACGGCAACAACAAAAATAAAACAAGAAGAAAAAAATCAAACAAAAAAGTGTATTGAATTTATGTACATAAATAGTGGATAAAAGAGAGTGCTACTCACCAGAGTGCATATTTGTGTGAGCGTTTGTGCGAATATTAAAAACAAAAGCTAAATCCAACAAGAATTCATTGGGGATTTTTTCTCAGTTTTTGTTTTTATCTTCTTTGCTGGCTTTGTTTTCTTTTTGTTGTTGCGTTGTTTTTGTCATACATAGTGCAAGTCCAATCGGTACATTAATTCGCGAGTGTTAAAACAAAGTGAATATAATCTATTGACTGCCGTTTAAAAATTCTATACAAAAACGTAAGTATGTCTCACAACAATAGCACTTTTTAATTATAATAAATTATTCAAAAACGAAAATATTCAATGCATAGATAACAACAAAAAAAAAAAAAACAAAACAATTGAATCATTCATAAACAAAAAATAATTTGCCAAACTAAATTAGTGGAAGACTTAAAAGGCGAATAGTGATGTCAATGTTACTGACACATACATCATATTTTTTACGTATTTATGAAGAACGTGTTAGAAAACGTTTTTCTTCAGCAACTTGCTGTCATAACTTAAAACTTTCTTTTCAAATACCAACTTTATTTTCAGTTCGTTGCCGAGTCAAGTAACTACAATGAACAAAAATTTTTTTTAAATTTCTACACTATTTAATTTGACATTTTCTGTATACATATACATAGAATGTTTAATTTAAGCAATAGGTAACTTAGGCTCTTAATTCTTATGATACGACAAATATATCACCATGGAAACGTTTGCTCAGACATCATTGGCTGTGGCGTTCCAGGCTTGTGCAATGATAGATGGGGCCTGTTCCGAAATGCATCACTGCGCCGCGTTGTACGTTCTGAAAATCAACAGCTTGTAACACTACATATACTATTTTGTATCAGCTAAGCAAACTAATCAGTGATGCATTTCTGAACAGGACCATGCTAAGCTCAATAGTTTCCGGGTTCTCTGGTAATGTGATTCTACGGGTGTTCGCTCCAACCAAATAATGGCCCGTCATCGTTCCTATTAAATATCAAAATCATTCTGTTCATTTGCAGTCGTAAATCAGATTTGATCTGAGTGATGTGTTGGCCGTACAAGACCGATTGGCAATTTTAAAGATCTTTTCAATAGTTAGTTTTTTTAGTTACATACATACATACATATGTATCTACACGAATTTAGCGTAAGTTATTAGTTATTTATTTACTACTAACGCCATTTGTAGCAATGCAGGATGGTGTTGGCGGAAGTAGTTTTCTCGTTGACTACAAAGCAAACTATGACTTAGGAGACCAGAGTGTGAATCCTAATCAGAGCAACTCAATCGACATCCTAAGTTATTCTCATGTACTTTAGTGTGGAATTTTATTAATTGTTGCTGTGATGAAGACACTGGTCACTAAAAACTGTTCCGTAAGCGATTAATACGGATCCCAGCTAATGTAAACCACAGCGCTGGCCTTTATCGGCTAGCAGAATTGTCGGAGAAGTAAAACAATTAATAAAATGACTGCTCACACAGATTAAGAAATTTAATACGTCTACTTAACAGCGGATGCGCTGCAACACTGTTATAAAAATTAGTAAAAATTAGCAAGCTTAATAGCAGAGTTCAAAAAGAGATTTTTAAGTCTAGTAAATTTTTACCATCTGATCTAGGTATCTAAAAAAACAAGCTTTGCACGCTAATAAAAAAACCTTAATGTAAGCTTTTCTAGTAAAACGTATTCAAACAAGGGAGTATAAAAAACGTCAAGTTAAGATTCTTATACAGCGGAACAGCCATTCCATCTTTGAACGACCGATGGATATAGGTACCATATGTATGGAACGACAATGCTGTGTTAAAAATCAAGAAATTATACTTAACGATACTGCAAATCAAATGAATTATTTAGCAAAAACCAGTTCCGAATCAGCTGACTGCCATACTTTGTTAAAGTTTGCACGGTTGCATATGGGAATATAAAAAGAACATGCATTAACGAAATCAGTATATTTTATCGTTCAATTTGTCAATAGAAGTTGATAAAGTTGCGCAACTAGCTAATATTTCAATATGATTTTTAAAATCAAATGTACTTTTGAAAAAATTATTCATGACGAACATAAATTATGTTTGCTTTTGAAAGGCTTTGGATGTACCCATCCTCGTTAATTTTAATGAAAATTAAAAAAAAGGGAGCTTCATGGAAATTATTCGTACCTTCAGATCGCTCAAATGCGGTCGTTATATACAAAATTCACAAGCTTTTATTGGATGATCAAAGAATGAATGTACGCGAGATGGTTTAGACTGTAAAAGTCTCAACCGAACGAGTTCATCTCATTTTGCATGATTATTTGGATATGAAAGTCCTGTCCGCGCGATGGCTGCCACGATTGTTCACATCCAACGATATCACTTAATTCTGAACAAGTTTTAGCGCCATTTTGTATAGGTTCACCAAACATGCATCCCGAGACCAAAAGACAATCAAGAAATCCACTGCCACCGTTTGAATATGCAAACAAAACTAGGAATTAAGAGAAATATATAGGTTTTCATTGAGAAAAACTTAGAATACCTAATCAGCGGGAAACAGAATACGTATACCTCATATACAAGTTAAATAATCACAGGTTTATCGCTCAGTAAAAAAATTTTCTTGAATAAACAAACAAAATATGGCATATATAATCATGATAGATAAGAAATTTCGTATCGAGCAAAATTGGTTTTAATATTAATGTTTTCCATGATTTAATTTGCTTGTTATGGAATAACTAATCTATGTTTATGCTGTATTTCGTTGGTTGCTAATTCGCGAAATATAGCATATATATAGACTATGCAGTGCATGCAAACGGTTTGGTTAAAGTACGAATTGTCTCCTGTAATACTTAGTTCGATTCACTCTCATAACGATCACAAACTGATGTGCTTTTAATGAAGAGCGTGTTGTACGTAAAAATTGTCGGGTTTTGGGAACAAGTTCCCGGATTTCACTAGAACACATGCCCTTGTTTTAATGAAAGAACAGTAAAATACACCCTACATTGTGTCCAGTGAGTCAATATTGTTGTCTACCATACTGTCACCAATAAGCTTAGGGAGAGGGCAACCTATACGTTGGAATAAATATTATGGATATCAAATGAAAAGAAGTATGTCTTACACCATATAAAGAATCCGAGGCAATTGAATGCTTCTTTTGCGACATAAAAATATGTGATCAGTTCAACTAACATACTGGATTTTCATGCCAAGACCATTAAGAACTTCAGTTTCCCCTATACCTATACAGATGAAACAGTATGCTCTGTCATTCGCCTGTTCATAAAAAAGGCACATTAGATTTTACGGGCGTTAAAATCGACCCTATTCGCAATATCTCATTTGGATATTATTAAGAGTTCTCGATTAAGCGTATAATTCATGTTTTGCCTTATATTCTTAATCTCCGACAGGTTTGGCGTCTTACTGAATGAATACGAATAATCGATGCTGCTGTCATCTGCAAAAGTGTATATAAGCTTGTATGTTTGCCATAGAAGGTCATTAAGAAAAATTTCAAATAGGGTAAGCGGTACTCCTAAATTATTCTTGAACTCATTTGATGAGATTCAATCTATACATACATATGGTAAAAATAGAGTGAAGGTATCACCGACACCAAAAGACAAAAGTGCAGAACCAATTGTATTTAAGCGGTAATTTTCAGGGTTTTTGGCTTCCCCCTTTTTAAGAATTGGCGTTACATCGGCAACCTTCCAACCCTTTGTACATTTACCAGCATGGTACAAAGTGCCGAAGGGGTGAGCCCATGCAGTGATAGCACTGTTTTAAGGACATTGCTTGAATACCATCCTACCCAGGAGACTTATTAGTGTCAATGCTCGCACGAGAACTGCAGTAGTCTCTGCTTATCATGCAGATATTCAGAATTTCAACATCTATCGAAGCAAAATGGATTTATTTTTATTTCTGTAGAAGTTTTTAAAAGAAAATTTTAAGTCAGTATCAAAATAGCTGTCATAAAATGCACTTGGTACGAGTTTAATGATCACCTGTGACTATTAACTTTTATTATCATTTGAATATATTAATAACTTCTAAATACTTAAATTTCCAAGTTGTTATTTGTAAGTCAACATATTAATTTTTTGCTTCTAATGACATCGCCATGTTCAAAAAATTTATTAAAATGCCAAAGAAGAAGTAGTGAAGGGTATATTTATTAGCAATTTTCTCATTATTTTTCCATATAAATTTTGGAAATTACTTTTTACTGAAATATCTTATTTGTGATAATTACCAAAGCTTTATAACAGTTTTATGGAAAACATTTTACTCTATGTTCAGATTTTGTTTTAATATTCCATTATCCTACAATTCAATTTTGAAAATAATTCCAATTTTGCTACACACTATCCTTTCGTTTTTATTAATGCAATCAGCTGGTCTGTATAAGAAGGCCTGATTACAAACGAATACCAAACATCCATCGTGTAGTCCATTTGTTGGTATTATTTGAATAAAATAGGAATCCGAATTAAACGCTGGAAGACAACACTTTTTATGATTATAATTGTAGTATATGTCTTCTTACTTTTTATTGTTACTTGTTTAGATAGTGCAGGTCTTAATTTTTTCTCTGAGTAAGAAAGAGACAAGCATATATCATACGACTTTAACTGTGTATTTGGTTAAAAGAAAAATAACAAAACCAATAACGAGCAAAGACAGAAGCTTTTGCAGTTGCCTTCATTTCAAGAGTAAATTTAATAATTTGTTACTGCAGGCACCAAATGCTGTTTTTGTTTCCTTCTTTCATCTGAAGTGTGAAGCTGACAATTCGCTCTTGACGTAACATTATGATTACTCGTATTCTGTTCTTTTGGAGTTTCAAACGTAATTTGCTTACGTTAATTTTTGTATAATCAGTAAAAGTTGTTGATAAGTTAGACTAAATCAAGGGCTT
This sequence comes from Lypha dubia, assembly GCA_947311025.1. Lineage (NCBI taxonomy): Eukaryota > Metazoa > Arthropoda > Insecta > Diptera > Tachinidae > Lypha > Lypha dubia. The sequence goes on from OX371263.1 coordinate 5,928,055, forward strand.
GTGTTTCCTAAGGATTTGATAAGTTTGTATGTATGTGTGTGTGCATGAACATACATATGTAGGTATATGTGTGCATCTAGGCATGTTTGTATGCACTGTATTCTCTTAGACAGAATACCCACTTCCTTCAAACCACATAAAGCTTTATAGACATTTGCAAAAACAACAAAAATTGCTTGTTGCCGTTTTTCTGTATTTTACTGTTGTTTATTTTTTTCCTTTAGCCTGTTTGTTGTTTTTTTGCTATAATGTCTGTTACGACCAGACTGCGCCAACGTTGTCTTTGACACTGACAGACTGTTTGTTGTTTACATGTTGTTTGTTATATTTTATTTTCTTGCTGTTGTTGATTTTCTTCTTTTTTTTTTGCCCTGATGCGTTTCACTCTTTATTTTCCACTACTTTTATGTCTGTGTCCATAGACTTGGTTTGTGCCTTCATGTTTATGCATAGTTGTGTGTCTGACTGCCAACCACTTTTGCTGCTCACACGGTTAAAGTTCATTGGAATTAAAGATAATTTAATGGCTTTTCCTTGATACATACATATGTACATTGTACATACAAATTTTTTTTGAAAGGATGTTTGCGTTTTGTCGCAAGTCTAATTTAAAGGATAATTAAACCGGATAAAAATATATCAAATTATAAATGAATTTAAGAATTGCATTCAATGCATACAAATGATCATTCATGAAAAATAAATTTTAAATCCACCGAAAAATAATCAATATTTTAAAAAACTATAAATTCACACTCAGCAAAAAATACTGCTTCGGCCGAAGCAGTTTCCTAAGGGAGAGGTGCTGGTTGCTGTTGTGTCTCTTGCTTTGAAAAGCGCTTCGAACATGCATGATTTTTGTTCGCGATGTCCCGGAGTTCTTGTTTTTTTTTATATAAATAGCACTTTTTTCTAATTATCTACAATGCGCTACAATCATGTTTGAATTATCTTAATTATGCCTTCGTAGTACTGCGTCATCTACTAACTGTAGGCAAATACACAACCCTGGGGCGAATTTTTCGATTACATAAGCAATGATGTGATGCACACATGTAAAGGTACGTTCACATCTGTCAAACATTTGCCCAAAAAAGCGTAACCACTAAATACCAATGAAAAACTTTTTGATTTACATATGCATTTATTTATTAAGTTAAACAACAACTAATAAGATAAGATTCTATTACATTTTCTATAAATTATACAGAAAACTGTTTAACGTAATAAACAGGTATATAAATCAAAAGTTTTGTCATTAGTATTTAGTGGTTACGCTTTTTTGGGCATATGTTTGACAGATGTGAACGTACCTTAAGGCAGTAACGCACATTATCTCAATTACAACCTAGTATACTTTTTCGAATGCTTGCCGCATTCTTGGAGTAAACGCCTTCCACATGCACACAAGGTAAGCAGGATAGTGAAGTGTTCATTCAATAAATATAAAAATTCATTACTGTTTCACATACATATGTACTTTGTAAGTTGACAGTAGACAGTCTATACACAATCTTGCCTATTTCTTGGGAAAGTAGAAAGCGCATTGCCCACTTGTTCACGCACATTGTAAACTAGAATTCATTGAATACAAAGTGTGATAAAATTTGATTGAACAACGTGTTATAATTATGAAAACTTATTACAAAAATTTGTAAAGTTATCCTGAGGCTGCTCGGAAACTTCGAAGAATTAGCAGTCGAGAAAATGCATCTAATGTGGCAACCATTCCAAGAACGGTCGAAAAACTTTATGAAAGTGGGTCGGTTAGGGGTACTAAGACTCCAATCCTGAGGTCCATCAGAGATCCCACACGTCATTGGTAAGATACAGCCACGTATCTTTAAAAAATTCATGGACAACTAACTATCTCAAAAAATACTGAAATATTTTTATTTTCAAAAGTGGTGTTGAGAAGTATTAAGTTAACTTCTTGTGGGCAAAGTTGGTAAGAATCTTATCAACATTTTTCTAAAAAATGGGAAAAAAGCTTGTCAAACTATTTTCTGGAGTGTTGAGCAAAATGTTATAAATATTTGGCAGGCAAGCTTAGAAGTTAAAATCATTTTAATCAAATTTTTGCCAAACAAATTTAGAATATATAAACTTTTTGAAAACAGGATACTAAAAAAAAGAAATTCTGATTAGAATCCTGTCAACATTTTAGGGGAAGAAAAATTTGAATCGTATCAAATTTTCGGAACAGTTGCTTCGGGATTATTCATACACTATTTTACGCTCAAGAGGAGAGGGTTTGATAATTTTTTACCAAACGGACATTTTGTGCTAAACATTTTGAGAAAAGCATAAAATCTCCGTGTAATTTCAGTAGAGTTTTAATTAGCCTCTGAAATAAAATTTGAAAGAAAACCCACCACCTTTTTGGAGTAATGTTGACAAACTATGGACAGCAAAGTTTACAAAAATCTCATGGTGATCTTTCCACAAAAGTTTTAGCAGCTTTTTGCCTGAAGAAGAACACCTGTATTTCTCTGTTTATGAAATTAACAAATTTTTGCCAGGTTAATAATTAACAAATATTAATAATAATAAGCAGTTCGTAGTAATTTAAAAAATTACGATTAATATATGTACATTACAATATAAGCAAGAGCCTGTGGTAATTGTATTTTCAAAACGAACATTAATCAAAAATATACTTAAGTATAAAAATCAAACCAAAAAGTTTGTCTTAAGTAGAAAAACATCCAGGAGGTTGAGATTTGCATGTAGAATATATTTCATTGCCAACACTGAATGTTTAATATATGGTGAAAAATAAAATGTCTCCAGCTAATATCAAATTAGTAGTGCGAAGTCTCGTATTCTATTTGTATAAATGGGATACCTAATCACGTTCGACACAGGATTTCTTCATGCGCATTTATGTCAAAATGAATGTATAGAAATGTTTCCAAAAAAATGTTGCAAGAGTAGTAGTTGAGGAAACAGTTATGAATTGTCTCTTGCAACAAGGCTGCGATATAAAGCATTCATCATGCATCATTTCATTTACAATTTTTACTGCAGATCAACAATGTAGCAAATTTAAAATTTCATATTTTCAATGTGAAATAATCAATATTTGATAAAATTTACCAGAAAAGATTTCATGAATGAGATTCGTATTAAGAAGAAAATTTTTGAGAAAAAATAATAGCCAAAAGTCTTATCTACTTTATGTAGAAAATAGTCGTCCCTACATTTTTCTTAAAAGATTTTTTCAGGGAAGTGCGCATACGTGATAAAAAAATTAAACAATCTTTTTATAGCTTTGTACAAAAATATAGCAACATTTATTTAGAATCAATGACTTTAACATTTTACATAGAAATATGAAAGAATTGCTGTCAACATTCTTACAGAAATCTGCTGAAATCCTTTTGAAATTTTTAAATCTTGATAACAATTTTAAAAAATCTTTGTAGCTGTAAATGGGCAGTTAATTTTATTAAAGAAAACTGTCGCATGATGTATAAACTCTTAAATTTAAGCTATTGCATAGTTTCTATCGCGGGCTTTGAGGCGAGCGAATCAAGAAATTTTGAAAAGTTTGTTTCTTAAGTCTTTTGTTTATGAAACCAAAAAACCTGGAACTAAGTTTGTTTCTTAAGTCTTTTGTTTTTTGAAGTGAAAACTTCTTTTTTGTATTATAGTCTATGAATGATGACTTTTTCCGGAATTTCTGGGATTTTGAGGGGATTTCTGTCCAAGTTTTGGGGAATTCCAGTCCTGTGTTGCCACCTTTTTCCGGGAAATTTTCCGGGATTTCTGGGTTTTTGAGGGGATTTTTATCTATGTATATAAAAGAAAGTCGTGTTAGTTACACTATTTATAACTCAAGAACGGCTGAACAGATTTGTCTGAAAATTGTTGGGCAGGTAGCTTAGAACCAGGAGAAGGACATAGGATACTAAGGTAAGGCACTTTTTACCTGGGAAACTAGGGTGCCCTTCGTTGTATGGGGCACTTCCAGTATAGCTAGAAAACTGAAATTGAAATTGAAATTGCAAAAGTTGATAAAAAATGCTACGCAATAGCTTTACCGCGGCAGTCCCCGAGTGCCACACGTCTTTTTTAAATTATTCCTTGTATACTTTCATCAATTATTTATGATTTACTTTACATTTAGATCAAGAACATGTTCTAATAGAAATATAAAAGCACTGTTTTCAACGTGTCGTTATTTTTTTTTTTTTTGGTGCATGAGAAACGTTGCGTGTCAATTTTCCATAAAATTCAGGTGAATTGACAAATGTTTTATGGACTTAACTCTCCACCAGTCGCCCTTAATGTGCATAATACATTTTTGTGACGTTTTAAGCAAAAGAAGCTCGTTGGCGGGTGGCATTGAAATTGTTCAGCAACTCGATTGTGGTAAAAAAAAAAACTACTAATTTACAGTGAAGCTATAAAACACGGCTTATAACTGGAAAAATGATAAAAAAAATACAGAAATTAATGTAAAACAACCTGAAATAAATGATGGCCGCCGCAAATTGTGGCTAAAATAGCCAAGAGAAGAGTACGGCCAAACATACACATAATTGTAAACTCATGAGGGCCCAAATACACATTCCACTCGTAGACACAGAGGAACATGTTTTAAAATCATTGCGAAGATGATGATGTTGTTGATGTTGATGTCGATGCTGATGACGATGAAGAAATTCCACAAATTGGAGAGTAGCAAGCATTTGTAAAGCATTACTAATGGCAGCAGACAAACTCAATTAGACTGCAGGGAATTGAATAAAATATCTGAAATAAAAAAGCAATACAAAATTTTTGCAATGACTTTTTTCTACTGCCATTTTTATTTTATCTTCTGGGTATTGTACAGGTTCTAATGAGTGTGTGTGTTTTATACTGCTACTGCTGCTGCTGCTACTGCTTTCCGGTTACTACTTCTACTGGCTGTTCTTTATACGGATATTGACTTTGAGATTTTGATGAATGCCCAAGTGTTTGTGTACGGAATGCAGAGAAATGTTTACATGATAAATTGTTCTTTAAATGAAAGTGAAAGTTATTTTTGGAAATGTTTTTTGGGAACTAAAATTGCTTAAATTAAATGCTTTTTCGTAAGCATTTTCTTTAAAGAAAAAAGCAAAATCGGAATTATAATTTTAAAGCAACTTAAAATTCTCCGTTCAGTTGGTACATTTCATTTAAGAAAATTATTAGGCTTTTACATCAAATTATGTAAATATTGCAAAAGTTACTGTCCGGCTCGTCCACTTTTCTTTAGAAAAAAGTTGCTAACCGGCTCGTCCACTTTTCTTTAGAAAAATGTTGCTGACCGGCTCATAAGACGGCAGTGTTAAAAGTTTCCTATTAGAGAACTAAACGAATTAAACACACTTGTCAAGACACTGAATATTCCCTGCGAGTACTTGTATTACAGTAGTTATGTGGCGACGAAATAAGTTGCTGAAATACAAAGCACTTTAATGTTAATATATTAAAGGTTTCATGCCGTGGCAGAAAAAATAAAAATGTTACACACTATTTTTACAGAGCTTAATATGCCGTTGTGCTTAGCGACCACGTAAAGATTTTTTTGCGAGCTTCTTAGAAATTTTCCTAAAAAAGATTTAGAGCTCTTTCGCAATTTTTCTACAAAAAAAAAAAAAAAAAAAAAAAAAAAAAAACAAACATCAGAGCAGAATAATTGTAAAATTTCACGACAATTGCTCTTTTGTGATTTAACTAAGTTTTTTCTTAATTAACTTTATTTAAGTAGGTTCTTCTTCAACTAAATAATGTTGTAATGTCCTTGTTGAAAATACACATATACATACATATGTCTTTAAATAGTAAAAGAAAAGCTAAAAACAACATAACAGCCTTTTTATATAACGTTCAGATTTAAATGTAATGTTTACTCTTCCATAACTTGGCTGTTAATAGAAGATACAAACTGTAAAAACCAGAAATAAAAAATTTGGAAAATTAAGCAAAAAGAAAAACAATTTGCCATTTTATTTTATTCCCTTAAATCTCCTCACCATGAAATTAAAATGTGTAACTTAAAGCAGAAAAAAGGGTGAATTTTAATGTGGGGAAAATGTGAAAAATTGTAATCATTATGACGGCACTAGAATGTCAAAAGCCTCCAAAGGAACTAGATGGAGACTCGTGTAAGTATCATAACTACTGTATAAATTTAAAGGAAAAGCAAAATGATTTTTGACTCCCTCTGCAAAATTTTAATAGAAAATGGTAAAAGACTGTTTAATATTAAACAGGCAGAAAGCAACGTAATGAAAATCAGCAAAAAAAAAGACATGAAAATATGTATTAACCGAAAGCAAAATAATAATGAAAAACAGGGTAACGAAACGTGAGCTTGACAGTGTAGTGAGATTTGATTTCCTTGCTTTTCTATCCAGAAAAGACCAACAACAAAGAAACACTTTCACTTGCTAAAGTAAAAAAAAGGGGCAAAAACAATCTAGTTGATTTTTCCAAGATGAAATATTTTCGATTCTATTTTTGTTGCTGTTTTAAGCAAATGGGGGTAGTTGGTGCGAGCCTGTTTTTTTTTATGAAGGGTGTTTTGTTGAAAGAAAATCATTAAGGAAATAAATTTAAAAAAACAACGACACTTATACTTTTGATCTCTTCCTTTATTTTTACAATTCCTATTGCTGTTTGTTTCTATTTTATAGTAAAAAAGTAGTTTTCAACTCAGCAGAAAAATCTGCTTAATATTTTCTTTAAATGGTTATTTACAAACAAAGTCTCTCTGTCATCATTTACGGAAAAAAAAAACTTTGTTTCCTTTTTTTTTTGGAAACAACAAAAAAGTTTCGTAATAAAAATGCAGCTTCAACTGTTTTAATCATTATGTTTATTACACTTTGCTTTGACATTTTTGTTTTGTATTTGCCCTTAAACAATGTCCTTTGTAAGGACAAATAATTAATATAGTATGAGAAATACATAAAAAGTGTCCTTGAAATGTAATAAGTAAACAAGAACATTAATAATTAGAAAAAAAAGACGTATGGCTTGAGCTAAAAATATTCAAATCTTAAGGGAAAATAAATTGTTAGAAAACATTTTTTTTTTTGGAAAGATTAAATAAAAGGTTGTTCTTTTAGAAAGAACTGCAGGCCGTCCTCTTCTGCTCATCAAATTTTCCTTAGCAAAAATTTAGTTTTCTTTAGATAAATGTTGTTGGCCGGCTCAAAATGTCTTCCTCAGAATATTGTTGATGGTCGACTCATCAACTTTTCCTTAGAAAAATTTTGCACGCTGGCTAATAACGATTTACAAGTTTAAATTTTGAAATATTGAAATTTTATTAGATTTTCAGTTATTTTTTATTTAAACTTAGTATTAACTTATAATATTCTTAATTGTTGTTTCCTTTAACTTAAATTAATACAAATAAATTTTAAATATAAAATAAAAGTTTTTTGGGCATTGACTGACAATATTAATAAAATTAAAGTAAAAGTTATAAAATTAGTAAAAATAAAAGATAACAAAAATGCTCTCTTGTACCTTCTCCTGTGGTCAAAAACTTACATAAAAAAATGTTGAAAATTTTAATAGCTGGCAAATTATTTAAAAACAGCACATCGATATGTTTAAATTGGGGGAAAAAAATTGGCCGTTTGCAATGAAAATTTCGCTAGAATGAAAAGATATCAAGTGAATAGAAATATTTAGCAACACAAAAATAACTGATAGTTAAACAATTCCATTATTCTATTCTTTACTCGAAGTTCTCGATAACAATAAAACAATGTATGATTTGTATAAAGATAAAATGACAAAAACAATGATTTGACAAGTTTCAGTCATTATCAGCACCTGCTAAGGTATCATCTTGAAAGAAATGTTGCTTAAGAATATTTCAACTCTTCTATCAGTGGAGTTTTTTTTATTACTGTTTGTAACTGAGAGAATTAAAAAAAAAGAAAACAAATGCAGTTTTTCAAGGAAAATAAAACTTAAATAATAACACTTTTTTCTCGGACCTTGTGAGACTGGGTTGCAACATGTTGATTAGCGAAAGTTTCTCAGAAAATGTTTATCGAATGTATAATATTCATTATATTATAGTTCTTGTGTTCTGCCTCTAATAATTTTCATAAAGGGAATCAAAGTGATGAGCATCAGTCCAGCTCTTTTTTAATTCAGGGAAGTTATTTATGTTCTTATAATTCGCCGAAATTTCTTGAGAGTGGTGTTGTCTTAAGTTGTTAGGGCGTTGACTACTAAGCTAACATTGACTTGGGGACTGGGTTCAAACCCTGGCCAGAGCAAGTCAATCAACATCATTAATTTCTCTAATTCATTCATTAGGGTGGCATTGTATTAACTGTTGTCGGACTATTTAAGTGATGAAGGCAGAGAAGTGGTCACTAAAAAACTGCTCCGACAGCGATTGATGCTGTTCCAAGCAAATGTACACAACATCGCCCTCTTTCGTCGGTTAGCAGAACCATCGACGAAGTAAAACAATTAATAAAATGCCTGCTAATTCAGTTTAACAAAGTTAATTCGTCTACTTAAAATCGGAGGCGTCTTAAAACTACTATAAAAATTAACACAACGCGCAAAGCAGAGTTGTAAAATTGTTATCTATCTTCTCTACTCTATCCCTCTCTCTGAGTTCACGCACAATGCACTGCATACGTAGGTGTCATCCCCTGTGTGCCGGACCCCTAATTAAAAAAAAAACATAATGTTGATCGTCTAGTTATTTGCTTCCTTTTTTGCTACTAATGGTCGCTGACATTCTTTTCAATATTTTTATAATAAAGAACTTGTAGATTGTTTTAGCAACTCCATTAATTGAAAAAGCAAATTATTGATCTTCTTAGGTTTCAAAAGCTCTTCTGCTTCTTAGCCGTTTATTTCAAAAAGATAGTTGTTGAAGCTCTTAGTAATATTTTCTTTCTAAAATCGCGTAGAAGTTGTACAAGTAACAGAAGTATGATACAGCTGACCAATTCAAAAACGTCGTCGTCGATCGTCTCTTTTTTGATAGCCTTCAGTGAAACATAAAACTCAGTGTGACTATACAACACATATCCATTAAATTTTAGTGGAAAAACACTTCTTTTTTTGTGATAATTTTTTTTTTATATTTATTGAATCTTCAATTATAGATTGAAACATCAATAAGTTGTTCAAATCTTAAAAATAAAAATGTTAAATATGTATATGTTTAGCCAATGCTAAACAGAATTTTTAGTTTCAACGATTGATTTTTTTGTTTTACATCTCTCGTGTACGGCTGAAAGAAAGAGTATCCCTTATTTTCAGCCGGGTGTGGCCTCTATAAGGCAGAATATTGCGCGCAAGTGGATTTGGTGCAACTCAAGTTTTTCTTAAGTATTTTTTTCGATTGTTTTGAAAATACTGTCTTCACCAACAGAACATCAAGGTCTTTGTGAATTCGCTGATTTCGGATATACCAGGAGGCTGCTGTTATTGTACGTAGAATTTTGTTTTGTCGCCTTTGAATTTTTTCTACATTTGGGCTTGTTTCCCTGCGTAACGTAAAAGTGACGTGTACACATTTCTGCTCATTAACTTTTATCCGCCATTGTTTTAGCCATGTTTCCAATTTTGATATGTATCCTTACAAATTCCGGGAAGCTTCTACAGGATTTCCATGAACGCTTAGAAAAGCTGTATCATCAGCAAATGTTGACGTGTGAATGTTACTGCTTAACGGTAAGTCAGAGGCATATATTAAATAAAGTAAAGGACTGAAGATGCTGCCTTGAGGAACACCGGCTTCAATCCACACAAATTTTCGTTATATTAAATAGCTTTTTAAAATCTGTACAATTTTTGCGGATAGATTTTGTGTTCATTTGTTGATAAGATCTTCGTGCAAAAACACTTGTGTAGATAGATTGTTGGATTAATTTTTTTCTGGTAGAAAAATCAAAGATATATTACTGGCAACATTTCAACAGAGCTGTAAAAGGAAGGAAGTGGTCCAAATACATATTTAAAAACTTATTTGAATTTTTATTTGAAAAATAAACAATTCTTATTTATAACGAAGCTTTCGGAAGAGCAGCCTGCTAATGCCTTTTAATGACATGGTGGTATAATTATAATTAACTAGACTATTTTTGTTATAAAAATGCTTAAGCTTTCTATCTAAACTTTTCGAAAATTAATGGCGTCTAGCGTTTTAATGATTTGTTATATATAAAGAGCAGAATTGACATCAATATACATACATACATATATTTCATTTGTATGTCTGCATATGTCTGCATATCTGGTAAAACGATCAGCTACCACAGTAATCAATCATTTTCCATGCTGTCAATGCGCCCAAAAGAATGTTTTCTCCGCTATATAATTTTTTTTTTTGGAAACATACACGAAACACAATGAGAAAAAGCAAGTAAAATGGAAAATTACAATTCTATTGTTTAAACGTACAATTGATTTTGATGCATGTATGTATGTATGTATTTCGGATACGGCCAAAAATGTGTTCATCTAAAAGAAGGGGTGTCTCCCTATTGATTAAACACTGATTACAGGGAAAATAAAATAAAAATGGACAACGGCCAAAATCTATTACAAAATGAAAAGGGTGATTTGATGAAGCGTTGGGGATAGAAAAAAAAAATTAAAATTAGACTTTAGGTATGTATGTATGTATATCATACAACCAGGAGTTTTATAAATTACTATTGTTAGTAAATTAAATAAACATTAGTCCCCATAAAAGGAGGCAGGAAGGTGGAATACATTTAAGATTATTTGGAGTTCAGACAAGACCACTAAATGACAAAGAAAGAAAATAAATGTCTAACAAATTTATTACATTGATAGAAAAATATTATTCAACAAATTTGTTGAAATACAACTGATTAGAAAACTACAAAAAAACAAATGTCGTCTAACAATTTTCGATTGATGTCTGCAAATAGATAATAAAAGAAAAAAATTGTCAAAGTTCTACTGAATTATTTCCGCAGTAAAAAAATACACGTTTATTATTGGCCGGCTGAAATGGTCTAAGATTTATTTCAGAGGAAGCTAAATTTTCGCCATATTTTAATTATCACGAAGAACAATTTTGTGCAACATTCTATCTCACTAACGCTTCGCCGTGCTTTTTAATTCTTTTAAAATGGCCGAAAATCTTCTCTTTGTGGTAAAATGGCGGTGCACAATGTTCTACAAAAATGTATGCTACAAAATTCAGAACTCAAAATTATACTAGAATCCTAGAAAACTAAAAATGAGGGCACATAAGTGTGATTCAGATTTTTTTTTTTTTAGTTAAGTTTTTTGGACTTCATCTAACCATATATTTTTTTTATATTTACACTTATCCTCCGCCCATGTAACTCAACAAATTAACACCAAATGTTTTTGAAATTAATTGATATTTTACTTTTTGTGTTTAAATTCAATTAATCCATCAATTTCATAAAGAGATTCAATTGAATTTTCAAATATTTAATTTGATTAATCTAATTAGGGAAAATACCAAATGAAAGCAAGTCTCTGTACACAAACTTCCTGAAATAGAAAATGAAAAATGTTAATGAGTTTATTTTTTTTTGTTTTTAATTTGAAAACACATGTGTTTATCAATTTCTTTAATTAGATGAATTTGAAGAAAGTCTCTTTTTAAATTGATTAATTCAACTGTCAACTGTCTGTTAAGTGGATGAAATTTAAATAAACGAGTGACAAACCAAAATGGAAAAATGCGTTTATTTTAAGGCTTTTAATGAAATTTTTTTTATATTTTATAAATCTTTTGTTTTTTTTTTCCTGAAAAATCTATCTTTGTCAGCGACAAGTGTTGGCCATTTGACTTGAAAACACCTGCTGGTCTCTGTTTAAGATTTTCTTTTCATTTTCTGTTTATTTTAATCTCTCTATTTTTAAAAATTTTTTTTCTACAAACTTTGAAACTTTTAACATTTAAAAATATGAGTGAAATTTTTTTATGTCTGTGGATTATTTTCTATTCTTATTTTAAGTAGGTGTTGAATTCTTTTGCTTTTTTGTCTTCTCTTTCAAGGATTTCGGTTGTTTTTTTTTTATTTTTTGTTGCATGATATGACATTAAAACTTGACATATTCTCATTTTTTTTAAAGTCTGATTTGTTTTTTTGTTGGAAAAATATTTCATTCTTTTTATAAGTTTCTTCAGCTATTTTATTTTTCATTTTAGAATAGAGAAGAATTAAACTGTTTTTCCTATTTTTCATATTGCCATCTACTATGTTCGTGGAATTTTATATACATGTATGTGTGTCATTGCACACTGTTAGCAGTTATTCAGAGACCCTCATTTGACACTTGACATATGAATTTGACAGCCACTGTAGCACTTTGTGGGTGTTTTGGTAACTCTAATAGGGGAGTGATTTGTTTTCTTCTTTCATTTTTATATAAAAATTTAAGGATTATGATGCTCTACAATAAAGTATGGAGGAATAATAAAATATGTAAAATTTATCTTATTTTAATATAGAAAAACAATTGTCGCTGAAATGTTTGCTTTGCAAAAAAAAAAAAAAAAGAAAGATTTGAAGAAGTTTGAAGGTTATCTTTCTGAAATTGTCTCTAATTCTCTTTTAAACACACCAGTAATTTCAGATGTATGGAAATTTTGTTTCCAAAAAATAGGCTGTACGAAAGAAAGACTAATTTCGTTTTTCTCCGGAAAAACGTAGGGAATTTTCCCTATGAATAAAATTAACTAAAGAATAATCTAATTTGTTTATTGAAATTCTCTTTCAAAGGCAAACTGGGGCGGATTTACGTGATATAAATGTGCCTTAGTTACAGTTCTTATTTATTTGGAAAATATTTGCTGCTATTTTTGCAACGTATCAAAATAATTGTATTTAATGCCAAATATAACCTAAACCTGACAAAAAAGTCCATTTAAATATTTAATTTAAATATTTAATTGCATTCGTTTTAATATCGAATCATTTTCAAAAGCGGCTCTAAAGGAACTGGGGAAACTTAATTATATTAATTTTTACATTAATTTCACTTCAACAATTGTCCTTTCAAATGTCCACTTTCATTAACTGCGAAATAAATTAAAAAGAAATGTATTGAGGAAAAACACTACAATTCATAATTGAAAAAAAAGACAAGAAAAACGGACAAGACGGCAAACGAATCAATGTAGCCAACAATGAACAACTTTACAAAGTAATTGAATTTTAAATACAACGACGACAATATTGTCAGGTTCATAAGCAAAGCCTGAGAGTGTGTCAATGTAGTTTAAACGTCACTTCTATTCAATGGCGAAACCAACGAATGAACAACTTCTTCATGGATGTTAACTACAGGAAAAGAATATAAAATAAAATGTTTGAAAAATTTTACTTCACTTTAATAAAATTGCTGGCAGTTGTAGCAATAAGGCGAACAAACGAACGTCTGCAGACCCGGCAACACCAACAATTTAATACTACTTTGTTTTTTATTTTTTAGTCCCAGAGAAAATAAAATATCCTTGTTTGTCTTTTAATGAGGAGTGACAGGCGACAAGCATAATTAAATTTTATTTCAATTTTACATGCGAAAAATTCTATCACACACTTTTATTTTTTGACTTCTCTTTAAAACTTTCTTGGGCTGTTTTACAACATGATTTTGAATATGGGTTTTGCGCCCCTCTCTCTATCTGTCACTCTCTTTTGGCCTTGTTGCTAGTTCAAGCAGATTTTAAAACCATTTGGACATAAAAGTTGTAAATGGTGTGAAAAACAGGCAGTCCTAATGAAAAATATATTAACTGTTCTAGATGATTTTTAAATAAGTTCTACGAGTGCTTAAGTTTGAAAAGTAAAAAAGAATAAAAACGGAAAATCTTTTGCGGATTATTTCGTGCAAATAATAAAAAAATTTACACAACTTGTCTTGTCTATTGTCAGTTCAGATGAAATAGCTCGTTTTCTTCTGCATCCAAAAGTCTTCCATCTTTGGCTCTTGCACTATAGTAGCAGCGCCTCACATAAAACCATTTTGATGAAAAACCAAATTAATTTTAAATTGTATTTGCCGGCGTGATTTTACGGAAGCGTGAAATGATTTTCTTGCTTGGACAACAACACCACGAACACGTAAAAGAGATTAAAATGACAAAACAGAAAAAAATTAATTCAAATGAAGTTAAAAAATATGTAAAAGCAAAGCAAACAGTATTGTAAGAAAATTAAAAATGTTAATTTTAGAAAAATAAGATTTATTTTTCTTACATTTGTCGGACGTTAAAAATGTATTAAATAAAATTTTTTGAGCAGGTTTGTAGTGAATGGGTATAAATTGCTCTCTGATTAAAAAAAATATTATGGGACAAATCTGTAACTGTAGTTAATGCGATAATCGATATTTCGGATAGGGAGTGCACCCGATTTTATTAAAACTTATTGGCACCAAAGTGCAAGTAAACCTATTCAAATAAAAAAGAAAAATTTATCCTTAAACAGCGGTGTTATTCTAAAACCAATAATATGGAGGGAGAACAACTAAAAAAAAATAAAAAAAAATATGGTGTAATCAAACTGCAAGTAAACCATTTCAAACAAAAAAAAAAAGAGTTTTAAAAATGGTAGAGTTATCTTCTAGGGGTTAACAACTTGCTAGAACACCCTTCGTCACAATTAAAAAAATTTATAATGACATCAAACTGCAAACAACTCCTTACAAACAAAAACTTTTTTGAAAATCGGTATACAAAATATTAAGTATGTGGGTACAAACATTAAAAAAAGAAAAAAAAAAATAATAATAATAAACACGAATTTATGATAATTTCCTTCTTTTATGAAGTTGGGCTAAAAAAGGGAAATTTCCAATATATATTTATACCATGAAAAACATAAAATCTATTGTACGAGCTTAAGATTATTAAATAATTTATCAATAATATACCACAATCAATAAGCCAACTATACACAGTTCGACAATAAATGATATGAGATATTGTAATCGTACATATAATCTTAAAACAAAACTATACCTTTTTTTCCACCACCCCCACAAACGAAATGTTTGTCAATCGTTAACATCACATATTAATATCGTTACCTTAATATAGAAGGGCCCTAAGCCATTTGGTTTTCAAATCGCGTATCTATTATATTTCTATAGATAATCCTCTAGCTTATTGATATAAGAAAAAAACGTGTTAGGGCCTTTCTATATTAAGGTAACGATATGTATTTATGCTCATACATAGAACTGTTCACAACAAAGTTGACAATACACAAAAAATGATTCCCAGCAGCTCAATTTTTTTTAAAGAGAGTAGAAACGATCTGAATGTTTAAAGAATTTTAATATTTCTAAAAGCTGCTGCTGCAATCAATATGCTGTTGTCAGTAAATGCTGCAGACAATAAATTTGTCTGTTTTATACATATTTTTTTTTTCATACTGAAAAGACATTTGTGATTTTGATTGAAAATAATCAATAAGAGGATTAAATGTCAATAGCAGCAACAGTCAAATGAAAAACAAGGAATCAAGCAAATCCTTATGTACATACATTTGTACATACATACATATATACATACATAGTTAAAAATATATGCATGTAGAAGAAAAATTTTTTGCTGATAAATTATAAAGAACAAATTATTTAAACATAGAAGAAAGTGTTAGACAATGAAGTTTCCGATTTTTTATATAAACACATACATACATACGCGAGTATGCTCCAGGGGGTGAATAGATTTGGGTACCCCACTGTCACCGAATAAAGCAAAAATAGACTTTGAAGCACCTGCCCATACATAAAAGTTGTATGTATTCCATTTTCGGTCGAATAGGGATGCTATAAGTTTTAAGGATGGAGTGAAACATGTCTTACACCGTATTAAAAAACCGAGGCATTTAAATGCTTCCTCTGCGACATGAAAGATGTGATCAGTCCAACGAACATCACGTTGGATTATCATATAAAACATCAAGAGCTTCTGATTCTCCAGTAACTATACCAACCATAATTACAGATGAAACATCATGTTCTGTAATTGCAAACATACTAAGGGCGTTAAAATCGACCCTATTTGCATTACCACGTTTGAAGATTATTAAGAGGTCGCGATTAGGCGTATCCTTCATGTTTTCCGTCCTCTGACAGGTTTGGCCTGTACGAATGTACGATGCTGCTGTCATCTGCAAATGAGTAGATATGGTTGAAAGTTTGACATAGAAGATCATTAAGAAAAATTACAAATATGGTGGGAGAAAGAACCGTGCTTCGCGGTAACGCAGTACCTATTAATTAATTAATTAGAAAAAGTTAAAATAATTTTTGTATATTGTAAATGGGTTTGTAAAAACTGTGTAAAACTGTCCAAAAATCCAATCAGCCCCAAAAAATTTATTTTTAGCGTTACATGATGGCAATCTCTATTTACAAAAAGTTTATAAATATTATAAATATTTTTGACAACATACACAAAGTATGTGCATATACACTTATGTATATTGAAATATTACTTTCTTAAAAAATAAAAAAATGCTAACGCGTTCTAATATATCCTTTTTATCTTTATCCTTTCAGAAAAAATATCAAGAATTTAAAACACAAAAAAAAAAAACAAGGTGAGAGTTTTCTTTAAAATTTTTCTAAAACATTCCTAAAGAAATAATTAGAGTGACACTAGAGTCACCACAAGTAAGAAACTTAAGGGAACAATTAACACCTAAGCGTATACATTTTCATACTTTTTGTTTGAACATCCCACCTGTTAAAGCAACAACCATTTATGATAGATTAATTTTTCCCTACTGACCACTAATTAGCTAACAACTTTGTTACAGAACAACGTGACAATAATTTTCATAAACACTTAAAAATAAATTCGGACCATAACTTTATTTTCTTGAAATACTCAAGTAAATATGTCTAATAATAAGGATACATTTTTGTTATAAATGTATCTAGTAATTTAGAATATATTCGTATGTATCGTATAATTTTATGTAAATGTTACTTCAACAGCGCTGTTATGCGAAAGAAGGTGGTTTTTGTAAAATACGTCATATTCGTATATAATAATTTACATAAAGTAGGTATGCATAAATTTTGAATCCAAAAGGAAAAAGTAGAAATAATAAAATCCATCATACATACAGACGGTATAAAGAAAACAATGTTATAACACCTCTTCAACCATCAAAAGGACTTAACATACAAAGAATACATAAAATAGGAGTGCAACTTACACACACACATCCACTCACAATACAAACGAAGCACGAATAAACTCATGAAAGCTTAAGCAAAAAATTAAAAACACATGGTACCAGTAACAGTGGTGTTAAAAATATAAAAATATATAAAAAAAAATTCTTTGGGACATTTTTATATTTTTGGGACAGTGCTAGTATGTATTATAAAAGTGTTTTTAAAATTTTATACGTGATAAGGAAACAACAAATTGCGCAGTAAAATTGTTTTAAACAACATTTTTCTTATAAATAGAAACTGGTTGAGAAGGTTTTTTATACAGAAAAGTTTTTGAGGCACATAATTTTCATTTAATTTTAAAATTATCTATATTTCCACTTACGTTTTTCGGAATTTTTCCACAAATTTACGTTTTGAGAAAATAATGAAATACTTTTTAGGATAAAATAATTATTGGGACCAAATACTTTGTGAAGAAAATTTTTTTTCTCGTAATTTTAAAGATTTATATATTCCAAATGACGTTTTTATTCAGGGCAAAATGCTTTTTAAGACGGAAAACATTTATTTGGGACAAAATATTTTTTGGAAAAAATGGTTTTTGGAACCATTCATAAAAAAGGTAATTCTTTTAACATCACGCTTCATTCGCACAAAAATATTCCTGTTACTGATACTGATACTGAGTAAATGAATGAATCGTAAGGGTGAACATGTTCACTAAACATGTCTCAAATTTATTTGGAATAATGATCAACATTAAGGCGAATGAACTCAATAAGACGATTTTTTTTTTTAATTAGGACCCACTCTCAGGGGAAAAACCCTTACGTATGCAGGGCATTGTGCCGGAACTCGTGGAGAGGGATATGGTATAGAAGATATATGTTGAAAATTTAGAACTCTTAACTCTTTCACAACTCTGCTTTGCGCGTTATGTTAATTTTTAAGGTAGTGTTGAGGCGCCTCCGGTGTTAAGTAGACGCATTAACTCTGTTGAGCCGTATTAGCAGGCATTTTATTAATTGTTTTACTTCGCCGATGATTCAGCTGACCAACGAAGGAGGGCGATGTTGTGTATATTAGCTTGGAACAGCATCAATCGCTGGCGGAAAAGTTTTTTAGTGACCAGTGCTATGTCTTCATCACTTAAATATTCCGACAACAATAAATAAAATGTCTCACTAATGTACTTTAGAGAAATTAACTCAACATCTTGCCAGGGTTTGAACCCAAGCCCCAAGTCATTGTTTGCTTAGGAGTCAACGCGCTAAACACTTCAGCTAACCCTCAATAGTAAAAGTAGTAGACTACAATATAAATATTTATTCTTTGGATTGATGCGCAAATGTTGTGCATGAACAATATGTTCCATTATCCGAACAGAAGTTTTAAACAAAATTAGAGACTTGTAATTTGTTAAAGCATTTTAAAACTAATTTTTTAAAAATATGCTTACAAAAGTATTGTTGCATTGGTAATACATACAAATATCACCGATACTGATATTTCGGATGCATGCGTTAGCTTTTCCAATGTTAAGAAGAAGAAAAAGAAGTAACAATCTTTAGGAGATATTTAATTTTTATGGAGAAAAAAGTCAACGATATTTGTAAAAATAAAATTATCTGAAACCATAATTTTACCGAGTAAAAAACAAATTGGGACAGATAGTTTAAAAATTTTAGGAGAAACAAAAAGACAAATTTAAGATTATTTCTACATCAAATAATAAATATTTTTCATGTCATTTTGTTTTCGTTAAGAAGTTTGGCACACTTCTTTTTCTATATACACTAGCCTATCCCGGTATGCTTCGCTACCCCCGCTCGTTATAAAATAAAATTAAAAGTATTTATATATCCTATTGTGAAAATTTAATGACGATCGGACCAGTAGTTAAGACTATATTACGATTCTCAATTTTCCTAAAAAGGGGCGTGGTTCCACCCACTTTTCTCCTGGTACGTATTTCAAATTATGCCAATACCATATGTACCAAATATCATCGACATAGGTCAAAAAATGCCCAAAATATTGCGATTTAAATTTTTGAGTTAAATGGGCGGTTCCCCGCCTCTTTGTCCAATCAAAACTTCATATAGCCTATTATTGCTTCCAGAGTCACAGTAACATGCTGTGAAAATTTCAGAAGATCGGTCCAAGGGTTTTGTTTTCCTAAAAAGGGGCGTGATTCCACCCACTTTTTTACTTTTTTCCTGGTACGTATTTCAAATTATGCCAATACCATATGTACCAAATATCATCGACGTAGGTCAAGAAATGCCCAAAATATTGCGATTTAAATTTTTGTGTTAAATGGGCGGTTCCACGCCTCTTTGTCCAATCAAAACTTTATATAGCCTATTATTCCTTCCAGAGTCACAGTAACATGCTGTGAAAATTTCAGAAGATCGGTCCAAGGGTTTTTTTTTCCTAAAAAGGGGCGTGGTTCCACCCACTTTTCTCCTGGTACGTATTTAAAATTATGCCAATACCATATGTATCAAATATCATCGACGTAGGTCAAAAAATGCCCAAAATATGGCGAAGTTATTTGATAATCAATTATTGTGGCGGGCCATTTGCAACGCCCTACCCCCCACCCAACAAACAATTTCTAAAAACAAAAAAATATTCTGGACCTTTTCCATATGCAAAAAGAATTTTCAAAATTGGCTCAAATATGGCGAAGTTTTTTGATAAACAATTATTGTGGCGGGCCATTTGCGACACCCTGCCCCTACGCACAAATGTCCCAAAAAAATTTTGGACAAAAAATTTTCTACATAGAGAAAAATTGTAGCACCAAATATTCTTTACATGGAACATGTTTCGGTAAAAACTTTTATTATCATAGAAGAACATGTAAAAAATTTAAATAGACTTTTTCACTATATTAATTCACTGTATTGTTTACTCATCATAAATAATGTCGGGAGATTTTTTGAAAAGTTTTCTTATATGAATTATGTTATGGGACAGATAATATATTTCAAAGAAAAACATGCGAGAACTTTAAACGTTCTTTTTCACTATATAAAACAACATACATATATATTTTACTCATACATAATTTGGTACATATTTTGAAAACTGTTTTTTATAGAAAATTTCACCCTCGTATTATGAATAATTCTTGCGGTTTCAATACCGATTGTGATAAGTAGGTGTGCGTGCACATGTTTTCTTTGAGTTCAAAATGCCTGTTTGCATTCTTTTTTTTTTTTTGTATTAAATCCAGCTTTAGTTTAACAAAGTCCAGACCAAAATTTTTTCTACTTTATATATTTTTTGCTGTTGTTTTGAAACTTTCCACTTGTGTTTTTTTTTCACCAACACATTTTCATATATTTCACATACACATAAAATCTACAAATATTTTCCAAAGTAATTATAAACATTTCGTTTGTTTTTGTACATATTTTCAGCAACTGGAAAAAGTTTTTCATAAAAGCAAAACTTTTCCCTGTGTTTTACATATAAAGTATGTAAATGGCTTTTGCC
The DNA here is from genome assembly GCA_947311025.1 of Lypha dubia. NCBI lineage: Eukaryota > Metazoa > Arthropoda > Insecta > Diptera > Tachinidae > Lypha > Lypha dubia. The sequence continues at coordinate 5,948,749 of OX371263.1, forward strand.
TGAGAAGTGTGTTTAATTTTATGAACAGAAAAATTGTTATAGAAAAAAAAAAAAACAAAAATATAAAAAAGACGTGTTACAAAAAATAAAAAAAAAAACAAAATAAAAGAACAGAGAGAAAAGTTATGTTGGTAATTGATTTTGAATTTGATATGCTAAACAAGCCAGAAAAACCGCTCAAATAGAATGAGATCTTTATGAATGAGGGCTGGAGTTCGAAAGGAGAAAGTGCATGTTTTCGTTAAGCTAAAATTTGAATTTAATAAACTTTTTTTCGAAGCAACACCTGAGCTTTATTTCATTTGCAAATACATACATAAATTAGTAATATATTTTTTGGGAATAAAAAGTTAAGGTTATTGAAAAAAAAAACTTGAAAATAATTTTATGTGAAGACAACTTTAACAAAAACCAGGTGGCATAAACACGACAGGGGGATTATTTTTTTTTTTTAATAAATCAATTAAAGTTTTCTTTAATGTGGTTGTAATTAGAGAGGCTGCGACAAGAAATATTTTAAGGCATTTACACACACATACATACACACCTACTTATATATGTACATATGTATGTACGTAGTTATTAATTTTAATGGCCAGGGAAGTGTTATTGCATGTCTGTTAGTTATCTGACTGTTGGCTGTTTGCCAAGTTTTAATAACTGATTCTGGTTGATACCATATCAAAAAGGTATATTGCGCAGCACATCTCAAAATATACCAAATCCAATTTGTAAATAAATATTTGTAAAAATCGACCCATTTCATTTCTAATTTTTTTTTTTGCAGAGCAAAGCCCTTATTTAAAACGAAAATATTTTCGATATATTTAGTGGCTATAAATTAATTTCCATGCAAACAAAACCCGTCTCATAAACTTTTTTTAAGAAATCCAAAATAATATTTATATGTAAATAAGGCGTTAACTAAAGGCTGCAATTAAGGGGTTCCTCCTTTTGTTATGTTAAAGAGTTGGTTCAATGAATTTCTTCTCTGGGTTTATCGAATATTCGATGTGTTATTGTTTAATGGCTTCGCTGAAAAAAGATTTACGGTCGGTCTCAGATGTTTTCCCTTCCGTATGACGTTAAGATTCTAACTAGCCGAAATACGTTGTTCGTCGTAGCAACTATTTAAACCACCTCGAAAAAAAAACGCCTGTTGCACAGTGCTAAAACTGAAAGCCCGGCTGGAGATCGACGGCGAAGAAAAATTTTAGCTAAGCAGCGAAGTCCTTCGACTAACGACAAGGTATAAATTTTTATTCAGCGAAAAAAAATGAAATTATTGTTGCATGAACAATAATAAATCGTTGAAAAGTAATGGCAGTTTTTCATAAATGTACCCAAAAGTTATTCAAAATTGTTTAAAACTTTTTTATTTATACTTCGTATTTAAATACTCATTTAGCTAATTTTCATTTAAATTTATGTTGTATTTAAGTGCGTCTTCTGTTTTTCATTGTTCTTATTTAATTGTGTTAAATATTTGGTAGCACTATGTAATAAAAAAAAATTTCCCTAAAGAACAGCTGACTACAACAAAAAAAAAATATTCAAACAAAATATATATATTTTTTTTTATCTAAAAATAAGAATACTTAAGAAATGTTGAAATGATTTAAAATAAAAAGATCATATTTCAGAATAATTAAATGGGTAATAGCGACAAAACACGCCGAAATTTTATGCAACATGTCAGCTGCCACAAATTTCTTATTTGCTTTGTTTCAAACAAGAAGAACAAGCAGTCAAAAACATATGGAAATTCGTAAAACTTATTTAGTATTTAAATACACAATGTTGGGTATTTAATGTTAATTTAATTTTGGAGTAAAATTTAAATTTGAATGAGTTTTGAAAATAAATGATACATTATTATCCACTAATTTATTGGCCCTTAATTCAATCCAAAAGAAATATTTCAAGGCAGCTTTATGCTTGATTTATGGCGAAAACTAACGACTTTTCTTAAATACATAAATTCACGTTTACCATCATCATGCATCCAATTCAAAGCCGAAACTTATCGTTTATTTTAAATCAATCCAGTTGCATACTTGATCCATTTCTAATCGGGCTTATTTATTCTCATTTTTATCTTAGAAAGCACTTGATTTTATATACACAGAAAACAGATTTATCGGTTGCGACTACCGATAAAATTGGTTAACACCACGGAATCTTAAATTGAAACTAATCGGAATTGTTTACGTGGAACACACACAATTGAATTTCTGTTTTTAGTACTTAACTAAATTAAATCGTTTTACTTTCTCATTTGAATTTAAAATTTATTTTTGTCCATTATTAGTATTGAACACAGGACTCACATGTTTGGACACATCGCCTTAAACAAATCATCCACATGAGTATTTTAAAATCGGGAAATATTTAGCAAATACTTATTTTACTAAAATTGGTTATATCAACCGAATAATCCGTTCATTACCAACTATTTTGAAGTACTCCACATTTTGGCATTTAGTAGCAGCAAAAGAATGCATTCGGTTAACCCAATCAATCTAGGAATTTTCACAACCGTGTATGTTTGTTAAAATTGTGGAATTATGGTTATGATCATAGAATGTTGGTTGGATCCATAGGATATTTGTAGCGGTAACCGATATATAGTCTATGCAAGTGACATTCCTTTGACACAACCGATTTTCAAACAATCTTTTTTCTGGGTGAATTAATTAAATATATGCTAGACGTAAACGTTTAGAGCAACCCCTCACAAGTCATCTTGTTAGTTTGCTTCGTGTTGAACATATATTATATATATCTTATGTCCTGTGGTTCCTATTAGGAACAAAGGGCCACATGTTGTTTGTTGTGGTTTCAGTAATCGCTTGTGTTTAGGACGAGTGACTGATTAGGCCTCACGTCCGATCCTAGTGTTGAGGCTGCCAACAATCTCTAGGCAGGATAGCCAACTAAGGGCAAATTAATCAACTGAGCTTCAGTGACTGTTTGTATTGTTTGTCACCTACTTCCTGAGTCGCATCGGTGTTAGCATGCCATTCAGGTTACTCAGATGTGCGCCTTCTCACTCTAGCTGCCGACCGACGGGTGTCTGTGCGGCATAACCAGGGGTACTTGATATAAGACCGGAAGTAGTAAGCTGCTTGGGAATTTCAGACCAAAGGAATCGCTTCTTGTAACCCTCCAAGTAGGTGACAGGCAGATAGCTTTCAACCTCTGCGAAAAACCACACCCCCTTGAACATATATTGGACATATCGACCCCTGTGCGCGAAATTTTTTTTTATAAAGAGAATATGTAATGACGTTGAACGAAGCCACCTAACAAGTACGAGTAGTGAAAGCATTTGCACATGAATACTGAAGAGGTTTAGTGGCTTCTAGCGAAAACAACGTTTGATCTATTCGGCCAGTGCGGTTGAAAAAAATCTACAAAAGGGATGTATAAATATTAAATTTTTCCACTGTTGCTCGAAATATGTTAACAATGTCTACCTAATATTTCTCTGATTTTTAACATTTACGAACTTTAGCCTGTAAATATGAAAATTTTTTAGTGTTTTTTTCAGTGCTATCTATGCTTTCTCACTTAAACAGCCCAAAAGTAATTAATACACTGCCATACTAATGTAAATTAGAGAAAATTTTAATGCAGACTTCCTCTGCATAAGGATCGAACCAAAATCCTAAGTCACAGTTCGTTTTGTAGCAACACCCAAAAGTGACTACACTACTTTAATACTTGTTTAACGTTTTTAGTTGTTTCTATGTTAACTATTATTAGCCTTTTAAAGCTTTAATAGAGAATTCATCTGATGGAACAGTTTATTTTTATTTGAAATATTCCTGAATTTGTGTATTGTGATTTTGAATTTTCTGTTAATTTGATGTTTTGTGTTTCCGTGAATTTATATCATCATTGATTTTTTCACAGACTGATGTTAGTGCTATATTTTTTTTTTAACATCTGCAATACTTTTTTATATCTGAGACTCAATTTCCGCTGTGTTTTATATTAAACAAAAATAAGCAACATATTTTATTTATTTCACTATTTTGCTGTTGCTTTGACACAATTCCTGCACAAAAAAGCATTGAATACCAAAGTCAAAACAAAACTAAAATATAGCAAATGGTTTTTTTTCTCATTTCAAAGTCTGCGGCAGGCTGACTCAAATAACAAAACTAAAAACGAAATATTCTTTGAAGGAGAAATTTTGCTGAGTTTTGCAAAACTGAAATACCAACTATGAATTGACGAGAAAGCAAAAAAATATACATAACAGAGATGTAGGAAATAATGTGAGACAGGGAACTATAAAAATATACAAAAACTTAGTAACAAAATGTTGCATATTAAAATATTACAAATAATACAATACTTATGGACATGTAAACAAGTTTTATAAAAGTTTCAGAAAAGAGATATTAACTTAATTTGAATAAATTGCGAGAGAAAACAAATTTAAATTATTTTAAAATAAAGCAGCTATAAAATAATGATTAATCTGTCTGTAAGATCTGTACGATCTGCACTTCTAACTCTAAAATCTTGTGGGTACAATGTAGCCAGCTATGGTAATGATATACATATGGCTAATATGGTCATAAATTCTACATAATTTTTGCAAAAAAAAAAATCACAAAATGCGGAGAAAAATGCATAAATTGCAGTCAGCTGTTTTTGTTTACGATCCACTTTGTTCCGTCAATCTGAGACAGCAGGAACGATTTATCATCATTGTCAACCTTAGAACAACTAGATGAAAATTTTACGTATGTACGTAACTTCTTTTGGTTGATAAATTTCAATTACTGAGAAATCTGCAACTTGAATTCTTCTTCTTGTTTTTTCAATCCTTTTCTTGTAAAAAATAAAACTAATTTTTCAAATATATATTAATAGTTTTCTGTTCCTCATACAATTTTGACAAATAAATATGTTACGTTTAGTAAAACACTTGATGGGAAGATTTATCGCTAAAATGCCACAGACTTGTACATCATTATGGTTCTAGGATTAAACTATAAACACATAGACCACAGCAGACTTCATAACACCAGACTTCAAATGCAGTTGGCTTCAATTGCTGCCATGTAGTTAGCTACTGAATTATTTTGAGAACGAATTTGAAGTTTCGATATTATTTTTCAATACATATTTCAGAGCTACCACATAAATATTTCACAAGAAAAAAAATGAAATTAACCAGCTCAAAACGTTATAATATCGAGTAAAAATATAAAATTACATCCATTTATTTATTTATTTTAATTTTGTTATGTTATTTTCGGTTAAATAACACAAAATATTTTAAGCTCTCATTGCCGTAACATTTATATTATATTGGCAGCTTTGTATCAGCTTATTGCTGCTTATGAGAATAGAAATTAGTCTAATTTGGCAGTAACAGCAAAAGTAGCATAGACAACTACCAGCCTTGCTGTCGTGAAAATAAGCAACTTCAAATAATAAACCGTCAAGAGTCCGTTGAGGATCTTTGCGAAGCATTCTTTTCATAAGATCTCACAGATTTTCTATTGGATTGAGGTCTGGACTAGATGATGGCCAATCAAGAACCTTTTTGAAAAATATATTCACCGCAGTCGGCTAACTTTGTTGCCGATGGTATAAGATTTTCCTCTAATATTTTTATGTATTTTTCTGCGTTTACGGTTCCATCAATGAAGTGAAGCTTTCCGACACCCTTTGAGGACGTACATCCCCATACCATAAGGCTAGCTGGAAGCTTGATTGTGCGTTTCAAGCAGCCTTTTTTTTTGTAACGAATCACCCTTTTTCTAGCATCACCAACACCACCATCAAACTTCGATTCGTCACTATAAATAATGCTGTCCCATTGCCTTTGTACCCAAGAACGTCTCTCTTTACACAATAACAAACGTTTTTTCTTTCAAATGCGGTAAGCAATGGCTTTTCCTTAGCCTAAAAAAGTTTATAATATTCTAAACTGATTTCGATATACCGCGTAAATTTTTAACTTACTTTATACAAATTATACCCTATGCTTTTGATTTGCTGGCGGGTCCATTCATGTTTTCGGGCTATCCAATAGCATCAGACCACTTCGAAGCTATGTCACGAACAGTGCTTCGACGATTTTGCTTAATAATATTTGTTAAAGCTCTTTTATCTCGATGCGTTATTTTGAGGTCCGGCCTCTTTTTGAAACTTCTTTGCAGTAGTTTACACTTATTTCGTATTTTTTAACAATGCTTTGTATTGTTGATCTTGGGAGTTTAAGATCAGTCGATATTTGCCCATTCGTCTTTTTCGATTTGAAATTTTCAATGATTAAAATTCGCATTTCTTCACAAATAGTCTTACCGCGTGCCATTTTTCAGAAACAAATAAAGATTAAAATAAAAGAAAGTAAAAAAGCTCTCTTTTTTGCTCCCTTGCATTATTTTCCTCTTTTTGTAACGGTATAGATATTATCAATTTTTGTTTAGATTTTGATATTTTTTGGTCATCTTGAGCCTAGTTTATACCTACACTGTACGAAATAATAGTGGTAAAATGAATTTCAGTGCACAATAATGATTTTTTTAGTTTATGCATTTTATTAATATTTTCGTACAATATTAAATTATCTTTATAAAGAAATTTAAAGGAAACAAAGCAAGAATTCAGAAAAGTACAATCCTGTAAGTATAGTTAACTTAATTTAATTTTTTTTCTGGTGTTTAATGTTAGACAGTACAAAAATATTTGGTGTACGAATTAATAGTGGTTTGGGCTCGTATATGTGACCTTAATAAAATTTGTCCCCTTTTGAAATTTAATATATGAAACTTGCATCTTTTTGTCGGATGAGGATCGATTTCAGCTTTTTTTTGCACCATATTGAATGTCTTTATTTTAAAATATTGCAACACTCTTCGTAAATTATTTTGTATACAAAAGTTTAAAATTAGCTTTTAAATACACACACACACACACACGCACCCTATTGTTATGGAAAAACAAATTTATTCAATAAATTGTGTTCTTGGTTTTCTTATTTTCCCTCTCTCTCTCCTTACGACTGTTTACTATCATATAAATTCCCTCTAACTAAATGGCATTCTTTTCATTTTTATTGCATGTATTTACCCACGCAAATTATTGTAGACAATTTCTTTTAAATCATATAAATCCCTCTTGAAGAAGAAAAAAGCAACATTCATTTAGATTTTTTTTCGCTTTAGCTCACTGTTTGAGGTTGTTAAAGACGAAATGGGTGGGTGCGTGTGTGTGTATTTGTGTGTGAATTTTTCTCATACATCATGTGCCATGAACATTTTAGTTTTAATGGTCCAACTTAGACCATTGTGCAGCAGCAGTAATATTGCTGCGCTAACAAGGATAAACGGCTTAAGCCGAGATAAGCTAATTTTGAATTTGTATCACCATAGTGGTGTCCATATTCAAAATAACCATTGTGGATAAGTTTAATTTATATTGAACGATTATAAATTATTGAACGATTTTTAACGAAGTTTGCCATAGTGACTTACTGCTTTTCTTTTTCTAACTAATTTAAAATTATAGTGGCATTTCTGATAACACCAATATTACATTTAGCCACAAACGCAGCAATAACGAAGTCTGCCTTCGAAGTGGTCAAGTCACAAATTGTTGATTGATTGATGTTGCTAACATTTATAGGTTTAAAAACGCAAAGAATAAAATAACTAAATACTAATACTGACATTATGGTACTGAGAGAAGGTACTAAAAAAAGTACTAAAGTTCGGCATTTTTCTTCAGTAGTTAAAAAACCCCCTTAAATATTGAAAAGTGCTTTTGTACAAAACTCTAAAAATATGATTTAAGCTTTTTTTTCCTTATTACCACATATTTCGTAGTATTGGTAGAAATAGGAAGGATGTATGTATGTGTGTGTGTATGAGGTGTCTAAACTTGGAGATACAAAAACTAAATAAATGTAAATTATTTTTACAATAAGTGTCTTGTTGTGTTTGTTTGTTTGTTTGTACTCTGCCGTCAAGTGCTCAATCTTACTCTAGTGTAGACTCATTCATTCATGCATTCATTGAGATGTATTTTTTTTTTGCTACTTATTTTATAAATATTGTACTGTATTTTATTTGATTTAGTTGCTTTTGTAGGTGGCCATTAGAAAACAACCACAACAACAACAGAAAAACTTTAATATTTAATGCTGCTTTATAATGTAGTCACAGCCTATCATGAGAGTGACATTAAGTTTCTTGCTGCGAAATCCTGATATATGGCTGACATTTTAAGATGACAATATTCGATTTGGCGCTTTTAGCTTTTCCGACTTTATTGTTTTTGTTTGCCAGAAAGATGTATTGGCGAAAGAAAGGTGGGTGGGATGAGAGATTCGGAATAAATATTTTTTTTTTATTTCGTTAATAGTTTTTGTAAAGCTTGCTTTGTTAGATTTCAGTAAGGGCCAATGGAAGTGCGCTAATTAGAAGTACTGGTTAAGAGGTTAGTTCAGCTTATAATGAGTTCATATTTTTAATTACAGAGGAATGTGAGGTAGCCACAGTAAGGACTTGTAAAAGCATTTAATGCATTTTTATGCAATCAGATTTTCTTATTCTTTAGTTCAATTAAGATCGTTAAAGTTGTGTTGTGTGTTGTACATGCATGAGCGAAGGAAAGACTTATGTGCTGTTTCTATAATACAAGTAATTGGTTTGATTAGAAAATTTTTAAAAAAACCGCTCAGTTTTTTTGTGTGATTCCATACAAAATTTCTATACAAGTCATTTCTCTGTATTGTGGCAGCAGCATCTTAATTAAATTATTTTGGTTTTGTAGAAGAATATGTCCCGGACTTAAAAGCAAGAAAAATTTATAGCAGTAATAACTTGGGAAATAGACATAATCGATGCAAATAAGCGAGAGTAGAAAATCAGATTTAAACCCCCGAAAGATTAAAATACCTTCTTAAATAAAAAAAATTAAAATCGGATCATAAATAGTGAATTTATTTACTAATAAATGTATTAGACGACCAAATAGCAAGCGTACACTTTCTAAATCAGTCCATATATAGTGAAGCTACTCTTAAAACAATATTTCGAAAGGACATCTTTCCCCTTCCGACTAAAAAAAAAATGATTACAGGAACAAACTCAAATAAACCACTTAAAACATACAGTGACATTTTGAATTCGCTGCGCAAATATAGGAGTTACGTGAAAACCAATGTATCGAGGTCGAAGTTGCCCCTCTTAATTTCCAAAAAAAAAAAAAAACATACTACAAACTACAAGAAACCCCGTTTAAACAACCATTCGTACTTTTAAATCGGTCGATAAATGGATTACTTGCGGGTCAATCATTCACCCCCATTATGAAGGTCGACGTCAACACAATACTATAGTCGTTGTCACATTTGTATGCCGTCGAGATCAACATAATGCCTTATTGGCATTTACTAAAGAAAGGTTTTGTGTTGACGTTGCCTTGTTATCCATAATTTTAAAGAAATAAATGTCATCGTTATAAATTAGATTCACAGGTTTTGTGTGTCTTTGAAAATATCTTTTATTTCTTTCTTTGAATTAGATATTTCACTAAAAACCTCCTTTTGCATAACATTATTATGTTCAAACAATTCATTTCGTTGGCAGCTTTCACGATTATCACATCATTTTTTTTTTAGAACTGACTTCCACTGCAGCTGCATGTGCGGAAGTTGAGGTCAACTTTTCGGCATCCTTAAGCATACAAAACACTGTCTAAGATATGTTTAGTGTTGCTGTTTTACCAATTGAGGGTGGTGTTGGCGCCTTGACTACTAAGCAAATAATGTTCATAAGGGTGGCATTGTATTAATTGCTGTCGGACTATTTAAGTGATGAAGGCAGAGAAGTGGTCACTAAAAAACTGCTCCGACAGCGATTGATGCTGTTCCAAGCTAATGTACACAACATCGCCCTCAGTCGTCGGTTAGCAGAAATATCGGTGAAGTAAAACAATTAATAAAATGCCTGCTAATACAGCTTAACAATGTTAATGCGTCTACTTAACACCGGAGGCGCCTCAACACTGCCTTAAAAATTAACATAACGCGCAAAGCAGAGTTGTGAAAGAGTTAAGTCTTCTAAATTTTCAACATCTATTTTCTCTACTCTATCCCTCTGAGTGAGTTCCGGCAGAGTGCACTGCATTCGTAGGGGTAATCCCTTGAGTGCTGGTCCTAATTTAAGAAAAAAAAAATAGATGGTTCAATTCCTTGAAGTAACCCCCCAGGATTAGGCTAGGTTAGGTTAGGAACGGTACTGTGAAATACACATCCACTCGGAGACCCAATTGGATCCATTTTGATTTCCTTCATTTTTAATTTATTGACTAATTAGTCTCCTTACTGCCCGAGGAGAAACAAAGAGCCGTTAACATCCATCATTCAGCCATTTAATTCCCATGATAAAGCCCCTGATATCCTCAAGTTTTCACTTCGCGATATCACTAATGCCCTTACGGAAATGTCTGCTCAGCCATCTATGGTCCCATCAGAATTATGACGCTTTAAAAATTGGACCAAGTTAGTAGTAGCTTCTTCCAAATTTGAAATGGTGACTAATTTGCATCTTTAATTAAAAATTTTAAACTAAACTCGGTAGAATAATGAAATACTGATTAAGAAGTCCGAACACAAGAAGAATTTAAGTAAAACAATTCGACAAAACAACAAATCTACAAAATTAAAACGGTGCTATTTTTTTTGTTTTTTTTTTTTTTTTTGTTTTTGCCGACAATAGTCAGTTTACCTACTGACTACCCTTCTAATAAAACAAATCATGCTCTAGGCTTCAAAAATATTGCTAACAAAATAATTTAAAAGAAAAAAAACACATCTCTTTCTAGTTCTCAATTATCTTTATATACTTGTACTTGTGGCAGTCTGGGGCTAAGCTACTACTTCCACACGTTTCAGTGAATACACAATACCACCCAAAGAGTATAATTTACACAAAATTTTGGAAGCTTTCTTTATGTTAGTGAGTGAGAGAGTGATATGAAAGGGGGTAAGGATGTGTGTAGCTTAGCAACATGACTATCTACACGGAGATACAAACAGTCAAGTTATTGTCATATTCATTTTATTATACGAGGGTATATTCAAGAGTGAAATGACATAAACTCCCCCTAAATTAGAGATCATTCGAAGACTTCTTCAAAAAGGGCGTAGCTGAAGACCGAATAAATTTGGAAAAAATCTGTTTTGGAATATTGCCAGTCTTCGACAGTATTAATTCTTAGGAACACTCAGATTGCGGGTCGTAGGACCATAAATTGAATTTGAATCGGTACTTGTATTTTTTTTCACCACTGTTTTGTTGTTTTCTGATAATTTTTAGAGCAGTTTGCAAATAGTTTTAAACAATTGTTTAAAACTTTTTAAATAAAAACTCTAATATCTCACCACCCACGTAGCAGATGGGCATTGATGTTGGTTTCTATGGCAGTTAAAAAGCTACTTGATACTATAAAAATGATAAGTCATTTTTATGTGACACTTAAGCCTAAATATTTCGCATTTCTGTGGCCATTTACAATTTGCCTTTAGACACATACATTCATACAAGCACTCATACAAATACTTAAAAGCACACTGATTCATTCGCACATAAACGAAATTGTATTTGATACAAACACATACATACAAACATAATCTCATACACCAGGGACTTGCTTTTTAAAATCGTATACATATTTGAAGTAAAGTTTCTAGAACATTAAAAATATTGTAATGCAAAAGAATTTGTTAAAGCGGAAAAGAGAGTGGGGGTGGTGGTGACTAACACACTGGCATTTATTTATAGTGTAATTTTTAGTAGGTGGATGTTTTTTCGTCCTTTATCTGATACAATTCGTATGTTTGGAACTTTTTATGGTACAATAAAATGGTTTGGCTTGATCTAATTGTGGAAATGTTGTGACATTAAACGTACAGGACATTTAAAATTCTAGTGTCTCTTAAAACTAAACGTTTTATATCTAAAATACAAAATATTTCATCATTTATTTAATGATTTCATCAAGAATTTAGTTTGTGCAAAACATTTGAATTACTTTCTTGTTACTAAACTCAACACATAGAACCTAACCTTAAAATCCTTGTTAAAGCATGGAGCATTTGTTTACTTATGCACAGTCATAAAGAGGCATCTCTTCTTTTAACCGGGTTAAATATTTTAGTTTCTTAATTACCGGCACTGTTTGTTGCAGCCTTAATTTGAACACTTAGAAAATCCATAAAAATAACCCAGCATTAATAAAGATTAATAATATATATTTTTTCTTTTAACTAAAATCAAAAAGGAAGAATGTATGTCAATTATGTACAGGTCAAAAAATTTTTGGCACATCTATAATTAATATGAAATTAAAGTGAAAGTGAAAGGAAAAGTTTAAATGAAATTAAAAAGGAGGTTGTATTACAAAGGAAAATCAATAATGGTTTTTTGGGAAAAGGAGAGGAAAAGTTTTTAAACATTTGTAAGCTTATTTTTTTGCAAGTTATAATTTGTAATAAACATTTATTTTACAATGAGTTTTTTATTTTTTTGAATACCATTAGCATGTGCAATCAGACTAAAATTCCTTTGTTGCTCGAAATATGTTAACAATGTCTACCTAATATTTCTCTGATTATAAACATTTACGAAAATTTAAAGGCCTGTATAAATATTAAAAAAAATTTTTATGGTTAAACAATTTTTCTTTAAAATCGGAAAATTTTGATTTTAAGAAAATTTTGTTTTTAATTTCTTTTTTAATTTTTTGCAATTTTTTTTAATAAGTCGTAAAATTTTCTTTTTATAAATTTTAAAACGGGCAGTATTAAATTATTTTGTTTTAAATTTTTCTGTTCTTAAAAAATTGCCTCGTAGGGAAATTTTATATATCTGTTTTTTTTTCTAAAGTTAGAATTTTTTGTAATTAATTTAACAAACCACTATTTAAAAAAAAACTATTATAGAAAATGTGTAGTTTTTGTGAAAATGAAAGGAACTACAAAAATAGTAATAAAAATACCAATAAAAACATATAAAAAACCTTTCCATTAATTAAGCTGCCGCCATTGCCAGGCTTTTTGTACATTCCAACTCATAAAAATGACGAAAATGAAGTGATTATTTTCTTGCCTTAAAAAAGCGTTTAAATAAAAATCGAAAAACAATTGACATAAAAATAAACACACGTTAAATTAAGAAATAATAAGCGGTACGTACGATCAAATTAAATGGCTGGTGTGATGCAGTTGAAAAAAATAAACTGGTTTAAATACAAAAAGCCATAATTTACGATAATGGTTATAGATACAGTAATGGAACTAATTTTAGGGTTAAGTGACATGCATGATTGCCAATTTTGTTTAGTGTGCAAATGATTAAATTAGTAGATATCCAATTTATTTTGATGCGGCATGCAATCGATTAAGAGACTGTGTTTTTATAATTATTTCCAGTAGTGCTTTGAAAGTCATATCTGTTGGCGAGCCTTAATTAAAAAGTGCTCTTGTTTGTGATTAAATCTCAATGTTCAAGAAAAACACCCACCAGTATTGTTGTTGTAAGAACTTAAATCCCAATAATAAATATTGGTTGTTCGTTAAGATTTTATATTTATAACAAACAAAATCGATTTAAAATTAATAAGTTTATTATGGTCGCATAAATTTTAAATTTAAACATAAACATAAACAGTTAAACAATATTTGTTATGATCTCAATAAATTTTCCGGTTTTATTTTTATTAATCCTTTGATTTCAAAGAAAATCACGTTGCCAGCGTGACGACAACACTCTTGATGTTGTTGATGATGTTGATGATGATGACCTCATATCAAGTTTTCTTATAGCAAAGACTTAAAACTACAGTTTTTGGCTGCTGCTGCTGTGTCTCTGCGGTGCTTAAGTGTTAAGCCTGTTAGATTGGTGTTTGATGTTGATTTTTTTGGGACTTTGTTTTTTTTTTCCTTCAGCCATAAAAGGTGTCAGCAATTTAACATTTACTATGAGCCGCTTACATTGTATTTCGTAAAAAAAGAGGCCGTTGGCGCTGATTGGAAAATTTTGTGACAGTAATTTAACTTTAGTTAAAGTAGTTTTTAAGCCATTTGGTTATATGTGAACACTAAACCGCGTGTTTGGGTTTTTAAAAAGACTTTAGGTGGTAAAAGCTCTTAAAAAAGGAGATTTAATTTATAACGTAAAGTAAGATTCTTTAGATACTTTGAAGTGTCTGGTATAAAAAAAAATCTTGATGAATTTTTATGGCGACCTTAAAAATAAATATGATTTATTAATATGGGTTAATTGTGATAAGAAATAATTAAAAAGTTGTATGGCTTTAATTAAAGGAAATGCTTAAACTTGCAACGTTTTACCGTTAATGACTAAACAAAAAGTATGTATGAATATACTTCCAGCAGAAGAACTACCACTTTCAGTTAGCGCTTCATTAGGGCGTGCTACTAATTTGTAATTTTCTCAATACTTTTGTTATTAAAGTTAATTGCAATTACTATAAATGTTTATGATATGGGCTTTTGTAAGGTATTAACAACCTCATAAGTATCATGGTCTACTGGGGCACCTCTTAAAAGAGCTGGTGGTCCATTCAATTCATATATTTACACGTCACTCGATTATATGTTTTTATATCATATTTTTTTATAATTAGTTTAAGAGTTTTTTTTTTGTAACTCTCATGTTGCCAATCAAATTGTGTTGGCAATAATATAAAAAAAGTAGCGATATCATTATATTCGCAGTATAAAAAAGAAAATCACATATTGTATACTTTGTAGGCTGCTTTCAAGTACCCCATTGACAGAAACACTTGAAATGTTTACAAAAAAAAAAAGTGTATTCAAAAAACACAAACACACAAAAAGTTGGTATGTTGTAAAACACTAAATACACGAGAGACTTCAATAATGATAACGATAGAAAAAAGAAGAAAAAATTAATTTAGTAAACTATTGAAGAAACATTGTTGGATTTGTAAAGAAAGAAATTTATTTAAGAAAAAGGTTTGTGACTTGACTATTTAATTATCAAATAATGTTATGGAGATCATCTTCAGGCAAACCTGAGTTATTGTGGTATACAACAGTTCACTTTCGATCAGGACTACCACTTTGTTCTTATTAGATCAATCTTATTAGATTTTCCTTAATTTTTTGCTGAATTGTTACTTTAGGTTTCGTTGGTTTGTTTTTTGCATTTTCTTTTCAAGTTTCAAGTGGTAGAAAAACAAGTTTATAAAGTTTAAAACCAGAGTTTATTATTTTTCGTAAAATTTTTCAGCTCTGTTTTTAACTAAAACTTCATGAAAGTAATTTTTTGACACTTTCAATATACTTTCTGAAACAAATGATAATAAGCAAAGGTGTGTTGCCAGGTAAAAATAATCACGCAAAATTTCAGGATTGTTTTAAAAACAGTTACAAAAGCTTGTTTTAAGCGTTTATATAAATAATTTTAATATATTCTTTTGCAACATACTTATATTCCGTGCACAATTTTTCTATGCATAATAACACAAAAAAAAAAATTAAAAAATAAAACCAAATATCAGTTTTTATGCCTTTCCTAAAACTCGGCTTGGCTATGTAATTGGCAACTCTGAAAAATAAAAATAACAAAAAAACAGCAATGAAGAAATATAATAAGTTTTCCCTTTGACGACATTTTAAAACTAAAATTCTAGTTTCATAAAAACTTTCAAGAAATTTTCATGAAATTCTATGGTTTTTTACGTCTCTTTCACTGGTAATACGAGTAGATAGAGGGAACTTTCTTGAAATTATTTTCATGCGTAAACGTAGCGTTAACTCCAAACATTTTTACGTGAACATATTTTAATATTTCAACTAAACTCCTTTTCACATAACATGGTCAATTCTTAAATATAATAATTAATATAAACATAAGTATGTACATACATATGAAAGTAAGTTACACTACAAATATTACAAAATTCGTCACAAACACTTTAGTACTAACGAAATCGGTATATTTTCTTGTAATGTGGTAGCAAAATATAATTTTCATATGTATATTGTATGTTGAAGGTTTAATTTTTGTCAAGGTATAATGAGAAATTTGTGTAAACGAAAATTGCTGCTTTAATATATAAGATCTTCAAAGATCGCAAATAAATAAAATAAAATCTAAAATTTCTTTAACTGATAGTGAAGTATTTTAACGACACTCTTGTCGAATGTCGAATGCATTATTTGCAGAAACAACGCGTCAAATATTGTTTTTATTCCATGCAAACACATCAAAATATGTGGTGAATGCAATGCCAAGCTAATGGCAGATGCTTTTTCGAAGAATCTTTGTAATTACAGATGTCTATGTTGCCGCCAAAAATGTAGTTTTGGGGGATTTTTCATTTTAAAAATTGGGATGTTATTTCATATGATATAATACCCCAACGAATAGGGTATTATTTTGTTTCTGTTTGGGATATTATTTCATTTTGTTGGGGTATTGTTTCATTTTAAAAATTGGGGCTTTATTACATATGAAATAAATCCCCAATTTTTGGGGTTTTAGTTCATCTCTTCCAGTGCTTAGCGCGTTGACCGCGCTTAGCAATGGCTGAGCATCTGTGACCGATCTCTGGTTACGGCAAATCATAAATATCATGAATTTCTCTAATGTATACTACTGTGGCATTATACTAATTGCTGCTGGACTGTTTAAGTCATGGCGGCAAAGCACTGGTCACTAAAAATTGTCCCAACAGCGTTTACTAGTGTTCCAAGCTACTGTACACAATAGCGTAATCCTTCGTCAGTTAGCAGAATCGTCTGAAAAGTAAATCAATAAATAAAATATCTGATCATACAGCTTAGGAAAAATAATGCGTCTACTTAACACCAGAGGCGCTGCAACAGTGCTCTAAAAAATATAAAAGAATTAAACCTGCTTAACATTTGTATTCTCTCCTCTACCCTTTTCCCTATGTTCTGGCACAATGCATTGCATAAGTAGGGGTCATTCCCTGATTCTACAAAAAGAAAGAACTTATGGCTCGATTATGGATGGCAACCGAACTTAAGTTGCGTTGCCAGTTGCTGAAAGTTGTTTATTATTACGAATGACAACTGCGAGCTGACAGTTTCAGTTGCTATTTAGTGATTTTCTGGCAACCACAAATTTTCGGTTGCCTGCTGACAACGCAGCTAAAGTTCGGTTGAGGGTGGTGTTGGCTGAAGTGGTTAGCGCGTTGACTACTACTAAGCAAACAATGACTTGGGGCCTTGGTTCAAACCCTGGCCAGAGCAAGTCAATCAACATCATTAATTTCTCGAATGTTCATTAGTGAGACATTGTATTAATTGTTGTCAGACTATTTAAGTGATGAAGGCATAGCACTGGTCACTAAAAAACGGTTCCGACAGCGATTGATGCTGTTCCAAGCTAATGTACACAACACCGCCCTCCTTCGTCGGTTAGCAGAAACATCGGCGAAGTAAAACAATTAATAAAATGCCTGCTAATACAGCTTAACAAAGTTAATGCGTCTACTTAACACCGGAGGCGCCTCAACACTGCCTTAAAAATTAACATAACGCGCAAAGCAGAGTTGTGAAAGAGTTAAGTCTTCAAAATTTTCAACATCTATCTTCTCTACCCTATCCCTCTCCCTGAGTTCCGGCACAGTGCACTGCATACGTAGGGGTCATCCCCTGAGTGCTGGTCCTAATTAAAAAAAAAAAAAAAAAAAAAAAAAAAAAAAAAAAATAATCGAGCTATTAATTGAACTTAATTTTTATATCCTTTTGTTTCTTCAATCAATTTAGAAAACCTCTTGTAGCTTCAGAAATAATCTAGTTTTGAAACTTAAAAGTCTACGATATGAAAATTTTAAATAATTTTTTATTAAATGTAAAAACAGACTTAGCTGTTTATGCAGCCTTTGAGAACGATTAAAAAACTTGGAACTTTCACAATTTATTTTATAAAAGTTCGTTACTAGTTTATGCACACAAACAACCTTTGAGGTTCCTTTACGTACACAAACACACTCAAACCAACTCACACACACATTTTCATATATAAACGCTAACATCCTTTCATATTTCTGTAATGCAAAGCCCATACATGGAGGTACAAAGGAGACACAAAGGAGAATAGGTGCAACATTCAAAAGAGCTTCATACTTTATGCAATCAACTACTTTATTTAACGTTTAATTTTATTTATAAAAAATTCATAGAAAATTGGCTTGTTTGCAACGCTAAAGCAAAAGTAAATTCTTTGTAAATGGTCTAACAAATTACCGTTATTGGCTTTGGATTGTTCAAAGCATACATCGACATTAAATAGGATAAAAAAAAGGAGAAAAAAAAATCATATCCAGCTGCCATTTAACACACAGTTACATGATGATACTACTGCTTAATGGATGTTGTATTCAATGTAGTGGTATTTTAAGCGGAAATAGACTTCATGTGTGTTGTTCTCATTTTCTTTCCTCAAGCCAATATTTTTATTATTTTTGAACACCAGACAAAAATATCCATAAAAGTAATGAAGCTGTTTAGTTTGAGCTGCTGCTGCTCCTGCAGCTCGTGTTGCTCTTATATTTTTAATACATACTTTAGTAATCGCTTTCATTAGAAAAGCAGCAAATGATGGCAAATATTTGAGCATAAGTGTGTGAATTAAAAAAAGAAATAGCAAAAAATCAAAAAGTAATAAGTGTACATTCACCTTTCTTCTTTCATATTCTTGAATATCTAGAGGGTATTCCATAAGAATCTGAAAATTAGACAACTATGAAGCAAAAAATTTTACAAAATTTTGATTAACTTGTAACAACTAAAATATCAAACTTATTTTTCATTTATAAAAAAAAAACTCTATGTATGAGAATCCCTTCATACTGAGCGACCCATATTCTTGAAATCTTATTTGCTTTTTTCCTTCATGTCACTTCTGCATTACTACTGGTGGTGTGTTTCATTTTCGTTTTTCCCCAAAATACAAAAAACCCCAATCAGCCATTTCTTTTGGTGGTTAAAAAACACATACATTTTTATATATATGTATATATATACATGCATATATTTTCGTATAATATGCTTTTCGCTAAAAAAAACCGAAAATAACAAAAAAAAAAAGAAAATGGAAAAAAACACACACAAACACACATACACACACAAATAGTCATCCAATATTCATGAACATTTAGATGGTTCAAAACAATTTAAATGTACTATACACGCCATGGCTAAGAAGCATATTTTTATTGTACCATCGAAATAAGGAACTTATTTCTTAAATAAGTTATAAATATTATTAAATAGTGTAAAGGTGAATGGAAAATTCAACGGAAAATGATTTAAATAAAATTATTTCTGTTTAACTCATAGAATTTTTTTTCTGTTGGATATTTCAATTGTAAATTGGTGTGATAAAAGATCTTTGATAACATTTAAATTTTTTGTACAATATGTATTTCCTTTTCTATCAGCAGATAACACTGCATACTGCATTGTTATTTTTAGTAAAAAGGGACACGATGTGAAATATTCTGTAAGGACTGGAAAATTTTAACTTTTAAAAATATTTGGATTTTTTACGAAAAATTTTCTAAAAAGCAAACCTTTTTCTTAAAAAATATATTTTGACATGAAATGTAATTAAAATATATAAAAACCATGGTGTAATAAATAAGGTAAAGTCTTCCTGCCTGCTGTAGAAGAATATTTTTGTTTTACAAATGTCAAATTTTATGTAGCAGAGCAACATGCTGATTAAAAATTTGTAGCGGCGTCTAAGCAAAAAAATTTATATCAACCCGCCGGTGAAGTATAAAATTTTATTTGAAAAATTTATATATTAAATGAAAAAAATTGCTGTAAAGGAAAGTTTAATATCAAATTAAGCAACCTAACCATGCATTTTTAAGAGCTGAAATACCTGTAAAAAACCGATGTGTTTGGCAGCGGTCGAATTCACAAAAGCGGCATGTACTTGTATAAAATACTTCGGAAACACCGAAAGTCGATTGCGTTGCCAGCCGGTAACGGAAAATTCAGTTAAAATTTACATCTGCGATTTGACAGTTGTCATTAGTGTTATTTTCACCATCTGACAGACCAACTGAAGCGTGGTTGTTGCCATCCATAAACGTCCCATTTGTTAAATGTGTTCAGAAAGTTGCCACAAAAATTTCCAAATTGAAGATAGATGTATAACGAAGGGGTTCCCTGCATGGCTGTACGAGTATGCATACCACCAACAAAAGGTCCTGAAAGTGTCCTAACTTGTGTCATAGATTTGTACCTAAACCGGACGACAAAACGTGCGCGCTTCAGTTCCACAAACGACAAAAAACAGATTAAAAAAAAAAAAAACAAATTGTTACATCTAAAATAAGTTCGAAATATGGTCCGATGAGCGGAGTAAATTGGACTTAATTTTAAACTATGGAACTCTCTCTTATCGTTGCCAGTAGGTTGGATTCGTAGGATAGAGAGTTTATTTTAGATACAGACCCGAGACAATCTTCAAACTAGATTAAACTATTTCTTTTGATTTTCGCGCAAAAAATTTTATATCATTTAGCAAAAATTGTATCATGTGTCTTATTATTGTGGGTTCATTTCCTATTGGACTTTTTAGTTTGTTGTTTGTCTTGAGCTGTTAGTTTTTTCGTTTTTCTTTCTGGGCCATAACTATTAATATCTTTTGTTTTTTTGGTTTTGTTTTTTGCCCATAAGGTGATTATGAACATGAGTTTTGGTAGCTCGTAAAAACCAATGTTGCTTATTGTTGTTGGTTTATAAATTATGCAAGGTTTATTACATGTTTTAAGATTATTAAGAATAAACGTTCAGGGAAATCACGGCATAATCAACACATGTGAATAAAAATCATGCAAAATATTTTAAATGGAAAAATTACAGTTCTTTTGTTTTGTATCGTATCGAACTGTATGAGTTGGAAGGTAAAGATAACTTAAAGAATATTAACAGCCTATTAACGCTGTAGGAAAAATTATAAAGAGAATAGTGATAATAACAGAGTAAAAAAAAAAGTTTATGAAAATTCTATAAATCATGATTTTCAAAAGGATATTATGATTTTCATTCTGTGACAGCAAAGTCCATTGCTGTTCCGAGTGAGAATACATTTCGTGCAGCAGCAGTTTTTGAATTAATTTAACTTTCAGCCGCTTCAAACTAATTTTGTTGGCTCAAGCTGTTGCATCCAACTTTTAATAATTTACAATAAACTACTCTTAATTACCATAACTTTTAAAATATACCTACATACGAATAATTTTGATTTGCTTCAATTATTTACATAAATTTAAGACTTGATAATCCAGCATCTTAAATTTTGTTTCCTTGTTTCTTGTGAAAATTTGCTTAAAGACCAACTAATGCCATTTTCTTTGTAATGTCTTAAAGCTGCAAATACTCGTATGTGTGGAATATAAAAATAAAGAAATTATTACATGATTTTTTGTTTCCTACAAATACACAGACACGTTTTATCCCAGGGATTATCAAATGAATTTTATATGATATTTTCCTGAGTTAAAAAACTGTTAGTTTGAGTATTAAATTACAAAATACAGATGTGGTCAGTAGTTAAGGACGACGAAGAACATAAAATAAAAAGGATGATAGAAACACATATACATTTGTTGCAATCCATAAAGTTAACCAGATTTTCATATGTGTTTTTTTTTTATCAAAAATATATTAAGACAAGTTAGATTCTCATACATTGATGTAAATTGCAACTAGAAATCCATTTACATTTGTAATAGATAGTTGCTGGTCATAGTCATTTGATTTTGAAAAATATTGTCTGCATTTAAGTATAACTAACAGCATATAACAAAAACTATGTAGAATAAAAACAAAAAAATTGAAAAGATGGGGTAGTGGCATAAAAATGGTAGTTTATTATGGTCAAATGGCAACGAGAAAACTTCTTGATTAAAGTTTGTCCTTTTATTTATCTTAACTTTAGCTAAAATATTTATAAACAATATTATTTAAAGACATAAAAATGATAAATATATTTAAATAAATAATGTAAATTAGAAAATAAACCCTTAAAGTTGTTACTTTAATTGGTTTTCACTATACATATATTTTCTTTTTAAAGTACAATCTATAAAAATTTTCTAATTTTAATGTGCAAATTAAATTTAAGTTTTTATTGAAATATCGAAAAAATTAATATATTCTTAATTGTTAATTTAAGAAAAAAAAATACCTTAAACTTGTGTAAATCGTTAATTAATTAGAATAGTGCAACATTTTTGAAAAACAATTGGGTGAAAATTTACTTTTTTTAAAGCTTTCCTGGAAAATGTGTTTATATTTATTTTAGATAAATGCTCAAGTCTTTGAAAAAAATCGATATTTGGTAGAGGCGAATATAGTATTTGTGAGTCCAAAAATAAGGTGGTTTTCATTAAGAACTTTGTTTTTCAATTGTGGCAACACCAGCAACATGGTAGTTTTACATTTTTCCACGTATTCGTAGTATATGCATCATGGTACAATAATATACAGAAAGTCTCGTAACGCCAGCTGACTTTTTTTTTGTGGCTAGGTGTTTCAAAAGTTGTTTACGAAGAAGATAATAATTTAAAAAATAATAATACTGAAAAAATTTAGTCTAAGAAAAATTTGTAAAAAATTAATTCAAAGTCAAAAAGTTAAAAATATAAAAAAAAAAAAAAATTGAACAAAAATAAAAAAATTGTGATCCATTAACCCATTAATGCCTGACCATAGATCTGCTCGCACGATTTTTATAAAATTTTTAAACATGTTCCTGGTAACCTATAGAAGTTGGGCGGAATGAAAAAATCAATTTTAGCTCCTTGCGTACCCGAGACATGGGTATTTAAATACCTAACAGTCTTTAGTGTGATATTTTTTTTTAATATTTTTAACAAATTATTTCTTTTATTTTATTTATTTAAATATACATTATATGGCTATTAAAACGCCGAAAATTACTTCCAACTGCGTTATAATTGTAAGCGATTGCGTCGTCAAAAATTAATCCGGTTTCGAGTTCTACAGCTTATTAGATAAATCAAAAAAAGGGGAATCACCTTTTGTTTCTTTTTCTCAATGCTGTTGGAATTTTTCATTGCGACTTAAAATTGATAAAGGGACATTACCAAAATGGTCTCGACGACAAAATTGACAAGGTGCCTTTTGATGATAGCGCGAGTGCATATAAGGCTTTCTATGAAAGTATCGGTGCCATGGAGCTTTGAGGAATGTTTATCGATGATGATGTGTTGAATCGAATAGTGGATTATACGAACAAATATGCTGCAACAAGCAATTGTTCAGCATTTATAACAACAAGTACCGAAATGAAAACGTTCTTAGGAATCACTGGGATGTGCGATGATAAAATAATATATTTCAAGAGACAGATTCAAACGGATCAAACAATTTTTACATGTTTGTAATAAAACTGCGTTGGATCCAAACAACAAATTTGCTGAAGTCGCCCCATTGAGTAATTTAATAAACAAACAGTTTCTTCAATTTTAGGTATTTTCCCACAATCTTTCTATTGATGAGCAAATGATTGCATACTATGGCCGACATTCATGCAAAATGTTCATCAAAGCTAATTCGGTTTGGTTACAAGTACTGCTGTTTGGCGTCTTACGAAGGCTACTTGTATCAGTTAATTCCATACGCTGGTGCATCGGACAAGGACTGTTCACACTTACAGTTAGGAGAAAGGTTGGTACTATCGCTCCTATTGCATCTGGAAACAGGGGCTTCCAAGCATATGAAAGCGTTTGACAATTTTTTTACTAGCCATAAGCTAAACCGAATACGGATATCTGAAGTGCCAGATGAATTTACGCCCAGCTCAATGCATCCAGAACTATCACAGTAGAGCAGACAGAGCCAGATAAATCAAAAATCGCAAAGGTTAAATAATTTATGACTTTAATTAAATAACTTTAGTTAACAATCTTAACTAATAACTTTAATCATATAATAAATATTTTAAATCTATAACGGGTGGGTGTTTTCTGCTTTTCGCTCTGTCCTTTAATTGGCAACGCTTTTCCCGATCATTTTCCGACTTAGAAAAAATCTTAATTTTACCTGTATGGATGATTAAGGCAAAACGTAAAAATTTTTAGTTTTTTAATTTTTTCTAAGCTACTCAATCTCTATTTCTAAATAAAAACGCAATTGGAAGCCATAATGTATAATCTGGTCGTCACTAGAATTTTTTTACTGTCGTCACTTTTTTGGGTATTTAAATTAGGCAGGAATGGGTTAAAAATACAACAAAAAACAAAACTGTTAAAAAATATTATTCATCAATAACAAAATAATAAACACAATACAAACTTTGAAATTGCTTTGTAATTTTTCTTTTTTTCCTTTATTCCTATTGACACATCTAGCTCATGAGCAACAATAAAAAGCCCTGTTGTTTTTTTTTTATTGTTGCCTTGTTGTAGTAGTGCGGCTACCTGTATATTATTGTACCATGAGATGCATTTGCAATTGTTACAATGAATTCAATTTTGCTCGAAAATCGCATTAAAATAATTAAAATCCACTTCTGTTAAAGTAACATTTCGTAAAATTCGTGATATTTTCGGACAGCATAATCGTCCTTCTGAGACCGCTATTAAGAATTTGGTCGTTAAATTTAAGTCGACAGGCTCGTTACAAAATGTGCCAACACCAACGCGTGTTCGACCGGGTCGTTCAACTGAAAACATCGCAGTCGTGAGCCACAGTGTTGTAGGAGATCCAAATTTGTCAATTCCTCGACGTTCTCAACAATTGGGGTTATCCAAAACCACTACATGGCGAATTTTGCGTTGCGTAAGGATTTGGCTTTAAAGTCTGAATTATTTTTTTTATGGGACTATGTTATGGACAGAGTCTATACGGAGCCAATCGAATCTATTGCAGCCTTAAAACCCAAAATCCGTGATGTAACGAAATAGAGCCGCTATTTGCCAGAAAGTGGTTAAAAACTTTGATGAAAGAATCGACATCTGTCAGCGTGCTCGTGGTGGATATTTGCCAGATATCAGTTTTCATTAATAATTGCCGAAATTTTCTCTTCGTAATACACTTACGAGTATAATTTGAATCATCTTCATCTAAATTTTTTTGTTTTATTTTGTTGTAGAAAACAAAGTTTTTGTTGAAAAACCCTTAATTGGAAAAAAGTAAGAAAAGCTGCAATTTTTACGACAAAGTGCAACATTTAAGAAATGTACAAAATTTTAAAATAAAAGCAAGCTGTACCGAAACGCAAAACTTTTAAGAAATTCTGGAGTTTAAAGAAAATGTAACATTTAAAAAAAGTACTACTCATAAGAAAGAATGTAGTTTATAAAAAAAATTACTACTACTAAAAGAGTACTACTTTGTTATCAACAAACCACAATTTTTTTTTTCACATGCTGAGTCCTTTTTACAGTTATCTATCAAATTCAATAGTTTGTGTTGGGGGTTTTATATTTTAAAATTTTTCATAAAAAATCAGCAAGTCTCCCAGCCCCAACATATTTATCTTTAGAATTCACAGTCGCCTGAAAATGAAAGACATTAACAGTTGGGCACGAGAGACGAAACTGTGCCAAAAGGAATAAGAAATATCAAACATACACTAAAAAACAAATAAAGTTTGGAAATTTTACACCCGATTTACATGATGACTTTTGCGACGTCGCTTTTTCGACGTCTCTTTTTGCTTGTTGTTTCAAAACAAAAATGGGAAAAAAGACATGAAACTAAAAGACATCGTCTGAACACACAAAGATTTTCGTAGCAACTTCAAAAGGGAATTCAGTAAAAACGACGTCGCAAAAGTCATCATGTGAATTGGGTGTTACTTAATTTTAGTTCTTTACAAAAAATTTTCCCTAATGTTAGCAAATACAAATTTCTTCTTTTAAAAGATATTGTTCATAATTATAAAAAAAATATTTTTTAAGAACTATGTAGTTCAATGTTTATCCGAAAATTAGTAAAAATTTCGTTATGTTCGCCATCTGCCGTTGCTAGGAACAATGTTTTCATTTAATTGTGTAGTGGTTCATTTCTTTGCTATGTGGTTGTTGATCTTGCTAAGCACTTCTCTTCTCTTCTCTTGGTACAACAAAGCTTTTGATGTCATCCGAGAGCTGTAACGACCGCGAATGCCTTCTTTACAGCATATATTTGTTTGATCTGAAATGGGCGCTGTTGAAAACCTTTTAATAAAACTCAAAGTCTATTTTGAGTCGCACCGAGTTACTTCGGTTTATTAGATAGGCACTCTCATCTCTCATTGCTATCTCTCACCAGCCCTTCACAACTCCAAGCACTTAATAGCTCTAGAGCTGCAATCGATTTTTCATTAGCCGACCATTTACAACAAACTGTGAAATCTACTTCAAGAAATTGCAAACATGAACGAACCTGAAATTAGTAAATTAACTTTTGAACAAAAAAAAAATTACTATAATATTTTTTTTCAATTCAATCTGAGACAAACCGATGAAACTGGCATAACAAAATATCTAACACTTGCTTATACATATTTACATTCACACAAATTTATATATTTAATTTATGATTTGCTCTAAAACTTTTAATCATTTTTACCATAAAACTAATTTGTTTCATAATAGTTTCATGTAAATTATTAACATCGATCATAAAAATTTCATAAAATTCATAAACATATAATGTGGTCATTTGTTATTATCGGAATTTTTGATGCTGTAGCTGGTCCTGGTGCTGACGTTGCTGCTGTTTATGCAGCATTTCCGAAAGTGTACAAAAATTAGCAAACAAAAAATATTTTGTGGCAATTTATTTATTATGCCCAAATAAGCTTAAATGTGGTTTATATCAGTTTATGGCTTTTAGCCTCCTGCTTCTATTTAATTGAATTTATGTGAACATATTGGTGGCCAATGGTGTGTAAATTTTGTAATTTTTTTTTTTTGTGTGTTTTCATTAGTTTTCCAAATTAGTTATTGACCAAAAATTATCTAAAAATAAATGTCAATTATGGCTAATTGCAGTTGCAGCGTTGTTTACGCAAAAATTTATTAACTCATTTGTGGTAAATTTTAAGTTATTTTTGAATAACAGATGAAAAATTACGCACTGTCATAAATATTTATAGTGCATATTTTGTTAGAAGGAAATATCATGTGGGGGTGTTGAATAAATTTGTCTTGCATTTTAATAGTTTTTAATTAAAAAGTTGATTATAATTTTATTTAAGACTTATTTTTAATGCAAAATAGTGTCTTATTGTTTTTTTTATGTGGAATATTTAATTTTCCGTTAAGTTGTGAGCTATGACGTTTTTAAAGACTTGCAAGTATTTGAATTTTAAAATGTAGGCGAGTTTCTTAAATTCAACGTATTATACGTTAAATCAAAAAGCTATTTCATTGTTTAATTCAACGAATAAAATCAAATAATGGTTTCAACGTTGAGTTCATAAATACATAAAATTTTATTTTTAATTTCAAGAAATATTTTACTGACACAACGTATAATACGAGTACGTTGAATTTCAAAGAATTTAATTCAATCAAGGATCAGTGTAGTAGTGTCGGGTTTGAGGAGTTTTTTGTAATAAATTAAATAAAATAATTTGTCTGTTTGACTTTAATGGACAAGTACCTTAAAAAAAGTTTGGATTTCTTTTAAAAATTACGTCTAAGCTCTTGTTTTTCCATTTATTAATTTTCTGCCAATTACTAAACATTTTCGAAAAAATTTGGTTTTCATATTTCACCCGTCTCTTATGTAAATGGTTTGCTTTGGCAAACTCTCTAATTGTCTATCTGTCTGACTATTTGTCCTTCGTGGTTTTTTTTTCCGCCCCAGCAAAACAGTTGCTGGTGTCATTTTTTGCACTCAA
Source organism: Lypha dubia (assembly GCA_947311025.1). Lineage (NCBI taxonomy): Eukaryota > Metazoa > Arthropoda > Insecta > Diptera > Tachinidae > Lypha > Lypha dubia. Next base: position 5,976,687 of record OX371263.1, read on the forward strand.
TTGTGAAGTTCATAAAAATTTTTATTTTGTTTGTTTGCCTTCCTCTTAAACAAATCAAAATAAAATTTTCCAATTTCAGTTTATGCTGCTGCAATTTAGTCTTCCATTAAGTTTCCATGGTGCCGGTGAATGACTCTATCTATACCTTCCTCCTGACCCTTCTTTTTTTGGTCTGTTAAACTGCTGCTGCATCCAACGATGAAAATGTCTGCGGTTGTATGCCATATAAAACATTATAATAATTGTTGTAAATGAGTTTCATTCATTTAATGGTGGCAGCAATTTAAGAATTGAAAGTTATGTTTTCTTGTTTTAATTTTTTTTTTCTAACAACCCTGCAGTTCTGTAAAACATTTTTTCTATTCTAGAAGACTTTCGTCTATAACCTATTAGATATGGCTATTCGATTTTTCGGTCAATAATTCACAGTTAGAGTATTTCAAAACTGCAATGTTGCAAGTTTCAAGGAATAACGATTAGATAAAAAAAACTTTTCCTTGTTCCCGTTGAACTGTGGGGTACTCTTTGTTTTTCTTTTTTAACTACTTGCATAAGGATTTTTTTTTATTAACTGTAATTACAGTGTATAAACTGTTTGCGGCTGTTTGTGTGAGTATAGTTTATAACACAGATAAGACAACAAATAACTTAAAGGTTTCTCAATCTGTAACTACAATAGGAAGTAGAAAATTTATGTTTTAAGCAATTAATTCTAATTATATTTTTCTAAAGCAGCCAAAAATATTGTAAAAATTATGTGCTTTGTTAAGTTTAGTCTAAGCCAGACAATGAAATTTAGATGGAATGTTTTTAATTTTATTTTTGAGGACTAGCAATCGAATACTTATGCAATGCATTGTATCAGAACTGTTTGTGAAATGGAAATGGGTAGAGAGGTTATATGGTGAAGATATAGAAGAAGGCTTAATTCTTTTCAACTCTGGTATTGCGTGATTTTGTTAAGCTTAGAGTAGTGTTGCAAGTGCATCTGGTATTAAGTAGACCCATTAAATTATTTAATGCAAACTCAACTAAAAATTAAGTTTTTAAATTTTACAGTAAGTATATTTTTCGAAAATAAGAAAATTATATTAAAATCGAATCTAAATAATTAAATTTCAAGGCACTAGTCCGATAAATGTCCTGTTACTTGAGCCTTCTCCGCGCCCGCTTAATAAACAATAATTATAATTCATTAATTTATTATCATTTTATCCTAAAAGTATGCAGAAGTATTTGTAGAAGTCTCTGGCAAAATTTTAATCAAACGAAAATTACCCCCTTATTGGACTTGCAATTAGATCGGTAGTTTTCATTACTTGACTAACTGATATACTCTCCTAAATGTATAAAATAAATGAGCACAAAAAAAAAACAAGTAAAATTATAACAACACATATAAATTAAGAGTTTGCAATATATCCGATATGGAAATGAAATCAAATGGAGCGAATGCAAATATTTCATATGAACTTGTTTTATGTATCTTCATCCTTTGTCACACTCTCACTCTCTACGTCTCAATTTCTAAAAGATTCCTTTTATGTATGTAAATGGCATGCAGCCAAAAAAAAAAAACGGAAAACTACTTTATTTTACCGCTACTTTACTGCCACAACTACATGCAACAACTACACAATACCTCTCAAGTGCAAGTGTGACACAGTATTGTAGAATGTTACTAAAAAATACTCCAAATAGCAAAATGTAGGAAAATTTTACAAGGACAGACACTAGAATGCTCTGCAAAAGGAGATGGACATATTGTCAGCCATGTAGTCGCAGACTGAGAGACTAAGTTGAAAAAAAAAAATACTAAAAGGATTTGATGGCCTTAGAAACTGAGTATAGTAGAAAATTAAAACAACTCAATATTTCATATAAAATCAGTTGACACACTTGGGAAAAAACGTGACCACGTTAAAAGGATTTCGAATAGTAAATTAAAATCTAATATTCTGCATAGTACTATTATTACACATGTATTGAAAAAAGTATGCCATCATCGAGAAGGATTCAATAATTGAAGGCTTCTGGAGACGATTTTTATTGGTTAAATAAAAAGAGCTCAAAGCTAAAGTTTTTTTTCTTTTTTTAAATTAAATATTTTCACTCTAGCCGTTTTGAAGAAAATTAATTTAAAAAGCATATCAAAGTGGTCTTCCTATTTCATTATTATTTGCTTATACTCGTATTCCTAAAAGTGTTCTATGTGAAAGTAAGTACACAAAATTGCCATAACAATTTAAAGCAGACATGTTTTTCGACATGTGTGTGTGTTTGCATGTGCTCATATGCACTAATCTCAACACATACAGACATGCACATGTATCCAAAGTGTGTGAATTTACATATGGAGATGTGTCTGTTTTAATATAAAACTAATGTTGTTGTATACAAATAACACATTTGTAGCTATTATTGTTGCTATTGTTGTTTAATATTATTTTGTTGTCTACTACAGCTGTTATTGTAGTTGTTAAAGTTTGCAACTAACATTTTCTATTGCCACCCATTTTACCACATATTCCACTTGCCCAAATGGATGAATCCTTTTCCAAACAGAAAAACAATAAACAATACTCTTGTCAGCAACCACTAACACAACTGTAACAAAAACTACATTCAATACCACATGCATATTAGTACTCTATTCTACTCTTTACACAAAAACTCTTCATTTCTTCCCTCCTAGAAGTATGCACTATATTTGTTCATTAACAAAATTATCTGTATGTAAAGTGTTGTCAATGAGTAGTCATCTCTGTGTGTGTGTGTATTTGGTTTTGTGTGCTCCCATTCGCTTGTCTGTCTCCTACAAGTTTAACACTTTTTATTTTTCCAAGAGTTCGAAAAAAAAGCACAATTTTTTTTTTTGGTAAATTTATATATTTTCTATATAAAATGCAAATTTTCTTTAAACAAACGAACATGCAGAACAGTCCTTTATTTTAGATAAAGTTTAGCTTAATTAATGAATTTACAGAACAACAAAAGGATTATAATTTTTGTTTTTAACAATTTTTCTCTTTTATTATTTATACGGATAATTGCTGAAATCTTGTCTACAACATTGCTGTCATTATTAATTTAACACCTTAAAATACACAAAACTTAATTAAAGTGAACAAAAGAAAACGGATTAATTAAACACAAAACTTTAGCAAGATGTTAGTTACATATATGATCGTGTGAGTAAATAAAAGCGTTATTTAATTCGATTAGAATTTAAAATAAAATTAAGTTATAACAAAAGCAATTAGTTATTTATCGTTTAAGGCCTGCTAAGTTACATTTATGTGCTATTGAAATCTTATTAAAGACTTATTTAATTTCTAGTTAAGTATTACATAGTTAACTTCTAGCTGAGAGGTAACTAATTTACTAGCTTAGTTGTAGTTAATTTTATGATAAGATTTAGTTAAGCTTAGTCCAAGTTTGCGGTAAACTTGTGCTAAATTCAAGTTAGTTTCTAATAGTATTAATTATGTTATGCTAAGATATTAGTTAATCTCTATTTAATTCCTGGATAAATTTAGGTTAAGTTTAGGTTAAGTTTAAGTTAAGTTTTATTTAAGCTCTAGTTTTACTTAAGTATATTTGAATTTATCGTTAAGAATTAGTAAACTTAATGATATATATATATATATAGGATTGCGGACGGATGTGTATTTGAAATCTACACAGAGCCAAAACTGCCTAATAGAATCAATAAGATTTTCTCTATGAAACGCTTTTAGGCTAAGGGGTATCCCAGCAGAAAGAAGCGAAGATTTGTTTTTATGTGGTAAATCTTATTAATTTCTTCAATAAGGAAACCACATAAAATCAAGAAGAAAACTTGTTATTTACAATTTTTTTTTACCCAATTTCCGTTATTTTTGGCACCAAAAAAACAATTCATAGAGAAAAACTTCTTCATTCTATCAGGTTTTGATATGAATTGTAAATAAAAGGGATTTCTTATTCATTTCATTAGGTCGTCTTATTGTTTTTTTTTCAAAAAAGATTTTTTCTTGATTTTATTAGGTTCCTGTATGATCATGTGTAAATCATCTTCTTAATTTTTCTAATAAGAATATCTTCTTGATTTTATTAGATATTCTTATTGTTTTTTTTAAAAAGGTTTTCTTTTTGATTTTATTAGGTTCCTGTATAATCATGTGTAAATCATCTTCTTAATTTTTCTAATAAGAATATCTTCTTGATTTCATTAGCTTGCTTGTTATTTCATACATATAAATCAACAAAGGAACAATTTTTTCATAATTTTTTTGTGCTACAATAAATCATCTTCTTAAACTGTCTGCTAACATGTATACTATAGTAAGCTGTAGTAGTGAGGTGATTAGAGTGCCAATCTACTAAACCGAAGTTCCTTGGTTCAACTCCCTGAATACGTAAGTTTTCTAAAAAATTTTTTATCACCCCTCCATCCAGATAATTTAAATACATGTTGTAAATAAGCATTCGGGACGTACCAAAAAATGGCGAAAAATCGCACAATCTTGGGTAAATGTAAAAGATTATAGAACGCAATACTGAGTTCCGAAAAAAACGAAAAGTTCCGAAAAATCTAAAAAAAAAACAAAAACTTCCCAAAATTACACCATTTGCAATAATTTTGATTAAAAGTTGCCAAAATTTTGAGAAATGCCCAAAAAAGACATTGAAAAGCAAATGCAAGAAAGTAAAATCGTTGAAAAAATCACTCTTGTCGCAAAAAAACTGAAATTAGCAGGAATTTTCCAGCGGAGGTCTCGCAAAAATATTTATGTAAATAGATACGTGCAACAGCGTAAGATAAAATTTGAAAACTGCAAAAAATTAATAATTTTGCGTCAAATATTTATTTAGTTTGTAAACAAAAGAGAGAAAGTAAGTTTTTCTTAGAGACATGTGTGGTATTGAAACAAAAATGATTAATGAAATCAATCCGATTTCCATCACATCTAAAAGTATTAGATTCGATTTAAGTCTTCGATTTAATTTCAAATCGAATCGATTTCTAACACATACTTTTATCATGGGGTATTTACACTTGTCATACTTTAGTGTGCTATTATTTTATGGCATATGACTTTTTGACTACAGTGTGAATACCCCAATAGATACAATAATATAAAAACACCCAACCCAATGTATTTTGTTAGCAGAAACATCCATATTTATCAGAGCTATAAAAAGCTGCAATCAATTGACATTGAAATCAAAGTGATTTCAACCAAACTGATTTCATTCTTTGATTTCTAAATGATTTCAGATTTCAAAATGAAATCTTGTCAAAATTGCAATATTTTTTGATTGCAATCATTTTGAAATCATTTTTTTTAGAAATCATTGAATGCAATTAATTTAATTGCAATCAATTCGATTGCAATCAAATTTTTGTTGAAATCATGTGATTTCAATAAAATCCCTTAAAATCACAAATATAGTAAAAGTCCAATGAAATAATTTACATTTGGAATCTAGCGGTTTCTACTAGAATCTGGTGGAAACCTCCAAATTTTTGGTGGAAACCACTAGATTTTAGTAAAAATCACTAAAGTTTTGGTGAAAACAAATCGATTGCAATCAAATGTGATTGCAATCAATTTATATATAAATTGATTTCAAAAAATTGATTCAATCGTTTTTATCATATTGATTTCATGATTTCAAATTGAAATCATGAAATCAATTTACGATTTTGAATGCAATCAAAAAATTAGCAATCATTAAAGCGAAATCATGTGATTGCAATTAAATCGATTGCAATCATTTACAGCTCTGATATTTATGTACATACATACATACATATATATGTGTGTGTGTGTTTCAAATTATAAAACAATAGATAAATACAATTTTCTTATAAAAACAGACGAATTAAGCCATTTGCTATAACGTTTTTTTCTAAATATTTCTCTCCACGATTTTGGTTCGTTTTCATTTTTGAGACTTTTAAAAAAGGCTCCTTTCTAATACTTCCAATCCTTTGTTTTTTTTTTTTTTTACAAATGAAAACGATTTCATTGTTTGCTGCTCATCTTGTAACACTAGTTTAAATTGTTTGTATCATGATTTCCATATGATTTAATTTACCGGTTTTTATTTAATTTTTCGGTGCATAAATAATATAATTTCTCTCTAATTTATATATTTTGTATCGTAAGTATGAACAAAGTGGTCTCAAGAAAAGTCGAGTGAAGTAAAGGACGAAAAAGAATTTAGAAAGAAATAAATTGCATTAAATGCATCATGAATATTTTATAAGCATAAAAGTAATGATGATGGTCGCTTGAATCTTGAAACTGAAGGTAATATATTTTACATACTCTTTTTATTTTAATTTTTAAAAGGAAACTAAAGAAAATTGTGTAAAAAGTAAAAAAAAATTCTCACACAGCTTTAAGCAAGTTTACACTCTTTGATGTTGAAAAGCTGACAGTGAGAGCGAAAAAAGGAAAATATTCTTCCTGAGGATGAGTCTTGGAGGAGACAACAGTTGAAAAAATATGCTCGCTATCATTTTTCCACATCAGCATTATTAACTATTTAAGTTTTTTTTTTTTCTTTTTTCCTGGCTCTTGATGCCTTCACACATCAGACTAAATAATTTTTCTATTTCTTTTATTTTTTTTTTCATAAAATTCAAAAAGGAAAAAAAAGACAAAATGAGTTTGAAAACTAAAAACTAAATTTAAATAGATAGTATGTACTTACTTGTGTATATGTGGTAAATTGTGTGTCAAAGAGTATGTATGTAGCTGCAAGTACAGCGTGTCCGCCGGGAAGGTATACTAGTTTGTTTTGCCGCCATTTTTATTAACATTACTCTTGACAGTTCATATTTGGCAGTCGTGAAGTAGACACGTTTACCACGTGTTTATTATGGAAAAATATTCGATAAACCAACGTATTTTAATCGCTAAAACATTTTATCAACATCAATCATCGATTACTGTGACGATGAGCAAGATGTTGATTGGCCTCCACAGTCGCCTGATTTGACTGCTCCGGACCTCTTTTTGTGGAGATATCTGAAAAGCAAGGTTTATACAAACAAACCAGAAACGCTTGAGCAACTCAAACAAAATAATGAAATGTGTGAGAATGTAATGAAAAATGTGCTCAAAAGGACTCGCATTTGTGAGGCTAACAGAGGCGGACATTTATCTGATATTGTATTCCATACATAATTGCCGACATTAAATAAAATATTTATCAATATAAGATCCATTCTCTTTCATTTAATCAAAAATTAAACAAAGTAGTATACCTTCCCGGCGGACACCCTGTATCTGCCGTAATGCCTTTATTTGTACTAAATTTTTTATGATCACATAAATATACAAACATATTTAAGTCAATAAAAACGCAGCATCAAAATAAAATAATTTTATAATTAAATAAAGTTTGTTTTTGTTATTTCTTTAATTTTTCATTTAATTTTATCACCCACTGTATGTATGTATATTCGCATGTATTATGCAAAATAGATAATTTTCATTGCTTTAATTCCAATATGAATTCCAACTTTCATTCAAGAATTTTCTCTCAACATTTGCCATCGTCAGTCTTTCCATTTAGATGTTTAAAATATTAATAATAAAAAAAAAAAAACTAAAATGACTAAATTGTTCTTTGCAGTCTAGTCTTGAAACAAAAGAATCTGAGTTCTATGCGCCGTCTGATTTCTTTTACACTTTCCTTGCAACGGATAATTACGTCTAGCCTACTTCTTATACAAAAAGTCGAAAAAAAACATAAAAAAATATACAACAACAACAAGAAAACATTTGAGAAATTTAAAATTTTTATCATGGTCTACGTAGTAAGAATATTTTTTTTTAAATACTCGTTTTAGTATAATCTCTTATTTAAAGGTTAGGTTTTTATAGACACACTGGCGCTACAGTTGAGAGAGGATCAATGTGGGTTAAATATATTCTATGCAACACTTTAAGTTGTTGTTATTAAAAAGTGGGCACTTGTACGCCCATAGTAAGTAAATTAGTGGTTTTCATCTAATTCTATTTAGTAAATTTTTATAAGACTTTTCACAAAAAATGATTTTCTTTAATAATACCATTTATTTATAAGACTAGTTCGCAGTGCCACGCCCATAAAAAGTTTTGTGGCACTTTTGCTAATCAATTGAAACTTTGCAAACATATTAAGTTTTCAAAATATTGAAAATTGTATTACTACAACAGTGAGCGATGAAACTTCCATTAATATTAAGCAATAAATTTCAGCTGCCCATGTTTTTGCAAGCTTAGTGCGCTAAACAATGGAAATTACTGATTTATAAAATAGAAAGTATCATGCCCATATAAAGTAAATATTACTTTTGAACTACATACTGAACACGTATATCAATTGCTTTATATATTCAAAACTAAAAGTGGGAAGTGCCACTCCCATATTATGTTACTCTTGTTAATAAACCGATTGTTCAGAAATCTATAAGACTCCCATTATTTGACTAATTGTACATAATACGAATTTGAAAAGTGGTCGTTGCTACGTAAATTGAAAATATTTAAATGCAAACTCATTGCATTTCTCTGAAAACATTATTTATTTATTAGAAAAGTGGAAAACAGTATTTTAAATAGTATTCTGAGGAGTCAACTTCCTGTGCACAGTGAGATCATGTGATCTGTTGCCTATCCTGTGGCTGAATCTCCTGCCCGGACTTCCAATTGTATATGTAATGGTCTACAGCTAGTTTTATTGAATATTTTGACAGCAATTTATTGCGTCTGTTAATATACATGTTTTCATATAATTTTAAATAGTCACTGCCATATTTATTATATATTTCATTTAGTTTTCAGACCTTTTTCAAAGAAAATGTTTCAAAAATATGTTTCTTTTAAAAACATTTCAAAGAAAATTCTTTTCAATAAACACAGCTATATTTGTAGAGCACTTGCAGTTTCATTTTACTAACTTTTTCGCAAGTATTCTCAGCAGCTGACATGAATGATTGCTTTTACTCTTCGCCTATCAGTTCGTCTATTCACCGTTCGGTCTAATAACCAACTGTGCTGTCTTACACATCTCACTGGGAGTTAGAATTAAGGAAGAAGAAAAAAAGGAAATGATTTAAAATAAATATATTCCATTAATATAAATATTGTGCGCCATGGCGTTACCTTTATATTGTTGATGTATTTAGTACTGGCATCTTGCCTCTGTTATACTCCTTGAAGACTCTAGGTACACACAGGTACACATACATACATTTAACTTTAATCTTTTCTGTAACACTGAGAAAATATTAAGGATATTTTTTTTTGCCTTTATGTTGCTGCTTTCTCCAATTGTTTTTTCATTCCTTTTTGAATAAAATGTATGTGTATGAATTAATGAGAATAAAGTAAATATTCTTAGTGATTTTTATTCTACCCCATAAAGTTTTTCTTGTTTTGATACTTGCATTCAAGTTGACGACTGGATTTCCCGGTAACATGTTCATGTAGAAAATATTCCTCATGTGTAATAAATACATATGTATGTACTCGTATGTATGAATGTACAGAAGCGGAGTCTTGTTAAGGCAATAAAATGTTCAACACTACATAAAGTTAATTTTAATGCAGATATTTTATTAAAACAATATCTATTTGTAGGAATTTGTTACAAAAAACTTCTTACAAATTAAAAACAAATTTTTATAGTAAATTCCCGTTAAAAAATTTTTATAGAAAAATTTTTATAAAATAATTTTCGATAACAAATTTTTATAGAAAAATTTACTTAAACAAATTTTCATAGAAAAATTTTGATAACAAATATTTATAGAAAAATTTCGATAACAAAATTTTGTAGAAAAATTTCGATAATAAATTTTTAAAGAAAAATTTCGATAAACAATTTTTATAGAAACATTTCGATAAACAATTTTTATAGAAACATTTCGATAAAAAATTTTTATAGAAAAATTTCGATAACAAATTTTTATAGAAAAACTTCGATAACAAATTTTTATAGAAAAATTTCGATAACAAATTTTTATAAACAAAATTCGATAACAAATTTTTATAAAAAAAATTCGATAACAAAATAATCGATCGACTCGTTGAGTAGCTCAAAGGATTGTGTCTAAAATAATCTATTAAAAGTGTTCCATACAAGCTTGTAATGAGCGTGATCGGTGGTACGTAAACATGTGTATACTTCTGATTCGAAAAAGAGCGTTTATTTTTTTTCTTTTGCCAGAAGTATGCTTTAATTCAAACTATCTTTGTTTCTTTACATCACAGATGTACATATGTACGTACTCGTACATACATATATAAAGTTCTGTGTATATGTGCGTTTAACTATGTTTGGATTAATACCCTGCCATGGGAAGTAACACAGATGTTTAGGGAAATATTAAAGTTAATGGCAGTTTGGTAGTAGTTATCAACATTATATGTATTATTCTATAATTCTTAACTGTTTGCATGTACATATTTCAACTATGAATGTGAAATTATGCTTAAATGTATTTGTGGATTTGTATGTAGACATTTTACAAGCTAAAGTACGTATGTATGTAGTTGGGGGGTATAATGTTGTAGCAATTGTCGTTATTCGTATGTGTAATTACAATTTAGTTGAATTTTTCATAAACTTTTATCGCCATTTTTTCCTTTTGTTCTGCTCTTGCCTTCCTTAGCACTCGGAGTCCTTATTTTTATCCTGCTGTTCCAAGTTGTGTATACTCTGTGTATGTATGCGTACCTAAGTGTGTTTGTCTATAAGACAGTTTATATGTATGTTGAAGCACATAAATAAATCCTGTTGAAATATTTTTAATGAAATTTTTATTACATTTAGTTACTGACAAAGAATTATGAACAGTTAAGAAAACTAAATGGCATTTTAAAAGTTTAAATAATAAGAGAAAACAAAATAAAGAGAAAATTCTATGATTATGATTATAATTGAAGTAAAAGTTTCGGTTGAAAATTTGCACTGTATTTATAAAATATTATTTAAGCAAAAAACTTTTTTATCTTAACCAAAATTTAAAAATAACATTTTGCCAATTTGATTGCAATAAATATTAAAGGATAAATGTTAAATCACAAAGAAACTTAAACGTTTTTCTAAACTAATGAACCTTAAAAACAAGCAATAAAAATATTTTCGAATTAAATTCATTTTCTTCTGACCTCTCGTAGCTAAACATGTAGTGATTAGATTCATCACTGCTAATTTCTTGCCAACGTTCTCTGAACTCTCCCATTATTTAATTGGCTTTTTATTTCTATGGCATCGTTTTGTGAAAATCTTTGCAATACATTTAACTGATAAGCATCATGTCTTTGTAGCAGTTTCGTTAAACTTCTTTTTTCCATATTTTTCATCTGTTTAAATGAAAAAATATCCATCATACGTATGATAAAGATGTTCTTCTTCTGCACAACTTTAACTCCAAATACAGTAAAATATTTGTTCAAACAACTAACATAACTTAGCTGGCTGGCTCTTGTTCATTGCAACTCTATTTGAAGTTTTCACAATTTTTTTTATTCTTTCATATTTTTCATGTTGAATAGTTGTCATTAGATATTTGTAGCATTTGTAATGTGAAGCTGGAAAAACAGTTTTTTATTTGTTTCATTTTACCATCAACTTTGTATTTATTCTGGTGTTCATTGACAGCCAACTATTGAAGGAATATTATTTGTAAGTTTTGCGGGGCAAAGAAGGGCGGTAAGTTGAGAGAATGTTTTGTGCTGTTTTATGAATTGAACTTGATGACGCTAGATAACAAGTTTCAAATGTTATGGTTGCTTATTTACGATGTTTGCTAAAGTTTAAAAGTTTTTTTCCTTAAGAATTTAAGTAAATTCAGAAAGTTTTGGTTATAAATTTTTAGAAATAGGTGTATAAAAATTATATATATAAAAATATTCTTAAAATGTACTAAAACTTTTGCAATTTGAAACATCTTTAAATTATGTTTTATTTTTCTAAGAATAATTAACAAAAACTGCTTAAAGCCGTTGCTTTTCTTTTAAAATTTTTGTTTAACTGGTATTTCCGTAATTTTAAGCTACCTGAAAGTATACTTCCGTTTTTTTTTTTTTTAATTTGGTTAGAAAAGTATACTTTAATTTGCTCTACAACGAGAGTTGTTGCCTAATTTTAGGCAGTTGTTTTCTATTGCTTTTAACATAAACTTTATTATCTTAATTTGATTGTTTATTTCTACCCCTCTTGTGTTAACAACACTCACACACAAACATCATGTAATATAAATTCCTATTGAAAAGATTTATTACCACTTGTCAGCTCTCCTCTGACATATATTTTTTTCTTTTCTTCTAAGACAATTTTCGCATTGCTTTTCATAAAACTTTTTGAGATGATTGTTATTTATATTTCTTTAAAAAAGAGCAACAACAAAAAATGGTAGTAAGGCTGAGAAATAATATCCAAAAAAAATATATATCGAAAAATAACGAAAGTTTTACAAGATTATTGTTGCCATTTTCAACATCCATCTACGCCTTCTTTTTCCTTTTCTTTTGTATATATTATATTTGATTGCTTTTTATGTGTTCTTTTGTTTGTTATAGACCCTAAAAGTATGTTTTACTTCTTTTAAGGTTTAAGTGACGCCAATTTATCTCTCTCTCGCGCTCTTTTATTTTACAAGAGTAATAATATATTTTATTGTAACATTGAAATAGATTTTCCAACTATTTGTTATAAAACTGTTAAAAACAAACTTTAATAGTCAATTTATTTCGGTTCTTTTACTCTTTTGGAACTTGATAGAAAAACAATGTTGTGAACTAAGTGGTCAGTAATGAAAATATTGTAGGTTAATATCGAGCATAAAATAAATTTGAAATAATTTTTATTTTGGAAGAAAGGAAGGGTATATTGAAAATCCGAATTTTAAAAATTAAACAACACATTTTACAGAAAGTTTTCCTTATTAAAATGAATCGCTGTTTTCCTTATTTTCAAGTGCTGATGTATGTATCTTTCGTATAACTTCCATTTCCACATCCTTAAAGAAAAACTATTAGATGAAAATTATTAGATCCGTCAATTGAAATTGTTAATTTGAATAATTTTTTTACGAAAAGTTACTTAATTCCGACTACAATAAGCAAAGTAGTAAAACATTATGTTTATTATTGCCGCTATACACTGTCATCGGCGTAATGGTAGGAGTAAATTTATAAGAGTATTATATTCTCGGTTTCGGTAATTGTTTCCAGACGCATTCGGTATCAAGCAGGTATCTGATACGGTAGCTTTTACCATCTCGAAAAGCTACCATAAGTCGCTTAATTCATAGGTTTCTTTGGAAGAGCGATCTCTTACACTCTAGGACAAGATGGAAAACGATTTTCCCTACCTTTTATAAGACCCAAAACATTGGCATTAAAAATTTTGGATTGAAAAATTTAATCATTCTATCAAACATCACACTGGGTTTTTATGCCAAAAACTTCAAAAGCTTCTGATTTCTTAACACTTTTGCCAACCATATTTAAAGATGCAGTAGAATGATCAAACGACTGTGCGTTAGCATACGACATTCTGTGAATCAGGTCATTTGGAACTTAATTTTATACTTCTGGCGTTCTTCCATTCTACTGATCCGAAAGTCTGTATTTGAATTACAAATACCCTCCCAGCTCAAAAACATAAATGTTGTCGAAGCTTAGTGGTATCAAAAAGTTCATTTTTTGATGTCAATGAAATGTATAATTAGCTTACTGCTGTCAATAATTTTTCTGCAATTTTCTTTTAAGATTAATTTTTGTCAATTACATGTTTTTTAAAAATCCCTAAATTTGTTATATATAAATTTATTGCTATAATTTTGTCACGTTTTAATTACACCGAACTTGAAGGTATAATTCTCATTACTTATTTCCTTTTTTCTCTCTTTCTAATTTCAGTTATACTCTAAACAAAAAACAACAACAAAATAATATTCAAATAAAAAAGGTAAATTTCTTAATGAAGCAAACATACTGAATTAAATAGCGAAATATAATTTACTTATTATTTGTGGTTTGTATTTTATGTACTTTATTAATACATAATTCCAACAATATATAAAATTTTAGAATAAAATAAAAAAAAACTACCCCTAATTACAAGCAATTAATGTCAAACATATTTAGGGACATTAAATAATCGTATAACGCCACAAATAAATTAAAGCTTTCTTTACACACTCATACCTTTAACCCCTTTTTTAGGTCAAACCAATTACAGAATACAAAATAGAGATAAATTTCAGTATGCCAGAAGCATACATACATACATACATATGTATGTACATTAATAACTTATCTCTTTTATATTAACTTGCTTAAAATACACGTGAAACCGTTTAAAAGTATTTTTTCTGCATTTTTCAGGACATTTTAAATATTAGATTCTTATTGCATATCTACATATATGAGGTACTGCTTTAGGCATTAAAATTAATTTGGATTAATAAAAAAATTTGTTTGGAATTTGTTTGTTTTGAATTTGTCTGTTAAAAATCAGTCACAAAAACTAATCCCAAAACTATGCAACGGTTATTTCGTTCTGCTTTAAAGTTCGATCAGCAAGAGTAGCAAGAGTATATATTTCATAGCGTTCTTAAAAGTAGCCTTTCATCTACATAATTACATATGTATGTAAGTGTGTGTACATACGTCTAACAAACATATTCATTAAATTAAGCCGCTTTTGACATCAAGTATTGTAATTTAACAATAACTTCTGATATTAAAAACGTCCCTTAAATTTCTAATAAAACAAACTTAAATTACCTTTTTCTTAGAATTAAAAAACAACAACAACAATTCCTCTTACTGTTTTTATTTTATTTAACATATAAAAATTAATCAAGAAAACTTTTCATCACTTTCAATTTACAATTTAAACTTTCAGCAAATAAATTTTTCTTAAATAAAATTTTACACAACTAAACAAATATGCGCGCAAACACAACATTAACATACATAAACACACAAATACGCTTACAAAAGCAGTCACCACACAACACACATACAACGACGGTGATAATAAAATAAGACCAACAAAAACATTGACATCTGTAGTAAACGCAACATACACACATACGAGTACAAAGCCATACACAATTTTCTAAAAAAGGAAAAGCTTAAGTTTATCAAAACTTTACCTATTTACAACTTTTAAAATTTTCTTCTGAAAAAAAATTTGTTTCCCAAAAACAAATTTTCCAAAAAAATTACATTTCAACTAATAATAAACAAAACAAGGAAATTGCGTAAAGTATGCAGATGAAATGTGGCAACAATGTATAATGGCAAGTGTGTGTGTGTGTGTGTGAGTATGATTTGCTCTTTGAGTGTGGTAAAACTAGAAGAAAAACAACATTTTCAAACGACTACAAATGGGGAGTAATAATAGAAAATTATAAAAAGAACACCAACACACTCAAATACACTACTCATACATATGTACATATGAACACATACAAACATGTAAAGGAAAACACAGTTAAAAGGAAAAACTCTAGACGAAAACCACAAAAACAACTACGCAGACGTTATCAACATAAACAAGCGTCAATATACCGGCAACAACAACGGCATCAGCAAAACTCGTAATAGACCAATTCGTCGAATACGAGTTAGTCTTTTTTGCTCGTAACAGAAAATACATATTTAAACAAATCTAAAGGACCTTTTTCATGAGCTACAACTTTTTAAATTTTACTTTTTTATTTCGTTGAGAATTGATATAAAATAAAGAAAATAAAACACATTCACACAATATTATTTCGTACATTCATACATACATACTTACTTATTGTATATATGTATGTATGTATAGCTAAAATACAACACCAAATAACAAAATTAAATAACGAAAGCACGAATGTAAAAAGGAATTTAAGGAGACCAACAAGAAAACAAATATGTACATACTAGTGATGTTACGAATACTCGTATTCGATTATTCGACTATTCGCATATTTTAATATATTCGTATTCGTATTCGCCAAATTCAAGCGAACATTTCTCGAATAATTTGCACATACATACATTTTCCAAAAAAAAAAATCATACAAAAAGTTTAAAGAAGTACATAAAATGTACAAAAATAAATCAATTTATATTAATTTTTATTTAAAGAAAGAAAGCCCTTTATCTTTGACGCAAGATAATAATCTTCTTAAAAAACAAACGAAAATTAGATTTCGTAACTATCATTTAATAGTTAAAGTCTTATATGGGAATTCATATCATGTTAAGTTAGTAATCAATTCTCAGTAGAACTAAAATTTAAAATGTAAAAGTCCACCGAGACATGTGGCTGCACAATCTGCAAAAATATGTTCTCCCAAACAACACTGTATTCCTAATTAAAAGCGCAAACCGAATAAGAAAAACGAAATCTCAAAGTATGTATTTAGGTAAAATAATTTAAAAATGTTCAGTAGTTGTCTTCAAATTCGGCATCTCAATGTCATAATAATGATATATACCTAAAGTAGTGTGCCAGTTTTTTTCAATTTATTGTTACTGACGCAAAGGGAGGGATTTTTTCTAATTAAAATTCAAATATTAAGTTGCTCTAAACCTTAAAAGTAATATTCGTATTGGTATTCGGCGAATACTGTTTAAAATATTCGTATTCGTATTCGCGAATACTAAAAATTGATATTCGTAACATCACTAGTACATATATACGTACTCGTACATATGTATGTATGTGTTTATTTTAATTTTTATCAAAAATTTGCATAGGAAAATTTTTCTATAAAAATTTATTAATGAAAATTTTTCTTCACATATAAAATGTGGTAACTATAAAATTAAAAATATAAAAATTAATTAACAAAAAATTTTTTTTATAAAAATTTATTACTGAAATTTTTTCTATAAAAATTTGTTAACGAAAATTTCTTATAAAAATTTGTTAACTAAATTTCATTATAAATATTTGAAAAATAAAAACTTTTGTACGCAGAACACCTCGAAGAAGCTTAGTATGTACATATGTATGTATGTGTTTATATTCATACTCTACAGGAAATGTCAATAGTGAAACTGTACTGATTCAGTACTGACATTGTCACCAGTACTTATGACTTATTATACCGCAGACAATGCTATATACTATAGACATTTAACACGGGCGTGTCATTGAAAATCCACTACTGACATTAGTACTATTGACTAGGTAGTTTTTTTTTGGGACCATTTGTTGATATTGGAACCAGTGAATCACTAGTTCATTTTAGTAATTATAGTCTACACTTTTAGTACTTTTCTATAGATGTCGATAATGAAAATGCATATTTTGTTACCCTAACCAACACATGACAAATTTTTTTGTCATCAAAGCCAAATTTAAAAATCTAGACGCTTTGTTGTCAATGTCGCCTAATAGTCACCAAAATTGTAGACAAAAGTGGTGACTTGGAGACACTTTCCCCTAAGGTTTCTTTCTGGGTATATTCATACATTCCAAATAATTTTTATATATAAGGAAATATATGTAAATTGAAAGATAGTTGGTCCCTTTTCTTGGTCGCATTTTAAGTATGTACGTATTTTCGTATAAAACGTTTTACAACGAGCGGGAAAATCAAAACAACAAAAATAACAAACCCACTTAGACAAGCCGGTACAACATAAAGAATTGACATTAAAAACGTTAAAATGTTTTTTTTAACACGGTCTCAACTTAACACCAATACAAACATACAACAAAATATGAAAACTTACACACACATATGAATTTTAAACATACAAAGAATAACCCCGCAAGTATGTACGTCGGCTTAATCCCAAACTGAAAATATGAGTGAATTGTGATTTTGTTTAGCAGGATTTGTTAATCAATTACGGTAAAAAAGATTTTTACTTCCCTAGTCTACGCAGGGGTAATTTGCATTCTAACTTCTTTTTATTTGACTTTCTTTATATTTATTTGCTTAATTTTAATTATTATATCTGAATAATCTTAATCAAGAGATCATTTAAGATCGCATCGGAAATGTTTCAATTGTTTCTGACTTTTTGTTAAAAATCTTTCTAACAATAGCAGAAATTATGCACTTATGAATTTTTGCAGCGAGATCCTTAATATCTATTTTGCGTTTTAATTTTTGGTTTGTCTACTGAAGTGTACAAGCCATACTAGCTACAGGTGTAAGTAGATCTCTGGCGACATAATATTATGATTGATCTCAGAAATTTTAAAAATTTTACAACGTTAAGTATTTCACACAAATAAAGTTGAAATTGTCAGCCAAGTAATTGAACAAGTGTTTGCTGGGTGTACACAGACACACTTACGAAATTCATACACATGTGTCATGGATTTTTGTAATATAAAATTGTTGCCTATTTACAGGCATCTAGTCTACTCGCATGTAAATAAATTGTATGTTATTTATCACAAAGTATTATGAGTAAGTTTATGTATGCATCATCAGAAATGGTTGATTCGGAAATTTATAACTCTCTCTATCTCTCCCTTTCCTTCTATGTGGTGTATAGGTGCCCTCTTCATATTTTTTATATATGTCTAGGATTTATTTATAACGTTAATATGTACATCTACATACATAAAAGTATTCAATAAAAGTTTGTCTCAGGAAAATAACCCAAAAGAACATGTGATAAAATTTTATATTATGGTTGGCTTAGAATTTTTTTTTTCTTTTTTTGAGCACACTAAACATGTTAATACATCATTGTTATTTGGTATTGTGGGCTTTTAGGTGCATGAAATACCAATACTGTTTTCTAACTGTTGGGCAGCAGCTGTTAATGCAACAGTATCAATCAATATTGTTTGAAATATTGAATTGTTTTACTTTCGAGTTTTTGTGTGCACGATAAATGTCTGTAAAAATGAGATTTTATTTTTGCCTTCAGTTTTTTGTGTGTTTAGGATATTCATAATAGCTAAATGATTTATAACATTGTTATTGATAATATATTTTTACTCTCTACATACATACTTTAGTAGTTCTATTGGTATTGAGTTATTAAATAAAATATAGATTTTTTTATTTTCAGCCTGTAAGTAGGCAATTGTTTTCATGCTATAAGGACTGTACGTTTATGTATATAAATTTCTAAGGAAATTCGTAAACAATAAAAAAAAACTAATGGCTAAAACCTGCCTTTAATTGTAGGACATAAAATATTTATTATTTGCTTAGTTTTTTTTTTTTTTTTTTTGGTAAGAAAGACTATTAAAATTTATTGAAATCGATTTTATTGGCCGCAATAAAAACATGTAGTAAAATTAAAGACATATCTGTCTATATGTATGGAATCTTGTTAATGTTTCTCTGCAAAGTTCTATTTTTTAAATTTGCAACCCTAGACACGAACCATCAGTTTTAAAATGCTCAGGACTCTGTTCGGAATTCAAAAATTAAATTTGTTTAAATTACAAATTTTATAAATAAATGTCTTATTTACGTCATAATTTTTCACTAAATAATGGAATTTTTTCTTTAAATGTCCTTAAATTTGTGTTGCCTAATGTAAGGCTTTTAAGCAATATATATTTCTTTAGCAGTTTATTTAAAGTTTTCATATATCATTTTATGTTGCAAAACAACATTAACTTTAATTTAAATAAATAATTAGTAATAATTTCAAATTAAAATCTATCTCTCCTTAATGTTAAGACTGTTGGCTATTTACGGGAAGGCGGTTTGGTAACGTGTTATAGTTATAGCATGGCTACATTAATAATACAATTATAATTTATGCTAATTACACCATTACAAAATATCATTAATAAACTTCAAAACAAAACATGTAAGAATATAAATGTACAACACTTTATTTGAGATGTAATAAGGCAGCAAACCTCGTAAGGGGCTGTTCTGTTCGGTTCTACTCAGTTGGCGGTGTACGAATAATAATATTTTTTTATATTATAAATTCCCTGAGCACAAGCCACGCTCAACTAATTTAAATTATAATAAACTAGCAACATTTTTTTCTTTTATGTGGTCGAAAAAGATCAAGGCTTTTATAATCTTAACAAAATCTAAAGCATACTTCTGGAATAAGAATACTTTAATTTTGGCCCAATCAAAATGAAAAGTAAGGCGACAATATTTTTTTTAATAAACTATCAATTTGGTTGGTCTCCAAACTTTTTTTAAAAGTGCTTTTGTAAGCTTTTTAATTAATTAATGTCTACTTTTAGGCTTTCTAAAAGTACACTTATGTAATTATATACACATATTACTCCTTACAAATAATATAATTGATAATTGTTGCCTACTGTGAGGCTTTTTTTAAGGTTCTATTACTACGCTCAACAATTTTAATACATTTAATAATAAATTTAATATCATATAAATATTTCTTACTTAAATCAAGTAATTTCCTAATATCCCACATTTTAGGCTCTACAATCTCTTTATTATTCTAGATTAATTACCTAAATGTGTAGTCTGCTTTTAACATTAAAACCAATTTATATAACACGCCATAGCAAATACAACTACCACCACCACCACCGCCGCCACAACCACAACCACGACCACAACGTATTAAAAAAGTAAAATTAATACAACATTCTGAATCATACACAAATGTACGCATTCACCCGCACAAATGGCAATTTATATAATTTCTTGCTTAGTCCAAAACTCAGAGGAGGACTTCGTCCTCTAAGACTGCTAATACTTATAAATAAAATACATACATTTATACATACAAACTACCAGTGTATACATTTTCGGTGGCTGGCATCTAATGTGTCTAATTTTTCCTTGTCAAAAATGTCATTAATCTTTTACATTTCAGGCATGTGGGAGGTAGCTTCAGCTTAACAGCCAAACAATACAAAATGAACAGGAACAAATACACCAAAAACTAAATATATAAAATTGTGGGCGAAATGGGGGAGTTGGGGTTCCTTTAAGGTAAACTCGTCTATTTTGTTTGTAGTGTAATATGAATTTTGAAAATTATTTTTCCTGGTTGAGAGGAATGAATGTGTGTTTTTGTTTTGCAATGTAGTAAAATAAATAGGCAGGAAATTATTTTATAGTGGAAAAATTATGTATTAGCTAAAAATAATCAGAAGCAAGTGAAATTGATTTAATGGAATTACAAATATTGAGCAACAAATGCTTCTATTTTTTAATTACGAATATCACTGCTCTGCAAATAATCACTTTTTGGCTCTCCTTTAAATAAAACTATGTGGACTATATGGATTTTGATGTCCTAAACTCAAATCACTTTTCGGTTTTTCTCCATCACGTACGGTTTTTTTTTATTCCATTAGAAAAAAAAATGTCTTTCACGCGTTCTAAAAGGAACCCTCAGATTTTAATAATAGTTGCCTTGGTAAATACTTCTACTGAACTACTGTTGGGATCTACACGTAACTATCTTTTTTCTTTTTCAGACTTTCTTATTATCCGGTTGGGGAACCGATGAACTTACGGCCTGTTTCACAATGTCGACAAGTCGATGTCGTTCTGTTATTTATATTGAAAACAAAAACAAAATATTTTAATTTGTTTTTAATATAAATAAGAGAACGACATCGACTTGTCGACATTGGAAAACAGGCCGTTAGTTTTTTTTTTTCTCTTAAATTCAAAATTAATTGTTTTTTCTTCATTTTTCTTCATCTTTATAGATTCTATAGACTGAACGTTTATTGTAAGTAAACATAACAATAGATGTACATACTTATATTTATTCAGGTTAGCTACTTGTCATATACATATATCTGCACAAAAAATAAATGTGAAAATAAGGCCAAGTTCCTATCCAAAAATTTTCGGCCGCAAAAAGTACTGAGATCAAAATCAGGACCAAGTTCTTGATAGGTACAATTCCATCTCATTTCTAGGCAACCTATAAGCTTGGCAATATTTTTCCAACAATTCTCTCCAATATTAGAAAGGTAAAAAATTTTTGCCAAGCTTACAGGTTGGCTAGAAATGAGATGGAATTGTACCTATCAAGAACTTGGTCCTTATTTTGATCTCAGTACTTTTTACGGCCGAAAATTTTTGGATAGGAACTTGGCCTTATTTTCACATTTGTGTTTTTGTGCGGATCTCACTTCTTTTTTCTAAGCTGTTTTTGTATAAAAATTTATATGTATTGCTTATCTGGGCCTACTTCTGTACGAAATTTCAGTTTTCTAGCTATACTGGAAGTGCCCTATACAAAGAAGGGGCATGATAGTCCCCCCAGATGAAAAGTGCTCGTTTCAAAATGATTTTCGTTAATTTCTCACCTACCTGTGTATCGAGTTTCAGCTCTCTAGCTATACTGCAAGTTCCCAATAATATTGATGACTGAGTCAGTGAGTCAGTGAATATGTACTAAAATATGGACTTTTCACAACTTAATATCTCGGAAACCTTTTACGGTAGATTTTTCAAATTTAACCTGTGAGGTCACCTCTGTGGGTAGACCATATTTTTTAAGTTTCATTTTATTATTATCAAGAGGAGCAAAGTTATGAGGGGGGTAAAAACAGCTCGAATGGTTTCGTGTAAATATACACACTGTGTGGCCGAACTTGGCCTGGCGCACTACCGTGCGCGTAGATTGTTTGTATAAAATTATAACAGTTTTTTCTAATATTAAAAATTAAAATAATTTAACCGACTTCAAAAAAAAAAAGAAAAAAGGAAATAGTATATCAATTATGTTGTATTGTTTTTAATGTTTTTACCTCTATCATAAAAATTGTTTTAAAATCGGGTCACACGGTAGCAAACCCTAAGCCCAATTTTTTTGGTTATGAAAGGTTTTTAATTTTCATAACAATTTTAGGTACGACAATAATTTTCGTAAGGAAAAGTTAAAATATTTTCGCTGCGCATAAAAATTTTCTATATAACTTTTTTCGTACAACAATTTTAGATTTCGAGTATAATTTTTTTTCTTAATTCTGTGCGATTTTAAAATGCCTTTACAACGTTAATCTTAATAGGAAAGTTTTGCTGTTAGAATTTCGGAACAACTCGAATATTTTTAATTATGCCAATTATAACATCATTTCTTTTTTATATAAATTTTAGTATATTTTATTGAGAATTCTATTAGTAATGGTTTTCCTTTCTAATATTTTAATGTTTAGTAATTTAAAAATTTTACAACTTCAATGTAATACAATTATTTAATTATTTAAATATTTTTCTCAAATAGTTTTTATGTCTTATTCAATTTTTTAACTTCACCCTTTTCAGTCTTCCTCAAACATTTCTCTATTTTCCTCTACGTATTTTATATATATTTTGGTGTTTGTTTTTTTTTATACTTTCTCATACATTTAGACTTACGTACATACATATAAATATGTAATTTACATTTTTGTTAAATGTCTTTTAATGACAGCTTAATGGTTGTGTCAATAAATATAAAATGCATTAAAATTTATAAAACAAAAATTAAGAAGGAAATAAAACCCAGCAGAACCAATTTGAACGGAATACAAAAATTATTTTTATGTTTATTTTACAAACTAAAATGTTTAAATAAAAAACTCTACAAATAAAAAGTTTCTATGTATGCCCACACACACACACACACACACACACATACACATATTTATATAGACAAGCATATATGCCTCGTATTCATAAATCATGCAGAATAAGGGGTTGAATTAAATAATAATTAAATACTAGATAGATAGCTAACAAATACTTTGAAACTTCATCATTTGAAATGATTTTTTATCAATAAAGATTTATTTTACTACATTTTTATGATTTGTGCTTTGAAAGGAATTAGCAAGAAATTAGTCAAAATTATAAAAATGTCAAATTGTTAACATATTTCGGGGAGAAAGAAGAAATTTTGAAATGTAATTAAACACTCTAATACAAATATTATTTATCAAACAATAAACAAATACAGAAGAAAATTCAATAACTTAAAGCAAATGCTGCGAAAATAATATTGATTTGGACAAAACAAGAATGAAAATGTACGAGGGGTACTATATGTTCCTGATAAATATATAAAATTGATCGATAAACGTATAAAAATTTAACAGCATAAGCTTACCTTACCCTGTATGTAAAGCAGTAATGACTTGGCGTATAATTTTTACTTATTCTGCTGCCAATTAATCACTTTATTAAAATTTGAACTTAAAAAAAGGTATATTTCTTTTGATCTTAAGGTGTCAGTCAAATCTTTTAAAAATTTAGAATTTATTCCAACAAGATTTCAAAATCTAACTCCACACTTGTTTGATTTTGCCATCAAACAAACAAACAAATTCCAAAAAAAAAAAAACAAAATAATTTACAAATAAAATCAAATCAAATAAAATCTAATTTATTTACCACTGTGAATATTTACTATTGATTTCTGAAGCATTTAGCTACCACGAAAATACAGGGTGGGGTGGAGACCTAGAGACTTAGCTACAGACCATCAACGCGTTAAATGATTTTTATCAATCAGCATTTCTTAATCTGATTTATTGTAGAAGTAGCAAAATTCTCATACCAATTTTCATAACGAAGAAAAAGAAGACAAAAAAAAAAACAAGATGATTAAGAGCTGATAAATCAATGGATTCAAAAATCAAAGAGTAAATGTTAAATGAAGTGTGTAGGCTTTGTAATGAAAGAACGCCATAGAAATGTGGGAAATAATAAACGGCAGAAATTTATGATAAAATATGGTAAAGGAACAACTTTTTCTATTTTCAAATGGGAAAATCTTTTTCTCTTTTTTTCCATCATTTAAAGACTTTTTAAACAATCCAATAAAAGAAAAATCGTATAAAAGAAGGCGCCAGTGGCAGTGAAAATTTTATTTTAAAATAAACATTATTTATACATAAAACTGATAGATGTTTAGATCATGCTTACAAATTAAAAATATATGATTTCTAATAGACTATTATACTCGTATATGGTTTGGTGTGCTTCGCTGCCCCATTTGCATAAAATTAAAGCAGTAGTATTAATATTAAAATTTTACTATTAGACAATAGGCAAAACGATATTTTGTTGTGGACCTTATGCCCACATTATTCAACTAATTTTGACAAAACGTATACCACATTAAAAATATATACATATTCACAAAGTGAACAAGATCTTGTTGGTTATTGTGGGCTCAGTATTTTGGGAGCTATAAGCGTTTAAAATTTCAACGAATACATGCACATTTAATACTCTTGGATGTAAGTGTGGTCCAATTATTAGGTATGATCACTAGTACAATAGTAAAATTTAAAATGCATTTTGTTTGTATAAAAACATGCTGCTGATGTCAAAAACAGCTGATTACACTACAAAGAAAATTTCACCACATATTGCCGTTTCAACTGGGTCTTTTGGTACATTAAATAATGTTCCACTTCCAGTTAAAAAATTTTATAGAAAAAATGTGTAAGAAATAGAAATTAATAGTTATGTTGAATTGTGGTTACCTTTAAATTCCCCCAATAACTTCAACAATTTGATGAAAATTTTATTTTATTGCAAAAATAGCATACATTCAATTTCAAGATATTCACTATTTTAGTTTAGCAGTTATTAAAATATTGGTAATTCTAGTAATTTAGTATGATGGTACTCGATTGTATGATATTGTAAAAGTTACACACATACGAGGTTTGTTCAAAAGAAAATATGAATGTTGAATTTTCGCTGGAGGTGTACATTCGATTATCGAAATTTTTTTTGTTGTTCGTACACATGTGTTAGTCATATGTTGGCATTATCAGCCCATTTGAATTATTAGTAGTTTATTGTTGACAACGTGACTAAAAAGGTTAGTCACGTTTTTGAATTTTGAAAAAAAATGTATCAAAGAATATGTATTAAATTTTGCGAGTCCACTTTGTGTTTATAAGTCGTACAAGCGTTTTACAGAAGGCCGATAAGTTGTTGATGACGATGAGCATCCTGGAGTTGCAACCACTTTAACAAGTGAAGGTTTTGCTCACTGTTTTCTTCGATTAAAATGGCGTGGTATATCATGAGTTCTTGCCAACTGGTGGTCGTACGGTTAATAAGGAATACTACAAGGAAATTATTTATCGCTTGCGTAAAGCAATGTGACTCAAACGATCGGAAGTGGGGAGAAAAAAAATCATGGATTCTCCATCACGATAATGTACCAACTCACACATCCTAATCATACCTTAACCACTACAATATATATTGTAGATAACAAAATAAAAACTCAAAATATCTAAAATTATATCATCGATTGGCCCTTTGGAAAACACAAATTGCATTTATTAAAATTGAAAATCTCTTCAGTTAAAAGCTCTTGAAAAAACTACAAAATTATTTTGAATTTTCAGCTTTTAATGAATAAAAACTGCAGCTTATCTTCAGGCTTTAGTGTTACAAAAAAAAAAAAAACAAGCAGCAAAATTAATCTAAAAAAATCATTCAATTCAAATATTTGTATAAAACAAAATAATTCATATTAATTTTAAGTTGTTTTTAGCATTATTAATTTTCCTGTTACAAAACAAATTATTTGATTAAAACATCACAACTTCATGAGTTATGCAAATAATCCAGCAATATTTTTTTATAGATTTCTATTTAATAAAAAAATTTGGTTTTTACACATTTTTGCAAAGTTTTATCCATTGTTTCCGATGCAATAAAGAAGAAAAAAGAAACATAAAATTCTATGAATCAATCAAATATTGAAAAAGTGAATAAAAACAGAGAAAAAGTCGTAAACAATTTAGTGTTTTGGAATATTTATTTTATGGTTAATCAAGGCAGACATGCAGACAGACAGACAGACAGCCAAAGCAGATAGACATACGGAGAGACATGGAAGTTAATGAGTAAATAAATAATATATTCAGTGTATTTTTATAGCAAAACCTAAAAAAGGTTTTGTTTACAGCAGGATGTTAGTTAAACTACAGTATATTTTTTAAGGACTCTATAAAAGTTTTACATATATAAAGTGACTTTTGCCATACATTTTCTTTTAAAATTCAAAAGTTTATCGTAAGAATCTTGCTACAAACATAAATATGATATTGTCCGATTCTAATCTTATGGGAAAGTTGCGATCAGAAAGACTTAATACCTTTAAAGGATGGTCAGTGTAAAACAATGTGTAACTTGCTGCCAAATTCTAAAAGAAAATATCTTAAATTTTTTGCTAAATTCAATGGCTTCTTCTTTAGATTTTTGATGCAAAACTTCTCAATACTTTTAACTTCATACTTTTTATATTTAATTTTAAATTTAGACTACATTGAATAAACAGTAAACTGTAAAATGTTAATATTCTTCACTAGTTTACGCTATTTTGATTAATAAAACAATAAATTACTTTTAAAAGGAAGTCACGTTTGTGTCGTTAAATTTCACAAAACTGCAGAAAAATTGCAAGAAAAAAATATAACCCAAAGACACGTTCAAACGAAGCAAATAGTGACTATTTGTGGTTAATTTGAATTCAATTTGATATGATGTAATAATAAATTTAATAACATAATAATATTATATTCCTATAATAAAAACATCTACACGATGTGTGAGACAGACAACATACATATGTATGTGTATGTAAAGGGTCCGCCATTTAACTTTTTTTTTTCAACTAGTGCTTATTTCGTGAATGGTAACACTAAGCTGAACGAATATGGTTGTGTATACGCTTGAACAACGCTTCGCTAAGTGGGCCTGCCATCGACTTACAGAAGATGCCGATTATGCCAAAAAAATCATCTTTTCAGATGAAGCTCATTTTGATCTTGGCGAGTATATAAACAAGCAAAATTGTCGCATTTGGGGCACAGAAAACCCGCACGCATACATTGAAAAGCGACACACCCAAAACGAGTCACTATTTGGTGCGGATTTTGGTCCAGAGGCATAATTGGGCCATTTTTCTTCGAAAATGAGCATGGAGTGGCCGTTACAGTCAATGGCGATCGTTATCGGGCCATGTTGAACGAATTTTTGTTCACAAAAATTGAAGAGGAGGATATTTGCAACAATTGGTTTCAACAGGACGGCGCTACGTGCCACACAGCCGAAGCTACACTCGATGTTTTGCGCCCTGTTTTTAAAGATCGCATTATCAGCCGCAGAGCTGATGTCTTTTGGCTACCTCGGAGCTGCGATTTGACACCGTTGGACTATTATTTATGGGGTGCCGTCAAAGATAAGTGTTACGCCGACAAGCCAGAGACAATTGACGCTTTAAAAGACAATATTCGTGAAGCCATTGGTGAAATACAGCTGCAAACAATCGATAATGTGCTAAAAATTGGACCGATCGTGTAGGCTACTGCATGTCCAACCGAGGCGGCCATTTGAATAAAATTATTTTTCATTATTAACCGGAAGGATTGTACTTTCAAATAAAAAAAGAAATATGAGAAAATATTCAGTAGTTTTTTTTATAGCCTTTTTAAAAAAAAAAAAACGTTAAATGGCGGACCCTTTACAACTAACCGGCACCAGACTGCCGCTGTGGCTAATTGCTACAGATGACCTACTGTTTGTTGGGAGATCGCTGGTTAGATTTCCTCCATAGACACTGGCGGATATCATAGAAGGAATTCATAGTGGATCCAATTTCAAACCAGCTAATAATGAGATAATTTAACTAATTTTTTTCTTTCTTGCATACACTACGAATCACTTAAATAAGGAAATTAATTAATATACCGCTCATTAACGCAGACAACATCATAAATAGAAAAAAAGACAATCTTGAGTTAATAATTCAGAATTAAACTTTGTATAATTTTTTATATTGTGTAAAAATATTTGGTGTAGACTATAAAGTGTATACTCCCCTCTTTAGAAAAAATTTAATTTGTTTTTTCTATTAAGTTGTATGTAAATTAAAAATTGTAAAGTTATTTTCTGTAAGACTATTTATTGTGTGACTAAATGAGCCCTATATATTTTGTAAACCAGATATTTAAGGACTATAAAATTTGTTCACTATATGCGACATATTTGGGTAATTAACAATGTAGTGGGGAACGTGGTCTTTGTTTGTTGCTTTAATAAAGTTAATTCATTAATTGACTGTAATAACAAATATCTGGATCCATTAAAATTAAAATTTTTTTTTTTTGTTAGAAAATAAATTTGTAAAACACTTATCCCATCACGTCATTATGTTCTTTAAGAACTGGTGGTGCTAAGCATTGTAATTGTGTTATGTTTCTTTAGTTTTCGACGAACTACGAACAATTTCAAAATATGACGAAGTCCGAAAACATTTACATCGGCATACTTCCGAATATTTTTGCTCGATTGGTGGCTAATGTGGTAATTTTTTAAATCACCTCCTCGATCTGTTATTATCAAACATATCGCACTGGTTCCTCAAAAGCGTAACAACTCAAAATTTTTAAAATTTTCACTTTTTGCAAAAAACCAAGCCACAGTGGTCATATCTACCCACTGTAAAAATTTTACACCATTTTCTCCACTCTTTCACCAAAAATGAACTTTCTTTTTAGAACGTAATATTTTTTTAAATTTATTTTTCTTAATATATACTTTTGCTGAAAAGGTAATTTGACTTAAAAAGTTGCTACTCCTTTTTAAAGATAATTCTTCTTAAAAAGTAGTTTTACATTGAAAGTTTTTTTTTCCTCAAAGGGATCTTTTTCTTAAAAGTTACTTTTTGTTAAAAGATACATAATATTTATTTAAATAAAAGGTTTTCCAATTAGAGTGTTATGATTTCTTTAAAAAAAAAACACTTATTGTTAAGGAAATTCAAAAGTTTTTTATTCAATGTGAAGTACAATCAATACAATTAAGTTCTAAATAAAACGTCATTCAAATGGCCTCCACGACTTCTATTGCAGGAACGAATTCGATAAACCCAATTTTCGAGCAGTTTTTCCACTAAATCAAGTCGTATGTCATGAATGGCCAGTTCAATATTGACTTGTAAAGCTTGAAGAGAGTCTGGTTTATTTCGAAAGAACAATGACTTCAAATAACCCCACAAGAAATAGTTTAATGATGTTAAAGCACAACTTCTTGGAGGCCATTCAATATCACAATTTCCTGAAATAATCGAATCTTCAAACTTTTCTCGCAATAATCCAAGTTGTTCCAAGGCAAAATCATCAAATTCACAACGTTTACGGTGGTCCAATGGCTTCAGTTCTTGAGTGAGAACAATTTTATACGGATGCGAACCCAAATCCGTTCACAAAATCCTCCAATTTATGGTTTGAGACAGTCACAGTTGTTGTGAACGTCTTGGAATCGACAAATTGCGGTCATCACAAACACTTGCCTGAACGGCAGCAATATTTGCATTACTTCGAGCGGTTCTTTGTCTTATTGGCACTTGAACTTTATATAAAGAAAATGTAAACTCAAAATTTTCAACAATTCGACGAATAGCGAGCACACTTGGACGATTATTTACGACCATAAAATGGCAAAAGCGCACGAAAAGTTGCAATTGGAGAACTTTTATTTTGATAATAAAACTGAATAATTTATAAACGTTGTTCTGGCGTATATCTCTCCATGATGAAATTGTAAACACTACTGAATACAATGAAAAACAAATGACAGATCATGACATATTACAAATGGCCGAAACGTCACTTCAAAATCATATCATCCCTATTGAAAAACCTTATATTTGTTAAAAGGTACTTTAAAAATGTGATTTTTTTTATGGGTTCTTTTCCTTAACTGGTACTTAAAAGCGATTTTCCTAAAAACAACTTTTTCCTAAAAAGAACTTTTTCTGAAAAGTTACTTCTTCTTAAAAGGAACTTAATCGTTAATGAAACTTTTTCATAAAAGATATACTATCTCTTTTTTAATTTATTTTTCTTAAATAATGTCTTTACTTAGCAGAAGCTTATTCTTAAAGTGTTTGTTCCCATATTGTGATTTAAAATTTGTTGCCTATTTTTATTTTTACCATAGAAACAATAAAGTAACCCTATTTTTTTGCGTCTATCTGTCCTGTCGGTCTCGCAAAAACTTCTGCCTAGATATTCCTAAGAAATAGAGATCTGAAATTATGTTCGGAACATTTTTTGTCTGTCTGTCGTATCAAATTACTTACATTTATTAATAAAAATAACTTTTTATTTGCAGCATATGTTTTATTGCTAATTGTGTCTATCGTTGACTCAAAGATTTTTTATTGTACATTTTTTTTCTTGTTAAACTCATCATAAATATCATAAAAGTCGTTATAAATATAATCATCATTATTATCATCATAATAATTAAATTAACCACAACCAGCCCCACAAAAATTGATTTGTAAGTGTTTGAATGTGTTAATTAAATGACGCCATCTTGAGAAGAATTGTAAAGTCTATTTTAATGTGTTTGAGAAAACTCATCATCATTATTGTCTCTTTATTTTTTTTAAATCATTATCATTAGCATCATCATGAACATGTTTTTTATGTAGCAGCAGCAGTAATTTCTTTTATTCATTCGATAATCGTTTATGAGTCGTACGTGGCGGACACGTGCAGTTGTAAATTGGTTTCAAATAATTCGATTAAAATGCACAAGCTTACACATACATACACACAGTAATTATCTTATTTGTAATGTGTATTTTTGTATTAGGAATGTAATTGCTCATCAATAAAGAGTAAAACAAACAATAAAGGGAACAAGAGAGTTTGAAAGGAGCTTTGTAAAGAGGGGGTTTTTCCATGGGAGGTTGTAAAATAGACATGGATGGTTTATGAAAGTTGTTTTGAAAACTGAAAAGTTAGAGTTTTATTGGATAAGTATTTTTATTTTTTTTCAATTACTTATTAATAAAAGAGTTAGCTAATCTATATAAATTTTTATTGGTAGCTAAATACCAACTCATCCATCTGTGCTTGATAAAAGATTCTTTAATCTTGTGGGAGAGTTTTCTTGTATTAAAAAAGTGTTAAAAAAAAACTTTTAACTCATAAATCAAATGCCTAATTAACGCGTTATTTCATACATACAAAAATATGTCTTGTCTTATAACATTAGCAATGACCATAAATTACTCTCTTATTCTCCATATTATCATGACAGCGATCAACATAAACAGTTTTGACTAAATCAATGTATGTATCTCTCTTTCCCCTAAATGGAGGTCATAAAGCAAGTTTATTTGATAGCAAAACATCTAATAAAACTCGTTTTATTTGCAATTTTATAAATGATTCACGCACAGTAAAAAAGTATGTGCATATATTTTTGTAGGAAAATTGTTATTATTATTGATCAACATAAAAATCAATTAATTAAACAAACGAATACAAATAGATATAGTTTGATAGATGTTAGAATTTATCAAAAACAATGACAGATTCAATATGGAAAAATTTATTTCATTTAAATTTCTTCGTTGTCGTTGATGAATAATTCATTTTACTTTAAAGAAATGTTATTTAAATGTGCTTTTCTTAAAAGAAAACAAAATCATTCAAGTACATACATACTTACAAATGTATATTGCTAGTGATTTTTACGGTGTGTAAAAAATATGTTCTTAAAAATAAAATTCTTTTAAGTCAAACAATATAAAGTGCAGTCAACATCAAAGAAAAATATTTGAAATGAACTGCAGCATTTTTCTTACGCAAAAGAAAATGTAATATTTGGCATTACAAAGATAATATTTAGTTTTTGATTTATCTTAAACAGATAAACAGAACATAGTTGCGGCAAAAATGTTGACAAAGTTGTTTTAGTGCCCCGCACCCCCTCGTACTGCGGTATGGCTTCATTAATATCTGTGGAAAAAAGGACTGGTCGTAGATCATTGAAATTTGGCACCGAGCATTATTATGTTGACTTTATTAAGAAAAAAAAAAAAATATAGATTTTTTCGCATAAAATTTTTTATATTCAAATAAAAGTCTGAATGTATGTGTTTTGAACTGCTAAAGTTACACAGTACAACTAAATATTTTTCTTGCATTTGCAAAAAAAAAAGCTTCAACTCATTTTATATTTTGCGTTTTACAAATCGATTTGGACGGATATTTTAGCACTTATTGTGAATATGTCCGAAATTGTCCCTTTAACATATTTTATGCCTTAAATTATTTCTAGTGTTCAAGTTTATTATTGAGCTGAACCTGTGGAAATTTAATTACCTCGAAAGTGAAATTTTTAATGTGTATTTTTTAAAAAAATTAGTCGTTAGAACCTTGTTAAAAATGTTTTTGGTTGTAGCTACAGCGTTATGAATTTGAACGAAATTAACCCTTAAGCTTATTTATTGTTTCACTTATTTCTGGCATTTAGGTAAACAGTTTAACTTTGGCCAAATTTAATTATTATAAGATTGTATATGCCGTAATTATTTTTTTCTGTTGCACAGTGTTATAAATACATATGTATGTATCTACTACATATCGAATGTGGTCTTATTTCTTTTTCTTTACATTAAAAATTAAGCGTAAATGTCTTTGATGGCTTTTAACAGAACTTTTTTTAACTCACTTTTTTGCTGTATGGCGGCGACTTTTTGCTCTTATTTAAGAAATAAGGGACACAAAATGTTAGAGAGAGTTAAAGAGCTGAAATATTCTACAAAAATGTTCTTGAATTTTTAAGCATATTTTTTTCTTTACTTTTAATATTTAGCTAGATCATAATTACAACAACAACATATATATATTAAATAAAGTGTTATGATTTTATTTGACAATTCGTTACAAATAATAATCTAATTTTTATGTTAACAGACTAAATCACTATGTTTTTCTCTCTATTCTATAATAAAAGTTTTTACCATGTTTTATTCATAATTAAGAAAAATATGTTTTAAAAAGTTCATCCTTTTAGAAAAATATTGCGAAAAATTCCTATAAACAGCATCATTCCATTTAGCTTTGTTTTATATGAAACCGTCTGAAGAAGAACGTAGCATACATTTAGGATGCTCTAAAGAAATTTTGTATTAATATTTGCGGGTCTGGTTGGTATTCTGTTGCTTGTAAAAATTAACAAACCAAAAAAAAAAAAAAAAACAATAAATTATTATTACTCAAATAATAAATCATATCTTTCTTGGAAAGTTATTCTGTTCTTATCCCATTTGTGTGTGTGTGTGTTTGGCGTTGAAGTAAATAACGGTTATCCACTTGGTATTTCTACCTTGTTACCACTTCAACTATTTTTAAAGGCCTGTACTCTTGCTTACACATCCTAAATAATCCAAGAATTTCTTTAATAAAAGAGATTTTATCATAAGTGCTATAAAAGAATAATTTCGTTTTTATATATCACAACACTGAGAAAACTGTTGGCGAAATAAATCTATATAATTAATAGGCAAGATCATTTTCTGTTATGGACTTTATGGCCGCATTATTTAACCGATTTTGATAAAACTGATTCCAAGTTATAAATACGTATTTACAGAAGTGAACGATGAATTAAATGTGTGTTATTGTGGGTTGAGTATTTTGGGATCTATAAGCGTTAAACATTGCTACTAATATATGTACACGAAAACATGCACATGCATGTAATATAGAGAAAAAAATTTTCTCCATTTTGCTATTTTTGGATGTGGGTGAATTGTAAAAATGTTAAAGGAACAAAAAAAGTAGAACATAGCAAATATTTTTATGTCATTAGAAAGTATTTTCTTTTTGTATTCAACTCTTCTGTTCAAGGAGCCAATTTGGTCTGATCAGACCAAAAGTATTAGATATTTTTTAGTATGTGAAAGATTTGGATAATTTTTATAGAGAAATGGAATAAAAAAAAGATGAATTTATTAAATTAATATGAAATTTACTTTTTTCGAAAGATAATCTTCTGTTATTATAATTTAAATATGACTTCTGGCATATGGCCGCAACTGCTGTCTGGGACGTACTCTAATCTGGAGGTCCAATAAATGACTTTAATCAACTTGTGGCCGTTTTATCGGGGAATGTTGTCCTCCGACTTCACATTTCCCCACAGAAAATGGTATAGCGGCGATAAACTTCACGATCTTAGAGGCCAATTACCAAACGTTTCCTTCAATAAATTAATTGTGGGATAAGATGTGTGACATGTTGAAGCCACAGCTCCTGCACATAATGGTTGTTCAATTAATGAACGAAAAGGTCAGTAGTAATGGCTATATAGCGATCACCATTGACTGTAATGTTCTAACTAACTGGCATCGTTTTTAAAGAAGTACGGACTACCACCAGCCCATAAAGCACACCAAACTCTCAATTGTTATGGATGTAATGGTGTATCAACCTACACTTGAGGATTATCATCCCCCCAACTACGGCAGTTTTCTTTTATAACTTATCTCCATTCAAACAAAAGTGAGCTTCAGCGCTAAACAAAATTCGCTTATGAAAATCGCAATCAACGGCAATTTTGTTTTGGCCCCATTTACCGAATCAACGCCTTGCTAGGTGATCGTGTGGCTGCAGTTCTTGCACGAGTTGGATTTTGTAAGCACGCAAACGAAGGTCTTTCCGCAAAATCCTTCATAAAGTGGATGGACACAATTCCTGTGTACGATGGCGGATAGACTGATTCGGGTCTCTTCTACGCTACGCTGCAATGACTTTTTCTGTACGCACTGTGTGACGTCTATGTGAATGCGTCTTATCATTTAGAGAAAACGTGGTGCGAAAACGTTCCATAGTTAATTTAATTAATTGCTTTGATGGACTATTACGTTGACCGTAAAAGGGACGTCGTGCGTGATACCTATTTCGAACAGAACCATTGTTTTCATAATAAATTTGCCAAATTGGAAGCGTTGTTCCGCTGTCAGTCTAATCATGTTGAAATGTCAAACCATCCTTAATATATATCACTTGACAGCTGACAAAATGGTCGCCAGTAAAAAAATTGTTCCCAACTTAAAGTTTTATAGCTCTTTAAAAACACCCTTTATAAAAGAACACCTTAATGATTTCCTTTAGATTTATTTACATTCTAAAAAATGTTCGCTTAAGTATTCGTATCATTTATTCCTTCATAGCTCTAGAAATATTTCTTATCCTTTTACTTGTTTAGGAAAATTAGCCAAACAACTTTTTTCTTCGTTAAACTTTTATTACTTCTTATGAAACTTTGTAGACTTTTGGTTTTCCCCGTTGCTTATATTGTTGGCTGGTGCAAAAGGTATAACTTCTACCCAACTACTTGTTGTAGTTTTTTTATGTTTGGCTTTTGTTTCAAAATTTTTTTTATCACTAGCGAAAAACAATATTAACCATGAACTAATAAAAGTAAAATAATTCCTTTGGTTAGCCAAGTTTTTATGGTTTAATTTGATTTAAATGTAAAAGAGCAAATGAATGAGAAAGAAAAAACTAAAGCTCATCTGCTTTGTACTTTGCGTTGACGGAGAACTACTTTATGTGATCAAGTTCATAAGAAAACATGTATTTTAACTTAGCTGTCAGTTGAAAAAGACGACGGATAACGTATGACGGATTCTATGTGTCTCGGCCTTTATACAGTGAAAATCCTGATGTTGCCAAATTGGTTACATAAAAATCGCTTAAACAAAATTTTTCGGATTGATTGAAAACGATTGGTTTCTAAAGCACCAAAAATGATTTCCAACGGAATGACAAATACGGAATTGACAGTATTCCGAACGGAATCTGTGACACGATAATTTCGTGTAATATCGGCTGACTTGCAAAATGTCAATTTATACAATGCTTAGCAACATTGCATGTATACAAGATCTGTATACAAAGTTTATGGTTATACCTTTCGGAGGTCAACCTTAATTTTTAATCAAATATTTTTGTTACTAAGCCTAGTATACTCTTTGAATTTGAAGAAAATTGTGGAAAATTTAATACATTGATTATTATTTCATTTCGTAAATATGACATTACAATGTGATGTATATCTAGCGATTTGTAAAACTGTTTAATTGTATACTACGTTGTTGTTCAGCTGTCAAAATTCCACATGAAACAATGCCCATTTACTTAAGCAGCTTTATTAAAATATTGCTATTAGCAAAGATTAAATCTTGCAAAATTTTTTCACAAACTTTGCACGCAAATTTACGAGCACTTTTTTTTCAAGTGTGTATAAAAAATGAGTAAGACTTTCTGAAGGCAATTCCTTCCAGGACACTACGCTTAGAAGTGCTAAAAAATATATTAATTTGTATGATCATAAGCAATTGATTAAAATTTATTTTCAAAATTACTTTAAAAATTAATTTTATTTTTCATAAAAGATGAATTAAAATAAATGAATAAAAATATTTCCTACTGCTGATTTGTCTTTTATTTAAAAATATCTAACAAAAAATATTTTGTACGTAAAATTTACGTCTCGTTGGTGTTAACGTAGTATAAAATATCGTTGTGGTTTAAGGGTTGAACATGCATTTTGATGGAAATACTGAACACTATACCCGACTTTACAAAGAAATCTCCAACTCTCGTTATAATTGAACAGACAAAGAAAATTTTGACTGCAGAGAATTTCGTCATAATGTTTCCAGACCTGCAACGATCTTATCATTTATCTGCTTTTGGTTAACCATGCATTTTTCGTTACATACATACATATTTTTTGGTTATCGGGAAAATTATTTTGCTAATATTTTTTTTTGAACCAGTAAGTTTTTGTGAAGATACTCAGTTCATATTTAAAAAAAAAGTTTTTTATGTGGTTGATTATTCATAACTGAATTTTCTTTTTAACATATTTTTTTGTTATCAAAATATAACACTTTATTCGAGTACTTCCCAAGAATTTATGTTCTTTTTTTTAAATGGTATGTATTTGCTATGTGGTAGCTAATCTATGTATGTATATGCTGCATTTCGGTGGCTGCTTGTGTCGTCAACTCATTAGTAGATCTTTACCACTAATCTAAAAAGTTTTGAAACTAATTTACTTATACACACTTCCAAGTCCGAATTGAGAATCAATTGAGAATCAAGTACAAATAGAATATTTTTAAAAAACATTTACAAGTAACACAGCAAACTTTTTTTATTCGATATGAATAAATCAAAAATTAAGTCATGAATTTTTTAATTTAAAATTTTGTTTTATTTATTTTCATCGAATAGTTTGCTGTTTGCTTTATTTCAAGTTCTACATTTATTTATAAAAAATTTTTATAATATTTGACTTTGTTTATTAAACAAATTAGTCTACTTTTAATGGCTCTAATAAATTATATTTTCCATAAAACAAATGCTTTTCCCAGTCTGTAGATGACAAATTTTTAAAAAACTGATAAAAATTTTACAACCTAAAAGCGACACACATTTGTGTTTTGACTAAAAATAATAATAATTTAAAGGGATTTAATTTTATGAGAAATATTTTGTAGACTTTACTGTAAATTGCTTAAATTTTCTTCTTTGGGTTTTCTTTTAATTTCCATTACTTGAGTTTAGCTGAAGCGTAAAATTAACAACTTAACACTTTCCATAATTTGCCAATGAATTTTTTTATTTTACAAATATTTTTTGCTATCTTTCTGCTTTTCTCTCGTAGTCAGTCAGCAAGAAAAAATATTGAGAAATAGAGTGAGTTGCAAAAAAGTCATTATGTTTTTTCTATTAACAACTAGAAGCTACCAATGTAAATGGCACGAACATCACTTATAATTAAGTGAAGGATTCTTTGATTTTTGGCTATGAAAACTTATCAGATTATTTTATGTTTAAACAAAATAAAAGAAAAAACTTTGGCGTATTAAAATAAATATTCGTTGAAGTGCAACATTTAAAAGTCTCCTAAATTACTCAATTAAAAAATTCCGGCTTGTTATGAAGTGATTTTTATTTCTGGCTAGAAAAAATCTTAACAAATTCTCAAATTTGTTTTTATTGTGAATAAATCACATTATTATTTAAATTGAATTAGAAACTTTATTATTAGAAACTTTTTTTATCGCTGTCACATAATCCCCAGCACTTTTGTTGAAACTTTTGTCTTATTCATTCGTGATTTTTTTATTGTTTTATCTAGATTTTTATTGTTTATATGATTTGTTTATGGCGCCTGAAGTTTATTAATATTTTATTTTCTCTTGTTTATTAAATTTTTTTGTTTTACCACACAAAACGTGTTTAGCGAGTTGAAAATTATTCGAATGTTTAAATTTTGAGTTTAAATCTTTGAAACAGCTTCAAAACTAATGATAATTATCATGATATTTTCATAATCATTTTTATTCAAATATATGATATTATAAAATTTGTCATGTCTCATATAAATTTAAATATATTTAATATATTTATGTATAATAAAATATAATGAAGCAATACTCGAAGCTTAAGCAAATTATCTATAGTTGTGCGAGATATAACAAGAAAGATCGCTAGGGAAAAAGAGAATTCAAAGTATACTAATAATATTTAGGACCAATAATTCAGTGCTTATTTTTACGAGAATAAATTTTTAATTCATTTTTTATTCTACATATTGAAACAATACTGGTTAGTACGAAATTCCCTCATCACTGTTTGGAAATTACTAATAATCAACACAAACTCATAGCCCGTTATCATCAAAGTATTCTACTTTGTAATTTAACGTTTTTGTTGTTTTTACTCTATATTAGGGAATTCACATATTACTGTGACCCTTGTTATTAGGGGATTTATAGCTCGTGCTCAAGCGGAATTAATATTTTTATATTATTATTATTACGAATAAACGTAATTATTATTCGAACTTATATTCTATTTCTGTTGAAAACTGGTTAAATAGTTGATATTCTTCTCAATTAGTATCCACTTTACGAAAATTGTAAAGATGGACAATTGAACGGTGATGAGAGGTGTAGCGGCCGTGAAATCAGTACTGATACGTTCTGCTAAAAACTGATTGGATATAAATAATAATATTTTTCAACATAAAAACACTCTTAAGGCCTCATTAGTCTTGACTTTTACTTTCTGTTCTGTTCTGTGCCGTTCTGTTGTTGAATTTTTGTAGTTAGAAGTTCTGTAAAAACGTATCAGCTGTTTCTTGCAGAATATACATAGCCGAATATACATATTTTATCGGTGGCGGCGGCAGTGTTCACCAATTTAAAACGGCGCTTCGTCTTAATTATCAGGTTGAATAATTTTAAAGGAAATAAGTTAAAAACGTTATTTAATTAAAAACAACTCTACTCACTATAAATTTTTCATGAATATAATATTTTTTTTATTAAAAATCGTCTTGTTTTTAATGTGTTTAAAGTCGATGGCGGCGGTCGTAATAAAAATTTATCAGCGATTACGCGGCAATTTTGTTCTGATCGGCTTGGTTTAATGAAACAAGCAGCTGTCTCTTGCTGTAACTTAGAACTGTAAGTAAAATTCAGTTTTCAACAGAATGGTCCGTAACAGAACAGAACAACTAATTGAAACTATATGTTTGGCATACACAAAAAATGAACAGCTGATCCGGAACACAACAGAAAGTCAAGACTAATTCTACCTTTAGTCTCTTTCACCAATTCTATTTAAATGTCAATTCATATTTAAACGTAGTTATTAATTTTCACCAACATATCTCCATTTAAATACTGATTTTGCATCTCTCTCACAACAGCTTTCTCTAGCGACACATACGAGTACATAAATTGTTTGTTAACAAAAATTAAAAATTTTCAAAAATTTGCTTATAATTTGTATAAAGCTAAAAATATTTCACAAATCAAATGGAAAGTGATGAAAGTGATTACCATTACGAAGTTATTGCAAAAGTTTTTGTCGAACGAAGACCGCGAACAATAAGAGAACGACGTAATTTTTTTTACATTTTACGATGAAGAGGACTTCAGATGTACATTCCGTGTATCCAAGGAAGCAGCATGGGCAATTTTGAAATTAATACGCCACAAAATAAAACATAACAGCAATTTTATGTCTTCGGACGAAAAATTTTTGGTAGGCGCTTCCATTTTCGCTAATTTGTTTTTTTCAGCTGAAAGTTGGTGCTGCCAAATTAAATAACAAAGGGCTACCATACTTTCTGGTTTTTTATATAGAAGTTGGTGAAAATAGATTTTTTAAACAGAATTAAAATAGAGATCTTTAATTAAATTAAACTGTGTTTGAATTTGTTTGGTGAAAGAGACTCTTAGTAATTTTGAATTTTCATTAATTCAATAAAACTGAACTTGAGCCTGATAATATTACTTTTCA
The DNA here is from genome assembly GCA_947311025.1 of Lypha dubia. Lineage (NCBI taxonomy): Eukaryota > Metazoa > Arthropoda > Insecta > Diptera > Tachinidae > Lypha > Lypha dubia. Next base: position 6,017,790 of record OX371263.1, read on the forward strand.
TATGAGAATTTAAATATTTGAGCAAAACTACAAATGTGCGCAAGAAATATTTATAACAAATATGAATATCTATGCATATATACCGTCATTAAAGTAAAGTAAAGATATCGGTAACTGAGGTTCGTCAGCTGACAATGTCAAACTCTATTGACATTTCTGTTTAGTAAGGTTTGGAAGTCATCACAAATCGGCCTATTGAGCAAGCAATTCGTGCAATTATATTTCGTTTAGGTGTTAGTATTATTCTTCTCGATTCAAAATCATCAACAAGGCAAAGAAATGTGCATACCGAAGAGAATATTGCTGCTGTAGCGCTAATCTTTCGAAATGAGCGCTTAACAATAGATTAATTGCTGATTATTTACAGAAGTGGTCTAATAAACTGGCCCCAGGTTCGAATTAACGTCTCTGGACTACTCTTTATCGGCCTATGCTAATTCATTGGTTTATTCCTACAAACTAGCAACTCTTGAACGATTGGAAGTCAATATTCAAATCACCATTGACGCCATACGATCATGGAATATAATTTTTAAATAAAGAAAAGTAGTAAAAAATTGGATTGACCGATTGCATCACCTAACTCGTCCTAGCCCTATGTCCATGCAATTATCTACCAGATTATAATAAAAAAAAAAAACTTTCTTTCCAACAATTAAACCAACAATAACAAATTAATATTGTCTTTGATCCCTTTCGGAAGTTGAGATTATGCCGCTGGAGCAGTAAGGAATTTTGTTCGTAATCGGCTTTTTCAAAAGCTTACGACCAAAAACTGAGTGATGCCTTAATATATAAGATTTAGAGAGAGTTAGAAAGAGAGTTAAAGATAATAAAATATACATGTTTTAAAAAAGCAAGTTGTCAGAACTAAACTCATCACTATAATTAAAAATATGTAGTAATTTTATATCACATCTACTACAATTTGACATTAAATCGCATGAAAGACATGAAAAGTTTTCACTGATCACAGAAAATAGTTCTAACATTTTTAATTAAATAATTTTTTATTCTTTTAATTTCTTTCTAACACTTTGGCCACAAAGTCCCATAGCAAAACTATAATAAAATGAAAAAAAAATTGCTGTCAATCTCATTAAATATTCAATTCATTTAACTATTCAATATTTGACCAGGCTTTTGTTTCAGCTTTTCCTCTTTGATCCTTTAGAGTTTCCGTCAACTAAATTTCACACTTTTATTAAATACTTTTTTGCTTGCTTTTTTTTTTGCACAAAACTTTTATTAATTTCCACTCTCTTAACAGAAAACTAAAAAAAAATGCAAAAAAAAATATTTTAGATTTATTGTCGTCAAGCATCAAGCCATCATCAATTTAATATGGCTCGTTGTTAGTAGATGCAGCAAAATGTAATTGTATGTGTATGTGTTCGTGTGGATGTGTAGATTTAATACACATCTTCTAATTTTATGCTACCGTGCAATTTTTCTATCCGTTTTTGTTTTTTGATTTTTTCCCTCTGTCTCCTTTCAGTTTGTTCAGGGTAAACTTCCTTTATTTGCAATTTGCTTTATGTCTAATTTATCCAAGTTTTTTTTGTGTTAATGCCTCTGTGTTGTCTGTGTGAGTATATGTTTCAGTTCGCTCCTTGCATTTTGTCCACCCGCCATTGTGTCTCGTTTTTTTTTTTGTATTTCAACTTGTGCTAGTTTTCCCATTATTTTTATTTTTGTTTCGATTTTTTCATTTCACAAGGATTCTGTTGGTGTGACACATCTCCATGGTGTTGCTCTACCAATAGTTTGTAACAGACTACGACAAGTGTCCTGCTTGAATATGTATGTATGTGTGTTAGTGTTTGGTTGTTGCATGTGCATATAAAGTAATGGGATTGTCTATCTCTGCTTAGTCAAGGCATTTTTCGGTTTTGTCCAATGGCAATAAATAAACAGGACATGTTGGGAAAAATGCTTAAAAACTATTGTTAAGCTGACCATATGGGAATTACAGAAAGTGGAAAAAAGGAAATTCAAGTAATTTATATGAAATTGTCAGATTAAGAACAGCTTTTTTCGCAGAATTGTTTTGCAATTAAACAGCTTAAAATCAAAGGAAACGTTAACAACGTGCGAGATCTACGAAAACATTCCCATTTCAATATTTTGTTCATAATTTTAATTAAAGTAGTCAAATCTAATTTAAAATAGTTCCATGTTCAAATAAGTTTATTTATATGGTCACCTTTATTTTGTTGCAACTAAATCTGCCTCTACTTTATACTCCTCTAGAGTTTTGGAAAATTTATATTTTAATTAATGTAATAGTTTTTTATCTTATTACCAGCCAGTCTAGTTTTAGTGTAATTTTATTTTAATAATTTTTCATATAATAAAAATGACAGAATTGTTTTTGTACTTTTATTAAAGAGGACACAATATTTTAAATATATTGAAATTTAATTTTAAGAGTAAAGCATTACGTATTTATTGTGTATATAAATACTTAGTCGTTTAATAGAGCGATATGCGAAAATTTTTATATATATGTTTGGACTTTTAAAGGTCAACCGTATTGATGAATTTCGTAAGGACTTTTCCATTTGCTGAATATCTTGTGCCGTTGGTTAGGCAGTTGAAGTGACGCTTCTTTGTTCAATGATTGTATCTTGTCAAGTTATTCTTCAGTTTTGCTATACTGATCGGTCTTGCATCTAATAATACGCTCAAACTAAGTTAGGTTTTTGCCGTCTGTCGTATAACACTATGCGACAAATGAAGACTTTCGGACTGCACTGAATAACTTCGACTGTATTATCAAAGGGAAAAGTGTACTAAGTTTGGTGATATTGTTTTGATCATTTGTTTTTATGGACCTCTAAAGATTTTGAAAATCAGTAGGCTCTTACCAAATTCTAAGAATTATTTATCTTAATATAGGTACCTGGGGGGTTACTCTGTAACTCGATTCGAAAAGAAAACTGTTCGAATTTGTATCTTATTTACATTGAAATTCGAATGCGTTTGTTTTCGATTCGAAATACAGAGTAACCTCACTAGCTTTGGTTTTTAAATTCTTCTTGCAAAAACTTTAAATTAACTTAACAAATTTAACAATTTGCTGATACAATTTCTATCTTTCATTTAAAAGTTGTATTTCTCTTTACTTCTAATTCCAGAATTCTGCTTTACTTCATCCTTTAATCACCTGCATACAGAAAAATAAATTTATTTTCCTCTACATTTAAAATAAACGAGTGAGTTACCTATAAAAAATCAATTTTCACATTTTCATGAGATTTAAATGGAGAAAAACAAAACATTTAGTAATCAAAAAACAAAAAAATGCAAAAGTAAATCATGCGTTATTGTAGAATTGTATACATAAAAGTATTTTATTTTTATTTGCTTCTATACATACATACATGCATACATATAAATATATAAAATACTGTGAATCTCGTCACTAAAAAACCAACCATAATAATTTATGGAAAAAATAGCTTGTTTAACATGAGATATAAAAAAAAAAAACAAAAATGAATGTATCCAAATCACAATTCGCTCTCAGACACAAGCCAGCACTTACACATACACAGTAACACACATACTTATAAAAACAAACAAATCCTTTTTGGGAAAACAATAGCATAAGAGTACATACACTCATGACTATAAGCGTGTATGTTAATGGAAAAAAATGTAGGAAACCATGATTCAGTCATACGCATAAATCACTAGTTTAATAAAATAGAAAAAAGGAACCTACAACAACATATAAAATATTAAATAAAATGTATGCGACTATAAAAAATTTTATAAAGGTTTAGTAACCATCATTTGCCAGTGTCATCATTCTTGTTGTATAAAGTACAATACAATAAAATAAATATGTAGGTATACAATATCCACACAAAAATATAAATGTGAAAATAAGGCCAAGTTCGTATTCAAAAAGTTTCGGCCGTAAAAAGTACTAAGATCAAAATAAGGACCAAGTTCTTGATAGGTACAATTCCATCTCATTTCTAGGCAACCTGTAAGCTTGGCAAAATTTGTTTGCCTTTCTAATATGGGAAAGAATTCTTGGAAAAATATTGCCAAGCTTATAGGTTGCCAAGAAATGAGATACAATTGTACCTATTCTTTCTAAATATTTCAAAAGCTTCAATATCTCTTATTAAGTACATATACACGTATGTATTGTTCTTAAATATGTATTTAAAGGTGTCTTTTTCTATTCGCCACGATTCTCATATTGGCATATATTTTTACAAGAATCTGCTGCTTTATACTTCATGTACAATATTTTGCAACTACAAGAAATATGAAATTTTTTGATGCAGTATATGCGACTTGCTCCACGAAAAGGGACCTCTGCGCCGAAAAGAGGTTATTGAGAAAAACGCGTTTAAAAAAAGCAGCAAAAAATAGAAACTTGGGGTTTGGGGCATTTGAAAGAGCGTTTTTTTTTTCCTTTAAGAATCACTCAAAAAGTAAAAAAAAATTTTTCGGCGCAGAGGTCCCTTTTCGTGGCGCAGGTCACATATATGTATGTACAACGCAAAATATAGTGTGTACATACATATACATATCGATTCTTTATTGCAACGTAGTCATATCTCAAAAAACTCAAACGTGGCAAAATGCATTTAAAGTTTTCAAAACGTAAGCATTTATGTATATGGACGGCTTGATCATGTAAGTGATTATTACTTGGGTTTATGAAATATTTTTTTACAAATAAGGAAGGTATTGAGAAACTCATTTTCGTCAGTAACTGAAAAATTTTGGTTGACTATGTTGCAATAAAGGAGCGATACGTATGTATATAAGTACATATTATAAAAATATTTCTTTTTCGTATACTACGGAAAATATTCAATAGTTTGTTAAAATAAAATATTTTTAGTAAAACTATGAATGTGTTTCTTGGCAGGATAATATTTCTTTAGTTTTATTATAATATTATTAAATATGTGCATAATTTTATTAGTGTTTTTAAACACTGGGTTAAACTAACTCATCAATATAGCAACATGCTGCATAACATGGGCATATATGCACAGATACATCATATTTAATATTAATACAGTGAACTCGCAGAAACGTGAACTAATTTTTACCGTGGGTGATCACTATTTCTATTTTGTTCACGTTTTAGATTGCATTTTGTAACATTTTTTTCAGTCTCTTTAATCTTTTGTTTTATATTAAAATAAAGTACGTGGTTTTTAGCTATGAAACATTTTTCGTTTCTACTTTTTGTAAGAAAAATATGTAATTTTTTTTAAAAAAAAAAGGCTCTGTTAAAATTATTTCATTTATATAACATATTAAAAATGATTTTAGTAGATGAAACCCAAAATTTTTAAATAGGCATACAAAATTAAATTTAAACGTTTGAAAAATGTTTACGTTTTAGAGCCTTTATTTTACCTTAGTTCACGTTTCAGAGTAGTCTATGTAAAGAAAAATAAGTTCATCTTTTTGGGTAGTTCATGTTACTGAATGTTCACGTTTCTGCGAGTTCACTGTACATAAAAATTTTCTTATCATTTGATTCAACTTGCCAAAAAGTTGTTTTTACGCCATGCTGCTGTTTGTGTGTCATGTCGCAAATCATAATGAACAAATTTACTAAATTTTCCATCCCTGCGCATTCGTTCGCTTAACCGTTTAACAAAGCCATTTTAAATAAATATGTATGTACGATCATACTGAATCTTGGTAATAGTTTAACGGTAAAAGTGACTACATACACATACTTTGCTTATGCAAGACTAGACACCCACCCACAGCAAAAACACTTAAGCACAAACAATCTTATTGGTGTATGAAAAATTGGCGTACTTATGCCAGAGATAGAAAATGTTTTCTTTTATTTGTTTAACTTACTATAACGAGCAAAAGTTTCAGTCTTTACACACTTTACTACTGATTCTATTCGACTATATATTTTCTGCAATTGAATCCGTGATTTGGTTCTTCAAAAAAGGAAAAAGAAAAATATATTTCTATATTTGTAAATTTAAATGTGTTTCATTACAAAAATTGTTTTTCGTTTTCGCTCTTTAAGGAACCAAAATAACGTTTAATTCCGTTTCCGAACAGAGTCGAACTCTGTGGCATGGTTGTATCATGGATTTCGGTACTAGTCATTTGACTTACATTAATTTTCAGTTTATTTCACTAAAAAATTATGTTGTTGTACATAGTTTTTGTTTTAGTTCTTAGTTCTCTAAGGGTACTCGTATCTGCTTGATGTCATAAAAAAGGTCGGGTGTTATCATAGTTTGTGTTACATCTCTAAATGAACTTGATGCCAAAAATAATCTACCATTATGCTGGGTGCCTGGCTACGAAGGTAATGCTGGATGGGCAGACTGTCTGGCCAATAGAGGAGCACAACGTAAATTTATAGAACCGGAACCCTTCTTTGGTATATTGCGGGGATATGTCAAGGAACACAATAGATCAGGGAATCAGATGGAATAATCTCACCACTGGGAATCCCTCCAAGGCGTAAAACAAGAAAAACGTTGTATTACTTTATTTCAAAACAAATCCCAAAAGTACTAATAGACATAAATGACCATCGATTAAGGTTAGTTTACCGGACACTGCGGTCTTCGTAGACATCAATTCATCATTGGAGAGTCTGAGACCGATCTATATAGATTATGTGAAACGCAAAGAGATACGTCGGAGCACATTTTCTGTGACTTCCCGGCGGTAACGGAGAACATAATAAAGATTTTTGGTGATAATTCCCAATGAGATTCATAATCTCTCTCCGTGTAGAGCAGCCTTTGTCATAAAGAGAACATGTAGGAAATATCAATGTATTGGTGTTTTTTACACTTGTAGAAATTGATTGTTACATTTATTTTTTTACTGTAGCCAAACATCATATTAAACGTTTGTATGCATACACACTGGATTGGTTTAGCGTATTTATGGACGAAAGAATGAACGAATGAATGAATTTACATAATTAAAAAAAATTTCCATTAAAAAATATATATACAAAAAAACTTCTTCCCACTCAACAATCCACATCCTGAAAAATTAAAATATTCACAGTGTACTATGAATAACAAATAAAGAGACTAAAAAAAAATAAATATTTTCTTGCCCTCTTTTGCATGTGTTTTGTTGTTGCAAATTCTAAAATAAAGCGACAAAGAACCTCATTCATTGACTGCTATCATACAAATGAGTACGTTTCGTATTTTATGCTGGGAACATAATTGGGACGAACGACGAATTTTTCGTTGCGATTATTCGTCGTCAAAAATAGAACACATGCATTCATATGAAAGTGAACACAGCACCAACGTCGACGAAATTCGTCGTACGTGACGAATTCACTGATAGATTTATTTCTATTTCATACGCCGACGAACGACGAAGAAATCAGTACAGCGTTACCATGTTTTTTTTAGTTTTAAAATATATTAGTAAATAATGTTAATTTTTACTTTAATAAGTTCTTCTTTTTATGATATAGAGCATTTTAGTTAAATATACATAATTATTAATGATGAAATTTGTTTTTAATAGTTTTTTTTAATGTTTAATTTTATAAAGGAATTATTTTCTTTATACGGTCACACTATTGTTGTTATGTTTGTATGTATATAAAAACAAATTTGTAATAAAAAATACACACAATTTTTTGGAGTACTTGGCTTTATTCACACCCTTATTTTACTTCGGTGGGCAGTGCATTCGGTCTCACTAATAATGTGATATTTTGCAAAAAAAAAATCAATCATTTACTTGACCGTTTTTAAGTTCTGAATTTTTTTATTGGAACCGAGTGATGTTTAATCAAAGAAATTTCAATTTGTCAGGCTTAAGTTTGTTTTCTCTAAACTTAATTTTTCAAAAATTAAATTATTATTTTAATTAGAAAGAAAAATCTAGTAGCTCTTAATACTTGAACAGACAAATAAAAATTAGTCTGCGCGGAAGGTTGAACTGACATCACGATGTTTCGAGACTAACCACAGTCTCACATCAGAGTTGTCTATGGCTTAGACCTCACTGCCATCTGCACTGTTACATGTGAGTTTATACACTACAGCTTTATCATTTTTAATGGGTTTGAACTTTACTATACTTGTCAAAGCCTATTTTGTTCAAGTTGAGCTTGATTCTAGTGTTTTCCGTTTTTGCTTTGACGATACCAACAAACTAGAAAATGCACAAAAAATAATATACAACTGTACCATGTTTTCCAACCCTGATGTATGTTAAAATTTATGAGATGTGTTTGGGGATGTTAGACAAAAAAGCATTCCATATAATATTTTTCAACACACACAGAAACATGCTAACCACATACACACAAAAATATACATGCTATTTCACTTCTATAATTTTTTTTTGGAGAATTTTATACCAAAAAAAAAAAATTTTTTATCTGAAAATGTACACATGTGAGTGTATGTATGTACATATGTATGTATGTGTTAAAATCAGGGAAAATGAAAATAGACAGAATGAATGTAGGCTTCCTAGCACCCTGATGATTTTTCAAATGGCAGATTTCGGTATTATTTTCCTTATTTTTCTGTCACATATTTCTACTGTCGCTATATTTTCTGCAAATACACATTTTTTATGTTTATTTTTATGGCCATGTTGAGGTTATGTTTTTCTTCGACTAAACACTCCCAATAGGTGCCTCAGTATTTAAAAAAAAATATTTACTAAAAAAAGCAATCGCAAAAAAAACTGCAAAAAAGGCAAAAAATGAATAAAGGCAATACATTTTTTTAACTTAGGATGTATGAAAAATAAAAATATGCAAATTTGTGTTTTATTTATACTATTTTTATTTTTGAAAAAAATTTACAGATTGTTATATGTTTTTTTCGTTTTTTTATTTGTTTGTTGTAATGTGTAAGTCTATTTTCCCGGCTTTTTATAGAGTAACAAATTCAGCAAAAAAAAAATAATAGAAGTGGAAGTAGACAAATTGTGTGGTATTGTTTTTAAAGTCATATAACAGACTCGCACATTTATTACATGACATGCGATTCATGGGCAACAACAAATGTATATACATATGTATGTATTTTTTTATAACATTTTTAATATTCTTTCGGCAATAAATTATCGGATAATTGGAAAGTAATATAGAGAGCCTTAAATTTATGGTAAAATAAAATGTTGCAAACAGTAAAATTGAAGTTTTTACAGAAAACAATTAAAAAGTTTAGTTATTTATTGTAAAAGTTTGTCAGGCAAATTAAATAAGCAATATTTTTACTATAGAAATTAAATGAAATATTCTATCAGCATGTTGTCTGACAAATTTTACCAATCTGTTGCTTCAATAAACAACAACAAAGTGTTAATGACGAACACCTTTTACAGACATTTTTAATATTGTTGTACATATTTTCATGACAAAAAGGATTAAAATGATGTCATCGTGAACTTTAATATGGGCTCTTGATTCGAAACATAACTTTGTCCAGGTCAAAAAATTTCTTTTATTCCAGAACTAATTTGAAACACATTGTCAGACTTAATTTTTCTTGAAGTTTCCCTTTTAATATTTTTTTTTTATATATTCCGTTGCATAAGATCTTTTATTGGCATACAGGCAATTTTTAAAAGTGTAATAAAATTAAAACCGGCTAAAATAGATTGCAGTCTAATACAACTCGATCGTTAAAAAATACAAGTTCTTGAAGCCATTAACTATCCCCTTAAATGGTCACATAAACTTTTTCAATATTCAATTTTAATGAAATAGTTTTCTAAATGCAGCATATTAATTGCATGTTTATGAAAAACACTTTAATGAAATGCTCGTTTTTTTTTGCAACTGCAGCTTAAATATTTAAATTATTCAACAACAAACACAACAAAAATTGGAAAACAAACTAGATTTTTTAAAACAATACTTGCGTTTTTATATATGGAATTAATATAAATGAAAGAAAAACTAGACACTCTATATGTAAGTATGTCTGAATTTTTTTTTTTTTTTTTTTTTTTTTTTTTTTGGCGATGCACGGTGGAGTTCTCGAAAAAAAGTAATTGTCGAAAATAGTAAAATATTGGGGTCTATTCCAGAAAACGCGTCGAAGAAGTGAAAATTTACATGTAAAACAAAAACAAAATTGAATACATTTAAAAAATTTGGTTTTGTTTATCAAATAAATTTTACTGCTTTTCATAGAGAGAGAAACGCGTTAAATTTCTCACGTGTATTTAATTTAAGAAATGTATGAAAAGCAAAAACAATTCTTGAATTTTTGTTTTTGGTTCCATGTAAATATTCACTTCTTCGACGCGTTTTCTAGAATAGATATAATTATTATTTAAACAAGTTTTACACAACCGCAAAATTTCTTGATGATATGTTACGTTTTTGTGTATATAACAGTTAAACTCTCCACATAATTCTGTGTACAAAAAAAAAAAAATTAATAATTTTTAGGTCTCAGGACTTCTTCATCTGCACAATATTTTTAGTTTCGTACAGCTTTGTAAATTAAAACCAGTTGTATAATGTTTTTCTATACTAAGAATTCTGTCTGGTAAAGTTATTTCTTAAATATACCAAAAAAAAAATTTGTGTGTTACATAATTACTAGGGAGATCGATTATTCGACTTTTTCCGAAAACCGGCTTTTCAAATAGTTCGAATAGTTGCATTTTTAAAAAAACTGGTTTTCGGCTAAAAATTTAAAAAATAACCGGTTAACCGATTATTTCATTAAAATATATAAAAAATAAGTTATTTATATAAATTAAAGTTTAATAAATACAGAAATTGCCCCCTCCCTCCCCTCCTCGTGTCACTAGCGGTTTGCAAAATAGATAGTAGCCGATTCTCAGATACTTATAGTATAACAGTTTATTTATCATTATAATTATTTACTTTGGATACATCTGTTTCTAAAAATGTCTGTATATTCTCATCTGATGATGTTTTTAATATTGAAAATTGTAAGTGCTAATATTTAATATTTTATAATATATTTTAGATGTATAACATATTTTTTAGAAAAGAAAATCCATTATTATACAAAATAATAACAAACAAAAGACACAGTTTTCGTGCAAAAACTGTAATAAAAAAATGTTATACGAGAACTTATTCAAGAAGTTTTTTTTTTTAACAAATTCGTGTGACATTAATTAAAACATAACCTGATATCTAATCTCCTAATTTAAACTAGTATAAAAACTGTTATAAAATTTTTATACGATTTTTTTAAGTAAAATAATATGATGTTAGGGGCTGTGCACATATTACGTAACGCTCGAGGGGGGAGGGGGGGTTAAAGATTTGTTACGAATTAAAAGTTTTGCACTAAAAAATTAGTAAAGGAGGAGGGGTATAAAATCTCTGAAAACAGCGTTACGTAATATGTGCACAGCCCCTTACAACTATTTGAAGGATATTAAACAGTGCCCGAATAGTTACATACGTGAACGTAAAGCTTGTAACGTAAGAACCCATTGAATTTTTCAATTATTACGTGACGAGTTGTACGTTCACGGACGTAACGATTTGGGCCCAGAATCTTTCTTTACAAAAAAAAAATTTATATGTGTCATGTATATTTTTTCCTAGAGAAAATTCACCACATCTATACTATTAGTTTGATTATTGATTATAAACTTACATGACCCACTGTACATAAAATTTTTCTCGTCAGTAATCTTATCTGGCCATAAAGTGTATAAAGGCGCTTGTACATGTCACTGTTTTAATATTTTGCATTTGCATATATGCAAATATTCCAGTATGACAACATGCCACACTTGTTACCGACACAAACACATATGCCTAAGAAACGAGGGAGGTGCGCAAATTACTTGTTTGTTTAAATTCTCTATTTCTTATAGCTTTTGTTTTTTACTTTTAGCCTCGTAACTTTTTATGCTGCAAGAAAAACTATATGAACATTATCGTTTACAACCGAAAATATCTCTGCCACTATAAATTAAATGCTTCAAAATGCAGGCAAGCAACACAACACATTAATTTTTATATACTTGCAGTCGAAAAATTAAGAAAAACTTCATGCAGACAACAGACAAAATAAAAATATTAAACTAAGGATAGCAAAGTGTGCAACAGTGAAACTCATCAATATAACACAGCATTTCATTTTACTCTGTATAATAAAACAACTAACAGCTCTGTAAAGCTGCCACTGTTTCTTTGCTAAGGGGCGGCGTCTCATTCGAAGCAACAACTTCTCTAGTGTGTCGCAGTAGATAGTTTTTATCTTAAAGATTTTGGTTGTCTTGACAGTTGCAATCTGCTGGTCACACTATAATTACAGGCTGCCTGCTGCTGCCATTTTCTGACTGCTGGCCCGGTCTGTCAATCAATTTGTTTTCATAAGAAATTATAAATAAGTTGACAACACAGTCGGAGTTTTAATTTTATGATACATTTACAGTAAAATTATTAAATCAGGAAAAAACAAACATTAAAATAAATTAAGAAAACACACATGAAATTCGTATGAATATTTTTGAAAACTTGAATGTGACACTGTTACAAATTGAACAACTAGGGCAAATGATAAATGGGCATTAAAGGCAATAAAAAAGATATTTAAAATAAAATAAATAGATCATAAAATATCATCATAAATTAATGAATACAAACATAAATACATACGTAAATAAATGATCCATGAATAAATTTTTTTTAACCTCAATTATTTTTTCTGAACAAGGCGCTTACAATTAAATACGGTTCAGTGCTTTTTTAAATAAATTATTAGTTACAGCTTGCTGAGAGATTTAATCTTCATTACAAAACCACCTAATCGTATTTATTTAAACGTTTCAATCAATTATTTTATGATTTTCAAATGCGGGTACTCGCATTTTAAATCGTATTACACACAAAATGCTTATGGTTACTTACTTTAGAAAGTAAACGGCTATAAACCGATTACTGATTCAGTTTTTTCACCGTCATGGCATTTTTTTCAGTTATAAAAGTTGTAGGTAATTTTAGTTATTCTTTAGTTAAAAAAAGTAACCGGTAATTTGTCAGAAAATAATTTATAATATTTATTAACTCCCTTGCAACTACTGTATGTATACTTCTAAATGTATGTATGTATACTTCCAATCATTAAGTTAATTCTGGTAATATTCCTTCATTATGGTTACTTTTAATTAAATAATGATTAGTTTTGTTTTTTTTTTGTGATTTCATTTAATAAAAAATAGTTTCTTCTAATTCCAATATTCTTTTAATCAGCAAAATCTTTTTATTAACGATAATTTTTAACAGCTATCACGCATGTTTAGTTTTAACAATTAACTATTGTTTTTAGTGCCACCTTGTAAAATTTAACATTTTGAAGCATACAAATTTAATATAAATAACCGATTAACTTTAATGTGATTAACCATTTTTTTTTTTATTATAAATTATTATTATATTTAGGCAATAATCATCTATTAGTGTTTTCCACTTTTAAGTTTGTCTAATGCGAAGCTGATTTTAATCAAAATTTTATAAGGTTTCATGGAAAAGTAACCGCAAAAACTTTTACGTATCATCAAAGTAACCGCTTCTTTTGTAAATACTAACGTTATTTAGGGCTGAAGTATATATTAACCCGTTTATTTTATATATTCTATAATACTTTATTAGTTTTGGGTTCTTTTACTAAAGTGTAAATATGATTACTATAATTTTTATTTTAAATGAGATTATTATTTTTAAGGTTACCGGGTTAAAATGCAACAGCTTATTTTTTAACAATATTTTTACTATTTCGAAATGGTTGCTTGATAAGTTGTCGATTTATTTAGGCAAAACATTCGAATGTCCTTGTTTTTAAGCTAAAAGTTTCTAATTATTTAAAAGTCATATTTTGAGAATTTTTAGCAGTTGGTAAAGCAAGTATTTGTTTTGTTCCAACACAAACTCAACCGAGTTTTTAGAAGATTATCTTATCTCATTTAATGATGAAGACTGCATATTTCAATTACAACTAAAAAGCTCTTGTATGTTAAATGGTTACTTTTAAGACTTATTTTTTTTATGTATCCAATGCAATATTGTAAACGGTGCAGATTCAAAATGGTTACTTAACAAAACAATCATATTTAAGCTAAATTTTAAAGCGACGTTAACACTCAAATTAAAATTTATACTTTTAATATATATTTTGACTATATGAATGATGTTGACGATTCTTTTAATTTTATTTAATAGTTATTTGTTAAGTAATCGGTTACCGATATTAAGCTCGAATATCTTTTATGGCAAAGATTAAGAAGAAAATGTGCATTTTATGTTAATTTTATGTATTTCTAATGCAATACTATAAATTTGGATAAAGTTTGTTGATGGTTACTTAAAGAAGTAACCGTTAATTTTTCATGTAAATTTTATACAGTGCGTTTCATATAATGTAAATTAACAATATAATCAAAAGTTTTGCGATTTTGAAAACAAGAGTTTAAGCTATTTTTTATAAATTTTCTTCAGGTATAAATTCTTAATGTTCATAATTGTAGACGAATTTTATAAAACTATAAGTTATATAAAGATTAGTATTTAATGATTTTACTATTTTAAAGTTTTATTTTCTTAATATTCCTTGTAGTTACTGCAACATTCCAGTTTGGTTTTACCAGTCAGCAAAAACATTTCGTTACCTAAACAAAATAAATAAAGTCTAAGCAGATTATTTTGATAAAATTGCAATTGCAGACAACTCGAGTAGAGCTGATAAAAATTGCCCTTAGGCCACTTAAAAGTCACCTATAACACAACTAAGCTTTTCTGACTACTTGCTGGCTTTCATAACATCCATCGCCAGCTTTCATTTGTAGGATTTAATAAATGAATTTATTTTCAAAATGTGAATGTAGTATGTAGTATGTTGTGCTTTTCCATTCTGATGATGTTGCTGTGTGAATCTAGAAGCAAACAAGTGCTGTTGCTTAAATGGTATACGAGTATGTTGTTAAGAATATAGTCACACACAGCCACATAGAGATTGCGACAGTTATGTTTGTATAGTTTTAACTGGAATAGATGACTACAATTTGTTTAGACAAATTCTAACCTAACAAAAGCCTTGTAAGTCAATTTACCATGTAACATCCAGCCTTAAGTCAAGTCATAAAATCAAATAATTAAAAATTAGTTTTTTCTTTCAGGTTTTCTTTTTTAAGTTCGCTTTAGTATTTAGTTTTTCACTCTGTGTTTTGGGTAAAACAGAAAATTGAATTGGCCAAAAGTGTTGGGCAATATTAATAAAAAAGTACTTATTGCAGATTCGGTAATTCTGTAATTTCCGCCATAAGTAAAATAATAATAATAATAATAATAATAATAATAATAATAATAATAATAATAATAATAATAATAATAATAATAATAATAATAATATTAAGTAGGTACTCAAACAAAAAGTAAGACAAAAGTATTTTGATACTGTTTTTATTTTGTCTACTGTTGCTCTTAAAAGTCCCTGACCATGAGTCCAAAAACCTGTAAGCTTGGCAATATTTTTTTGCCTTTCTAAAAAGTGCCTTTTTAAAAAGCGTTTTCGTTAATTTCTCATCAGGGCCTACCTGTGCACAAAATTTCAGCTTTCTAGCTATACCGGAAGTGCCCCTAACAAAGAAGGGTCACCCTAGTCCTCCCGGGTGGAAAGTGCCCCTTTTCAGATTTTTCTGATAAATTTCTCACCAAGACCTACCTGTGCACCGAGTTTCAGTTCTCTAGCTATACTGAGAGTGCCCAATAATATTGATGAGTCAGTGAGTCATTGAGTGAATATGCACATATGGAATCTTTTACGGTAGAACTTTCAAACTTAACCTGTTAGGTCACCTCTGTGGGGGGACCTCATGTTTCTAGTTATGAGGGGGGTAAAAACAGCTCGAATGATTTCGTGTATAAATACACACTGTGTGGCCGGAACTTGGCCTGGCGCACTACCGTGCGCCTAGATCATTGTTATTATTTTCACATTTGTTGTTTTATCCATCTACCAAGTCTTAGGACATTTTACCAATTCGTTTTTGATTTTTTTTCCAGTTGCCAGGCAATAATTTCATTTCAAATAATTTGTGTCGGTTGCAAACATTACTGGCAGAGCAAAGAAGAAACATTAAAATATAAATTTACCTGAATATGTTTTTTGTATGCTTAAGTAATCACCCGCACCACCACCGGTACCAGAGTCATCATGTTCATCAATGTGATTTTCATCTTGACTGGGCTGGTAATAACGTTAAATGTAAATGTTTTAAGCAATATTTCAAATATTTCACCCAACTCTCTCCTTCCTACTATGCATATTCTTGCCATAAACAAATAATGCTTACAGCCACAAATCAGGTATGATTGTCTGAGTGAAATTTCAAATGCAACATGCCTGATTAATACTGGTGTTATGTTGTATGGTTTGGTGAAAAGCTCTCGTTTTGGATTAAAGGATTCGCTTCAAATTCTAAATGTAACTTACAGCATTTTGTTGATTCCATTTATAACTTTTTTTCCAAACGTTCGATTTATTATTTCTTAAAATTTTCGTTATTTCTAGCAATTTACTTGTTGTTTGTGTATATATATGTACACACACTTTTTTTTGCTTGCCAACTTCTAACGATTTTTTATTGGGTGGCTGGGAGTTAAGTTGAATAATATGGGGAAAAAATAAAAAAAAAAACGATATTCCATTTATTTCCATTTTTGCGAAAATTGCAAATGATTATTTATGGAAAAGGAAAAAAGGAGTAGCAGCCAAAAGTCTTTAGATGTATTAAAAAAAAATAATATAAGAAAAGCGTTCAAATCGAAAACATACATTCATATGAACATACATACGTACAAAGTATGTATCTAATAAGCGTACACACATGTTGGCAGGAAAACTCTTATGGAATTGTTTTTAAAGTAATCGGTTACTTTCTTTAAGAATGATTCAACAAATATTTTAAACATTGTCTTAATTTTAAACTATGTATGTATATTTGTAAATTATGTTTAAATTATTTGTAAAAATAAAGCTTTATTATGTATTTGTAAAAAAACTAATAAATATTTAGAAAGGTATATGCTTAACGTTTGCAAGCAAACGTTTACTTTTTGGTTAACCAGTCCGGTAGCTTGAATGGTTTCTCTTTCAATAACTATAAAAGAACATGGTTCCATTTTGTATTTATTTTTGTACGAGTAGGTTAAGTTAGGTTAGGAAGGATAGTGTGAAACACACATCCACTCGGAGACCCAATTGGATCCATTGTGATCCCCTTCATTTTAATTTATTGACTAATTAGTCTCCTTACTGCCCAAGGATAAACACCACTTAGTTCCCAGGATAAAGCCCCTCAAGTTGCACTTCGCGATATCACTAATGCCATCATGGAAACGTCTGCTCAGCCATCTTTGCCTATGGCGTTGCAGCCTTGGGCAATGGCAGATGATATGCTCTATAGTTTCTGGCTCCTCTTTATCCCCACATCCTATAGAAATCTGGAGTGTCATTTTCCCATATGCTGGTCCTCGCTCTAACCGAGCAATGGCCAGTAAAGGCGCCTACTAAGACTACATACCCAGCAGTAGATCAGATTTACCTGAGTCTAGTTCTATCCATATGGACCTCGAGACTCTACAATCTTCTCTATTCCTCCAGGAATGGTTAGTTCTGCTAATTACCCAATTACTGAGTTCCCTATAGTAGTGACCGATTGGAGGTTTAACCGACCTGTCACTAACTGCCACATCTAATGCTGACCCTATTCTTGCCAGCTCATCAGCAATTTCATTTCCCTCAATATTGCAATGTCCTGGTACCCAACATAGCCTAACGCTAAATTTGTCCATAAGCAAGTTGAGAGATAGCCTACACTTGCTGACCAGCTTCGATTTGACACTATGCTCCTTCAAAGCATTCAGCGCCGCCTGACTGTCAACGTAGAATGTTACCTCCACGCCTTCAGTTACGTGTTCTGTTACTAATTCCGTGGCCCTGAGGATCGCTAGGATCTCAGCCTGAAATACACTATATTCATTCGGTAGTCTAAAAGACCTACGAACGCCTGTTCCTAAAAAATAGACGCCAGCATCCGTGCCTATTTCCATTTTCGATCCATCTGTAAAGACCGCGCAGCCCTCGTACAGTCTATCAGATTTGACCAAAGATTTCTATCCGGAATTACTAGTGAAGGCGTTCTAGGGACTAATTTCCCTACAACCTTGGAGTCCGTACACCCAGGGGATATGGTCTCCCGTCTGCTAAAACTATTCTTTTTCAAGAGTGATGTATGACCTGTAAATCCTGGCCTTACAAAGCCCGCTTCCATAAGCCTGAGCAAACTCCTTGATGCCGTTCTCAACACAAATTCTTCAATGGGAAGTAGGTGAAGGATGACGTCCAAGGCAGCCTGATGTGTGCTCCTCTGGGCCCCAGTAATACCCAGCGAAGCACACCTATGGACCTTAGCAAGCAACTTCCTATAGCTTTCTGTCCCCAATGCCTCCCACAATATGACACATCCATCAGAAATCACCGGCCTTTTCTTGAGCCTTTCTAGTATGTTTTTTTTTTTTTTTAAATTTGTTATCTACAAAAACACCCAAGTATTTGGCTCCCTTTGCCTCCTTTCCGACTACATGGAATTTGTTATGGGTGCTTTGAGGATGACTGTTGTGTGGTACACTTCTTTCGTAACTTGTTGTGTTGGTGTCGGTGATAAAGTCATACAATTTGTATGGCACAACATGAATGATACACTTAATCATGATATTATAGAAGTCTGTGAATGATGTCGTTAATTAGTTTTACTCATGGATAATAGAGGCATTGAGGAATCCAAAGCTGCCTCTTGATGAATTTTGCATGATAATACAGTTTGACGTTTTTCAAATCTCCAAAAAAGCATTCAAGCCAAGTCAAGCGTCAGCTAAACATCAACAGAAAGTGGTCTCCCTAATCATGTATTTGATTAAAGCAAAATGTTAAATGTTGTCGCTAATTTAATCGCTGTCATTGAAGACAAAACGATACATATTGATTGAAGACAAAAAGTTAATACGTTTAAGACACGTCCCGTAATAATATCACTGAGTTTAATTAAAATGATCGATACAAGATCGATAACTTCGAATATTGTCGCCAAAAGTTTTTGCTACAGAACAACAGGAAGTAGTTTGTCGCCCATATTGTAGTGAATGATTATTTCCTTGGAATCATTGCGTAGAAACATATTCGACAGTGCACAGGAATCGTCAAAGACAATGCAATGCGTCTTTCAAAGTTGTAGCTATTTTTAATCGCTACTTGTCCGATGTTGGCAAATTTCTTTCGAATTTCTTTAACTTTTTCATAAATTTCGATTATTCTTTCACTTATCACAACCTTTTAATCAATTTTAGGACTGGTACGAAATCGCACTTATTTTTCTCCTTTTGTTATTTTATTTCTATTTTTCAATGGCTGCTTCAATTAAATACATATTTCCAATACATTTATTGTGCTACCAAAGTAATTACATTAATTTATTGTGTAAACAGTTATTTATAATTTATACTTTTAACAAATTTTTATGACTTCTTCTCCCTGGCAAATCGTATTTATTTATATTTTTTTTTTTGCTGTTTAAAAGCAAACATTACTGTTTGCATAATAAAAAACATTATAAAAAATATGTATGTAAAAATCATTGTTATTTCAATTATAATTACCAGACCCCAGACTATATGAAAATAACTCCATACAATCTGCAGTCCATAAAGCTTCAATACCATGAAACAGATTGTAATAGCAGAAGCCAACAGTAGTCAATCGTGTGTTTAATAAGATGCGGAGTGTATTAAATGAAATGCAATGAAAAAAACTACGCACATTTTCTTTACAACCATAGTTGTTGCCAGATAAAAACCCGTCAAGGTTTTCGTGAAAAATCGGCCAAATCATAAAGTAGAAATGTATGTTTTAATTTTATTGAACGGAAACATAAAATAAATAATAATTACAGTTATTAAAGAAACGACATTTTAATACTTCGATCATCTGGATTTTCGTTATTAGTTCGGCCATCTATTTAAAATCAAGTAAGAGTACTATATTTGCATGGCCGGTGTTTAGGCTAGCCGAAAAAAAATTAGTTCCCATTTTTCGTTTCATATTCCAAACAAAAATTTTATATTCTTCATTTCTGGCCCTTTCCATTCCTGACAAAAAAAAAAAAATCATAGTTGCTTCAAATCGAAAAGTTTAAGGTAAAAATCGTCTAGTCGACAAAATGACTTTTTAGCTACCAAAAATCATGTTAAACCTCCAATCGGTTACTACTACAGGGAACTCAGTAATTGGGTAATTAGCAGAACCACTCGTTCCTGGAGGAATGGAGAAGATTGTAAAGTCTCGAGGTGCATATAGACAGAACTAGATTCAGGTAAATTTGATCTACTGCTGGGTATGAAGAGAAAGGTTTTGAGAGTCTTAGTAGGCGCCTTGACTGGCCATTGCTCGGTTAGAGCGAGGACCAGCATATGGGAAAATGGCACTCTTGATTTCTGTTGGAGGCGTAGAGATGAAGAGGACCCAGAAACTATTGAGCATATCATCTGTAATTACCCAAGGCTGCAACGCCATAGGCAATGATGGCTGAGCAGACGTTTCCATGAGGGCATTAGTGATATCGCGAAGTGCAAACTTGAGGATATCAGGGGCTTTATCATGGGAATTAAGTGGCTAAATGATGGATAAGAAGGGCTCTTTTGCCACTCCTTGGGCAGTCAGGAGACTAATTACTCAATAAATTAAAAATGAAGGGAATAAAAATGGATCCAATTGGGTCTTCCTTACAAATCTGGCAGCTGTGTTTATTACTCCGTCGTACACATGCACGACTATGTTAACGTTTGCTTTTTCTTTGTTTAACGTGGTACTCTCTCACTTAATATTCAGCGAGTACTTGAATGTTTTATTAAGTAAAAATTTATTTTCTTTACGTTGATTTGAAATATTTTCCTTAAGTTTATATTCGTTCCGTTTTTTTATTATGTATTTTGGTGTTGTTGTTGGTTGTGTTGGGCCTGGTGGGACTGGAATCTGCTGGGGTGTTTGCTGATTTAATTCACAACATTTATATTGACTGGAAAATAAATACAAATAATGAATGTATTGAAAAAAAAAAAACTCCAAAAAATAAATAAACATACTTGTATAAGAAAGAGTGAATGTGCTGGCTGGCTGTTTGACTAAGTCTG
The DNA here is from genome assembly GCA_947311025.1 of Lypha dubia. Lineage (NCBI taxonomy): Eukaryota > Metazoa > Arthropoda > Insecta > Diptera > Tachinidae > Lypha > Lypha dubia. The sequence goes on from OX371263.1 coordinate 6,039,001, forward strand.
TTTGTTTGTTGTAGGTGTTTATGTTCCAACTGACTCTCCACTAATAAAAATTCTAAAGACAACAACAACGAATGCACTCAAATCAAATAAATAAAAAAAAAGAGATGTTCAATCATGCTCTATTGATAATGATCATCATGTTTGTTTTTTTTTTTTTTTGCCTTTTTTTGTATTCATTTGTTAATTTTATTAGAATAGGATGCATTTTATTGTCGTAGCTGCTGTTGCTGGTGCTATTACACTGATTTTCTTATTATCTAGAAGAGAAGAGAAGAGTTAATTTGTAAACTCACGTTGTTGTTATTTGTTTATAAGAAAACAGCAACAGCAGCAAATATCTTTGAAATTCTGAGAATTTTTAAAGTTTCATGTTTTATTTTCAATTATAAATGCCACGTTACATTAATTTACAATGACTTCCTAGTCAGCCATGAGTTGGCAAATAAACAGGAATGGGAAATGAGCCAAAGTAATTAATACACAAAGAATGTAACGAACTTAAATGGGCACTATAAAATTTTGAAATATAGATATTCAGTCTCTAAAATGAATACTCTTACATCTGGAGTCTTTGCTGCAATAGAGTCTTAAGTCAAAAAATGTGATACTAATTTTTTGGAGCTATGACTCTATTGCAGCAAAGCTCGATATATATTTTTTTTTAATATTTTCAATTTGACTTTGTGCAAACAAAAATCATTTACTGAGTAATTGCTAGAAAACAGCCGAAATTAATGGAAATCAGCCTGCGATAACCATAAATTAATATTTAAAACAAATAAAATGTATACATTTGTTTTATGAAATATCAAATATTAAAAGTTAACGGTTACTTTTAAAATAACTTAAAAGTTGAGAATGTCGAGAGTATTTGGTAATCGTCTTTAAAAAAACAAACAAAAATTACCTTCTAAGGATAAGTTTCTTAGCTTAATGTCTGATACCTATTAAACTGGATTGTGAAGCATTTTAGTATTAAAGATAATAAAAAGTAAATTGCTCGAATTGTAAATTTGTTCGGTTACTTATTCAAGCAAACATTTAAAAATACACCAAAATATATAAAATATTATATCTTACTGGACAATTACCGAAAAAAAAAACTGAAACAACGCAACATAATAGCAGGGTACACGAAAGCAAAATAAAAAAGCGTAACTGCATAGAATGAGAATGTTAATCGGTTACTTCTTCCGTAAAAATATTCGATTACCCTTTTGAAGTATCTGGTTACTTCTGTCGTAGAAAAAGTTATACGCTATTTTTTTGTTTAATTGAAAACTTCTCAGGTTTGCTATATTACAAATGCATAGATATAATAAACGAAGCTTTTTTTCACCATTTTTAATGCAAAATTTATATGTTTTTTTGCAAGAGAAGCAAAAAGTAACCGGTTACTTATTAAAAATAAAGAAATATTTACATATTTATGTATTTGATTCACTACACAAATCTATATATATAAAATTAAGTGCAAAACTTCCTGTGCGCATACTCCTCCTAGATGGCTTGCCCGATTTCAATGAAATTTTCAGGGGTGATTGGGATCTGTGTGGAGGGTGCACATAAAAAATTTAGTGGGCGTGGCCCCTCCCACATAAATTAAATAACATCATATATCTTGACTATTGTGATAGCAAGAGTTTTGAAACATTGCAATAGTACATACATATGTTACTCATGTGATAATCAGGACAAAAATGGGCGGGATCGGACAAGTGGGCGTGGCAGCTATCATATAAAATAAATATTTAATATCAAATATCTAGAGTTATATAATAGTTAGAGCCTTCAAACTTTGTAGGAGTGCATAAATTAATAATATTAGCAGCTGAAGTGAAAATGGGCGTGATTGGACAAGTGGGCGTGGTAGATCTCATACAAAGTTTTAACATATAATATCTGGAGTACTATGACAGCAAGAGTTCTGAAACTTTGCACATGTACATATTAAACTAATCTGAAGAGTTGTGAAAAAAATTGGCGGGATCGGGATAATGGGCGTGGCAGCTCCCATACAATGTAAATATTTAATATCATATATCTACAGTACTATAATAGCCATAGTCTTAGAAATTTGTGCACGTTGATTATATTATGAATAGTCATGGGAAAATTGGGCGGGATCATATCAGTGGGCGTGGCAGCTCCCATACAAAGTGAATATTTAGCTCATAAACAAAATTAATATTAAATATCTAGGGCTCTATGTTAGCTATATAGCCTTCAAATTTTGTACGAGTCCATCAATCTATATATATAAAAATTAATGCTTTTTTTACTTGGTCACGGCATCACGCGTGAATGGCTGGACCGATTTGGACGATTTTTTCTTTCTAATGATCGCCATGGTCCAACTTTTTTCGATTTACCTAAAATCAGAAAACGGCTCCATCGATTTGACTAATTCTTCTTTCAAATGTTCGTATTAATCCATTTTAAGTTTTCATCGAACGAAAAATTTACCACGCCTACTTTTACGCACGCCCCTTTTTAGGAAAATTAAAATCGTAATTTAGTCTTAACTACTGGACCGATCGTCATTAAATTTTCACAATAGGATATTCTTACGAAATAATAAATGCTTGACTATATAAAGTATTGATTGGGCAAAGGGGCGTGGCACCACCCATATAACCCAAAAAACCAATCGGACTTACATAGTCTATAAGTATAATCCTTGGCTTTAATTTCCCATTGGTCCAAATGAGTGACAAACTTAAATGTGCCCACAAATAGCCAAATTTCCGTAGAGCTGAACAAAATTTACACAATTTTAATCTTTAAAATTTTATAGAAAAATTCTCAAATACAATTGAGAAATCGGACTTACATAGTCTATAAGTATGGATACTTGGCTTTAATTTCCCATTGGTGCAAATGAGTGACAAACAAATGTTATAGAAAAATTCTCAAATACAATTCAGAAATCGGACTTACATAGTCTATAAGTATGGATCCTTGGCTTTAATTTCCCATTGGTCCAAATGAGTGACAAACAAATTTTATAGAAAAATTCTCAAATACAATTGAGAAATCCGACTTACATAGTCTATAAGTATGGATCCTTGGCTTTAATTTCCCATTGGTCCAAATGAGTGACAAACATAAATGTGCCCACAAATAGCCAAATTCACGTAGAGCTGAACAAAATTTACACAATTTTAATCTTTAAAATTTTATAGAAAAATTCTCAAATACAATTGAGAAATCGGACTTACATAGTCTATAAGTATGGATCCTTGGCTTTAATTTCCCATTGGTCCAAATGAGTGACAAACATAAATGTGCCCACAAATAGCCAAATTCACGTAGAGCTGAACAAAATTTACACAATTTTAATCTTTAAAATTTTATAGAAAAATTCTCAAATACAATTGAGAAATCGGACTTACATAGTCTATAAGTATGGATCCTTGGCTTCAATTTCCCATTGGTCTAAATGAGTGACAAACATAAATGTGCCCACAAATAGCCAAATTCACGTAGAGCTGAACAAAATTTACACAATTTTAATCTTTAAAATTTTATAGAAAAATTCTCAAATACAATTGAGAAATCGGACTTACATAGTCTATAAGTATGGATCCTTGGCTTTAATTTCCCATTGGTCCAAATGAGTGACAAACAAATGTTATGGAAAAATTCTCAAATACAATTGAGAAATCGGACTTACATAGTCTATAAGTATGGATCCTTAGATTTAATTTCCCATTGGTCCAAATGATTGACAAACAAATGTTATGGAAAAATTCTCAAATACAATTGAGAAATCGGACTTACATAGTCTATAAGTATGGATCCTTGGCTTTAATTTCCCATTGGTCCAAATGAGTGACAAACAAATGTTATGGAAAAATTCTCAAATACAATTGAGAAATCGGACTTACATAGTCTATAAGTATGGATCCTTGGCTTCAATTTCCCATTGGTCCAAATGAGTGACAAACATAAATGTGCCCACAAATAGCCAAATTCACGTAGAGCTGAACAAAATTTACACAATTTTAATTTTTAAAATTTTATAGAAAAATTTTCAAATACAATTGAGAAATCGGACTTACATAGTCTATAAGTATGGATCCTTGGCTTTAATTTCCCATTGGTCCAAATGAGTGACAAACAAATGTTATGGAAAAATTCTCAAATACAATTGAGAAATCGGACTTACATAGTCTATAAGTATGGATCCTTGGCTTTAATTTCCCATTGGTCCAAATGAGTGACAAACATAAATGTGCCCACAAATAGCCAAATTCACGTAGAGCTGAACAAAATTCACACAATTTTAATCTTTAAAATTTTATAGAAAAATTCTCAAATACAATTGAGAAATCGGACTTACATAGTCTATAAGTATGGATCCTTGGCTTTAATTTCCCATTGGTCCAAATGAGTGACAAACATAAATGTGCCCACAAATAGCCAAATTCACGTAGAGCTGAACAAAATTCACACAATTTTAATCTTTAAAATTTTATAGAAAAATTTTCAAATACAATTGAGAAATCGGACTTACATAGTCTATAAGTATGGATCCTTGGCTTTAATTTCCCATTGGTCCAAATGAGTGACAAACAAGTGTTATAGAAAAATTCTCAAATACAATTGAGAAATCGGACTTACATAGCCTATAAGTATGGATCCTTGGCTTTAATTTCCCATTGGTCCAAATAAGTGACAAACAAATGTTTTAGAAAAATTCTCAAATACAATTGAGAAATCGGACTTACATAGTCTATAAGTATGGATCCTTGGCTTTAATTTCCCATTGGTCCAAATGAGTGACAAACATAAATGTGCCCACAAATAGCCAAATTCACGTAGAGCTGAACAAAATTCACACAATTTTAATCTTTAAAATTTTATAGAAAAATTTTCAAATACAATTGAGAAATCGGACTTACATAGTCTATAAGTATGGATCCTTGGCTTTAATTTCCCATTGGTCCAAATGAGTGACAAACAAGTGTTATAGAAAAATTCTCAAATACAATTGAGAAATCGGACTTACATAGCCTATAAGTATGGATCCTTGGCTTTAATTTCCCATTGGTCCAAATAAGTGACAAACAAATGTTTTAGAAAAATTCTCAAATACAATTGAGAAATCGGACTTACATAGTCTATAAGTATGGATCCTTGGCTTTAATTTCCCATTGGTCCAAATGAGTGACAAACATAAATGTGCCCACAAATAGCCAAATTCACGTAGAGCTGAACAAAATTCACACAATTTTAATCTTTAAAATTTTATAGAAAAATTCTCAAATACAATTGAGAAATCGGACTTACATAGTCTATAAGTATGGATCCTTGGCTTTAATTTCCCATTGGTCCAAATGAGTGACAAACATAAATGTGCCCACAAATAGCCAAATTCACGTAGAGCTGAACAAAATTCACACAATTTTAATCTTTAAAATTTTATAGAAAAATTTTCAAATACAATTGAGAAATCGGACTTACATAGTCTATAAGTATGGATCCTTGGCTTTAATTTCCCATTGGTCCAAATGAGTGACAAACAAGTGTTATAGAAAAATTCTCAAATACAATTGAGAAATCGGACTTACATAGCCTATAAGTATGGATCCTTGGCTTTAATTTCCCATTGGTCCAAATGAGTGACAAACAAATGTTATGGAAAAATTCTCAAATACAATTGAGAAATCGGACTTACATAGTCTATAAGTATGGATCCTTGGCTTTAATTTCCCATTGGTCCAAATGAGTGACAAACATAAATGTGCCCACAAATAGCCAAATTCACGTAGAGCTGAACAAAATTCACACAATTTTAATCTTTAAAATTTTATAGAAAAATTCTCAAATACAATTGAGAAATCGGACTTACATAGTCTATAAGTATGGATCCTTGGCTTTAATTTCCCATTGGTCCAAATGAGTGACAAACATAAATGTGCCCACAAATAGCCAAATTCACGTAGAGCTGAACAAAATTCACACAATTTTAATCTTTAAAATTTTATAGAAAAATTTTCAAATACAATTGAGAAATCGGACTTACATAGTCTATAAGTATGGATCCTTGGCTTTAATTTCCCATTGGTCCAAATGAGTGACAAACAAATGTTATGGAAAAATTCTCAAATACAATTGAGAAATCGGACTTACATAGTCTATAAGTATGGATCCTTGGCTTTAATTTCCCATTGGTCCAAATGAGTGACAAAAATAAATGTGCCACAAATTGCCAAATTCCGGTAGAGGTGAACAAAATTTACACAATTTTAGTATAAATACTTTTAATTTTATTTTATAACGAGGGGGGTAGCGAAGCACACCGGGATAAGCTAGTTATAAATAAAAATAAATTTACTTTACTTTAGAAGTGATTTATTTTAAGAACTAATTATATATTTATTACTTCTTTTACAAATTTAAACTCTTAAAACTTTTCCTGTTTCATGTTAAGTAACGTTTGCATATGTTTTACAGTAGAGTAGCCGATAATTTTTACAGCCTCAGTCGACAGCGTAACAGTCTTTACGCTGTTGATATCGAAAGCGTAGGTGCTGTGCATTCTTATGCTAAAGTACAAGTACCATGACTTGAATGTTGTTGTTTTTTTTAGTGTTAATTACTTTAACAAATTTCATTTCAATATTTAATATTTCTAGGCAAATATTTATTTATGGAAATAAGAAATTTCTGAGAAAACAAAACTCAATATCTGACTGAATGTGAGTTTAAGAAACAAGAAGAAAATTAAAATATTAAAAGAAATTTTTTTAATAAATTTTTTTAAAGTTTTTTCTTCTTTCAACACAATTAACACTTTACAAATATTATGGACTTTATTTTAGAGAGTATTAGAGATAAATTTAATTCGTTTGGGTTTTCCTTGAAAAATAAATTTGAATTATTTCTTTCATAGATTTTTTTTTGTTTTCTTTTAAAGTCTATTGACTTTATTTGATTTGTATTTGCAAATCCTTAGAAATTCATTAAGATTTTTTCTCGATTTTCTTTTAATCTTTGCAGAAAATATTCGGCAAAGAGTAGTCAGACTTGTTCAACTTTTATCATTTATATCCTTATCGTCTTTTTGTTTGCTTCAGTAGTTCAGTTTACCAATTTATCAATTATTCGATTAACATTGGCCCCCACCAATCCTTAGATTGCAGTAAAGTCCCTAAAATATTATTTGGTTTTTTCGTGAATTTAAATTTTTTAAACGTTTATTTTTTTGATTCGCCTCAAATTGGTATAGATATTGATTGATGAAATTATTTTTCAAAAGAAATTAGTTTAGTGAACTCTGATAGCCAGAATATTATTCAAAGCATCTTAAATTAAAAATTAAATTTAACATAATTTTAAATATATGTATTTTTTGTTTATGTTCATTTCCCATTTCTTTTGCATTTTAATTACATTTTGAGCGGCATCATCAATGTTCCCGACTGATAAAGAAAGCTTTTTAAAAATGTATGCGTAGTAATACAAGGACACTCACATCCAACATCAGAGCCACTTCATTATTTGCATTACTGTCATTTGCCTTCGTTTGTTTTTTAGATACACACATACACACATGTATATATACATACATACTCGTATATTCGTTTTGTAAGGCCTGCTTGGCCATTGTTTCTTTCCTCGTTAGTGTCTTCTTTCGCTTATTTTACATGCTCCCAGAGTTTTATAAAAAAGTGTATTTTATGAAAATAATACTCATACATTATCCCTTTTAGTGGAATTTCAAATTTGTTTAAAATTTTTCTTTTTTCAAAATTACAAAACTTTTTCTTGTTGCTGTTGCAAGGAGATTCTTTTAAGAGTGTTTGTTTCTGCTGAGGCTCCTTTTGACTGCATTAATGACTCCTGAGAGTGCTGCAAATAAAAATATACTTGTAAAAAGCCGACAAAAGTTCTTTGTAAAATGAAAGTAAATATACAAAGAGACAAAATTGCGTGGTTGGCTGATAAGGCATGAGCTTAAAGATAATTTGAAATAAATTTGATTAAAATTATAAATATTATTGTACCTACAAACATAAATTATTGGTTTATTAACATTGATTATGAATTATTTGGATTTGATAATGTTTAACTTTACTCCAATGCTTCAAGATTTCTCACCAAACCTTCATACCGAAAGTGTTTCCATAATTACACGCATACATATGAAGCAAAATTCATAGAAGTTTTTTTTTTTGGCTTTTCTTTGGTCTCTTATGTAAAGTAATTTCGAGCGTAACTTTTCCTTCTAAAATAGATTTGCATTCCCTAGAATATACAAAATATTTCCTCATGTATTTTTATATACAGAAATAATCAGTTAATCTATCGAGAAAACTTCTTAAGAAAAAATATTTTATCGATAATTTTATCATTCAGAAGTTGTGGACTACTTATCGATATTCTTATAGAAAATTATCCTACTCCTTATAAATATATTTTATTATCAACCAATTGTCGTTAAGTTTCCTATGAAAGAATTATCAATTTTTTTTACGATAAATTTTTACTAAGAAAACTATCGGCAAGTGTTTCATTAGAAAATTTTAAATTACTAATTGCAATATTTTCGACAGAAAAATTGTCGATTACTAATAATTATGATTTTAGATGAAAAGTATCGACATATAGAATGTTGCACTCAGTTGGTATAGACGAATTATTTACCAAGAGGTTTTTAAAATAAATTTTAATGTAGTGAATTTCGCAAAAACATATCGATGAAGAATTATCAATTTCTTATCGATAAGTTTTTAATAGAAAAACTTTCGACTAATATTCGATAAAACGAACTTAGAAAAATCATCAACTAAGTTTTCAAAAAATTTTAACTATCAACTTTTCATTGAAAATAAATTGCTAATAAATTTATTCCTAATCCATTCCAGTATAACTTTCAATTGTTTCTATTCTTATAATTAAAAAATTTTATTATTAGACTGAATCCACCTCAACGAAAGACAAAACGTTTTCATCTGTTAAGTCAAGCAAACTTGTTTGATGCTAACCACACACCAAAAAAAAAAACAAAAACGTTTTTGTCTTAAAAGACAACCGGTTATCAGACAGCAATACTAATTTTTTCCTTTTTTCACTTCTCTTAATTGGTGTGGGTTACATCGTAAGAAAACACGAAAATATTTTTAACGAGGTTCGTTTCAATCTGTTTTGTCTAACACTCTGTGTGGGTATGTTGCGTCAAACCACTTGCCTTTTCTGCCACCAATGCTATTTTTTTTAAAGTGGGTTGTCTCATAAGAACTAATAATAATATCTTGTGGTCGTATTAGTCAGACAAACTGGCTTGTCTTGTCTTGTCTTACGTCGGTGTGGTTTCAGTCTTAGAGTACTGTATGTATTACAACAATTATAGTACTCGATGTAGTTCTCTTTTTTATTTTTCTCCGTGTTCTTAGTGTTATTAATTTATTAGTTTCTTTGCATTGAAAATTAATATTTTGTTTAATATTTCAAGTTTCTGCATAAACTGCTGTAAGTCGTTTATGTTGTTATTACTTTAGCATTTACTGCAAAATCCCAACTCATTCCTTGCGCTCATGTCTAATCCACTTTCAAATAATTGCAGTAAAATATCCTTTGGCAAAACTCGTCTTTCTTTGTTTATTTTTCTCTGTGATGATGCGTTTTATGCCGGTTTCTCTGCTCAGCCTATAAGATACCCAAAGCCATTTGGAGTCCTCTGGAAACAAGCAAATGAAAATGTAAATATGTGCACGAACACATTCATACAGTTTGCGGCTACACACAACCTACAAAAGTTCATTTAGTCGCGTGTGTGTTGGCATCACGAAGCATTTTGTTGCTTATGTTCGCACACATACATACTTACATATAAAGGAATTCAAAAAATCTTCAACACTGACTGCTTTGAAGCAATAAAAAATCATAAAATCCTTAACGACACCTTTACACAGAACTTCAATATCATTTAACATTCCCTTTGGTTGATGCTTTTATTTTTAATTTTTGTAGATGAAAAATGTCTCGGCTGGCTGGGTGTGTATGTGTGTACCCAATCGCACTTTTGCTACAGTACAGCAACATTGAGGCTTGTGCTAACGCTGATGAGTTGCGGCATGGAAAATATTTTTAATGCATGTCACGTTTTTTAACCAAAACAAGGAGCAAAAGTACCACCCCACACATGGAAATTGATGAGATGAAACCAAATACCGAACTTAAACACATCAACAAAAGCAAAACCAACAAAAACCCGGCTGATTGAATGTTTAACTGTTAGACTTAACAGAAAAAATGACACTCTAACTAACTGTTTGTCTGCCCTTACATTCTCTTTTGTGACTAGAAAAACCTGGCCTGAAAGAACAAGTTGTTTTTGTTGGTATTCTCCACGATCTCCGTCCTACATTTAATCATTTTCGTTCGGGCATCGTCATCGTTGGGGGCGGCGTCCGCGGTATTATTGTCACAACAAGTAACGGCAACGTTTGTGACTAAAACGTTTGTTTTAGTTAAATTTGTTGTTGTTGTTGCTGTGGTTGTTGTCTTATATCTCGAGTATTAAACATGTTCATGTTAGTGGTTAAATGCAAAAAGGGCTGCAAGTAGACCAACACGAAAAGTAAACTTTAACATCACGGTGATTTTGTTGTTTAGAAATTTATTGAATGTTTATGGTTGTGTGCGTATGTGTTCGAACCGGTATAGCCAAAAGATTGCATTGAGAGACGTGTGCTTGTGTATTTTTGGACCACAGCAGCTGCTAAAGAACAACAAATGAGAGCACACAACAACACAATACAACATAAGCTTTGGTGTAGTAAAGCGGGTGCAAGGTACACTGAGAAAATAAATTACTGACTGGCTCACGATATCGAACGAATTTTTCTTTTGTGCAAATTATAATATGTCAGTCATTTTGCGTTGGAAACTTCGCTATTACTTACTTTCCCAGTGTCGCTGCTGAGTTCGAAGAGGGTTTTTATGTTGGCAAATCTCTATTGACATACTCATACAGACGTACATTTATCCCCGACTAAAAGTTAGTATGTGTTTACGCACTCTTAACAACAAAGTGACAACATAACAAACACAATTCAGCATGAAAGCATTATTTACAGGGTGATGCGAATAATTTCACAATAAGTTTTCTTTATATTGTACCCGGTATTTTATCGGACATTGAAATAAACTTGTTGCAGTCAGCGAAAACACTAACAACTATATTATTGGTTGTTACCAAACATTTATGAATGCTGAAAACAAAATATTGTCGATTCCAAATATTTTTAACACACCGGTCTTTATTATCTGAGAGGTGTTATGCCGCACTCTTGAACCTACAAACTCTTGTTTTTTCTACAAACAATTATAAAAGACTTCGCTGCTTGTGTTTGTTTGTAAAATAAAATGATCCATTTAATCAATGACATCAATAAGATTTGCGACATTAACTGTAGTCCGTTATCATCAACATTTTGTTCCTACAATAATTTTATAATTTTTTTAATCAAAGTGAGATAACAACCAACCGGTCCCGTTTTAAAACCGCCCGTTTATAATATCATATCTTTCAAATATGTAGAGGAAGATAATATTTTTCAAAGGATCGAATTTAAAAGTGGCGAATCGGTCGTCAGATTTTCTGTTAGTGATATTTAATTTAAGTATTGCGTTATAATTGTTTACTTTTTTATAAATTAAGGATTTGTGCGTATTGAACGTTACTTTTATAACTCAAGTCGTCATCCTTTACGCCGATATTAGGCGCCATCTAAGATTTTCACTTTTTTTTTTCACTATTTCTACAACTAAGCAAACAATTTTATTGGTTATGGGATTCTTTCCAATGAAGTGGGATTTGTTTGCATCTGAAAAAATTTTCCGCCATTTTGTATTAAATGTTGACGTGGCTTATATAGTGTTACCAGTTCCATTGGGTCAGATTTATGAGCATGATAGACGTTTGATGGGTGTTACATATATATTTTCTCCATAAGATATGCTTAAATGTACAACGCAAATTACTGACAAATATAAATTCAACTTTAAAGAATAAAATTTTGGTTCTATATAATTTTCTTCCTTTTGAGTGAAGTTGAAATGTGTTCTGCCGTGTTTTATATTCTACCGTTTCCGCTAATCCGTTGCTGTTAGCTTATATTTCACATAATTAAAAGTGATTTAATTCTTATTTCCGAAAGCTGTCGAAACATTTTCTTGTGGATTTCTTTGTTTATTTCATTCTTGAATTATTACAAAAAAAATAATAGTAATAATAGTAATGAGTAATGTTCAACATCTGGGATAACAGAATACAAGAGCATGTTTCATATTTCGTATCAGAGATATAATATGTTTTTCTTATATATGAAATTTTAGAATTTAAATTTAGTATTTCTACACAGAGAAAACATTTATAGCCAAAGGAATTGTGGGCAGTTGCACCAACTATCAATTCTGTTGACGTAATCAATTAAAGAATTGTCACAACCGTATGTTGGTTACAATTCTGGTATTATGGTTATGATAATGGAATGTTTGTTGGATCCATAGAATATTGGTAGCGGAAACCGATGTTCTATTGACAATCAATTTCCAAGCAATTTTTTCACATAAAATTCCATCTGTTTAAAAAAGATTCAGCTGGAGTGGTTCATTTGTAAATTTTATTTTATATAAAAAAAATTGGACATCAAAAATTATTGCAATTGAATTAATTTCTCCGCACACGAAGAACATAACATGGTAGCTTTTGGAAGTTGCAAGAGACACTATATATATTTTCTTAGAGCATTTGTAAATTATTTAAACTGTAACAAAGTTGCAAGGCCTTTTTCTTTACGTAATATGTGAATAGCCCCTAAACTACTTTCATATATCACAATTTACGATGGATCGCTTTTCTATAAATTTGGATCTTATATATGAATGATTATATAATACGAGAAATATTGCTTGGTGCAATGCAACCGAATTCCTAATTAATTGATAAGTTTACATCATTACCAGGGCTGCCAGAGCAAAATGGGTAAATTTTTTTAGTATGTGAAGCATTTGGTAACTTATCGATAAGTTAAATTTAAGTTCTTACAAAAAATGTATGTTTGTTTGATTACTCCATATTAGTTAAATATATATGTATATACAAATGTATGTATGCGTTTTGTAAACTTTTTATAATAAAAAGTAGATGAAAAAAGGTAAGTTTTGGCAAATTTTTGTAGAAGTTTATGAGAGTTTTGGTTGAATTTTTATTTGATAGTGGCAGCTCTGACCACTAATTGAATGTCAAATTAACCCGTTGTTGTGTTTAGTTACTATTGCGACTCTTCTTCTGTTTGCCCTTGTCATGCTGCAAAGCTGTGCTATTTTCTTAACACCCTGTATGGCCTGTTGTGGAAAAAACTTTATACAACATTTGTTTGTTTAACATTTGTGCAAATCATTTTTAACAACAACAACACAATCAACAACTCCTTTTTTCATACTGGAAAAAAATATAAATTCTGTTAACGGTAACGATGAAAAACGTCAACCTGTTCAGATTTCGAAATCAGTGAAAATATTGTATGAATGTTGTTTTTCTACTCTTCAACAAACCACCACATGACGCAAATTGTTTCAACATTTGTTTTTCGTTTCAATGTGAATTTTTTTTCCAACTTCATTCAGTTTTTGTTGCAACATTGTAGAATGCCGCCAATGTGTACGTGCTTTGAAAATAATTTCAAAGCTCAAAAGGTGAAAAAACAAATGTTAATGTTTGTTTTGAATGTAATGTGAGTGTACGGATGGATGGATAGGCAACTTTGGAAGGTGATAAGGTCAAGGGATGAGGAGGGTGTAAGTTGCGAATTGTTTTATGGGGTTGTAAAGCAAACAATTTTTAAAATGATTTTATTTGAAAAAAATATGCAAATTTTATATTTTAGCATTAATTCTATTAAATAAATGGAATATTTTTCAATTTCTTAAATAAATATTTGATAGGAAATTTATTTTCCAAAACTAGATAATTTAATTGACTATAAATAATTATAAAAAAAAAACGTTTTACCTTAATAACTTTTAAAATGTTTATATTTTTCATGTACCCATAAAAAAACCGAAAAAATAATTTATGCCGATAACGCATAAATTTTTTAACAGATATAAATTATAGAGTGACTTCGAATGTTATAAATGAAAGGTAGATATTTTTTTTTTGAGAATTTCTATCATGTCCTTAAAACAAATAAAAAACCATGAACTGCTACAAATGTTTTGATATTTCTTCTGCTCCTGGAAATACCAGAAATAACGGGTTATCCATTTTGCGGTTTCAAAAGTAAACGTAAATAAAACACATATAAAATATTTATTTTTTATTATAAAGTTTGAACGTTGACATTATGTGTGAAACACTACATCATTTAAATGACCACCACGCGAAGTGTTGCAAGCATTGATTCTTTTGAGGTAATTTTCGACCACTTTTTGACACATATTGGGCGTGATCTCAGCCATAACTTGACGAATGTTGGTTTTTAAGTGCTCAAGAGTTAAAGGTTTATCTGCATAAACACGGTCTTTCGCGTAGCCCCACAAAAAAAAGTCTAATGGTGTCAAATCGCATGATCTTGGTGGCCAGTTGATATCGCCACGACGACAAATTACGCGGCCAGGAAATGTCTCTTGCAATAAAGCCATATTCGCTCGAGTTGTGTGGCATGTGGCACCGTCTTGTTGAAACCACATATTCTCCAAGTCGTATTCTTCAATAGCAGGCAAAAAAAAGTCGGTTATCATATGACCATAACGCTCCGAATTGATGGTGACAGTCGTTCCATCGTCGTTTTCGAAGAAGTAAGGTCCAATCACACCTTCGGACCAAAGAGCGCACCAAAAAGTGAGTTTTTCTGGATGTAATGGCCTCTCTTCAATTACTTGAGGATTCTCAGAACCCCAAATACGACAATTTTGTTTATTAACATACCCACCGAGTGAGAAATGTTCTTCATCGCTGAAGAAAATTTTATTCGAAAAATCGCCGTCCACCGCCTGTTGTTCAAGCACCGATTCCACGTATCTATGACGTTGTAAATGGTCAGCTGGCTTCAGTTGTTGTGTGAGCTGGACTTTATATGGATGTAGGTGTAGATCTAAATGCAAAATACGCCAAAATGTACCGTAAGATAGTCCTAATTCCTGAGAACGACGCGGAATCGACACATTCGGGTCTTCGGCAACATTTTCACTTACAGCAGCGATATTTTCAGCGGAACGAGCGAAACGATGATGCACAGGCCTTAAAATATTTGTAACCGCTCAGTCTCTTCAAATTTCTTCACAATTTTGCCAATTGCTTGCGTAGTTGGACGATTATGTAAACCATAATCTCCTTCCTCTTAAAGCACGATATGTGGCTGTGGCAGAATCACCATTTTTGTAGTATGTTTTCATAATTTTATGCGATCCATTTTCGTCAATGTCAGACTTTCAACTGAAAAGAAAAAAATTGGTTTAACAACTTAGTTTGACAGATGTCGAATTCCAGTCCTATACTTTTGAAACCATGAAATGGATAACCCTATACTATAATAAAAAAGAGACTTTAAAATTTTAAAATACATATTACCATTTTCTTTTATTATTATTGTAAATATAATAGGATTTTAAAAATATTAAAAATATCAATTTTTAAATGTCTAAGCTGTTGCCAGCAGTTTTTGTGATGAGTGTTACTATTTTTTAGTATGATGGATTGTACATTACAATTCTCTAAATTTCACCGTCTCGGATATGCATTGAACACGTATCACTTTAAATTACTGCTCTGTTTTATGACTGACTGTTCTACTCTAAAACCATTTTATTTCGGCCTAAAAATTTGTTTTTCAACAAACTCACACACATAATAAAACAATGAAAGTTGCTGCGATAAGGGCTGAAACAAGTCGTATTCATACAAGGAGGTCTCGAAAGTACAGCTGATTATTCTCTAATTATTAAATTTACGACATTCAGCCTGTAAACAAATATTAATAATTGTATTCGCCTACTTTTGCCGCTTGTATTTTGAATTTTCCTCAGATATCAAAATCCATTTTTCAGAAAATTTTTTGACATCCCCTGGGGATGCATTTTTAATGTAAATTGGAGCGAGACCACCTTGTATGAATTTAGCTTGTTTCTAAGTAATTGATGTAACTGCACTAAAGTAATTTGGACGGAATTTAGTTTGTGTTGATAAGTATATTGTTGGGCAATTGCAACACATTACGAAGTCTTTGCTAGGAAGGAATTTAGCAACCATTGAATTAAATTTTCGGTATCAAAAAAAAAAAAAAAAAAAAAATTTAAACAAAATTTTTTTTTATAAATATTTACTTCTCGTGGAGTAGTTCTAAATATCTAAATAATTAATTCAGTTTTTGCAAACAAATTAATTTAGTTACAAACATTATGTGCATCTTTCTAAATACAATAATCATAGTAAATTTATGAAACGTTTTGCATACATTTTAGCTTAATTGAAAAAAATTGAAAATTTTATCAAACGTTCCTTTACCACAATTTTCTTCTGTGTCTTGTTTATGGTTTTATTATTAATTGTAACTTCGACTTGAGAATTATTAAAAAAATATGCACTTTGTATACAAAACTTTACTTTTACAAACTTCTTAAATAAAGTTTACGAATAGCAAAAGCAGTTATTTTTGTTATTATGGACCAATTGAAGAGTAATTATATAAAACGAAGTTAAGAAGTTTCTTTTTACACTAATTGTTTTGACATTCTCAAATGACTTTTCAAAACATGAGTGAAGTTTATGAAATCAAAATAATTTTATATCTTAAATTGGAGCTAACAAGACTGATTTATTTACATTAAATAAAGATTTAATCGTAAACTTTTCATTTAAATAAAAAGTTTTGCGAGTAAGAAAAATTTTTAATGGCGACTTAAGAAAAACAAAATTTAACGATGTAGAATTAAATCAGAATTGCTCAGAATATAATGAAAATTAAAGTAAAAGGATCTTATCGTAATAATTGACTCAAGTAATATTTTTCATCTTATAGAAATTAAAAATACTTTATTTTCGTAGAAACAATTTACCGAAAATTAGTTTTACAAATCTTTCTTAAATTATAAATATTTCTGATAATTAGATCTGTTAAAATTTAATTTTCAGTTTAAAAAATTCTCTATTACAGTTATTTTGCGATATTCAAAATTTTAATTTACAAACTCTACATATCAAAGTTATCATAAAGCCCTCGTGACTTTTGCATTGTTTTCATTGGTAATTTCAATACCGCCATATTGCCATCATCATCAAGAGGAAATAAACCACCCAGAATCCTGATCAAGAACAGCCATTGCAATAAATAATACACTTGAACAAAAGCAACTGAAATCCTAATAATTCTAATTCTAAACAAATAAAACCAAATCAGACAAAAACATTTTCAAATATAGAAAAGTTATGTGGAGAAATTAAAACACCGAAATGCTTATGATGCCTTTTAGTCATTCTAATAAAAGAAATGTTTGTACAGGATTCAAATCTGTTCAGTGCATGAATATTGAATTGTTATTGTATTAGTTTGACGTGAACCATTTGATTCAGGTGGGTGGCTCAGCAGCTTTAGAAAAGCTAAGCAAAATATTGAATTTTGAGTTGTGCGTTGTTGGTGGATGCCAGCTCATTCTCTTTATTAGTTGAAATAATGAAAACGTGTTGGATTTGGGTTACAGTTTAATTTTCTATTTCTTTTTTTCCTCAACATTTAAGCAATTGAACACAGCAGTAAACCCTAAATAGAATTTGACGAATGACTGGATGTTTAAGTACACAGTGGGTAATCGCCACAAAAGCAACACTTGCTTAAAATGGAATCACGTTTGAATAAATCCGCATGTGTGGATGTAGGAAACATAGAAATTCTTTTTAAATTCCTAAGAAGAATATTTTATAAAATATCACAGATTTTTCAACAATTTCCGAAGGAGTTAAAACAATTTGAAATCACTAAATGTTGTTGTTGTTGTTGTGTCTGTGAAATTAAATATATTTTTGATTATGAACGGTATATAGAGGAATAGTTCGAAAGAGCTGCATTAAAAAAACAATCTCATGAATACTGATTAGAGAATTTTGCGGCCCACGAAAAAAGTACACTTTTATTTGAGACAAAATTAAGTAAACTTTGCTGTTTTCCTCTTTTAATAAAAATAGTTTATGGCAATACATAATTTGAATGAACACACCCAATATTCCGATATTTGATACATTTTATATATTCAAAACAAATATTATAAATTATAGTTAAGAAATTTGGCAGCGATTATAATCGAGTTGTTATAAAAACGCAAAAAAAAAAATAATTAAATTTAAAATGGTATGGGTAACGTTCAATACATTGGCTATAAATATTATTTGCATGCAGTGAATTTTGTTTCCTATTTCTCTTATGAAAAGATTTGTATAAATAAGATTCACGATCACACGATATTGATAAACGAAGATACACATAAGTGTTTTCGGTTAGCAAGGTCGTTCTGTTCTTACGTTAAGGTCTGAAATTAAATTGATGTTAACTTTCCATGTTGCTTGGAATACTGATCATTCTTAATTCATTCTGAATATATTGTTATGATCTTTGGCGTAATAAAACCTCAGGACAAAAATAAATGTTCAATTCAATTTTTATTAGTCTGTGTGTATTTTTTTTGGCTGTAAGTAAGTTAACAAAAAAGTACTTATTCCCAGTGAAAACGTATGTAGATGTTTAAGAGATTTGGTTTAACTTTTCAATTAAAATTAAGTAAAGCTCTTCCTAGATTCTTTTAATGGAACTGAATATGATATATGATCGTTTAATGCTAACAGCTAATGTATTCGGCATATAAATTGACATAATTAATTTACATATACTCGTACATTCTAAACTCAAATCAGATTTCAACTATTTAAATAACCGCCAAATTTCATTAACCAACCTTCCCTTTCCAAATTTAAATTTTAATCAAACAAATGTATTTTACTTTCAATATATTTATTCATACTTCTTGGAGTTAATCCAAAACAAAAATACAGCACACAGAAACTGAAGTAAATATTAACTTTAATGTATTTGGAACAAAAACCAAATAAAAAAGAAAAAAAAAAATCAAAGGCTTTGACTAAAAAATAAAAAGTCCCATAGAAGGATTGCATGGAAAATAGTTCCTTTTTTGCACTCATGAAAATAAACTTTTCTTAAATGACAATAAACAAAAGCTTCAGAAGAAAACCAAGTATGTATATAAATGGTAATTTTAAATAAAAGTTTATACAAACATTACACTCAAAGCCATAAAGTCGAATAAAATAAGTACTTTAAGGCAATCAAAGCTACAGCTACGAAAACAAGCAAACAAACAAGCACAGACACACACACACACACAAAAAGAATCTCCTTGTAATAAAATAACAAATTTTATTAAAGTTTTCTGTTTGAGGATTTGCATATTTTTTATGTTTTATATTATAAAAATGCTGCTAATTAACCTGTTTCTTTTGCTTCTTTTGATTTTAGATTTTTATTCCTACACAAAAAAGGACTTTTCATAACACAACAACAACAATCAACGGTAAAGGAGAAAGAAACTAAAAAATAAAAAGGATTTTTATTTCACATTTATAAAACAGTAAGTTTTTCGTATTCTTTAAGTTAAAGAAAATTCTTTTTTTTTTAATTTGAATACAAATTAAATTTTTTTATTGCACAAAAAAAAAAAACATAAAAACAAATAGATTTTATGGAAATTCAACAGGATAGAGAGAAGACAGGATTTAAGTAATTTTATTATTAAAAAATTAAAATCAAATACTTAAAATGTGGCTTTGTTTCTGTCAAATTAATAGAATGAGAGCGATTAACAATTGCAAACTTATTCATCGTCATTCGAATCGGTGTGCAAAAGCTTTCGAGCTATTGTGAACAATTATAAGAAATACCGGACGTATCTGGTAGAAATATTGAATATGTTCACAAGAATCCATGTTAGTGGTAGAAAAAAACTCTGTAGACATGATTTTTTTTAGAGAAAAAAATGTCTATTTGTAAGCTTTGTGTGTAATTTTTCCATGTTTCTTACTTGAACTTTTTTCTATTTGTCCCTAACTCTCCATCCATCCATCACGTTATTTATTTTCTTGATTAAAAATTTTATTTCACAACTTGAATGCTTATTTAAAACCCAGACGCAGTCTTGTATCCGTTTCCGTTAAAAATAGTTAAAAATTCAAAATTGTTGGATTCTCTCTCTCTCTCTGTCTCTCTTACTCACAGTAATAACATTTTCGTTGATGCATATGCTTGTGGGTGTATACTTTAATATCTTTAAAATAAAATCCCCATGAATTTTTATGTAACGTAAAGCTTAACAAAGGTGTAGTTTTATTTTTGTTTCGCTCTCATTTCCGTTTAATAAACAACCATAATTAAACTTGCAAAATAAAAAAAAAAAATAGGATTAAAGAGTTTGCCACTCGCACTCAAAACAAAAGCAAAAACTGCTAAAAGACGACCTTATCAGAAAAGGAAAAAGCAAACGGCAAAAAAAATTTTTTTTGGAGGAATACCCACTTTTCTATCCCTTAAATGCCATCGTTTAAATTATAGTAAAAATGTAAGTTCAGTTTATCTTTATATGAAATTAATTTTTGTTACATGAATTTCGTTTATTATACAAAAACAACGAAAACAAGTAAAAATTAAAGCTTTTCCTTCATTAAGTACAAAGCACAGTGGAGCTGGGTACAAAATGAAAGTGTTTTGAAAATATTTCGAAATTTATTATGAACACAATGCAAAAACAATTAAAACAAATATTAATTCTAATTTATGTTGTTGTTTTTCGGGACTATTTCATATTCCGAGCTTTTAAATTTCGCAGGCTTCCAGGAGTAACGCTTGATTTAAATGATACAATACACATCACAGGGTGTTTTTTTATATACTCGTATACTCGTAGTGACACAATTTTAAATAATAAAACAAGGAAATATATTTTTAATATCAATGAAACGGGCTTTATTGGAAAGAAAATTTTATGAAATTATTGTTGTTTAAACATGGTTTCTGCTATAACTTTTCGAATGTTGATTTCCAGGTGTTCAATAGTTTGTGGTTTATCGACCTAGAGAAGTGACTTAACATAACCCCACAGAAAATCAACGTACATATATTACTTAAAATCAAGAAGCAGGTTCTTTGAATCAAACTATTTGTTCATGGTGTTTAAATAAATAAACGAGTTTCTTAAATTCAACGTATTCTACGTTAAATCAAAAAACGAGTTCATTGTTTAACTTAACGAATAAAATCAAATATTGGTTTTAAACGTTGAGTTCATAAATACATAAAATTTTACTTTGAATTTCAAGGAATATTTTACTGAAACAACGTATTATACTTTGAATTTCAAAGAATTTAATTCAAGGAACGGGAGTTCGTTGAATTTATATAAAACTGTTTTTTTCAGTGCATCAGGTGTTAAATGGGTGCTCAAATAAAGAAGTGGTGCCAACTCAAAGTTGTGACACTATATAAAAAACACCCTTTATATATCTCTTGGTGGATTTGGGTATTCCTAACGACGCGTCTCGACGCACTTCAACGACGGCTTCCCTCCAGGAGGAATCAATGCACACATATGAACTGCAACTCTTCCTGATCTTTCAATACATAGAATCTGAAGTACCTGGAGAACGAGGGCTTAGGAGCAAGTCGAGAGCTAGGCTGACTTCCAAAACGTTCGTATTTAAAGTTTTTATACAGTATTGCTACTGTATTTAAATCACATACATATGCAAAGTTGCGAAACAATGCATCAACTATAAAACCGATGCCTTGTTTGCTTTCTTACTGCGTTAAAAATACTTGGCGGCGGCGTTTTGACATTTTATACATTGTATAATTATTGTACTGCGGCGTTATGAAATGTGATGCTTTGTTCAAACTCAAAGCAATTGACGTTTTGAAAGTCAGCCCTACTGGCATGGTGCAATCGTCTGTGGTAAATTTATGGTGTGCAAGTACGCTGCCGTCTTGAGCGCGAGCTGTTTCGTTATTTGGTCTGCGGGTAACCAGTTCAGCATAGCAAAAATATCAATGTTGATAGTAGAGCGTAGGGCATCAGTAATTAGGGTTCACATGATGAGCATAACTTTATCGAATTAACTACGAATAGATGCCCACTGCACCATCTAAGAGGATGGGCTTAATGAGTGTATCAATGATCGTGGCAAAATCCTTGTTGCAAATTTAGATCATGGCCATAGCTTTCTTGACACTAATTTCCATGCAGATATTTGCAATTACCTGAGATTTTTAACTTTGTTCCATTTAGCTGCGTCTGAAAACATTTTCAAATTTTTTTTATTGTGTTTTTGGACTGTAGTTCGGTCCCATACTTTCTTTTTTTCGATTGGCCCTTTGTAAAGTCGTTTTTTCCGAATTAAATTCCTTTGGTGTTCGAATTTTCAAAACTAAATAAATCTACATATCGAAAGAGGCATCTAGATTTAAAATTTCTAGCCCCTTAACGGTAGTGCTTTAGACTGGTCGACGATTGTTATTTTCCTTCGCATGTTATTTTACGCAAAGCTCTGCACTGTGCCTCATTGTATTTATTTTAATTATTTTTTTTTTTACATAAATATTTCTTTTATGCAAACAGCTAAAAAGTTTTTTGAACTTTGACTTTTGCTTAAAACACAATTCCCATCAGAGATTTTCAGCTCTAAGAATATTAAACAATTGTTGTTTTTATTATAGTTGTAGTTGTTTTTGTTGCTGTTGTTTGTAAAATGATTTTGAAGCTCTAAAGAACTCCAAAAGGATTTCAAAAGATTCTTATAGTTATTGATGTCATGTAGTAGTAGTTGTAGCTGTTGTTCTTGTTGTTGTTTTGTCTTATTTTGGTTATCGTTGTCGTTGCTGCCGCTTACTTTTTTTGACATTATAATTAATGATCTGTTTTATATGCTAAAAATGTTTCTTCCTCTCTCTCCATTTATGTGTGTATGTATGTATGTATATGACAACGATATAGTGTTATCCTTTTACTTCGCTGGTGCTGTTATATTGGTGCTGCACGAGAGGACAACAAATTATAGGAGATTATAGAAAAATAATTATAATGGTTTTTTTTTTTATTTTTTGGCAACATTAATATACAAGTAAGTGTGTACAGTTTATTATGTACACACATACGTGTATAAATGGATTTTCTTGTGTCTCTCTGTGTGTGAGTAATTAAGTTGTAGATGCTAAAAATAAATTGCAATTTATTTCAACAAATATCTATGGTATTTAATACTAATTAAGTTGTACATGTTATAAAGTAAATGGCTTAGAAGCCTAACAGATCCTGTAGGATATTTTATAGCGAAAGTAAAATTTCAGATAATTTATGAATACTTTTTTTCAATTATCTTATTTTCCTTTTTGCTGTCTTCCGAATTCGCACAAAAAAAAAATAATTTCAA
This sequence comes from Lypha dubia, assembly GCA_947311025.1. Classification (NCBI taxonomy): domain Eukaryota; kingdom Metazoa; phylum Arthropoda; class Insecta; order Diptera; family Tachinidae; genus Lypha; species Lypha dubia. Next base: position 6,062,498 of record OX371263.1, read on the forward strand.
TGTATTTTGTTGGATATAATGTCACGCACGTCCTTGGAATGGGTTTAATCATCCGCACGTCTAAAAAATTCTTGAGTGAAAAAGAACTCGAGATTTTTCTAATTGATTTCTATACTAGTTCCCTGGATAAGTTGCACATTCGTATTGTATTATACAAGTACATATGTTTTTATATGTAGGGGACAATATCGAAGGACATCACATAAGTAATGGGACAATTTGTGGACTAAACCTTTCGATTTATTTCTATCGTTTATTTCTAGTTGAAAATTTGTTATATCTTAACAATATTTTTCACATGATTCGGAATGTTCTGTACATTAAGAGAGAATAAGTTCCATGCTGATTTTCTTGAAGCTTCTCAATAATTCTCAATTTTAATCATTTAATTTTCAACCTTTTTTATCTTTTCTGTACAAAATTTAATCGAATTATTGTCTCTGTGTAAAAGGCTGTACTGTGCGCCATCATTCTGAAATATTTCTGATATGTTTTCCTTTACATCTCACATAAGAAAATGTATTTAATAGCAATAAATATTTTATTATCTCCTTATAATACACTGCGTACAATAATTTTTCGTATAGATGTTTATCTTGTTAAATCGAACACACATCAAAATAAATTATTATGATTTTAATATTTTGTTGTCTCCTCACATTCTTTTAATTTTATTTTCACTCCAATTCAATTTATTGTTGCGTTTTCGCTGTCGTTGTGTAGCTATGTAGCATGTATTCTGTTCTACGCATTGTTTGCAATCTGATCTGTTCATATATTGTTGGCAACATTCAATGTGTAAAAAGTTAATTTAATAAATTTCTTTATGCCGTCTCGTATTGAGCATTAACTACAACGAATATTTTTATTGATGTGTTTTGTGGGGTTCATTGAAGCACAACGCCACTTTTTCATATGGCGACACAGAAATGTGTAGAAAAATTAAATGGCAGAAATAAAAATTGTACAAAAAAAAAAAAAAATGAAAGAATCAAGTTACTGAAAACTATTTAAAAGTGTTAAAGAAATTCTTAAGCACAATTTGATTCATGGGAATGGGTTTCTTTTCGCTTATTTAATTATTCAATTCACATGAAACACAGTCTTTTATAATTGAATATTATTTTTATATATTAATTGTATCATTTATTTAAAAGTATTAGTCATTCATAAACTTAACACATGATATTAATATTATTTACATTCATTACTTTGGCTAATCAAGGACTGATCATCACTAAACAGTCACTTATGGACTCAAATGTAGTTCGCGATTGGTTAAGACAAGAACCAAATGTTAACAAAACATCTAAATCATCAAAAGAGCGTATGTAAATTTATAGTTTATATGCTTTAATTTTCAAACCGTTATGGATTTAATGTACGTACATAATAGTAAGTGTACATAATTATAAAAATTATAATTTTGAAAATTATGTTAAAATGTTTGTTGGGTTTGTGCGATTTCCTAATAATTATTAGAATTCTCCCAAAGGAATCTTTTGAAAAATTTGTTTATTTAAAAATATTTTACACATTCTTCTAAGGAATAAATCTGTCAATAATTACGATTTATGAAAATTGAGAAACGCAAAAAAGATAAAAAAAAACAACCCCAACAAAAACAAATGTTGTTCCACATTAAATGTGTTTAAAATTTCTTATCACAAGCGTGACTCAATACATGTACTCGCATCAAGGCTCAAGTACACATTTCAAAAATAAAAAAAAAAAAAATTTTACGAAAAAAATAACAAATGTTTGCCTCTTCAATGTCTAAGATGGAAAGAAATATCCCACTTATCAATTGATTTTCTGACATTCAGGGTTCTTGTGTTTTTTTTTTTTCTATATATTATTTTTTTATTTTATAGTATGAGTTATTTGTTGTTTATTTGTAATAATCATTGATTGTTTTATATGTATATATTTTTCCATTTACTTAATATTTTTCTATTCATTTCCTATTAACACTCGTATGTAAACGAGCCTGTGACTGAATTTAATATAAATTTACTTGTGCGCACACATCTATACACAACACAACACATTCATTGCCAGTGTAATGGAGTGTATGTTTTTTAGGGAATGGGGACTACTCGTGTAAATATTTTGATAAAACGCCTGCTGTTTCTGTATAAATATTTATTTATTTTTTTCTTACAAAAAATATATTTTTACATTTGAACATACTCCTATAAATATATATACACATTGCCATAAGTAAATTTCAACAAAATAAACATTCTGCTAGAGCCTACTTCACTCACATCTTCAGTTACTCTTTACTTATGCTTGAGCAAGCAAACAATCAATAGTTGGATTGTAGGAGAAAAAGACATTTCCTAAGGAAAAAAACTCACATATTTTCACATAATATTTAATCATAATTTAACGATAAATATATTGATAAATAGACCATAGTTTTTCTATGATTAATAAAGCTTGTTCATGAAACTATGAAACATAGAAACTATTTACAATTATTTAAATCCTCTTTTAATAGAAATATCGATGAAAAATCTCATATGTTTTTTTATAGAAAATATATCAGAAAAAAAATTCAATCCAAAGTGCTGACAAAATTTGGTGTTAAAAATATGCCAAAAATTACGCTAAGAAATATATGCGCCCTTATTCTATTTGTCAGCGTCAATGTAACACAACATCGTTTTGTATCCCTTGTTTTAAATCGGTATTTTCAATGTCAAGATTGAAAGTAATCGATTGCTGTCAACATATTTTTTGTATTTTCTAATAAAAATGTGACGGCGACGTGACATTATATTGACTCTGATTTTGTCGTCAGTGTTTTTGGTGTTGACGAAGATTTGTTTCGTTTTATTTTTAACTTTTTTACAAAATATAATAAAGAAATGGAGAAGGAAAAAATCAAAATTACAAATCCAAACCAATTTGAAAAATTCGTTGAGGAAATGGAAACAAATCACGAACTTTTGCAAGAGGATTTCGCAGGGGCACTGTTCCAAATAATTTTAAGGAACTGCGCGAAAATATTTCAACAGTGTTAAATGCCATCTAGAGTTTCAGACAGAATCTTCGACACGAAGGGTTGTGATAATCCCAAATTCAAATCATTTCCCACACTCAGCTGGTACGATCCTTGGGATAAAAATTGTAAAGTTGCTGCCAATTTGATGGTGCTCGGAACATGTCGATCTAACCCCGCTTTTTAAATGAGGAGCTACATATAGTCTCCAGCAGATGCTTAAATGCTGCTTTGTTCAGCCGAAAATAACTTTCAAACCTTTTTAATAAACCAAACCAAAAATGAATTACTTCCAATTAGAGGAGTTTGAATTTATCACTTACTTTTCATCAGGCAATTTAAAAATGTTTGATTTCTGCCTGAGAAGTCTTCTTTGCACTATTAAATTTTTTTCTTCATTATTACAATTAGAATTAGGCACGGGAAGAAAAAACATTTTATTTCAATATATTTATTTATTTTTCCACCAAAACTTTTAACAAAAATTGCAATCAGAATAAATGAGCTGTTTCAAGTATTAGATATGTGTGTCAAAATTATCGACAAATAGTCAACGTCACCTCAACATGGTTACAGAATATAAAATTAGTGTTGACGCGGTGTTGAAGTTGAGTAAAAGTGATGTTGACTCAAAATTGATGACGATATTGACGCCGCCAAGTAGAATAAGGGTGATGTATAAAAAAAATAAACAAAAAAATATGTATCTTATATTGAAAAACAGGTATAAATTAAAACCGTATTCATAATCAATGTATCAAACTTAAGTTAGAAGCAAACCCATACAAAATTTTAAATAAAAAATAAACTTTAAAGTTAATAATTCGTTTACCGTTTGAAAACCTTTATTACTTTTCTAAAGGATAAACTAACTATTACATTAATTTTTAATGTAATTCGAGTTGAGCTTTTTTTTCAATATTTTTTTTTACAAAATATAATATATTGTATACTGTAAAACTGTAGACATGTATCACAGAATTTAACAGAGATCTGTGAACAGGTTAACATTGCTCGGTTGTCATCTAAAAACCATAATGAGTGCACTAAAAACTTAATTTTTCTTAGGAAGGAGTCAACATTGGGCGGAAAAAAATTATTCAAATTGTAATTAGTGACCGTGTGATTGCCGGAAAGATGTGTAACCATTTCATGACTACTTAAAGTCCAGCTAAGACGTAGTTTCTGTATGCAACTGGGTAGAAACGGTGAGATTGATAAATTTGGCGTAACCGGTTGATTTTAGAGGTTCTCGCAATTGTGACAAAAATGTTTAAGCAATTTAATTTAAATAAGGATTTTTATCACGAGCAATATCGTTATCCCTTATCCGCATTAACAATTCTATTACATTCAAAGGAACATCTTCATTTAGAGGACACTCTTCGGGTGGTGCAGTTCGAAAACACTTATTTTTTATTCGAGTAACACCGTAATCGTATGCATAAAATTGGCGGAAAGATATTATTATGAAATAACTTATGTATGCCGACTCCCTATAAAAGTGCAAAAGGAACTCCATCTTAAATGTATTGCATATATAAACTTTCAAAACTTTTTGTTGGTGCCCTCTATCAGAATCATTCAATAGAACCTTGTCGTTTCGATTTTGTTGTAAAATGCAAATAATTAGTTTTTTTTTCATAAATTTAAAGGTCGAAAATAAGAAATAAACATTTAATTTTTTTATAGAAATATACAGCCATGACAAACCAATTTTAATATTAAAATTGCAATGAAAAATTAATTTTTGACAGATGTAAAAAACAAAGTGGATTGGAAAGTGTGATGTGATCTGTTTATATCTCTAGAAAAGCACTGAATATGTCTCGCTAGTTTTTCTATGCAAACTAACTATAAACTATTTTTTTATATATAAGAGTATCTCCATTAACACAAACATGGATATTTCAATTTAAGTAATGATCCTTTTGTAACATCCAACACCAACATCACCCTATAAAACTATGACGATAATGGAAAAATTCAATTTCATTCAATAACATACACTCACAAGGTAGGTGACTCCTTCACTGTCATCATCTGTTTCGACATCTTGAAACTTTGAAGCAAAATAAATACACAACTTCATTCACATGCTGCTGCAAAAGTAAGTACTAATGTGTTCATTTTGATGGCAACGCCTTAGATAATCAACTTCTTAGTCATGAGTATGTTGCTGTCTTAAACACAGTCACTATCATAACATGGCACAGCCAGCCAGCATGCATTCTTGGTGGATTCGATGAATTTCTATCTGACATTGTTACTGACTTTAAATGTTTATTTACGAAATGTTACGTAGAATAAACACCAGCTTGAGAGCTCACGCAAATGACAGCGTGCATAACAACACCAATGAAACTGAAAAGTAAACATGATCCTTTCTTGCAACCAAAATGTACAAAATTTCAACCAGCATCTTTACCAGGCTTCATGACACTTTCACACAAACACACACACACACACACACACACATCCAACACATTCGTTCAATATTCAAATGTTCAAAATTTTAGTTTTCTCTACAATACTCGTAGCAATAAAAACGAAAAAATAATACTGATTTTATACACAGATACCAAAAGTTGTATTTGTATGCACTCGTAATAGTTGTTGGTTTTATTTGTTTGTTTTCATATTCTGTATCTTTAAGATCTCTGATGTCGTATTTGTTGTTGTTGTTATGGCAACACATTAATCTGTCGTTTCGAATGCTTGTGGTTCATAAACAACAAAACAAAACAACATTTCTTGTAAAGAAAATTAATAAAAAAAAAAATATCTTTAAGGAAAAAACAGTGTGTGTTCACCTTCTAGTGTGACAATTCTTGTTACTTGAACAAAAAAAAATTCATATTTTTTTTATTAAAACGAAATGTTGCAGTGTGGTGGCCAGGCAAGGTTGGTGTAGGCTGAAACAGGGATTATATAAGATTAACTGTTGCGAGTAGGATAGAGAATATCAAAAGAAAATTTTCTCATAAATTTTTGTACATACATATGTTTTGATTTCTTCGAAAAAGATAAATTTAAAAAATTTTTCCCCATTTAATACTTTTTTATGGTTTAAATAACGCCTTTCAAAAAAAAGTATTATTTTAATATTATTATTATTACTAATAAACGTAGTTATTATTTGAACTTATAATATATATATATATATATATATATATATATATATATATATATATATATATATATATATATATATATATATATATATATATATATGTATATAATATTTTAATGCAAAAAAAAAAAACATCATCAGCCAATTATTCAAAAACAATCAATTCGTTGTCGATAAAACTATTTTACTAATCATCCCTAACATGAATAATTTTTGCCTCGAAACTTTTCCCCTTTTCCTAAATTTGCAATCCTGAAACAATTCCCCTTGAATAATTTCACGCCAAAATAAAATTCTCTTAATCGTAAATAATTTTTCCCCGCTAGTTTTTTCACTTTTCCCTTCAATTTATTCACTTTACTTTTGATGGGGAACATAACAGAAAATGTATGTGAGTTCTTCTTATGATTCGAATATTAAAGCTTAAAAAGTTCATTTTAATGAAAAGATCTGGAAATAAGTCACATACTGATGTATTGCTCAATAAAATGCAAAACAACGGACCGATTGCCTGCAGATTTGCGCAGCATTAATTTGTTGGAATTTTTTTCGTTTTGTTGGGTTTCCAAAATGTTTCCGAATTATTTTACCACATAAAAGTTAGAATGCAATAAATAAACGGAGCAACCAAACTATAGCTCCAACACTGAATATTTAGCTTTAATTTTTTTAAGTTTTCTTTAAAATAATTATGTCTGTGCATATTTTTGAACAAAAATTTCTGATTTCTTATTTTTTTAATCTTCTTTCCTTTTTTACATTTACCGTCAACTGATGTACGGGTCTATTTTGTCCCTTTCACGAAAAAAAAAAAAAAAACAAAAACTGCTATGAACTTTTACTTTAAGTGCTCTACGACACCAAAGTTCGAAACTAAGCTTAACCGAATGAAATATATTAAAACTTTATTTTGAACCCTTAAATACATCTTAAGTTTCGATTAGTTTATGGCTTAATGTTGAGTTTCCAGTTTCGGTGTCTACGAAGAGTTGACGTGGAATTTCATGACAAATATCTTCGCATGATAGCTTAAACCGTCATTTACCTGCTTACGGCGAGAGTTACTTAAAAAGGGGTGCGAAGAGTTAGAAGTTTAATAAATTGTTTTCGAGTCTTTGCATAAATTTCTGAGTAAATATACAAATTTGTACGATTTCATATGACAATTCATGGAGTGTAATGTTAAGAGCGTTGAGGAGGGGGACCTTTAACTTCTCCTTAAATAATGGTCAGACTTAGACGGTTTAAAATGCCGAAAGTAATAAAAAATTTTCTGCTAAATCCGTTGTCAGTTAGAACCATATAAATAATGCTCTAATATTTTAACTGTAATACTAGTTGTCATACTTTGTCCCCCATAATTACGTTTGTGCTATTGTCGTGGAAATTTTAAAATGTCAAATATGTATCTTCAATACGCTGTAATTGAATCATATTTTGTTAAATTCAAACGTGCAACACAGCTGCATCTATTCAACGAAGAAATACGTTAAATGAAAAATTCATGAGTCGTAAAGCAGCAACAAATTGCAACAAGTCTTTTTTAATGGAAAATTAAAAAAAGAGTTTTGTTAAAAGATTATCTTCAAGATACTGTCTGTTTTTGGCATGTCTGCATGTGTGTTTGTGTTTTATATAGCTGCAGATATGCCCCCAAAGATTTTTATTTGATCATATTATTTTGGCAAAAAAAAAGAGTAGATTGAAGAAAATAAAACGAATGACTTGTTTGGTGTGAAAATGATTACAAATCCTGCTGAGGCATCCTCATGGATTCATTCCAGCAAGAAACATATAAAAATCTTATTACTTAAATCATTTTTCTTAATACGAATTTGCTGGTGATTTTTGCTTTCCCCATTGAAAACATGTTTTATTTATATTAAACACAGGTACGTTAGACACAAGAATAGGCAGACAGACGAATGGACAGACAGTTGTGTGATTATTATTATGCATATCAAACATACGTATGAACATTTATAGTTGATGTAGCAGAAAAATTAAACAGACATTTAATGAACATCCACAGACAATGTTTACGATTTGAAAATGAAATAAATTTTGTTTTCATTTTGTCTACAGGAAAATTCAGTGGATCTTCCAAATGCTGCCTGTTCTTCGCCACAGGTGGAATAAAAGCTTTTTGTTCGATTTAAAATTGTTACAATATGAAATCTATCCATTAGGGATTCGTTTATGAAGCATACGCTTAAAGGAAATGAATGTCCATCATGACCGAGGCCTGTTTTACGACAAGGCAAGCAGGTTTTCTTTATGAGTCTCTTTTAATTCAGTTACAAATTAATTTAAAATTGTACTAAAAATGTATCAGAATTAAAAGTGAAGTGTATATAAAATTCGTCCTAACCGATTAGTTTCTTATTTCATGAGTAATTTTTTTAATGGCAGATAGCACATCTTTTCCTCTTCTTATTAAAGGAACACTAAATTTATGTTGCTTGTTGACATCCCGTTGTTGTTGCTGTTGTTGTTGTTGTTGTTTCTGTTGCATGATTGCATGGTATTGTGTTGTATATCGTATGGGTTTTTGAGTCTCAAATTACATGAGAAATTGTCATTTCATTTTGGTTTTGTGTGCATGGTTTTTTTTATGTATAAACAACAACAAAATAACTCTTGTATAGATACAGATGACAAAAATGAAAAATAAAATTATTATTAATTTTAAATGAAAAGAGAACAAGAAAATTGAAAAAAATATTTATTGGAATTTTACTACGTGTGTGGGTAATGAATGATAAATATCAATGAATTGTAGCTGTAAGTTGTGGAATGCAGCAGCAACAGTATATGAGTTTAAGAAGTTATTATTTGTTTAAACAATATTTCTTCCTTTTGTGCTTTCTTTTCCAATTTTTGGTAAATTGAGAAATTTTCTAGATTTTTATCATCATCTCATGGGGTTAGTTTGGTGATATTTTTAAGGAAGATCATGCACGTTTTCGTTGTTTTTTTTTTTTTTTCTTCAAGAAATATTTGAAAAAATTCATAAATATTATGGATACATACAAGATAGAAATTTAGTTTATGAAGAAATTATAAAGTATAGGAATTTAAGCATGTATCTTAAAATAAATTACTATCGCTTCGGGAATTTTATGACAATTTTTGTAAACGTGTTGGTTCAATGAGTTGTAAGAAAAAAATAATAAATTATTAATTGGGTATGTAAGAAGGGGATATCTCATATTAAACATATTTCTTGCAGAGTCCCTGCCATCTTATCAACTAAATTTGCCTGAGAAATTAATATCTTCAGCACTTGCGAAGCAATTCCATTTTGTCAACTCCAGTCAATTATCACACAACTTGTTAAGACAGATCTCCTGAGTACTAATAAACCAATCAGGGGCCAATACGCGTTGGTACAAACCGCTCATCTAGCAATAGAATACTATGAAGCTCACGTTCTTAACTACTGATTATCTACTTACTAATAAATGTGCCAACCACATCAAAGAGTAATTTTTAACAAAAAAATATATACGAGTACATATATAAAAAAATAAAGACCTTTGGAAAATATTCATAAAAGCAACGTCTTGGAAGCTTTTGCAAAAAAATATTACAATTTAAAAGCAGTAAATAATTAAGGAAAAAGTAAACTTTTCTAAAATGTACTTTAATTTAAAAAAAGTACAAATCAAAAGACTTACTTTTTAAAACAGAAAATTTTTACGACTGTACCTTTAAAAATATACATATAAAAACACTAGCCGCGACTTCCATTTCACTGCATGTTAATGTGATTTACGAATTATGTGAATATCAAATTAATCGAGAAGAAAAGTACCAAAGGTGAAAAAGTACCAAAAGTGAAAAGGTACCAAAAGTAAAAAAGTACCAAAAGTGAAAAAGTTCCTCAATTAACAGTTTTTTTTTCAAGTTAATCTTTAGAAAGTACAGATTACTGCATAAAAACTTAGTCAAACAAATAAAAAGTAGCAATTTGTTTCCGTTCTTTTTCCCTTAAAAAGTACCACTATATATATTATTTCATTCAAGTCCATTCAGCTTGTTTCTCGTTTTTGTTAGTGAACAAGCATTCCTACTCACAAACATACAAACGTTTTCATTTCTATTATTTGCAGGATATTCTTATTTAAATGATTCGCATCGTATAAGGGTGGTTCATTTATTGAGCAGTTATCGTAAGAATAACTCTAAGGAAATGTTGCATGAATTTATCGGGATTATTTTCACGAAAAACTAGCGGATACTTCCGAAAGAATCATTTTAGTGGCAAATTTCATGAGGGGCTGGGCACATATTACGTAACGCTCCAGGGGGGAGGGGGGGTTTAAGATTTGTTACGGATTGGAAATTTTGCACTGAAAAATTAGTAAAAATTGTTACGAAGGGGGGGTATAAAATCTCTGAAAACAGCGTTACGTAATATGTGCACAGCCCCTGACTATTGTTTCATACATGGAGTTGAACTGAGATTTTATCACCATTTTTAGGGTTTCCTACATCAAAGGTGAACAGGATGACGCAACACTGTCCATCCGTCTGTCCCAGGCATCTATCTCGAGCACTACAAAAAGACAGATCTTAAATTGTTAAAATCGTACTTCCGCCACTTGTTAGAAATAATAGATGTTCTAGTCATTTAACTGAATCTACGCCAGTAATACAAAAGAAAACAATTTTCTATAGAACTTTTTTGGCCCGAAAGAACTTTAAAAATCAATACAAATTGTTTGTGTATAACTTTTAAAATTTTTATTAAAATGCTATTAAATTAATTTATTATACGAGTAGTGGAAGTTTTTACGTTTTATTATATCTGACCCAGTCATAAATATTATTTCCTCTCGTAGAGTTTTTATTTATTCTTGATGTTGTTGTTGTTTTTTTTTTTGTTCTTTTTGCTTTTATTATCGACAATAAAAATGTGCAATTGCAACCGCTTTCAAACTGATATCGAGACACGTTTCCATATAATTCCTATCAATAATAATATTTATTTTTTTAGTTTTGTTGTTGTTGTTGTTGTTTCTTCTTAACAAATGAACTACTTCTAATATAGAATTTATATTTTTATGTTTTATTTATACAAGTTAATACATAAATATAAAAAAAAATGAATCGTAAAAATAAAATTCCATAGATTTTGTGTGTGTGTGTGTGTGTATTTGTGTAGAAGAAGCAACAACCAACAAATGTAATTCATTGTACAAATTTACAACGTACTACAGCAAGCAGTATGTAGAAATTTATAAATATTTTCAAAGCCTTTCATGTAGGAAAAGAACTGCTCTGTTTTTTGTTAAAAACGTGCAGTATTTTTAATTTTTTTTTATTAAGTTCAAGTATTATTTGTTGTTTGCGTTTGGATTTGTATTTACAAGATACTTGAACGTGTAGTGCCTAAAATAACACACATAATAAATCAAAGCACACTCGAGGAAAATTTTTACACACACACACACGCGCGCAAGCAGTAAGTGACTGATATGGTTTGTTTGATAAACTATTGTTTTTGTTTTATTATTTTTGAATAAAAAATTACTTTGGAGGTGTAAACGTAGTTATTCTTATGTACGCATGTTTCGATTTTTCTTTTTAATTTTCAACTTATTGATTTTTGTATATTAAAAAATTTCAGAACGCTAAGCTGTGAAAAACATACTATTTGGGTTGTATTGAACGTTATCCTTTTTTATCAAATGCTATTTCGCAGCAATGACCCGAGGTTTTGGTTCATATTTTCCAACAAAAATCCTTCGTTATATCGAATTCTTTTATAAAGAATCTTTGTATACAACGAACTATCCTTGCTGTCCCACAAAGTAAGTTTCATGAGTTTTTCCCCTTTTATAACGAACTTATCAAAATATGTACCAATGGCAGCATTAATTGTTAAATCTGCATACAAATTCAGTAGAATTGGTAATACTTTTAATCAGCTTACACACGTAAAAAATTTAATTTAATAAAAAGTTTTTAATATGTGTTTTGTATACATATTTGCATGTTTTAGATATATACTCGTACTTTCATAAACATGTATATTACAAAGATTGTCTATAACGACCTAATTTTGCTGGTCCCATGGAGTTCGTCATAAACGAATTTTACAGTGTATAAATACAGGCCTTTAAGATGATAATTCGCTTCTATATAAACTATACGTCACGGCTCAAGTAATGGTGAAGACGGCTGACAAAGTTTATCTTTGTTTATCGATTCATAACGATTTTTAAATGTTTTTTTTTTTATAAAATAAATAAATTTGCGAACGAATCTAAAGCGGCGCAGTTTCATATCCAGATCCCTGTTCTAGTCCAATTACAAAACTTCTCAACTAAATCAACATCTTTCCAATTGTTAGCTTATTTGAATGCCCCTAATATTTCTTTCTTAACTATTTATACTCCCTTTAACTGTGTTTAAAAAAAAAAGTTAAATAAAAAAGTTTTTACATTTAGACCAGTCCAAAAAAGAACCAACAAAAAAAAAAATAAACACCAAAATGTGCCCAAAATTAAGTAAAACAACAAAAGGTAGAAAAGAAAGAAGAAACAAAAAAATAAAACTCAGTCATTCCACTTCAGCCCACTTCACTATTCCATGGTTTACATTTAGAACGTGACTTACATAATTCAAGTGATTCATTTAAACCCCACCACGTTCAAATGAAAATAAACATTTAAAATGTCATTTAAAAGAGAGTTTCTGACTTAAAATAAGTTTTACTTGAATTTGTATATTTTTTTTTTTGCAGTTTTTGGGCTTTTTCTTTTCTTTTTTTTATGAAAAAAGGTGTGCTTTGTTTGTGGCTTTAATGTGCTTAAGATCGTTTTATATATTTGTTAGTTGTTCAAAATGGGAGTCAACAATTAAGTTTGAAATAAATTATTAGATAAAAATGTTAAAAAGCAACTCAATCTCCAGTCACGTTTCTTTCACATAATGTATTAGAAAATAGAAATAATTTTCTGTTCAGTTTGAAAAGTAAATATTTTATATCAACGAATTATTGCGCAATTTACATAAAAATTTTATTAAGTTTTAGGTTCTATTGCAGACAAGCTTGAAATTAAAGATCTACTGATGAGTTGGCATTAGCAGCCAACGAAATGCAGACATACATAAACCTGGATTAGCCAACCCACAACAAATTAATATATTTTTTGAAACATATTTATTTGCAATATGAGAGAGATAACTCTCTTAATTATGTATTTTTTAGAATTTGTGGAGTTGTAATTCGCCGCTCCCATTCCGTCTGCTCGTGTACGTAGATTGAGTATCAGATAATTTACACCAAGTATCCATCAAAACATTGCTGTCCTGTCCCGTAGGAAATTTATTAATTGATAAATGAAATATAAGTCCAAGAAAATTTTATTTAAACAATATTAAATCTCTACTTCTGTAGTCAGAAACTATTTATCCAGTGATGGCAAAAAATATTATAGACGTTTGTTAAGGTAGAAGTATACTTTAAAATGTGCTTTGTATACAAAGCCGCAACTTCTAACTAAACCATGAATTAATGAATAGAGTTGTATTTTCTTCATTATTTATTAAGAGGTAAAAAAAAGATATTCATATTCTAAGTAAAACGAAAAGCCTTCCTAAAATGTATACATACTTTAAAAATATTAAAAAACTTTTACATCGGCTGCCAGGCATACATAAATTTTTAAGGTTAAAGGGGTATCCCGTAGTGTAGAGGATACCGTCCTAGACAAGCAACTTTGTGGTCGCAGATTCTATTCCTCTTCAAAATGTTTCTATTGTAAAATTTACTTCTTTTTGGTTATAGCTCGATATACTCGTACATACGTTGCCTCTATGAACTGCATTTCTCTGTATAAACCGATGTTGGTGATATCCGTTACCAAAATTCTTGAGCTTATTTTTAGTGATCTCAGTTGTCTTGCTTCTCCTGCTAGCTTAAGTTGGATTTAAGTAGCCATTTTTTAAGTGCCAACTTCTTAATTATTACCATTAAAAAAAAGTGGTTGGTCATAATATTAAGCCAAAATAAAATTTAATTCAAAGGTTTTGCTGATTTGATTTAATGCAGAAATTGGGGTTGCTTTAGTTTGAATCCTTAATAGACGTGTATTGTCTAGTGTTGTCAATTATCCGAGATTTATAGTCGATCGAATGGAATCAAATTGGTTTCTTGTTTTAATTTTTTTATTCGCATACTCGAACAAATAATAAATGAATCATTTTTTTTTTGCTGTAAGCGATTATTTTTGAATTTTTAAATAGAATTAAAAGTCGAAAAAATACATACTTTAAAAAAGTATTGATGTTGGTGATGCTTTTATTTAATTTGTAGGTAATATTCTTAACTTAATTCATTTTCAATATTGTTAACTCTTTTTATTTTGTTAATAATATTTTTTTCTGTTAACTTTGCGATTTTTATAATATTATTAAATTGTTCTTCATCGTAGTTGAAGTCGTTTATAATATTTGCAGCTTAAAATCATCGTTGAAACAAAATTTTTGTATATTCTGCTCTTGTGGCGTTTTTTAAAAAATGAATTTTAGATATCAAATTCTTCGAGTTGTAGAACAATATTGAAGGATTTTTTCATTTTATACAACAATAAGATTTCATGATCCGTATTACGTAAAGTTATAACAAAACTTAACAAGTTCCTGTACATACGACACAACTTTGGCCGCGCAATTTTAGACTTTGTCGATGAGAGAGGAATGAAAAAGGGTACAATGTTTCATGTACATGAATGAAACTTTTGTAAAACTACGCATGATGCTGTGTGTATACAAATGAAACCGTCAAAAGAAATAAAAAAATTTCAAAAGAAAATTTAAAAAAGTTTCAGAAACAAAAGTTAACACTTATAGACGTTGAACGACCTGTAAATGTAAGAAAAATACGATTTTTGATTCGAAAATGTGACAAAAAAACTCGATTATTCGATTGTTTGAAAAAAATTGTTCGAATAACTATTGTTGTAAAAAGTTCAATCAAACAAGTGTGAAAAAAATTATTCGAATCATTTTCATTCGAATGACAACACTAGACCTATCCGACCAATACACCATTCCGATTTCCGCGTGATATCCATTTATTGATTTTATTTTTTAGATTTAAATGCAGACTTTTCTCTCAAGGCCACCAAATTCGAATTATGTGTTTTAAAACCTTTTCAATTTGATTTAAGAACTCCAGTATTTATTTTAAAGTGGTGCCGATTTAAAATATTGCTTTTGTTAAAAATAAGCAAAAATATTAAGAACAACTCTTTGCTTTTTCTGAATACCAATAAAATTTTTTGTCTTTTCAACTCATTCTCAGTATTTAATTGAAAAACTCAACTCAAGGAATGATTCCTCATGTTGTTTAAAATCTTCAATTAAATTAAAGTTGTTTTTGCCTGTAGCCCATAATATTAATTAGTACTTTTTATTATTGTAAATTATTAAACAATTGTTTGTTATTGCAATTTTGTGCCTGAAATAAGCTCAGAAAGTAACAAAATCTTTTGAAGTAAAATCTGCTTAAAACCAGGTTTGAAGAAATGACTTTGGTGGTCTTTAAGCAAACACTTGCAAGGTCACACAAAGGTGTTGAATTTCTTTTTAATGAAACAATAAATGAAATGTTGTTTAAGCAACAAATTTTACTTCAAAAAAGATGAATATAATAGGAATTGTTTGGCCAGAGTTTTCTTAAAATTCATTGAGGTGTCAATACATGTTTCATTCACAAAGCAAAATATATTATTTCTATTCTTTTACATTTCAACAAAATAATTGTCAATATGCCGCCATAATTGAATTTTACTTAATCCCAAAACAATACTTTTCAAGATTTTATTCGTTATTTTAGATTTTGTTCGCTTTTATTTGAAATGTACGAAAAATACAAAATCGAATAGAGCACGGCTACAACGAACACCGTTTACAATACAAATTGGTTTGTTTATAGTTACTTTTATTCGTTGAGAATTATTTTTATAAACTCTTGAAATAAAACAAAAATGCGGTTTCGAAAATCTAGGCTTTAATATTTCCTTCTGAATTCAAGGCCGACATTAAAATCACAATCGTTACTAACAAAAAAAAGGCGCATATCCCAAACGGGTATACACAACGTTTAATAGGGTCTTAGAATGCCGAGTCCAAGATGACAAGTCGTAAAATATTTCCTCTATATGGATGTAGGGGTCACGGGACCAGTGCAAAAAGGTGGATCGGTGATAACTTGGGAAATATGTATCATCTTTGCGAAACCCATGGTGTTCCCAAATTTTAAATTATGGGCTCAGTACAGCTACTTTATAGAACCACACACACAGTCTTCGCCAGGAACCTCTTAAGATTGCAGAAAGTCATCGTCATAACAATCACAAGGCAATGAGTATTTAGTAACCACTTCAAAATTATGGGATCAACGTCAGAGCACTTCAGCAGAAACTGTCCAAAGAAGTAGGAAAAGGAGGAAACGATTTCCTTCTGTTCCCCTGTCCATCACTAGAATACCATCATCTAACACAGCTTGCCCAGCAATACTTTGTCAGTCCATCTGAGCGGTGGCGGTAGACATCAATAGTTTTATTATGTGTATAACCTGGAAACTATTCCCCCCTCTGTTTCTGTAGTCCATTCATTTTTTCAACACCCAATTTAACACCTTCCTTTTTTCATGTTATCTCGCTAGCAGAAAACTCACAAGGACCATCCCTAACAGACTCAACACATTTCCTTTTAAGCCCCGCTTTGACAATCGCAATGATGAACATCGTCAATAACGAAAAATATGCCGATTATGCGGAGTTCGTTATAACTGTATACACATTTATTGTTTTATTTAACTATATATAAGTGTTTCAAAGATAAGATTTCATTTGTATTACTTTTCTAAACGAAATGTCATAAACTATTTACCTGAACGTTGTGTACATTTCATGTTGACAGTTTTAGGCAAGCTGTCTGTCAAAAAAATGTCAAATTTATTTATATTGTTCGATTCTGTATTAACTCTTAAGTATTTTGTTGTGGCAATATGCTTTCATATTGTTACACATCGTATCGAATGTGTCACAGTAATCGCAAATAAAAATAAATTATAGTTCCATTTTATTTTATTTCAAATTCTTTTTAATGTTGTTGTTGGCCAGTTGAACTTTTGGACTTTAAAATGAATATGTATGTGCTTAAAGGAAGTTTAAAAAATATATCAGGTTGAAGCTTTTACCATTTGCAACTTTAGAAAAAATTGAGACTCAATTAGATGTTCAATAACCTTTACCTGAAATTAACTTTAGATCCTCTGTTTAGACAAGTCTCCATTTTATTCATTAACAACTACATTCCTTCTTTTTCCACCATTAAATGTATAATAAAAAGCTAAAATTTTACAAAAAAAAAAAAGATTTTAATAACATTTTCTTTTTGATTTTTCTAAACATTTCCAATATTAATCCTTGGCATGTTTCTTTCTGCCTGTCTATCAATATAATTGACATCTTTAATATGTCTTATTTGAAAAGGAACACGTTTACAAAAGTAATTTAAACAAATTTACAATAAAGCTCTGCACTCTTCCATACCTTCATATAAGTACCAGCACACCTGTTGGCAAAAGAAAAACCAAAACCACTGACGTTGTTAAGGATTTTAGTGGTATTTTTTATGGATCTATAAGAATAACTTATACGACAATACACATATACATACATGCATACATACAATGTTTTGCCGTTTGAATTTACTGCCAATAAATTTTTATACAAATTGCATTTTATACAAAAAACTTGTCATTTCTGTCATAACTTGTCAATTTATTATTTGAGGGCAAAAAAAGAAAGCAATATACTTACATACATATATGTATATACATACATACATACGAGTATGTATATACTTAAATACTAATATTCATATTACATAAAAGAATATTTTGTATTTCTTTGTTAAACGTAACTATTAAATAAAAAAACGTTAAATATTTTTTACCATGTGCAGCAATTTTACACGAAAAGAATTTCGTGATAATTCAGTAAAACTAATGATTACTTGTCATGTTCAAAAATACACTGCGAATCAATTAAATAAGGAATATTAATTTTGTCAACCAAATATTGGAGCATTATAAATTTTGGACTGTTTTTTATGTATATTTTTTTTTTTAGTTTATCTTAAAGTACAGGAAAGCATAATACATAATTAATTTAAGGAGGATGTAGATTTTTAAAAGAAATTAACAAAATTAACTGGAGCTTATTTTTAGTCGAATTTGGTGAATCTAATATATAAAATTACAAGTATTTTATTCGACATTTTCAATAAAAAGTAGTTCGAACAAGTGAAAAACGTTGCGGTTAGACGAAATCATATTAAAATTCCTCTAAAAAACGGAGATATGAAATTAAATAAAAATATTTTACAAACTGAAATACTCGTATAAGCCTGCAACCAAGGCTCATGTAATATCAGATATATGAAACATTACATCTAGTTGTGAACTCATTGGCAAAATTTTTAAATTTTAACGTGGCTTTATGTTTATATTTAACAGATATATTTAAAGTTTTTACAAAAATAAATGTTTATAGTCACCTGTGATCTCGAGACCACCTTGTATGAATTCGCCTTTAAACACATTTTTGTAAATAATTGGTATTCATATGTAAAATTTAATAATTCCTACATATGACTTCACAGCACATTTCAGTACAAATCAGAATAAAAATAAGTATTTCGATGATAAACAGATGATAAAAAACAAATTCAGCCCTTTTTAAAACCTTCACACAAAACTTGTAAGGATATTTAAATGTTTGTCATCCGCCGGTGTGTAATTTGCGAAATATTCATATGGGATCCATAAAGTATATAGTATATTCAGGATCCTTATAGATAGGAAAGTTGAATGTGCCATGGCTGTCTGACTTTTGTCTTGGATTTAAATGTAACTATTTGTCTTAAGACGATGCGTTTTAAAAATCAGCAAACATTATATGTATATTTGTTTCGATATTTGCTTAAATAAACACTTGTACGTATAGAAATAAATTTATAAATATGTGAGAGTACCCCAGTACTGCATCTCAAATCAGCGGTATTAGAATTCAATACACTGCACCAGAGCTTCTGACCCTTGTGGATGTGTTGTTCATATTTAATTAAAAATAGCATCTTCTTTTTTCGTTAAACCCGCTTTTTTGTTCGGTGATGGAAGTAGACAGGAATGAAAATTAAATATTTTGTTTGGAATATGAAATGAAAAATATATCTATATACATATATAAAAATATTGGTATGTTTTTTTTTGTTTGTCTGTTTGTCTGTTTGTATGTACCTTATAGGAAGCCAAACGCTAAGACCGATCGTCTAGAAATTTCAGAACCATATTACTGATGACCGGGAAAGTAAAATAGGCCTTTCGTTCCTTTTTCGTGGAGGGAGGGGCACCCCCATACAAGTAAAATATTAATATTCATATATGTGCAACTAAGGCACAGAATAATTTAAAATTAGGTGTTATTTTAAGGACAAATTTAAACCTTCAGCAAAATTTTGTTACGGTACGACGAGGGGAACGGCCACCCCCACACAAGTAAAATATTAATATATCTGTGCCCCTAATGCACAGAATTTTTTTTTTTAATTCGGCGTGTGATACTTTGAGAACAAAACACAACTTCCACCAAAATGTCTTTAAATTAAGTATGTTTTCTTAAGTTGTAATGAAATTTTACAAAAAGGAACGAATAATCAATAATTTATCCTTATTATAAGTGAAGTAATTTTTTTTTTCTTAATTACGACCACCAGCCAGGGGTGACCCCTACCTTTGCAGTGCATTGTGCCGGAATTCAGGGATAGGGATAGAGTTGAGAAGGTAGATGTTAAAAATTTAGAAGACTTACCTCTTTTACAACTCTGCTTTACGCGTTATGTTAGCTTTTATAGCACTGTTGAGGCGCCTCCGGTCTTAAGTAGACGCATTAACTTTGTTAAGCTGTATTAGTAGACATTTTATTAATTGTTTTACTTCGCCGATGTTTCTGCTAACTGACAAAGGGGGGCGATGTTGAGTACTTTACCTTAGAACAGCATCAATCACTGTCGGAACAGTTTTTTAGTGACCAGTGCTATGCCTTCATCACTTAAATAGTCCGACAACAATTAATACAGTGTCTCACTAACGTACATTAGAGAAATTAATGATGTTGATTGACTTGCTTTGGCCAGGGTTTGGACCCAGGTCCTAAGTCATTGTTCGCTTAGTAGTCAACGTGCTAACCACTTACGCTAACACCACCCACAACTAACTAAATGTGTTCTTGTTTACTTCTTAGAGTATCCAATTATTCGGCTTTTGATTTTATTCAAGTAATCGTTTTTGAAATTTTAATATATTTCGATTAGTCGAGTAAAAGGTTTTTAATAATTAAAATAACTCGATTAAATTAAATATGTAATTTTATAAAATGACAAAAACGGGATATTTTCCATGATGTAATATTTTAATTTCTTTTTACTTTAATATTAATCGATTAATTGACACAAAAATGTTCGAAGTATCCGTTAATTAAAAATCGCTATTTTTTTAGTACTCCATCAAATAATGACAAAAAAAATTCTAGAGTCAATACTCTAGACTTCTTCATCCAAACTTTTGAAAAAATTCTATATCTGTCAGTATGTATTCTTTTATCAAAATTTTAATTGTAATTTATGCATAAATAATAAATCAATTTTATGTTTAACGAAAACTTTAATCAAGCCAGAATAATAAAAAATAAAAATTATAAATATGTGTACAGAAAAGCTTTATCGTAATAAAACAAACGAATATAAATGAGTAAAACACATAGAAAAAGTACTTTGTGTTGTTGTTCGAAAATAAAAATCACAATCAAAAGAAAAAACAAGGAAAAATATGAAAATAAATAAGAAAAAATTAAAAAATCCATTAGCAACATTGAATAAAAGTGCGTAAAAAGCACCAACACACACTCAAATAAATTGATTTCAAAATGTTAGCACACACACACATTCACTCACACCAACTAATATACCATTTAAATTCTGTAGTGTAGAATATGCTGTGTTGTTAGTGAGTGTATTTGTTTGAAGTTTCACTTTAATGGCGAGCAAAAATCAAGCTTTAAACAATCAAAGTCAGATCAATTAACCCTTTTTAACACCCCAAACAATATTGATATATCTTTGCTTTGCTGTTCACTCACCAAAAAAAAAAAAAAAAGAACACACATCCAGACGCACATACGTTCAGTGTTTCAATTAAAATGTATTTGTACACAATACGTTAATTTATATTGTACTGCAACAAAAACAACTGCAGCGAAAAAAATGAAGTACATATTTAGAGAAATATAAAGTACAAACGAACAAACAGTACAACAAAGTACTCGTTATACCATTTCTTCTTATAGGTACATATTTGTTATATTCTTTTTTTCTGTTTTTATTGTATTCTGTTGTAGTTGTATTTGCAATATGCCATTTTTATATATTTAGCAATCAATTGCAATTGATTTTAAGGCCAGCATTTGCTATTTTTTGTTATATTTCCTTTGATTCATTCGTTTGCAAATAATTCTTATTTATACGAAAGCAATTTTGCTTATTTACAGATCAGGAGCTGCAAGAACAACTTTGCCACAAATCATTCATCATTCATTGGCGATTAACAAGTTTCATTTTGTATTTTTGTTTTTCATTTATTTTCTTTTCATAAAATTTGTATTATTGGTTCTTTTGAGTTTTCTTTGGCCATATTTTTGAGCGTCGATAAAGTGATTCTTGAAGGCAGCGGTTTTTAAAGTGGTTGCATTGAAATTATTTTTTGTATTAAGTAAAAATACATGGATACTGGGGCACATACATAATTATTGAAATCGAGTTTGAGTACATAAGTATGGATATTTTTTATTATTCATAAAGAAAAATACCATCTTCCATCCCTGCTTCATGTGGAAGAAACCTTAAGTGACAAAATACTGAAACGACTGAATTCAAGTACTGAATACTCGTAGAATAGGCATATCCGGAATATTTTTTTGACAAAACCGGATGTTATAACATTCATTACTCCTTCAAAAGAATATTATGCCAGTTAGAGCTGCAAGATCTACATAAATCGATTTGTTTTTAAATTTGGGTATTTTTATCTACAATAAGAATTATATGAAAAACGTTTGGTTCGTAATTTATTTTGTTTAGCAACAACCAGAAAGAAATGAAAAAGGAGAACACATCAATTTCACTTGAAACAAGCTGAAAATGAAATTTTAGTTTTTATTTCACTTTAACGAATTTAATAACACAAAATTAGTGAAATTTTCACTTTCATTTCATTTTACGAATGTAGAACGCAGGCGATGCCGCCGTCGTTAGCCGGCAAGTGAAAATATATGGATCACAAAAAGCACTAAATATCAACTGAAACTGGCAGCTCTCAGTTGTCAGTTGCCATCCATAATAAACACAACTGAAGTTTGTTTGGCATCCATAATCGAGCCTTAAATTTCTTAAAAATTGGTAAAATTAAATTGCTTATTTAGTTGACTCGCATGAAAGCTGATGAGAATATGTTTTGGCATCCAATAGACTTTATTATGTTCCGCAACGTATGTATTTAATATAACGATATTTAATCGAATAAAATTAGTTTTCGATTAAATTTGCCCAAGTTAATTTGGTTGTGTCAATAAGACGATTTTTATTGGCAGTTATTTTTAGGCCATGGATAAATAATGATTTCTTTTTTACTGCTAATTCTATAATAATATTCATATCCATCATTTAAGAAACTATCCAGCAATGTTCTCCTCAACATAAATAAGCAAGCAAATTTATTTTCTCATTTGCACAGTAGTAGTGTATATCTTGCGGGTGATCAGCCGCATGAAATCAATAATTGGCCAAGAAAAGTGGATTTTTTTATTAGCCTGTGAGTTTGTAAAAACAAATATTATTGCACTAGAAGGTAAAACACTTGGCCTAAAACACAATAAAAAAAACTTAAAATGGCACGGGTTCAATGCTCAGCAGAGGCTTTTAACTTTTGTTACATTTTTTAAAGTCAATTGGGATAAACACTTAATGCCAATGACATCGTCATGTTAAAGTTATTTTTTAAAATGGCAAAGTAGAAGTAGAGACGGGTCCGTTTATTAGAATTTACTTCAATATTTATCAAAATTTTTGCTGGGTAGGTGTGATTTTACGGTTAAAAAAAATGCTTGTTTCTTTTCCTTTTTAGTTGCAAGTTTTCGAAAAGAAATGGCTTAAAATATTGAAAATACGTTTGAAATCTTTTTCACACTAGCGAAATTTAGCAAGTGTTAAAAAAAGACTCTACTTGGCTTTTTTTAAATCAAATGCTGAAAAGACTAGTAAACATTTTTGTATTAAAATTATAAAAAGTGAACAGGAAATGTCATGTTTTTAATTTTCACTTAAACAAATAATACACAATATTCCAGCGGAAATACGAATATATTTAAAATAAATCAAGAATTGAAATAAAAATTTTGCCACCAGATGTATTGAAAAATATTTTTATTTGAATAGAATTTTTGCTAATCGAGTAAATGTTGGAATTTTTCAAATTATTTAATTTGAGTTTTAAACAAATAAAATTTGTATTGTTCCACTTTGTCAGTAAGGTTATTTTAACAAAAAAAATTTAATTTTTAATTAAATAATGTTTCTTTTTTTTTTCAAAATTATGTGTAGCTGTCTGTTAAGGACATTTTAAATCTTCCTGTTACTCTCTTTTTTGCCTGAACATTAATTTTAATAATATCACGCTTTGCTGTCAAAACTGTCAATTAGTTTAAGAAGCAAAAAAGGTTTTAAAATAAAAGGCTTTAAATACTTTGGGAGAAAGAGTGGGTATTAATTCTCCTTTTTTTTTATAAAGTTATTTTTTTTTTCAGTTATATTTTTCACCTTTATTCATTTCCCAGGGTTTAAGGTCATTGATTTATGGTTGTGTGTGTTTATAAATGTGTGTATGTGCAAGGAGGATTTCTGTATGGGATTTGTACTTTTAAATAAAAATTATTGTAGTCTTTTTTCGTTTTGCCAAACGTGAATACACGCGTAAACTCATAGTTTTACGTTTTTATTAGAATTGCTTAAAACTTCTGGGAGTTACTTTGTCAAATGAAGTTACATTTGCCTTGATTTGTTTTTTCTCTGTAATTTTGTATCTCTTTTTCCCTTTATTAGCTCTAAATTTCAAATGTGGTGTAATAAATTCCAATCTATATGCACAAAGTTAAGCAGGTTTTTTTCCTTTTCATATTCAATTCAGAGCCGTTTACAACTCAACTATTTCTTTGGTGGAAACTAGAATAAATAAGTGAAATTGGAAACAGTATTGAACTGCAAAAAGAGTTTATTTTTATTTTTCCTTTTTCTTGCTTTTTAGTATATTGTGTGCAAAAATAGACGAGGCAGGTAGAGAATAGTAAATATACGGCAGGACAAATAAGATGATGTTTTAATAATGCAGAGCAATAAATCTCAATTGTATCACAATGGAAAGTTAAATACCAGAAGCATTCAAATAGAAATTTAGACTTTGAAGGGACACAATCAACAGGAGAATTTGCTTAAACGGGGGGTGAGAAAAGAAAATTAAAGTGGAAAATATAACCACAGTAGAAGAAAATTAAATATTTTGTTTACACCTTATAGTCACTCTTTTACTATTAAGTTCCCACTTTGTTACAAAAACAAACCTAATAGTTTCACCCATAAGTTTTCTTTTATAAAATTTTAAATTTCTAACAAGGCTGCTACACTGATTAAATTATAGTTTAATAAATTATAAATAAAATCCCAAAATAACACGCTTTTATAGTAAATCGAAATGAACATTAAAAAATAATTCTTAAAATAAGAATCAAATTATTAACGAGAAAATTATTGTAATTGTTTTAAAAGCGTTATTATTTCTTACTGGTTTTATTACGAAGAAGTTTTAGTACAGAGCTCCCCACGCTTTTAGAAAAATTACATTTATTTCTCGTCATTGGGAATTATTTTTTACTTTTTAGTTCGATTAACTATAAGAGTGTTTTTCAGTTACTAAACAAAATTTCGAAAATCGGTCTACATATAGAGGAGTAGAAAGACATTCCATATATTAAAAGAGGGCGGGGCCGCTAGCCAAAAAAAAATCAAAATTGAAGGACCAAACTGCAAGCAAGAAGTTGCAAACACAGAAAACAAAGTGAGGGGACGCTGGGGGTAAACCTTCTCATCGAATTTTTACCAAAAAAAAATTTGTGGACCAAGCGGCAACCAAACAACAATTTTTCAAAGAGGCCCACAAATAAAGCAGTTATCCGATAATCAAAGTATTGAGGGGTGGGTGGGTGGTAAACTTTATCCTTGAATTAACCCGAAAAAGTTTTTGAAGCAAGCGTTATGCAAACTCTTACAAACAAAAAAAAAAGGAATTTAAAATCGGCCCTTAAGTGGAAGAGCTATGCAATATTCGGCATTTGGGGGGACAAGTTGCCAAATGGTTTTCCTGGTTAGCACCATTGCTCGAATGATCGAATTCATGTGAAGTTCAATTTCCTGTTTTTATGATATTAAATCCTGATTGACTTAAAGGAATTCACTGAGTAACATCATCATCACGAATTGCAAAACAACTAAGTCTGTATTTTTAATCGAAAGCCCTTTGAAAAATCTTAGTTCAAACCAAATATAAAAGATACGCGACAGCTGACACACGGAAAGTAAACTTTAGTTTCGTAATTTATTTAAAAAAAAAAACCGAATTAAAACGCACTAAAAGCGTTTATAACACAAAATTTTAAATTTATTTTCGTAAATTCAAAGTTAATTTCGAAAATTCAAAATGGAATTTGAAACTTAATTTCGAAAATTTCGATCTTAATTTCGAAAAGTAAAAACTTTTTTTTCGAGATGCAGCACTAGATAACGACAAAGAGCGATTTGGCATAAACTGCTCTCTTCTACAGGGACATTGATTGATAACACAGACGACTTAAAAGTTAAGAAAAAAAATCCCATATTTAATTCACTTTTGAAAAAATTAAAAATAATTATTTTCTGAATTTAAATCTCTTGTAATGTTAATCGATAACTAGATGGAAATGCTTAGTTCACAATAAATATTATTTAGAGCTAGCGCACGATCACAGAAGTTCGAATTTTCGAAATTAATATCCAAATTTCCTAAATTTTTTTTTAATTTTTTAATGAAGATTACCGGCCTATTTCGCGATGTCGAAAGAAATTTTCCATATGTTTTCATTCGCATAAATACATTTGAAGCGAAAACAAATTCTAAAATTTTGTTTTTGTACCAAATGTATTTGTACGAAAGAAAAAAATTCAAAATTCTTTCGATATCGTGAAATCGGCAGGATATTTTGGATCTATAGTTTGAATTTGCGAATTTTAATTTGAAATTCCGAAATTTACTTTAGAATTATTTGTATATAGAACATTTTAAAATTATACTTTTTTGAAAAAATTATTTTTCGTGCGCCATCTCTAAAAAAAGTCGATGAAATTTGGTATTTAATATGAACTAAGATTTTATATTGTACGTCTTCAGTTCATATGTTTGATTATTTATTTATGAAAAGTGGGGGAGGGAATATAAGAATGAGAATTAGAATAATAAAAACAATAAAATTGAAGGTGACAAATATAAATTAAAAAGTTACAAAAACTAATTTTGATTAAGTTTATTTTTAATGAAAATAAACCCGAGTATATTTTATTATCACATTTCTAATTAAAATTTTGTTTTAATCAAATAAAACACAAAATTATACACAATAATGATTTTCGTTATTTCTTTGTTTTACTTCCAGATTTCATCAATATTTTGTGAGATTAAAGACTACAAGTAAGTTGAAGTTTAATTTAAATTAATTGAATAACCGGACTATGGAAGAAAATCTGGCAATTTTTTACAATTATCTTAGATAATGGAAAGAATCCCTCTGGACTCCAAAACAGTAAAATAAAATTTAATGACATGATTTTAAAATACTTTATATTTAAAAAATAAGACATTTATTCTCGAGCAAATACTCAAGAATTTATGTTCTTAAAACATTTTATTTATTTTTTGTGGGTTAGCAAATCTATATGCATTTCGTTGGTTGCTAAATTCCAACTCATCAGTAGACCTTTACCATTTATGTTTGAAAAGTTCCAAAACTCATTTACTCATACATGGACTCGCAAGTAAAATTTGCGAATTACAACAGCACAAGCAAAATAGCTTTTCACAAAACTTTATACAAACAATTTATATAGGTTTTTAAAAAAGCACACAAGTGCGACCTCGAGGGTCACATCAGGTTGCAGCTTCTTATGTGGTGCAACCCATATGCGTAAACTGAAGAAGCCGCTAGCATTGGGCGAGTATCTGCATCTCGCAATATCACATCGCATAATGAGTCCCATATAGGAAAAACACTCTCTACTCCCCGGTAGACACTCTACCGTGGTGCTTACCGGCTCCCGTGGTACCACTTTAGTTTAATGGTCCAGCCTCGAAAAATAACCCCTAGGGATTAACTTTCTATCGACTTTGGTGTTAACGGAGATCTTAGGTGTCCAACTGGAGGAAATATTGGGCAGTAGCTTACTGCCCTTGATCTTAAACTTTATTTAAATTTATTTTTTTTAAACTCACAAAGCATTACTGATTTCTTAGCCATTATTATAAGTCGCTACAATTTACATGTGTTGATATTTTTTCCTCATAAATTAAGAAAAAATAATATTTTAAAAGCTTCCTAAATCTCGAATGGTATTTAATAGAATTTAAGTTATGCAAAAAAAAACGATTGGAAAAAAATTATTGTTTTTGTACGGCCACGCTTGGGATACCTCCCCGACTAATGCAATGCATTGTGCAAGAGCTTAGAGAAAGAGATTGGGTAGAGAGTAGCGTGTTTTGTTAATTTTCAGAGCAGTTTTGCTGCGCCTTTGGTTTTAAGTGGAAGCACTAAAATTTCTCAAGCAGTATGAGCAGTTTTTAGTGACCAGAGAGGGCTATGCCTTCCATCACTTAACCCCTCGCTACAATCATTAATAAAATGACGCACTAAAGCACATCAAATAAGTTTGTGATATTAATCGACTTGCTCTGACCAGGGTTTGAACGCAGGTTCTAAGAACTAGTTTGCTTTGTAGTCTACACGCCAACATCACCCACACAGGGCGATTAAAAAATATTTAAAGCGACTCACTGTCATATAAATAAATTCACCAAAATCAAAGTCACACACTACTGCAAGCAATTATTTTAAATTTTTTGCGACAAAGGGCAATTGATTTTTATCAGTGTAGAAAATACTTTAAATCTTTGTTTAAATCGTTTTGTATATTTAAATCTCTTATTTAAATACAAGTAACTTAAATTTGTAGTATTTTCTGGCACAATACACCCGTATTTTCTTTCCAATTCATTAACTAGAAAGCATTTATATTTTTCAGTTTTTTACAATATTTTTATTTGATTTTTTGTTTTGTAGCATATTCTATTTGCACTTAATGTTCTTGCACAAATACTATTTTTTCGAAAATATTCGTTTTTCTTATTACTTCTCTTTGCATACAGTGCTGACTAAAGCAAAAATATGAAATTGTGCAGAAAAAGTTTTATTTTTTTAAACAATTCCATTGTTAAACTAAATTTAACGTAATGAAAGAAGGACTATTATAAAAAGTAGACACACAGCCATAGACATTTACCACTTATAATGCATTTATACTAAAATCCCTTTGGAAGGAAGAAAACATTTTCCAAAGTTTCACTTTTGTTAAATATTCGAAAAAGAATTACAAAAAATCACAAAAAACTATAAAATAAACTCAAGTCAAACTCTAAATTCAACAAAATGCAACTTGGCAAATGAAGTATGAATGGCAGCACAAATTTAAAGTGCACATACACTAGTATGAGTGAGTTCGATGGTTGGTTGTTGTTGCTTTGTTGTTGGGGAGAGGAAATGAAAAATCAAAATATACTATAAACAACAACCAACGGAAGTAACAATAGTTTCCGTTATTTCACTTTTTTCATATTTTTTTATTATTATTTCTTCCACACTCTTTTAAGAGAGAAACAAAAACTCTCTGTGAAAAACTATCAACAACAGTTACATGATGTTTCGTTTGTATAAGTGGGCTTTCTAAGAGTTCACTTTAACATTTTTTTTTGTCATTGTTTTGTGGAAATGGATTTATCAACAAATATGATGAAGTATTTGAAGTTATAAAAAAAAAATAGAAAAGCTAAAGGAATTTTTGTTTTGTTATTTGCAACCATATTTTTGTTACTCTTTGGCAATCAAGTTGCAATAAAAAAAAAATGATCAAGTAAAATATGTCGTAAATTTACTTGAAATAAGCAACAGAGTAGTTGATTTGTAAATAATATTTTTTATAGCGAAACTACTGCTGACACCCTTTTAAAATTTGTTTAAGCTGCACTATATTTTTTTGTTTTTTGTATTTTCTATACCACTGTACAAGATGATGGAAATTGTCCAGGCTCTAAGACAACACACGTAATATGTGCACAGCCCCTAATATGCATTAGTTCCCAATATATCAGCAAATAAAAAGTTATTTTATATGGAAGAGCCACGCCCACTAATTATTTTAAACTTATATTTCTCTAGATTAATCCCATAAATCAACAATGATGAAAAAACTTAATGCGTCTACTTAACACCAGAGACGCTGCAACACTGCTCTAAAAATTAACATCACGCGCAATAGCAGAGTTGTAAAAGAATAAAACCTTCTAAATTAACACCATCTAATTCTCTACTCTCTCCCTTTCCCTTAGTTCTATCACAATGCATTGTATTATTAGGGGGTAATTTCTTGAAAAATAGTTAGTAAGACATTAGACAATCGAATGTCATAAATCTTACGATGTATTTAAAACATGCATGTGGCCTACTCCCAGAACTGCTACGACTACAAAAAGTAAATATTCTTTTGCAACAAATTCTATTAAACTAATTCTTATTTAACTTTGGAAATGGGGAGCAACATAAACCTTTTTTTTTTTTGAGGAGCACCGTAATGCCCAAGGAAATTTTCTAAAATCCCCAAAATTTTTAATTTGTTTAATCCATGAAAATAAATAAATCACTTGAACTCCTTTGCTAAGGGATGAATCATCCAGAAGATGTTCTTGTTGTTCTTTCTTTCTTCTGACGGAAATAGAGATTTGATCTTCGATTATAATTTGTTGCCATCACAATGCATAAGAATAGTTAGCTTTGTTAAAAAAAATTCTAGTTAGTTGGATTTTGCAATTCAACTGATTATTAAATTATTTATGGTCTTTTAGTAACAGGTTGCCTTAGAAATTAATGAAACAAGAAAAAAATCTTATTAAACATTAAAAAGAAAATATTTCTTTTTGATCTCTTTCAAATCTATATGGTTTTTAATTATTAGTCGTTTGTCTTCATCTTTGTCACTCTGCCTTAATTCTAATAAATTTCTCCTAAACTGTTAAAATAAAGTAGCTGTCTACACTTTAGCAATTTAACAAAGTCAGCAACATATTTATCAATTTAAATATCTTGAATATTTCCAGATATTAATTTAGGCAAATTTTCCGTCTTTTTATTTTCTTTCTTAAATCAACCAATAAAATTTATATAAAAAAGTCATAGATCATGTCCCAAAGAAAAACGAAGGGAAAATTATTTTCTTAAGATAAAATATTTAAAAATTTCGTTTATTCCTGCTTTCAACAAACACACGCACTGCTTAACACAAAACTAAAGGGAACAAAATTTAGTTTTTAATAAATTTGTTAAAATATAAAAGATTACAAATACTAAATGGTGGCCATCCCTCTAAAACAAAAATCTTTATTTTACAACAATAGAAGACATTATTTTACACCCACTCTGTTTACAAGAAGAGAAGAAGAACGCTTAAAAAAATATTTTTCAAGTTTTTTTTTAATTTTTTCTTTGGTCTCACATGTTGCTGTCAATTTACGATGTAATAAATTTAAATATTGTTGGTCTTTTGCTTTCTCCCCCCACCAAAAAAAATGTTTGACTTTGTTTTCCAAAAGAATATTTTAAAATTGGACTAATGTTGTTCTTTTATTCTATATACAACAAAGTAACATGCATACACACATAAACCAAACAATGACAACAATTCAATTATCAATACGGGTTATCGCTACTTAAAAGCTCGAGGAAACAAGGTTATCTTTAGCGCTCTTTCATGTACAGCAAAAGAAAAAAGTTTTGTAGTAAAAACAACAAAAAAAAATTAATATTAAAATAATAATTTTAAAAATAAATTAATAGAAACACATGTTTTGAATGTTTGCAACATGTCAAGATAAGTTGACATTAAAGTACTTAAATTTAAAAACCAAAGAAAGGGATTGGGATTTATAAGTTTGAGTTTAAAATGTTTAATACTGTAGTTTTCTTTCTAGAACATACCTGTCACAAGGACAACACCATGTAATAGAGACAGATTGGTGCTTTTCATTTAAATTGCTTGTACTGGTCTCTAAGAATGAGAATCGCAAAATAATTTAATGATTCATGAAAAATGTCCCCAAACTAAGCAATGTAAAATAGCCCCAAACTAAAAAATTAAAAAATTAAAAATGTCACCAAACTAAAAAATAAAAATATTTATATTAATTTTAATTTTTGAAATTACAATAATTATTAATATATGTTTGTATTTATTTATACAGGCTAAAATTCGTAAATTTAATAATCAGTGAAATATTAGAAATACATTGCTAACATACATATGTATTTCAAGCAGTAAAGAAAAAATTTATTAATAATTATAAGCAGTACGTAGAAATTTTAAAAATTACAATTTATATACATATACAAAATAAGCAAGGGCATGTACTAATTATATGTTAAAATGAACATTAATGAAAAATATAATTAAGTCTAAAAATCAAACAAAAAAAAGTTTGTCTCAAGTAGAACAACAAATTAGGAGATTGCGCATTGTAGGATATAACTCATTGGCAACACTATAATGTTTAATATATTCTGAAAAATAAAAAGTCACCATCTAACATCAAATTAGTAATGTGTATAAATAGAATATGTAATCACGTTCCACAGAGCTACCTAACAAGTAGTGAAAGCATTTGCACATGAATACCGACAAGGTTTAGTGGATTCTACCGAAAACAACGTTTGTTCTATTCGGCCAGTGTAGTTAAAAACAAAAGAGATGTTTGGATATTAAATTCGGTTTAATTTTAATTTTTTTTTTTAAACAAAGCGGAAACCCGTAACTGTTATATAATATTAAATGACTGTCACTATTTCGCACGGAGGCAATTTTTTTGTGTTGGATGTACCATTCTCCCCACTCCTATCCCGCCTGATTATGACTATGTAAATTATTTTGGAATTATCCTACACCAAATTTGGGGACTTCAACTATTTACAGCTCACCGAATATGGGTCAACTAAAATGTTTTTGTATGAGAAGTACGAAAAAACAGAAAAATCGTTCTAGCCGTTCTCAAATGATGTTATGGCAGAGATGCCCCGTTTCAGTTTTATATAGAAAAATATTCTACCCATAAGTTCTGTTTTATCAGATCAAAAATATCAAGTTAGAATATGTTTGAATTTCTCACAAATCTGAGATGACCCACTTAGAGCTGTTGTGGATCATACCATACCTTCTCAGTAGCACCTTTTTAAATTCCTTATGCATTTTCATTGGAAAGGAATTGCCAGATTTATTTACATTTTTCGCAAAATCCCCCACTGTGCAATGGAAAACAAAGCTCATGCAGCAGGTTTTTATTTGCTGATGTGAGTGTAAAGAACAATTAATTATAAAGAATTATACAGACTTACAAAAGAAATAAGTCGAATAAAATCTACCCACTTGATTAAAGGAAAAAAGCAAATCATGCGTGATCACGAAATACAAGAGCGATAAATTGAAAATTTCTTTTTATTTACATCTTTGTCAAAGCCATCATCATCGGTTTGTTAAATATTATAGAATTTTATATCAGAATTTTTCGATTGGAAATTATTCTACATAAATGGGACAGAAAATTAAATTTTTAAATTTGTTTACATGCAATAACTATTCTGTGACTATTAAAATTTTCCAATTAGCTTTAATAAAAATTACTCGATTATTTAATTAATCGAATAATTTAAAAGTCAACTAAAATGAAAAGTTATTTTCAACTTTGAATTTAAAACATTTTGCATTTTAATCTAAAAAAAAAGTGAACTACAAAAAAAGTAAAAGCGGCCATAAACTTGTTAAAATTTTTAAAACTTTGAATGAAATTTGTCAAGTTTCACTTGTTTTGAGATACAAATACGAGTACGTTGCAACAATGAAGCGTTAGTAATATTTTTCCTGCTCGAAATTGCTTTTTTAAACTTGACTTGTATCTTAACTTTCTTATTTAGTTGTCTTTTTTTAAAGTTATTTATCTAAATATGACAAGAAACTATTAACTTTATTTTTGTTTTTCTTTTTTTTTTGTTCTGACGATATGTAAAGAAAAACTTTTTCTTCGTTGCCAAAGTTTTGATTACACGGTATTGTTCGAAATCATTTCGGAGGGCAAAAAAAGAAATTGTGTTTTTTTACTAAACTTATTATTCTATTCTTTTTTTCTTTAGTTTCTATTTTTTTGCATGGCTTGGAAAAGTTATTTAAAAATTCACAAAAACTATAATTCGTTCATTACTTAGAAAATCTGTTTATGTATTTATAAGAAAAATAGTAAAATATTGTGACAAATGTTAATAAGGACTTTTGTGTGTGAAGAAAATATTCAATATTTAGTCAAGTTTTTATGAAGTTAATCAAGTGAACAAATGTGATTTTGGCATCAAAACACAAAAGTTTTAATTTTTTATAGAAATAAGGTTCTTGCCAGTTTATAATTCTAATTCAAGCTTCAATTTGAGATTCTGTCCTTGGTGTAGGCACATTAAATTACAATGTTGCTAGCTACAGCGGTTCTATGAAATTTCAATATGTGCAGGGATCTGTCAGATTTCGCCAACGCATAGTGGTGGATTTTCGAAAAAATCGATATATAAATACGAGTACATACATATATGTATCTGCTACTGAGGCCAAGTTCGGCCACACAGTGTGTATATTTACACGAAACCATTCGAGCTGTTTTTACCCCCCTCATAACTTGAAACATAAGGTCTCCCCACAGAGGTGACCTCACAGGTTAAATTTGAAAGTTCTACCATAAAAGCTTCTCAAGATATTAACGTGTTAAAAGTCCATATTTTAGTACATATTCACTGATTCATCAATATTATTGGACACTTCCAGTAAAGCTAGAGAGCTGAAACTTGGTACACAGGTAGGTCTTGGTGAGAAAATAACCAGAAAAATATGAAAACGGGCATTTTCCACTCGGGGGGACTAGGGTTCCCCTTCTTTGTATAGGACACTTCTAGTATAGCTAGAAAGCTGAAATTTTCTACACAGGTAGGCCACGATAAGCAATACGAGTACATACATATAAATATTTATACAAAAACAACTTAGAAAAATGAAGTGAGATCCGCACAAAAACATAAATGTGAAAATAAGTCCAAGTTCCTATCCAAAAAATTTCGGCCGTAAAAAGTACTGAGATCAAAATAAGGACCAAGTTCTTGATAGGTACAATTCAATCTCATTTCTAGGCAACCTGTAAGCTTGGCAAAATTTGTTTGCCTTTCTAATATGGGAAAGAATTCTTGGAAAAATTTTGCCTAGAAATGAGATGGAATTTTACCTATCAAGAACGTGGTATTATTGGGATTTTTCGGAATTTCGTTGGGAATTTGCGGGGTTTTTAGAAGAAAATTTTATTAGTATGTATTTAATTTTTCGCAGTAACTAGATCATTTCTCACCTGGGTGAGAAGTATTTGCAGGCATACCTACTCAGCGAAGTCTCTTTTCTGCATACCATCAGAAGAAAGCTTTTAATATTTACGCAAACAATCTTCACTCTTCAAAACTGTTGTTCAATATTATGGCATCGCCGATGAATAATAAAAAAAAACGTTATCTTCTTAGAAAAAGTTTCTGTCTCAAAATGTTATACATTTAATAAATGATATTTTAGTAAAACTAAATTTTTTAAAAGAGTGAAGTTTTTAATAAAAAGCCTTTTAAACAAGTAAACTTTTTTAAAAAGTAGCTTTTTTGAGGGTTCTTTTCTCAAAAAATATTTTTTTTAAAGTACTGATCTCAAAAACATGTAGTTTCTTAATAAAAAATGGACATATTTTAAGAAAGTACTCTTTTGGAAAAGTAGCTTCTAAAAACTTACAAAACCATTTAAATTATTTTAGTTCATCTCAAACAGATGTGCTTTACTATTTTTTCCAACAATATCCAAAGATTAACAACAGCTTGTATCAGTTGTACATAACAAATAAATTCCTTAACCCCTTAAATCGTTCGTTCGTTCATTCATTATTAATTGATTCGATTCGATCGATTTCATATCCATGGTTGTTGTTCTTGTGAGTACAATGACAAGTTAACAAATTTCGTTTTATGATCAATTTTTCAAGATTTATTACGTGTTAAAACAAACACATTGTAAAAATTACTTTATGACTTTGTTTTATACTCTTGAAATTAATTAAACAATATAAAGCATCAATTACAAATTTTCCAAAAATTTCTGATAAGCAAGCAAACAAACAAAGAGCTACGAGTACAACAAACATTAATCATTGTGTACACTGAAAACTCTCTTTTTGTAATAAAACGCAACGACTGACGAACAAACTGAAATGATGATGCTCTAATGCTTCAGTGCAAAAATATCGAAAAAAGAAACGTTTTATTAATAAAAAAGACTCATAATTGCAAGCAACTTAAAACCCACACCCTCTTTCTGGATTTCAAGCAAACACATACATACATATACATATAAAGTTTCTTCAAGATGACAAACAACGACAACAACAAGCAAAAAATTAAAAAAATAACTCATTTAGAACTCCCCAATGTTTAATAATAGTTCAGCAATAAAAACAGCCAAGTTGCAATATGATGGAGGCTTCCTACTACAAATGACAACAATTGTTGGTTGCTGTACGAAAAAAAAATTAAATTAAAAAAAGTCACTAACTCTACTAACTACTCAACATTATGTGCAACAGCAGGCAGTCAAGCCGGCGGTTGGCGGCAGGCAACATCACGTTACCATTGAATTCTTGAAGTACTCTACAATGTAGCACGAACGGACAAGCCGAACAGTCAGCCAGTACTTTAGCCAACTCCAACACCAACTTCACTGTCAAGTTTAAGTGAGACTTTGGACAACAAAACGACATGATTAAGTGCAACTCTAAGCAAATATTGTGAATGATGTGATTGTGAAAGATGACAACTACAGAATAAACGAAAGTACTCAAGATCTCATTGTTTGTTGGTAAACACGAATTATAAAAGCGCTATTGAAACACAAATTTCGATTTTTTAAGTCTATAACAACATTTTAAAAAAATTATTCAACATATTTTGTTGCTCATCTTACAGATCTTTCTTTCTGTTCTGAAAAAATAAATTGATATATTTTCTATATTCGTCTGGACTCTAAAAATTTCAACTGCTCTTTGAAATTACTTGAATCAAAAAGTATTGTCACAAATCTAACGATCACTTAATAATATCTTCTCCGAAATTCTCCTCTCATGTTGCAGCTACACAAAAAGAAAAATCAACCTCATCATCAAAATCAGCAGAATAAAAACACAACACAAAAATGATCATATTCTGTAGGCTGATGTACAAACAAACATACATGCATTCAATCCATAAGTCGTGATTTTAGGTTTTTTTTTTCATTTCGTTTATTTCTACATAATTTTTCTTCAGCAGTCATATGATCGTTAGGTTTTGTTAAAAACATGAAAATGCACAAAACTTTTAACAACAACAAAAAGAACATGCAACAGCAAAATATGTTTTTTATTTTGTTAAATGCCACAAAACAATTCGTTCGTTACTGCAGGGTTTATTTCATGATGTGGCTGGACAAAAAGCTTAAACATTATTTTACGGGAAGTGGTGATGTTGTGTGGTGGTGGTGGTGGTGGTGGTGGTGGTGGTGGTGGTGGCCTGAAAGGCAGGCATGATTAAGTTGAAGTTCAAGAAGACGTTGCTAAAACCTAGTGGAGCCAGTAATAAGGTAGTGGCAGGATGAAAGAACAACACACCACAACAGCAATAAATAGTCATCACATTGTGCACACACAACAACACCACCAACACAAAAATGGCAACAAAATGAGAGGAGAAAAAAAAAAACATGGGAAATGCCAAGATCAGTTAAACTAACAAGAGGTGTTACCCCATGTCGTTAGGGATTCTTGTTTAAATAAAAATTATTTTAAACAGTGGAGCAAAAGAAATATTAATAAATGAATCTTTTATCCATGTGAGATAATTTTGTAATAAAACATTCATTTTTTTTGTGGGAAATCTTTATATCACCATAATCCACTGTTAATTGTTTTGTTTATAATTTTCAATGGTCTTGTACACCACAAGTATGAATCTCTCACCTTTGAAAACCTCAGGGTTTAAATGAAATTTTTTGCTGCTAGTCAAAATAAAACTCATAGTAATTTGAATTTTCATTAATTCAATGAAAATGAACTTAAGCCTAACAATAATAATTTCTCATTTCTACATTAATACAGTTCAAAAAATAATTACGTTTATTCGTAATAATATAAAAAATATTTATCTCTTTAATTAAAATTTTTCGAGAATATTTTGTTTGACTTAAACTTTTACAAACGACAAGTAATAACGAGTTGTAGTAATTTATGATACCATCAGTATTGGAAACTCATCAATTTATGTATATTTTCGATGAATTTTAAACTTAGCAAAAAGGTAAATGTTTAACTTACATCCTATAATCTCGGAACAAATTTAACTCGGCTTTCATAATTATTAAATGGTGTAGTTTTCTTTCTTTTCGCATAGTTAAAACTTAATACCAGTTTATGTGATCTCCACTTAAATTTAGTTTAAAGCAACTGTTAAGATAATATTCAGTTAACTTAAATATTTGTATTTACGCCAAACTATTTCTATACAACTTGATTTTCTCAATCCCAAACATAATAATCGCAAGCATAGTAGTATTTATCTAACCAGTTTAAAAAAAAATGATGTTAAGTCCAGTTTAAATAATCTTCAGTTTACTTAATTTTCTCTGAACTTAATTAAATTGTGCTAATCGTTCCTTACTTAAGTTACCTAATTTTTAGTAAAATACAATAAACGAGTATATTTGAATATATCAGAAGCTAAATGGCCTGTCTCCACTGTGACTCACAGATGCGAGATATTCTCACAATAGTTATAGAAGTGGGGCACTGGTAGAAAACAAAAAAAAAAAAATAATTAAATAAGTTAAATTTATAAACAGATTTAATACTAAAATTGGTTTATTTAAACGTCAGTTAACTATTTCAAAGTATATTTTCAGTAAAAAATGTACGTAAGTTATTTTATTTTAACATAATTTAAATCCAGAAAAAATAGCCTAAATATTTTGCCAAATATTACATTTTCACTACACCAGCAATAAATAAAGTTCATATTAGAGGATTCGAATTAACTTGAACTATGTTAAAGTTATTTGAGCTAGACTTAGATAATCTTTGACTGAAGTATTTTTTTTATAAACCTACATTATATAGCAATATTTTACTTTGATGTACTCAAACAATATTAAACTAGCCACGGTTGAATATAAAACGAGGCTTAGCTAACCTTCGACTAAATAGTTTTTCTAATATTGTTTTCATATAATAAATTTATTATTTGAGATATTCCTTAGAAACGATTTTTATAAGATAACCGCTATTTAAACTTTGATTGCACAAAACGTGCAAGGGGCTGTGCACATATTACGTAACGCTGTTTTCAGAGATTTTATACCCCCCCCCCCCCCCCCACCTCACCGTAACGCTTTTAACTAATTTTTCAGTGCAAAATTTCCAATCCGTAACAAATCTTTAACCCCCCACCCCCCTGAAGCGTTACGTAATATGTGCACAGCCCCCAATGTCAAATTTAATTTGGCTAAACTCCAGTTATATTATTTATAGTCTTGGTTAAATATACATATTATGGTAAAAAAAAAATTAAGTAATCTTTTTTTTTTTCTAAAAAAAATAATGTTTAAATACCTCGAAGTCAAGTATTTATTTTATCGTAGTTTTACTATCCTATCCATCCATCATATTTCTTAAAAACTAGGAATTGGTAGAAAAACTTTGGTAAAATGCTTCTAACAAAAAATTGTATTATCACAAATTTATTAGTAAGAAGTTTAATGCATAAAAAAAATCGGATACTGAATTAAATTTATTGAAGTTCTATTAGTAAATTAGATTAACATTTAGATAGTCTTCTTATGAAGTTAAATAATTTTCTTAAATAAAATTGAAAAAATTCTTTAACTTGTCTGACCGATTGACACCAACAATATGTGCATTCATACGTCACTTGATGGGTGGCTTCCATATACATAATTGTGTTTTTCTGTCTGGTTTTGGTTTTGATTTCCTTGGGATTAAAAGTTACTAATGTTTAATTGCTAAATAAAAGTTCTGTACATTTAACATAATGCTTTATATCATGAGACATATCGAATTACTTAATGCATTAAGAGCTTAAAAAATTAAAATGGAATTAATTCATGCAAAATATTTCAATTTGATTGATTTCAAATCTGTAAAAATTGTATAATAAAACAAAATAAAATTCTTTAAGAACTTTTGTTCGTTTAAAATTAAAACGTCCGAGTGTTCGTTAACGTCTTGATATTAAATAAATTTCTTTCAATTAATCTTTTGTCATCTTGTTCTTATTTAAGTAATTTTTAATGAATACAACAACAAAGTTAATAACACATCATGTTAAACTTGACATAAAAAATCCTCGAAAAGTACATTCCATTTCACTTGGCAACAGACCCAAAACAAATTTTTAGTTTACATTCTTTTGTTAATCCTAATAATGCCACAAACATTTATTTCTCAATGCAATTTTATGTAGTTTTTGATTTCTTTTTGAAGAAATTGCACTGAAAATCTCAAAGAATTTATTTAAATTTTTTTTTTTTTTGCAAAAAAAAAAAAAACTTAAACATACAACATTGCTACAACATAATATACAACTAACAAATCCTAAACAGATTCTATGACAATGTCACATAAATCTGACAACTACGCAAATAATGTCATTTTGACAGTTTTAGAAAGAAAATAAAAATACAAGAGATAATCATGTTGAACGCAAAACATACTTAGATTTCATGAAAAAATATAAACTACATTACACAGATACTATATATGGAAAGGAGTAGTTGTTTCTTGTTAGTGAAAGAGAGGGTGTTGTAGCATATAGAAAGAGAGAGAGATAGTTATAGAGCTGTTAGCGAGGATAAGAATTTATAATCGAAATATACTATATTTTGTAGAGTATTATAAAGATTTCGTTAAGATTTTATTGTAATAATGTGAAAAAAAATTGTGTCAAGGTGGCCAGCAGCTGGAAACGTGTTTAGAAATTCTATATAATTTTATGGTGTTGGATGGTATTGCTAAAATTCTAATAGCTATGATCGTAGTCATAAGTAAAGTATACTTTATATGGCCTAAGATTTTTTACCAAAAAAAAATCTAAACAATACTTTAATATAAGACATGTTCTTGTAAATAAGATATAATTTTGTCAGGAACATATTTAAGGTCTACTATAGACAATTGTGTATTTTGCAAACATTTGTTTATTTTAATGTACATGTATTGGTTTTGTTCTACTAACGCGGGGTTGAACCTGCTTGAAAAATTATGCCAACCAAAAACGTCTCTCTTCACCGAAAATACCAACAAGCTGCCATGTTATGCCAGCAGAATTAATCCCGTGTAAATTGGACCATTCAAGCAACCAATTCTAATGGGTTTTAACTATGTATGTACATGGTTTCGATAACATGCTACATTACACATTACTAGTCAATAAACATATATATTTTGCACACCACTAAGAAATAAAGCACTTTTTGTCCTAGAATTTAAAATTAAAATAAAATAGTGATTTAAAACTTTCCAAAATATATATATGCTTCTGCTAATTTTATTTTTGAATAAAAATATATTTTTTCATAAAAAGTACAATACTGTTGAAAAAAGTACTCTTTCTGTTGACGGACAGTACCATTTCAATTTTTCATTTTTCCATCACTGGTTTAGATAGAGATATGTTTATGCAAATTTTTTTACAAATAAAGAAGGTATTGAGAAACTCTTTTTCGTCAGTAACTGAAAAATTTTGTTTTTTGAGATATGACAATTTTGCAATAAAGGGGCGATGTGTTCGGATCAAAAATGACTTCGAGTTTTATTAAAAGGTTTTATATCCCACCATTCCAGAAAATAAATCTACAATTAAAGAAACTCGTCCCGGACACTCCAAAGCGCTACTGACAGCGATGACTTTAACGTCAAGCATGTGAACGATCAGAAAGCGCCACCTAGGGGAAAACACGGGAACGAGAAGTGCTCCGCAAGGTCACAAACCATTGTACCACTACACAATGTACGAGTAGATAGATTTTAGTAAATATTTTCTTTATATTTTCGGCTATGATAATAATAGGATTTTAACGTATAGTTATTTGTAAAATAAGTTCAACTTAAGACTTTCATTATGATTATGGGCC
Source organism: Lypha dubia (assembly GCA_947311025.1). Lineage (NCBI taxonomy): Eukaryota > Metazoa > Arthropoda > Insecta > Diptera > Tachinidae > Lypha > Lypha dubia. The sequence goes on from OX371263.1 coordinate 6,104,458, forward strand.
TTTCTCTATAACTGATTTTCTATCATCTGGTCACTCTATAGTTGTTAGTTATTCATTTGAAATTCAATAATTATGTGAGTCGCATATAAATTCATAGCAGAATACAAATATTGCTCAATATACTGTATAGAACTAAAAATTACTCAGATTCAGACTAAAGAAAAAAATAAATAAATAAAAACAACATCAGCAGTACAACTACATGCATTACGCACGTATGGAATGACTTTAAACAGAATTCTTTCTACATCTCAGTCTCAGTTTTTCGATTGCTCGTTATAAAACGTGCGTAATTTATGGCAGCACCCTGCTGCTTGTTGTTGTGGCTCTTGAAATCAAGAACGCAGCAAACTCATTTCTTTTTGCCATCAAAAATGCACAGCAACACCACAAAAATAAACCTCCAAAAGAATTTAAACATCCCTGCCCGCCTGCCTTGTACAACTCCGTACTACTCCTACCTTTGAGCATATAAACGAGTATCTAGATTCTTGAAGAGAAGTTCGAGCAATATGCTAAATGCTTAATACCAATAATCATGCCTGCCATTTGCTGGTGACTTGGGCATTGGGAACACCAACTTAAGTTCAACGGCGATAAATGATGCTGTTGCTGCTGCTGCTGCTGCTGGGTGTTCTACTCAGGGTGTCAATTGTGAACCTTGAATAAATAAACATACACAGCAATAACATGAAACATTTGTAGAAAATGATTTCAACATTTAAAACTTTTCCATATTCACAGAACAGGAATTTAATTCTCTTTTCAAATGCACCAACAAAATCACATGTAAAGTTCATTTGAAAGTTTTTTTTAAATCTATTAATTTCAAATACACCGGGTTATTGTGGTTGCAATCATTTATTTATTTTTTTTTTTTTTTTGTGTTCATCAATTAAAAGAATTTTCAAATAAATTTTAAAAAAATTAAGAACACGTAAAGAACATTTATCACCATCATAAATTATGGTGGCAACCCGCAGATTATCCCTTTTTTCTTCTTCTTCGATCTCATTCATTTTACAAACGAAATGGACCAAAATACTCAAGTGGGAAATTGTTTATTAAGATAAATGACTGGAAAAATTAAGGAATTAATTGTTTAACGGTCAAGAGGAAATTTTTGTGACAGCTAAAAAATATTTAAATTTTAACGGACATTTTAGAGAAGGAAACTTTAATTAGTAAAAGTCTAAAGTTGAAAGAAATTTATTTAAATTGTTTTTAATTATTTTTTGAAAGTTAATATAAATTATTGCTACTTAAGAGATTTAACAATAGAATGGAATAGAATAGAATCGAATATGAGATTTTTTTTTTACAAATTTGTACAAATTTGACAGTAGCGAGCACAAAATTAGGAAATCAGCTGTGCTATCAATACTAGCTTGTAATTAATTGTACTTTTTGTGGAATCCTACTTATCGAAATATATTTTTTCTGAGCAAAATTGATGACGTTTCGCTAATTTATGTAAAAACTAAACTTTTAAAAGTTTAACACTTTTCCAGGTCCTAAATCATTGGGAACTGCCCTTAACCATACCACCCATATGTCATGCGATAGCAGCCAAACACTCCATCCTCGCTAACCCTTATTTTTTTCGTTTCTCCTGCAGGTATCACAAAGGGTCCTTGTTCAGGTCCCAATCTGCCCCACCAAATCTTTCAGAAAATCAATTTTTTTTTCACCCTGTTAAAATATATCGTGAGCCCCAAAAACCATTAGCTCGGGTATTAAAAACTATATGATTAGGAATCGTAACTAATTTTAATATATTAAATTTTTTTCTAGCGTCGAATTAAAACTTGAATTAACTTTCCTACAATACTTTAATCTAACTACTTTTAATGCTTTTTAGCTGACTTGGACATATTTTTATACTATTATTCTAGTTAGCTTAGTTTTCTTAGTTTGAAATTTTTACTCGTAAACTATTTTCCAACTAGTTTACGTTTAGCTAAACTCCGTTTAAATAAGTTAATTGTGACTTTATAACTCTATTTAGTATAAAATAATTAAACATAATAAAATGATATTCGATTCTTAATAATTTCTTGAGAAGCTTTCTTTGGACAGCAGCTATAAAAAACAAATCATGACCAAATTAATGACGTTAAAAATGTAGATATCTAACCAGTTAGTTACAGAGTTAGTTGCTGCCTCCCTTGTTACCATAATTTTCTTAACAACGTACATTCTCCCCGTATAAAGACGATAAAAATATTCTTAAATGGATTCCTGTTTTATGCAGACATTTGTTTTTATCTGTTCTTTTTTTCTTGCTTCTGTTCTTATTTTATTCTTTCTTGGTTTTGTTTATGTTTTATTTTAAAGTTCGTTTTGTTTTTATTATTGTGTTTTTTTGTCCATAGCGTTTTATCTTTTTAAGGGTCTTGTTAAAAGTAATTCGTAACACGTTGTTACCAGATAATAACCGCCTGGCTAAAACTAAGGTTGGCTAAACAAGGCTTGTTAATAAAAGCAACATATACGCCGACGCTCTCGATCACAAACTTGCACTAACACTGGCTTAAAAGAGAGCTAAGAAGAGAATCAACACACAAAACTTCAAGCAGCGTTTGTTTGTTTGAAAAGCCTTGTTAACAAGAAAAATACTAGTTTTGAGCATGGAATGCTTTGAAATGCTCTTTCTATATTATTGGCATTGGCTGGATTCTCTATATGTAAACTCGTTGTTAACATTTCTCTTCTTATTGCACTATATCTTTTAGATATTTTCAGGTTCATTACACCTAAAATTTTCTTGAGTTGAAAGAAACAAAATTGAAATGAAAAATTGTTTAAATCATATAAAATCAACAGGGTGCTTTAATTTTAAAAATTCTACTCCTTGAAATGAGACTGATTTCTCCAACTGTTTGTTTAAAAACAGATTGCTTGTACACGTGCAGTTCGGAATGGGACTCAAAGAGAAAACTAAAAGCGTAAAAGTATTTTTCTCTAAAATTGTTTATTTGTTGTTTGTTTTACGAAATTTTACACGATGTATAAAAATGTTTTTATGCAACATGCATTGTTTAGAAATTTGTTGTTGCTACTAACTGCTGCACGTTGTTTAGTCATTATAACTTTGAAATCATGCGCTAATTGCGCTAATGAACTGAACAATAGTAGAAGCAACAACAACTACAAAATAAGTAGAAGAAGTCGGTGCCCAAATAAAACTGAAACTAAGCGTTTGTTTATTTAATATTTTTTTCTCCTTTAGACATAATTTAATTGTAACAGTTAACCAGGTTTTATTACTTTTGACAAGATAGATATTAAAATAAGGCCATGCAAAGAAGGCTATTTTAGATTAACAAAAAAAGAAAAAAAAATAGCAAAGTAAATAATTTAAAATAAATAACTTGATGATCAATATTGTTACAAAATGTAACAACAATTTTATATTATTACTAGATGACACGGCAAACGTTGTTTTGCCATACAAAATATTTCTTGTGCATATTTTGGGTGTTATATAAAAAATAGCGAATGTCCCGATGACCGCCGATGAAAAAAATACCAAACAATAATTTTGTTCTTTTTGAAATACGAACGACGACGATTCTCCTGCATGAGGCGGAAGTAGCACCATCTGTCATTCAACAACAAAAATAATTATGAGGCGGACATAGCGCCATCTGTTCGGTTAATAGTTTCGGAAGTACTGAAATTGCCCCCTCCGTCCCCTCCTCATGCCACCAGCAGTTTGAAAAATAAATAGTAGCCGATTCTCAGACCTACTGAATATGCATAAAAAAATTTCATAAGAATCGGTCAAGCCGTTTCGGAAATACAGAAATTTCCCCCTCCCTCCCATCCTCGTGCCCATAGAGATTTAAAATATACCTTAGGACCTATTCTCATACCTACGAAATATGCATAAAAAATTTCTATAAAATCGGTCGAGCCGTTTCGGAGGAGTTCGATAACAAACATCGTGACACGAGAATTTTATATATTAGATTACAAACACATGTAATTATTATTTGATCTACATTTGAAAAATTAATTGGTTAATGCTTAATTTCAATTTCAGAAATTTGAATTTTCATTAAATTCAATAAAATATAAATTATTATTTAAGCTTCGATACCAGCCATTGCTTTGTAATAGTCACAGTCGATAATATTTACGTGAACCACCACACTATAAAATAACACAAAAAGAACACGTTAAATTGCAAATTAGACAACTTTGAAAATAACGGCCTATGAGTGTTTGTTGGAATATTATAAATGACCACTTAGAAGTGGGTGACTTTCAGACTAAACAAAACATTATTTAAGATGTAAAACATTAAAACTTCTTAAATTATATATCTTTTAAAAAATTTGTTAAATACATAGTTGATATTCCTTACCAATTAGTATCAACCCTTGCTAAGTAGTAAGTACGAAATCCAACGCTGATGAGAGCTGTAGCGTCGTTAAAATCGGAATACTGATACTTTTGGAGTTATATTAAATGCAAAGTAATAAAGTCTGCTAAAAATAGAAAACCATAACTTCCCAAATCGCGGATTAAAAAAAAAACAATTTTTCCGTTTCCAAAGTTTGTTAAAAATTTTAGTTGCACAAAAAAATATGAAATAATCAGGGTGGTTAAAAATTGCCATTTAACAGAATTGAAAATCGATTCTGATTTCAATTTTTGTTATGAAAACGTCTTGGTTTTGTCTTGATTCGATAATAAACAAAAACCATGTTCGAATCAGCTGTTCTGCTTCGTTTAAATTTTTTCTACCATTTTTTCTGCACAAATTGAACAATTTATTAACAAGTGAGAAATTAAAAAAAAAAAAATATTTATTTTAAGCGCAAATTGAACAATTTATTTACGAAAATACTTTTTTTCACGTATTTACATCTTCATTCGGAGGACCAGTTGCATTTAAAGATCCCGCCAAATCCTACCCAAAAGAATCCACGAAAACCTCAGGTTTTGTTAATCCCTTCGCGATATCAGGAATCTTGTCCATGTTTCCCCCTATTTGGGGTAAAATTAGTTTTATTTTGTTTTCAAACAATTGAATGTATGTATGTATGTCCAAGTTCACACGTGAAAGTTTTCTTTAATGACATTTCTGAAATTCTCTTTTAAACTTTCATTCAAGTCTACATACTGAAATTTAATTTCATGAAACTAAAAATTTTTATATTTTTAATTTCGTATAAATTGTCAACACACAACACAATAAATGTACGTGTTGACAATTACGAACTACAAAACAAAACAGAATTTCAGAGATGAAAGGGTGTACCCGACACCATTCTTCTCTCCCCTCTCACCATCAAAACTACCACTTTCATGAAAGAAAACTATCACGTGTGAACACAGACTATGAATATACATAAATGTATGTATGTATTTAATTGTACACCAATCTTTAACAGCTTTAAGCAAAAATACATACAATATGTATAAAACAAAACAATTTTTATGGAAATACATATTTATTTATTTAATTAATATATATTTAATTTTAATTACATTATGCGATAATTTTTAACAGCTTAAAGCAAAAATAGGACACAAAACCAAACAAAAATGTAATTCTGGCGCTTGGCAGCTGATCGGATTATTTGTGTATAAAATATTTAAGCCCTTTCCTGCTACACAGGAAATAAGGATAATATACATATGTTTTCTCTACCATGGCATATCCCGAAACGGCGTTGAAGAGTAGAGATTTATTAGAGATACTTATTTTATATATACTTTACGTTGTCGTTATAAATTAAAAATTAATTTAGTTCCCAAGTAGTATTCTGCGGCTTTATTTGGATATTATTTCATATGAAATGATCCTTCAAGAAAACAAAAACAAAATAAAACCTTAATAACTTAAATAATGGCGTAATAATCACCGTTGTTGGCCTCCATGCATTACTATGTGGTATTATTTCATATATTTTGTTTCTGATCATTTCTAGGGGGACTATTACGTGCCACCATTTGTAAGTTGATTCCAAAGTTTTTTGTCCGTTGTCCGTTTTGTGTGGAGGATATTTGTATCTCTCTATCTCTCTCTCTTAAATTAAATGTTGCTTATCGTGTTTTACCAACCAGTAGCTTCAACATTAAATTTTAGCTAAATATACTAATACATTTTTTAAATAAAATATTGTGTATTGAAATTTTAGATGAAAACATAAACATTTATATTTTTCGGAATACAAATATTATTTGTTCTACAATAAATAAATTTTTAATTGTTGTCCTAGAAGCTGTTCACTTAGAATATTTGAAACCTTTTGTATTTTTATTATCTAGATTTTATATTGAAATATGATAATAACAAAAATATTTATGATGTGTTTTCTTTTTAATTACAGATGATCTTTGTGCAATTCTAATCAAACCAAATAATCTACAATTATAAACCAAAAGTGAGTTAAAATTAAAAATTATAGCTTGCTAGAGAATATAGTATGTATGTTAGAATTTATTATATAAAAAGAATTGATCTACTCATGGCCACGGTTGCCAGTTTTAACGATTTATCATAATTTTGACGATTTTTGGTGCCGAAAAAGGCATTTTGACACCTGAACAATTTACACTGTTCTGTAGAAATTGAACTTTGATAAGAACTTTGCAGGTTTTTGCTGAATTATGCAGTAAAATGAAGGATGCAAATGAATATTTACATCTCATTTAGTTCTTTGTGTGTTGATTTATTAACTGTTATATACATTCATACATATGTATGTGCTCCAAACCATTTAAGGCACGCCAAAAAAAATTTGAATTTGAAGTAAAGAATCGTCTATATTAAAAATTCATAAATAAAAATGATAAAACATGCAAAAATATTTAAAAATAAGTGGTAAGTTTTTCAAATACATACATGGGTTCTATAGTGTCTTCGTTGATTAAGGATAACTATTTTGACGATATTTTACTAAAACTTTGACGAGTTCAACCCAATTTCATCTGGAAGCACGGAAATAAAATATCTCCCTGAAAGCTAAACATGTAATTAATTGTAATCAGTATTGCCAGAAACATACAGCTTCTGTTACAGTTTATAACAATCAAAAAAAAAAAATTAATTTTATCAAAGTTTACTAAAAATGCAGTATTTTTATCTCTCCTAATATTTTTTACAACTAAATTCCTTAAAGTTTTAAAATGGATCCAATCCTTAACTTAAGTTATAATCTTGTCATTTGTGACAACATTTCGTAGTAACAATACATATATAAATGTAAAAATAATACTACATTTCTGGCAACGCTGCTTTTAATTTTGAGAACTTTTAATTCTCAGTTTTATTTCTGTTTGTGTGTTGTTTTGTGATAAATCTCTAGCAATTTAATTTAAACAAGAAACACGCAACACATGCTATTTTTCCAATACCAGCAACAACAACAACAACAATTCACCCTAATGAAATAGAAATATTGGTTTTATTTACTGCAGCGTTGCCGCTATGGTTCGTTTTTTAATGAACAAAGTTTTAATTTTTAAAAGTATTTTTGATAATAGCGAATATGAGAAAAACAGTAATAGAATTGTAAAAAGTGCAAAAGTACCGCGTATGCTTGAAAGTAGTTTCTACATTAGTTTAACACTAGAAACGCCGAAACTCACGAACCTCCTTAAACCGCTACCGTGCCAAAATTGTTATATAATTATATTTATTACAATGTTCCTTAAGGTACGTTCACATCTGGCAAACATTATTAAAACTAAATACTAATGAAAACACTTTTGATTTAGATACCTGCTTATTACGTTAAACAGTTTCCTACATAATTTATAGAAAATATAATAGAATCTTATCTTATTAAATGCTGTTTAACTTAATAAATAAATGCATAAATCAAAAAGTTTTTCATTGGTATTTAGTGGTTACGCTTTTGTGGGCAAATGTTTGCCAGATGTGACCGTACCTTTAGAATATGACATAAAACTTTATTGTGAGATATTTTATACACGCTAATATATGAATTATACGATTTGCTCTCCTTCATAAACTGTACATTAAGTTAAAAAAACAAAAATTAAACATTTATTTATACATATTTACGGAAAAATACTGCAAAAGTGTTCCAAGTCATTTGTTTATACATACACAAACTCTCAAGCAATAACCGAGAATTACTAATACAAAGCACAATAGTTTTAAAAGACTTATGCAAACAACATAATAAATAGGTTTTATTCGATATGAATCTGTTTATTTTTCTCATATTAAAATGTTATCATGTGTAGGTATATCATTTATTTAAATAAAATTTTTCATAAAACAACCCTGGCAACTCTGATTACGATTTTGTGTCGCATTTTTAAGAGTGTGTTAGTGTATCTGTGTAAAAATGTATCTACTTTAGTTGTAATATTGTATTTATTTTGTAGTTTCTTTCCGAGTTAAAGATACAAACAAATATAAGATTTTTTTTGGTATGAGGTTTTTTGTTCGATTTTATTGTTGTTGTATTTCTTAACAAGAACAACAACAACATGTTTGAGCTGGTGGTGTTTATGCTCTGGGAGTTCTTCAAACAACAAAAACACTGAGCGTAAGAGTTAAAGAGATAAATACACCATGAAATTTAATTTGTTCGCATGAGTTTTTGTATGAAAAATATTCTTCCATAATTTAGATTAGTTCAGTTTTTAACGAGCGATCGTGTCGTCTGGTTTTATTTAACGGAAATGTTGGGGAAGCGATTTTCATATGGTCGATAGGCTTAAAAAATTTTTAAAGCAACAACACGCCTGTTATGAAAAACAACAAAACATTTTTTAAGTTAAAGAAATTCATAAGAAGAAAAAATATAACCAACAAATATGTGAACCAAACGATTTGTATGGCTGGTTTAGTAATAAAATAGTTCCTTTTTTCTAATAATAAGTGATTTATTTGATTTTGGTGGTGGCTTTTGGCAAACAAACAAACAAACAAACGACAAACAAAAGTGTAACACGATTTTGTCATTATTTTTGTTTTTTCAAGTCAAAAATGGTGGAGTGAAATAAAAATGGAAACAAACAAAATAAATCAGAGAAATGTTTAGAAAAACGAGTTTTTTGAGGATTACAATTTGACCAAATTAACCTACAAAGTGTGAAGAAAATTACAACAAATATGAAGGCGTTTGTATGTATTAATGTGCGAAATTTTAATATCAAGTGAATTATAAAGACCAATTTAATTATTTTTCACAAAACAAAAACAAAATAAAAAACATATTATTTTCCTTTTGATAGAAACTTCTTAGATTTTTTATTAAATCTTTCAAATAAAAAATCTCAAGAATGTTTTTAATAGTGAAGCAGTGCCAAACATCAAAGTAAAAAGTTATTTGGATTATTTGGATTGGTACTGCAGTATTTTATTAGGATTTAAATATAAAATAAAATTGGATTAATGCATGTAAAGAAGCACAAAATTCGAAGGTATGTAAAGCGAATATTGTTTTTAATAAAATTAGAAAAAATAAAATCTGTTATACAAATAAATGAGAGAGACATACATACATACATGCAGTCAAACGAACAGACGTGACAAACGTGTCCGAAATAATGGTGAAAAGTAAAGCCGGCTCAAAAATTTTTAAAAATAGGTACCTAGATGATAAACGATGTTGATCTTTCACATATTCTCTGGAAACTCCCACCACTTACAAATATATTTACATGTTTAAACAGCTCTAAGTTTCATAAATTTGTCGACTATTTAAAAAAATATCTTTCAAGATCGAAAATTCATGGATTTTTGGATTTTGACATTGATATTTTTCGAGCCAGCTTTAGTACTGTAGGTTAGGTTAGGAATGGTAGAGCGAATACCCAATTTGATCCATTTTTATATCCTTCAGCTAATTGCAGTTGATTAATTGAATTTACTTCTTTTATCTCTAAGAAAACCAAACAACTCAACCGCTTAGTTCCCACATTAAAAGAGCCTCTTTTCTCCTGAAGTTTACATATCGCGATATCACTAATGCCCAGATGGAAACGTTTGCTCACCTACCTGAAATTGTTTCACTGCAGCCATAGAAAATGGCTGATAATATGCAGAAGTCAGCGGTCCTATTAGGATCCTAAAACATTCATTAGCAGCACTAGTTTATATTTTAGTCCTCGGGACTTTCCAATCCTCTCAACTATTCCCCGAATGCTTGATCCTATTCATCACAATTACTGAAACTCCTATAGTAGTGGCCGATCGTTAATTTAATCCATCTGTCCCTAAGTTCCTAATCTAGTGGTGAACCTATTCTAGCCAGCTCCTTGGCACTTTCATTTCTATGGCTGGGTAATCAACATTGCTTAACATTATATACATCAATAAGTAAATTTAGGGCTTTCGCTTTGATATTGTGCCTCCTGAAAGCTTTCAGCGCCACCTGACTATCAGCGTTGAAGGTTATCTCCACTCCTCCTTTAGATACCGATTCGGGCCCCTAAAAATCGCCTGTATATAAGCCTGATAAATACCAAATTTATTCGGCAGTCGAAAAGACACCAGCGTCCTTGCTTATTCCTATAACTGACTTCGTTCGATATAATTAACCCATATTAATCGATTGGGCGGTGTTTAACAGATTTTACAATTAAAACATTCCTTAAAAAAGAAGAAAAATAAAAATTAAAAAGACCGCAAACATGAAATTGGAATTTCAGTAAAAAATATTTAAACAACAGATATTGAATCTGTGGCGGCGGTATACCTTCTCTTAAAAAATAAAAATTATTGCCTTGTTTGAAGTCTGCTGTGAGTTTCCGTAGTAGTTTTATATAAACTCATCATTTCGTTCTTTGAAATTTAGAGCATATGAAACAAGAATCTAATACTAAAAATAATACGATAAAACCGGACTTCAAAGTAAAGAACCAATCACACCGATTTCAAAACGCACATAATTGTTATTTTCGTATAAAAAAATTATATGGGACCAAACTCCGAGCAAATATTTTGAAACGTAAAATAAATAATTCCAATTCAGGAGTTTTGCAAGAATCAATATTTCGATAATAAATTGTTGGACCAAACTATAAGGAAATCCTTTCAAAAGAAAATTCTTGAATAGCTTTTCAAATCACGGAGTTTTTGCATGTACGAATGCCAACTTACACAAAATATAACCGAATTTATAGCTTAGGTTATGTTGCACAGGTCTCAAGTCTGAAAAGTACATATTAAAAGATAAATGTGATAGATGACTGCCCCTACAGAAAAAATGTAAAAGAAATCTTCAACAATCCCTATCTCTTCTCATTATAACAACTTCATCAAAAATCGTTAAACGGTAAATTCGATATTTTATCATCCGCACCTATAAAATAGTGACCTGTGGTGATCGCAATGCCGTTACTTATTTGCCTTCAGAGTGTCCTCCCAAAAATTTGCAGATTTACTGCGCATTTCCAAATATATTCTGCTGAATCATGGATTTTCAGCGTGCATTTGGGTTCCGGATTTTGCCGGATTCTCCTCAAATAAATATAGACGCCAGAAAGTTCAGGTTCCAATATCCTCTAGCCTATAGTATCTTGCTGCTCTTTCGCTGATCTTTTTCATCGGTATATCTTTGTGAACATACCAGGAGATAAATTTTCACCGCAGTGCGTATTGGTATTCACTGGTTAATTGGTCCCAAATGCATGTACTTCCCAATTTGGTACTATGACATCGGATCATATGGAAACATATTGCGTATTAATTGGATGCTTAATAGGAACAACAGCATTAAGTAGCTCCACTATCACCGATTGCTTTTATCCCTACATTTTCTGTACGTGGTCGAATTCTACCGAAAGATATCTTTGCTCCAAACTACATACATATATGTTGGATATAGTGAGGAGATAATCTATTATCTATATATATAAAATACAAAAAATGTTTGTACCCATGTTCGCTATAGACTCGGAAACTATCCAACCGATTTGACCCAAACTGGTGTCATTCAAAAGGGAATTTATAGAGGATGGTTAGATGGATGGACATAATTAGGAATACGTACTAGGAGAAATTGAGTGGGACCACGCCCCTTTATAGGAAAATAAAAAATCTTAATATAGTCTTAACTATTGGACCGATGGTCATTAAATTTTCACAATAGGATATATAAATACTTTTAATTTTATTTTATAACGAGGGGGGTAGCGAAGTACACCGGGATCAGCTAGTATTATATATTATTTGGCCCTATGCTCCTTGTAGGAGTTTAAAGGAACTGATATATATAATATATTATGGTTTATAGCTTACACCATTTCTCAGAACGGAAGCAGTGTAAAACTTCGCAATATACTATAATTTTAGAAACGACAAGAGTTCCTTTTTAAAACATAGAAATACCACGAGCATCCTTCTAGGCCTCTAGTTTGAGCTTTAAAATGGGCCAGATTTCCACGACCCCATTTAAAACAAGACATTATCTAGACATACTATTCATGTTTTGCCTCATGGTTTCAATCTTCAATAAGTTTATACGTCTGTTAAATGAATTCGAATGGCAAATGATGCCATTATCTAAATAATATTTATAATTAAGACTTTCACTAGGAAGTTAATTTAGAACAGGAATAAATATGTACGACAAAGAACGGAGACTTGCAGTACGTACTACTGAACAAGCTTCGAATTCTTGTGCCGAAATCTCATCAATAAAAACTAATGTATTGCTGTTGCTAAGTTCGACAAGATAATTGTAGTATTTCCTTCCAGTTGTGACACCTTGGAGCAAATGTGACACGAGCTTTTCCTGACTCCGTAGGAAATCTTCGAATCCCACTTGTGTGTTGATGTTAAGAGCACCTTCAGGTTAATCCGCAATACAGATACTGAAACACATTTGTCCAAGCTTGACAAGTATTTTACTTTAATTGTTATATAAGTGGAACCATAGTTTTTTTCTTGTTCTTTCAGTTGATGCTACTGATACATATTATGCTCGGTTCAACAGTATGGAAATAACTAATAGATTGAAAGACCAATAGCTCAAATCAATTACCGTGTACGCGCGTATCTTTAAGCATCAAAATACCTTTCTCAGCTAATTTGTTTGCAACTTAATTAAGGCAAGCTTATCTAAACTCTGGTTAACTAGTATTTTAAATTTATATTTCTAGTTTAACGTTTTTTAATGAAAGTTATACAGACATAAACCTTAACAAAAAAATATTATATTTATGTAAAAATTAAGAACACCCAAGCTTTAGTTTCTTAACCTGCATGTATAAATATTTTTTCTTGGCGATATGCAGCCCACAAATCTAAGATTTCACATATGAGCAGAGCATGTGATTTAGGTTTATATGTATGTCTGCCTTTTCAGTTAGTTTCAATAATTTATCTTGTTTAAGATCTTGTTACTTCTAAGATCATTATCATAATTCTAATATGCAGCATATGTTTTCTTTATTTTTTTTTTGTTCATTCAGATTATAGTTCCAGTAAGAAAATCGTGTATTAAATTTTTTTGTTTTTTTTTGTCTTTAAATTATAAGAAAATTATTCAACTACAAGGTTTTAATTACATGTTGATTCTGGTGAAATGTTGCATTTGTGTTGCCAGCCACGGAAGAAAGAATGCTTCTTCTCATCATGATTAAAATAAATAGTTACAGAAGAAGAAACGTAGATACCAAAACATTGTGATTTAGTGGCAATTTTGTTGCATGAAAAATTATAGTTGTCTTGTTTTTTTCCTCTTCTTCTCTTTTGATTTCTTGTACCCATAAATTAGGCGTAACGTGACACCTTTTTCTTGTTTAGACATCTCGTTAAATAGTTTTGTTTTTTAACAGGTTTTCTGTTTTCAGTATTATTTGTTTTTTTTTTTTATTTCCAGTATTTGTGTATAAATAATAAACTAAATTTTTAATTTATATACTTATTTAAAATAGTTAAAAAATCATAGATCAAGTTTCAAACACAATAAGAGAAGTATTTGTTGTTAAAGATGAATTGATTTTGAAATAATGAAGGAGAAGTAAAGCTTGATGTATGCCTTATTTATGCTGGATATTTTAAACTTGAAACTTACGGATATGACTAAAATTAACATTTTGTGTTCAAATACCAAATAAATACATTTTTACAGAAAAATGAAAAAGAAAACGTTGTTTGTTTTGATAACTTTTCTAAAGTTTTCTTTTGTCTATTTTCTGTTGTACAATACTCTCTATCTACTGATTATTTTATATATTTATTTAAATACTCCTATGTATGTAATTATTCTGTTTTATTTCTTTATTTTGGAGTCGCCGTGACCCAGACATCTTTTAAAAATAGCGTATCTTACATAATGTTAAAAAAATATTAAAGACACTAATACTCGTATGATTTGAAAATGCATTAAAATTCATATGAATGAAAATATAAAACTAAAAAATTCTGGAATTCAATAAATAGATTAGTTAGATTAAATATTTCGGATGGGCGAATGAAATTGAGCCTTCTACCTTTTCAATATATATCTTCTCTACATTTTCGCAAAGTTTTGTAACAATGCTTTGCATAAGTATGGGTCATCCCCTGAGTGCCAGTCCGACAAAAAAAAAAACTTTCTGCCCGATTTTCGAAAGAAAATTATGATGCCGAACTGAAAAAACTTTTAAATAACTTTCATCTTTTTTGAAGTCGGTTAAAAGATACAATTACTTGGCACTCCGCTGCCAAGGAAAGGTATTTTAAATACTCTCTTAAATGATAATAGTTCATTCAAAAAGGCTTCATACTATCAATTATGTAATCTCTTAAAGAAAGTGTTCCGAGATTATCATCCTGATAGATTTTCATCTTGAGAATATGATACAAGAAATTTCAGCACCATATATATGGAATTCAACAAGTGTAAGATCTTAATATTACTCATCTCGATCCCTAAAATGTCGCATTTCCTTACATTAATTCTAGCTTGTTGCATGCATTTTGTCATTAACTAATTGTCTGGATGGTTGGTTGGTTTACGTGGCTCTCTGTTACGCACAAGCATTCAAGTAGAATCATAGGATTCCGTTTTGATTGACCACTCCACTCGTCATTGTCAACCTATGTAGGTCCGAACCCAGGCTTCAAATTCGAGATACCTAATCACACGGACCTATCCCTAACTGATTGTCTAGTCCAATAAGAACTTCATCCATCCATCCAACTCATCAGTATAGAAAACGTTCAAGCACATCACTGAACGTAAGACTAAGCAGAAACTTTACTTCTTTGAGTAAGCACCATCGTCTGCTCTTCAGTCTTTAAGTACCCCATCAGTAAAATTGATAATAAGCATCCATTATATATGTTACCATCCCGAATTCTCAAAAGAGATGCAGCTGTACAACTGCTTCACTTACGTTACAACCTCTTAACGCTGCGTTAGAAATCAACTGATCCCAAGTTGCATCACTTTTTGTACAAAGATTTGGCATTCATTGCCACTGTCGTTTTCATAAAGAAAGACATCGGTATAGGTTTCATCATCATCATAGTGTAAACATAGTGCGCAAACTTAGGCAAGATTCCCCAAATTCACCATTTTACGTTAACATAATCACTCTCCCTCCCTACGACCAATTCTTGACCATACCTCACTAACATTAATATGTACTTCCTTTTATGCGCTTCAGCGCCTTCAGTATGACACATAACTGCTGTAATGCCAAGATAATGTAATCTCCTGCTCAGCGAGAACTATTTATAATATCTATCAGCTCCGCCGTTACTTATTTCTCTTTACGAAATTTTTACATGTTCTCTGCCTTTTAAAGAAGCTGACATCTACTCACAGGTCTCTACGAATACATCGGCGTGTGGTACACCAGATAGTCGATCCTCCAGCACATTTTGGACTGTTAAAAAATATATATTAGGCTAACTGGCCTGAAGAATAGCCCAGTCATTTATTCCCGGATTTGACAGCCAAACAACTTTGGTTTTTTCATAACGTAGATTGTAGCCTGTTGAATGGTAGATGCTGCATTTATTTGCAAGATATTCATAGTACGCTCTAGTTAGATTCACTCTGATCTTCAGCTCACCCTCTATTGCCTTTTCTTTTACAGTAAGGGCATTGATCTTTTTTCAATGATTAAAGTTCTTCCAGGTTGTCGTCAGATGTATTTCATTCTCTGCAGTCAGAGAACTAGTATTTTCTAAATCAGGCTACACAGCCGATCCAGTATAACCAAAATTTCGGCTCCTATTCGAAACATTATTATTTTTTATTAGAAACTAGATATACCCGGTGTGCTTCGCTACCCTCCTTGGTTATAAAATAAAATTAAAAGTATTTATACTAAAATTGTGTAAATTTTGTTCAGCTCTACCGGAATTTGGCAATTTGTGGGCACATTTATTTTTGTCACTCATTTGGACCAATGGGAAATTAAAGCCAAGGATCCATACTTATAGACTATGTAAGTCCGATTTCTCAATTGTATTTGAGAATTTTTCTATAACACTTGTTTGTCACTCATTTGGGCCGATGGGAAATTAAGGCCAAGGATCCATACTTATAGGCTATGTAAGTCCGATTTCTCAATTGTATTTGAGAATTTTTCTATAAAATTTTAAAGATTAAAATTGTGTAAATTTTGTTCAGCTCTACGGGAATTTGGCTATTTGTGGGCACATTTATGTTTGTCACTCATTTGGACCAATGGGAAATTAAAGCCAAGGATCCATACTTATAGGTTATGTAAGTCCGATTTCTCAATTGTATTTGAGAATTTTTCTATAAAATTTTAAAGATTAAAATTGTGTAAATTTTGTTCAGCTCTACGGGAATTTGGCTATTTGTGGGCACATTTATGTTTGTCACTCATTTGGACCAATGGGAAATTAAAGCCAAGGATCCATACTTATAGGCTATGTAAGTCCGATTTATCAATTGTATTTGAGAATTTTTCTATAACATTTGTTTGTCAGTCATTTGGACCAATGGGAAATTAAAGCCAAGGATCCATACTTATAGGCTATGTAAGTCCGATTTCTCAATTGTATTTGAGAATTTTTCTATAACACTTGTTTGTCACTCATTTGGACCAATGGGAAATTAAAGCCAAGGATCCATACTTATAGACTATGTAAGTCCGATTTCTGAATTGTATTTGAGAATTTTTCTATAAAATTTTAAAGATTAAAATTGTGTAAATTTTGTTCAGCTCTACGGGAATTTGGCTATTTGTGGGCACATTTATGTTTGTCACTCATTTGGACCAATGGGAAATTAAAGCCAAGGATCCATACTTATAGGCTATGTAAGTCCGATTTCTCAATTGTATTTGAGAATTTTTCTATAACATTTGTTTATCAGTCATTTGGACCAATGGGAAATTAAAGCCAAGGATACATACTTATAGGCTATGTAAGTCCGATTTCTCAATTGTATTTGAGAATTTTTCTATAAAATTTTAAAGATTAAAATTGTGTAAATTTTGTTCAGCTCTACGGGAATTTGGCTATTTGTGGGCACATTTATGTTTGTCACTCATTTGGACCAATGGGAAATTAAAGCCAAGGATCCATACTTATAGGCTATGTAAGTCCGATTTCTCAATTGTATTTGAGAATTTTTCTATAAAATTTTAAAGATTAAAATTGTGTAAATTTTGTTCAGCTCTACGGGAATTTGGCTATTTGTGGGCACATTTATGTTTGTCAGTCATTTGGACCAATGGGAAATAAAAGCCAAGGATCCATACTTATAGGCTATGTAAGTCCGATTTCTCAATTGTATTTGAGAATTTTTCTATAACATTTGTTTGTCACTCATTTGGACCAATGGGAAATTAAAGCCAAGGATCCATATTTATAGGCTATGTAAGTCCGATTTCTCAATTGTATTTGAGAATTTTTCTATAACATTTGTTTGTCAGTCATTTGGACCAATGGGAAATTAAAGCCAAGGATCCATACTTATAGGCTATGTAAGTCCGATTTCTCAATTGTATTTGAGAATTTTTCTATAAAATTTTAAAGATTAAAATTGTGTAAATTTTGTTCAGCTCTACGGGAATTTGGCTATTTGTGGGCACATTTATGTTTGTCACTCATTTGGACCAATGGGAAATAAAAGCCAAGGATCCATACTTATAGGCTATGTAAGTCCGATTTCTCAATTGTATTTGAGAATTTTTCTATAACATTTGTTTGTCACTCATTTGGACCAATGGGAAATTAAAGCCAAGGATCCATACTTATAGGCTATGTAAGTCCGATTTCTCAATTGTATTTGAGAATTTTTCTAAAACATTTGTTTGTCACTCATTTGGACCAATGGGAAATTAAAGCCAAGGATCCATACTTATAGGCTATGTAAGTCCGATTTCTCAATTGTATTTGAGAATTTTTCTATAACATTTTTCAGTCATTTGGACCAATGGGAAATTAAAGCCAAGGATCCATACTTATGTAAGTCCGATTTCTCAATTGTATTTGAGAATTTTTCTATAAAATTTTAAAGATTAAAATTGTGTAAATTTTGTTCAGCTCTACGGGAATTTGGCTATTTGTGGGCACATTTATGTTTGTCACTCATTTGGACCAATGGGAAATTAAAGCCAAGGATCCATACTTATAGGCTATGTAAGTCCGATTTCTCAATTGTATTTGAGAATTTTTCTATAACATTTGTTTGTCACTCATTTGGACCAATGGGAAATTAAAGCCAAGGATCCATACTTATAGGCTATGTAAGTCCGATTTCTCAATTGTATTTGAGAATTTTTCTATAACATTTGTTTGTCAGTCATTTGGACCAATGGGAAATTAAAGCCAAGGATCCATACTTATAGGCTATGTAAGTCCGATTTCTCAATTGTATTTGAGAATTTTTCTATAACACTTGTTTGTCACTCATTTGGACCAATGGGAAATTAAAGCCAAGGATCCATACTTATAGGCTATGTAATTCCGATTTCTCAATTGTATTTGAGAATTTTTCTATAACATTTGTTTGTCAGTCATTTGGACCAATGGGAAATTAAAGCCAAGGATCCATACTTATAGGCTATGTAAGTCCGATTTCTCAATTGTATTTGAGAATTTTTCTATAACATTTGTTTGTCACTCATTTGGACCAATGGGAAATTAAAGCCAAGGATCCATACTTATAGGCTATGTAAGTCCGATTTCTCAATTGTATTTGAGAATTTTTCTAAAACATTTGTTTGTCACTCATTTGGACCAATGGGAAATTAAAGCCAAGGATCCATACTTATAGGCTATGTAAGTCCGATTTCTCAATTGTATTTGAGAATTTTTCTATAACACTTGTTTGTCACTCATTTGGATGAATGGGAAATTAAAGCCAAGGATCCATACTTATAGGCTATGTAAGTCCGATTTCTCAATTGTATTTGAGAATTTTTCTATAACACTTGTTTGTCACTCATTTGGACCAATGGGAAATTAAAGCCAAGGATCCATACTTATAGGCTATGTAAGTCCGATTTCTCAATTGTATTTGAGAATTTTTCTATAACATTTGTTTGTCACTCATTTGGATGAATGGGAAATTAAAGCCAAGGATCCATACTTATAGGCTATGTAAGTCCGATTTCTCAATTGTATTTGAGAATTTTTCTATAACACTTGTTTGTCACTCATTTGGATGAATGGGAAATTAAAGCCAAGGATCCATACTTATAGGCTATGTAAGTCCGATTTCTCAATTGTATTTGAGAATTTTTCTATAACATTTGTTTGTCAGTCATTTGGACCAATGGGAAATTAAAGCCAAGGATCCATACTTATAGACTATGTTAGTCCGATAAAGTATTCTTTTCGAATAAATGTAGCAAATCGATTGAATTAAATGTGGAAAAAACACACAATGTTGCGATGTCAATGTTTTTTAATCATTGTAAACATTCGCCTGCTGTCTCTGTTTATTTATTAGTAAAAGGCAGGACTGCCAATCTTGCGGCAAAACAATAATAAAAATCCGAAAAAACTCGTGTGTTTGGCTACCCCCTCGTTATAATATAAAATTAAAAGTATTTATATATCCTATTGTGAAAATTTAATGACGATCGGTCCAGTAGTTAAGACTATATTACGATTTTCTATTTTCCTAAAAAGGGGCGTGGTCCCACCCACTTTTTTGGTACATATTCTAATTCATGCCATATGTACCAAATTTCGTCGACGTGGGGGCTGTGCACATATTACGTAACGCTGTTTTCAGAGATTTTATAACCCGCCCCCCCCCCCCCCCCCCCTCGTAATGCTTTTTACTAATTTCTCAGTGCAAAATTTCCAATCCGTAACAAATCTTAAACCCCCCCTCCCCTCTGGAGCGTTACGTAATATGTGCACAGCCCCTAGGTCAAAAATTGCCGAAAAGATGGCGATTTAAATTTTTGGGTTATATGGGCGGTGCCACGCCTCTTTGTCCAATCAAAACTTGATATAGCCTATTATTCCTTCCAGAGTCACAGTAACATGCTGTGAAAATTTCAGGAAGATCGGAAGGTCCAAGGCTTTGGCATCTTATACACGTAACAAACAAACAGACAGACAGACATTCATTTTTATATAAATATATAGATTTTTTGTAAATATCTTCGAAACTACATAGTCTTTACGTGCTTTAATTTGTAGCTTGGATGCCGATAGAGGACTACCATGGAACGTCATAGCATATAAAATCGCCGTCCTATTATTTAGATCATCAGTGCTACACGTTAAGGACAGAAATCATTATCAGATCATGTGCGGCATCACATCGCTTAGTAGGACTTTCCAGTCCTGAAATTCCTTGCAATCATACTATTGTACTATGATAAGGAACCGTCATTTAGGGAATATTAGATGTCTTTGTCAACTGTTCCGTTGCTTACCTGAGGTCTACACGTAACATAATATCTGAGATGAGAACGTCAAATTCAATCGCAGAGAGAATTATGTTAATTGAAGTCTACAATTAATGTTATTGCAGTCTTATGATAATTGTTATGAGAGCGTTGTTATAATAAATCTCATAACAACAATCTTATGAGATGAACTGTCAAAAAAGAAACTACGTGCTCGTGCCGCGACTGCAAATATTTGCAAAATACAATTAAAAAATAGATTTGCAATATTTCTACTAAAAACATTTGCTATTATAATGCAAATAAAGTTTTAAATTAATTAAACTAAAATAATTTCACTTATATTGAATAAAAATAGCGCAATAAGAAATGGTGGCACAGCTATTTTGTGATAGTCTATCGATGAAAACTTGTTTAAAATGAAATATTATAAGATTTCCTTGCCCATATAAGAACTGAAAAGAAAAATCGACATTAAATTTTTATTATTCTGTCGACGTTCTCTCTCATATTATATCAGATTTCATCGTAGAATTACACGGCGTGTTAGTTGGGTTAAGCATGACCCTGCCTGATCAAGCATGCTAGTGCGAAATGTTTTTTAAAACTCATGCAAGCATGATACAAAATAAGAAAAACTTTTTTAATTTTTACGTGCACGGCAGCCATACATACATACATATTAATTTTTCGCAATGTTCTGCATGAAATCTTAATTTAAAAATTGCGATTTTAATTGAATCTTTTTTAAAGTAGTAGTTTTTTCTAGAGTAGTTTTACAGATTTAATTATCTACTTTTTTGCGTCATGTCATGTTCTTTGAAATTATTTTTAACAACAAACATTTCATATCAAATTAGCCCAAATCTTTGTAAAGCTAAAAAAATTTAAACTTTTTCACCAAATACATATGTACATACATATAGGAAAGACAAAATAAAAGTTTGTTACTGGATCGAATATTTTTTTAGTTTTTTTTTGTAGCACCAATAAAAAAAATTCTTATCTTTTGACAGTTAGTTAGTTTTAAAATTTTTTTTCCAATATTTCCAATATTGTTTATACTTTTTTTTTTTGTTTTTTTTTTTACTGTCAGCTTAACTAACAACCTTCTGTTTGCTTTAGATATGGTTGGACTTCTCTCGTTTTTTTTATAGATTGTCAAATCGTATAATATTTTTCGGCTCGTAATTTCTATGAAACTAGATAGAAGTGGTTAACATGTTATCAGTAAATTTTCTGATTTGCCTTATTTAAAATTGAAACGTTTGTTTATTTAACCGAAATTTAGTTTTTATATAATAAATTTACTCGTATGTAGAATAAAACTGTTAAGGGTTATTAAAAAAAAAGTTGATAAAGCGGCAAGGTTTTATTTCAAGAAAAAAAAAACGTGTCAAAATTGACATTTAAACAAAAAAAAAAAATAAATGTAGATAATTTCAAAATTAAATCTATGTTTAGTGTAGCTAAACTTAGTTTAACAGAGAATATATATGAGAACCAAAGCAACAATAAATATTTATGCAATAAAACATTAAAATCAAGATAAGAAAATACTAAAATAAAAAATATGAAAAACTTAAACAAATTCGTTAAATCTCAGAAAATTCAATTAAACGACGTTTAGTTAAACTTGTTTTTAGAGAGCTTAAGACAAACAACGGCGAAGCTTGGGTAAAGTTAGGCTACCGGGAACAACTTACTTAATAGTGTTTTCTCACTGACTAATAAATCCAGAATTTAAGATTAAATCCATTAACAGCTGATTTTGCGTTCACACTACAAGTTTATTTAATTCAGGATTTAACATACAGGTTGTATATTAAATTTGTTCAAAATGAAATAAATATCTCGTACAAATAAGTGCATTTGCTGTTGTACTTTCTATTTATTATAACAATATTTTGACAAACTGTGCAACAGATGGTTTTTGTTTGTATGCTTGTATGTATGCACGTATGCAAAGAGTATTAAGCCAATCATAATTTTTTTTAAAGCCATGTGATAATTTTTCGCTTCACAAATTTGAATTAATCAATTTTTCAAAAGCAATTTTTGTTCAAAAAAACAATAAATATTTTTGACAGACTCTTTCCCGTACTGCCAAGTTTTTTTCCTCCTGCTACCACCTTCTTTATTACACGATGTACGTAATGTATGTATACATTCTTATTAACTGACGTAAACGTGTTTAGCCATGATGTAATAAACAAGGTGGCAGCGCTACGAAAGCTGACTATTTTTTGCTCAACTTATTAGGTCGCTTCAAATGTCAAAGAGCTGTTTTTCTGGTTATATTTTTGACAGCTTACGTTACTATTTCACGAGCTGCCAAGTTCTTGTTTTCTCCTGCTGCCACCTTGTTTATTACATCAATTGTTTAGCTGCTTCCGGCACCATTTTAACTTGGCAGCACTGAATTTTGTATGGTGACAACAAGATTGTATTTTATAAAGCACAATTAAATCCAATTAAAAATGGATTTATGTTGAATTTAACAAAACAATTTTGTACGGTAAATCCAGAATTTAAAAGTTGAATTTGACGTTAAATTCAGAATTTGTTAAATTCATGTAAATGTGAAAACACTATTAATTTATAAGAAAAATGCCTAAATAAACTGAACAAATTTTAAATATTCATCAAAAATCGGCTTAAAACTTAAAAGTCTTATTAAAGAAATGAACCAAGTCAAAAAAATATAAAAAAATTTGTTTTTGTATTCTCTTAAATGAGAATTCTTGGTAAATCAATTAAACACCACAGTAGACTTGCAACACTAACACATCCAAGGTAACAAGTGTTTAGTTTCATTTCTAAGTTTAAACAAAAACTTCTCAAATTTCCTTATTTTTTCAAAGAAATTTCTCAAATAGATGTCTTGAAAATAAAAACAGAATAACGTAAAAATATTTTAAAGGAAAAAAGGCGTATTGTCACTTTTTTAAATAAAACACAGTGCTAAAGCAACTTGCTCGTATATGAAAAAAAAACAATCTTTTAAAGATCATAATTTATGGTTTGATTTCAGACACAAAACTGATCGTAAAGTTAAGATATGAAAGAGTCGAATATCTCTTATATACACGCACAAACTCTCTATACAAACAAATTGTTTAAAACAGTCCAGGTAAAAAAAAGATCACCTGTTTGCGTTAAGGAATTCGAAACACGAAATAAATACAACAAAACAGCAACAAAAACATGTTATAAAATTGAAAGAAGGACACCAAAAGCAAGAAACCAAAAAACAGCGGGAGGCAAAAAAAAGGAATTACCTTGTGCACTCTATTGTCATACAAAACCGGCAGTGACTGATGGCAGAGAGTAGGATAAGCAGAGTTTTAAAGTAATAAATAGTAAAAATAATATGGTAGAAATTAATTGAATTATTTTAAAAGTTTCTAAATCTGATTTGAGATATTCAAATTATGTTTTTAGGGGCTGTGCACATATTACGTAACGCTCCAGGGGGAGGGGGGCTTAAGATTTGTCACGGATTAGAAATTTTGCACTGAAAAATTAGTAAAAAGCGTTACGACGTGGGTGGGGGGGGGGGGGGGGTTTGTATAAAATCTCTGAAAACAGCGTTACGTAATATGTGCACAGCCCCTTATTTGTTGAGAGTTAAGTAATGCAATTCATTGGTGCTTTAATAAATCATCCGTAGACTTCAAACATATTTTTGAAGTAATATTTTAAATATATGTATAAGACATATAATTAATTAGATTTACAGTAGTTTTAGATTATTTTATAAAAAAAAGTAAAATTAAATAAAATAATTCCATTTATTGCCTTTGTTATGGTCCTTCGAGCCATAGAGTCTGGTATTTGTCAGCATTATGGATGCTGCACAAAAAACAACACCAACATTAACATTTTAGTTCCTTTAACCTAATCTTGAGTAAAGTTATTGTGCAAAAATTCTATTTTTAAATTCATTTTTTTTATTACATTTTCGTATTTAAATATTTAACTCTTTTAATTCACTGTTCTCATTTGGGCCTGCAGATATTTCTGTCTTTTCTTATTTAACTAGAGTTTTGCTTATTTCATTCCTTTTCTTCCTGTTTCAATGGCATTTTGAAGAGTTGTTTAATTTTTCGTTTCATTTGCCTTGGCCCAGCATGTGTTTAAATTTTAAAATTAAAGGAATACGAAGTCATATGTTAAGAGATGCAGAAATAATATGCTCGTACATCTGTACATACAATGAATAAGAAAAATTTGCATGTAAATTGATACTTTTTATTGTGAATTGAAGAAAAACTGAAGAAAAAGGTATAACATTGAAAGATATCAAGCGAAGTTGATCTTTAAAATTAAATATAAAAGATTTCGAACAAATTCACAAATTTTCTTAATAAAAATTTCTTACTAGACAGTCCACAATATTATTCAAATGATCTTGTTATATATACTAGTATATGATTATATTTCCGTATGTATTGTTAAAGCAAAGTAACAAAGACCACTTGCATACAATTTTGAATCTTGCAATAAAACTAAAAATACCCACTTAAAATTAACTTGACTCTAGAGTCTGTTACCATTAAGATTTCAAAATGAGAGGGTCTTTTGAAAACAGCAATCGGTAAACATCATCAATCTCTGCTAGAACTGGTGTAAGTAGGATATATTTATGTACATAAAACCGCTTTGTCCTCATACTTTTCATAGCATATTTTCAAAATAGTTATACTCGTATATATCTAGGTCTTGGTGAGAAATTAATTAGAAAAATCTATAAAACGGGTACTTTCCACCCGGGGGGACTAGGGTGTCCCTTCTTTGTATGGGGAACATCCAGTATATCTAGAGAGCTGAAACTCGGTACACAGGTAGGTTCTGAAGAGAAATTAACAAAAATGATTTTTAAACGGGCCTTTTCCAACACTTCCAAAAGTAGAATATATGAAAAAGTGCATTAGCGAGGTCATGGTACAACATTTTGAATAGCAGTGCTTCTGGTTCGGTAAACTTGTACTTCAAAAGTTCAAATTTAATAAAAACGTTTCGGAAGTCAAGCCAATTTTAGTTGGAATCGATAAGACTCCCAACTAACTTCGTTTAAACTAAAATTAAAAAACTTACATACTTTTAGGCGTTAGAAATTAACAATTGGACAAATATTCTACATATTATTAAAAATCTTAATGTGAGCTTTTTGTCGCAAAACTAATTACAAATGGAGCCTAGAATTTAAGCTTTTAACACTGGAGAATCAAAATACATACATACAAAATGCAAGAAATCAAAAGACTGTAAAAAAAATATCTAGAATGCAAGCAAGGAAATAAAATCATTCCAGACATGAGTACATATAACAATTTTTTTAACTGATATTTCTTTTTTTATAAATCTTGAGACTCTTTCAAAATAATTTATTTTCAGTTGGTTTTTTTTTCTTGTGAAGAAATAAATATTTTATAACGTTACTGTTAGTTGTATTATTTAGATTCCTTTTTTTTTGTTTTTTTCTTTAATTTATTCAAAAAGAAACCAGTTTATTTCCCTTTAAGTGTATTTTTAATTTTTTTTCTTTTTTTTTTTTAACTTTATCTTAACTGCTTGTTCAAGTATTTAAGCCTTGTTGTATTTCATGTGTTCAACCACATGATAACGAGCCATGTTTAACTACTTCTTTTGAATTGATTTGTTTCTTCTTCTTTTTAATGCTAAAGTTTTTTTCTGTTTAAACGCTCACTTATGAATTTTGATTAATTTTTTTTTTGTTTCGTCTGTTGTATTGCTTCTTTTTTTAAGTTAAAAAAATGATTCTTGTTTAAACATTTAAAGAAATTAAAAGATTCAAAAAGCCTTATTGTAATTCATCAATCATCACCAGGGGGAACACAGCAGTTAAAAATGATTTATTTTAGACGTTTTTCTTTTATTTAGTTTTTTTTACCTCCAAGAAAAGTGGCAAATAAATATTTTAGAACAAATATTAAAAAGACATTAAAGAAAATTATTTGATTGTCACAAATTTCTCTTTTCTTTTAAAATGAAATGGCTGGTCTGTCTTCTTTGCCTTTAAATAAATATTTTAAATGAAATTTTATATAATTGTAATAGACCAGTTTGTTTTGTGGTACGACTCATTTGTGTTTTGATTTGGAGAAAACACACAAAAATAATCAATTACAAAATTCATAAATTATGATCTGTTTGTTAAGATGTTTTCGAAAATTAATTATTTATCCACAAAAAAAAAAAAATAATGTGAAGCTTAAAGCAAACATAAAATCCAACAGAGTCTTAAATGTTTTAAAAACAGGGATCGGCCAGCTTCACAACCTTTGCTAGAGCTGGTATAAGTAAAAGAAGCTTAAGTATATGAACTCATTACTTTAAACATATTTATTTTTCAAAGTAAAGCTAATTTTTTTAACTCCTGAGTCGTAGGCTTTGAAAAGAGAAAAATGCCCATTCCTTCTTTAAATAATGAGTATAGCTTATATTTTATAGAAAATATAAGAAATATGCATTATTTACCTAAATAGTTTAAGTTTTATATAAACAATTTGTTAAAATGTGTATTTAATGTTTATGGAAACCTTGTCATCTTTAAATTTTCAATGTACTTGAAAGAGTCAAATTTTTTGTTAATGGCTTTTAATTTGTTCAAAATAAATAATAACTGTTAAATGAAAATTAAGCAAGTAAACTTAAATAAACACGATTTGCTTAATTTAAAAAAAATTCAAATTCCTCCACATGCATTCATTCAATAAGGGCATTTATTAGGGTGTGCTAATTGCTCTTCAATTACACCGAAAAATATTTACTTAAATTTTTGCAGTATATTAATGGCCAATAATTGACTTCGTATTTAAATACTCATTCAGCTAATTTTCATTTAAATTTATGTTGCATTTAAGTGCTACTTCTGTTTTCCAGTCGTATTTTAATAATTTTTTGAAAAACTCAATTTTGTATATCAATAGCATTTAAAAAACAAATGACATATACGAATTATTGGCATTCAGTAAACGTTTTTCCTGAGTTTATAAGAAAGTTTGCTTAGGTTATCGTAGCTTCATTTTCGCCTTCATCGTTCACCCGAAAATTAAAGCAGACCTCTTCAAAAATCTGCGCAAGTTATATAATTTGTATTGAGTCATCCATCTATGAAATATAGGTATGCCGATAGTTGAGGTGTTTAATGTGACTGCTTGTCTAGCTCCATACACAGCGACGTTGTGCTCACCTAAGGCGGTAAAGACAGTATTGTCCATCTCACGCTCTAGACTTAAAAAAACTCAGGTCCTTTTTCATACTCGGAAAAGTATTTACTAGGGATGTAACGATACGCCATTTCGCCGATCCGATACCGATACTCAAAAATAAATATCGCCGATACCGATACCGATACCGATTCCGATACCGATGCGCATATTGAAATTGAGCTCAAGTAAAAATTAACAAAACTCATGTAGAGTAATTCTTCTATTATACAAAATAACAGTGTTTATTAATGAGCCATTCAAATCATCAAAATTTTCAATACATTTCAGTTTCTCAATTTCAAATTTTCAAACAACAAAACATCTGCAATATTTATGATTTTACAAAATAAACGTTGGCATTCACTTTAGATTGGCTCAAGATTTAAAATTGATATTAATAAGATTTAAAAGACAACGAATTGAATTTGAGATCATGTTAAAAATTAAAATTATAAAAACAAGATTGGAAAAGGTTAATATTTAAAATTGATACTAAGAAGATTTTTGTTTAAAAAACAAAGTGTTCTCAAATTTTGCGGAGATAGACGATTTCTCAAATCCGTTTGAAGCAGACCTGCAGTGGAAAATAGTCTCTCAGATGCGACAGAACTCATTTGAAAACTTAAGTATTTCTGCGCAATTTTCTTTAAGTTTGGGTAGGATATGTCATTGCGCCAGTAAACAAGATAGTCTGTGTCTCTAGGAATATTAGGAGATCTAAGGTATCTCTCGACTTCTTCGTTAGCAGAACCACAGCTTAGGATGGATCATCCTCCTCGGATTCTCTTATAATTTTTTTACATACGCTCCAAAGGCGAGTACTTCTCGTAGACTTATCAGAACTTTTGCGAGGTGTAGAGAGGACTGTGTCTTCAACACTTTCGGAATGTAGAGTCATGTTAAGCAGCTCAATAAAACGTCCGTAAAACATACAAACATATACAAAATTTAGCATTGAGAGAACATTTCATTACTATGGTGCAAAGGAAAATAGAAGAAACAATTTCATTATGTATTCTGTTTTGATTTTATGTTCTGCTTTTAATATGGTATTTCTCATAGTTGTCATGCAAAAAAAAAGAGTTGAAAATTGAATATTTTGTTCAAAAAACTCTAAAGAAAAATATAAGAAGTATCGGCGTATCGACAATAAAATATCGCCGGTATCGATATATCGGAAAACCAGAAGTATCGCCGATATATCGGTATCGGTATCGGTTGCTTCCCTAGTATTTACCTTATAGAGTGCACAGCGTTTTATGACAACTAACTTTCTAGCTGTCTTATAGTTTCATTAAGTAGCTGGGTACAACTGATGAAGTTGCTAATATATTGCAGAATAACTACTTTCTTTTCACTAGATTCCTTTATCTATTCAAAAAGAGTTTTTATCTCTCGCAGTTGCATGATCTTTTAGCGCTGATCACATTGTCACTGTCAGAATTCCACTAACACAGAAAAGAATATTATTGTCTCATTTTTTGCAAATAATTGTTTACTTAGAAAAGAGAATGTTCAATTAATATTTTAATTGAATCAACATTTATTTTAATTCATACTATTTTCCTATAAGAACAATGTTATCAATAGAACTTAATAATTTTTCTAATTATGCGATATTGTTTCAAGGAAATTTAATGATTTTTAAAATACATATATTAGTTTGGTATTTTTATTCGCCTAAAAAAACTGCATCAAATTTATAATATATAAAATAATTTTTTAATTAATATACGATTTTTGTTAAGTGATAAAATTAAAAATATTTTCAATTACTTGTGTTGAGATAAGACTACGATTTTCGTAATTGATTACTAAATAATTAATATTTTAATTGAATTTTCGTTTTTATTAATTAATTGTTATATTTTTTTTATATATATTTTTGGGAACGTGGTTAGATTCTCAGTGAAATACATACGAATATGAAGCTTATAATATTGTTTGGTACCAGGTATATTGGTGGCAACCGGTAGAATACTTCCTATTGGGCTATATCTAACATTAGGTGTGTCCAAAGAAATCATGTAAGGAATCAGTCATTTGAAATACTGTCTTGTGGCAAATTGTCTTTGGTGAAGAACGTTATGTAGGTACTTTTTTCTATATATATTTGGTGGCTTATATGTTTATCGTTCTAAACTTTTCATAAGTGTTTAAATGATATTTTCTTTATTTTTACAAAATCATTTTAGATTTGTTTGTTCTAATCTTTCACTTTCCAAGCGCAGTTTATTTGTGCTCCCTCCCCAACCAAAATGGTCATAAATCATTTAATCGTTAGTTGCTGCTGCTGCTGCTGTTGTTGTTATTGTTGTCTATTTGTTTCAAATAGATAAAAAGTTCTGTGGTGTTTAGGTAGTTATAGTTTTATGTCTATCTTTTATTTTTATTAATTTTTATTTATTACTTTTTTTCTAAATAATAAATAACATACATACGTATGTACATACATACATATCACATATTTATCTACACAGGCAAGTGTGTGGAAATGTGATTGCGCTTTTGGTTCTATTGTTGACTTTAATACGATACTGCGAACATTAGATACATTCGAGTGCATACATTCACATCTTTCTGAAGTAAACATAGAATGTGCAAGTTGAAATCAAACATTTATAGATTAAAAAATGTATAAAGATTTTTTGTTTTATTTAACTTTAATAAATAGTGGTGATATTCGTAGGTTGTGAAAATATTTGTAAATTGGTTGCAAGTAACCCGCCTAAACTAAAATGCCACAGTTTTTAACTGCCGACTTTAAAAAGAAAATTTTGCAGGGGAGCAGTTAAATATTTTAAACGATGAAACAACAAGTTTAAGTTTACGATTGTATGTAGGTGCCAAGTTAATTAAAACATTGAATTCAATTTACAATTTTTGCACAATTGATGTCATTTCTGAAAATAGTTACGAAGGTTGCTGACTATTTGTGCTGCGAGTTGTTATCTACGAGGTGATATTTCCACAGTTTTTTATTGTAAAGTTTTCCAGATTTACTTTAGCATTTCAAAGATCTTATACCATTTCTTTTTAAAAAATTTAACAGACTCTAAAACAGTGTATTCCTTATTTGTTTTACAAGGAAAAATAAAGAACCATTTAATCTTGTCTTTAAGAAAACAATCTTTATTGATTTAAAGACAAAAAGAGAACAGCTTCGAAATTCTTAAAGAAACTGAAATCATTAATGATTTAATGCTTAAAAACAAGACAGCCAATATATCATGCTGTGCCATACCATGTTTAACTAATGAACTTGAAAGATATCAATCTAAAAGTATTTAACCCCTTATAAAAATTAAACAAATAAAACGGCAAAAAGAAAAACAACTGAAAACCACAAGAATTCTGTATAATTTTCAA
The DNA here is from genome assembly GCA_947311025.1 of Lypha dubia. Lineage (NCBI taxonomy): Eukaryota > Metazoa > Arthropoda > Insecta > Diptera > Tachinidae > Lypha > Lypha dubia. The sequence continues at coordinate 6,135,855 of OX371263.1, forward strand.
CCAAAATCATTACAACTTCAACCAAAAAGTCACGTTGTCTCCCTACAAAATCAACTTAAAATAATGAACAAAAAGACACCACAAAAAACAAGCAACACAAAGTGACTTCATCATCAACAAATGCAACGAACCAACCAACCAACAGCCAACAAAATAATTTTAATTTAAAGAAATGAAATAAAGAATAAATAAAATAAACACAGCCACAAAGATAGTTTGTTATTTATAAAACGACGAATAAAAAAAAATATTGTCAGGCTAATTAAAACCGTTCTAAAGGCAACAAAAAGAAATGAGTTTTATATGAAACAAAAATCCCTTTTAAAATCAAAAATAAAAAATTAAAACATTATCAAAAACTAAAAATCTTTAAGATCAAAAGCAAAAGCAAAAACTTTAATTTAAATTAAGCAAAAAAAGGGCCCATAGCATAACCATAAAAAAGCAAAAATTTTTTATATAAAAGATACTCTGTATTTTAACTTGCCATCACAGCAAGCAACAGGATAAATAAAATGCACTAAATATAAAATTGCAATAGTTTTGAAATAAAAAATAAGAAAGTATTTGAAAAATTAATTAGGGTTTAGGGTTAATTTGTTGTTAGCATCATTTGAATATTCAATCGGGCTAGCAGAACGTATCAGTATGCCAATTTCAAGGTCGCCACACCTCTCATAAGCGTGGATACTAATTGGCAAAGAATATCAACTATTTAATCAATTCTTCAACATATAATTTAGTCTGAATAAAACTCCCCAGCTTATTTACAAACTCTCTAGCAATAACCGAGAATTACTAAGGCACAACACAAAAGTTATCTAAAAACTTATACAAACAACACAACAAATAATTTTTAATCGATATTGTGTTTTGCTTTTAATAATTCTCGGTTATTGCTTGTAAGTTTGTGTATAAGCAAATGAATTTGAAAACTTTTCAAGCATGGCGGTAAAAATATACTGATGAGTTTAGTTTGTATTTACCAGCCAATGAAATGCTGAATTTCATAGCAAATCAATTAATTTTAGAAAACATAAATTCTTAAGTACTTAACCGAAATGTAAAATGTAGAATTTTTTAATAAAAGAAAGTATAAAGGACCAGGGCTCAAAAATTTATTTATTTAATTATTTCTACTTTATACTACCTATCTGACTACGCCAAAATATGACTCGTTTTCACTTTATATATTAAGAGATATTAATATAGCAAATTTCTTAATTTTACAATTTTAAGTCCAATTATTTTCATGCAACTGCAAAATATTTAACACTCAAATATGAATAATAAAATCCAAACAAAAGTATGCTACAAAATATATGCCAATATGAATAAGGCGTAACAATAAATATTTTTATCGTCTTTATTTCAAAAACTTTGATTAATATTGTTAAAATATGTTTTAAATTTTATTTATTTGTTGCCGGTTAGAAATATCTAAATATATATTTTGTTGGTAGCCATACCAACTCATCAGTAGATGTTTTACCCTTTATGTTTGAAAAATTTTAAAGCTCATCCATTTATACGAAAACTCACAAATAAATTTGTGAATTACAAAGCATAAAAATAGTCTTTAAAAACTTTTCAAACATACACAATAAATAATTTTCCATTATGAATGTGTCTACTTGTACCCAGTAAAGGATTTATACAAGATTGATTCAATCAGCATGTTCGTTTCGATGCGGTGCGGTTACAATCATTCCAACAATCAAAAACAATCATATTCATTGGCAGTACGAGTATTTAAAACCGATTGTTTGAAATGTTGTATTGCATTTACAATCAATTATTGCTTGTTGTTGAACGAAATCGTTTGGATGGAAAAAATTCAGATTAAATGATCGGATGCACTCGAAAGTTTTATACACGTTGCCGGTCTCTGGTACGTATGCGTGCAAGCTTTCAAAGAAATAATCGAGTTATCGAACATCACCAAACATTAAAAATTTGTGAGAAAATATAATACATATACGAGTACATAGTACATATACATATATGTACTTATATATTTTTTAAACTTTGGTTTACTTGGAATATTTTGGTATGCGCGAAACAATTTCGAACTTACATAAATTTTCGAACATAACTTAAATTTAACTTTTTAGAATTTTCTTCGATCATTGCAAGAATGCTGGAGAGAGAGAAAAAGCTATTGCGCCATATCTGGTACAGACAACTACGAAAGAATATGTATATTTTTACACGAATTCGAGATTTCTTGAACATGACTTATTCTTACATACGAGTATTTTTTGTTTTTGTCCTACTTTTCCACCCAAATGTGCTTTTGGTTTGCCCTCAACTGTTAGAAAATTTTCTAAATTTTGTTCGATTTTATTTGTTGTTTAAGATGTTTGTTTTTTTTTGTTTTCATCTCATCTTCAAGATGCTTTTTTGTTGTTGTTTCAGTGGTGTAGTTCAGTTGTTGTTCCGCTGTGTTATATTACATTTCGTATAAAATAAGAACGTAAATTAATAGATCTGTTTTCAATGTTGTTGTTGTGCAGTTGCTGTAGCTGTTCTGGTTGTTCCACATCTTGTTGAACTGTGTGTTACCGATTGCTGTTGCAATACTACGGGCATTTCTTAACGAGAAACATTTTATTTGAAAGTAGAGATAAGCAGCAGGCAGGCAAGATTTAGAAAAAATTAAAGAATATTGCACGGTACGCATAGGAGCAGCAACAGCACCAACAAGCATCACCGAATAGCGTTAACCAACACACAGAGTCAAAACAAATATTATTGTTAAAAAAAGAAGACTGGCAAAAAAAATCAAGATACAAAACCCAATTCAGACACAGCAGTCATTTATACACGCATGCATATTTATAAATATAATAAATAAGACTAGTTTGACGGCCAAAAGACTTCTACTGTAATTTCAAAGTCTATATAACAGTGAAAACTAGCCCTTAGCAAAGGCCTGCGTGTGATTGTTCAAATTCCATTTGATATCAAATATATCAGCCATACATACATACATATAAACATCAGCAAGCAACACGAGACGTCGGGGAAATACTTATTGTATCGAAACATAATTAATTTCTGTTTATTTTTTAGACGTGGCGGCAGGCAATAATGCCTTGATCATGTATACAAAAATGTTTTATAATGTTTTGAGAAAAAAATTTATTTATTTTGTTTTTTTTTTTTATTTGTTCTGAAATTTTTAATGTTCCCTGTTTTCGATTTCTGTTGTTATTCTTTTAAGGAAAAAAAAAACAAACAAAGATTTTGCAATATTCATTATATTTCTCCAATAAGGCCACATTGAAGAGGTGGGTGATGTGGGGATGTCGAGAGGGAATGGAAATAGTGTTTAAGGAAACAATAAATTTTCATGTTGTCAAAAACTCATAAATAAAACATTTTGTTGCAAATTGCAAGAAATATTTAATATGTATTTCAGTTAAAGAAAACAGAACTGTTGAAAATAAAACCTAAGAAAAAAGATCTAAGGTCAAAACTATAAGCTTTCAGATAGATGGGTGCTAAATGTTGACAGATGTTTTTTTGTTTGAATTCTTAACCTTAAAATTTTATTATGTACATCGATTATATAAACTTTTTCCGCCAGCGATTTTGCAGGGCACAAAAATTTTTCGAACTCAATTTCGAATTTTCGAACATTATCCAAAAGCCTAATAGTTTGACAAAAAGTGACGAATTCAAGAACCTTTTGCGATTTTTTTCCCAATTTTCCAAGAAAGAATAGAAACAGTCTCATTCGTACTACCGATTTCAACAACTTCTGTGCAAATAGTTAAATGATATTTTATTTTTCACTAGCTTTTACCCGCGGCTTCGCTCGCATTGAAGCCACACTATAGAAAATTGGATTGGATATTGACACTACATTAGAGTACAATACATACAGATAAACATTCGTATCTTATAGGCCAAGTTCGGCCACACAGTGTGTATATTTACACGAAACCATTCGACCTGTTTTTACCCCCCTCATAACTTTGCTCCCTTTGATCATAATATAATAAAACATGAAACACAAGGTCTCTCCCAGAGGTAACCTCACAGGTTAAATTTGAAAGTTCTACCGTAAAAGCTTCCCGAGATATTACGGTGTGAAAAGTCCATATTTTAGTACATATTCACTCACTCAGTGACTCATCAATATTATCTGGCACTTCCAGTATAGCTAGAGAGCTGAAACTCGTTATACAGTTAGGTCTTGGTGAGAAATTCACCAGAAAAATATGAAAACTGGCACTTTCCACCCAAGGGGACTAGGGTTCCCCTTCTTTGTATGGGCCACAGATAGGTCCTGATGAGAAATTAACGAAAATTATTTTTAAACGGGCACTTTTCATTTGGAGGGACTATAACGCCTCTTTTTAAACGGGTACTTTTCATCTGGGGTGACTATCATGCCCCTTCTTTGTATGGGGCACTTCCAGTATAGCTAGAAAGCTGAAATTTCGTACATAGGTAGGCCCAGATGATAGGTACAATTCCATCTCATTTCTAGGTAACCTGTAAGCTTGGCAAAATTTGTTTGCCTTTATAATATATGAAAGAATTCTTGGAAAAATATTGCCAAGCTTATAGGTTGCCTAGAAATGAGATGGAATTGTACCTATCAATAACCTGGTCCTTATTTTGATCTCAGACTTTACCGAAATATTTGGGATAGGAACTTGACGTTATTTTCACAGTTGTGTTTTTGCGCGGATTGTTTTTGCTTTAACCACTTTAAGAAATTAAAAGCAGCCCAAATGAATTGGCTTATGGGAAGAAATTCAATACTAAGTCTAGACTGTAAACTTCGACTATATAAGGCGATCCTGAAACCAATATGGTCCTATGGAATCCATCTATGGGGCACTGCCTCAGCATCGAATGTAGAAAAAATTCAAAGGCGACGGAACAAAATTCTACGTACAATCACAGCAGCCCCCTGCTATGTCAGAAATCACCGAATTCATAAAGATCTAGATGTTCCGTTGGTGAAGACAGTATTTTCAAAAAACACTAAAAAAATATATAAAAAAAACTTGAGTTGCACCCAAATGTACTCGTACGCAAAATCCTACATTATAGGGGCCACACCCGGCTGAAAAGGAGGGATACTCTTTTTTCAGCCGTGCACGAGAGATGTAAAACAACAAAAATCAACCGTTGAAACTACAAAATAGTTTTTTAGCATTGGCTAAACATATATTTAAAATTTTTATTTTTAGATTTAAGATTTCAAAAACTTATTGATGTTTCAATTTATAATTGAAAATTCAATAAATAATAAAATTATAAAAAAAACCACTTTAAGAAATATGGTGAACTTGAAATAAATATAATACGTATGAGAATTAAAATGTATACATTTAACCAAAAAAATATTGCCGTCTAAGAAATATTTACAAAAATATGCATATACGATTACATATGTAGGCCAAAAAAACTTAAAGGAAAAACGTTTAAGATAGAACGCATATATTTTTTTTAGAAATTTTCCACGAACTCCAATATTTCTTGCTTTCATGGGTACATACATATTTTTTTCTGAAATATGGATGTTTGAAAACAGGCCTGAGAATTTAAAATATCGTTTTCTTATTTCTTTGTAAAAGCTTTGAATCAAACATTTCAAAAAAAAAACTTTATAAAAAATTCGTTTAATTTCTTCTTAAAAAAGTTTTCTTTAAATATTTAAATAATCTCTATCGTAATCATGATAGATTGGTTTAAAAAAAAACAGCATTAATATTAATTACTACGCCACATGTGTTCAAGTCATAATTCTTTAAATTATTATAATTTCAACTGAAACTTCAAAAATTCCTTACTTCTTCTCCATTTTTGTACATATGTATGTATGTACTTACATATACATATGTTAAAAAAAAAAACAAAACAATAAATTGTCAACTTCACAAACATAAAATGTATAAAATTAATGAGTATATTTTTAAAATACCTTTTATAAAACTAACCATACTTTGTTGCGAGTTCAAAGAATTTAATTTAAAAACACCCCAGACAAAGTGAACCTTCAAGATACAACAAAATATCGAAATAATTTATTTCAGATTTTCTTCTTCTTTTCTTCAACTTGTATACTATAAAAAATATTTTTAAAATATGTCTCTTAACAAACAGCAACCTGTTTAACTCTTTTCTTGTTTTGTCTTGACATTTTTGTTTTCTTTTTTCATATTTTTATGGAAAAAAAAACCTCTTCAACAAATATACAGTCAACCTGAACCGAAAAAAAGACTTTTTATTTTATTAAATAAATATTTTAACAAACATAAATGACTAATTAAGCACCCGCAGATGGTTTTCAAATTAATTTATAGATAATTTATGGCTTTTTACTGTTTAAACAGTCACAACAACAATATGATTTTCTAAAAAGCAATAAATAACAAATATGTATGTTGGAAATTCTCAAGAAATCAAATATATTAGAAATATTATAGAACGTTTTTTGTTTCTTTTTTTTTGACTGCCAAAATATATTTACTATGGCAATTCAATACTTTTAAACTTAAGACCATTAAATATTTAAGCAGAATTTTGTGAAATTTATTATAAATCAAAAACATGACTTTTTTTGCAGGCTAAATAAATTCGAATTTTTATGAAATTTTCGAACGTGACAAAAGATAAAAACGTTTTGTAGTTAAACTATTTTCAAAATATTTTACACGCGCCAATGCTTTGAATCAAATGGACAATTGAATAGAGTGCATGCAAATCCTTGAAACAAAGCAGAATTTTGAAAATCGGTTGATAAATATTTTGGCTTTTTAAAGGAAAAGAACACGTTATTAGTTCACTGATATATATTATTGCCTGAGTGTTCATTGTACCTTCAAAAATTTTCCCACAACAATATATTCTTAAAATAACCCACATCAAATTTAGAGCATCAAGCCGCCGCTACTTACATATATATAACACAAGAATAAAAATATGTGTTTGTGTAAGTGATCTGCCTGGCATCTTGTAAACGCCTTTCCACTTGCCGCCGTTCAAAAAAATACTTCAGCTCATGTTGCCGGCAATAGCTGCTTTTGTTTATATTTATTTCAGCAAGTTCGTATAGATAAAAAAAAAACAATTTACAAATTTTAATTGATAATGGACATTTTAGGAGATTTACAAGAAATTTATTTGTTTCTTTATTAACCACAAGACGGACTGAATTAAAAAATATTTACATTTAAGCCAAAATGCAAACGTATGCTCACTAATCCTACTAAAAAATGGAGTGTTGTTAAATGTTTTTGTTATTATCAGCTGGCACAATTATGACATAGCACATTAAATTATGACGGGGTGATCACAATTGTTATATTATGGTGTGCTATTATTTTATGACATATTACTTTATGACATTGTGAATACCCAAATTAATTTTCAATATTTTAATGTCTTAAGGCTAAATTTAGTACGAAAGATGTTGCAAAATATTTTCGAGCACAAGTTCGAATTTTCGAACATAAGCTAAAACTGTATTGTTTCTTATTTATTGTGATTTTTGTGAGTTATTAATGAGCATACTCATAACTAGTATTCCATTTAAAGTTTTCATTTGAAGTTTACGAAAAATTGTTTGAAGTATAAACTTTTTTCAAAAATCTTTGGAAAAATTATTTTTTCTTAAGCTTTTGGATTTCCATATAAACATGCCTGCCTATGCAAGTATTGCAATTTTAACTTAATTTACGATTTTACACTTGACCATCATTACATTAGAAAAGCAACACACTACATATTTTAATATTTCAATTATACCTCCTCGAAAACGGAAATCAGATAACATTGATTGAAAAGTTTTATTTTTATTTATGTACTTAATTGCCATTTGTTAATTGTAAAAAAGAACTTGTCGTTTTATTAGCTTTTTCAACTGCTGTTTGTTTATTTTGCTTTAAAACGCGAAACCCTTCTCTTTATGTACATTAGGGCTATAACCAAATTTCGCGCATAGTATCACGAGGTGGGCAATTATTTTTTATTAATGTAAAACATTATCTTCGATTATTTTGCTTAAACAAATTATTTTATTCCATATCATAAAAATCTTTCATAGAGCATTCAATCTTTCAATTATTATCTTTTGAGTAGGAATTTTGTTCCATTAGTCTAATTGGATCTTTATATATAAATAAATTCATACGCCACCTCATTGCATACAAATAGAAAATTGAAACTTCATCGCTGACGGTGCGAACTTTTGTGACGCCAACGAAAAACTAAAAGCGTATTTTTTCATAGTTTTCAATTGCCTATTCGACTATAGTATGGCAATTTTTATATCTTCGAAAAATGTTAGAAAGTTATATGCCTACATAAGTGCTTTCCATACAAATTTTACAATCAAATCATTCATTCGTCATATAGAAACAACACCATAATGATTTTTATTTAAAGAAAGAAAGCCCTTTATCTTTTGCCCAAGATAATAATCTTCTTAAAAAACAAACGAAAATTATATTTCGTATCATTTAAAAGTTAAAGTCTTCATATCATGTTAAGTTAGTAATCAATTCTCAGTAAAGGAATATTGGATTTCAAAAATGGAAGAACTAAAATTTTATATGTGAAAGTCCACCGAGACATGTGGCTGCGCAATATGCGAAAATATGTTCTACCAAACAACACTGAATTACTAATTAAAAGCGCAAGCACTAAAATAAATTAAAAATGTTCAGTAGTGCTCCTCTAATTCGGCATCTAAATGTCATAATAATGTTAAATACCTAAAGTAGTGTTACTATTTTTTTGTCAACTTATTTTTATTGACACAAAGAGAGGGATTTTTTCCAATTAAATTTGAAATATTAAGTTCCTCTAAACCTTGAAAGTAATATTAGTAGGTATTCGTATTCGGCGAATACTGTTTCAAATATTCATATTCGTATTCGCGAATACTAAAAATTGATATTCGTAGCATCACTAGTATGTAGTTCCTTTTAATTAATCGCAAATTAAAAACAATATTGCATTTATCTATATAAATATGTAGCAATAATAATAATAATACATTTTTATGTACTTATATATTTTTCAAGTTTTCATTAAAAATTTACAATTTCCCTCTCCCACCCCTCACATTTGTATAATACATACATATGTACTTACATACTTGGATGTACATCTAAAGCTGAGAAAGTAAAACGTTAAGCTTACAGTACACGGCATGTCAAAAGCCACATTCGCATGTGGCTCTGACGTAATTTTGACGTCACCATGAAGCTAAATTGGCAACATGTCGTGTACTTCCACTTTTTGTGACACTCACATGCAGCACACATTGACATGTGTGCCACATGTTCATTTGTAGAGACATGCAAACATGCGTATTTTAGACATGTCGTGTACTAGCTTGGTACATTTGAATTTTGACATTTGTAATATTTTTACATGCGCATGTAGCAGTCCCAAACATGTGGCAGCAAACATTTTTGACACAACATTTTTCAATAGTATGTAGCCAATGGCACTCTTGCCAATGTTGATTTTCTCCAACAAAATGTAGGAATTTAATGACGAAAAAATTTTTTTATTATTATTAATCACACGATGACTGAGATTCATGATAATTTTTTTGGTTTACGAGCGGGGTAGAGATAAAAGAAGGGTAGAAAAATTATCATATTTTCTCTTTTCCATGCATTTACATATTTGTATATCTCTTTGCTTTGGGGTTTTTGTTTTATTAATTAATATCTTAATTAACAGCTTAATTAGTTTGCGTTTTTGTTATTATTTCTCGTTCTTGTTCTAAACCATGCAAAAGATACTTTCAAAGCTAAGATGAAAAAATTCATGTATAAATAGTAAATTTATTCAATAATTAATAAACCAACTGTGATCGCCAATTGTTGCATTGTTTTTTTGTCAGTGTAGTATTATTTAATTTTTTTCACCATTTTATTATTCATGGGAATTATTTCACGATAAAAGAGAATTTATTTAACTTTTTATCAGATGTTGTTTTATTTCTTCTTTCTCTTCGACATTTTATAAATTTGACTTCACACAAAATTTTAAAAATTAAACAAGCGCCATAAACATGTGACTATTGTACATGTTAATATGAAAAATGTGTACGTATGTTACATGCGGTGTACTGACAATACATATGTAGCCAATCAAAATTTCACACATATGCTGCCATAGCAAATGTGTACGCTTCGGCTACATTTGTCACATATAAATTTTGGGACAAAACAACATTTCATGTACTACCAAAATTTTGAAGCATGTAGACACTTCTGCATGTTTATTAAATGTAAACAAAATGCTGCAAATTTTCGTGACGTCAGAGCCACATGCGAATGTGGTTTTTGACATGCCGTGTACTGTAGGCTTTACAGATTCTAAACAACGAAATGCTAGAGGAAAATTAAATGAAAAATAAAAAACACAATGGGTATGTAACAACAAAAACGACTACAGAAAGAAATAAATCAAAAGTAAAAATGCCGCCTTAAATACAACAAAACATAATGAATGCTACAACAACAAGAAATCAAAAGAAATAAAAACAAAACAGTTTTTTTATTTGTTGTTTTGCCTTCTTATCTCTTTATTATGTAGTAGTAAGTTTAACTAACATTGACACGACGATATCTACCTCTTGACTCTTTCGTACTCCTCTTTAGATGGTTAAAATAACCGTTAGTTACATAAATGAGAGAGATGACTTTCAATACAAACATTTTAAACCACCCACTCAAACGGTATTTTTATTTATATTTTCATGCACTTGCTTTACACATACAAACTTATGGAAGTATGTACATACATATGTATGTATGTTTGTATGTAATTCTCTCAATGAACTTAACCTACGACTAAAATTAGAAAAAGTTGCCATATTTTTAATAGAGCAAGCAATATACATATATATACATATATATATATATATATATATATATACATATGTACAGTAAACGCGCAGAAACGTGAACATCCAGTAACTTGAACTACCCAACAACATGAACATATTCTTTTTTTACATTGACAACTTTAAAACGTGAACAAAGGTTAAATAAATTCTCTAAAACGTGAACTGTTTCCAAACGTTTAAATTTAATTTTGTAAGCCTATTTAACAACTTTGGGGTTCCCCGCTGAAGAATTTTTAAAGTGAATATCCATCCACAAAAATAATTTTTATAATATTACATAAAGCCTTTGAATGAAATAATTTTAAAAGGCCCTTTTTATTTTTAAAAATTATTTATTTTTCTTACAAAAATTAGAATCGAAAAATGTTTCATAGGTAAAAAAAAAAAACACGTAGGTACTTTATTTTAATATAAAACAAACGACAAAAGAGACTGAAAAAAGTGATACAAAATGCAATCAAAAACGTAAACACCCGCGGTAAAAATTAGTTCACGCTTCTGCGAGTTCACTGTATATAAATTTCACATAACAACATGAAAAATTTAATAGTCCTGATTGAGAGTAATGGTTCACGAATCCAATAAAATAGTAATAACATTTAATTTGGAATTTATCAATTTCTTAGAGTCTCTTTCACCAATTCTATTTAAATATCAATTCATACTTAAACGTAGTTATTCATTTTCACCAACATATTCTCTTTACACATTTAAAAGCTGTTTAAATAGGTAGCAATCTCCATTTAAATACTGATTTTCCATCTCTCTCACAACAGCTGTCTCTAGCGACACATACATACATAACAAAAAATTTCATATTAAATAACAAAGTGCTACCATACTTTCTGGTGTTTAATTATAGAAGTTGGTGAAAATGGAATTTTTTTAAACAGAATTTAAATAGAGATCTTTAATTAAATTAAACTGTGTTTAAATTTGTTTTGTGAAAGAGATTGCTATAAATCGCCAAAGTATTGCATATGTGATTGTGCAAAAATATGGCAACGTAAGTTTGTATTACGAATATTATGACTATTATCAACATACGAGTATCTACATATTATATTTCTTCTTCCCTTCCGAAAATTAATTAAATTTGATTTTATTCAATTTTTACTGAAGAAGCCTTCGTATGTTCTTTAAACCGCAAAAAAAAAATTATTGCAAACAGCAACAATACAAAAAAAAAAAAAAACAATAGAAGAAAAAAGTTAATTAAATTGTACAACTCTCAATCTCATAACTCAAGCAGTCAATCTGTAAGAAATAAAATTTCTTACTATGACATTATAAATATTACACACACACATATTTTTTGGAGATACTGGCTGGTAGCTTCTGTGATTCTTTCCTCTTTAACATACAACAACAATAAACACGAAAAACATTTTACCGCGATGTGTTGGTACGTACGTCCAAAAGGGGAAAATGTACTTAAAAACTTAATGGAAAAACCTATGTAATTGTTAAAACAAAAAACTAATTCAATGGAACTACCGACAGTATGCTTTCCGTAGAATACGCTCTACAGCAAACTCACTGGACTTTCTGTCGGAAAACTAATGATACTCATACAGCTTGTGGAGTTTTTGTTAAAACTTTTGCTCTTATTATTTATTATTTTTTTATTTATTTGGCGATGACTTCAATTGACTTATATCAAGCTTTCTCATGAAATGCACTGTACGGGTTTTTATTGACTCGCCAAACTTTACTGTATAAAAATTTCCACACAGTTTTACATTCTCAGCTGTCGAACCATAGTTGTAGATATCGATAGTTCACATGCAGCTAAAAATCACCCATATATGGCGCTAATCAAGGCTTTGTTCTTTCTCCTGTCCTATTTCATATTCTTCTTAATGAGCTGCTTCCTTTTGCCGTTCATACTCATTAATCAATAGGAAAAGCGGAGCGGAAATGAAAAAAACCACGAATAATTCACTTAATTCCGATCTTGACAGAATCTTCCGAAAGACGAAATATTATATTCTTACGCCAAGCGTGTGATTGGAAATGCTGCCAGAATAAAAGTTAGAGAATCAAACTAAAATGATATTCTTGGCATGACCAGCACGGATATTCGATGAAATAACTAAATTTTTAAAGTCTGAAAATAAGAATTCAAGTATGTATATCGGTTTCTTTAGATAGTGTAAGATATACTTCACTTCCTCTTATCTCCTTAATATTTGTACCATCTATATCCGACAAAAATGGAATACAAGTCTATATTGTAGTTCTTGGACCGAGCACAGGAGAGGAAGCTTTTCTCGGTGATTGTAGGGCAGCCAACTCTGTTTCTCTGGACCTTCAATGTGTTATGAAATGTGTTTCGCTGTTCTATCGTTACTACAACGAATTGTGTTCTAATAAAATTGGGGAACGTGTCTCCGAAACTCGAACTTCTTTTGGTTCAAAATGCTCTGCAACGGGACACATCCATTTGTTGCCGATATCCCAGTGAACCGCACTACATAGTGGTGGTCCATCAGGAGCTATCAACTTCTACTAATGCATACAAGAGAAAAACAAATTGACCTTAATTATGTCAGATCCCTTTCAAAAATATTTCTGTGAAAATTGATTACATTATTTACATGTAGATTACGATGATTGATCTTCACTGATGACCACCAACGATAGCCCTGTTTTATGTCATGCGACATGCCGTTTCCTTTTAAAGGAAAATGAGGATGTATTTCGATATCCACGGGCATATCCACGGGGGTACGTTTATACCTCCTGGTGATTATCCACAACTGGATGATGTCCTTCCTGTGGAACAGGATAGTTGCCTTAATTCAATTACCCATTAAGCTTATATGTTACAACCCAATCCCTTATACCACAGAGTAACGGGCCTATATAGAAGATATAAAAGGAAGTAGGGTAAATTCCTCCGCCCAAGAACAAATCCTATAGAAAGTTAATATCTCCTGGTACTCTTTCGATGTTGGACCAGTAACCATCCACTGGTACCACAGAAGCTGAAAAGCACCACATTGGACTAACCTTACGATGTGGTGCGTGAGGCGTACTCAATCCCCTTGCTTTTGGGCATCGTGGTACCCTTGAAAGTGACATTCCGTTACCATTTATTGGTGAGGTTTCCGTGCTTCTTTATAAAAATTATCCAACACATGGTAAAAACATGTTATCCCTTGGTTTTCGTTCATACCGTTTCCCAGCTCTGTTCAATCCAACAACATTTTAATGTAGTAAATTTCTTTTACGAGTTAGAAATCTTGGAAGAAAGTCAAATAAAATCTGTTTAATTTACTTCATCAACTAATCTCTCCTCACCCTTAAAACAAAGTTAAATCTATGATTTTTTTTTTCTTGGCGGCTCCATGTTTTTATTATCCCCTTTTTTGTTTATTAAACGTAAACATAGAAAGAAATAACGGAAAAGTGCTCCATCTTTGCTATCTTACACAATACAATCATGTTGTCTTCACCATATTCTAAACATGGATGTGCTCTAATGGTTGTTGTTGCTTAAGATTTATAGAGATGCGATTGCATGATTTTTATTCAGATGTGTATGTGGGTGTGTGTTTAAAAGGCTGTTGAGAGTTAAATTGCTTGAAGATGGCTGAAAGCTGAGTTATTTTTTTTAACGCATACATCATTAAATTTTCTTTGCTTTTCTAGTATGCGTAGAAGGAAGCGTTTCCAATAATAAATATGTATATCCTTATGATTCAAATATACATACATACCTACATACATTATATGTATGTTTGTATGTATGTTTATTTTTATGTTTATTTTCATTTGAGTTCGTTTAAATAAAATTTAAATATTTGCTTATCAGATAAAATATTAATTAATTTTCTGTTTTATATTGTTTGTATTATTCTTGGTCAAATATTTATTTTAATCATATTTTTAAACACTTTTATCTTTACAGCTCTTCTTTCTTATTTATGTACGCATGTGATTAAAATTGCAACAAACTTTTAGTAGAGTAGAATTCTTCGGACAGGTGTTTCAAATTGCAATAATAAAATTATACAGCAACCATAAACAATGGAAAAAATGGTAAGAACACAGGAAATTATTTAAAGTTTTAGTGTAAAATAATATACCTACCCGTATATAAAAATAAGAACATAAACATAAGAAAACGCCTGCCACAATCTGATATTTTCCGGTTTTGTCAATTACAAATAATAAATCCATAAACAAATATGGAAAGTATTTTGAATTTAATTTTCTTTGGACTTTTAACAAAGAACTGTTATTTTTGGTCATAAAATAGTATTAATTTTATTTATAGGCCAATTTTAAAGGCGCCTGTAATTGGAAAATACATAAATCCAATTGAGTTTTTTTTTTTTAATATTCTAAGCAAACTCTAAAATAACCTTAATGTTGTTAAATACTTCACAATTGTTTAAAGTTTAATGTACACACACGTGTATACATATATTTACATACTAGCACATTTACCAACTGTTTTGTATTTGTTCTAATAATATATGGCTGGAATTATTAATTAAAGTAAAACGCGTTACCTTCGAACTAACACAAATTATTATTTTTATGGTAAACCATTCATATTTTTTGTGATTTAAGTTGAACGTGTTGACACTTGTTAATAAAATAGTGTGTTTGAAATATTAATTATTTTATATTTTTTATTTTTTTCTAATTTTATATGCAATTGTGCCATAAGCCCCTAAAAGGGTGGGGTTTAAATGTCTCACAGGTATTTAAAATACTATTAGAATTATGGTCAGTCGTAATGAAAATATGTTTATATAGAAAATACATGAAATATTGTTGTCTTTATTAAACACAAGAGAACAAATAAGAATTCCTTTGTTTATGGTTTTTCGTTTCTAAATGATCTGAAGGCAAAATGGGCGTTTTAACAGCAAATCAAAGGCTCTATAATTTTTGAGTACGATTATTTTGCTTTTAAAACTGATGCAGTTGATATATTTTTTTATTTATTGTCTGTTTTATATTCTGTTCTTTGTGTATTTTCCCTAGTATAGAGTTTTAAATTGATATTGGAAAAAAATGGTTTAACATGCTTGCTATAGGCAAAATTATTAGGTAGTAGAAAAAGTAAATTTCGTATGAGGGAGTGTTAGCTGCAGTGCTTAGCGTATTGAGCAAACTCAGGTCCTAAGGGTTCAATCTCTGGTCAGGACAAGTCATTAACATCACAAATTTCTCGAATGTAAATTAGTTTGAAATTTTGTGTCACTGGCCACTAAATAACTATTCCGATAGCGATTGATGATGTTCCTAACAAATGTAAGAGTAGTAGAACCGTCGGCAAAATAAAATAATTAATAAAATTATAACGGACTATGAGAGTTTGTTGAATATTAGTAGTAAGCAATGAGACATGGGGAATTTCGTACTAACCAAAATTGTTTCAATATGTAAAAATAGAATAAAAATGAATTAATTCTCGTATTCTATTTCTGCTGAAAACTTGGTTAAATAGTTGATATTCTTCCCAATTAGTACCCACTTTACGAAAATTGTGAAAATTGACAATTGAACGCTGATAAGAGGTGTAGCGGCCTTGAAATCGGTATACTGATGCGTTACGGAGGGGGGGTGTATAAAATCTCTGAAAACAGCGTTACGTAATATGTGCACAGCCCCTTAAAACTTAACTAACTTTGAGGTTAAATTTATTTGTTACGTATCCTTAAATTACAGTTTAACCGAAACTTAATTAGTTTAACCTTATTTAAAGCTTTTTATAGTTAAAATGCTTTAAGGTTAAGCCATTTTTAACGTTACACTTCGTACAAAACTAAACTTCGATATGAGTTAAAAGTCAAACATTGTTCAAAGCTGATCTTAGTATAAAATTAATGTTAGTAAAAAAGAAATACTAATAGAGCTTTAATGCAACCTAACATATTTTTCGGTGAAAGGAAAATAATTTTATAGAATTAAATTTATTTTCTGACCACATATGTACAACCGAATGTACATACATATATTATTTTAAGTACTTTTCCCCTGTTCCTTCACTTACCCAACATTCTGATGTAGTTAGTACATTTCAACAGCACATGCTGCAGCAAAACTATTTTTTAGTATGTAATTTTCAGTTTTATGCACCAACAACGAAAAAAAAGAACGAATGAAATTGTTGTTACTGATGTTGTTATTTTAGTGAGCAGCATGTGTTTTGTATGCATTTTAGTTGCTTGATATAATTTTAGCTTCCAGACAATTGTGGGCACTATATTTAATATCATTTCAGCAACAGAGAATGCAAATGAAAATCCATACAACATAATCGTCGTTGCCAAACAAACGAATGGCAGCTAAAGCAGCGATATTTTTTTGTGAGAGGAAAGAACTTAACAAGGTCCCTTTTGATGAATAAAATGTTTAAAAGAGCATTGTTGTAAAAAAAGCCACGTATTTTTTTCTCTCAGTGTATTAACTGTATAGAAAAAAAACTAAACACAACACATACACTCGCAGTTGTTGTACATGGTGTAGTTATAAGGAAGAAGATGTAGTGGTAGTAATTCAAAGTTGTTTTGTATTTGATTGTTGTTGTTTTATTGCACATGAAATGCAGTTTTACAGAAAAAAAAAATAAATAAATAAAATTAAGGCCTGCCAAGTAATTTACTTGTTTCACCCATCATCAACAATCAATGAACTTGTTTAAAATTAAAATAGTAGGTATGTGTGGTTATTTCATTTTTTTTTTGTTTGTTTTTTTTTAGTCAAAAGAAATTTTTTTTGTTTGTTTTTATTCTTATTAAAGTTTATTTTTAAAGTTTAATACCCAAGTAATTGCAACATGCAAATACATACACCAAACACACCAGTTGTTTGTTTTTTCTTGCTCTGATGCTTCAACAACAAAATGCTGATATAACAATTTATAGGTATTTTATAAAAAAGTAAATAATTTTAGTACTCTATAATTCACTAGAAAAATAATTATTTTCATACCCATAGATATACATAAACATATACATATGTACATACATACATATCCGAAATGTAATACACCCCGTTTTAGTACTTTCTACGAACATAAAATGTCGGGTTTTTTTTATTAATTGGTGTGTCTGTGCGTTTTTTAGTTTCTTCTCACTTTGTCTGAGTGACATGTTAGTTGTTAATAACATTAAATAGTCGTAAAAAAATCGGGTAATTAAAATTGAATACTAAATAAAAAACATATTAAGCAAAAACAAAAATATTAAAGCTTCAAAATAATTTCTTCTGTTCAACAAAATATAAAAAAAAACACATTTCATTAGACACACAGCCCTTTGAGTGGATTTTTTCAAGACTATCGCCCGCCTTCACGATGTTCGATTAAAAAATAATCAACACTTTAACCGAAAGTCTGGCTAAATGGTATTACACAAGGGGCTGTGCACATATTACGTAACGCTGTTTTCAAAGATTTTTAATAATTTTTCAGTGCAAAATTTCCAATGCATAACAAAACTATAAGCCCCCCCCCCACCCCTTGGAGCGTTACGTAATATGTGCACAGCCCCCAATATATGATTGACTCTTAACTGACAGAATTTAAAAGAAAAGTTGATGTTAAATTTAACTGAAAGAAATTTGCCGGTTAGCACTCTAATCGGAGTACAATAAAACTAAATTGCTAAAGATACAAATCGATATTTATATTTTTGTAGTATTTTTAATTTAAAAAATTCTATTCACAAAAAAAGAAAGAAAATTCAATAAGTTTAGCTAAAATCTAAGCATCTGATAATTTCGTAAAACGCAACATGGCACTTCGAGATTGTATGGGTTCGATGATTTTTTCCCTTGTATTACAAGCTAATGCAAAACGTGTAAATAGTCATTGTGCGCCTCATTGCTTGCTGTGCACGCTGTCATGCTGTCAGCTTTATCTAGTATAACAATCTTTTGATGTCCATGGGCGAGAATGAATTTTTGTTGAGCAAACATTTTAATTTTATTCCGCACTACGTCAATACCATGTTCATTTGAGGCATTTAATTCCAATAATGCTTCCTTCTAGCTGTTACCAAGTAATAATCTAGCCGAACATTGAATAATCGTTGTTTTGCCCACACCAGTTGGACCCTATACCATACCAAAAAAAAAAAATCAGCTTTTGCATATTTTTTTTATTCATCATTTTACTTACCGCTATGATAATGTTAGGAGCATTACCTTGCGTAGCAAATTCGGAAAAACGAGCTAAAGTATCTGCATTGCCTACATTTTCATCAAATTTTGCCAGCCGGTATTTTCCAATCCTATATAACAGTATTGGACATTAAATACGATTATAGACATATTTTTACATCATCTTACCATGGCAAATATATGCCTCCTGATTTATTTCTTTTCCTCTGGACACATCCAAACTAGATTCCTTCAACTATGTTCCAAATACGTCGTCGTCGGAGAACATATATACTACAAACAAACAATTTATATTATTGTTTTATTTACATGTACATATGTATGTATGAATAAATAACAATATTTTAATTATAACTTACCTGAATTTTACTATTATTACAAATTCTCTTTCTCAAATTTGCAAAAACTGGCTTTTTAATATTATTTTTTATGTAAACAAACCGATAGTATTGACACATTTTTATTAAATTCTCTTGTTAGTTAACCGAAAGATGAAGACATTTTACCGAACATTGTGAAATCGGGCGTAATATTTTTATGTGTTTTATTCCATTAAGAGAGAGAGTATCTATAAGAGTGTGTATGTGAATATATAAAAGTTGCCAATTGTTAACAGAGCCCACCCAGACAGTTTTAGAATTTTTACACTTAAATTTACAATTATTTATTTTACAAAATATATCATTTTATTCTACACTTTTTGGAAATTAATCGTCTGTGAGCCTAAAATTCAACATTATCTCACTTTGTTTAGTTTTTCGGTTTAGAACACGATAACTTATGAACGACGATATTTACACCATATTTTTTAAAGATTAAAATGGCAAATAACTTTTACTTGAATTTTATGTTAAATTTTTTTAAACTAATTAATAATCTAAACAGCCTTGTTTTGTATTCCACACTAAATGCAAATTTTTAGAGTTTGTAGTTTAAACATTTAATTTTATGCGTTTGAAAATAGTTTATAAATATTTACTAACTTAAAAAGTTGTTGGCTTAGACACACTACAAACCAAAACGCCAGATTATCTCTTAATGACTTAAAGAGATCTCTGTTCGTATGATATGTAATCAAAACGGTTTTAATGGAAAATCTACACTAACTGTTTTTCTTTAAATGCTGCTGCATCTAAGCAATCAGTAAACGTTTTACCACTGGTTTAGTTAAATTAAACTTAACTCTCTAAATGTATGTAGTTTAAATTCAACACCGGTGACTTACTTATGTCTTCCTTAAGCTATACCAATATGGCAATCGTACGAAAAATGTAAAAAACCCGCTTTTACAGTGGAATATAGTTGAAAAACATATGATTTGTATTGATAGTTTAAACATTCATTTTAAACCAGAAAATAAATAAAAAAAATTTACATGATTTATTAGGTTTAATTGTTTGCTTTTATTCGGAGCTTGACGTTTACATTCCTACAAAAGATCACAAATTCAAAAAAACAAGAAAAAAATTAAGAAAAACGAAGATTCAGTAAAAAATTAATTATTTCCCCACTAATCAAGAATTATTAAGTCCCGTCCAATGCAAACTAATTTGTTATTCATAAACAATCGGCATTTGGAAATTTTTGAAAATTTATAGTGCTTTGATTTCAATTCTGTTATTTTTTTTTTTAGGACCAGCACTCAGGGGATAACCTCTACCTATTGTGCCAGAATTTAGGGGAAGGGATAGGGTACAGAAGATAGATGTTACAACTCCGCTTTGCGCTACTCTGGTGTTAAATAGACGCATTAACTTTGTTAGCAGGGCGATGTTGGGTACAATAGCTTGGAACAGCATCAATCGCTGTCGGGACAGGTTTTAGTGACCAGTGCTCTGCCTTAATCACTTAAATAGTCCGACAACAATTAATCCAATGCCACACTAACGTACTTGCTCTGTCCAGCGTTTGCACCCAGGCCCTAAGTTAGTAGTTAGTAGTCAACGCGCTAACCTCTTCAACCAACACCAATTAAAATCAATTAAAATAATTGTTGATTCAATTAAAATATTAATTGAAAATTATTTGTCTTCCGTGCATGAGTACTTTCTGCAGACATACCAATCCCTTCGATTGTTTGGGTTTGTTTTAGAAAAAAATATAAGTGAACAATCTAGACCGAAGAATCTTAAAGTTATCCTCTATCTGCAAGCAACAAATATTCTGAATCTTGTACCCAAGTTTGGAGAGAATTTCATAGTTTTTGATGTTTTTATGTATGTGATTCCTCAAAAATATATGCGCCAGATGATTGTGCAAGTACAAGCGTTTCTTGTTTTTATATGACAGTTTTATCTAAGCCCGTCCCACACGCTTGATGAGTTATTGCAGCCTTTATTTAGATTAGAAAAAATGTTTAATTCTAGTTGCTTAAAATCTTTTAGGCCGTTACTTCTGCCATCATTCAAAACAAGGAATACCTAATTTATTTTTTACTTTGACAAAGTTTTATGAATTATGCAAATATAACAAACAAGCATGTGTAAGTGTGTGTGTATGTACGTTTCCCAACTTCCTTGTTTATTAGTGAACAAAATTTGTAATTCTAATAAGTAACCAAGCATATTTTCTTTGTAAGCATTGCATGTTGCCACAAACTTTGGCTAGAATCACATGTGTGCGCCTATTAAATGACTTGTGTAACTAGACAACAATAATATTCGTATGTTGGAACCAAATATAAAAATGACACATGTCTATCATTTGCCAAGATACTCCAGCCAACAAAAAAAAAAAAACAAATGTACTGTAATGTCATTCTTAAAAAAAAAAACTAAGAACCTACAGTAAATGTAAAACGCGACATGTTTGTGTTTTAAGGTTTTAAATGTTATTTGTTTTTCTTATTTAATGGAAAAGTAAGGAAAAGGGAAGGAAACATCCGTTTGAAATAAAATAACTAATCAATATGGTGAACAGATGGGAGTAGGTGAAGAAAACTATAAATTAAATCAATTAGTTAGTTCGAGTTTATCAAAAATATTAGAGAACTATTTGTCTTTCCCTGTAATATGAGGCTACAGTTCAAAGCTATTGAATAACACGTGATCTTATATCATATAAATTTTTTATGTACATACATATATTATCCGGATGCGGGAAAATAATGAACGGCCGGTGTTTTTGGTGGAATTTAGAATGATTACGCTTTGTCATCAGCTGTCTTCTCGGAAAACCCTTTCGTTTGACACCCATATTATGGGGACGCATATAAATTCATGAACTGCAAAGTTTGGGAGGCCGGTGTTCATGGTGACTGCAAAAAAATTAACTCTAATAGAATTATATGTATTTGATAATATTTCCCATTTTACACTTGATATTCCAAACAAAATTTTACTCTTTCCATTCCTGTCCACTGCCATCTCTGAAGGAAAAGGTGGTTTAAACGAAAAAAAGTAAATGCTATTATGTATTAAGTAAATAAAGACAATGCATTAGCAAAGCTTAGTAGATCAGCTGATGTGTGTTGAACTCTAATACCGATGCTTCAAAATTCAACACTATGGAACCGTCATATTTATTTCCGGAATGGTTACACGTATATACACAGGCATACATGTACATGAACTGACATTTTTTTCTGATATTAATTACAAATCGTCTTAAGACAAATCCTTACACATCAGACCAAGACTTTCCACACTTTTCTGGTTTGTTCGGAAAACTGATTTTACGTTCAGACAGATATGACTCATTAAACTTGAATATCTATAATGATCCCTAATAAATATACATTATTGATGTCATATGAATATTGTAGAAATTACATACGAAATGACAAACTTATAAATAGCCTTACCATTTTTAGTGAAGAGTATAAAAAAGGTGCCATGGAATGAATATAAAACAAATTGCAAGGAAGTATTTTCGAAACTGAGTGCCAGTAGCTAAGTAAAGGTAAAATCCTAAATGCAATTGGCACTTAAACTACATACGACAACTATTTTCACAGCTAAACTTCTTGCTATAGAATTGTTTTCACGAACTATCTGCAGAAGATTTTATAAAGCTTTGAATAGGGGTTAGACTAATCAAAACCTCAAAGGTCACAGTTGCGCTTGACTTCATTGTATTGGTAGCGAGATGACATGACAACTGTAATAAGAGCACCAAACATTGTGTCGTCAGCAGGGGTAGCACTAAAAGTTTTTAAAATCTACTTTTATTAATTTCTTTTTTAAATCTCAAAAATTCCATTTAATACGACAACCAAAATAATAAATATATGTAGATTTCAAAACTGAAGAGCTTTTCAATAGTTTAATATCTTTTTTAGTTCAACTCTTGCCACTTAACAGTAATCTTTCCTTTCATTTTTGGATCGTCATAAAATATTTAATGACCATTTGAAAATCAATAAAACGAACACATGTATAGAAACACTGGCACATTTAAAAAAAAAATAAATACTTTAAAAAACTTTAAAGAAAATTTTGATTTCATAAAACTTTCTGGCGGTTTTATTCTTTTGATTTTAATTTGACCACAAAATTTTTCTACGCCAAACAAGAAGATAAGAAAACAATTTTTGATTTATGATTATGACGACCTTTTACTAAAAAAGATTATTGTTGCTTTTATTTATATCAAATAAAATATTTTATTAATTTTTCCCTTTTATGTTGTGTATTGGCTGTTACTTTTTTTTTAATTTTCTTTTGAGAACTAAAGACTGGAAAAGATCATTAAATATTTACACGATCAATGGCTTGTAAAGTGTAAATAATAATTATAAAATTTTATTTAGCATATAAGTACATAGTTGATACGTGTTGTGGCGATTATAATTTTTTTACATTCAAAATTTAGGATATTGGCAACATATGTAATGCTTACAGCCTAACTTACAATTGAAACCACAACCACAGTCGACATTGAGTTGACATATGTACATTCTGTATGCAATGCTGGCCACAGTATATATAATATTTTTGTTGTTATTTTTTCATTGTCATGTGATTCTCTCATATTAAAAAATTTTCATATGCTTAAATTAAAAAAATAATTTCTTTAATAATTGCATAGAAAAGATTTATATATTTTCCCGGCAGATGAAGTTTCATAAAGAAATTTAGCAGCCTGTTTCTTTTTCCTTGTCCGCTCTTCAAATTACATAATGTTTACATATAAGGAATACATATATGTTGCCATATTTTTAAATTTAATTATGCAATGTATGGTTAATTTGGCTTTACATCTCACTTTTAAAAACATTGGTCTGCTTATTAAATTTAAATGAATTTTAATATTAAAAATTAAATAACTTTTTTTGCGATAAATTAAAAAAAAAATGCAGAAGTCTGGTCAGTTTATGTTTAGTGTATGTATTTTTCAAGCTAAAATAGAAATGGAGTTGCTATGTTACACTTTTTTAGGCAAATGTTTGCCTGATGTGACCGTACCTTAACAGATCAACCTAAATTACGACGCATAGCGCAACGTAACTTAGCGGTTAGCACTTACGCTGAAATAAGTCACCTAAATTAGAGCGTTAACGTTGCGCCAGAAACAGTAATGTTTACTCACTTTAATTAATGAAAAACTGTAAATAAAAATAAGAAATAGAGATGAATACGCTAAATTGAGCTGAAAGTAGCTAAGGTTAGATTACTTAACAAACAACAACAGTACTTTTGCAGCCAACTTCACTTCTTGAAGCGCTGTCAAAATTGGATTTCCAATTGCAATGCTTTGACGCCGCTTTATTTCGGTTGGTTTCATACATTTTGTATTGGCATGAGAAATTTTTACAGCCAGACAACGCTTTGCGTCGTAATTTAGGTTGGTCTGTAAGGAACATAACAAAAGAATGTGTCTTCTCGAAAATCGCTCATTTTAAATTTAATGCAGTTACTCTGTAACGATTTCATTTCTAATTGGACTGGTGAGAATAGTTTTATTAAAAGTGCTAGTAATGCCATTTAGGTCAAGTAATTTTCAAGTACTTTTTAAACACTTTTTTTTCGATTAATCAAATCTACTGATGTTTTTTTTATAAATTTTCTAATGTTATTATTTAAACAGCTCTTAAAAAATTTTTTTGAAAAATATTTTAGTATATATGTACATACATATATGTGTGCATTTAC
This sequence comes from Lypha dubia, assembly GCA_947311025.1. Classification (NCBI taxonomy): domain Eukaryota; kingdom Metazoa; phylum Arthropoda; class Insecta; order Diptera; family Tachinidae; genus Lypha; species Lypha dubia. The sequence continues at coordinate 6,160,992 of OX371263.1, forward strand.
ACAATTTTAGGTTACATTGAAGAGCAAAATATGAATAAGTATTTCTCAGACACTCTGAACATGTAGCAGAAAATATACCAATTCATATTATACCTCTTATATATGTTAACATTTAAAAGATTCTGATAACCAGGGATAGGAGTTCCGGATTTTACGAATTTGTTAATATTATAAAAATTATTGGTTATTCTTAAATAGTTTGGCTAAATATATGACATTTCTACCTGCTGATTAGCTCTTGATTACTGATGATAAACTGTAGCGTCTAACGAAAATTGTAAGATGGTACGAGTATATTCTGCCTTAGTATTGTCATAATTAATTAGATTGTATTAATTGTTAGATTTTTAACAAGAATAATTGAGATTCATAGTTTTACATAATTATTAAATGTAACATTTATTTTGCAATTTGTATACGAATAATACTTGTTTTAAATGTAAACGTCTTGATTATTTGAAACTTTTTGATATCAGAATATGAAAAATAGAAACTAAAATAAATATTGTAAATAGGCTAGGTTGGAGACTCGATTAGATACATTGATGTTTCCCTCAGCTAAATATTTAACAAAAGAATCGCTTATTCTACAAACCCGTGTTCTACAAACGGGCTATAAAGTTTGAGAATTTTGTAAAAGTAACATTCAATACATCTATATTTCGTTTTATCTCTATTTTTCCAAGAACCTGACTGCAGTACATATCTATACATTAAACCTGCAAATACTATTGGTAACGGTTAACATATTTATTTAGGTGACAATCTATGTTTCTATCGATGTTTCTAATATAACAAAACTAAATTGATTTATGTGTTGTTGATTATTGATATTCACCTATTAAGACCTAACGCAGTTTTTGACAATAAAAAACTTTTATTTCATATTTACCCAACGTTTCGTCAATTTTATGTTGACTTTTTCAAGGGTTTCGTCTATTTGAAAAAATTAAAATCTAATATTATTATAAATAATTACACCAAAATTTTTCTTTTTACTTACAAAATGATGTTAGTTAATCACTCTACATATGTACTTATAAATTATGTTTTTTTTTTTTTTAATTAAAAATTAAAAGTATTTTTTTAAAAATTAATTTATTTATTAATATTTTGTGAAAGTAACGTTCAATACATCTATGTATTATGTTTTCCAAGAAGTCCATGCTTAAAAATATATAAACCCTGATTGATTAAAAAAATGTTGTCAAATACAATATAACATGTTCTCAAAAGTACAGCTGATTATATTCGCTAATTTCCGCCGCTTTTATTTTGTATATCTGTAAGATAACAAATTGTACTAGGTAGGTACTACTAATTATTTTGAATTATAATTTTTTTTAATATGTATTTCACTTGATAAACTATTTTGTCCTTCACTGTTGATAGGGTAAGAGTACCAGTAGTCGGCAGTTTAAGGCTTTTGCTTTTTTTAAATCTAGCGCCTTTGCACGTGTGAATAAGCTGTTGGATTGGTAGCTATTTAATACAAATCATTAATTTGTATTGTTTTAGATCAATTATGTTAAATTTAAATATTTTTGTACTAAAATTGAGAAATTTACAGATTTTGTAAAAAAGAGCACATTTGCCTATAGTCGGCACCAATTTTCCACTTTTCGGCATGTTATGTTCCTATTGTCGGCATATCATATTTTAGTGAAGAAAACAATACATTGAGATAGAAATCATACTGTTTTTGATATAAAATAAATTAGGATCGCTTCTACATTTGTTATGAGATCATGCAGGAACAAAGGATTAATTTATATTCGACCAAAAATTAAAAATATGAATACTAAATAATATTTTTTTACTAAAGGTAAAAGCTAGGTATTTTATACCTACATACATATATGTTTTTGCATTCGAGGAGACTAATTCTATTAAAATCCTTAACGTCATCGTATTGCTTATTTTTGAATTCGGTGCATTTAAGGTGCTACCACAGAGTCAGGTATCACACCCAACATTTCTTAGCTGATCATCTTCAGTATCCGAATCCAACACTTCAGAACAAGTGCTACATTTTTGCTTTTGCTTTGGTATTTTAAAGTTGATTCCTTTTTCTTTTTTTGACCCTCCAGTTTTCGCTCCTTCACGCCTTCAGCTTTAGCAAAGTTTTCAGGTTCTTTCATCCGTATATGGATCCTACGTGCAAGAGCACTGGGGCCATAATTTTTAATTGTAAGGACGGTGATTGCTTTGGGAAGTAAAGATGATTTTCGAACAATGTTGATATGGATGATTCCGGGTTTTTAATTAGCTTTGTGTTGCCAATACTTTTGGTCAAATTTCAGGTTGGAGAAGGGCTAATAGGATCAAACTATAAGGGAGCTACAAATTGAAGAACTAAGTGAGAGGCGTTCGGCTGGCAATTGTAAGGTTGGAGAGGAGCACGAAATGTTAAGCTTTGCTTTGTTTTTGAAGAAGTTAATGTTGAACAAAAGAGAGCAGGTAATATTGTTTGTAAGCTCTTCATTTCCAAAACTCCATCGTCATAAAATATATATGTCCCTGAATGCTCTGTAACGTTGCCTAAAATTTGATATTTTAAATGTTTTCTCCATTTTTTAAAGCGCGAATCTCTTCAATAGCTACATTTGAATCAATCCCTATTTCAAGTAAACTACGGCTCATGAGGTTGATAATGTAAATGTCTTTATCATAATCCGTTTCCCTGAACATTTTAACATTTTTAAGACCTTTTGCTAATTCTGCTAACGATTAATAACACATTTAGTATAATCCGCACTATGAGGGTTAAATAGGTAAAGGCCACACTTTCGAAACCCGTTCTTAATCGTTCCTTCCATTTTAAGATCTGAAAGAACCGTATGATGAAGCGGATAAAAAGGATGGTGTAAGCATTGCAGTATCCCTTTGGTGACAGTACTTTTCCAGTTTTGGAACACATGAAAACACTAGTTTCGTCCCTCATAGCTTCCAAAATGTAAAGTTTATTTTGTTCGCTCAAAAAGTTTTTTAATTCGGACAACCATTTTCTAAAAAAACACTTTCTGACCAGACGATCGCTTAAAAATCCTGTGGCTCGTTTGTCTTTTTTAATAATTTCTTGAACGGTGTTCAGCAAATCGTCCATTTTAAGTGGAAAACTACATTTCGCCAAATCATTACACCATTTTTCTAAACAATTTTCTTCAGGATTCCATAGAATGGTTTGTGGGCCGAATCTTCGAGGAACCTCAAGAACGCGAACATGTAACATGTCTTGTGAAGTTGAACGTGGAACACTATATTTACCACTCGATCCTAATATGGAAATGCCTCCTACCCTTATTTTAGTCTGTGCATCTTGTAGAGACTGTTCCGAATATTTTTCTTTTGGTATACATATTTTAAATCAAATTATATTAGAGACTATTTAGAATAAATCTCAACATATTTTTGGCATTATAGTTAAACAAAACTAGTACAAAAAACCACTGCCGACATTAGGATAGCTATTGTCCTGTAGTCGGCAGGTTGTAAATAACTAATTTGAAACTATGCCGACTACTGGGTAAACTTGTTTTAAACTCAATTTTTATATATACAATGGTTTGCAAAATGACGAATAAACAATTTTCTCAAGTTTGAGTTAAATCGGAAGAATTTGCTTGTTTCCCAATAGTCGGCACCCCAATGCCGACTACTGGAAAACTAACGCTTTTTTTGTTCCTAATGCCGGCATCCCTTAATATATCGAAAAAATGCAATTTTTTTTTTAAATTTACACTGTAATACTATTATTTGAGCAGATTTCAGCCTTTTAAAACCTTTTCCGATTAAAATTTGCTAAAATTGACGTTTTTACATGCCATACAAAGTAGGCTTAGCCACTAAATTTTTACTAAGAAATAAGCACTACCACACGTGTTGTAAGAGAGTCAATTACTAAAGCCAACGAATGTAATAAACTATGCAAATATGCTCAGTTTTGTTTTCTCATATATAATTCAGGGAGTATTTGTGAAGCTTATGTGTTCTTACTTTAATATATTATCACTGTTATTCTTAGTTATTTGAGTTTAAATTTGAAAACTGCCGACTACTGGGACATGCCGAACTTAGGAGCACTTACCCTATGTATATTTATTTTCCTTAAAAGCGTTTATTACTGTTGTTATTTCTTTTTTTTTATTTTTTGTAAAATAAATATCAATAGGAAGAAGAATATGATAATAAAAACATTGATTTTCTTTCCCTGGACTAGAAAAAAACATAAGTGGCCATATCATTTAAACGCACATATGCACACTTTTACACACATACACACACTCACTAAATGAAAATGCCATTAAAAGCCATTAACTCACCGAACAGACACCACCACTACAAAGCTACTCTTTCAAATGTGTACTTGAAATCTAAAAGGAAAAAATATATTAAAAACAACAACACATGAACAAACAATAAAATCAAAATGAAAAACTGAATAAAAAGAAGAACAAATGAAAAAAATACACACATTAGGAAAAACTAATAATAATACAAAAAATATGCACTCGTTTCAAAACAATTTAAAGAACATTTCATACATTTCGGGCATTTGTAACGGAAATATATTTCAAAATTTTAAATTAAAAACAAACAAATAAAAATAAAAAAGCAATAATAGCGTCTTAAATAACCAATTAACCAATAAAAATAAATAAATTTACTTATTTATAAAATTAAAATTTTACGAAACTATTGTTTGTTCTTCTTTTAAGTAAAACACGTTGCTTGCACAGGAACTTAATTTATTTATATCTTAAATTATTTACAAGAAATTATTGAATATTTTAATTGCATATCTACGTTGAACACGAGGATAGGAGGCATAATTAACCGATAGATGACATGCAACAAAACTTATGTATAACTGTGACATGACAGGTGAGAATATGACTTCTGTTCCACAAAACCAAAAGATTATATATCAACAAAATATGTACGAACAGCTTTCTTTCCTGAAGTTGAACTCTTATTCGTCAGCATCTCAATTAGGTTAATTATATAACCTCCCTCCTACTACAATCTATAAATATTAATTTAGAAACAAATATAATAAACAATAAATGATGCTACCGACGCTGATGATTAATAAATAATGTGTGAAAATTTATAAAAAATATTTTCCGCATGTAGTAAATGAATCAATAAAAATGCTTCTCGCCTGGCCACCCACTGAATTTGAACTAATAAATTTCTTACAAATCAACAAATAAAACATTATTTAGATGGGTGAAATTGCAATAAATTTATATATAATTTTAAACAAACAATAAATAAAATCAATAGATATTGAGATAATAAGAACAGAAAATAGTTGCGAACAAATTTATTCGAGATTTTTGTTGTGGCAAAAAATAATTAATTCTGAAAAATATACAAAATGTTTTCATTTTAACGATTTAAGAGGTCAGATCCTTGAAGTTTTTTTTTTTTTTAAAATACATGAAAATCGCAAACGGGCGAAATGATTTTGGTATCAAGTACACCGAGGTGCTGAACCTGCTAATTTTTTTAAAAAGAGAAATGTGGTAACATTCGTTTCGTGTAGGTGGAGTGAGAAATATTCCTTTTCCTCCCCTCGATCCACACCTGTTTTGTATAAATCGAGGAATCGATTGAGGCAAGTTTAATTCACACAATTTTGAGTTTCTGTCGAAATATTGAATTTTCTGAGTGAATACACTGGAAAGACTGACACGCATATCAAAAGTAATTCTTTGCATATTTTTATGATATTGTAGGCCACATAAAATCGCCTGTGCAAGAAGAATTATTTTATGACGTCCTTTTCATAATGTGAATATATTCACTTCCAATCTGGTTCTGAAGAGATTTTTTCAATAAGATCCACTCCGCATATTATTCTTTTCGCACTCTTGTGCAATTTTGTTGTAAATAAAATTGTTTGACATCAGGTTCTTATCTTTTTAGTCTGGGAATCAGTTTAAGTGACGTCATTCTAATAGTTTTGACAAAACTATATAAAAGTAGTCAAAATGCAGACAACCATAATGCTCAACTACATGGTGACATTACCATGTGGTCAACCGTTCAGACCAGTATATAGACAATACTTCATTTTTGTACTGAGGAGTAATGGCCTCATGAAGGCACTTGATAGTAGGCGAATTGGACATCTAACATTTCCATTCAAAATTAAAATATTAAATTAAATTCTTTAAAAGTGAAGCACAAATTTAAATTAAAATTATATTTTTTATCGAAAAATGCGATTAAATTTCAATAATTTCAAAAAGGCGAAGTTGTATATACATAGATTATATTTGAAATTATAACTGATAAGATTATAATTGTTATACTTTTGACCGAAAATATATCAATAAAATATTACCACTAATTTTTTACTGAAAAATGTCAGTAAAATTGCAACTGTATTTTTATACTGGGAAAATATTTGTTGAATTTTATGTTTTGTCTTTGGCTGGAAAAATGTCTTTAAAATTTCAACAATTATGTATTTTTTAGTGAAATAAATTTCAGTTATTTTAAATGTTATTTTTTTTTTAATATATTTTCACTAGAATTTCATATGCAATTTATGGCCAAACTAACTATGTGCAAGATTTACTTGAACACCCTGTTGTTATGTTCTATCGTGTGAGATCGGAAATAATTAATTTTTTATATAACAATGTGTACTTTAAACCTAAACTTAATTAAATTTCTGATTTTCAAATTGCTTTCCATAAATGTCTTTTTATTTCAAAGAACACACACAAATATGCATGCATAGTCTTTTCGAATTTCAAAGTAAGTTTTAAATCCTCTATGGCATTATTTTCTAGCAAAAACTTTGGTTTGAAAACAGCAAAACCCTTATTAAAATATCCTGTCATTCATCGAAATCCTTTAATAACCAACCCTGGTGAACAACCACTGCTTTTGCTACACTAATATTTATATTTAATATTGTCATTGTCCTTTTATGTGGCGAGCAAAAGAAACTGCACCAGCAACAACAAAATTTTAGGCAAAAGATTGTAACTGTCAAGGAAATTCTATTTCGAAATTCAAAAGCAGCATGTGTGCAAAATTTTCTTTAATAAAAACAAAACAAAATGCGAGTAAGGATGACAAGTGTTTTCAAAACTCCACAGAAGAACAGCACAAAAAAAACACACCCCTTTGGTTACAATACCAGGAGGCACCACTGTATTTTGACACATGCAAGTTTTAATGTCTTCGAGTTACTAGTGAAAATATAAAATAAAACTGACATGGTCTTTAAGGTTTTAACATTAAAATGCTTTTTATTAAGATAATTTAATAATACGTTTTTAATAAATTTGTTTCTCTTGTTAGGGAAAGAAAAACATATTGACAAATAAGAAAAATAAAGCAAGAAACAAAAATACCTAACCTCACTTCATTTAACTATTAAAAAGCCATTAAAACACTATTACTTCGACTGCATTGTTGTAGTTTTATTCCCTCGTACAATAATGGTGTGTGGCTAAAAAAGAAAACTTTGTATTGAAATAGATTTTTAAGTTAAAATATAAATCAACTATTGTCATTATGACATTAATGTGTTTAGTCAGATAGTGAGTGGGGAGAGGGAATAATACACAATAACATTTATGACATTTTTCCTAAATATTATTATGGTGGGCCGTAAAAATAAAACAACTAATTTATGTAACATAAAATATTCCACAAACACTATAGAAAATAAAACTATAAAAACATAATTTGTTTAAAATGGCAGCCATGAAGGGGTAAAAATAGCAGGCAAATAGAAATACACTGAGAGAGAGAGAGAGAGACAGAGAGAGGTATATAGAATGTGATGTGTGTTATTAACATAAATATAAAAAAATAGAACACTTAAGAAAATTCAAATAACGGCGCTGTTTATACTAGCTGGCGGCTTAATAAAAGATGTTTGATTGAAAAACTTCAACTTGATTAAAGTTGCCATATTATTTAAGTTAGCACTCACTTTCAAATCGCAACAGCTAAAAAAAAGTCTTAAATAAATATTTAAGTTTCTTATTTGGACACATTTTAATTATTAAATAAATCCCAACGATTTTTTTCCCTAAAGTGTTTTTATTTTGTTTGCTAAATATTTAACACATGGCGTTTAAATACTTATTTTCCTGGGGGATTTTTGTTGCGGAAAAATTACATATATTTGTTTATTTTCTTTTTTTTTTTCCTGTTAAAGACAAAAATAAAGATTAATATTGTAATGTACACGAGTATTAATTAATGTCAACATTTTTGTTGAACATGAAAATTTATGTGTGCTATGTTGCTGACATTGTCTTTAATTAGTGATTCTGAAAATGATTTTTTTTTTTTTGTAGTTTTTACTTGTACTCGTACATATTGGAAATGGGAAATAGTATGAGGCAAAGGATGCAGGAAATTATAGTATATAATTAAAGATTTCCTCAGGAAAAAAACAAAAATAAGTTTGAATGACTTGCGTTAAGCAACTTCGAAAGAAAAATTACGAAAAATAAGGTGGCCAGCTACCCCTAAGGGCAAACAATGCAGATTTAATGAAAAAACATTGAAAAATGGAAATTAATTGAAATTAGTTCGGTTAGAGTTAAAGTTGGTCATTGTAAATTAAGATATTTTTTTATTTCATCCCTGCATACAGGCATTAGCAAATTTGCTCGTCAGCTGGTTTCAGTGAGTGTGTGTGTTTGTGTGTTGAGTTTTTGACAAGTAACCAGAATAAAGTCGCAGACATCAGAATAAAAACGCAGAGAAACGCAGAGTTGCATTAATGCGTGTTCCTGTTATTATTCAGCCTTATTACGGTTCTCGTATTCGAGCTTTAAATTTGTCGTTTTTACCCTACAACTTTCTTAAGAATAATTTTACAATTTGTTTTACTACGTTTCTCGCCATCGAGTGTCAAAAGTTGGGAAAATAGTCGTGTATTTTATTTAAGTCGACTAAAACTTAATTTAAAAGTAATGAAAGCATCAAAAGAATAAGTATTTTTGTTAATGAACTTTATGAAAAGTGTTTTTATCTGATGCAAATAATTTCAGATTGAAAATAACCACACGAAAACAGTTGGAAAAAATGGTGAAAAAATTTCGCATTGAAAATATATTTGATGAATTCCTTATTTCCCACCGCAAAGTATTCAGCTCTGCCACTGTATACTCATCTTCATCATCAACACACCGCTTGGGCACGAGCTATAAATGCCCTAATAACAAGGGTCACAGTAATATGTGATTTTCCCTAATATAGAGTAAAAATAACAAAAACGTTAAATGACAAAGTAGAATACTTTGATGATAACCGACTACGAGTTTGTGTTGATTATTAGTAATTTCCAAACAGTGATGAGGGAATTTCGTACTAACCAGCACTGTTTCCATGTAGAATAAAAAATGAACTAAAAATTAATTCTAGTATTCTATTTCTGTTGAAAACTGGTTAAATAGTTGATATTCTTCTCAATTAGTATCCATTTTACGAAAATTGTAAAGATGGACAATTGAACGCTGATGAGAGGTGTAGCGGCCTTGAAATCAGTACTGATACGTTCTGCTAAAAACTGATTGGATATAAATAATAATATTTTTCAGCATAAAAAAACTCTTAGTAATTTTGAACTTTCAATTATTCAATAAAACTGAACTTGAGCCTGATAATATTACTTTTCATATGTACATTGTTATAAATTGCTATAAATTGAAACAACAAACAATACCGAACCCATTATACTGCCGTAATTAAGATTGTCATAATTTTCGCTCTCCAGTGATCCTCCAAAAACAGTGGATTATTATGTTTCATACCTCGCGCTTAATTTAGTCTCCCTTCTAAGTACATACATATATTCTTAATAACACTACGAACTTAATGAGTTGGCATTTAAAATCACACAAGTCATAAAAGGAAATATTTGAAAAGTTATTAAAACCCTAATCATTTCAGATATTTTGGACTTCTTTTCTATAAACAAAAATAGAAAGCTAAATCTTCAACTAATTTCAAATAAATTAAGTTTTGTACAAACATCTGGACCCCTTTTATTACATGTCATTTGCAATTAATAACTGTAATTAATTATGTTATTAGAGTTAATAATGCCCATAGCAACAATTTAATTTATTTTTCTTCTCTATACATGATGAAAAAATATCGTCAGCATAAATTAAACAAGAATTTTATTATTCTTTTTGCAACTCTTTGCAACATATAAATTATGACATTTCGTCAGTATTATCTTGTTATCTTGCGTGTAGGCTTTTAGAATTTTCTATTATTTTTTGTCATACTATGACTTATGAGGAGAATCCAATATATTTTTTTTTAATTTTTTAAAAGTTCCTATGATTAAAATTCTTGGTAAGTAAAATAGTCCAATTTGTTAATACTATACAAAGTGTTACATAAAATAGATGATTCTATAAAATGATATAATAACGTTAGTAATGAGATAGATATCGGGTGTCACTTTATTGATGACATTTGTCACAATGCCAATGACAAAGTGTCGTCAATCTGAATATGTATTAGACAAATCTTTAACACTAAGTAAAGACATAAACCAATTCAAATTCTTTTTATTTCCCAGTCTCTCCTTCTCTTCTATCATGCTCTTAAAAGTCACTTCACTCAAAAGGTAGGCAAAGATTTATTATATTTCATATTCTAACTTTTTTCAATTTTTTTGTTAATGAAACAAAAAAGAAATGATTAAAATCCAATTATACGAAAATAAATCTGATTCTTCGAAAAAAAAAATTAAATCCAAACTGATTTACTTACTTACCTGACTTGTTTTAAAACAAAACAATATTATTTAATTAATGAACTCTAGTCTGTTCTCGCTAAACTTTGCCTAAGAAACAAAAAAAAATTGCTACAACAACTCATATAAAACACAGCTGTATAAACAAGTACTTATTTTTAGTACTTTTACTCTTCTTTCTAAGCATGCAAAAAAAAGATCCAACCCAGTGTTGTACTTGCTCTTTAATGAAAACACTTGAAAAAGCTGTTTTTTTGTAATTACACAAAAAAGGATTATTACTTTGTATATTTCTGTTTGAAATAAAAAGAATTAAAAAAAGAAATATGCATTTTACAAAATTATGCAAAAGTTAAGTTAAAAAAATTATGTTTGTACGTTTAAATAAATGCCTGTAGTTAAGGTGGTTAGTTGATCTTTGATATTTGCAAACTTCAAAGGATGACATTAAAGAGGGAAAAAAACACTTGCAAAATTTCCATTCATGTCATTATCAAACCATTAGGAAGAATACTCCTACATCTAGGGCATTTTAAAAAAGTAACAACATTTTGTCATCAAAGAAATTTACTTTAATTATGTTAAAATAATAATAAAATTAATGTCGCAAACGAAAAATGAAAGAGGTAAAACATTATTAGTCCAATGTTTGAGGAAATTTATAATAAATTTCATTTGTTTGTTTTTGTTATTACTGTTATGGAGGTTTTCATTATTATTAACAATCACTTATCGTCCTATTATTTTTAAATATTTTATCTTTTTTGTCTCACGGAATAAATTATGGCTTAGCTCTTACAGTGGTCTTTCATTTTCCAAAAAAAAAGCTTTGCAAATATGAAGTGTTTTCACGTTCATAAGATTTACCTCAACACTACTGATAAGTTTGAACAAATGAGTCCTACCCCTGAAGATTGTTCAGTAGCGACTTCCGCTTAATACCTTCGAAATTATATTTGTGTTGACCATTCTTCTAATATTACGAACCTTATCCTTTATGATTATTTGAATTGTATTTGTTTTTATTTGATGTGACTACCTACTTCCCTTTTTCTATCTAAAGTTGTTCTTATTAAGCATTGAAAAATATATCTGTATCGACGCAAAAGTTATAGTGTACACGGCAGTACTCATTTGTAATACTAACAAATATCTCCGTATCAATTTATTTACTTTACATCGTCAATATTTTTGCATGAGTATCGGTAGCGATTTAGCAAATAGAGCTATTGATTTATCCCTAGTTATTATGTTCTGCCGTGTGCGATGAGCAATTAATTAATGTCAATCTCCTGGTAATTGGAATATTGCCTCATGTCCAATTGTTTTCTGTAAAATTAGCATAATAATAATTACTTTGGATTAAAACTAGTACTATTTCGTATGTACCTATTTGTTCCATGCAGACAGTTCTATTTTTCTCAGTGTTTTCTATTTAAAAGTACATATTCCTTCATCATCATCGCTGCCAATGCAACAACATCTTTCTATCCTTATTTTCGTTTAAATTTTTATTTAATTTTTTTTTTTTTTTTTTTATTCAGCATTTTGTTTTTGCAACATCATGTTGAGAAAAAAACATGGTTGCAATTACATACTACAGAAGCTTTTTGTAGTTGTTTTTATTTTTATTGCACTGTTTTGTTTGTGTTTCATTCGATTGTAAGGTCATAGAACTTGGCGGCATTTTGTTTGTGTTACAGAAATCGACAACAAGAACAACTCTTCACTTGAGTTTTTACCTTTTTAACTGTTTTGCTTCTGCTTGTGCTCTCTATATTTTAGTATGTACTGTGTTTTTTTTTTTTATTTTTCTAGCAGTAATTTCAACACACTCTACAACAGAGTTGCAATTTTTTTTTATGTTAATTTAATTTTGTAGAAGTTTTCGTTTGAGATTTTATTTAAATTCAATTGCTGCATGGAAAAGGATTTAAATGTTCGGAAAAATTAAGTTAGATTTTTTTTGGTGAAATCGAGTAGTAATTGAATTTGCAAAAAAGTGTATTATTTATTTTTTACATTTTTAATGTTTATGGCCTCACAGCTCAACCATTTATGAAACGATTTTGAAAATTTTTTTGAGATGTTTCGTTGCTTGTAGTTTGGCTCTATTTATTTTAAATCGAAAGCAAGTTGTTCTGCTAAAATATTGATTATTGAATAACTTCTCTATTTAAGGGCCGGTTGTTCATAATTCCTTTTCTTAAGAGTTTTCTAGCAGTTTTGAAAATCAGAAAATTAAGTTTGCTCCTCGCTATTTGATCGCGTCGATTTTGTAATGTTTTCGATTGTATTGAAGTCGGAAGTCGTTCGGAAAATTTCTCTCTTTAAGCTACAGTTTCATCAAGGATCGGGGATGATCCCACGAACTCATTTTTTTTTCTATTTTTACCAATCCAACAATGTCGAAAGAATTCTTGCTTTCGCACAATTGCGAATGAATAATTTCACGAAAGAAACATTTCTTTAGACATCGTGAAATAGGAAGTTATTTATTAGTCATGAAATTAATTAGGAAAAAATAGTTTAAGTCGAAAGAGGCACGCACCATTGGGGAAAAAAGTTTACAATATTGTACTCAAGCAAGTACAGTTTTGGAAATGTCTATTTAAAAATAATTTTTTTGTGAATATGTTTCTTAAAAATAATTTTCCTATAAAAAAAATTTACCTTCGAATACATACATGCGTGTGTATGTATGTATGAATGTATGTATATGTATGTAAGTATGTGTTTAAATAAAGAATTATCATGTCAAGAAAAAGAAAAATATATTGACTCTCCACAGTGCCACCATATGAGCAGACCATATTCCTTTAAAATATCATACATAATTCATGGCCCGTCATGGCCACTACTTATAGGTGGCTAGTTTTTCCTAGAATAGTTGGTCTTCAGCTGCAGATCATTATTTATTTCAAAGCTACTTTCCTGGGCTTGCAAAAAAAAAATAAAAAAGAAAAAATATTCGAATATGAACGAATGCAAGCATTTAGCAAACAATGTTTCTAGTGCTTGCAACCAAAGACACGGACTACGTCAATAATGATAATGTTGATGATGACAATGTTGCCTGTTGTGAATGTTGACAAAACTGCTGTTGACGTTGGGAATGCCAAACACAACAAAATAAAGTAACTTGGACTATTTTAAGTCATGTCTTTCTACAGTTTAATGCTTTGAAATGTTAAAGAATTGTTCACGTTTTAAATGACTTGTCGGTTGGTTGATCGGTCGATTGCTTGCCTGTTTAACTGAGGAGCTGTTTCTAGTTTGATGTTTTTATAAAGATCGTGCTTAATGATCTTGTTTAAAAGATTTCTTTTTCTAACATTTTTGGTTCTTATGGCGTTTTTGTGTCCTAAAGAGTATTGGTAAATATACTTGAGACTATTTGAAATAGTTTTTGTAAATACATAATTTATTCTGTGTAGAAAAACAATTTATTTAAACAGTAGTCTTTATGGTTTTTCTCTTTTTATTTATTTAGGCGTCTGACTCTTTTGTTATGCGAAGCTGTTTTTAAAGAAAATTTGTATTGTCCAGAAGCACAAAATATCAATGATGTGTAGGTATTTAAATACATTTAAGAATTAAAGAACAAAACACAAACAAGAAATAAAATTGTGTGTAGTTTTTTAACAGAACACAATGACCTGTTAATTTTTAAAAAAGACTTTTAATTATGATTTTCTAAAAAATACCCATTTTTCGAGAGTACTTTGAATATATTTATTTAATTACATTTATTTTTGGGAAAAATATTTTTTTTTAATTGAACAAATTGTGTCCTTTTTAAGAACTTATTTTTTAACGAAAATTGTATATAATTTTTCTGTAGAAAAAATCCAATTTTTTATAGAAAATTTGTTTCTTTTAGTTCGAATTTTTCCTTCGAAGTGGTCTATTCTCTTTTGTCTATACTTTTTGGTTAAAAATTTTCTGTAGAAAAACTGGTCTCCTTTAGATCCAATTTTTCTAATATAAAAAGTGATCCCTTTTCGAATGAATTTTTTTAATCCAAAAAAATTTTCTAAGTGCCAATTTTTCTGTAGAAAAAGTGGTTATTTTTAGATTAAATTTTTCTATAGTCGTGGTATTTAGAACCAATTCTACTACAGAAAAAGTTGTCTCTTTTAGAGCCTTTTTTGCGGTAGAAAAAAATTTTTAAATACATATACATACATACATTAAATTTGTTTGTGTTTCAGATTTTTCAGTAATCGTTGTGTCCTTTAACAACAACTTTATATCAAAAACTATTTCTATATCCGTTTCTTCAATTCTCTTTTCATTTTGTAAACATTTTTGTAATGGTTTTTTCATAGAAATTCCTAAACTGTTTACGTTTAATTTACATAAATCTTAAGAAAATGAAGAAAATAAATCTCATCCCCTTAATATTCATAAAGATACAAAAAAATAAAAATAATTACATGATTATTGTTATTTCTTGTGTTTCTTAAAGTCTTTATAAAATTATCAAGTGTTTATTTTGTGATTTGTTAGTTTTATTCTCTAGTACCGTAAACGTTGCTCTTTTTTTTTAAACTATGATTGGTTTACCTGAAAAGGTAAGAAAAAAGATTGTTGGCGAATTCAAGTGCTAAAGAATGATACAGACTATGAAAAGGAAAAAATAATATAAAAAAAAGACACAAAATGTACAAGTATTTAGTAGTGCAACGCTAATCATGTTTATTTTATACGTTTAAGTGTAAATTTCCTTGAAAATAACTTAAGGCAGAATATTGGAAATAAAAAAAAATAAATGTACGTAGTTGAGTAAATATTGAAATATTTTTAATAGTCAGATGCAAGTCATGAATGTTTAGAAAAAATTAATATGAAAGGCTTATCTGTGTATGTACTTAGTATTTATTAAACTGAAAAGAAGTCTGACTCTATATGTATGTATGTATATGCTTTAATTTTTATTTTGTTGGATCGAGTGCTAAATAAATATCAAGGAGAAGAAATAAGTAGTTACGAGGGTGCTTCAGAAAATCCTTTAATTAAACTGCCTGTTACATTAAGGCTGTTAGCAGCTATAAATGCATATGTGTGATAGATTAACTTAATCGAACTTTGATTGGAAAATTAATACATACGAAAAGTATACTGTTTTTCTATAAAATTTAATTCCAACATTATGATATTTTTTATGTAAAAGAATGGCGTTTTATAAATTGTAGGTATTTCAAATATTAAAATTTACTTTTTTTTAGGAAATGTTAGTTTTTAATGTCCCTTCCTATTTGACAGCATTTTAAGGGCTTTTCACTTATTCTTGACATTTTTAATGTAGGAGCACGTGAAGTTGTCAACATATTTTTCCATTGTTAATATAATTCAATTTTTGTTGATAAAATGCGTATCTTTAAAATGAGTTTTTTTATAAAATTTTGATATCAATGTCAGTCATATTTTTTATGCAGCTGAAAATACAACAGCAATGTTGTGGTTATTAGTTTTCTGGGCTACTGTGTTTCATTACGAGTATGAGATGTTGTGGTTTTAAGAAAAAAAATTATATTAAAAAAATTTAAAACTATCATGTTCACAAACCGTCAAGCTTTATAAAAGTTTATACGTACATATGTTATTTGTTATGACATTTAACAAGAAATTTAATACTTGAAATTAATGTATATTTAATTATAAAATATAGACTACGTATTTAATAAAACAAAACAATACAAAAGATGTTATTGTTTCTTTTTTTGTGCATTGAAACAACAACAAGTACTAAAAACGTGTTACACTCTACGAATATAAAAAAAAATAATTAAAATATCAAAACTATAGAAAAATCTTTTTGTTTATAGGTTAACCTATCATAAATAATTCCTTATTAGTATTTCACTTTCATATTAATTAAACAGGGGGAAATTTATATACAAATTTAAGCAGCACAGAAATATACACAAGAAACCACCGTGGATATTAAAAAAAAATATTGTCATCTAATAGAAGCACAACTTTTAAATATTTATACCATTCATTCTTTTAATTAATAGGAAATTGGTTTTGAAATGTGTGTCACATTTAACTTTTGGTAATTTGATATTCTTTCATACATACATACATACATACTTACATGCATACTTACATACATGCATACGTAGAAAAAATTGTTTCTACAGTTTATATTTTTCCAATGAATGACTGTGAAAATGGAAAGTGTTTCTTATTAACAGGGAAACCGAAAAAGTTCCTTTAAAATATCTGTTTATGCGCATTAAATATGCAGCAAATTCTTTAAAATTTGCTTCGAAAATTGTAAGAAATATGTAAATATGTATATAGTAGTGTTGTTACGAATATAAATTTTTAGTATTCCCGAATACGAATACGAATATTTGAAACTTTATATCGCCGAATACAAATATTACTTTTAAGGTTTAGAGCCACAAAATATTTGAAATTTAATTGGAGAAAATCCCTGCCTTTGCGTCAGTAACAATAAATCGGAAAAAACTGTCACACTACTTTAGATATTTATCATTATTATGACATTGAGATGCCGAATTTGAAGACCACTACTAACCATTTTTAAATTATTTTACTTACCTACATACATACTTTGAGATATCGTTTTTCTTACTCCGCTTGCGTTTTTACTTAATAATTCAGTGCTGTTTGGGAGAACATATTTTCGCAGATGGCGCAGCCACATGTCGCGGTGGACTTTCACATATTAAATTTTATCCATTTTTGAAGTCTAACATTCCTCTACTGAGAATTGATTACCTACTTAACATGATATGAATTTACGTATAAGACTTTAACTTTTAAATGATAGTTACGAAATATAATTTTCGTTTGTTTTTTAAGAAGATTATTATTTTGCGTCAAAGTTAAAGGGTTTTCTTTCTTTAAATAAAAATTATTATAAACTAATATATTTTTGTACATTTTATATACATATATTTTTTTTTTTTTTTTTTTTGAAAATGTATATGCAAATTATTCGAGAAATATTCGCTTGAAATTGGCGAATACTCGTAGTCGAATAATCGAATACGAATACGAGTATGCGTAACATCACTAGTATGTATGTTCTTTTGTTTCTAATTATTATAATTTTCATTTTCGGCAACATGAAGTTTCTTCTTATGGGAACAGGAGTCCATTAAACAATTCCAGCCTGCTCTGGATTTAAATTCTTACTAATCATTAAATCTTCGCATTAAACTCGATAACACTTGTTGTTCTGCATGAACTGTAAATAAGTGGTGTTTCTAAAAAAATAAATAATGGTGTTATTGGCTGACTTCCAAAACGTTCGTATACAAAGTTTGTATACAGTATTGCTACTGTATTTAAATCACATACATATGCAAAGTTCCCAAACAATGCAACAACTATAAAACCGATGCCTTGTTTGCTTTCTTATTACGTTAAAAATACTTGGCGGCGGCGTTTTGAAATGGTATACATAGTATATTTATTGTACTGCGGCGTTTTGAAATGTGATGCTTTGTTCAGACACATAGCAATTGACGTTTTGGAAGTCAGCCTTCTTTTCTACAAAAAAAATGGTACATCTCCATGCAGAAAATCTACTTTGGTGTTCGTTTCTTAAAAATGTTTCGCTCTCTAAAAGGGCAGTGTGTTTGATTCTAAAAAATCGCCCTCACTAATGGTGGAAGGCATTGCACTTTTAGCCCCGTAAAAATCGACAATGTTGATAGTCCCTGTAAAACTTAGCTCTCAGCTGTTGAAAACAGGGCGTTCCACTTTTTCAAAAGTTGTGTTCAGTTCTAGTAAAATAACGAGCTGCATTATTACAGCGTTGGCAAGACATTTTAAACATGTACCTTTCAATAAGGTGCCATTTTGTGTGTAGAAAAGAAAACACCATAAAATTATTATCCACGTAGTCCCATATTATCAAAATTATGCTGTAAACACAAATGTGTGCACTAACAAACTGTCCTCAAAATCCGAAAAATTATTAAAAATGGTGTTAAAGTTGTCAGTAAATTCAGAATAAATCAAAAAAATAACGACAACTTGTATAAAATTATAAAAAAAAATTATTAAATTAAGTTTAAAATTGCTAAAGAAAAAGCTACTAAATTTAGCAAAATTACTGAAAAATTTTATATGATTTTGAAACACAAATCAGATATTTTTTTGTTTATTTTTTTTAACAAATTCAAAATATACCGGAAAATTGGCACACATACATACATAAGAGAACATCTAAAGAAATACTCTAAATGTATGATATATGCCGTATTTGCACTACACAACTTGGTTGCATGCAAGTCTTTTTTTTTCAGTGAGACAGACAGAGAAGATTTAGAAAGTTTACACATTTCTATTTCAACACTTTCACTTGTAATGAAAATATGCAAAATTAAAAAGTTATTTGGGTCCACATACGAGTACATCGTACAGGAAATAATATGTCATTGCATATTTGCGGTTTCCCTGCTTTTTACTCAAGTCTTGAAAGGAAATCTAAAACGGTTATAATATAGAAAAATAAAAATGAAAATGGCATTAGATAGTGGGACCAGTTGTATTGATTGCAGTTACCCCTCAATAGCAAAATTTATCTATTTTGAAGAACTTGTCTATAAAAATAAGTCGTTGTTTTTTTATTTGCAGAAAATGTTTATCCAAGAGAAAATTACTCATCTATAACAAGTTGTTTTTTATGTATATAATAAGATGTCTCGTTTCGAAAAATTTTTCTCGTGGAAAATTTTTCTTCTTAAGAGCAACTTTTGCAATGTGAAAATATTTCTCTAAAACAGCAACTTTCATCTCGCAACAGTCGGCTGGGTTCGAAAAAAATTTTAAGATAATAATTTTTTTTTAGAAAAGATTTTCTCTAGTATAAACTTTCTTAAAGATAAATTGTCTATATACATACATATATTTGATTGATGAATTGAGGTAAATTTGTTTTTATAAAAAACGTTATAAAAATTTATTTATCGATATTTCCTTTGTGTAGCTTCGGGCTTGTTCGGAAAAGCATCTCTGCGCCGCATCTGATGCGAATGTGTGATTAGTTTGATCAGCTGAAACAAAACAGCATATGCAGTGTTAACAGCCGTTGATTTGCAGAACGTACAATGCATCAGATGCGGCGCAGTGATGCATTTCCGAACAGGCCCATCTTCAGGATTAGATTTACAAATAACAAAAAACTGGATAACAACAATATTTTTAAACAAGTTAATAAACCAAAAAATATTCGCTTTAAAGTAAATTGATTTTTGTTTTTCCGGTTTTAAAAACATTAGCAATATAGATAAATTGTCGAGAAAATGTTGCGCTTAGAGCAAGTTTTCTGGAAATTTTTCATTATGCAAAATTGGCTCGATTAAAAATTTTTTCTAGTAAAAGCTTTGTTGTTTACAACCACTGTTTTTCTGGGAAGAGCACAATTTTTCCCCTGAAGAATTTGTTACGTCTAGACTCTCGAGAAACTTTTCTGTCTGCTTTTTACTATTTAAAAACCTTTTTTTTTTTTTTGTTTTATAATTCTAGATCGAAAAAAATTTAACACTGTTAAAAAAAATGTCTATTTTTTAACTTCTAACCACAAAAAAATTCCCTTTCTGCTTTTTCTAAAATTTTTTTTTTTATAGAAAAGCGCATTCAATTGAATTTAATTGATTTTCTAGTAAAAAGTTTCAACACTCTGTTTCATAAATAACCACAAGAAAAATGTGTGCTACATGTACTCGTATGTAAGTGAAGCTTCAAAAACGATACTGTCTTCAACTCTGCACGCTTAATATACTTACATATCCACAGATACTTATTTTTTCTTTTTAATTTTTCCCCTTTTACAAAATATGTATCGTAAGGTTTGTTTTCTTTCACTTAAAATGTAGCCAGCAGCAGCCGTTTATGTCTGTCATATTTAATAAAAATCACTGATGTTGATTGATGTTATTTTATTGAGCCTGATCTCCACAATATCCATTACATTCATACATATTTCTCAACTAAGTGCCCCAAACATAAAAACATGCATACTTATATGTATACGAGTATGTACATACACACTCATGGCACCAAATTATAACTGTTTCTTTGACGTATACAATTACTACTAGAGTTGTTTTTCAAAAATTATTGTTAGTTTTGAAAATGTTTTGCTGTATTGTATGCCGCCATTAAGGGAGAAATTCAAAATAATGGTGAGATAGAGATGACGAAATAATGATAAAATGAAGACAAGGAGGCAGGCATTCACTGAAGAATCCCATTTATTTTTTATATATTCTTTAAGATCCGATGATCATGCTATACTTACCTCCATTTCAATCTCACTCTCTGTCCCTCAAAAAGTATGCTGGAACTTGTGCCATTGATATTTTATGTTTATATGGAAATGACCTAACTGGAAAAATTTATTTCTGCTAAAAAGGCCTTAATGAAAGCAGGCCTCTTATTTATAATCATTTATGTATGTACATATATATAAATGGATGTGTGAGAAAAAAAAAACAAATATGTAAAGGGGTTGCGAAGTGTAATATAACTAAGTGGCAAACGAAATGATAGTTATCAAAGGGTTACACTATAAATTTGCAACATTTTATTTGACTGAATCAAGCAGTTGACACTTAAAACTCAAATCAGTCAACAAAACAAAAAAAATACTAAGATATTATTTCATATACATACTTATAAATATTTACGTACTAAGATACATTTGCACACAACACATATTTATAAGATATACTCGCCCCAATTCGCCCTAAAAACTTTCTTCCTGGGATGTCTGAAAAATGTACCGAAAAATGAGTTTTGATGGAAATAAAACCCAAAAGGGTCTAACGGTGGCAAATAAAATCACTTGGGCTCTAGAGGCCACCTGGTATGAATTCGCTTTTATATTTATACATATTTATTTCTTAATAAAACTTTATTCTAAATATATTCTATTTGTGTTTTCTTCTCTTTGCAGATGTTTTTGAACTTCCTAAATCGCTGCATTTGACGCTGGTACCTTTTAAGTTTGTTTGATTTGTAACTTTAAACTTATACTCTCTTACAACAAACACACACACAGCTGGTTTTATCTACAAAGTAAACAAAGGAAAAGAAGAAATTTTCGAAAATAAAAAATAAAAAATAAAAAACACAAAGTTTATCACCTAAACAATCATTAGTATAAGCCAAGAGGATTGGTATTTATTTTTTATACTCTCCGCCTCTCGCTCTATATCTCTTCAAGTATTCCTCTCTATCTGACACTATTTCGGTGCCTCACTCTGCTTCAACATGACGTTTCATTTAACACATACAACATTAGCGCCCACAAGAGAGACATGCCTGTTTGCTATTATCTTTACTTTAATGCTGAGTTGGCACCACAGCTGTAGAGCGGATGGACTGCAACACATATCAGATAATGGCGGTGGAGTAGCTGGTGTAGGCATGGGTGGCAATATGGGCCTGGGCATGCATTCTATGGAAGTCAGCCCGGCGCCTGGTTACGGCTTGCCCGCTATACCCAAAGATCCCAACTCTAGATGCGAAGAAATAACGATACCCATGTGTCGTGGCATTGGCTATAATATGACGTCTTTTCCCAATGAAATGAATCATGAAACACAAGATGAGGCCGGTTTGGAGGTGCATCAATTCTGGCCATTGGTAGAAATTAAATGCTCCCCAGATCTGAAATTCTTTTTATGTTCCATGTATACACCAATTTGTCTGGAGGATTATCACAAACCGTTACCAGTATGCCGTTCTGTATGTGAAAGGGCTCGTGCTGGCTGTGCACCCATTATGCAGCAGTATAGTTTTGAATGGCCCGAAAGAATGGCCTGCGAGCATTTGCCCTTTCATGGAGATCCCGAAAATTTGTGTATGGAACAACCCTCCTATACAGACTCCTCATCATCTGGAGGATCTTCGGCTGGTGGCAGTGGAAGTGGAGGCCGGGGTGATTCTTCGGGCAGTGGGTCTTCGGGTGGCGGCAAACGTAAACAATCTGGTTCGGGTTCTTCGTCATCTGGCTCCCAAAAATGTAAAGGCAAAAATTCAAAAAACTGCCAAAGCACCCTAGGAGAAAAAACAAACGCAAAAGAATGCACATGCTCATGTCGTCCACCTCTCATACTCCTGGGGAAGGAAGCTCAATTGATGCAACCGCCGCTACACTACCCATGGTACATGAACTCGACTGTATCAAGAATCGCCGGCGTTCAAAATTGCGCAATTCCCTGCAAGGGCCCATTCTTCACAAACGACGAAAAGGAATTCGCCGGCATATGGATAACGCTTTGGTCAGGCCTATGCTTTTGCAGCACTCTAATGACACTCACCACTTTCATCATCGACACCGAAAGGTTTAAATATCCAGAAAGACCTATAGTGTTCTTGTCCGCCTGTTACTTTATGGTGGCTGTGGGCTATTTATCGAAAAACTTTTTACAAAACGAGGAAATTGCTTGTGATGGCCGGTTGCTCAAGGAAAGTTCTACGGGTCCTCATTCCTGTACTTTAGTTTTTCTTATGACTTATTTCTTTGGAATGGCCTCGTCGATATGGTGGGTCATTTTAAGCTTTACCTGGTTTTTGGCAGCCGGTTTGAAATGGGGCAATGAAGCGATTACCAAACATTCTCAATATTTCCATTTGGCTGCCTGGCTTATACCCACTGTACAATCTGTTGCTGTTTTGCTGCTCTCCGCTGTAGATGGCGATCCCATTTTGGGTATTTGCTATGTAGGAAATCTTAATCCCGATCATTTGAAAACGTTTGTGCTGGCTCCTTTATTTGTATACCTGGTGATTGGCACAACATTTCTGATGGCTGGTTTTGTATCGTTGTTTCGCATAAGATCCGTAATTAAACAACAGGGAGGTGTAGGAGCTGGTGTCAAAGCAGACAAATTGGAGAAACTAATGATACGCATAGGTATCTTTTCGGTGCTGTATACCGTCCCGGCTACTATAGTCATTGGCTGTTATTTATATGAGGCAGCCTACTTTGAAGATTGGATCAAAGCCTTGGCCTGTCCTTGTGCTCAAATAAAGGGACCTGGTAAGAAACCTTTGTATTCGGTGTTAATGTTGAAATACTTTATGGCTTTGGCGGTTGGCATAACATCCGGCGTATGGATATGGTCGGGTAAGACTTTAGAAAGTTGGCGTCGCTTTTGGAGACGACTGTTTGGCCAGCCCGATCGTACGGGGGCCAATCAGGCGCTCATCAAACAGCGGCCACCCATACCACATCCCTATGCCGGCTCTGGCATGGGTATGCCGGTAGGTTCTGCTGCCGGATCTCTACTGGCTACTCCGTACACCCAGGCGGGTGGAGCTTCGGTGGCTTCCACTAGCCACCACCATTTGCACCATCATGTTTTAAAACAGCCAGCTGCCAGTCATGTATGACATGGAGAGTCGGGTGGAGCTTCAACGATGGGCGGTGGTGGCGGCGGCGGCAGTACAATTGGCGGTGGTAGTGTGCTTGGTGGTCATGGCACTCTTATGAGTACGGCGGGCAATAGTACGGTTGGCGGCAGTGGTATGCACGGTGTTGGGGCTCCTCCTGGCAGTTTAATGCATGGCGGTGGAAATGGTGGCATGAATACGCCTGGTAATGTTTATGGCAATGGAGGCGGTGGAGGCATGGGCGGGAATGGCGGCAATCAAGGTCCTCCCGGTTCTATGGTAGATTCCCGAGCTGTTTCCGTAGTAGTTTCACTGCCGGGCGGGCCAGGTGCCCAGCATCCGGGTCAGGCTTTAAGTGATTATGGTCCTATATAGTTAATGGTACGACCTGATACAAATCATTGGGTATCCACAAGTAGTTTTAGTCAATTGTAAAGAGTTTGTTTTGTGGCTGTTAGAAATAGTTTGCACTTAGAAAGAAAGTAATTTTTATTTTTGTTTACGTTATCACTTGTTTGCTTCTATTACTTCTTTTCTCTAAGTGTTCAAAGCCGTAAGCGTGTTAAAAGAGAGTTAGAGAACTTGTTTACACTTGATTACTATTATTTGAGGTTATAATTTTGTATAAAAATAAAAAATTTCTTGCTGTTTTCGCACTTCCTTAATCAAATGGAACAGGAAATATAGAAACGGCGGCCATATTTAAAATCTAGTAAAGTAATTTTTAATTATTATTTCTTTTCTTTAAAATACTATTTAGAGCAACAAAGCTATAAAACTAATGAAAACAAAAATATAAATAAAAATCTAGTCCACTTTTTTTCCATAATAAAATTTAAGAGAAACTACTGAGAATATTGATAAACAAAAACGAAAAGCACAATATTTATAATAATAACAACCATGGACAACAGCAAAATGAAGATAACAAGGATCTTGCTACTGATTCGGATAGAGGGGTCCAAAAAATTATATAAAATTGCATGTATCGGTGTTTTTAGGTTTAGTCGTGGCCTTTATTTTTTTAGAGGGATTTAAAATTCTATCACTTTCAAAAATATTTACAGTGAATTGGCTTGAGAAATCTTGTAATTTTTACATTTCGAGTAGAAAGTGTGTTCAGAACTTATATGCACAACATTACGAGAATTATTTTTGTGGAACATTTTCACCCTCTAACTCTTGGCTGTAAGCGTGTTGTTTGTCTATTTCTTAAAAACAAGGTTCAGAGATCTGCCCATAAACAGCTCCAGTTAATAATTATTTTGTTAAATAAATATTTTATATTATGCTTTCTTTTGTATCGTGGCCTGGAAATACTTCTGTTGGATATTTGGTTTTGCGGAATATTTTAGCTTTATTTGTGTATATGGCCGTAATTAACCCTAGAGCACATTGAAAGTTTTGACTTATTTTCTTGCGGTCAAGTTGAATTGTCATCTTTGTAAAATAATATAATAAATAATTTGGTCAAACCTTTTAGCCTGGTTATTGATATCGCCCCTTTTAAAAGAAGAACTAAAGTGTAAAAATGGTTCACAAACATGTTACTGTTTAGGATTATGGAATTTTCTAAATCATTTCATTATAACAACGTGTGTAAAAAGGAAAACTTTAAATCGCGTTAAAGTAAAGACCACACCTTAATTCAACTTAAGGAAACATGTACATAGTTTTTGGTCCTCTCCACCGGAATCTGCTGTCAGATCATTGTTATCCCTTCTTTTTGTGGTCTACGATGTATTTATATAATAAAATTATGTTTATTTAAAATAAACAGTAATCTATACTACATACTTTTTTCTGTTAATTATTTTAATGATTTTCTTAAATAGACTGACTTTATAAATATTTAAATAAAAAAAAAACTCACTAAAAAATCTTAACAAAAACAAAGTCTATAAAATAAAATCAGTGTTAGGTATAGGGAAATGTGAGAAACTTGGAGTAAACGTTAAAAGAAGGGAAAATAGGAAAAACAGGAAATAAAGAGCAAACCATACTGCCACTGCCAAAAGCCAAGCCATAATGTAAAAACGAAAAAAAAAAAAAAAATATAAAAAAAAATTTATTTAAAAAAAATCGAATAAAATATCAGCAATAAAACACATTTGTAAAATATTTCATATTTTTTAAAAACAAATAAGAATTTAGTAATAAAACTAAAAAAATTAAAATAAAAATAATATACAAAAGTAGTAATTAAGACCTAAAACCAACAAATTGTAAATAGTAATTTATAAATAAGTTAAAAAAATAAGCAATGCAAGCACCAACATGATTAGGTCAGTTACTTTTACGCTTTCTAAGCAAATTTTTTATTTGAAAAGAAAAAAAGAAGCTAAGGGCCTCATCATTTTGGCATTTGCCTTAAAAAACTCAAACAAACAAACAAACAAATAAACCAACAAAAGAAAAAACTGTATTACATCCAAAAAGTCTTAAAATGCATTTTAAATAAAAATCATATAATTGATTAAAAAAAAAATGGTTAAAAATCAGCCACAAAAAGAATTTTTAAACCTTGAAAAAGAAATGATGGCATTTAAGCTCAACTTTATTTTATTAAATCAACTTTTACAGAATTTTAATGCAAAAAGCCAATTTTTAAAATTAAAAATTAAATTTAAAATATCGAAATAAAGTATATTAATTAAACCTGTATAAAGTTTTATAAATTTAGTAACTAAAAAACAAATAATTATATATAAATATTTATAAAGATAAATAATTTATAAACCTATAAAATTGGTGAAGAATACACAGAAAAACTATTTTTCAAAACCATTCAAGAATTTATAATCCTAAAAAACCGAAAAAATGCAATAAAATTTTAATTTTTTTATTATTTAAAAAAAAAACAAATTAAATATTTTGAGTTTTATTTATTTACACATTTTATTGAATTTTTAGTTTTTTAGTTCCATATAATTTATAAACAATTCATATTCTTTTGTAACTTCATTTTATAAAATGCACGGTGCATGCCCCTGGCATGAAACTTCAAATTGTAAGTAGCATGCAAGGGTTAAACAATCTCTTCTAGGAAATTTTGTTAATTTGACCGCTTCGTGCTTCAAATTAGTGTGAAAGCTTTTTACAAAAATCCAAATGTCAATGCAAAGAATTAATAATTACAAAAATATTCAAAATAATAAAAAATATTTTTTTCTTGTTTTACAGACATTTTAGCTTTTTTGAATTTAATTTCTTAGTTAAAAAATGTTCGTTTTATGTTTATTTCAGTAATTTTGTTTAATTTATAAAGATAATGCAACTTTAAAACCTTTTGTTTGTATTGTTATTATTGGCCAGATGTAATTCCTTTTGTTATTTTTATTAAAACCTTTTTTTTATTATAATTAACTTAAATGTTTTATACAGATTGTGTGCTTAAAAAGTGCTTAGTAAAATTTTTAAGTGATTACATATTTTAAATTGTGCGGAGCATTACAGGGTTAAAATATTTTACCATTTTCTTAGATTTCTCAGGCGTTTGTGGACATTCGATTTGATCCTTACCATACTAAAGGCGACTGAAAGGACCACCGCGGTGAGTTTATTCCACATACGAACGGTTCGGCTTAAGAACGAATTCTCACTGTCATATCGACCACAAACGGATGTGCTCTTAATGAAGAACAGTGAAACACACCCCATATTTCGACGATGCTCTAATGAGGCAACAGAGTTGGCTACCATGCTATCACCGATAAACTTCTGCGCCCTCTCCCGTACGCGGACGATTAACTTAAAATAGACTTTGAACCACCGCCCTATAAATAAAAGTTGTAGTCCACTTTCGGTCGAATACGGGTGGCATAAATATAAAGAGATCACATGATTCTTTTGCGACATGAAAAATGTGATCAGTTCAACGAACGTTACACTGGATTTGCATGCTAAGAACATCAAGAACTACTGATTCCCCAATACCTATAACATCCATCATTACAAATGAAACAACATATTCCGTCATTCGTCTGTGCATTAGCAAGGCACATTCGGTTTTACGGGCGTTAAAATTTACCATATTCGCAACACTTAAATATGTACGATCCAAAATAAGAGGCTCTCTTCAATACTCCTCAAGTTGTTCTCTGAATCTCATCTTCATACAAAAGTAGTAGACAAAATTTACATCAGCTTTTGTATCTCTACCCATTTTTCAATATTTTGACATGTTATTAAAAAGATTTTGCACATAATGATTGGTCTTCTTCATTTCAGTAAGTAGAGTTCTTGGGAAGAACCAATAGTAGTTATTCTGTAGTTCAGAATTTTAATTAGATGATGCCAAATTGAAATATTTTACTTAAAGGTACTCTGCCTTACTTTTAATTAGTTTAAGTATGACTAATTTTTTCCGCGATAAGTAAGAAAGAATTTATTTTTTTTAATAGCAATATTTTTAATAACAATTGTAGAAAATATTGATTGATTTCCCTAATTAGAGTCATATAAGCCGTTGAATGATGCCGACTAAAAGTCTTAATACTTGCGCAACATCTTGTTGCTTTGATGACATTTTAATAATTATTGTCAAATTGCATGGATATAAATGAAAAATAAGTACCGGAGAAAAAAAAACACAATTTAAAACATTTATTATCTCCAGTTACAAAGAAATTTCGTGGTATTAATTTTCCCCAAAGAATCAACACTCCAACCCCAGAGCGTAGAACAGACATTTTTATAGAGCAGTAAAATTCATAAAATTAATTCTTGCTACTTTCTTTAGAAAAGGGAAAGAAAATATGGAAGTAAACTCACTTTTTTAACTCAGCTAATGCGAAGTTTGTTTCGCTTCAGCACCTCTTGTGTTAAGTAGCCTCATTAACTTTCTTAAGGTGTATATGTAGCCATGTTATTAAATGATTTACTTAGCTGATTAGATTATCATCGCACACTATCAATCGCGACTGATACAGTTTAGTGGCCACTTAATTGAATTCATTACTTAAAGAGTCCAACAAATGAAATGAAAAATATCGTATCTCCTTTGTAAAAGCCAACAAAAAAATACACACAGTTGCGGTTATACTTCCACAAATGTATAAGATTTGCTCTTTCGAAGGCCATTTGCACGAAACAGTGAATACGCATTAAAAAAAATTCATGATGTGGGTGACTTATTCTGGTCCTGCGAAAAAGCAAATCTTACACTTTTTTGGTAGTCGCATGGCAACTCTATGTACTTTGTCGTTGGCTTTTACAAAAGAGATACGATTAGTTGTAGTTGCTCTTTTGCAAGACCATTTGCACCTTAAACTTAATACCTGCAATATAAAATATTTTAATCAGCACGTTTTTCTGTTCAGACGATTTTTGGCTTTTAGGAAAGAATTAAGCTAACAAGTATACATAAACGGACGACTTGAACTTTTTTATTGTACCTTGATTGTTTTTCGATTATAAATTTTATCAACATTTTTTACGGTTTTATAGTATTTTTTTTTTTTTTTAATTTGGTTTAAATGTTTTTTATTTCGCGATTTTTTATCAGTTATTTTAAATTTTCTTTAAATAGTTATTTGTAATCAAGACATATTTGTATCAAGTATCCTTTTCGCCTAAGAAAATATCCTCTTACGATGTCAAAAATGTATAGTGAAAATTCTGAGGGAGAACAAAAAAATAAGGGGCTAAATTAGGCAAGTACTCGTATAATCATTACCGGGGGTGTCGAGGTTACCTAGTATGAATTAATCTTGATTTGTAATTACTGATATTCTTTGCATTGTATCCAAGCTGGTTTTATTGCTTTTCATAAGAGAGTTCTCAAATTCGAATTTTTTGAGAAAAAAAATTAAAGGTCACAAATGCCAGCAATTCTTTGAAGCAACGTTCTTCATGAACTTTTTCTTCGAGAATTTCGCGAGCGAAAACTTTAAAGCTAATATAAAATACCGAATTATCGTGAACTGTTTATTTTACTTTATTTTATTTTGAGATCATACATGATCGTCAGTTACTCACTAAACCCACCCATAGCTAATATTTAAACCATTTGATATGATGTGGAAAACGTGTTTTAATTTCAAAATTTAATTAATTTCTGTTATTATAAATTAAAATTTAAAGGAAAAAACCAAAGAGCTGTGCTCCACACAAGAAAGCAATAACAGAATTTAAAATGGGAAAATATGCACTTTCTCCAATTTTTTAATAATATATCCCAAAACATTCTCATTCATTATGTATTATTATTTTCTATTTTCAAAAACATATTCCTATCACATAACACACAAACATACAAAAAACATATGTATCTCAAACAAAATCGTAGTTGTTATTTATTATTCTTGAGTTATATAAAAATATTTTTCTTTTCTCAGTGTACCTTAGGCTTAATGTATTATTAAAATTTGTAAAATATATAATATTTAGTTCTTTTTGTTAGTTAAAACAAAATCACAGTAAGCAAAAAAAAAAGCTTAAAGTTTCCTTATTTATTTTTCAAAAAAATACAAAGCTTAAAAAATTGTAACGAATATACGTAATTTAAAAAGACAACACTTTTTTTCCAAAAATATATTTAAAAAAAAAATTATAAATGTTTAAATATTATTAAGTTTAAGGATTAATGTTAAAACGAAATCAAGAAAAAGAAGCTAATTAAAGTAGAATTTGTTGGTCTTAAAAATGTGTTAGAAAATTGAAAAAAAAAATTGGTTAAGATGAATCCGAGCGAAGCAGTAAATTTGGTAAAATTGTGAAAATATTTCCAAAAGTAAAAACAAATATATAAAAATATATTAATGAGAATACAAAGGTGTCCATTTTAAATGGTACAATATGGCAACACTGCCTCACATCAAATCTAATGGCAGTCTTAGGGCCAATAATTCAGTGCTGATTTATATGTCATTTATATTTAAATGCTATTTATATACAAAATTAAGTTCTTCACTGCAACATTAAGTCAACATTAAATAGCCAACATTGTGCATTTAAATACTACATAAGTTTTACGAATTTCCATATGTTTTTGACTGCTTGTTCTTCTTATATAAAATAAAGCCAATAAAATATTTGTGGCTGCTGGCAAACTGCATAAAATTTTGTCTTGTTTTGTCGCTATTAACCTTTTAATCGTATTGAAAGTTGCTTTTATTCTTTAAAAACATTTCAGCAGCTCTTAATTATTCTTATTTTTAACTAAAATAATAATATATTTTTTTGGATTTTTCTTTATTTGTTCTAGTCAGCTGTTCTTTAGGGAAATTTGTGGGAAATATTTTATTTTACGCAGTGCTACCATATTTTCATCGTAATTAAATAAGAACTTTAATTACTCACTGAAAAAATGGAATCTTATTTAAATGCAACATAAATTTAAATGAAAATTAGCTGAATGAGTATTTAAATATGAAGTCAATTATTGGCCCTTACAATACGACCCATGTTGCTACACTCAAATCTAAATGATATCGTTCAGCGTTGCATTTTGGCTTCATCTACACAAATCGAAAATAAATCAAGAAGTTAAGCAGTACATTGGCCATGAATTAGATACTCCACATCAGAAGTAATTGAAACTCATTTCACAACAGCATTCATGGTTCAGTTCAAATTTTTAATAAAAATTTATATTTATGAACATGTCGCTTAAGGAATTCGTGCTAGAAAATTTTCTGAGAAACAAAGACATCTAACTGTGAGGCCAGATTTGCAGTTCATACGTTTGTTGTTCGGTGTTGCCAGATCGTACCACATAAAATGTAATCATCGTATAATATTAAAACGAAAAGCAAATTTTTGGGATTAAATTTTTTATTTTTATTTTGTATACGACAGACATCCAATACGTCCTGAGAAACCACTTTACATCTTTTCGCACGACAATAATTGTCTCACTCCACACCAGATCTTTTTGTTGGTTTTTATACAAAACTAATGTTTTTAAACAAGGAAAATATTTTGAAACCCCTCACTGCGTCGTATGTTTTTTGTACCACCGAAACTTTCACATATGGAATGCCTCTCATGCATACTCATGTCGCTCAAAGATACACGATATAAAATATCCGTTATAAAATCAAATTCAAGCGGCAGAATAGATAAGAGATATTTCAGAAATCGTCATATATAATTTACAAACATATCGCACAAAAGAAGTGCTTGATCTACTGAGGCGACTTGCAACAAACATGCTTGGCACTGAATGTGTTAAAAGAGCAGTTTTCCGGCCTTCCAACTCCAAAATTAAATTAAATAGAAAATTTTTTTGTAAAAAAGTCTAGTTTGTTAAGTTGCTTGAAAAAAACCCACTGATGATTGTTATTCTCTCGGCATACAGCTTGACGTTTTAGTACACCAAAAAAAAAAAAAAAAAAAAAAATAACGAACGCATCTCGAACATGAAAGAATTTTTTTATATAATCATTTTATCCGAATAATCGGTTGGAGACTTTTTAAATAACATTTAACAAACTTAAATTCTTTATTCTGTGCTTAGTCTTTTCATCAAAAAAAAAAAAAAATAGCAAGGTTTTTAAATTTAATTCGATAAAAAGTAACCGAAAAGGTTCGATATTGTAATTAAACGATATCGATCAAACTTTTAATCATTTTGCACGATCCACATCAGTGGATTTTAAAAATAATCCTTTGTTTCCATTTTGTAAAGTAAATCTAGCTGATGATACTTTGAATCTCCATCATATCTAGTCTTCATCTTATCTATCATCCATCGTTTTAATTCAACTGAGTAGAAATTTATTTTCTTAAGATCAGAAATCAGGGCATGATCTGTACTCGATTTGAACGTTACGAACTATTCGGCTAAACCATGAAATTTTTCTGTAATGCTAGTGCGGTTCACTTGCATGTTCACCACAAATTTATGTTCAGTAAGACAGTAGGGTTGGCTACATTAATGTCACGCGCTAAGCTACGCGGTTCAGTAACATCAAAAATAGAAATTTGAAATACCAGTCCATATCTGAGAGCTGTATTTCATTTCCGGTATAAATATTAAGAAGATCACATACATAGATTGAAATATGTACTCATATGCCGTGTTAGGAAACCATGTCACTTCAATGCTTCGTTTTGAGAATTGATTGGATTTTTATGGCAAAAAAAAATCACTAGCTTCTAGTTCCTTAACACTTATATCATCCATAATTGCATAACCTAACGTCTACAACTGTGATGAACTCTGATATAATATGAGAGAGAACGTCGGCAGAATAAGAAAAATGAAATCTTATAAAATTTAATTTTAAGCAAGTTCTCATCGAGACACTACCACAAAATAGCTGTGCCACCATTTCTTATTGTGCTTTTTTTATTCAATATAAGTGAAATTAATTTAGTTTAATTAGTTTAAAACTTTATTTGCATTATAATAGCAAATGTTTTTAGTAGAAATATTGCAAATCTATTTTTTAATTGTATTTTGCAAATATTTGCAATGGCGGCACAAGCACGTAGTTTCTTTTTTGACAGTTCATGTTATGACATTTATTATAACAACGCTCTCATAACAATTATCATAACACTGCAATAATATTAATTTGAAGATCTCTGCGATTGAATTTGACGTTCTCATCTCAGATATTATGTTACGTGTAGACCTCAGGTTACAGTCCACAGCTGACATGACATGTCTTCCACAAAAGAGAATCCCAGGTCTTTGATATTGTTAAATTTTTCTACCATGCTACCGGACTTTACCTATCTCGACATTGTAGTGCGTTTCGTTCTTGTATAAAGCTCTAACAGTTCCCTGAATATCGCAAGGCATAGCGACGTACCCAATCGTTGCCTAATGTATTGACAATCTTCTTGCTTTTTAATTATATTGAAGAAGATGCCTACAGATAACGCTATTCACTCAAATGGTGCACACGAATGGAAATGTAGCAGCTGCCGTCTTTTATTAGTTTTAGGCTGTTCCACTGAGCTCAATAATTTTCACGAGTATGATTACACCTGAAATCTCATTGTAGATTGGTGCTCTATTCTCCGCGTTAACCGCTATAAGTGAGATTTAAGACAGATAAGAAAGAAATTAGAAGAATATATTAGTCTAACCCCGTTTGAAGAACTAAAAAATAAATTAGGTCATGAAAATCTCGAGTTGAAATCGGCTATTCAGAGCCAAATTAGTGAAGAAACCAAAAAAGCGTTTGAGTGTTAAAAGATTGCTCAAAAGATATAAGAACAAACGTTTCAAGCATTCTAAAGTATAGCAACGGCGCAAAAGAACATGCGCATTCTATGATCAAAGTTAAAGTCGTCACTCTAAAGATGTTTATGCAGTGACACAACTGCCATATTTTTATTTAAAGTGCAACAGCCATTTGAGTGTAGAATAGTCGATCCTTAGCATGTGCTCAGTATAAAAATACAACTCTGAAAGTATTGACTACCCGACAAAAATAGCAAGTACTAGATACACACTACTCAATATTTTGCCAGCACTACACTTCAACAATAATATATGCTCACGTCGCGTCACACAGTGGTTTCACCCAGGCTTTGAAACTGTGAGATTCTGCCCCCTGCTACACAGCGCACATTTTTTTTCGCCGATCTTGGCAAAGGTCACCTTAATATCAATTTTATCATAGACTCCGGCCATCTTCTTAGTAGCTGTATGCAATTGTATATTGCCGAATGGTTTACAGTGCACATTCATCTAATCAGGACAAAGTAATGACTGAAGTTAATTTTTTCTGTTGGTGCTACTATTGGGGACTGGTCTTTTACTCTATACTTATAAATACTATTCCAAATTCCCAAACAGAAATGTCGGGACTTTGGAGTACCGAAGAGCTGATTGATGAACATAACTTCATGATGAACTTAACTTAAAAATTAAATAAAAGAAGTTAAAATATTTCTTGTCTTCTATTTCGTGGTAAAATAGTTGATAATATTTTTTCAAATTCATCGAAGAAATAAAAGGATCCAAAAGTACTATGAGTACCACATTTTTATTACTTTAATAACGGAAAACAGCACTATATGTTTCCCATAAAAGAAACGCAAAAAGTACCAAATTTCACCCTTTACATGCCTTTAAAAAGTTCAAAATATCTTAAACCAAAACCAAAATAATCAACTTTGCCATTTAAAAAAGACTGTTATCATGTGTGACGACGAAGTTCATATATAAGAACTCAATTTACCACATCACTCTGAATGAGATAAAGATTTACTAGTCTTGTGCAATTTTCCAAATGTTCAGGCTCGGAATTATACTTTTATACACGCAAAACTTAACGATAACAATCAACCATGAGTCTTATGTATTACTTTCTGCCGAATGTTTGTCATCATTTTGCAATGTTTTCAATAAAATTCTATTACAAACCCCACATGAAACCGTTTCCTTTGATTTAGGATATGTTGTTTTTAAAAATGTAAGCCTTAAAATTTGCCATTTGGTTTTAAAATAAATATTGAAATGAAAATTATTCAATTAATTTATAATACTTCTTGCCCTCACACAACAATGTATACGATATTTAAAATAGAAATTTGTTTTTTTATTATATTTTTTGGCAAAAAGTTTTTAAAATTAGCAAAATAACGCAAATACAAAAAAGGGAAATATTTAAATTAAAAAAAAAGTAGTTTTAAAAAACGATATTATTAAATAATGTAAAAAATTAAAGCCAGTGTGAACGTATTTTATAGTTGTGAATTGTATTTGTGTGAATTACGTTTTACTCTTTTCAGTTTTGTACATCCCATATAAACATATAAATAATATATAAAATATTTTTTAAAATTATAATAACAAACAAAAAACAAAGATTTTGTAAAAAATATAAAAAATTTTTGTTAGTAAAAAGTTAAATTTATTTATTTCTAAATATAAGAAGAACAATAGAACACCCCAAAATCAAAAGTAAAACACAAAACATTAAAAATTTTAAATAAACAAAAGAGAAAAAACAAATAATTAAAAAAACAGCAACAAATTGCACATACAACAATAATAAAAACGTAAAACACATTTTACACCATTTCTGTTGTGAACCAGAAAAAATTATTATGAAATACAAAAATAGCAATAAAACAATAATTATTTAAATAATTAAATGATAAATAAAACAAAATGGTTAAAAAACACAAATATAACTTTAAAAAAATTATTTAAAAGTGACAAAAAACAAACAAAACAAAACAAAAATTAAATAAAAATTTCTAATAAATAAAAATAAATTATTTAGTAAACAAACAAATGCAAACTGAAATGTCATGTAATAATAACAACAAATTACAAGCAAATTTCCATAAAGTATTGATAAATAAAAAAAACAAAATACATAATTTCAAAATGTCTGAATTATTTCAATCTTTTTATACCCTTCACCAAAAATGGTAAGAATAGTTATAGGTTTGTAATTCCGTGCGTAATGTGAACAACATTCATATGTATGAGAGCCATAAAGTATATTTATTCTGGATCCTTATAGATGAGGAAGTTAAATGAACCATTTCGGTCTGAAGTGTAAGGATTTGTTTTAAGACGAAAACCACAAAAAATAAAATATTGGTTTCGATATTTGATTAAATAAACACATGAATGCATAAATACACACATATTCGTACATAAACGTTTTAATGTATGACAGTGACCCAGTGTTGAATTTTGAATTATCGGGATTAGAATTCAAGGCAGTGCAGCAGTGCTACCTACCGAAGCTTGATAATATTTTTTCTTTATTTAAGGCCGTGCCGCACTATCCTACACAGTCGCGCGATTAGCAAAATATGACATGTGTGTTAAAAATGTATGAGTGTGGACTAAAAATCTAACTGTGTGACAGATTTTTTGGCAAGTGGTGCGATTTGTAAAATTTTATGCAAATTTTCATATAATGATAGTTTTCATGCGATCAGAGGAGTATTTATGGTCAACCAGATTTTTTGGCATCAGATTTGTATGATGGTGTGGCACCTATAACACCATTTTGAAACGATTTTTTAAAGTCGGTCAGATTTTTGCAAGATTTTCCTGTGAATGAATCGTACGATTGTGTAGGATAGTGAAGCACGGCCTTTACTGATTATCTTCTTTATTTCGTTCAAACCACCTTTTAGCTCAAGTAAGTGGCCAGGAATGAAAATTTTTTTTTTTAAATATGAAATGAAAAATTGAAAAAATATCAAATATTATTTTTATTTTTTTTTCGGCCACCCCAAACACCGGCCGTCCAAAGTTTGCTGCTCATTATTTTTTCCGCCTCGCCATACGCAGTACATTGTCCCTGAACTAGGGAGTTGCGTTTGCAGACACTCGATTCGAACTTTACGTCACATACGAACAGTTCGGTTAAAGTATGAATTTTCTCTGTAAAGTTTACTGGCATATCGACCGCAAAGGGAACAATTTCCCTAATTTCATTTGAACACATTCCGTTGTAGTAACGATAAAATACTGAAATACGACCCAAATTGCATCGATAATCCAGCGATTCAATAGATTTGACTACCGTATTCTGACCGATAAATAACGAACTTTCATCGGTTATTGCAACTAACTATTGGTTTTTTTTTTTTGTTATCTTATTATTATTAAATTTTCTTTTAATATTAAGGTTTGGTTGGTATTCGATACTGATTATTCGATGGATTGTCTAAAGCGTGTGTTTCAAACACATAAAGGCAGGTTCACATTTGGCAAATATTTGGGAAAAACACGTAACCACTACTCTTGATTAATGCTAGAGTCACAAGCGTGACCGCGAGAGTCCCATCTGTTGGCAACTTCTTACGCATGGTCCACCCCCCAATGCCTAAACTCCTTTCTTAATCGTTCGAGATATTGGTAGATTGGATTCCATTTAACTAATGACACCACACGGACTCTCGAAGGAGACCTCACCAAGCCGGTCACGGAATCAACCCAAAAAACGAGGGTAGTGCTATGGCTGTCAGCATATCCATTCTCGAGGAGAAGGAGTATGCCAGTAGCATGTCGTAATGTGTGTCTCCAATATAGGAACTACACTATCTATGCTCCGGTAGACACTTTACCGTCAAGCCTTCTACCTTGCATGTACATCCGTTAATTTTTGGTAATTTTTGCGTGTGATCAAATTACCTTCTCGTTTCCAAAAGATTGCAGTATTTTGCCTTTATGTAATCCATGACCATTTTTCCCGCTGATACTGACAGTATACCGATTTCGAGACCGCTATACTTCTCATGAGCGTTCATTTTTTTTAACACTTATGAAGGTGGATACTAACTACTTGGTAAAGAATATTAAATACTTAACCAATTTTTCAACAGAAATAGAATTGAAGAATTTTTTTATAATTTCTTTCATTAAATTGTTACATGTTGAAACAATTCTTGGTTAGTTTGAAATTGCCCGTGCTTCTGATTGCAAATAAATAATATTCCAACAAACGTTCATAGTTTGTTATTTTCAAAGTAGTCTACTTTGTAATTTAACATATTAGCGGAAATCACACTTAGTATTGTAATCATTGCAGATCTTGCAAGTCTAGCTTATTTTCATCAGTTTGCAGCAATGCAATAAGAAAATATGTAAATAAGCTATACCTGCAAGATCTGCAACGTATGCAAGAGCAGTTTTCAACCAAGAGTGATTACCCTCATTGTTGTTTTACTTTATAGAATTCCTCTTAACGTCTTTTCTATTCACTGTGACTCTGTTTGTTACAAACCTAGTGTGACAAGTTAAGTGCTAAATAGCACTATGCTATAGGTAAATAGGCAGAGGCCTGGCAACTTTGTTTTCATATATGTATGTACATCTATAAGATGTTTTAAATAGTCTGTTTGGTTAACTATTTTACAAATCAATATGTTTTTTGCTTCTTCTTAAATCATGATACACAAGCATGTTCCTGCTGAAAATAAAAACAGAACATTTTTGCAGATATTTTTTTTAACACAAAAAGGTGCCAGAGATCAATATAAATTGATAAATGACACGAAACGATTTCACGACTAAGAAAACACCAAATCATACAAACGCACAGCTCTATGAGAGTGCAACCACCACAAAAAATAAGTGAGATAAAAGTAAAAGACACATCATAATAAACTGAACTCCACTCGATGCTTAACACTAAATACTTGAGTTGAAAATCCTGACAACGTAAAGTGGATGGATGAAACTTAACCTTAATCTTTTGGAAATTCATACATACGTACACACTCAGTGGGAGTTAAAATAAAAACGAAGACTACAAGCAGAAAAAACTGCAACGACAACTAAAAACTATAAGAGACATATTTGCAACCAAAAAAATAAAAAAAAAATAAAAACTCGCTTATCTTGAAATTTAACAAAAAACATGAAGAAAAAAAGTAAAAACAAAACGTTGAAATAAAATAAAGGAGACCAACCCAAAACAACTACTAGTTACGAATAAAATTGAAAGCTTAAGTTTTCTGTTTAAAGCACGATTTAATAGATGAATTTGTTAAGATAAAAGACATGATGTTGTTTGCGGCCAACTAAACCAACAAAAATAACAACTTTGCAACATTTATTTTAAAACAATAATTAAACGATTTGGGTAGTTTGGATTCTTAAAAAAAAAAAATAGTAAAATACATTGCAAACAATTTTAAAAGGATTTCAAGGAAAATTAGCATAAATTGAAATTCATTTAACATGCATTTGATTTGATTGAAAAAAAAACTTAAGCAAATACATAACAACACAAAATTAACAAGATGCAACAAAAATGCCCAATTATTACATATTTTATAATACGATACTTTGCGATATTTTGCGTTTAAACTGTCACATGCTCGTCCTAAGTCAAGAATGCAACAGCGGTGTCAATTTAGCATATATAATTCTAGATCTATCATATTTCAAATTGATTAAGCATACAAAACAAGCTATAGCATTTTTTCTGGCCTATTCTTAAAATTTTCATAATATTCTTTGTCATATTGCCAAAATAGAAATTAATTTACTACAAGTGAGAAAAAAATTAATGCCAGATATCGGAGTGGCAATAAGCGATTTATATATGAGGAGCCGCAGAACAAAACGTACTTTTTCGCTCATTTAAAATTTTTGGGAAATTTATGGTTATTTATTTCGTAACAAGTTTTTTACTTATCAATAGATGCAACAAAGGATGTTTAGTATTAAACCACTTTTATATGGGAAAAAATAAAATTGAAATTATATATGTATGTATGTATGTACGTACATATGCGTCAGTTTCAGTTAAAAGGGACCTATAGATAAAAAATCAATTTTTACTTTTTTGTTGATTCTTAAAAAATAGACAATACGCTCTTTCTAATGCAGCAAACCGCAGTTTTCAGCGATCCCCAAAACCCCTTATAACGGGTTTCGAGCTATAAAAGCGCAGGCGTTTCAAAATTAACTTCTTAACTTCAAAATCGTTTTTCTCCAAAACTCATTTTTTGCCCATAGGTCCCTTTTAACTGAAACTGACACATACATACATACATACATATATATTTTTTTCGTTATTTACGATGTTTGTTTTTGTTATATAATTTAAAAAACACAAAAATTTTCATAAAATTATAATCCAAACTCGAAATATGTATTTACTTTTTTGAACATTTACACATTTTTGCTTTTTACAAGTTCCGACATTTAAATTTTTTACGTCATCTTGTAATTTTTCCATGTTTTAATTATATGTACCATTAAATATTTTTTAAAAACACTCAGTCATCAAACAATACTTATGTTTTAGCAATTATTATTTAACAGTTAATTTAAACGAAAATACAAATTTTATTAAAATAAAATAGGAAAAAGAGAACAAAAAAGTGGTGTTTATATTGGTTTGACATCTGTTAATGTTTACTTTGATTGTAGTTTTATTGGCACATGGATTGCACATTTCATTAAATCAAAAATTGCAAGTACAGGAAAAATGCCAGACTACGAAAAAAAAGTACGTTTTGTCAAAAAAAAATAAAATAGTACGCATTGTTAGGCACAAATTTTTTTAGAACCCATTTTCGTAGTAAAACAAAAAATTATGCTAATTTTATTTGTTCTGTAAGATTTCAATCCAAATATTCTAAAACTACAAAAAAACCAATTTATCAAAAAATGCGGCTCCTCATATACATCATGATATTTTAACTAAAGCTCAAGTTCCCTCTATTGCCGAATGCGAATACAAAATAAATGTGTTAAGTCATTTTTATAATCAAATTAAATAAATCGAGTGAAAAATAACACAGTGCAACACGAAAAAATAACACCATATACGGACACTACTACGTGATAAAAGACCAAAAAAAAAATCCGTGTCTTTCTTGTGGTTTCAAATCACATTGATGAAATGTGATTTACAGAACATGCCTGTAAGTTTAGGAAATTTCTTTAATTTTTTTGTAAGGAATATTTTATTTAAATTTAGTACATATCTTATTTTTTTAGTGTACTTCTGGTATACCGCGTGGGATTGATTTAAGTACATTTTGACTCATTTTGATCTTCTATCTATCTGTGTGATGTGAACATAAACTACAACTACAAACAGTTTATTATCGTCTCCTCACCTTCCGTTTTTGTCCAGCTCAGCTGCCACTATTCAATCTCGTTGTCTCGTTACATTATTCCCAGCTTTGATTACGAAATACTTTGTCGCAAAATATTCAAATTTCATTCACATTTTTTTGTTTTCATTTATGTACATCATTGAGTCGTTATTGATATTAATTTCAAGAAAATTTTTAATTTTATTGAAGTTGTTTGTTAATCACTCTTCTGAATCTTTCGAGCCGTCTTTTGCCTTGTTCTACTAAACTAGAACTTCGGAAAAGTTCTCACATTTCTCAAACCTTTAACTAAAAAATAAATTATTTACAAGAAATTTACTTAAGCCATTAAGAATTCAA
The DNA here is from genome assembly GCA_947311025.1 of Lypha dubia. Taxonomy (NCBI): domain Eukaryota; kingdom Metazoa; phylum Arthropoda; class Insecta; order Diptera; family Tachinidae; genus Lypha; species Lypha dubia. The sequence continues at coordinate 6,202,999 of OX371263.1, forward strand.
TTCGTAATAATGAAAGAACTCTTGTGAGTTGTTACGGATACAGGAATGGGAAATAAAGGATTTTCTTGCCCAAAACATTTCTTTTGCTGTGGAAATGATATTGTATTTGGAACATGAAAACACAGTAAGGAACTGACTTTAAAGCATTTATTACCCATTAATGAATCCGTCCTTTTCAATTGATTGAAAATAAAACTTACACATTTTCTTTTACTGTTAACAAGATAACAAGATATTTTAATAAATATTTATTTACACGCACAAACACAATTTTCATATAAAACTTTTCATGGCCAGCAATATCAAAAGGGATATTAGATTAGACACAAGCAAAGTCCTTTTTATCTAAAATCATCAGATGATTTCTCTATATCATTTACAATTTGTGACAATTTTGTTTTACATTTGCAATCATCATTATCATCATCACTAAACGACTTTTCATAATTTGGTGAAGTTAAAATCCTTATACTTTCAGCTAATTTTGGAAAACCAGACATGGTCTCTTTAATGGTGGTAAACATTATTGGTAAATACATAAAGAAATCCTTGAAATGTGTCATTACGGCATTATAGTCAACATTTTGATTGGCCAGAGCATCAAAACTGGGATCCAAAACATCAGTTTGTGGTTTTGGAGCTGTTTTCACCAAGGAAATTAAGCAGGACACTAAGCAGCAGATAATGGAACCATTAAGAAAATAATTAATAAAGTTATGTTTCTGTGACAAATTCGACACTTACCTAAAATTATATAAAATACTGCTGTTTTCTTCATTGTTTTTGATTTGTTTGATAATAAGAAACTATTTTGTAGTTCATTTGTTTGTTTTGCTTTATATAAATAATTATTTTGTTTTTTTTTTTTTTTTTGTTTAAGAACTAAATAAATGATTAACTTGCAGTCAGCATTTCAGATTTGGCATTGTCTATAGTTAAATGTTAATGAAATTTATTTTATTTTATTTAAAAGTAAAAAAATGTGCCAACTAAAGTTTATTTTTTGTTGCCATTGGCTACTAAAGTTTCAATGCAAAAAATTCTAAAGTGTGACATTAACGAAATATTCAATCATCTACGCAAAGTTTTATAATATGAAATATATTCCAAGAATAATTCCGTTCATGGTGGTTGTACATACTTATATAACGAACATGATTTCATTATGAAATTTATAAAATGCTGCAACTTATTGCCCATTTTCTCATATAAATTTTCGAATTCCCATATTACAAAACTGTAGTGCGAAGTACTTACAACCCTCCTCAGTAGAGTGGTATCTAAGGCTGACAAAAGGCTTTCCTGATTAATACGACAACAGAACATTATTTCTTATGGCACAACCCATAGCAATTAAGACAATTCAAAAAACAAAAATTGTCAAAACACATTCTTGCATTGCTGTCTGATTACCGTTTTTCCTTTTAAGACAGAAACCTTTTTTGTAGCATCAAACTAGTGTCTTTGACTTAAAAGACAAAAACTTTTTGTCTTTCGTGTTAATTAAAGGACTGCAACGAGTAAATTTTTTCTTCATATGTGAAACTCGCTGTCGAACACAGTAGATATTTGCTCTGTCGCTCAGAGCACAAGCAGTGAAGAGAAGAGATTGTTTGTTTGACAAATACTAACCAGTAGCAACGGCAGATTAAATGAGTACCGAAAAATATGAACATACAAAACCGTAGCCAACAAAAAAGAAGTACCTTAAAAACTATGATCACTTCATGTGGTAATTCAAGAATTTTTGATGCAATGCTGAAAATTAAAAATTTTAAATTTTAGCCTTTACATCCGTACGCCGGCGTTTTAAGTCTTCAAAATAAATAATGAAAAAATTATTTATTTTCATAAAATCAATTAAAATTTTTTGAAAATGTAACCTTTAAACATAAGTAATTAGTAACTAAGTAAAAAAAATCTAAATAAATAATATTATGTATAAACTTGCCTCACTTAATTCCATTTTTTTACTACACTCAACAGAAAGAATTTTTTGTCTTATTTGCCAAACTTCACGTAGTACTGCAAGTACCAAGTGAAGTTTGGCTGCCGCATTATGTTCACCTCGTTCTGTTCATACTTGTTGCGAGTATGGTAGCAAAACACACAAGCAGTGAACTTACATACGCTAAAGGTGGAGGTCCATACCACGTGTTTTACGCGTTGCGCGTTTGACGCGTTTATTCATTTAAACAAATATATTTATCGATAACATTGAAAGTAGAATATAATTTGTCATACTTGGCTATCCAACACAGCTCTCATTTTATCTTGACGCGAGAGACGCGTACAAAAGTAGAAAGTAAACCTACTTTACGCGTTGTACGCGTTGTGCTGTGTAACTTGCCACATACAATTACACTGATTCTACTTTTTTGACAGCCGCGTACGACGCGTGAAACGCGTGGTATGGACCTCCAGCTTAAGTTAATCGACAAGAAGTGACAACAAGTTTTCGGTGCACTCAAAACTATGAACATTGTTTTAGTAATTCATTTCGAGTAAGTGCTTATGTTTTAGAAGTACGCGTGAACTTCTTAGATACACATCTATTTATGCACCATTCTAGTAATAATAAATATATATCTTCTGAACTAATGATTCGTTTAGAAAATGATGTTAAAACAAGTTAGAAGAGATCCTAAACTTTCAGAAACGAAGTTTCGAGGACACTCCTACAAGATGAGAAGAAAAAGGATGTCAAAGTGAATCACATCCGTCTATGTAATTTCATTCTGAGGAGGCGTTAAAGGTGGAACTGTTTCTTTGGATGTGGTGGATGGGATCTTCTGTAGAAGTCACATAAATTTTTGATGTTTCCACTTCTGCCTGTGAAGCACGGGCTGAAAGTAAACACTGCAAATATCAAAAATCCCGTTAATAAATAAAATTTTTATAATGCACTATTTACGATCGTTGTTTTCTTGCCTTTTGCCACCCATCTAATAATCTTTTCGGTGTTCTTTAAAATTGCTAGAAACAGTGCTTCTGCGAAATCCCACTACAATTGAGCGATTGTTTTACGATTATTCCACTTCTAGAACTTTATACTTCTAGTATTCTACATCTTCTGTAAGTCGATCGCAGGCCCACTAAGCGAAGCGAAAACGCATTCGATGGATTGGATTCGTTCAGCGGAAGGATAAAACTAATGATCTGTCAAATCAAACATGAGCTAAGTGTTACCATTCACGAAATAAATTATCTTGTCGTGTGAACATAGTATTATGTACTTGTTTTGAAGCCAATGTTGTCAATGATTATAAAAATAACGCAGATTTCTAAATAGTTCCCTATTTAGAATTAAAGCAAAACAAAAAACTAGTACTAAATGTGACGTGGGGGTACTGTGGTATTTTTGTTGTTAAAAAGTACTGAAAATAGTACAAATGTACTGAATTTTCCATCACTGGCTACAACACCATTCACATATTACGTAAAACCAATTTCACGTACAGACAGCGCGACAGACGGAAAGGGCTGATTCAACATCCTTGCTTATAAGCATCCAGAATATATAAAATTTATGTAATTTAAAGTAAATTTTTAAATCCTACATTGAGTACTATTGTGCAACTGAAAGTAGCAGAAGCTTCCAGCACTAATCTTTACTTGTTTTATCTTGAATCCTTGCTAAAAAGCCTTATACCGTATTTACATTATGAAACTTTGTTGTATGCAATTTTCATTGTAAGTGAGAGTGTTGAAATAGAAATGTATACTTTTTATATTTCTTCTTTGTTCGTCTCACTGAAAAATTGTAGTGTAAATAGGGTGTTAGTCAGTCATTTTGCTTTTATGAAGCTTTTTTTCATCTTTCCTTAAGTGATCAACAACTTTAATATGAAGCATTTTATTTATTTTTTTATTTTTTTTTTTTTTTTGAGAATTTCCTGATGCTTTAATATCCATAAAGTAAGTAAATATACTTACTTTACATTCATCACCCCACAAACAAAATTAAACTAAATTTTTAATTCATGTACGAGTATGTTTGTGTACGTATATCTTTTCGCAAGTGACAGTGATTGATGGAAAAAAATTTTTAGTGAGTGATTGGATAAATTAATGTTTAGCCTTTCATCAAGGCAATTGTCACTTTTATTTATTGTTTATCATCAACACCCATATCTATGCGTTACACTTACAGTTTTATCTTAAAAAAAACCATCGCATTTAACATAAATCTGTTTTTGGCAAATTAAAGTCTAAATCTCCCTCCAAATAAATAAATAAAAATTTGAATATTAAAATATCACGCTTAAAAGTTGTGGATTTGTTAAGTTTTTTTTAATGGTTCAAACTAAAATCATGTGGAAGCTTTTTTTGTTCTACACTTTTTTAAGTGTTTAAAAATGACACTTTAGAAAGCGTTAAATTTGATTAATGTTTTGTTGCGTTGATGACAGGTTTTTAAATTGTGCATTTTTTTTTTTAATTTTGCTTAAAAGGAAATGCTTGGTTAATGAAAGTTTTGTTTTAATTTTTCTAAGGGCTATTTTGTCAATTGCGTGGTAAAATACGTTGTTAATGTGTTTCTATTTTAATGGAATTTCGGTAAATAATATATGCATGTTAGTAGTGACAAGAAAATGTAGAAATTAGTGGAAATGATTTAAGCCTTTAACACTTTTAAAGTAAAGTTTTCTTGTATGTATGTGTGTATGTATGTATCTTCGGGTGTCTTAAAGTCAATTATTTTAGCAAGTTTTCAGGAAAAATAAAAGTGTTTATAATTTAATATATTAATTTAAAACTTAATTACTGCGATCTATTTCTTGCCAAAGAGAGATTTAAGGAAGTATGGCAAGATGAATCTAAAGATCGCAGAAATCCCGAAGATATTACTGAGAATTAAATAACTGAATTCACCACCAGCGAAACCGGAAATATGCCTTCAAAACTTTGTTTTATGAGCATTAAATATTCAACAAGTGTACTCCCAAAATTAAAAAAAAAAACATTCTTTAAAAAGACATAAAAATTATTTCGTTAGTAATTTTCATAAAATTGATTTCTAACACCACAAAGTATATTTTTGAGGCGCTATAGGAATGGGAATCGATTCAAATGTGTCAGCCACTGGAACTTTCATCTATCCGAATGTAATATATTTTATACCAAGATCGCTAAATAATAATAATTTGTGGATATTCACAAGAATCGATCATACTCTTCTTGTATTTTCTATGAACTCGAAATAAGCAAACAATTGTGCTAAAAAAAGCATCAAATTAATTTTAGTACCAACATTTTTATTGAGTCAAAAATGCCCTAAATACACGTTATACTTCAAAATAAACGAAAATATGCTGTAAAGAGTAAAATATGCAAAAGAAATCTATAAAAAATATATCCCTAAAATTAATTCAAAATATTTTAATTAACATGTAAAGAACAATTTTGACATTAAAATTTAAAGAGATTTTTTAAAATATTTGTAAAAATTAAAAAAAAAATACAGATTTCTTTTGCTCCATTTTATAAAGATGAATATTAATATTTAAAACCAATCCAAAAAAGAACCTGCCTCAAAAACTAATATATTCACAATATATAAATATGCAATATTATGCTGTCAAGAGTAAAATATGCAAAAATATACACTAAAAAATTTACATTATCGTATGTATGTCAAAATTCTTAAACATTTCTAAAAAATTTAAATATTTTATTTGGTTCTAGATTCATCGCACAGGAAAAAAATGCAATTGTATTTTTTACGGTGAATTTCTTTACCCATCAGTCCTCGAAAGTTGCGGTTTAGTTCGCCGTCTTAGTTGTCATATTCTCGAACATCGCAAGCCGGTAGATCCACATATATCTTTCCTTCACAGATTCACAAAGATGTTGCCCGCCACTCTGATCATGTGGCTTACTTCTCCGTTGATGTTCGGCTACTTCAGGTGCGCTGCCTCTGTTTTATGAGTTATAATGCTGTCGAAGGCAATTGCGGCACTTTTTAAGAAGGTTCAGTTAATATGAAGACCTTTTTTTCAGCTGCAAAAAATGTAAAACTAAAATCTTGCTAACGAAGTTGATTATGAATAGATAAAATCTGGTTACCACGTTGACTACTAAAGTCTTGTATTAATTTTTGTTGGACTGAGTTTGAGGTGATGAAGGCATGGCCCTGGTCACTAAAAACTGGTCCGACAGCGATTGACAGTTCCAAAATAATTTGCGCAACAACGCCATCCTTCGTCGCAGCAACGTCGGCGAAGTAAAAAATAATAAAATACCCGCTCATCAGCTTAAGAAAGTTAATGTTCTAATTAACATCGAAGACGCTGCAACACTGCTATAAAATAAAACAAAATGCGCAGTAGCAGAGTTGTAAGAGAATTATGTCTTCTACATTTTCAATATATGATATATATATCTTCTCTATTCTATCTCTTTCTCTCTCTAGTTCTAGCACAATGCATAAGTCGGGGTCATGCCCTGACTGCTGATCCTACGAAAAAAATGGGTTTCTAAAGCCAGCATTCCTGGTGCTTAACTTTACGGAACGATTTCCGATTAGCATATAAGTTAATTTTCTTAACAACAACATTTAATAACCTAAAAACTTGGGTGTTCTAAGCAAAATACTTTAAAAAATTTCCAATTTTACAAAATAAATTACGTTTTTTTTTTAATTCTATATAAACTCTTCACCTCTTTTTCTCTCTCACTTTCTTTCCGAAAAGGCTTACAGCTGTCTTAACAATAAAAATTTTTATCCTTCTCCAAAAAGACGCATAAAACAGGCCAGAAAATATGACAAGGATACGTGTGAGCTGAAGATGAATTAAAAAAAGAAGTAAAACTTATGATTTATGTCTGAAATTTCAACACTAAAATATAAAACTAAAGTAATATTTAACTTGAAAATATGAAGCATACAAGTAGCAGGCTTAAAATATTCACAAAACTCTTCTCCTACGTCATCAGCAACTTAAACAAAAATTCTCTACCCCACCCAGCAGCCCCAAACAAAAACACACGGAGTGAGTTTTACATTAACTTGAAATCATAACTTTTTACACATGTTAAATAATGTCTGGCACAAATTTTTATTTAAAAATATTCCATTTTTTCGTATTTTATCAGGTGAGAAATAAAAAGAAAATAAAATATATGCATACACATACATATAATGCGAAATAAAGATTGTGTAAATACAACACTCAGTGCAGCCTAAACTTGGTCTACAACTTAATGTTCAACACCAAAAAAAAAGGGCGAAGGAAAGTGTGGCAGGGATAAAAGTTGTTAACAATAAAAGTAAGTAAAATTAAGGACTTCATACACACTGCTTCTGTTTGGGGGAAAATATATTAAACAAAACCAGAAGTGTTATCAATGTTATGCAATAGTTTTTGTTAGCTGTGTGAGTGTGTGTGTGTTAAGTTTTAAGCCAACACACCTAAACACATTAAATGAATGTATAACAGCATATACCTTAGGGCAATAACTTTTTAAATTATTTGCAAATATCAAAATGATCCCTTGCATAGTGAGATAGACCATTGAAAAATATGTATTTAAAAAAAAATTTATTATATTTCACGGTTGTCAAAAAAAAGTTCATCCACAAAACGCGATAAAGTTTAGAAATCAGTTTTTTCATTAATACAGTGAAACTTTGATATAACGAATTTCAAGGGGATCCGAAAATACTTCGTTATAGCTATTGCTTCGCTATAAATATGATCAGTAAAGCCTTAATATAAAGGAATTTTAAGAAATTAAAAAAAAAAATCGTTATAACTATAGTTTATTTCATTCAACTTCTATTTAAAATGAGAATGCTAATAAAAGCTTATATTTTTGTGAAGTAAATAAAAAATAAAATAGGGTTTTGTTATTCAGTTAATTTTATTGAGTTTTAATAAAATATTGTGTCAAGATTCAAGTCCACATTTCTAATGCATTACATTTGCACACACATTAAGATGTCCTTCTTTTAACAACAGAACTTTGCCATTTTGCTTAAAATCTTATTTTTACTTCGTAGTATAGAGGCATCAGTACTTCGGCGTATAGAGGCTTTACAAATGCGCTTGTAAATACATTTAGACTTCGCTGTTTTTATCACGTTTATACTGATTTCGTTATATTGAGGCATTTGAATGGTTATTTCGCTACATAGAGGCTTTCCTTCTCAGAATTTGTTCGTTATAGCTATAGTGTATTTTTGTATTAAAAACTGCAATAAAGAGGTTTGATCAAGGGACTCAATTAAACATACGTTATATTGAGTCTTTCATTATGGCGAAGTTCGTTATATCGAAGTATCACTGTATTTTAACGAATATTTTCGGAGTCCCCCACAAAAACCTCGTTATTGTAAGTTTTTTCATACAAAATTCTATAAAACGAAGTATTCATTAAAAAGCATACAGACAACGGATTCAGAATAAAGCAAAATTTTAAAATCCCGTAGTCAAGACAACGAATTCTAAATGTGTATGCAAGCGCATATGCAAAGCCTCTATATGAAATTATTTTTTAAAAACCTCTATACAACGAAGTCTTGAATAGTGAATTTTATTAGTATGTCCAGGAAAACAGAATTTTAATAAAAAAAATATATGTATATAGTTTATTTTTTCTTTCGTTATACCAACGTTTAGCTGTTAAATGCGTACAACGAAAGAATTACAACGAAACTTCGTTATATCAAAGTTTCACTGTATAAAGGAAGCAGAATGTGGGACATATGAAAAAGGCTTTGGAAAATTTTACAGATAGTACCAAAGTATATTAAAGCAAGTGGCATCGCCAAGCCATATGATAATATTTTGCTTTACGAATTTGAATAAATCAATATGTCACAAGCAATTTTTTATTCAAAAAAATAAAATATTTTTGACTAAAAGATTTATTATGGCTTTACTTTACTTGGATAGTACAACATTTCAGTATTTTATTTTATTAATAAAATATTTAAAATTCAACATGAATACACTTGTTTTTAGGAGATTTAAAAACATCGTTCTTGTGGGTGAGGTTTTTATTCCAAAATTTATTTTTTTCCTAAATAACAACACTCATCATCGCGTGGCAATATAGCTAAAATTTGGTTCTACCCTAATGTACATTTGTATTTTTGTACGGAAGTGTGTACGCACATGTACGAGTATTAAAATAAAAAAAAATAATAGAAATTGTCATATAATAAATGACGATGAGATAGATGATGTTCAGGTAAAACTTTTGTTATAAATTAAGTTGTTTTATTTAAATTTTTTAATTCTCACTTTGTTTATGATACCCTACATTTGTAAAATTCTGATAAGAAACTTGAATAGCTCACAATTTGCTGGAGATGTTTCAAAACAATTTATTATATCAAGAGTCAAAATTATTTCTGTAGAATTCGTTCATATGAGAAAACGATGAATATGATTTGTGCATGATTGACTTGAATCTGTAAATTTCTAAAGTTGATTTTTGAAACCTTGATTTTGATTTGAAAAAGTCCGAATTTTAAGTTAAAACTTTCTTAGAGGCCTGTCATTGCCAGACATGCATTCCACAATAATGATCTAAGTGTGATGTGATCCTCATGAAGAAAACGGGGAAGGCCATTGTACTATAAGACCTAATCCCCTACGATCTAAAAATACTGGAGAGGAACGTTCTTATAAGAAGAACTATTTCCAATATATTATTTATATTATTATTACGAATAAACGTAAATATTAATTAAACCGAATTAGTGTATATTTCACAATAAATTCAATATATTTGCCTTCGTGTGTATTGAAAGAGCGTTTAGCAACATCAACTTGATGGTAATCATGCGGCCGGTTGATAGATCTTGGAATGGAATCTTATGAATGTGTTTCTGAAAAATACTGAAACCCATGAAAAACTCAGAAGTTTCTTAACGAGGTGAATATATGATATTAAAAGAGCAACGTAGGACTCTTCTACAAAAGCTATAAAATTCCATCCTTTAGGATAATTTAGAATTGAGAGATGGTCGAACAATATTCCTACTTATACTTTTTTAGCCGACTTAAAAACCAAAAAGAGGAAAAAATATCAAATATGGACCGATTTTCAAAATAGTTTATTTTTTGTTTGAACTGGTTTGGTTAAAGTTTTGTTCTATAATTTTCTTTTTATTGAAGGGCTAGTTGGTACCCCCGGGAATATCGCGGGGGGAAGTTGTGCCCTCGAAATATTGATTGTCGTATAAAAAATTCCTTTAAGGATTTTTTTTTTTTGTTAGAAAGGGTTTGCTTCTAGTTTGAACCCATATTTATATATAGATTTTCGCTTAAGCCCGATGCTCCGATTTTCATTTTAAATTTCTTTTTATATTTGAAACTGTTTCCTTGCGGTACCGTCCATAATAAATAATTTTTTTTTATAGAAGCGGCAAGTTTCTCACTCGAAATATTGATAATCGCGTACCACCAAAATTAATGCATCGATTTAGAAAATCTACACTCGCAGTTTGGCCGCCAATAATGTTGATTTATAAATAAATCCGCTATTTATGGGTTAATTTTCATGTTTTTTGTTTAAGAAAGTACTTTAATCTTCCATAGAAATAAACTAGAAAGTAATTAAATCGGTTTCTGAATTCATAGTTGCGTTGATTTTGCAGTCCTTTCGATTGGCTTTTTGTATTGAAGTTAGTTGTTTTTTTGTCAAAAATATCAAACTATTCTTTAGGGTACATCATGAGACCGCCGCAGACATTTTTTATTGTTGTCTTATAATTTAGCTTTTTTATTATTTTAAGTTCTATTAAATATGCATAACTTTGTATGATATTTTTGTTTTAAATAAAGCTCCAAAATTATTGTAAGTTGATTTATTAAGTTGTAAATACACAAGAAAAAGAAACTTTTATTTGTATGACAAAAACAGTTGAGGAAACGGAAATAAACTCAAGGGGCACACAAAGTATGTATTCTGTTGTAAAAGCAAAGATATGACTAGTGCATGTAGAGAGTTTGTAAGAAAACAAAAAGGAATTTAAAGCCGAACAAAGCAACTTGCTTAAACAAATTTTCTCAAAAATAAAATCAAATTTTTATCTTGAAATTTCAAAAAACCAAATATGTATGTATGTAAATGTGGTCACCAAATAATTATTTCAGGTTTACATTTACAATAAAAACTACAAAAACATCACCTTTTATAGAGAGTTTAAGCCAAAAATCATTATTTTCTTCTAATAAAACTTAAGCACTGTTAAGTGTAAAGATCCCATACCTAAAAAGCATTGTTTTTCGAAAACAATAGAAAGGAAAAAAAAATTAGATGTTGAATAGAATAAAAATGTTCTACATACGAGTTTATAAAAGGTTTGTTAGCATGTTCTTTTAACATAATTCCCATTTATTTTCCTCCATTACTACTGCATGTACTTTTAATGAAAACTAAAACTTATTTGTTTTTGTTAAGGTACTGTACGATCGAGTAACTAGAAAATGTTTTTAGGAAGGCTTCAACAAATATTACTTTTAATGTTTGTTTTTTTTTTTTTATTTATAATTGTTAACTTTGTACAACACAAGTCATTAGTAGCTTAATATGAAGCATAAGAAAAATTAACAATAAGGCAGAGCGGTAAGGTGGACATCAAATTATTTTTAAGTCAATATGCAGACATGGGCGTATACAACTATCTCTTCTGTAAGTCTTACTGATTTCACTTATTTGTGTTGACAGCAAAGGGAATAAATTTAATAACCGATTCTGGCCTATTAAAGTATAATGAGAACGAGCCCTACGTATGCTCGAAGAGTGGATTCCGTTTTCTCATCCATGCAGATCACTTTTCAACAAAGGATAGTTTAGAGAATTATGGATATCAATATCAGTTTCCGTGATCTTAAAATAAGAATGTATAAAGTAGTTTATCGATCGACCTATTTGTAATATTAAACAAAAATTTTGTCGTTTTAATTAAAATAAGAATTTATAAGACCTGCATCAAACGCATACTCATTTAGGGATGTCAAATGACTGTGGTGTCTGAATGCTCACGCCACAAAGAGGCATCAACGGTTTGTCTTACGTTGTCTATGCCATATTATCCGAGCTGAGCTTCTTTACATAACAGTGTAGACTCCAATTCACCAGGGCATCGTAAGACGAATATTCAGATGTATTGCCCACACACTTATATCAACAAACATTACCGCAATCGCTAATCTGATGTATATCACACAAAACTCCCATCGACGAGGACGCCCGAAACCTCCTTGTTACGAAGCTGTTCAAAAAGCTCCCGATCGTAAACGATGGAAATCTCTTTAGGCCGTTTGCTCTCAAGCTGGATAATAGGACAACATCATCAAGAACATTGATTGATTGATTGATTGGTTCTCGGGAAAATAAAGGACACTGCGACCATGAAGATCTATTGTATCCCCTGCAAGGTGCTTTAGCACCTCAGCCAGACCCACTCTCCTTAGGAATCTCAAGATTGCCAGTGGTCCTAGCATTGGCAGTTCCCAGTCCTCCAATAGGTGCTTGCCCAATTGGCTATGTCTTCTGTGGCACAACGATTCACAGTCCTTCAGAACATGCTCTGGAGTTTCATCCTCATAATCACAGAACATACTAGTTAGCCTCATGTAGCGTGGATTATAAAGATGTTGGATGATTTACGCGTTTTTTAAAGTCTTCGTTTGTTATATTTAGATTCTAAATTTTAGAATAAGAACTAATTATTATTTTAAATTTCGAATAAACTGAAAAAGCTTCTAGTTTTTTTTTTGGTACAAAAATATACAAAAAATATAAAAATATCGTGGTCATTGTGCTGCGAGGAATACTTGCTCCGTTGAATACACAAAATAATTTTACAAAAGAGAGTATGAGGTAGCACAGCACATGCCTTCTCATATTATTTGTTCTTCTTTATGTACCCAGTTCATAAGACTGAGAGATTAGTGCTGGACTTATAAGTATAAATTAAACAGATTCATATCGAATAGAAATTGTTTGTTGTGTTGCTTGTATAAGTTTTTTTTTTTAATTATTGTGCTCTAGTAATTCTCGGTTATTCATTGATAGTTTGTGTGTAGGCAAATGAGTATGAAAACTTTTCAAGCAATTATGGTAAAGATCTGCTGATGAGTTGGTATTAGCAAACCAATGAAATGCCCTAATAAATTAGCTGAACCATAAAAAATAAATTAATTTTAGAAAACAAAAATTCTTGAGTATTACACGAATAAAATGTTATGTTTTAGAAATTAAACATAATATTCCATACAATTTTTACCTCAGCCTGCACAATTCTTAATTCTAAACAAAAACAGCACAGAATTCCAAACCTAAGTAAATAATCAATTTGCTTTAAGGGATTTGAAAAATCTATGAAAACAAAAACAGCAACCATATAAAGAAATAGCAACATACAGACATAAATATATGTATACATATTTAGAAAAGGTAACTTTTTAATGAATGATCTTGGGAATACAAATGAAAAGGAAAACAATACAAGAAAACATTAAAACAAACATTAGGACACTACAGGTGTAAAACTAATGTTTAAAAACAAAAATGAAAATTTTCTTTAAGCAAATTGTGATAAGGATTCGATAGAATACAAAAAGAGATAAACACACATTCGCAGATTAATATGAATCAAACGTAGCCGAGGAAAATAAGACCCAAAAGAAACCGTATGAATTCAATTTTTAATAAAAAGATTCAAGATTCCTACATGAGTGGGAAGAAGTTGCAAAGAAACAATGTGGGATTAAAGAAAAAAAAACTATGTGGCATTATTTTTGATTTAAATATACACACATACATACATACACACATTTTTGTGTTCTCATAACTTGCTTTGTGCTTTGTTTCGTTTCGTTTCTTTAATTTTTCTTTAATAATCCCCTGTCAAAATCACTGTCGTTTGACACCTTGTCAATTGTTTGGATTGAATACATCATCCACAAAGGCCAGAAGATTTTCAATGGATTATTACAAAATTTAATTAAAATAATTTTTGGAAATATTTGAGGCTACAAATCCCTCAAGGCGGTTTAAATAAACTTTTGCATATAAAAAAATTCAGCTAAAGCAACTGTTTAGGAGACACCGAACCGACACCGAGAAACACTGGTGGTATCATCTTATGTATGGTCCTTCGCAACGTATAGTGATTTTGACATCACAACTATGACTTCACGGTTAAATCATCGAAATATGCCTCAAATGTCTGGTACTATAAATTATGCTGTTCTAAGTTGAAACATCCTAAAGCGACACCATCTTGAGACTTACATACATACATACATATTGTACCAAAAAAGGTGGAAGTTGAAAATTGTGCCAAAATACCGCTATTTATGGACCGAAAAAATTAGGGTATTTGCAAGGTTAAATTTAAACTATTTTCCGTCTGTCATTTTCTGTTTTGAAGATGGGCTTTTTTTTAAGAACTATTTAACAAATGTTTGCCTTTTTTATTTAGGACCAGCACTCAAGAGACGACCCTTACTTATGCAATGCATTGTGCCAGAGCTTAGGGAAAGGGATAGGGTAGAGAAGATAGATATTGATAATGTATAGGGCTTAACTCTTTTTACAACTTTGCTATTGCGCGTTTTTTTTTTTAATTTTTGGAGCAGTCTTTCTGCGTCTCTGGTGATAAATAGAGGCTTTAAATTGCTTAAGCTGTATGAGCAGGCATTTTATTTATTTTATTTTACTTACTTCGTCGACGTTTCTGCTAACCGACAACAAAATCTCTGTAAATATTAACTTTCAACTCCCGCATTGGGTGCCCTACAACAAATTTCTTTCTTTCAACCCACACCGACAAAAAAAAAATTGTAAAAGAAATTCCGTATTAATAACAGAAGCAGACGATGCTGTTGGTTAATTGTAACAATCACCAACACTTCAACGTTGTTCAAACAAAATACACACTGTTTACACTGACAACATTACAGAATTACAAACTAAAATGAAAAAGAAGAAACGGCTTCTTAGGAAAATGAACGACGCAAAGTATTAAAAACACAAAACAAAAAAAGTAAACAAGAAAACGAAATAAAATTTGTCGCATTTCTTTGAATTAATTTTGTAATTATTTATTTTATTTTACCTTAAACAAAATAGAAAAAAAAATAATTATTATTTGTTTGGCGGTTAATTTTTTGATATTTTTTGTTGAGTGTACTTATTTAAAATGTCATGGAAGGCAAAGTTAAATAAAAATCCCTAAGTTGAAATAACAAAGGGTAAGCTTCCGTGGAGAGATAAACTGTACTACAGACTGCAATAATGCTACTTCAGATATACCGATTTTATTTTCTAAGTTAACATAACCTTAAAATTGTAATGAGGGTTACTCTATGAGTTTGAACTTAAGTAGAAAAAAGAGACAAACTCAACAATTTTTATTTAAATATAACCAAAAATCAGAAAAAGCTGACATTGTAAAATATACATAGCTCAATGATAACTCTAGAAATTTAGTAGTAATTCCGTAATTCCCGTATTCCATTTTCATTGAAATTGAAACAGCATATTTCTCGGTTTTATTTATATCGTCGCGGTAATAAGATTCCTTAATGTCCTCGAAATAGGAGTTTGTTTCAAAGACAACCTCTTCGTTTGATACAAATCTCTTAACAGCTAGTCCTTTTTTTTTTTTTTTAATTTTGAGAGTATGTTGGATGAGGCACGACTTATAAGTCATATTGACTATAGAAGCGTGCAACCATCCAGTGTCGTGAGAGAACCAGAAATTTTTCTTTGCTATATGATGTCATGTTTGCTATAAATCAATACTGAATATATTCAAAAGCTCTATGTAATAGTCAGTTATTACCGTATTAACTTTCCTAAGGTAAGCGACTGCATGAATACTTAAAAAACTCTGGGTTTATCTCTTCTGGCCTCTTTGGTCACTGATGTATTGTGATGGATACCGCTGATAGTTTTTTCATATCCAAATATTTATGCAAAATGTAGTATTATCACTCAGTTGAGATGCCTTTAGCCTCAGACTCTCTTAACTTAAGAAGGATTTTGCCGTTCGAAAATTAAGTTCGCGACATTCAAAAGACCTTGGGCTAACACAGATTTTGTTAGATACTGAACCGATTCGGTTCAATATATTTTAATAATTTTCGAAATAAACAGTTTTTTATCTTAATAAATTTAAAACTACAGTCCCGATCAATTCTAATCTCGACTGCAAAATAATTGATTAAATTCGATTTACATATTTATTTGAGATATTCTTGATGGATATTTTCGAAAAAAAACGCATCAAATAACGCATCACCAAAAACTCATATCAATGCGTTTTATTCAGATTCATTTAAATACTTTTATGGGTTTGAAAATCTATGTGGAATTTTCTTAAAAGTGATTTGAACGATCTCGGTGTCAAAAAATTTCGAAAAAAAGTGGTTTATGAGATTTATGAGAACTTACTGTAAAACACTTTTTGTGAAAGTGATTTTACGGGTTTACCAATATCTTTTGTAATTGAAAGACTGCCTCGAATGCCGAATATTTTATATGAAGGCTGGGGTTAAGGTCAAACATATGCCACATTTTAAAACTAATTCTTCATCAAATTGGTGTTTAGTCTGTCATTACTAGGCCGATAGACCGATAGACCAATATCATGTATAATCTAGTGATATTAAACTCCGGGTCTATTTTATTGCTTTTTCTAAAGACTCCCTTTTATCAAATTGGGGTCCGCAAGTCGATAGTGACAATATGATCCCACATACCACAAGTCCACATTCCCGGCTGTGTCATCGGTGCAAGAATAAAAGTTGTATCCATTTTGTCCATCGATATTAACATTTTTTCGTTAGAAAATATAACTTTCAACCAATTATACGATCACGTCGTTCTATTATTTACAAATGGGAGATGCTGATTTTTACGATTTTCATTAAATGGGGGTTTCCTTTGAAGCTAGAAGACTTCTAAAGTCTCCAAATGTTTTAAATTTTTTGCAGCGTTGTTGCCATTTTGTTGCGTCCTCTTGCACTTTTACCATATCATAGCTGTTACACTAAGGATCCTTATATTTTGTCTTCACACACATGAAAATATACAGAATTGATCAAACGTATGTGCAATGCTATAAGGTCTTTCCCGGATAGAGGCAGAGAAAATATTATCGGGACTGCCGGAAATTAAAATGTACTAGAAAATGCGACATTTTTGCTCCGATGTCTACAAAGCAAATTATATCAGATGTTTTGGTTTCCAACCTTTTAGGCAAATCATCAACATCATGAAGTTTTCTAATTTGAATTAATGTCGGAAATTTTAAGGTTGCTGAATTTTTTCTATTTTTTCTTTTACTCTACAAGAGATGAGTTTTCTTACATTCTTGAAGAGTAAACTTACACATGCATATATAATTTCATTTCCCATTCTTTAATTTTATTTAATTAAACATATTTCGCAGTCTTCTTTTAGTTAATAAATTGTTTAGTTTTTTTTTTTATTTAATCTACGTACATACAACCCACAAATGTTGTCCTCTAGTAAGACCATCATCAATCATTCGAGAAACCACCCAAATGTAAAAAGAATATCCCAACATCCTTTATTTTCTCTCTGCTCCCATTATTTTCTAATCACTTGCTTTCATTATTTTGCAATTATCATAAAATCAATAATCATTTTTTTTTTCTTTTTTTATTAAATTATTTTTCCCAGTCATGGTAGTCGCAAACAATCATACTCATGCTGGCATTAAAGTATAATCGATGTTTAAATAATGTTCCAATGGAAACTCTATGGATATACTAGTAAGTAGAACTTATCAATCATGTTTTTTTGTTTTCGTAAAGGAAACTTTTATTTTTGTTTTCCATGAGACTCGTTTACATTGTAATCCTTTAAATTTATGCGTAACAAAGTAAGCAATTCATCAATTTGCTGTTGCAATTTCATTTCTTATTGTAGAGTTTAATGTATAAAAAGTATGTATATTTGGAAACTATGCGACATTAAGGGTTGTTGAGAAATTTGAGTTAGAAAAATACAATTTCGTGTTTAAAATTTGTAAAAGACAAACGAATTTTAAATCAAAGCGTACGGTAGAGGATAGTGAGCTGGCAAAAAACTTGTCACTATAGAGACCAGTTCCTAAGTGGTGGATATAATTCTAGATTTAACTAAAACTGTCTTTATAAAAGCATTGCACATATTTTGACGCATTTAAGCGGGACATACGAGTAATTTGAGCGAACATCGGATAAATGTGCTGATGATGAATTTCAAAATAGTAGGGTAAAATATATGCGAATTCAATAAAATGTACCAATAACAATTGAAGTTGGTTGTATTATTGTTTTTTTTTTAAATTTTTTTTTAAATATTTTCTATGATAATATTAAAAAAAAATTATTTACATCAGAAATTTTTCGCAGTAAAGTTTAGTAAAACAAGAAAACATATGATTCAAAATGTAAACAAACAAAAAGTGTGCAATTTATGACTAAAATATTTATCAAAGTAAAAATTTAAGTAAAAATAAAACAAAACTAAAAGTAAATTAACATTAAATTGAACTTGTTTGTGAAACAATTACCTACATGCCTTTTAATGGAAAATAAAAGTTATTTTAGTTTTGTGGAGTTGTTATTTTAATTCTTTGGAGTTGTGAATTTCTAAAGTATGTACTTGTGTACTTAGTAATGCAAAAACAAATATTCATGTACTTTAAATAAATTTAACCACACACAAATATGAAAAATCAAATAAAATAAAAAAGAAGAAATGGGAAAGATTACATAAATTAAATTGTTTATATTTTATTACAATATTTGTGTTATGAAATGTATTTATTTAATCGAGTAGCGATGAATAAATTGTTCAAATATCCAAAAATGTAGAAATTGTTCAACACTACACATCTTTTCCATCAGCTGTTGCCTAAATCTTACGAATTTTTACTATTTTTCCGTTCGCGTACTTTTTTGGTCAAACATTTTTTTGGACAGTAAATTGTGCTGTTTACTCGTTTATTACTCATTTACTGCATTTTACTGTAAAAGTAAACAAACGGACCTATTATTTATGAAAACGTTCATTGTCATTTAAATCTTTGGCACACAGTTTCCAATTGACAAACGGTGCATTTTTGGACTGTAATTATCATTTCTTATGTTTTATTTAAAATATGACATTAGAAACTAATTTTTAGGGAAAAATACGGGGTTCCAAAATGTCCAAAATTGTTTCTTTTATATCTTTCTTCTTTTTGTTCTTTTATATTGTTATTTTTGCACTCTTTGTATTATTACGTCGGTAAAAATAATAAAAAAAAATTTACGAAAACATGAAACAAAGATAACAAATGAAAAAAACATTAAATAAATAAAAACCGGCACAACGAAAAATAGAGACTGAAACCAGCAAAAAAGCGCTAAAATGGGAAAAAAATGGACGGAACCGAAGAAATCACCAAAACGGAATAGAGTATTATTGCATAAGTGTCCACATTATAAAAATCTAATTTTGCAATTTTTGTATTTATACCACCACAGAAAAATTTATTTTCAATATTTTTAACTTAAAAAATTGTAATACATCCACATATGTATGTATGTATTAATTTAATTTTCGGTTTATTTTGTTTTTCATATAATTGAAGAAATACAATAAAACGTCATATACACATAGAACCCAGTGCGAATTGCAAGGCAAAAACCAAGAATCGCAACAAATAAAATTGCAAGTCTGGACGGGGACTAACAGTGAAACAAATAAATGTATGTATAACAGTTTAACCGACTTAAAAAAAAAGAAGGAGGTCATTAATTCATGTGTATTTTTTCGTATTGCTGCACACATATCTTTGAAAGGATTGCAGTTTGGTCACATAATTTTTTTTCGAATTCGGACGGGTAATTTTATGATTTGACGAATTGTTTGAAAATTGTTTTTTTTTAATCGGCTGGGCAATACTGAAATATTGCATAGCTTCCTCCTTCTAAAAGGACTCTTCGTTTGAGGTGCTCGTATCAGTAAGTCCAGATAGTAGCTCTGGATTAAATCGAACCAAACGAGCTTCAGGTATTTCTTTTGGCAAACGATTACATCGGATTTAAAACTTATGGCGTATTCTTTTCTGAGTAATATCCTGCATTTATTCTGCCTTCTGTATATCTTTCTGTTCTTTTCTGCAAAATATATGCTATTTTAAAAGCGTAACGCGTTCTTTTCTCATGCTGTTACCCTTGAGAAGAAAAAATATTTTACATGTTCAACCCTCATTTTAATTAAAGGGACATAATTGCAGCATTATATCAAGACCTGGTTTTATTATTGTTACTTTATTGATTAAAGCTAACATTTATGTTCTTTTGTAAGCGTTAAATATGCAACACTTCCTAGAAGTCGGGTGAACATTTAAAAATATTGCCAAATTATATGTAACATTTATGGAACATTTTATTTTTAGAAAAGAAAACGCCATTAGTCATATCTGCATACGTTTTGTAATTTTTAAAATTGACACTTTGCATTGAATTCGGCTGTTTTAGCATGCCCTTAAGCTTTCACTTTGGTGCATTTTTATATTTTATTATAGAATTATTCACGATATACTACGTATGAGAGATAAATAGATCAAGGGCATAACGAAAAAAGTACTGAGCCCAAATCTTTACATCCGTTAACGTACAACTCGACACGTAATTTCCCATTCAATTATACACTTGTTACATGGCGAACGAATTTTCCGAAATTTCGGGGAGAATACGCCAAAGACCATTGTTATATTTTTATTTTCTTTTTATTAATTTTTACGAAGAAATCTTAAATTTAATGAATGTGTTATTTTTAGAGGAAAGAATGCTTCGAAATGATAAAAAAAACGCATTTTGTATGAAAAAAGAAAAAAAACATTAAAAATATCATAAGATTGTTCTTACAAATTGGTTTTTGGTAAATTATTAACGCCTGCAATTTCATATTCATCATTTTGCATCATTTTCTTGTGATCATCATCTAGAAAATTTTCCCATTCAGAAACTAAATTGGAATTTGCATCTAACAGACGTTCTACGATATTTGTTTGATCAAAAAACAATTTATTGTTTTTAGTATTCAGAAATTCTTTTGTACTTGTGGCATTGTTTGCGGGAGGGCCATGCAAACTTTGGGTTATTTCTTGATTCTTTTGCGAGAGTTGACAAAGAGAGCATTTAGGCTGTTGCAAGAATTTAGTTTTTAGCGCATGCAAAGCTATACGATCTTGAGTTAGCAGTAAACGTTCTTGTGATAAATGCGTTTCCTTTTCGCCAATTTCATTAGATCTCTGCTGCAACAGTTGTAATTTATTTTGATAAAATTTTTCAGCGATTTTGGCTTTTTGTTGAGATTCTTGGGCCACCCTCTCAGCCATACGATATGATAATAGCTCTTGATGTAAATCATCTTCCCGAACATTGAGAGCATGTTCCTTGTCGCATAAGTCTCGTTTTTGTTGTTCTAGCTCGCGTTGAATCTTAAAAAAACGTTCTCTTTCCAAGTCAGCTTTGCGTGCTGCATCTTGTGCCACTTGCATGGCCGCCTCTACTTCCATGCGTTCTTTCTGCATGTCTGTATTGTTTTCTAAACGTTTTTCCAAAGCGAATTTCAATTTTTCCGTTTGCAGTTGAGCTCTTTCTTCTTGAAGTTGAACTTGCAATTTTTGTGTCTCCAATAATTGTTGTTCTTTCAGATCTTTGATTCTTTCTTCATCTCTTAGCATTTGCTCTCGCAGAAATTCTTTTTCTTTATTAAAAGCCATTTTTTCAGCATCAATGCTGCTTAATTTCTGCCTCAACTGCCAGTTTTCTTCAGCTGAATCTTTGGACATTTTGGTCATTTGTAATTCTAAATTGCTAATCAAATCCATGAGTCTTTGTTTTTCCACTTCATTAGATTCCTCGGTAATTTTGAGTCTCCGCTCTCTGTCCTCAACTTTCTTTTCACGGTGTTCAAGGCTTTTCTCTCTTTCCAAATGTAGAGTTTCTATTTTGCTGTGCATATTCTCTTTAAGATCCTTCAGACCTCCGGATAAATCTTGAAGATTATCAGAGGCAACTTTTAGACAATCCAAATAGGAACCATTCTCCTGTACAGCTGCAAACTCTAACATTTTTGCTTGTCTAATATTGTCCAACATGCGGTGATGGTCTTCTTTCAGCATTTCCAAATCTTCTTCTTGGTTTTTTCTTAACTTACGTAGATCATCTTCATGATCCTGTTTCAAGTTTGACAATTCATCTTCGTAGTTCTTTTTAAGAGTATTTTTCTCTTGTTCAAGTACATCGATTTTATTTTGAAAATAAGTTTGCAGGTCATTTAGTTCAGACTTCAAGCGTTTTTCTACATTTGCCAGAAGTTCCTCAAGAACTTCAATTTGTTTTCTAAGAAAGAAAAAATAGATGAAACCGAAGCTAAAAATTAAACATTTAATAGAAAACTTACTTGTAGGATCTTTCCATGAGCTCTATTTCTCTCTCGTAGTTACTCTTTGTGTTGGCTATCAGTTCCTCTAATCGAAGATTTTCCAATTCCAAACGTTTGTTGTCAGATTCAAATTGTATTAATTCCAAAGTAGTTTGTTTCTCCCTTTCGTAACTTTTTAAGGGTGCTTCTGTTTCTATATTCTCCTCAGTGTTAATCCTTTTAGCCGACAAACTACTTTCAATATTGAAATCATGTAAATTTTGTAACAATGGTGGTTGAGTCATCATGACATGCAGATGATTATTAATTCTTTGCTGTTGCTGTTTAATTAAATCCTCTAATTGTTGATGTCTTTGCATTTGCTGCTGGAAAAGGCTTTGAAATTGGTGCTCTTGTTGCTGCAATAGTGAATCCTGTTTACGTTGCATTTCCATTAAAACTCGCTCCTGCTGTTTCATGTGCGTAGCCATCATTAGTTGCTGTTCTTGATATTTAAGGGTTGAACAATTTTGTTGCGTTTCGAAATTTAATGCGTTCATAAGAACAAAGTTTTTGCTTGTGGTATCGATCATATATTGCTCATTTGTTGGCAGCAGTTCATCCTTTTTTCCTCCCTCTTCTTGATGTTCCTGCCGAAGCTCGATATCGTTTTCTACTGGCGTTTCATTGTTTTCAGATAATTTTATTTTATCAACAGACTCTTTAGTAGAGGATTTGGTTGGTTTTATTTTTGTGGGTGTTTCTAAATTGACGTCCGCTTTCGAAGTTTCACTTTCCAATTCTCTGGACAAACCCAACCAGTCAGCTGTTGTGGCTCTTTTTTGTGCTTTTGGTGATGCTACAAGCGAAGTTGTTTTAGATGTATCTTTATCCTTAGCAAATAAGCCTAAGGGATCTGGATTTTGTACACTAGACATATTAGATGTTCTACGACCCTGAGAAGTTTTCGGTCTTCCCGCTTGAGATTGGAAAATATTCGAGTTGTCTGTTGTTGTATCAGTGGATTGTCTAGATATTGTGTTTCTCGCATTTGAGGCAGTCTGTGGCCTATTTGTTTCTAAAGGTCCTAGCAAATCGTCGAAAAGGTTTTGTGATTTTCCTACAGCTTTTGGTTTCTTAGGATCAAAACCTAAGTCATCATCGTCTTCGATCTCTTTCCGTATTCCTGTTTGACTTCCGGAAGCTTTTGCGCCGAGTGTATGAGTTTTCTTGACCGCAGTTGTTCGACCATCATTTTTATCGTCTAATCCAAAAATATCTTCCAGAGGATCAAGTATTTTAGATGTTTTTTGTTGAGTTGACTGATTGGATTTTTTAGTATTGAAAAAACTATCGAAGTCATCATTATTGTCATTTAAGTCCATGACGGATATATTTTAATTTTATTTTAATTGCAATCTATTAGTTCATAATGAATAAAAATAACCGTTGGGCTGTTTTCCAAAACGTATCAGTACAAAGTTTGCTTACAATTGCGCTGCGGTATTTACAACGTGTATATATACAATGTTGCTAAACATTGTATCAGTGTTTAAATCGATGCTTTAAATTGTTTATTTTTTTTTTTCTTTTGCGTTTATTATTTAATAATAAAGCACAAGATCTCTTTCTTTTAAAAAAAACAACGAACAAAACAATTGAATTTTTGTTTTCAATATATCGCTACCCCTTTGTGTAACACCGTGATAAATTACATATCGCACTTGATCAACAAGAGGGTATTAACTCAAAATTTTAAAATTTTTAGTAGGGGCAAACAAAAAACATTTTTTAATACTACTCTTCTATCTCAAAGGGAGATACGACTGTATTTTTTTTGGGAAAGAGTGGAGAAAATGGTGTAATATTTTTACAGTGTGTATATATGACCAATGTACATCGATTTCTTGCAAAAAACGAAAATTTAAATATTTTGAGTTAATATCCTCTTGTTGATCAAGTGCGATATGTGTTAAATGTTGACCTGATATTATTAAAATTAATGTTTGAATAGTACCCTACAGGTGAATCATCAGTAAGAATTATTTACTATACGATACGGTACTTTTTGATAAAAAGAGGTTCTAGAATTTAATTTCTTATAAAAACTTAAAAATTGCCCCCAAATTAAAAATGAAAAGTTGTCCCAAATTAAAAATGTCAACCAAATAGGAAAAATTACCTCAAATTCAAAAATAAAATAATTAGAAATTGCACCAAAATTATTTTTTGTTGTTTTTAAAGGAAAAAAATTTCCGGTAATTTTTTTTTCAGTTTGGGGCCTTGAGATAATTGTGTAATGATTTATTATATTTATATATGTATGTAAAACAACAGTCGTTTATAAAGAAAGTTTAAAAAATTTTTGAAAGCTGATACAAAATAAATATCAGTTGGCATTTGTGCAAAATGGGTGTGATACGTAACACCCCGGCCAGACGAGCAATTTCATATTTCATGTGTCTTAATACAAGCAATAACATCGGCTGAATTAAGATGTCAAATTGATAGTGTTCAAATATGTACGCATGGATCTGTTGGTAGGAAAATCGTAGAGTTTAAAAATTTTACTGAAAAAGGTTGTGCATTATTTGTATTGCAAATTTTAATTACGGGCTTAATTTAAAAAAAAAAATTCACTATTATCAATAGTATGAATCATGACACAATCAATTGCAATTCTATCATGGTATGAATGTTTATGTACGTTTGTGTTTTTATATTTTTTTCCTATTTGCCCAAAAAAATTATTTTCAAACAAATAATAATTAAATTTGACAGCATGTGTCAGAACATTATTGCTCAGCAATGAGTTTTAGCATTTGATGCTGAATAGATATGTATTCAAACACATATTCGTGCTGCCTACACGTTAATATCTTGTGTTGGCAACAGAATTTGACAATCATTGCCCAACTTATTGATCGTGTGGTCGGGGGTTGTAAAAACTCGCAATGATGTTACCAAACTAAAATCGTGGAGAGAAATTACAAACACTCTTGAATTTTATTTCTGTTAAAAAATTGGTTAAATAGTTGATATTCTTTCCCAAGTAGTAGCCATCTTCATAAGTTGTAAAATCGAAAAAACGAACAGTGATGAGAGGTGTAGCTTGCTTGAAATCTGTATACTGATACGTTCTGCTTATATGATTGTAATAGTTATTGTATCATGGAAACTACCTTATATAGTGCAGTTGCGGCCTTTTGCATTTTAGGTGACGGTATGTACATACATACATATTTATCAGTTCAAATCATACATACATATGTAGGTGAGCGTTTTCAAATATGTACTAAATTAAAACTTTCTCTACAATATTTCATGGATATGTACCGGTCAGTTTTTGAGATAACGACATTTTTACGTAAAAAGTGAGATTAAAAATGTTTAAAAATACATTTGACTGAGACGCACCTTCATTATGTTATGCTACCGATTAATATATAACACACGAATACCGTTTTTCAAAATTGCGACCATATCTAATATAATATATGTAACAAAAATTTATTTTTGTAACTAAATTTGTGATTAGAAACAGTGTATAGATTTATCTCTCAAATCTTGAGAGGAGTTAAATGTATAGCCCTTAATTTAGATAATGGTTAATTATTTGTTGTCATTTAGTTTATTTTGATGTTTTTATTTGTTTGTTTAGCTTCTGCTGAAAGTTGTACCGCTTTTTATTGCTTTATAAATATAAATATATTCAGACTAATTACACAAAACACAACCTTACTTGTTCAATATATAAAAGATATAAATACGTTTTGTTTACACGCTCAAGCGTTTCCTGGCAACCCTTTCTAAGCTAAATCTGGAATCGAAAGCGGATTATCTGGCAATGCTGTTAAAGTTAGAGAGCCTTTGGTTAAATTATCAATAACATGTCTGTTCTAACAGCTGTAACATTAATATAAACACAAAGAGCTGGACGGTGGTAGTAAAACGTAATCATTGGTTTTTTTTTGTGAAATAGTTAGAAAACTCCATGAACTTCTGTAAAAAAATACAATATTTTTCAATAAAAGCCTTCAAAAATGATGAAATTTTCTAGACAGTTATATTTGCAATGTTTAGAGTTTTTAAAAACGAAATCATCACAACGGTTTTATGCAACACAACCGCCTCGAGGGAATCCCGCCGCAGAAGCTGCTCAAAAAAAGAATTTAAAATCGACTTTATATTATGTTACAGCAGGAGGCGTATTAGTGGTCGGCTTAAGTTACGCCGCCGTACCACTTTATAGTATATTTTGTCAGGTAAATCAAATTTTTGGAGGGTTTTCTAAAAATTATTAGTTTGCATTGCTTAGGCCTATAGTTACGGTGGCACCATCAATCAAGTTCACGACGGGAGCAAGGTAGAAACAATGGAAAAAATTCCAGATCGCATTTTACGCATACGTTTTAATGCAGATTTGGCTTCATCAATGCGATGGAATTTTAAACCTCAACAATATGAAATTAAAGTAGTCCCAGGAGAAACAGCTTTGGCTTTCTACACTGCTAAAAATCCCACAGACACACCTGTGGTAGGCATAAGCACCTATAATGTTATACCTTTCGAAGCAGGTGCCTACTTCAATAAGATACAATGTTTTTGCTTTGAGGAACAGCAATTAAACCCGCATGAAGAGGTATGATTGTAAATAATTACAAGAATAGAAAAATACTTACCATTTTAAACGATGTTGTCTCTGCATTTTATAGGTAGATATGCCGGTTTTCTTTTATATCGATCCCGAGTATGTTAAAGATCCAAAAATGGAGAACGTTGACACTATTGTGTTATCATATACGTTCTTTGAAGCTAAAGAGGGCTTAAAACTGAATTTTCCCTCATATGCTAAACCTCATAACACGTAATAAATAAACCGATTGTTAATAAAGTTTTTGTAAATAGTATATGAAACATGAATGAATTACAAGCACATTTATATCAACGTAATTGAATTATTTATTTTTGGAATAAATTTGCGTAAATACCTTTGTCAGAAGTGCTATAAAAGTTGCCAGATATACAATTAGAAGCCTTCTTTTAACTTATATGCATAACATTTAGCCAAGCCAAATTTATATAAATTTACTTTAGTTTAATAGGAAAAACGAAATATACAGCAATTTAATAACACTCATGTTCGACTTGGTAAATCACTTATGATATTTATTAATATTTTTTACTAGTTCACACTATATTAACTTTATTTTTTTGGTTGAACAAACTATTTTCACTTTTACATCACAATTGAACCGCCATGTTTGAGACTTACAGACTATTTATTGGTTGCAGCAGTGCTTTCAAAATGTATAGAGCCAGTTATTTATTATTGTCAAATTACGGTAATCTATAACATCTCTGTACTTTTAGTTATAATTATTATTAGTGTTCACAAAATTTTTTAACTGTAAATTATACAATCTCCGATATAAAGGAAAACATTGTATAATAAAGCGCACTTAGCCTACAAAAAAGAAATCAATTATACTCTTAAAACTGCTAGAACCAGAAGATTCAAGTGTAGGTAAATTTATTTACGGAAGAGAATAATATTGTTATACAAGAAAATAACGTTCATTTACTTTTAAGGTTTGAGGCATCTGCTTGCTACCATCTCTGTGTTAGAGTATAATTTAAAGAGCCGGTTTTTTCATCTGGCAGCACAACTTACATTACTTTATTAAAAGTTTATTGTTTTCTTGTTATGCGTAATGAGATGTGCATTTTAAAATAGAATTGTGCTTTGTTTACATTTATTGGTTTTGGGGTAATGATAAAGTACTGCCATCAGAAGTAAAAGCAAAAATAAAATAATCCTCAAGAAAAAACATTCAGGTCGAGCAGCAAAAAAACACTATCAAATGACACAAAAATCATAATTATGTGCTGAACACGATGATTAAGTTTTATAATAAAACATATTTTAACTGATTGTATGAACAATGCTATCAAACAACTTCATATGTATATACATACATACATACATAAATTAATTGAATAAAAACAAATGAACTGGACACATCGAGCTGAGTAGCCAAGCAGTAAATTAAAAACACTAAATACATAAGTATGTACATACATACATACATACAATACATAGAACGAAAAAGAATTCTCAAGAATTTGAGAAAAACGAAATCATACACCAGTGCATCCGGTTAGAGTAGAGAAGTGTTTTTCCACTTGCTTTATTTTGTTTAAACTTTTTACTGAATAAAAACTCTAGAAAAAAAATGAATATTTTGTGGTTTTTATTAATATCGAGTTCGGTACTGTGGTGCTATGGACAAGCAACAGTCGTGGCCGAAGCAAGTCTGGAAGACTTGCACAAATTATTACCACTTGACCTTAAAAATGAAGAACCTACCGTAATGGTGGCCTTAATGGTACGTAATAAGGCCCATATTTTGCCATTATTATTGAGTTATTTGGAAAAACAAGATTATCCGAAAAAGCGCATGTCCTTGTGGTAAGTTTTCTTAAAATTTTATTCAGCATTTTCTTAAATTATATATTTATAGGATTCATTCTGACTACAACACGGACAATAGCATAGAAATTTTAAGTGAGTGGATTGACCATGTGGAATCCCTATACCATAGTGTGCGTAAGGTGTTGGACACAAGCACGCAACATCATCAAAATGAAAGTTCGCCTTTCGATTGGCCGCGTGTTCGCTTTAATCATCTTATCAATCTTAAAGAGCAGGCTATGCGTGATGCTAAACAAATCTGGGCCGACTACATATTTGTAAGTATTCTTATCAAGTTCTTCTTATCTGAAATCTTTTACTCGTTTGCTTTTCATTAATTTAAGCTATAATTATTTAAGTCGCTATGTGACCTTTTCAATAACCTTATCTTGAAATTTAAATTTCTTTGACAGTATATTGATGCTGATGTTTTACTAACTGAGCCACACACTATCACGCATTTGGTTGAGCTACGTTTGCCCATAGTAGCACCCATGTTGCTCTCCGAGGGTCTATATTCGAACTTCTGGTGTGGCATGTCTGCAGACTATTACTACTTGCGTACAGATTTATATCAGGACATTTATAATGTAAATCGCGAGGGTGTCTTCCAAGTACCCATGATTCATAGTGCCGTTTTGGTGAGCCTCAATTATAAGGGCTCCCATTACTTAACGTTTGATCGTGATCAGTTACTGGCTCAGCAGCAAAATGATTTGGAAAGCTTGGCTAACTTGGGCCCACAATGTCGCCTATATGATGGTCCAGTCGATGACATTATTATCTTTGCTATTTCGGCAAATTGTTCACAGATTCCTTTGTTTATAACAAATGAAATACCTTTTGGCTACCTATTGCAGCCATTAGAACCAAGTGATAATGTGGCACAGGATTATAAACAACTAGTTAATATTAAAGCGAATATTATACATGATTTGGGGCAAATTTTGGAGGTTGATGATTATTTGAAAAAATTCGAAATAGAACAAAAGAAGTAAGTATAAATTAATTTTAAATTACCGTAGCTCCAAAATTTTCAATTAAAATTTGATTTATATACATATGTATGTACTTACATATGTATGTATGTAGGTATCACGTTCTATTAAGATGTACATACATATATATGTATGTATGTACACATGTTGACATACATATATTTACAATGCGATTTTTTATTTCGAAACTAAAATTTTTGGCAATTGCTTATTAGGCCAGTAAAACCTCGAAATATGAGGAAAATTCCATTTTTGAAATTAAATTCGGTGATTCTTAATATTTTGAAATAATTAACATGACAACAAGTGAAAAATATTTTATTTAAATTTTCTGCCTAACCCACGATATCAGTTATTAGTGGAACGCAAGCTAGATTTTTTACGTCTAGAAATCAAGCGATCGACATCGTTCGATATCGTGGGTTAGGCAGTTACATTTTCGAAAACTAATTTATTTGTTATTTGTTAGTAAATCTACGAGAATGCTCCTAAATACCAACTCATCAGAAGACCTTTATCACCATGCTTGAAAGGTTTTCAAACTTATTCGTTTATACATACTCTCAACCAATAGCCGAGAATTAATAAAGCATAGCACAATCTTTTTATATTAGAGATGAGCGGTATTTCTGTACCTGTGATTTAATCACTGTTACTTAAAAAGCAAACTTTTGTGTATAGTGGCTGTGCACATATTACGTAAAAATAAATATATTCACTTTATACAATTCAAAAACGGCGGTTTACAAAAATCGGACTATAATCAGATCTCGGCATTTTAAGATCCAAGGAGATAAAAAGTTTTGAACTTGTAAAAACTCCTGTCAAACCGGATTTCATTTGTTTCGCCTGCCGCAAATTTGATACAAGTTCGTTTATTCTTTCGACAAATATTGTTGACTAAAATTTTCCAAAACAGTATTGTTTTAATAACTCTGTTTCTGTAAAATTTGTTAATTATATTTGAATTTTAATAGTGCTTGAAATATCATCTGTATGGCTTTTGTACTTTCGGAGTTTTAAGAGAATAAGTCAGATATATTTCTAGATGGTGAGAACAAATAAAAAGCTTACACTGCAATTATCTCGAAATTGATTTTTTTGAGTTATGACGTTGTATTATTAAATGAGCGATATGTACATACATACATATATAGATATGTAGTTCAATGAATTAATAGATATCAGAATTAGTTGACGAAATCGAAAATATATAATATTTAACTAAGTATGTATAACATATATAACAATTTTTAAATTTTTAGCTTCTTTGAATTTAATAATAATGGTTAGATCCTGAGATGACTTGAAAGGCCAACCACTTTGTTTTATATAAATCCATCTTGCATAAACTTTAATAAAAAGAAATATACAAATCGTACGATAATATATAAAATATATTTCCTGAAAATATTATTGACAAAAAATATTGTTTCACCAAATTAAATTCTCAGTATGAAATTGCTGATATGAAAATTTTCCACAACTTTATTTAAAAATTTCATCTCTAAAAATATTTAGTGATTTCATTTATTTCTTTATGTATTGAAATTTTTTCAGACACAAAATTTCTCTAGATCACATTTACATGATCAATTTAGAACGTCGTCCTGAACGTCGAGAAAAAATGGAAAAGTTATTTGAAGTCTTAGGTTTGGATGTGGAATATTTTCCAGCTGAAGATGGACAGTATGTATTTGAATTTTAAAAATTATCTTAAAACAATTATTAAGCCAAACTCTATTTAAACAGAGAATTAAATCACGATTTATTACAAGAAATGGGTGTTCGATTTCTGCCCGGATATGAGGATCCCTATCATCATCGCCAAATGACTATGGGTGAAATCGGTTGTTTCTTAAGTCACTATAAAATATGGAAAACAATTGTAGAGAAACAGCAAGAACAGGTTTTGATATTAGAAGACGATATCAGATTTGAACCGTATTTTAAGGA
This sequence comes from Lypha dubia, assembly GCA_947311025.1. Taxonomy (NCBI): domain Eukaryota; kingdom Metazoa; phylum Arthropoda; class Insecta; order Diptera; family Tachinidae; genus Lypha; species Lypha dubia. The sequence goes on from OX371263.1 coordinate 6,234,835, forward strand.
TAAAGCTGAATCCGTTATGGAGCAAATACGTAATGTTATAGAATACGACTTGGTGTAAGTTGTCTCATTTTTTATATATGTATGTACATACATACATATGTACGTATTGTGAAAATTATAAAAGGAAATTTATTAATGGTATTAATTTATTCTTAGTTACTTTGGCCGCAAACGTTTGAAGGAAGAGTCGGAACCCTGGGTGGCCAATACTGAGAACTTGGTACACGTTGGCTATTCTTATTGGACTTTGGGCTATGTTATCACTTTGAAAGGTGCCCAAAAACTTTTGGCAGCCAAACCATTGGAAAATCTTATACCAGTAGATGAATTCTTACCAGTTATGTTTAATAGACATCCCAATAAGACCTGGGCTAATGCTTTTCCACAACGTGATCTTTTAGCCTTTAGTGCTAGTCCTTTGCTTTTATATCCCACACACTACACTGGCGATTATGGCTATATTTCGGATACCGAAGATTCAGTTGTCATAAAAAACGAGGAAGGTGCTAAAGGACAAGCACAATTGAAGAGCGATCGTGAAAGAGATTATTTTAGAGAGCCACGTTTTGATTCAGCTCCCATTGAATTGAAAGATCCCCAATTTGAAGCAGCTTCTAATATTAAAACTCATGAAGAATTGTAGTTTTATTAAAGGAGGCGTAAAAAATACATATACTCGAATGCCAGTTTTACATGAAACCAAAAACCCATCTCCTTCTACATTTAGTTAATAATTCTAATTAAAAGGAAGTAGTTTTATAAGAATTTACTCCGCTCATTTTAAATGTGCCTTAATAGTTTGTAGTATTAAATAAAAACATTGTAATGTTTTTAACCTTTTTTACTTTCATACATCGATTATATATTTTGTTTTCCTATTTGTTGTAATAAGAATCTCATGTGTCATACATACATACTTACACATATAAAAACAAGTATTTTTATTAAATTAATTAATTTTAAAGCAGATGAAAGAAAAAGAAGAATTCTAAGAAAGGAAGATATCCCTACAGAATCCGGCTTAGTTCAAAACTACCTTTATTATGAAGTTAAAAAAATGGTTTGAAAGTTGTAAAACGTTATATGCAACAATTGACCATGTCCTAGACCTACAAATAATTTTTTTTCTGATCATAAAAAGCCTTGTTGTATGACCACATCATATGGATGTAAGTATGTACATACATATGTATATCAAGGCGTATCCATGTGCAATAACATACATACATACATATAATAAAAGTAAAACAACAATTAAATGCAATAACAAAATGCCCTCCCATCAGTGTTGCCAAGACCAATAAATTTTTGTGACCAAACTATTTTTTTTAAATATTACCAAAATGTATTTTAATATATCTCTTTCGCATGCAACGCCCTTTTTTCAGTGACAAAGACAGAGAAGGAAAATAAAATGTATCCTATTATATTCCAACACTCACTTTTTATTTTAAATTGCATGCAAAAAAGTTGCATAATGTAAATATCACATTACTGCGTGCTTGCAGAAGATGATTAAAAATTTTCAATATATTTAAGTTGAAAACAAAATATAAAAATTAGTTTTTGTTTTCTACATAAATAGACGGTTGATAATCGTCTTTAATTGACTTCTGCAAACAGGCAGTTAATTGATAACCCCACCGTTGTGTTTCTTGGGTTCAATGATACCAAATCGAGGATGTCCCCAGTGTCAAAACTATAATTTCATATATGGTATAAAGACCGTAATTTTATGTGTAGATATACAAAGGAACAAGGAAAAAAAATAGTATCAATTTCTACATACACAACAAAATACTACGCCAATACTTACGACGATACTTGATCATTGAAATAAGAAATTGAATTTTAGCAATTTAAAGCCAACCTCTTGTTAAGAGATTAGACAAGTTTTTCCACGTGATTTGTATTTATTCATTTATTTGGATTTTAGAAGGCTCCAACATAATACGGCTATCTAAGCGCTTTCTATAGCACGAAAAAGGATCTGAAAAAAATGCCCTTTTAACGATTTTGATCAAGACTGAATAAAGTGATTAGTGGCAATAAAAACTGTTTTTATCAAAAAATAAATAACCTGTGATCTTGTTATAATAAAACGGCGGACACACACAATTGTTCTTACATACATACATTTTTCAAAAATTTTGGACCCCTATTCTGGTCTGGGTTAACAATTTATCTAAATTGTAGTATACAGCTAGAGCTTAGTCATTAATTTTATTATATGTACATAAGTATATTCGAAATCATTATCTTTTTTATCTTACTTGTGTGTTTGTTTTTTATTATTTGTAATCGCTTGTAAATAATTTCTAACATTTAATTTAATTCAATGCAACTTTTTTTTTTTAATTCTGTATAACGAAATGACCGAAACGTGCTTTGTAAGTGAAATGTAAGCACCTTTAAAAAAAATTAGTAAAAAGTTGTGTGCAAATTGTAATGAATTTAATTTTTTTTTCGCCGTTACTAACTGCCTGTTCGCCGATGTCGAAGAAGTTCTATCTTTCGAACAATTACATTCGAAACAAAAACAAAATTTTTGAATTTGTTTTTGTTTCAAGTGTAATTACTCGAAAGAAAGAACTTCTTCGATATCGGCGAACAGGCACTAATAGTTTTGCTTGAACTTCACTTTGTTGTTAAAGTAATTGAAAAAAGTAGCAAAGAGTTTTTAATAGCACGCAGAGTTAGTTTGAAATTGTAAATTACACTAGGCTTCAGAATAAAAAAATTCTTTATTATCTATATATATAAAATTAAGTGCAAAACTTCCTGTGCGCATACTCCTCCTAGATTTCAATGAAATTTTCAGGGGTGATTGGGGTCTGTGTGGAGGGTGCACATAAGAAATTTAGTGGGCGTGGCCCCTCCCACATAAATTAAATAACATCATATATCTTGACTATTGTGATAGCAAGAGTTTTGAAACATTGCAATAGTACATATGTTACTCATGTGATAATCAGGACAAAAATGGGCGGGATCGGACAAGTGGGCGTGGCAGCTATCATATAAAATAAATATTTAATATCAAATATCTAGAGTTATATAATAGTTAGAGCCTTCAAACTTTGTAGGAGTGCATAAATTAATAATATTAGCAGCTGAAGTGAAAATGGGCGTGAATGGACAAGTGGGCGTGGTAGATCCCATACAAAGTTTTAACATATAATATCTGGAGTACTATGACAGCAAGAGTTCTGAAACTTTGCACATGTACATATTAAACTAATCTGAAGAGTTGTGAAAAAATGGGGGCGATAGGGCTAATGGGCGTGGCAGCTCCCATACAAAGTAAATATTTAGCTCATATACAAAATTAATATTAAATATCTAGGCCTCTATATTAGCTATATAGCCTTCAAATTTTGTACGAGTCCATCAATCTATATACATATATAAAAATGAATCCTTTTTTTCCTTGGTCACGGCATCACGCGTGAATGACTGGACCGATTTGGACGATTTTTTCTTTCTAATGATCGCCAAGGTCCAACTTTTTTCGATTTACCTAAAATCAGAAAACGGCTCCATCGATTTGACTAATTCTTCTTTCAAATGTTTGTATTAATCCGTTTTAAGTTTTCATCGAACGAAAAATTTGCCACGCCTACTTTTACGCACGCCCCTTTTTAAGAAAATTAAAATCGTAATTTAGTCATAACTACTGGACCGATCGTCATTAAATTTTCACAATAGGATATTCTTACGAAATAATAAATGCTTGACTATATAAAGTATTGATTGGGCAAAGGGGCGTGGCACCGCCCATATAACCAAAAAATTTAAATCGCCATATTATGGGCATTTTTTGATATACGTCGATGATACTTGGTACATATGGTATTGGCATAATTAGGAATACGTACCAGAAGAAAAGTGGGTGGGAGTACGCCCCTTTTTAGGAAAATTAAAAATCGTAATTTATTCTTAACTACTGGACCGATCGTCATTTAATTTTCACAATAAGGTATTCTTACGAAAAAATAAATTCTTGACTATATAAATACTTTCAGTTTTATTTTATAACGATGGGGGTAGCAGGCGAATGTTTACAATTATTAAAAAACATTGACATCGCAACATTGTGTGTTTTTCCCATATTTAATTCAATCGATTTGCTACATTTATTCGAAAAGAATACTTTATCGGACTTACATTGTCTATAAGTATGGATCCTTGGCTTTAATTTCCCATTGGTCCAAATGAGTGACAAAAATAAATGTGCCCACAAATAGCCAAATTCACGTAGAGCTGAACAAAATTTACACAATTTTAATCTTTAAAATTTTATAGAAAAATTCTCAAATACAATTGAGAAATCGGACTTACATAGCCTATAAGTATGGATCCTTGGCTTTTATTTCACATTGGTCCAAATGAGTGACAAACAAGTGTTATAGAAAAATTCTCAAATGCAATTGAGAAATCGGACTTACATAGCCTATAAGTATGGATCCTTGGCTTTAATATCCCATTGGTCCAAATGAGTGACAAAAATAAATGTGCCCACAAATAGCCAAATTCACGTAGAGCTGAACAAAATTTACACAATTTTAATCTTTAAAATTTTATAGAAAAATTCTCAAATACAATTGAGAAATCGGACTTACATAGTCTATAAGTATGGATCCTTGGCTTTAATTTCCCATTGGTCCAAATGAGTGACAAACAAGTGTTATAGAAAAATTCTCAAATGCAATTGAGAAATCGGACTTACATAGCCTATAAGTATGGATCCTTGGCTTTTATTTCACATTGGTCCAAATGAGTGACAAACAAGTGTTATAGAAAAATTCTCAAATGCAATTGAGAAATCGGACTTACATAGCCTATAAGTATGGATCCTTGGCTTTAATATCCCATTGGTCCAAATGAGTGACAAAAATAAATGTGCCCACAAATAGCCAAATTCACGTAGAGCTGAACAAAATTTACACAATTTTAATCTTTAAAATTTTATAGAAAAATTCTCAAATACAATTGAGAAATCGGACTTACATAGCCTATAAGTATGGATCCTTGGCTTTTATTTCACATTGGTCCAAATGAGTGACAAACAAGTGTTATAGAAAAATTCTCAAATGCAATTGAGAAATCGGACTTACATAGCCTATAAGTATGGATCCTTGGCTTTAATATCCCATTGGTCCAAATGAGTGACAAAAATAAATGTGCCCACAAATAGCCAAATTCACGTAGAGCTGAACAAAATTTACACAATTTTAATCTTTAAAATTTTATAGAAAAATTCTCAAATACAATTGAGAAATCGGACTTACATAGTCTATAAGTATGGATCCTTGGCTTTAATTTCCCATTGGTCCAAATGAGTGACAAACAAGTGTTATAGAAAAATTCTCAAATGCAATTGAGAAATCGGACTTACATAGCCTATAAGTATGGATCCTTGGCTTTTATTTCACATTGGTCCAAATGAGTGACAAACAAGTGTTATAGAAAAATTCTCAAATGCAATTGAGAAATCGGACTTACATAGCCTATAAGTATGGATCCTTGGCTTTAATATCCCATTGGTCCAAATGAGTGACAAAAATAAATGTGCCCACAAATAGCCAAATTCACGTAGAGCTGAACAAAATTTACACAATTTTAATCTTTAAAATTTTATAGAAAAATTCTCAAATACAATTGAGAAATCGGACTTACATAGCCTATAAGTATGGATCCTTGGCTTTTATTTCACATTGGTCCAAATGAGTGACAAACAAGTGTTATAGAAAAATTCTCAAATGCAATTGAGAAATCGGACTTACATAGCCTATAAGTATGGATCCTTGGCTTTAATATCCCATTGGTCCAAATGAGTGACAAAAATAAATGTGCCCACAAATAGCCAAATTCACGTAGAGCTGAACAAAATTTACACAATTTTAATCTTTAAAATTTTATAGAAAAATTCTCAAATACAATTGAGAAATCGGACTTACATAGTCTATAAGTATGGATCCTTGGCTTTAATTTCCCATTGGTCCAAATGAGTGACAAAAATAAATGTGCCCACAAATAGCCAAATTCACGTAGAGCTGAACAAAATTTACACAATTTTAAATTTTAAAATTTTATAGAAAAATTCTCAAATACAATTGAGAAATCGGACTTACATAGCCTATAAGTATGGATCCTTGGCTTTTATTTCCCATTGGTCCAAATGAGTGACAAAAATACATGTGCCCACAAATAGCCAAATTCACGTAGAGCTGAACAAAATTTACACAATTTTAATCTTTAAAATTTTATAGAAAAATTCTCAAATACAATTGAGAAATCGGACTTACATAGCCTATAAGTATGGATCCTTGGCTTTTATTTCCCATTGGTCCAAATGAGTGACAAACAAGTGTTATAGAAAAATTCTCAAATACAATTGAGAAATCGGACTTACATAGCCTATAAGTATGGATCCTTGGCTTTTATTACCCATTGGTCCAAATTAGTGACAAAAATAAATGTGCCCACAAATAGCCAAATTCACGTAGAGCTGAACAAAATTTACACAATTTTAATCTTTAAAATTTTATAGAAAAATTCTCAAATACAATTGAGAAATCGGACTTACATAGCCTATAAGTATGGATCCTTGGCTTTAATTTCCCATTGGTCCAAATGAGTGACAAACAAATGTTATAGAAAAATTCTCAAATATAATTGAGAAATCGGACTTACATAGCCTATAAGTATGGATCCTTGGCTTTTATTTCCCATTGGTCCAAATGAGTGACAAACAAGTGTTATAGAAAAATTCTCAAATACAATTGAGAAATCGGACTTACATAGCCTATAAGTATGGATCCTTGGCTTTTATTTCCCATTGGTCCAAATGAGTGACAAAAATACATGTGCCCACAAATAGCCAAATTCACGTAGAGCTGAACAAAATTTACACAATTTTAATCTTTAAAATTTTATAGAAAAATTCTCAAATACAATTGAGAAATCGGACTTACATAGCCTATAAGTATGGATCCTTGGCTTTTATTTCCCATTGGTCCAAATGAGTGACAAACAAATGTTATAGAAAAATTCTCAAATATAATTGAGAAATCAGACTTACATAGCCTATAAGTAAGGATCCTTGGCTTTTATTTCCCATTGGTCCAAATGAGTGACAAACAAGTGTTATAGAAAAATTCTCAAATACAATTGAGAAATCGGACTTACATAGCCTATAAGTATGGATCCTTGGCTTTTATTTCCCATTGGTCCAAATGAGTGACAAACAAGTGTTATAGAAAAATTCTCAAATACAATTGAGAAATCGGACTTACATAGCCTATAAGTATGGATCCTTGGCTTTAATTTCCCATTGGTCCAAATGAGTGACAAACAAATGTTATAGAAAAATTCTCAAATACAATTGAGAAATCGGACTTACATAGCCTATAAGTATGGATCCTTGGCTTTAATTTCCCATTGGTCCAAATGAGTGACAAACAAGTGTTATAGAAAAATTCTCAAATACAATTGAGAAATTGGACTTACATAGCCTATAAGTATGGATCCTTGGCTTTTATTTCCCATTGGTCCAAATGAGTGACAAACAAGTGTTATAGAAAAATTCTCAAATACAATTGAGAAATCGGACTTACATAGCCTATAAGTATGGATCCTTGGCTTTTATTTCCCATTGGTCCAAATGAGTGACAAACAAGTGTTATAGAAAAATTCTCAAATACAATTGAGAAATCGGACTTACATAGCCTATAAGTATGGATCCTTGGCTTTTATTTCCCATTGGTCCAAATGAGTGACAAACAAGTGTTATAGAAAAATTCTCAAATACAATTGAGAAATCGGACTTACATAGCCTATAAGTATGGATCCTTGGCTTTTATTTCCCATTGGTCCAAATGAGTGACAAACAAGTGTTATAGAAAAATTCTCAAATACAATTGAGAAATCGGACTTACATAACCTATAAGTATGGATCCTTGGCTTTTATTTCCCATTGGTCCAAATGAGTGACAAACAAGTGTTATAGAAAAATTCTCAAATACAATTGAGAAATCGGACTTACATAGCCTATAAGTATGGATCCTTGGCTTTTATTTCCCATTGGTCCAAATGAGTGACAAACAAGTGTTATAGAAAAATTCTCAAATACAATTGAGAAATCGGACTTACATAGCCTATAAGTATGGATCCTTGGCTTTAATTTCCCATTGGTCCAAATGAGTGACAAACAAATGTTATAGAAAAATTCTCAAATACAATTGAGAAATCGGACTTACATAGCCTATAAGTATGGATCCTTGGCTTTAATTTCCCATTGGTCCAAATGAGTGACAAACAAGTGTTATAGAAAAATTCTCAAATACAATTGAGAAATTGGACTTACATAGCCTATAAGTATGGATCCTTGGCTTTTATTTCCCATTGGTCCAAATGAGTGACAAACATAAATGTGCCCACAAATAGCAAAATTCACGTAGAGCTGAACAAAATTTACACAATTTTAATCTTTAAAATTTTATAGAAAAATTCTCAAATACAATTGAGAAATCGGACTTACATAGCCTATAAGTATGGATCCTTGGCTTTAATTTCCCATTGGTCCAAATGAGTGACAAACAAATGTTATAGAAAAATTCTCAAATACAATTGAGAAATCGGACTTACATAGCCTATAAGTATGGATCCTTGGCTTTTATTTCCCATTGGTCCAAATGAGTGACAAACAAGTGTTATAGAAAAATTCTCAAATACAATTGAGAAATCGGACTTACATAACCTATAAGTATGGATCCTTGGCTTTAATTTCCCATTGGTCCAAATGAGTGACAAACAAGTGTTATAGAAAAATTCTCAAATACAATTGAGAAATCGGACTTACATAGCCTATAAGTATGGATCCTTGGCTTTTATTTCCCATTGGTCCAAATTAGTGACAAAAATAAATGTGCCCACAAATAGCCAAATTCACGTAGAGCTGAACAAAATTTACACAATTTTAATCTTTAAAATTTTATAGAAAAATTCTCAAATACAATTGAGAAATCGGACTTACATAGCCTATAAGTATGGATCCTTGGCTTTAATTTCCCATTGGTCCAAATGAGTGACAAACAAATGTTATAGAAAAATTCTCAAATACAATTGAGAAATCGGACTTACATAGCCTATAAGTATGGATCCTTGGCTTTTATTTCCCATTGGTCCAAATGAGTGACAAGCAAGTGTTATAGAAAAATTCTCAAATACAATTGAGAAATCGGACTTACATAGCCTATAAGTATGGATCCTTGGCTTTAATTTCCCATTGGTCCAAATGAGTGACAAACAAATGTTATAGAAAAATTCTCAAATACAATTGAGAAATTGGACTTACATAGCCTATAAGTATGGATCCTTGGCTTTTATTTCCCATTGGTCCAAATGAGTGACAAACAAGTGTTATAGAAAAATTCTCAAATACAATTGAGAAATCGGACTTACATAGCCTATAAGTATGGATCCTTGGCTTTTATTTCCCATTGGTCCAAATGAGTGACAAACAAGTGTTATAGAAAAATTCTCAAATACAATTGAGAAATCGGACTTACATAGCCTATAAGTATGGATCCTTGGCTTTTATTTCCCATTGGTCCAAATGAGTGACAAACAAGTGTTATAGAAAAATTCTCAAATACAATTGAGAAATCGGACTTACATAGCCTATAAGTATGGATCCTTGGCTTTAATTTCCCATTGGTCCAAATGAGTGACAAACAAGTGTTATAGAAAAATTCTCAAATACAATTGAGAAATCGGACTTACATAGCCTATAAGTATGGATCCTTGGCTTTTATTTCCCATTGGTCCAAATGAGTGACAAACATAAATGTGCCCACAAATAGCAAAATTCACGTAGAGCTGAACAAAATTTACACAATTTTAGTCTTTAAAATTTTATAGAAAAATTCTCAAATACAATTGAGAAATCGGACTTACATAGCCTATAAGTATGGATCCTTGGCTTTAATTTCCCATTGGTCCAAATGAGTGACAAACAAGTGTTATAGAAAAATTCTCAAATACAATTGAGAAATCGGACTTACATAGCCTATAAGTATGGATCCTTGGCTTTTATTTCCCATTGGTCCAAATGAGTGACAAACATAAATGTGCCCACAAATAGCAAAATTCACGTAGAGCTGAACAAAATTTACACAATTTTAATCTTTAAAATTTTATAGAAAAATTCTCAAATACAATTGAGAAATCGGACTTACATAGCCTATAAGTATGGATCCTTGGCTTTAATTTCCCATTGGTCCAAATGAGTGACAAACAAATGTTATAGAAAAATTCTCAAATACAATTGAGAAATCGGACTTACATAGCCTATAAGTATGGATCCTTGGCTTTAATTTCCCATTGGTCCAAATGAGTGACAAAAATACATGTTCCCACAAATAGCCAAATTCACGTAGAGCTGAACAAAATTTACACAATTTTAATCTTTAAAATTTTATAGAAAAATTCTCAAATACAATTGAGAAATCGGACTTACATAGCCTATAAGTATGGATCCTTGGCTTTAATTTCCCATTGGTCCAAATGAGTGACAAAAATAAATGTGCCCACAAATAGCCAAATTCACGTAGAGCTGAACAAAATTTACACAATTTTAATCTTTAAAATTTTATAGAAAAATTCTCAAATACAATTGACAAATCGGACTTACATAGCCTATAAGTATGGATCCTTGGCTTTAATTTCCCATTGGTCCAAATGAGTGACAAACAAATGTTATAGAAAAATTCTCAAATAAAATTGAGAAATCGGACTTACATAGCCTATAAGTATGGATCCTTGGCTTTAATTTCCCATTGGTCCAAATGAGTGACAAAAATACATGTGCCCACAAATAGCCAAATTCACGTAGAGCTGAACAAAATTTACACAATTTTAATCTTTAAAATTTTATAGAAAAATTCTCAAATACAATTGAGAAATCGGACTTACATAGCCTATAAGTATGGATCCTTGGCTTTAATTTCCCATTGGTCCAAATGAGTGACAAACAAATGTTATAGAAAAATTCTCAAATAAAATTGAGAAATCGGACTTACATAGCCTATAAGTATGGATCCTTGGCTTTAATTTCCCATTGGTCCAAATGAGTGACAAAAATACATGTGCCCACAAATAGCCAAATTCACGTAGAGCTGAACAAAATTTACACAATTTTAATCTTTAAAATTTTATAGAAAAATTCTCAAATACAATTGAGAAATCGGACTTACATAGCCTATAAGTATGGATCCTTGGCTTTAATTTCCCATTGGTCCAAATGAGTGACAAACAAATGTTATAGAAAAATTCTCAAATACAATTGAGAAATCGGACTTACATAGTCTATAAGTATGGATCCTTGGCTTTTATTTCCCATTGGTCCAAATGAGTGACAAACAAGTGTTATAGAAAAATTCTCAAATACAATTGAGAAATCGGACTTACATAGCCTATAAGTATGGATCCTTGGCTTTTATTTCCCATTGGTCCAAATGAGTGACAAACAAATGTTATAGAAAAATTCTCAAATACAATTGAGAAATCGGACTTACATAGCCTATAAGTATGGATCCTTGGCTTTAATTTCCCATTGGTCCAAATGAGTGACAAAAATAAATGTGCCCACAAATAGCCAAATTCACGTAGAGCTGAACAAAATTTACACAATTTTAATCTTTAAAATTTTATAGAAAAATTCTCAAATACAATTGAGAAATCGGACTTACATAGCCTATAAGTATGGATCCTTGGCTTTAATTTCCCATTGGTCCAAATGAGTGACAAACAAATGTTATAGAAAAATTCTCAAATACAATTGAGAAATCGGACTTACATAGCCTATAAGTATGGATCCTTGGCTTTTATTTCCCATTGGTCCAAATGAGTGACAAACAAGTGTTATAGAAAAATTCTCAAATACAATTGAGAAATCGGACTTACATAGCCTATAAGTATAGATCCTTGGCTTTAATTTCCCATTGGTCCAAATGAGTGACAAACAAATGTTATAGAAAAATTCTCAAATATAATTGAGAAATCGGACTTACATAACCTATAAGTATGGATCCTTGGCTTTAATTTCCCATTGGTCCAAATGAGTGACAAAAATAAATGTGCCCACAAATAGCCAAATTCACGTAGAGCTGAACAAAATTTACACAATTTTAATCTTTAAAATTTTATAGAAAAATTCTCAAATACAATTGAGAAATCGGACTTACATAGCCTATAAGTATGGATCCTTGGCTTTTATTTCCCATTGGTCCAAATGAGTGACAAACAAATGTTATAGAAAAATTCTCAAATATAATTGAGAAATCGGACTTACATAGCCTATAAGTATGGATCCATGGCTTTAATTTCCCATTGGTCCAAATGAGTGACAAACAAGTGTTATAGAAAAATTCTCAAATACAATTGAGAAATCGGACTTACATAGCCTATAAGTATGGATCCTTGGCTTTTATTTCCCATTGGTCCAAATGAGTGACAAACAAGTGTTATAGAAAAATTCTCAAATACAATTGAGAAATCGGACTTACATAGTCTATAAGTATGGATCCTTGGCTTTAATTTCCCATTAGTCCAAATGAGTGACAAAAATAAATGTGCCCACAAATAGCCAAATTCACGTAGAGCTGAACAAAATTTACACAATTTTAATCTTTAAAATTTTATAGAAAAATTCTCAAATACAATTGAGAAATCGGACTTACATAGCCTATAAGTATGGATCCTTGGCTTTATTTCCCATTGGTCCAAATGAGTGACAAACAAGTGTTATAGAAAAATTCTCAAATACAATTGAGAAATCGGACTTACATAGCCTATAAGTATGGATCCTTGGCTTTTATTTCCCATTGGTCCAAATGAGTGACAAATAAGTGTTATAGAAAAATTCTCAAATACAATTGAGAAATCGGACTTACATAGTCTATAAGTATGGATCCTTGGCTTTAATTTCCCATTAGTCCAAATGAGTGACAAAAATAAATGTGCCCACAAATAGCCAAATTCACGTAGAGCTGAACAAAATTTACACAATTTTAATCTTTAAAATTTTATAGAAAAATTCTCAAATACAATTGAGAAATCGGACTTACATAGCCTATAAGTATGGATCCTTGGCTTTTATTTCCCATTGGTCCAAATGAGTGACAAACAAGTGTTATAGAAAAATTCTCAAATACAATTGAGAAATCGGACTTACATAGCCTATAAGTATAGATCCTTGGCTTTTATTTCCCATTGGTCCAAATGAGTGACAAACAAGTGTTATAGAAAAATTCTCAAATACAATTGAGAAATCGGACTTACATAGTCTATAAGTATGGATCCTTGGCTTTAATTTCCCATTAGTCCAAATGAGTGACAAAAATAAATGTGCCCACAAATAGCCAAATTCACGTAGAGCTGAACAAAATTTACACAATTTTAATCTTTAAAATTTTATAGAAAAATTCTCAAATACAATTGAGAAATCGGACTTACATAGCCTATAAGTATGGATCCTTGGCTTTTATTTCCCATTGGTCCAAATGAGTGACAAACAAATGTTATAGAAAAATTCTCAAATACAATTGAGAAATCGGACTTACATAGTCTATAAGTATGGATCCTTGGCTTTAATTTCCCATTGGTCCAAATGAGTGCCAAACAAATGTTATAGAAAAATTCTCAAATACAATTGAGAAATCGGACTTACATAGCCTATAAGTATGGATCCTTGGCTTTAATTTCCCATTGGTCCAAATGAGTGACAAACATAAATGTGCCCACAAATAGCCAAATTCACGTAGAGCTGAACAAAATTTACACAATTTTAATCTTTAAAATTTTATAGAAAAATTCTCAAATACAATTGAGAAATCGGACTTACATAGCCTATAAGTATGGATCCTTGGCTTTTATTTCCCATTGGTCCAAATGAGTGACAAACAAGTGTTATAGAAAAATTCTCAAATACAATTGAGAAATCGGACTTACATAGCCTATAAGTATGGATCCTTGGCTTTAATTTCCCATTGGTCCAAATGAGTGACAAAAATAAATGTGCCCACAAATGGCCAAATTCACGTAGAGCTGAACAAAATTTACACAATTTTAATCTTTAAAATTTTATAGAAAAATTCTCAAATACAATTGAGAAATCGGACTTACATAGCCTATAAGTATGGATCCTTGGCTTTTATTTCCCATTGGTCCAAATGAGTGACAAACAAGTGTTATAGAAAAATTCTCAAATACAATTGAGAAATCGGACTTACATAGCCTATAAGTATGGATCCTTGGCTTTTATTTCCCATTGGTCCAAATGAGTGACAAACAAGTGTTATAGAAAAATTCTCAAATACAATTGAGAAATCGGACTTACATAGCCTATAAGTATGGATCCTTGGCTTTAATTTCCCATTGGTCCAAATGAGTGACAAAAATAAATGTGCCCACAAATAGCCAAATTCACGTAGAGCTGAACAAAATTTACACAATTTTAATCTTTAAAATTTTATAGAAAAATTCTCAAATACAATTGAGAAATCGGACTTACATAGCCTATAAGTATGGATCCTTGGCTTTAATTTCCCATTGGTCCAAATGAGTGACAAAAATACATGTGCCCACAAATAGCCAAATTCACGTAGAGCTGAACAAAATTTACACAATTTTAATCTTTAAAATTTTATAGAAAAATTCTCAAATACAATTGAGAAATCGGACTTACATAGCCTATAAGTATGGATCCTTGGCTTTTATTTCCCATTGGTCCAAATGAGTGACAAACAAATGTTATAGAAAAATTCTCAAATACAATTGAGAAATCGGACTTACAAAGCCTATAAGTATGGATCCTTGGCTTTAATTTCCCATTGGTCCAAATGAGTGACAAACAAATGTTATAGAAAAATTCTCAAATACAATTGAGAAATCGGACTTACATAGCCTATAAGTATGGATCCTTGGCTTTTATTTCCCATTGGTCCAAATGAGTTACAAACAAATGTTATATAAAAATTCTCAAATACAATTGAGAAATCGGACTTACATAGCCTATAAGTATGGATCCTTGGCTTTTATTTCCCATTGGTCCAAATGAGTGACAAACAAGTGTTATAGAAAAATTCTCAAATACAATTGAGAAATCGGACTTACATAGTCTATAAGTATGGATCCTTGGCTTTAATTTCCCATTGGTCCAAAAGAGTGACAAACAAATGTTATAGAAAAATTCTCAAATACAATTGAGAAATCGGACTTACATAGCCTATAAGTATGGATCCTTGGCTTTTATTTCCCATTGGTCCAAATGAGTGACAAACAAGTGTTATAGAAAAATTCTCAAATACAATTGAGAAATCGGACTTACATAGCCTATAAGTATGGATCCTTGGCTTTAATTTCCCATTGGTCCAAATGAGTGACAAACAAGTGTTATAGAAAAATTCTCAAATACAATTGAGAAATCGGACTTACATAGTCTATAAGTATGGATCCTTGGCATTAATTTCCCATTGGTCCAAATGAGTGACAAACATAAATGTGCCCACAAATAGCCAAATTCACGTAGAGCTGAACAAAATTTACACAATTTTAATCTTTAAAATTTTATAGAAAAATTCTCAAATACAATTGAGAAATCGGACTTACATAGTCTATAAGTATGGATCCTTGGCTTTAATTTCCCATTAGTCCAAATGAGTGACAAAAATAAATGTGCCCACAAATAGCCAAATTCACGTAGAGCTGAACAAAATTTACACAATTTTAATCTTTAAAATTTTATAGAAAAATTCTCAAATACAATTGAGAAATCGGACTTACATAGCCTATAAGTATGGATCCTTGGCTTTAATTTCCCATTAGTCCAAATGAGTGACAAAAATAAATGTGCCCACAAATAGCCAAATTCACGTAGAGCTGAACAAAATTTACACAATTTTAATCTTTAAAATTTTATAGAAAAATTCTCAAATACAATTGAGAAATCGGACTTACATAGCCTATAAGTATGGATCCTTGGCTTTTATTTCCCATTGGTCCAAATTAGTGACAAAAATAAATGTGCCCACAAATAGCCAAATTCACGTAGAGCTGAACAAAATTTACACAATTTTAATCTTTAAAATTTTATAGAAAAATTCTCAAATACAATTGAGAAATCGGACTTACATAGCCTATAAGTATGGATCCTTGGCTTTAATTTCCCATTGGTCCAAATGAGTGACAAAAATACATGTGCCCACAAATAGCCAAATTCACGTAGAGCTGAACAAAATTTACACAATTTTAATCTTTAAAATTTTATAGAAAAATTCTCAAATACAATTGAGAAATCGGACTTACATAGTCTATAAGTATGGATCCTTGGCTTTAATTTCCCATTGGTCCAAATGAGTGACAAACAAATGTTATAGAAAAATTCTCAAATACAATTGAGAAATCGGACTTACATAGCCTATAAGTATGGATCCTTGGCTTTAATTTCCCATTGGTCCAAATGAGTGACAAACAAATGTTATAGAAAAATTCTCAAATACAATTGAGAAATCGGACTTACATAGCCTATAAGTATGGATCCTTGGCTTTAATTTCCCATTGGTCCAAATGAGTGACAAACAAATGTTATAGAAAAATTCTCAAATACAATTGAGAAATCGGACTTACATAGCCTATAAGTATGGATCCTTGGCTTTAATTTCCCATTGGTCCAAATGAGTGACAAAAATAAATGTGCCCACAAATAGCCAAATTCACGTAGAGCTGAACAAAATTTACACAATTTTAATCTTTAAAATTTTATAGAAAAATTCTCAAATACAATTGAGAAATCGGACTTACATAGTCTATAAGTATGGATCCTTGGCTTTAATTTCCCATTAGTCCAAATGAGTGACAAAAATAAATGTGCCCACAAATAGCCAAATTCACGTAGAGCTGAACAAAATTTACACAATTTTAATCTTTAAAATTTTATAGAAAAATTCTCAAATACAATTGAGAAATCGGACTTACATAGCCTATAAGTATGGATCCTTGGCTTTTATTTCCCATTGGTCCAAATTAGTGACAAAAATAAATGTGCCCACAAATAGCCAAATTCACGTAGAGCTGAACAAAATTTACACAATTTTAATCTTTAAAATTTTATAGAAAAATTCTCAAATACAATTGAGAAATCGGACTTACATAGCCTATAAGTATGGATCCTTGGCTTTAATTTCCCATTGGTCCAAATGAGTGACAAAAATACATGTGCCCACAAATAGCCAAATTCACGTAGAGCTGAACAAAATTTACACAATTTTAATCTTTAAAATTTTATAGAAAAATTCTCAAATACAATTGAGAAATCGGACTTACATAGTCTATAAGTATGGATCCTTGGCTTTAATTTCCCATTGGTCCAAATGAGTGACAAACAAATGTTATAGAAAAATTCTCAAATACAATTGAGAAATCGGACTTACATAGCCTATAAGTATGGATCCTTGGCTTTTATTTCCCATTGGTCCAAATGAGTGACAAACAAATGTTATAGAAAAATTCTCAAATACAATTGAGAAATCGGACTTACATAGCCTATAAGTATGGATCCTTGGCTTTTATTTCCCATTGGTCCAAATGAGTGACAAACAAATGTTATAGAAAAATTCTCAAATACAATTGAGAAATCGGACTTACATAGCCTATAAGTATGGATCCTTGGCTTTAATTTCCCATTGGTCCAAATGAGTGACAAAAATAAATGTGCCCACAAATAGCCAAATTCACGTAGAGCTGAACAAAATTTACACAATTTTAATCTTTAAAATTTTATAGAAAAATTCTCAAATACAATTGAGAAATCGGACTTACATAGTCTATAAGTATGGATCCTTGGCTTTAATTTCCCATTAGTCCAAATGAGTGACAAAAATAAATGTGCCCACAAATAGCCAAATTCACGTAGAGCTGAACAAAATTTACACAATTTTAATCTTTAAAATTTTATAGAAAAATTCTCAAATACAATTGAGAAATCGGACTTACATAGTCTATAAGTATGGATCCTTGGCTTTTATTTCCCATTGGTCCAAATGAGTGACAAACAAGTGTTATAGAAAAATTCTCAAATACAATTGAGAAATCGGACTTACATAGCCTATAAGTATGGATCCTTGGCTTTTATTTCCCATTGGTCCAAATGAGTGACAAACAAATGTTATAGAAAAATTCTCAAATACAATTGAGAAATCGGACTTACATAGCCTATAAGTATGGATCCTTGGCTTTTATTTCCCATTGGTCCAAATGAGTGACAAACAAATGTTATAGAAAAATTCTCAAATACAATTGAGAAATCGGACTTACATAGCCTATAAGTATGGATCCTTGGCTTTTATTTCCCATTGGTCCAAATGAGTGACAAACAAATGTTATAGAAAAATTCTCAAATACAATTGAGAAATCGGACTTACATAGCCTATAAGTATGGATCCTTGGCTTTAATTTCCCATTGGTCCAAATGAGTGACAAAAATAAATGTGCCCACAAATAGCCAAATTCACGTAGAGCTGAACAAAATTTACACAATTTTAATCTTTAAAATTTTATAGAAAAATTCTCAAATACAATTGAGAAATCGGACTTACATAGTCTATAAGTATGGATCCTTGGCTTTAATTTCCCATTGGTCCAAATGAGTGACAAACAAATGTTATAGAAAAATTCTCAAATACAATTGAGAAATCGGACTTACATAGCCTATAAGTATGGATCCTTGGCATTAATTTCCCATTGGTCCAAATGAGTGACAAACATAAATGTGCTCACAAATAGCCAAATTCACGTAGAGCTGAACAAAATTTACACAATTTTAATCTTTAAAATTTTATAGAAAAATTCTCAAATACAATTGAGAAATCGGACTTACATAGTCTATAAGTATGGATCCTTGGCTTTAATTTCCCATTGGTCCAAATGAGTGACAAACAAATGTTATAGAAAAATTCTCAAATACAATTGAGAAATCGGACTTACATAGCCTATAAGTATGGATCCTTGGCATTAATTTCCCATTGGTCCAAATGAGTGACAAAAATAAATGTGCCCACAAATAGCCAAATTCACGTAGAGCGGAACAAAATTTACACAATTTTAATCTTTAAAATTTTATAGAAAAATTCTCAAATACAATTGAGAAATCGGACTTACATAGTCTATAAGTATGGATCCTTGGCTTTAATTTCCCATTGGTCCAAATGAGTGACAAACAAGTGTTATAGAAAAATTCTCAAATACAATTGAGAAATCGGACTTACATAGCCTATAAGTATGGATCCTTGGCTTTTATTTCCCATTGGTCCAAATGAGTGACAAACAAATGTTATAGAAAAATTCTCAAATACAATTGAGAAATCGGACTTACATAGCCTATAAGTATGGATCCTTGGCTTTAATTTCCCATTGGTCCAAATGAGTGACAAAAATAAATGTGCCCACAAATAGCCAAATTCACGTAGAGCTGAACAAAATTTACACAATTTTAATCTTTAAAATGTTATAGAAAAATTCTCAAATACAATTGAGAAATCGGACTTACATAGCCTATAAGTATGGATCCTTGGCATTAATTTCCCATTGGTCCAAATGAGTGACAAAAATAAATGTGCCCACAAATAGCCAAATTCACGTAGAGCGGAACAAAATTTACACAATTTTAATCTTTAAAATTTTATAGAAAAATTCTCAAATACAATTGAGAAATCGGACTTACATAGCCTATAAGTATGGATCCTTGGCATTAATTTCCCATTGGTCCAAATGAGTGACAAACATAAATGTGCCCACAAATAGCCAAATTCACGTAGAGCTGAACAAAATTTACACAATTTTAATCTTTAAAATTTTATAGAAAAATTCTCAAATACAATTGAGAAATCGGACTTACATAGCCTATAAGTATGGATCCTTGGCTTTTATTTCCCATTGGTCCAAATGAGTGACAAACAAATGTTATAGAAAAATTCTCAAATACAATTGAGAAATCGGACTTACATAGCCTATAAGTATGGATCCTTGGCTTTAATTTCCCATTGGTCCAAATGAGTGACAAAAATAAATGTGCCCACAAATAGCCAAATTCACGTAGAGCTGAACAAAATTTACACAATTTTAATCTTTAAAATTTTATAGAAAAATTCTCAAATACAATTGAGAAATCGGACTTACATAGTCTATAAGTATGGATCCTTGGCTTTAATTTCCCATTGGTCCAAATGAGTGACAAAAATAAATGTGCCCACAAATAGCCAAATTCACGTAGAGCTGAACAAAATTTACACAATTTTAATCTTTAAAATTTTATAGAAAAATTCTCAAATACAATTGAGAAATCGGACTTACATAGTCTATAAGTATGGATCCTTGGCTTTAATTTCCCATTGGTCCAAATGAGTGACAAACAAATGTTATAGAAAAATTCTCAAATACAATTGAGAAATCGGACTTACATAGCCTATAAGTATGGATCCTTGGCATTAATTTCCCATTGGTCCAAATGAGTGACAAAAATAAATGTGCCCACAAATAGCCAAATTCACGTAGAGCGGAACAAAATTTACACAATTTTAATCTTTAAAATTTTATAGAAAAATTCTCAAATACAATTGAGAAATCGGACTTACATAGTCTATAAGTATGGATCCTTGGCTTTAATTTCCCATTGGTCCAAATGAGTGACAAACAAGTGTTATAGAAAAATTCTCAAATACAATTGAGAAATCGGACTTACATAGCCTATAAGTATGGATCCTTGGCTTTAATTTCCCATTGGTCCAAATGAGTGACAAACAAATGTTATAGAAAAATTCTCAAATACAATTGAGAAATCGGACTTACATAGCCTATAAGTATGGATCCTTGGCATTAATTTCCCATTGGTCCAAATGAGTGACAAACATAAATGTGCCCACAAATAGCCAAATTCACGTAGAGCTGAACAAAATTTACACAATTTTAATCTTTAAAATTTTATAGAAAAATTCTCAAATACAATTGAGAAATCGGACTTACATAGTCTATAAGTATGGATCCTTGGCTTTAATTTCCCATTGGTCCAAATGAGTGACAAACAAATGTTATAGAAAAATTCTCAAATACAATTGAGAAATCGGACTTACATAGCCTATAAGTATGGATCCTTGGCATTAATTTCCCATTGGTCCAAATGAGTGACAAACAAGTGTTATAGAAAAATTCTCAAATACAATTGAGAAATCGGACTTACATAGTCTATAAGTATGGATCCTTGGCTTTAATTTCCCATTAGTCCAAATGAGTGACAAAAATAAATGTGCCCACAAATAGCCAAATTCACGTAGAGCTGAACAAAATTTACACAATTTTAATCTTTAAAATTTTATAGAAAAATTCTCAAATACAATTGAGAAATCGGACTTACATAGCCTATAAGTATGGATCCTTGGCTTTTATTTCCCATTGGTCCAAATGAGTGACAAACAAGTGTTATAGAAAAATTCTCAAATACAATTGAAAAATCGGACTTACATAGCCTATAAGTATGGATCCTTGGCTTTAATTTCCCATTGGTCCAAATGAGTGACAAAAATACATGTGCCCACAAATAGCCAAATTCACGTAGAGCTGAACAAAATTTACACAATTTTAATCTTTAAAATTTTATAGAAAAATTCTCAAATACAATTGAGAAATCGGACTTACATAGCCTATAAGTATGGATCCTTGGCTTTTATTTCCCATTGGTCCAAATGAGTGACAAACAAGTGTTATAGAAAAATTCTCAAATACAATTGAGAAATCGGACTTACATAGCCTATAAGTATGGATCCTTGGCTTTTATTTCCCATTAGTCCAAATGAGTGACAAAAATAAATGTGCCCACAAATAGCCAAATTCACGTAGAGCTGAACAAAATTTACACAATTTTAATCTTTAAAATTTTATAGAAAAATTCTCAAATACAATTGAGAAATCGGACTTACATAGCCTATAAGTATGGATCCTTGGCTTTTATTTCCCATTGGTCCAAATGAGTGACAAACAAGTGTTATAGAAAAATTCTCAAATACAATTGAGAAATCGGACTTACATAGCCTATAAGTATGGATCCTTGGCTTTTATTTCCCATTGGTCCAAATGAGTGACAAACAAGTGTTATAGAAAAATTATCAAATACAATTGAAAAATCGGACTTACATAGTCTATAAGTATGGATCCTTGGCTTTAATTTCCCATTAGTCCAAATGAGTGACAAAAATAAATGTGCCCACAAATAGCCAAATTCACGTAGAGCTGAACAAAATTTACACAATTTTAATCTTTAAAATTTTATAGAAAAATTCTCAAATACAATTGAGAAATCGGACTTACATAGCCTATAAGTATGGATCCTTGGCTTTTATTTCCCATTGGTCCAAATGAGTGACAAACAAATGTTATAGAAAAATTCTCAAATACAATTGAGAAATCGGACTTACAAAGCCTATAAGTATGGATCCTTGGCTTTAATTTCCCATTGGTCCAAATGAGTGACAAACAAATGTTATAGAAAAATTCTCAAATACAATTGAGAAATCGGACTTACATAGCCTATAAGTATGGATCCTTGGCTTTTATTTCCCATTGGTCCAAATGAGTTACAAACAAATATTATATAAAAATTCTCAAATACAATTGAGAAATCGGACTTACATAGCCTATAAGTATGGATCCTTGGCTTTTATTTCCCATTGGTCCAAATGAGTGACAAACAAGTGTTATAGAAAAATTCTCAAATACAATTCAGAAATCGGACTTACATAGTCTATAAGTATGGATCCTTGGCTTTAATTTCCCATTGGTCCAAATGAGTGACAAACAAATGTTATAGAAAAATTCTCAAATACAATTGAGAAATCGGACTTACATAGCCTATAAGTATGGATCCTTGGCTTTTATTTCCCATTGGTCCAAATTAGTGACAAACAAGTGTTATAGAAAAATTCTCAAATACAATTGAGAAATCGGACTTACATAGCCTATAAGTATGGATCCTTGGCTTTTATTTCCCATTGGTCCAAATGAGTGACAAACAAATGTTATAGAAAAATTCTCAAATACAATTGAGAAATCGGACTTACATAGCCTATAAGTATGGATCCTTGGCTTTAATTTCCCATTGGTCCAAATGAGTGACAAAAATAAATTTGCCCACAAATAGCCAAATTCACGTAGAGCTGAACAAAATTTACACAATTTTAATCTTTAAAATTTTATAGAAAAATTCTCAAATACAATTGAGAAATCGGACTTACATAGTCTATAAGTATGGATCCTTGGCTTTAATTTCCCATTAGTCCAAATGAGTGACAAAAATAAATGTGCCCACAAATAGCCAAATTCACGTAGAGCTGAACAAAATTTACACAATTTTAATCTTTAAAATTTTATAGAAAAATTCTCAAATACAATTGAGAAATCGGACTTACATAGTCTATAAGTATGGATCCTTGGCTTTAATTTCCCATTGGTCCAAATGAGTGACAAACAAGTGTTATAGAAAAATTCTCAAATACAATTGAGAAATCGGACTTACATAGCCTATAAGTATGGATCCTTGGCTTTTATTTCCCATTGGTCCAAATGAGTGACAAGCAAATGTTATAGAAAAATTCTCAAATACAATTGAGAAATCGGACTTACATAGCCTATAAGTATGGATCCTTGGCTTTAATTTCCCATTGGTCCAAATGAGTGACAAAAATAAATGTGCCCACAAATAGCCAAATTCACGTAGAGCTGAACAAAATTTACACAATTTTAATCTTTAAAATTTTATAGAAAAATTCTCAAATACAATTGAGAAATCGGACTTACATAGTCTATAAGTATGGATCCTTGGCTTTAATTTCCCATTAGTCCAAATGAGTGACAAAAATAAATGTGCCCACAAATAGCCAAATTCACGTAGAGCTGAACAAAATTTACACAATTTTAATCTTTAAAATTTTATAGAAAAATTCTCAAATACAATTGAGAAATCGGACTTACATAGTCTATAAGTATGGATCCTTGGCTTTAATTTCCCATTAGTCCAAATGAGTGACAAAAATAAATGTGCCCACAAATAGCCAAATTCACGTAGAGCTGAACAAAATTTACACAATTTTAATCTTTAAAATTTTATAGAAAAATTCTCAAATACAATTGAGAAATCGGACTTACATAGTCTATAAGTATGGATCCTTGGCTTTAATTTCCCATTAGTCCAAATGAGTGACAAAAATAAATGTGCCCACAAATAGCCAAATTCACGTAGAGCTGAACAAAATTTACACAATTTTAATATTTAAAATTTTATAGAAAAATTCTCAAATACAATTGAGAAATCGGACTTACATAGTCTATAAGTATGGATCCTTGGCTTTAATTTCCCATTAGTCCAAATGAGTGACAAAAATAAATGTGCCCACAAATAGCCAAATTCACGTAGAGCTGAACAAAATTTACACAATTTTAATCTTTAAAATTTTATAGAAAAATTCTCAAATACAATTGAGAAATCGGACTTACATAGTCTATAAGTATGGATCCTTGGCTTTAATTTCCCATTAGTCCAAATGAGTGACAAAAATAAATGTGCCCACAAATAGCCAAATTCACGTAGAGCTGAACAAAATTTACACAATTTTAATCTTTAAAATTTTATAGAAAAATTCTCAAATACAATTGAGAAATCGGACTTACATAGCCTATAAGTATGGATCCTTGGCTTTTATTTCCCATTGGTCCAAATTAGTGACAAAAATAAATGTGCCCACAAATAGCCAAATTCACGTAGAGCTGAACAAAATTTACACAATTTTAATCTTTAAAATTTTATAGAAAAATTCTCAAATACAATTGAGAAATCGGACTTACATAGTCTATAAGTATGGATCCTTGGCTTTAATTTCCCATTAGTCCAAATGAGTGACAAAAATAAATGTGCCCACAAATAGCCAAATTCACGTAGAGCTGAACAAAATTTACACAATTTTAATCTTTAAAATTTTATAGAAAAATTCTCAAATACAATTGAGAAATCGGACTTACATAGTCTATAAGTATGGATCCTTGGCTTTAATTTCCCATTGGTCCAAATGAGTGACAAACAAATGTTATAGAAAAATTCTCAAATACAATTGAGAAATCGGACTTACATAGCCTATAAGTATGGATCCTTGGCTTTAATTTCCCATTGGTCCAAATGAGTGACAAACATAAATGTGCCCACAAATAGCCAAATTCACGTAGAGCTGAACAAAATTTACACAATTTTAATCTTTAAAATTTTATAGAAAAATTCTCGAATACAATTGAGAAATCGGACTTACATAGTCTATAAGTATGGATCCTTGGCTTTAATTTCCCATTGGTCCAAATGAGTGACAAAAATAAATGTGCCCACAAATAGCCAAATTCACGTAGAGCTGAACAAAATTTACACAATTTTAATCTTTAAAATTTTATAGAAAAATTCTCAAATACAATTGAGAAATCGGACTTACATAGTCTATAAGTATGGATCCTTGGCTTTAATTTCCCATTGGTCCAAATGAGTGACAAACATAAATGTGCCCACAAATAGCCAAATTCACGTAGAGCTGAACAAAATTTACACAATTTTAATCTTTAAAATTTTATAGAAAAATTCTCAAATACAATTGAGAAATCGGACTTACATAGTCTATAAGTATGAATCCTTGGCTTTAATTTCCCATTGGTCCAAATGAGTGACAAACAAATGTTATAGAAAAATTCTCAAATACAATTGAGAAATCGGACTTACATAGCCTATAAGTATGGATCCTTGGCTTTAATTTCCCATTGGTCCAAATGAGTGACAAACAAATGTTATAGAAAAATTCTCAAATACAATTGAGAAATCGGACTTACATAGCCTATAAGTATGGATCCTTGGCTTTAATTTCCCATTGGTCCAAATGAGTGACAAACATAAATGTGCCCACAAATAGCCAAATTCACGTAGAGCTGAACAAAATTTACACAATTTTAATCTTTAAAATTTTATAGAAAAATTCTCGAATACAATTGAGAAATCGGACTTACATAGTCTATAAGTATGGATCCTTGGCTTTAATTTCCCATTGGTCCAAATGAGTGACAAAAATAAATGTGCCCACAAATAGCCAAATTCACGTAGAGCTGAACAAAATTTACACAATTTTAATCTTTAAAATTTTATAGAAAAATTCTCAAATACAATTGAGAAATCGGACTTACATAGTCTATAAGTATGGATCCTTGGCTTTAATTTCCCATTGGTCCAAATGAGTGACAAACATAAATGTGCCCACAAATAGCCAAATTCACGTAGAGCTGAACAAAATTTACACAATTTTAATCTTTAAAATTTTATAGAAAAATTCTCAAATACAATTGAGAAATCGGACTTACATAGTCTATAAGTATGAATCCTTGGCTTTAATTTCCCATTGGTCCAAATGAGTGACAAACAAATGTTATAGAAAAATTCTCAAATACAATTGAGAAATCGGACTTACATAGCCTATAAGTATGGATCCTTGGCTTTAATTTCCCATTGGTCCAAATGAGTGACAAACAAATGTTATAGAAAAATTCTCAAATACAATTGAGAAATCGGACTTACATAGCCTATAAGTATGGATCCTTGGCTTTAATTTCCCATTGGTCCAAATGAGTGACAAACATAAATGTGCCCACAAATAGCCAAATTCACGTAGAGCTGAACAAAATTTACACAATTTTAATCTTTAAAATTTTATAGAAAAATTCTCGAATACAATTGAGAAATCGGACTTACATAGTCTATAAGTATGGATCCTTGGCTTTAATTTCCCATTGGTCCAAATGAGTGACAAAAATAAATGTGCCCACAAATAGCCAAATTCACGTAGAGCTGAACAAAATTTACACAATTTTAATCTTTAAAATTTTATAGAAAAATTCTCAAATACAATTGAGAAATCGGACTTACATAGTCTATAAGTATGGATCCTTGGCTTTAATTTCCCATTGGTCCAAATGAGTGACAAACATAAATGTGCCCACAAATAGCCAAATTCACGTAGAGCTGAACAAAATTTACACAATTTTAATCTTTAAAATTTTATAGAAAAATTCTCAAATACAATTGAGAAATCGGACTTACATAGTCTATAAGTATGAATCCTTGGCTTTAATTTCCCATTGGTCCAAATGAGTGACAAACAAATGTTATAGAAAAATTCTCAAATACAATTGAGAAATCGGACTTACATAGCCTATAAGTATGGATCCTTGGCTTTAATTTCCCATTAGTCCAAATGAGTGACAAAAATAAATGTGCCCACAAATAGCCAAATTCACGTAGAGCTGAACAAAATTTACACAATTTTAATATTTAAAATTTTATAGAAAAATTCTCAAATACAATTGAGAAATCGGACTTACATAGTCTATAAGTATGGATCCTTGGCTTTAATTTCCCATTAGTCCAAATGAGTGACAAAAATAAATGTGCCCACAAATAGCCAAATTCACGTAGAGCTGAACAAAATTTACACAATTTTAATCTTTAAAATTTTATAGAAAAATTCTCAAATACAATTGAGAAATCGGACTTACATAGCCTATAAGTATGGATCCTTGGCTTTTATTTCCCATTGGTCCAAATTAGTGACAAAAATAAATGTGCCCACAAATAGCCAAATTCACGTAGAGCTGAACAAAATTTACACAATTTTAATCTTTAAAATTTTATAGAAAAATTCTCAAATACAATTGAGAAATCGGACTTACATAGTCTATAAGTATGGATCCTTGGCTTTAATTTCCCATTAGTCCAAATGAGTGACAAAAATAAATGTGCCCACAAATAGCCAAATTCACGTAGAGCTGAACAAAATTTACACAATTTTAATCTTTAAAATTTTATAGAAAAATTCTCAAATACAATTGAGAAATCGGACTTACATAGTCTATAAGTATGGATCCTTGGCTTTAATTTCCCATTAGTCCAAATGAGTGACAAAAATAAATGTGCCCACAAATAGCCAAATTCACGTAGAGCTGAACAAAATTTACACAATTTTAATCTTTAAAATTTTATAGAAAAATTCTCAAATACAATTGAGAAATCGGACTTACATAGTCTATAAGTATGGATCCTTGGCTTTAATTTCCCATTGGTCCAAATGAGTGACAAACAAATGTTATAGAAAAATTCTCAAATACAATTGAGAAATCGGACTTACATAGCCTATAAGTATGGATCCTTGGCTTTAATTTCCCATTGGTCCAAATGAGTGACAAACAAATGTTATAGAAAAATTCTCAAATACAATTGAGAAATCGGACTTACATAGCCTATAAGTATGGATCCTTGGCTTTAATTTCCCATTGGTCCAAATGAGTGACAAACATAAATGTGCCCACAAATAGCCAAATTCACGTAGAGCTGAACAAAATTTACACAATTTTAATCTTTATAATTTTATAGAAAAATTCTCGAATACAATTGAGAAATCGGACTTACATAGTCTATAAGTATGGATCCTTGGCTTTAATTTCCCATTGGTCCAAATGAGTGACAAAAATAAATGTGCCCACAAATAGCCAAATTCACGTAGAGCTGAACAAAATTTACACAATTTTAATCTTTAAAATTTTATAGAAAAATTCTCAAATACAATTGAGAAATCGGACTTACATAGTCTATAAGTATGGATCCTTGGCTTTAATTTCCCATTGGTCCAAATGAGTGACAAACATAAATGTGCCCACAAATAGCCAAATTCACGTAGAGCTGAACAAAATTTACACAATTTTAATCTTTAAAATTTTATAGAAAAATTCTCAAATACAATTGAGAAATCGGACTTACATAGTCTATAAGTATGAATCCTTGGCTTTAATTTCCCATTGGTCCAAATGAGTGACAAACAAATGTTATAGAAAAATTCTCAAATACAATTGAGAAATCGGACTTACATAGCCTATAAGTATGGATCCTTGGCTTTAATTTCCCATTGGTCCAAATGAGTGACAAACATAAATGTGCCCACAAATAGCCAAATTCACGTAGAGCTGAACAAAATTTACACAATTTTAATCTTTAAAATTTTATAGAAAAATTCTCAAATACAATTGAGAAATCGGACTTACATAGTCTATAAGTATGAATCCTTGGCTTTAATTTCCCATTGGTCCAAATGAGTGACAAACAAATGTTATAGAAAAATTCTCAAATACAATTGAGAAATCGGACTTACATAGCCTATAAGTATGGATCCTTGGCTTTAATTTCCCATTGGTCCAAATGAGTGACAAACATAAATGTGCCCACAAATAGCCAAATTCACGTAGAGCTGAACAAAATTTACACAATTTTAATCTTTAAAATTTTATAGAAAAATTCTCAAATACAATTGAGAAATCGGACTTACATAGTCTATAAGTATGGATCCTTGGCTTTAATTTCCTATTGGTCCAAATGAGTGACAAACATTGGTCCAAATGAGTGACAAAAATACATGTGCCCAAAAATAGCCAAATTCACGTAGAGCTGAACAAAATTTACACAATTTTAATCTTTAAAATTTTATAGAAAAATTCTCAAATACAATTGAGAAATCGGACTTACATAGCCTATAAGTATGGATCCTTGGCTTTTATTTCCCATTGGTCCAAATGAGTGACAAACAAATGTTATAGAAAAATTCTCAAATACAATTGAGAAATCGGACTTACATAGCCTATAAGTATGGATCCTTGGCTTTTATTTCCCATTGGTCCAAATGAGTGACAAACAAGTGTTATAGAAAAATTCTCAAATACAATTGAGAAATCGGACTTACATAGTCTATAAGTATGGATCCTTGGCTTTTATTTCCCATTGGTCCAAATTAGTGACAAAAATAAATGTGCCCACAAATAGCCAAATTCACGTAGAGCTGAACAAAATTTACACAATTTTAATCTTTAAAATTTTATAGAAAAATTCTCAAATACAATTGAGAAATCGGACTTACATAGCCTATAAGTATGGATCCTTGGCTTTTATTTCCCATTGGTCCAAATGAGTGACAAACAAATGTTATAGAAAAATTCTCAAATACAATTGAGAAATCGGACTTACATAGCCTATAAGTATGGATCCTTGGCTTTAATTTCCCATTGGTCCAAATGAGTGACAAACAAGTGTTATAGAAAAATTCTCAAATACAATTGAGAAATCGGACTTACATAGACTATAAGTATGGATCCTTGGCTTTTATTTCCCATTGGTCCAAATGAGTGACAAACAAGTGTTATAGAAAAATTCTCAAATACAATTGAGAAATCGGACTTACATAGACTATAAGTATGGATCCTTGGCTTTTATTTCCCATTGGTCCAAACGAGTGACAAACAAGTGTTATAGAAAAATTCTCAAATACAATTGAGAAATCGGACTTACATAGACTATAAGTATGGATCCTCGGCTTTTATTTCCCATTGGTCCAAATGAGTGACAAACAAATGTTATAGAAAAATTCTCAAATACAATTGAGAAATCGGACTTACATAGACTATAAGTATGGATCCTTGGCTTTTATTTCCCATTGGTCCAAACGAGTGACAAACAAGTGTTATAGAAAAATTCTCAAATACAATTGAGAAATCGGACTTACATAGACTATAAGTATGGATCCTTGGCTTTAATTTCCCATTGGTCCAAATGAGTGACAAACAAGTGTTATAGAAAAATTCTCAAATACAATTGAGAAATCGGACTTACATAGACTATAAGTATGGATCCTTGGCTTTTATTTCCCATTGGTCCAAATGAGTGACAAACAAGTGTTATAGAAAAATTCTCAAATACAATTGAGAAATCGGACTTACATAGACTATAAGTATAGATCCTTGGCTTTTATTTCCCATTGGTCCAAACGAGTGACAAACAAGTGTTATAGAAAAATTCTCAAATACAATTGAGAAATCGGACTTACATAGACTATAAGTATGGATCCTTGGCTTTTATTTCCCATTGGTCCAAATGAGTGACAAACAAATGTTATAGAAAAATTCTCATATACAATTGAGAAATCGGACTTACATAGACTATAAGTATGGATCCTTGGCTTTAATTTCCCATTGGTCCAAATGAGTGACAAACATAAATGTGCCCACAAATAGCCAAATTCACGTAGAGCTGAACAAAATTTACACAATTTTAATCTTTAAAATTTTATAGAAAAATTCTCAAATACAATTGAGAAATCGGACTTACATAGTCTATAAGTATGGATCCTTGGCTTTAATTTCCCATTGGTCCAAATGAGTGACAAACATAAATGTGCCCACAAATAGCCAAATTCACGTAGAGCTGAACAAAATTTACACAATTTTAATCTTTAAAATTTTATAGAAAAATTCTCAAATACAATTGAGAAATCGGACTTACATAGTCTATAAGTATGAATCCTTGGCTTTAATTTCCCATTGGTCCAAATGAGTGACAAACAAATGTTATAGAAAAATTCTCAAATACAATTGAGAAATCGGACTTACATAGCCTATAAGTATGGATCCTTGGCTTTAATTTCCCATTGGTCCAAATGAGTGACAAACATAAATGTGCCCACAAATAGCCAAATTCACGTAGAGCTGAACAAAATTTACACAATTTTAATCTTTAAAATTTTATAGAAAAATTCTCAAATACAATTGAGAAATCGGACTTACATAGTCTATAAGTATGAATCCTTGGCTTTAATTTCCCATTGGTCCAAATGAGTGACAAACAAATGTTATAGAAAAATTCTCAAATACAATTGAGAAATCGGACTTACATAGCCTATAAGTATGGATCCTTGGCTTTAATTTCCCATTGGTCCAAATGAGTGACAAACATAAATGTGCCCACAAATAGCCAAATTCACGTAGAGCTGAACAAAATTTACACAATTTTAATCTTTAAAATTTTATAGAAAAATTCTCAAATACAATTGAGAAATCGGACTTACATAGTCTATAAGTATGGATCCTTGGCTTTAATTTCCTATTGGTCCAAATGAGTGACAAACATTGGTCCAAATGAGTGACAAAAATACATGTGCCCAAAAATAGCCAAATTCACGTAGAGCTGAACAAAATTTACACAATTTTAATCTTTAAAATTTTATAGAAAAATTCTCAAATACAATTGAGAAATCGGACTTACATAGCCTATAAGTATGGATCCTTGGCTTTTATTTCCCATTGGTCCAAATGAGTGACAAACAAATGTTATAGAAAAATTCTCAAATACAATTGAGAAATCGGACTTACATAGCCTATAAGTATGGATCCTTGGCTTTTATTTCCCATTGGTCCAAATGAGTGACAAACAAGTGTTATAGAAAAATTCTCAAATACAATTGAGAAATCGGACTTACATAGTCTATAAGTATGGATCCTTGGCTTTTATTTCCCATTGGTCCAAATTAGTGACAAAAATAAATGTGCCCACAAATAGCCAAATTCACGTAGAGCTGAACAAAATTTACACAATTTTAATCTTTAAAATTTTATAGAAAAATTCTCAAATACAATTGAGAAATCGGACTTACATAGTCTATAAGTATGGATCCTTGGCTTTAATTTCCTATTGGTCCAAATGAGTGACAAACATTGGTCCAAATGAGTGACAAAAATACATGTGCCCAAAAATAGCCAAATTCACGTAGAGCTGAACAAAATTTACACAATTTTAATCTTTAAAATTTTATAGAAAAATTCTCAAATACAATTGAGAAATCGGACTTACATAGCCTATAAGTATGGATCCTTGGCTTTTATTTCCCATTGGTCCAAATGAGTGACAAACAAATGTTATAGAAAAATTCTCAAATACAATTGAGAAATCGGACTTACATAGCCTATAAGTATGGATCCTTGGCTTTTATTTCCCATTGGTCCAAATGAGTGACAAACAAGTGTTATAGAAAAATTCTCAAATACAATTGAGAAATCGGACTTACATAGTCTATAAGTATGGATCCTTGGCTTTAATTTCCTATTGGTCCAAATGAGTGACAAACATTGGTCCAAATGAGTGACAAAAATACATGTGCCCAAAAATAGCCAAATTCACGTAGAGCTGAACAAAATTTACACAATTTTAATCTTTAAAATTTTATAGAAAAATTCTCAAATACAATTGAGAAATCGGACTTACATAGACTATAAGTATGGATCCTTGGCTTTTATTTCCCATTGGTCCAAACGAGTGACAAACAAGTGTTATAGAAAAATTCTCAAATACAATTGAGAAATCGGACTTACATAGACTATAAGTATGGATCCTTGGCTTTAATTTCCCATTGGTCCAAATGAGTGACAAACAAGTGTTATAGAAAAATTCTCAAATACAATTGAGAAATCGGACTTACATAGACTATAAGTATGGATCCTTGGCTTTTATTTCCCATTGGTCCAAATGAGTGACAAACAAGTGTTATAGAAAAATTCTCAAATACAATTGAGAAATCGGACTTACATAGACTATAAGTATAGATCCTTGGCTTTTATTTCCCATTGGTCCAAACGAGTGACAAACAAGTGTTATAGAAAAATTCTCAAATACAATTGAGAAATCGGACTTACATAGACTATAAGTATGGATCCTTGGCTTTTATTTCCCATTGGTCCAAATGAGTGACAAACAAATGTTATAGAAAAATTCTCAAATACAATTGAGAAATCGGACTTACATAGCCTATAAGTATGGATCCTTGGCTTTAATTTCCCATTGGTCCAAATGAGTGACAAACAAGTGTTATAGAAAAATTCTCAAATACAATTGAGAAATCGGACTTACATAGCCTATAAGTATGGATCCTTGGCTTTAATTTCCCATTGGTCCAAATGAGTGACAAACAAGTGTTATAGAAAAATTCTCAAATACAATTGAGAAATCGGACTTACATAGCCTATAAGTATGGATCCTTGGCTTTAATTTCCCATTGGTCCAAATGAGTGACAAAAATTACATGTGCCCACAAATAGCCAAATTCACGTAGAGCTGAACAAAATTTACACAATTTTAATCTTTAAAATTTTATAGAAAAATTCTCAAATACAATTGAGAAATCGGACTTACATAGTCTATAAGTATGGATCCTTGGCTTTAATTTCCCATTGGTCCAAATGAGTGACAAACAAATGTTATAGAAAAATTCTCAAATACAATTGAGAAATCGGACTTACATAGCCTATAAGTATGGATCCTTGGCTTTAATTTCCCATTGGTCCAAATGAGTGACAAACAAATGCTATAGAAAAATTCTGAAATACAATTGAGAAATCGGACTTACATAGCCTATAAGTATGGATCCTTGGCTTTAATTTCCCATTGGTCCAAATGAGTGACAAACATAAATGTGCCCACAAATAGCCAAATTCACGTAGAGCTGAACAAAATTTACACAATTTTAATCTTTAAAATTTTATAGAAAAATTCTCAAATACAATTGAGAAATCGGACTTACATAGCCTATAAGTATGGATCCTTGGCTTTAATTTCCCATTGGTCCAAATGAGTGACAAAAATACATGTGCCCACAAATAGCCAAATTCACGTAGAGCTGAACAAAATTTACACAATTTTAATCTTTAAAATTTTATAGAAAAATTCTCAAATACAATTGAGAAATCGGACTTACATAGCCTATAAGTATGGATCCTTGGCTTTTATTTCCCATTGGTCCAAATGAGTGACAAACAAATGTTATAGAAAAATTCTCAAATACAATTGAGAAATCGGACTTACATAGCCTATAAGTATGGATCCTTGGCTTTAATTTCCCATTGGTCCAAATGAGTGACAAACAAATGTTATAGAAAAATTCTCATATACAATTGAGAAATCGGACTTACATAGCCTATAAGTATGGATCCTTGGCTTTAATTTCCCATTGGTCAAAATGAGTGACAAACATAAATGTGCCCACAAATAGCCAAATTCACGTAGAGCTGAACAAAATTTACACAATTTTAATCTTTAAAATTTTATAGAAAAATTCTCGAATACAATTGAGAAATCGGACTTACATAGTCTATAAGTATGAATCCTTGGCTTTAATTTCCCATTGGATTAAATGAGTGACAAAAATAAATGTGCCCACAAATAGCCAAATTCACGTAGAGCTGAACAAAATTTACACAATTTTAATCTTTAAAATTTTATAGAAAAATTCTCGAATACAATTGAGAAATCGGACTTACATAGTCTATAAGTATGGATCCTTGGCTTTAATTTCCCATTGGTCCAAATGAGTGACAAAAATAAATGTGCCCACAAATAGCCAAATTCACGTAGAGCTGAACAAAATTTACACAATTTTAATCTTTAAAATTTTATAGAAAAATTCTCAAATACAATTGAGAAATCGGACTTACATAGTCTATAAGTATGGATCCTTGGCTTTAATTTCCCATTGGTCCAAATGAGTGACAAAAATAAATGTGCCCACAAATAGCCAAATTCACGTAGAGCTGAACAAAATTTACACAATTTTAATCTTTAAAATTTTATAGAAAAATTCTCGAATACAATTGAGAAATCGGACTTACATAGTCTATAAGTATGGATCCTTGGCTTTAATTTTTCATTGGTCCAAATGAGTGACAAAAATAAATGTGCCCACAAATAGCCAAATTCACGTAGAGCTGAACAAAATTTACACAATTTTAATCTTTAAAATTTTATAGAAAAATTCTCGAATACAATTGAGAAATCGGACTTACATAGTCTATAAGTATGGATCCTTGGCTTTAATTTCCCATTGGTCCAAATGAGTGACAAAAATAAATGTGCCCACAAATAGCCAAATTCACGTAGAGCTGAACAAAATTTACACAATTTTAATCTTTAAAATTTTATAGAAAAATTCTCGAATACAATTGAGAAATCGGACTTACATAGCCTATAAGTATGGAT
Organism: Lypha dubia; assembly: GCA_947311025.1. Classification (NCBI taxonomy): domain Eukaryota; kingdom Metazoa; phylum Arthropoda; class Insecta; order Diptera; family Tachinidae; genus Lypha; species Lypha dubia. Next base: position 6,270,851 of record OX371263.1, read on the forward strand.
CCTTGGCTTTAATTTCCCATTGGTCCAAATGAGTGACAAACAAATGTTATAGAAAAATTCTCAAATACAATTGAGAAATCGGACTTACATAGCCTATAAGTATGGATCCTTGGCTTTAATTTCCCATTGGTCCAAATGAGTGACAAACAAATGTTATAGAAAAATTCTCAAATACAATTGAGAAATCGGACTTACATAGCCTATAAGTATGGATCCTTGGCTTTAATTTCCCATTGGTCCAAATGAGTGACAAACAAATGTTATAGAAAAATTCTCAAATACAATTGAGAAATCGGACTTACATAGCCTATAAGTATGGAACCTTGGCTTTAATTTCCCATTGGTCCAAATGAGTGACAAAAATAAATGTGCCCACAAATAGCCAAATTCACGTAGAGCTGAACAAAATTTACACAATTTTAATCTTTAAAATTTTATAGAAAAATTCTCAAATACAATTGAGAAATCGGACTTACATAGCCTATAAGTATGGATCCTTGGCTTTAATTTCCCATTGGTCCAAATGAGTGACAAAAATACATGTGCCCACAAATAGCCAAATTCACGTAGAGCTGAACAAAATTTACACAATTTTAATCTTTAAAATTTTATAGAAAAATTCTCAAATACAATTGAGAAATCGGACTTACATAGCCTATAAGTATGGATCCTTGGCTTTAATTTCCCATTGGTCCAAATGAGTGACAAACAAATGTTATAGAAAAATTCTCATATACAATTGAGAAATCGGACTTACATAGCCTATAAGTATGGATCCTTGGCTTTAATTTCCCATTGGTCCAAATGAGTGACAAACATAAATGTGCCCACAAATAGCCAAATTCACGTAGAGCTGAACAAAATTTACACAATTTTAATCTTTAAAATTTTATAGAAAAATTCTCGAATACAATTGAGAAATCGGACTTACATAGTCTATAAGTATGAATCCTTGGCTTTAATTTCCCATTGGATTAAATGAGTGACAAAAATAAATGTGCCCACAAATAGCCAAATTCACGTAGAGCTGAACAAAATTTACACAATTTTAATCTTTAAAATTTTATAGAAAAATTCTCGAATACAATTGAGAAATCGGACTTACATAGTCTATAAGTATGGATCCTTGGCTTTAATTTCCCATTGGTCCAAATGAGTGACAAAAATAAATGTGCCCACAAATAGCCAAATTCACGTAGAGCTGAACAAAATTTACACAATTTTAATCTTTAAAATTTTATAGAAAAATTCTCAAATACAATTGAGAAATCGGACTTACATAGTCTATAAGTATGGATCCTTGGCTTTAATTTCCCATTGGTCCAAATGAGTGACAAAAATAAATGTGCCCACAAATAGCCAAATTCACGTAGAGCTGAACAATATTTACACAATTTTAATCTTTAAAATTTTATAGAAAAATTCTCGAATACAATTGAGAAATCGGACTTACATAGTCTATAAGTATGGATCCTTGGCTTTAATTTCTCATTGGTCCAAATGAGTGACAAAAATAAATGTGCCCACAAATAGCCAAATTCACGTAGAGCTGAACAAAATTTACACAATTTTAATCTTTAAAATTTTATAGAAAAATTCTCGAATACAATTGAGAAATCGGACTTACATAGTCTATAAGTATGGATCCTTGGCTTTAATTTCCCATTGGTCCAAATGAGTGACAAAAATAAATGTGCCCATAAATAGCCAAATTCACGTAGAGCTGAACAAAATTTACACAATTTTAATCTTTAAAATTTTATAGAAAAATTCTCGAATACAATTTAGAAATCGGACTTACATAATCTATAAGTATGGATCCTTGGCTTTAATTTCCCATTGGTCCAAATGAGTGACAAAAATAAATGTGCCCACAAATAGCAAAATTCACGTAGAGCTGAACAAAATTTACACAATTTTAATCTTTAAAATTTTATAGAAAAATTCTCAAATACAATTGAGAAATCGGACTTACATAGCCTATAAGTATGGATCCTTGGCTTTAATTTCCCATTGGTCCAAATGAGTGACAAACATAAATGTGCCCACAAATAGCCAAATTCACGTAGAGCTGAACAAAATTTACACAATTTTAATCTTTAAAATTTTATAGAAAAATTCTCGAATACAATTGAGAAATCGGACTTACATAGTCTATAAGTATGGGTCCTTGGCTTTAATTTCCCATTGGTCCAAATGAGTGACAAACAAATGTTATAGAAAAATTCTCAAATACAATTGAGAAATCGGACTTACATAGCCTATAAGTATGGATCCTTGGCTTTAATTTCCCATTGGTCCAAATGAGTGACAAAAATAAATGTGCCCACAAATAGCCAAATTCACGTAGAGCTGAACAAAATTTACACAATTTTAATCTTTAAAATTTTATAGAAAAATTCTCAAATACAATTGAGAAATCGGACTTACATAGTCTATAAGTATGGATCCTTGGCTTTAATTTCCCATTGGTCCAAATGAGTGACAAACATAAATGTGCCCACAAATAGCCAAATTCACGTAAAGCTGAACAAAATTTACACAATTTTAATCTTTAAAATTTTATAGAAAAATTCTCGAATACAATTGAGAAATCGGACTTACATAGTCTATAAGTATGGATCCTTGGCTTTAATTTCCCATTGGTCCAAATGAGTGACAAACATAAATGTGCCCACAAAAAGCCAAATTCACGTAGAGCTGAACAAAATTTACACAATTTTAATCTTTAAAATTTTATAGAAAAATTCTCAAACACAATTGAGAAATCGGACTTACATAGCCTATAAGTATGGATCCTTGGCTTTAATTTCCCATTGGTCCAAATGAGTGACAAACATAAATGTGCCCACAAATAGCCAAATTCACGTAGAGCTGAACAAAATTTACACAATTTTAATCTTTAAAATTTTATAGAAAAATTCTCAAATACAATTGAGAAATCGGACTTACATAGCCTATAAGTATGGATCCTTGGCTTTAATTTCCCATTGGTCCAAATAAGTGACAAACAAGTGTTATAGAAAAATTCTCAAATACAATTGAGAAATCGGACTTACATAGCCTATAAGTATGGATCCTTGGCTTTAATTTCCCATTGGTCCAAATGAGTGACAAACATAAATGTGCCCACAAATAGGCAAATTCACGTAGAGCTGAACAAAATTTACACAATTTTAATCTTTAAAATTTTATAGAAAAATTCTCAAATACAATTGAGAAATCGGACTTACATAGCCTATAAGTATGGATCCTTGGCTTTAATTTCCCATTGGTCCAAATGAGTGACAAACATAAATGTGCCCACAAATAGCCAAATTCACGTAGAGCTGAACAAAATTTACACAATTTTAATCTTTAAAATTTTATAGAAAAATTCTCAAATACAATTGAGAAATCGGACTTACATAGCCTATAAGTATGGATCCTTGGCTTTAATTTCCCATTGGTCCAAATGAGTGACAAACATAAATGTGCCCACAAATAGGCAAATTCACGTAGAGCTGAACAAAATTTACACAATTTTAATCTCTAAAATTTTATAGAAAAATTCTCAAATACAATTGAGAAATCGGACTTACATAGCCTATAAGTATGGATCCTTGGCTTTAATTTCCCATTGGTCCAAATGAGTGACAAACATAAATGTGCCCACAAATAGGCAAATTCACGTAGAGCTGAACAAAATTTACACAATTTTAATCTCTAAAATTTTATAGAAAAATTCTCAAATACAATTGAGAAATCGGACTTACATAGCCTATAAGTATGGATCCTTGGCTTTAATTTCCCATTGGTCCAAATAAGTGACAAACAAGTGTTATAGAAAAATTCTCAAATACAATTGAGAAATCGGACTTACATAGTCTATAAGTATGGATCCTTGGCTTTAATTTCCCATTGGTCCAAATGAGTGACAAACATAAATGTGCCCACAAATAGCCAAATTCACGTAGAGCTGAACAAAATTTACACAATTTTAATCTTTAAAATTTTATAGAAAAATTCTCAAATACAATTGAGAAATCGGACTTACATAGCCTATAAGTATGGATCCTTGGCTTTAATTTCCCATTGGTCCAAATGAGTGACAAACAAATGTTATAGAAAAATTCTCAAATACAATTGAGAAATCGGACTTACATAGTCTATAAGTATGGATCCTTGGCTTTAATTTCCCATTGGTCCAAATGAGTGACAAACAAATGTTATAGAAAAATTCTCAAATACAATTGGGAAATCGGACTTACACAGCCTATAAGTATGGATCCTTGGCTTTAATTTCCCATTGGTCCAAATGAGTGACAAACAAATGTTATAGAAAAATTCTCAAATACAATTGGGAAATCGGACTTACATAGCCTATAAGTATGGATCCTTGGCTTTAATTTCCCATTGGTCCAAATGAGTGGCAAACAAATGTTATAGAAAAATTCTCAAATACAATTGAGAAATCGGACTTACATAGCCTATAAGTATGGATCCTTGGCTTTTATTTCCCATTGGTCCAAATGAGTGGCAAACAAATGTTATAGAAAAATTCTCAAATACAATTGAGAAATCGGACTTACATAGCCTATAAGTATGGATCCTTGGCTTTAATTTCCCATTGGTCCAAATGAGTGACAAACATAAATGTGCCCACAAATAGCCAAATTCACGTAGAGCTGAACAAAATTTACACAATTTTAATCTTTAAAATTTTATAGAAAAATTCTCAAATACAATTGAGAAATCGGACTTACATAGCCTATAAGTATGGATCCTTGGCTTTAATTTCCCATTGGTCCAAATGAGTGACAAACATAAATGTGCCCACAAATAGGCAAATTCACGTAGAGCTGAACAAAATTTACACAATTTTAATCTTTAAAATTTTATAGAAAAATTCTCAAATACAATTGACAAATCGGACTTACATAGTCTATAAGTATGGATCCTTGGCTTTTATTTCCCATTGGTCCAAATGAGTGACAAACAAATGTTATAGAAAAACTCTCAAATACAATTGAAAAATCGGACTTACATAGTCTATTAGTATGGATCCTTGGCTTTAATTTCCCATTGGTCCAAATGAGTGACAAACAAGTGTTATAGAAAAATTCTCAAATACAATTGAGAAATCGGACTTACATAGTCTATAAGTATGGATCCTTGGCTTTAATTTCCCATTGGTCCAAATGAGTGACAAACAAATGTTATAGAAAAACTCTCAAATACAATTGAAAAATCGGACTTACATAGTCTATTAGTATGGATCCTTGGCTTTAATTTCCCATTGGTCCAAATGAGTGACAAACAAGTGTTATAGAAAAATTATCAAATACAATTGAGAAATCGGACTTACATAGTCTATAAGTATGGATCCTTAGCTTTTATTTCCCATTGGTCCAAATGAGTGACATGCAAGTGTTATAGAAAAATTCTCAAATACAATTGAGAAATCGGACTTACATAGTCTATTAGTATGGATCCTTGGCTTTAATTTCCCATTGGTTCAAATGAGTGACAAACAAGTGTTATAGAAAAATTCTCAAATACAATTGAGAAATCGGACTTACATAGTCTATAAGTATGGATCCTTGGCTTTTATTTCCCATTGGTCCAAATGAGTGACATGCAAGTGTTATAGAAAAATTCTCAAATACAATTGAGAAATCGGACTTACATAGTCTATAAGTATGGATCCTTGGCTTTTATTTCCCATTGGTCCAAATGAGTGACAAGCAAGTGTTATAGAAAAATTCTCAAATACAATTGAGAAATCGGACTTACATAGTCTATAAGTATGGATCCTTGGCTTTAATTTCCCATTGGTCCAAATGAGTGACAAGCAAGTGTTATAAAAAAATTCTCAAATACAATTGAGAAATCGGACTTACATAGTCTATAAGTATGGATCCTTGGCTTTTATTTCCCATTGGTCCAAATGAGTGACAAACAAGTGTTATAGAAAAATTCTCAAATACAATTGAGAAATCGGACTTACATAGTCTATTAGTATGGATCCTTGGCTTTAATTTCCCATTGGTCCAAATGAGTGACAAACAAGTGTTATAGAAAAATTCTCAAATACAATTGAGAAATCGGACTACATAGTCTATAAGTATGGATCCTTGGCTTTTATTTCCCATTGGTGCAAATGAGTGACAAGCAAGTGTTATAGAAAAATTCTCAAATACAATTGAGAAATCGGACTTACATAGTCTATAAGTATGGATCCTTGGCTTTTATTTCCCATTGGTCCAAATGAGTGACAAGCAAGTGTTATAGAAAAATTCTCAAATACAATTGAGAAATCGGACTTACATAGTCTATAAGTATGGATCCTTGGCTTTTATTTCCCATTGGTCCAAATGAGTGACAAGCAAGTGTTATAGAAAAATTCTCAAATACAATTGAGAAATCGGACTTACATAGTCTATAAGTATGGATCCTTGGCTTTAATTTCCCATTGGTCCAAATGAGTGACAAGCAAGTGTTATAGAAAAATTCTCAAATACAATTGAGAAATCGGACTTACATAGTCTATAAGTATGGATCCTTGGCTTTAATTTCCCATTGGTCCAAATGAGTGACAAGCAAGTGTTATAGAAAAATTCTCAAATACAATTGAGAAATCGGACTTACATAGTCTATAAGTATGGATCCTTGGCTTTAATTTCCCATTGGTCCAAATGAGTCACAAGCAAGTGTTATAGAAAAATTCTCAAATACAATTGAGAAATCGGACTTACATAGTCTATAAGTATGGATCCTTGGCTTTTATTTCCCATTGGTCCAAATGAGTGACAAACAAGTGTTATAGAAAAATTCTCAAATACAATTGAGAAATCGGACTTACATAGTCTATAAGTATGGATCCTTGGCTTTTATTTCCCATTGGTCCAAATGAGTGACATGCAAGTGTTATAGAAAAATTCTCAAATACAATTGAGAAATCGGACTTACATAGTCTATAAGTATGGATCCTTGGCTTTTATTTCCCATTGGTCCAAATGAGTGACAAGCAAGTGTTATAGAAAAATTCTCAAATACAATTGAGAAATCGGACTTACATAGTCTATAAGTATGGATCCTTGGCTTTAATTTCCCATTGGTCCAAATGAGTGACAAGCAAGTGTTATAAAAAAATTCTCAAATACAATTGAGAAATCGGACTTACATAGTCTATAAGTATGGATCCTTGGCTTTTATTTCCCATTGGTCCAAATGAGTGACAAGCAAGTGTTATAGAAAAATTCTCAAATACAATTGAGAAATCGGACTTACATAGTCTATAAGTATGGATCCTTGGCTTTTATTTCCCATTGGTCCAAATGAGTGACAAGCAAATGTTATAGAAAAATTCTCAAATACAATTGAGAAATCGGACTTACATATTCTATAAGTATGGATCCTTGGCTTTAATTTCCCATTGGTCCAAATGAGTGACAAACAAGTGTTATAGAAAAATTCTCAAATACAATTGAGAAATCGGACTTACATAGTCTATAAGTATGGATCCTTGGCTTTAATTTCCCATTGGTCCAAATGAGTGACAAACAAGTGTTATAGAAAAATTCTCAAATACAATTGAGAAATCGGACTTACATAGTCTATAAGTATGGATCCTTGGCTTTTATTTCCCATTGGTCCAAATGAGTGACAAGCAAGTGTTATAGAAAAATTCTCAAATACAATTGAGAAATCGGACTTACATAGTCTATAAGTATGGATCCTTGGCTTTAATTTCCCATTGGTCCAAATGAGTGACAAACAAGTGTTATAGAAAAATTCTCAAATACAATTGAGAAATCGGACTTACACAGCCAATAAGTATGGATCCTTGGCTTTAATTTTCCATTGGTCCAAATGAGTGACAAACATAAATGTGCCCACAAATAGCCAAATTCACGTAGAGCTGAACAAAATTTACACAATTTTAATCTTTAAAATTTTATAGAAAAATTCTCAAATACAATTGAGAAATCGGACTTACATAGTCTATTAGTATGGATCCTTGGCTTTAATTTCCCATTGGTCCAAATGAGTGACAAACATAAATGTGCCCACAAATAGCCAAATTCACGTAGAGCTGAACAAAATTTACACAATTTTAATCTTTAAAATTTTATAGAAAAATTCTCAAATACAATTGAGAAATCGGACTTACATAGTCTATTAGTATGGATCCTTGGCTTTAATTTCCCATTGGTCCAAATGAGTGACAAACAAATGTTATAGAAAAATTCTCAAATACAATTGAGAAATCGGACTTACATAGTCTATAAGTATGGATCCTTGGCTTTAATTTCCCATTGGTCCAAATGAGTGACAAACAAGTGTTATAGAAAAATTCTCAAATACAATTGAGAAATCGGACTTACACAGCCAATAAGTATGGATCCTTGGCTTTAATTTTCCATTGGTCCAAATGAGTGACAAACATAAATGTGCCCACAAATAGCCAAATTCACGTAGAGCTGAACAAAATTTACACAATTTTAATCTTTAAAATTTTATAGAAAAATTCTCAAATACAATTGAGAAATCGGACTTACATAGTCTATTAGTATGGATCCTTGGCTTTAATTTCCCATTGGTCCAAATGAGTGACAAACAAATGTTATAGAAAAATTCTCAAATACAATTGAGAAATCGGACTTACATAGTCTATAAGTATGGATCCTTGGCTTTAATTTCCCATTGGTCCAAATGAGTGACAAACAAGTGTTATAGAAAAATTCTCAAATACAATTGAGAAATCGGACTTACACAGCCAATAAGTATGGATCCTTGGCTTTGATTTTCCATTGGTCCAAATGAGTGACAAACATAAATGTGCCCACAAATAGCCAAATTCACGTAGAGCTGAACAAAATTTACACAATTTTAATCTTTAAAATTTTATAGAAAAATTCTCAAATACAATTGAGAAATCGGACTTACATAGTCTATTAGTATGGATCCTTGGCTTTAATTTCCCATTGGTCCAAATGAGTGACAAACAAATGTTATAGAAAAATTCTCAAATACAATTGAGAAATCGGACTTACATAGTCTATTAGTATGGATCCTTGGCTTTAATTTCCCATTGGTCCAAATGAGTGACAAACAAGTGTTATAGAAAAATTCTCAAATACAATTGAGAAATCGGACTTACACAGCCAATAAGTATGGATCCTTGGCTTTAATTTTCCATTGGTCCAAATGAGTGACAAACATAAATGTGCCCACAAATAGCCAAATTCACGTAGAGCTGAACAAAATTTACACAATTTTAATCTTTAAAATTTTATAGAAAAATTCTCAAATACAATTGAGAAATCGGACTTACACAGCCAATAAGTATGGATCCTTGGCTTTAATTTTCCATTGGTCCAAATGAGTGACAAACATAAATGTGCCCACAAATAGCCAAATTCACGTAGAGCTGAACAAAATTTACACAATTTTAATCTTTAAAATTTTATAGAAAAATTCTCAAATACAATTGAGAAATCGGACTTACACAGCCAATAAGTATGGATCCTTGGCTTTAATTTTCCATTGGTCCAAATGAGTGACAAACATAAATGTGCCCACAAATAGCCAAATTCACGTAGAGCTGAACAAAATTTACACAATTTTAATCTTTAAAATTTTATAGAAAAATTCTCAAATACAATTGAGAAATCGGACTTACATAGTCTATAAGTATGGATCCTTGGCTTTTATTTCCCATTGGTCCAAATGAGTGACAAGCAAGTGTTATAGAAAAATTCTCAAATACAATTGAGAAATCGGACTTACACAGCCAATAAGTATGGATCCTTGGCTTTAATTTTCCATTGGTCCAAATGAGTGACAAACATAAATGTGCCCACAAATAGCCAAATTCACGTAGAGCTGAACAAAATTTACACAATTTTAATCTTTAAAATTTTATAGAAAAATTCTCAAATACAATTGAGAAATCGGACTTACATAGTCTATAAGTATGGATCCGTGGCTTTAATTTCCCATTGGTCCAAATGAGTGACAAACAAGTGTTATAGAAAAATTCTCAAATACAATTGAGAAATCGGACTTACATAGTCTATAAGTATGGATCCTTGGCTTTAATTTCCCATTGGTCCAAATGAGTGACAAACAAGTGTTATAGAAAAATTCTCAAATACAATTGAGAAATCGGACTTACACAGCCAATAAGTATGGATCCTTGGCTTTTATTTCCCATTGGTCCAAATGAGTGACAAGCAAGTGTTATAGAAAAATTCTCAAATACAATTGAGAAATCGGACTTACATAGTCTATAAGTATGGATCCGTGGCTTTAATTTCCCATTGGTCCAAATGAGTGACAAACAAGTGTTATAGAAAAATTCTCAAATACAATTGAGAAATCATACTTACACAGCCAATAAGTATGGATCCTTGGCTTTAATTTTCCATTGGTCCAAATGAGTGACAAACATAAATGTGCCCACAAATAGCCAAATTCACGTAGAGCTGAACAAAATTTACACAATTTTAATCTTTAAAATTTTATAGAAAAATTCTCAAATACAATTGAGAAATCGGACTTACATAGTCTATAAGTATGGATCCTTGGCTTTTATTCCCCATTGGTCCAAATGAGTGACAAACAAATGTTATAGAAAAATTCTCAAATACAATTGAGAAATCGGACTTACATAGTCTATAAGTATGGATCCTTGGCTTTAATTTCCCATTGGTCCAAATGAGTGACAAACAAGTGTTATAGAAAAATTCTCAAATACAATTGAGAAATCGGACTTACACAGCCAATAAGTATGGATCCTTGGCTTTTATTTCCCATTGGTCCAAATGAGTGACAAGCAAGTGTTATAGAAAAATTCTCAAATACAATTGAGAAATCGGACTTACATAGTCTATAAGTATGGATCCGTGGCTTTAATTTCCCATTGGTCCAAATGAGTGACAAACAAGTGTTATAGAAAAATTCTCAAATACAATTGAGAAATCGGACTTACACAGCCAATAAGTATGGATCCTTGGCTTTAATTTTCCATTGGTCCAAATGAGTGACAAACATAAATGTGCCCACAAATAGCCAAATTCACGTAGAGCTGAACAAAATTTACACAATTTTAATCTTTAAAATTTTATAGAAAAATTCTCAAATACAATTGAGAAATCGGACTTACATAGTCTATAAGTATGGATCCTTGGCTTTAATTTCCCATTGGTCCAAATGAGTGACAAACATAAATGTGCCCACAAATAGCCAAATTCACGTAGAGCTGAACAAAATTTACACAATTTTAATCTTTAAAATTTTATAGAAAAATTCTCAAATACAATTGAGAAATCGGACTTACATAGTCTATTAGTATGGATCCTTGGCTTTAATTTCCCATTGGTCCAAATGAGTGACAAACAAATGTTATAGAAAAATTCTCAAATACAATTGAGAAATCGGACTTACATAGTCTATAAGTATGGATCCTTGGCTTTAATTTCCCATTGGTCCAAATGAGTGACAAACAAATGTTATAGAAAAATTCTCAAATACAATTGAGAAATCGGACTTACATAGTCTATAAGTATGGATCCTTGGCTTTAATTTCCCATTGGTCCAAATGAGTGACAAACATAAATGTGCCCACAAATAGCCAAATTCACGTAGAGCTGAACAAAATTTACACAATTTTAATCTTTAAAATTTTATAGAAAAATTCTCAAATACAATTGAGAAATCGGACTTACATAGTCTATTAGTATGGATCCTTGGCTTTAATTTCCCATTGGTCCAAATGAGTGACAAACAAATGTTATAGAAAAATTCTCAAATACAATTGAGAAATCGGACTTACATAGTCTATAAGTATTCATCCTTGGCTTTTATTTCCCATTGGTCCAAATGAGTGACAAACAAGTGTTATAGAAAAATTCTCAAATACAATTGAGAAATCGGACTTACATAGTCTATAAGTATGGATCCTTGGCTTTAATTTCCCATTGGTCCAAATGAGTGACAAACATAAATGTGCCCACAAATAGCCAAATTCACGTAGAGCTGAACAAAATTTACACAATTTTAATCTTTACAATTTTTTAGAAAAATTCTCAAATACAATGAGAAATCAGACTTACATAGACTGTAAGTACGTATCATTGGCTTTTATTTCCCATTGGTCCAAATGAGTGACAAACAAGTGTTATAGAAAAATTCTCAAATACAATTGAGAAATCGGACTTACATAGCCTATAAGTATGGATCCTTGGCTTTAATTTCCCATTGGTCCAAATAAGTGACAAACAAGTGTTATAGAAAAATTATCAAATACAATTGAGAAATCGGACTTACACAGCCAATAAGTATGGATCCTTGGCTTTAATTTCCCATTGGTCCAAATGAGTGACAAACATAAATGTGCCTACAAATAGCAAAATTCACGTAGAGCTGAACAAAATTTACACAATTTTAATCTTTAAAATTTTATAGAAAAATTCTCAAATACAATTGAGAAATCGGACTTACATAGCCTATAAGTATGGATCCTTGGCTTTAATTTCCCATTGGTCCAAATGAGTGACAAGCAAGTGTTATAGAAAAATTCTCAAATACAATTGAGAAATCGGACTTACGTAGTCTATAAGTATGGATCGTTGGCTTTTATTTCCCATTGGTCCAAATGAGTGACAAGCAAGTGTTATAGAAAAATTCTCAAATACAATTGAGAAATCGGACTTACGTAGTCTATAAGTATGGATCCTTTGCTTTTATTTCCCATTGGTCCAAATGAGTGACAAACAAGTGTTATAGAAAAATTCTCAAATACAATTGAGAAATCGGACTTACACAGCCAATAAGTATGGATCCTTGGCTTTAATTTCCCATTGGTCCAAATGAGTGACAAACAAGTGTTATAGAAAAATTCTCAAATACAATTGAAAAATCGGACTTACATAGTCTATAAGTATGGATCCTTGGCTTTAATTTCCCATTGGTCCAAATGAGTGACAAACAAGTGTTATAGAAAAATTCTCAAATACAATTGAGAAATCGGACTTACATAGTCTATAAGTATGGATCCTTGGCTTTAATTTCCCATTGGTCCAAATGAGTGACAAACAAGTGTTATAGAAAAATTCTCAAATACAAAGGAGAAATCGGACTTACATAGCCTATAAGTATGGATCCTTGGCTTTAATTTCCCATTGGTCCAAATGAGTGACAAGCAAGTGTTATAGAAAAATTCTCAAATACAATTGAGAAATCGGACTTACATAGTCTATTAGTATGGATCCTTGGCTTTAATTTCCCATTGGTCCAAATGAGTGACAAACAAGTGTTATAGAAAAATTCTCAAATACAATTGAGAAATCGGACTTACATAGCCTATAAGTATGGATCCTTGGCTTTAATTTCCCATTGGTCCAAATGAGTGACAAGCAAGTGTTATAGAAAAATTCTCAAATACAATTGAGAAATCGGACTTACATAGTCTATTAGTATGGATCCTTGGCTTTAATTTCCCATTGGTCCAAATGAGTGACAAACAAGTGTTATAGAAAAATTCTCAAATACAATTGAGAAATCGGACTTACATAGCCTATAAGTATGGATCCTTGGCTTTAATTTCCCATTGGTCCAAATGAGTGACAAACAAGTGTTATAGAAAAATTCTCAAATACAATTGAGAAATCGGACTTACATAGCCTATAAGTATGGATCCTTGGCTTTAATTTCCCATTGGTCCAAATGAGTGACAAACAAGTGTTATAGAAAAATTCTCAAATACAATTGAGAAATCGGACTTACATAGTCTATTAGTATGGATCCTTGGCTTTAATTTCCCATTGGTCCAAATGAGTGACAAGCAAGTGTTATAGAAAAATTCTCAAATACAATTGAGAAATCGGACTTACATAGTCTATTAGTATGGATCCTTGGCTTTAATTTCCCATTGGTCCAAATGAGTGACAAACATAAATGTGCCCACAAATAGCCAAATTCACGTAGAGCTGAACAAAATTTACACAATTTTAATCTTTAAAATTTTATAGAAAAATTCTCAAATACAATTGAGAAATCGGACTTACATAGTCTTTTAGTATGGATCCTTGGCTTTAATTTCCCATTGGTCCAAATGAGTGACAAACAAGTGTTATAGAAAAATTCTCAAATACAATTGAGAAATCGGACTTACATAGTCTATTAGTATGGATCCTTGGCTTTAATTTCCCATTGGTCCAAATGAGTGACAAACAAGTGTTATAGAAAAATTCTCAAATACAATTGAGAAATCGGACTTACATAGTCTATTAGTATGGATCCTTGGCTTTAATTTCCCATTGGTCCAAATGAGTGACAAACAAGTCTTATAGAAAAATTCTCAAATACAATTGAGAAATCGGACTTACATAGCCTATAAGTATGGATCCTTGGCTTTAATTTCCCATTGGTCCAAATGAGTGACAAGCAAGTGTTATAGAAAAATTCTCAAATACAATTGAGAAATCGGACTTACGTAGTCTATAAGTATGGATCCTTGGCTTTTATTTCCCATTGGTCCAAATGAGTGACAAACAAGTGTTATAGAAAAATTCTCAAATACAATTGAGAAATCGGACTTACATAGCCTATAAGTATGGATCCTTGGCTTTAATTTCCCATTGGTCCAAATGAGTGACAAGCAAGTGTTATAGAAAAATTCTCAAATACAATTGAGAAATCGGACTTATGTAGTCTATAAGTATGGATCCTTGGCTTTTATTTCCCATTGGTCCAAATGAGTGACAAACAAGTGTTATAGAAAAATTCTCAAATACAATTGAGAAATCGGACTTACATAGCCTATAAGTATGGATCCTTGGCTTTAATTTCCCATTGGTCCAAATGAGTGACAAGCAAGTGTTATAGAAAAATTCTCAAATACAATTGAGAAATCGGACTTACGTAGTCTATAAGTATGGATCCTTGGCTTTTATTTCCCATTGGTCCAAATGAGTGACAAACAATTGTTATAGAAAAATTCTCAAATACAATTGAGAAATCGGACTTACATAGCCTATAAGTATGGATCCTTGGCTTTAATTTCCCATTGGTCCAAATGAGTGACAAGCAAGTGTTATAGAAAAATTCTCAAATACAATTGAGAAATCGGACTTACGTAGTCTATAAGTATGGATCCTTGGCTTTTATTTCCCATTGGTCCAAATGAGTGACAAACAAGTGTTATAGAAAAATTCTCAAATACAATTGAGAAATCGGACTTACGTAGTCTATAAGTATGGATCCTTGGCTTTTATTTCCCATTGGTCCAAATGAGTGACAAACAAGTGTTATAGAAAAATTCTCAAATACAATTGAGAAATCGGACTTACATAGTCTATTAGTATGGATCCTTGGCTTTAATTTCCCATTGGTCCAAATGAGTGACAAGCAAGTGTTATAGAAAAATTCTCAAATACAATTGAGAAATCGGACTTACATAGTCTATTAGTATGGATCCTTGGCTTTAATTTCCCATTGGTCCAAATGAGTGACAAACAAGTGTTATAGAAAATTCTCAAATACAATTGAGAAATCGGACTTACATAGTCTATTAGTATGGATCCTTGGCTTTAATTTCCCATTGGTCCAAATGAGTGACAAACAAGTGTTATAGAAAAATTCTCAAATACAATTGAGAAATCGGACTTACATAGTCTATTAGTATGGATCCTTGGCTTTAATTTCCCATTGGTCCAAATGAGTGACAAACAAGTGTTATAGAAAAATTCTCAAATACAATTGAGAAATCGGACTTACATAGCCTATAAGTATGGATCCTTGGCTTTAATTTCCCATTGGTCCAAATGAGTGACAAACAAGTGTTATAGAAAAATTCTCAAATACAATTGAGAAATCGGACTTACATAGCCTATAAGTATGGATCCTTGGCTTTAATTTCCAATTGGTCCAAATGAGTGACAAGCAAGTGTTATAGAAAAATTCTCAAATACAATTGAGAAATCGGACTTACGTAGTCTATAAGTATGGATCCTTGGCTTTTATTTCCCATTGGTCCAAATGAGTGACAAACAAGTGTTATAGAAAAATTCTCAAATACAATTGAGAAATCGGACTTACATAGCCTATAAGTATGGATCCTTGGCTTTAATTTCCCATTGGTCCAAATGAGTGACAAGCAAGTGTTATAGAAAAATTCTCAAATACAATTGAGAAATCGGACTTACGTAGTCTATAAGTATGGATCCTTGGCTTTTATTTCCCATTGGTCCAAATGAGTGACAAACAAGTGTTATAGAAAAATTCTCAAATACAATTGAGAAATCGGACTTACATAGCCTATAAGTATGGATCCTTGGCTTTAATTTCCCATTGGTCCAAATGAGTGACAAGCAAGTGTTATAGAAAAATTCTCAAATACAATTGAGAAATCGGACTTACGTAGTCTATAAGTATGGATCCTTGGCTTTTATTTCCCATTGGTCCAAATGAGTGACAAACAAGTGTTATAGAAAAATTCTCAAATACAATTGAGAAATCGGACTTACGTAGTCTATAAGTATGGATCCTTGGCTTTTATTTCCCATTGGTCCAAATGAGTGACAAACAAGTGTTATAGAAAAATTCTCAAATACAATTGAGAAATCGGACTTACATAGCCTATAAGTATGGATCCTTGGCTTTAATTTCCCATTGGTCCAAATGAGTGACAAGCAAGTGTTATAGAAAAATTCTCAAATACAATTGAGAAATCGGACTTACGTAGTCTATAAGTATGGATCCTTGGCTTTTATTTCCCATTGGTCCAAATGAGTGACAAACAAGTGTTATAGAAAAATTCTCAAATACAATTGAGAAATCGGACTTACATAGCCTATAAGTATGGATCCTTGGCTTTAATTTCCCATTGGTCCAAATGAGTGACAAGCAAGTGTTATAGAAAAATTCTCAAATACAATTGAGAAATCGGACTTACGTAGTCTATAAGTATGGATCCTTGGCTTTTATTTCCCATTGGTCCAAATGAGTGACAAACAAGTGTTATAGAAAAATTCTCAAATACAATTGAGAAATCGGACTTACATAGCCTATAAGTATGGATCCTTGGCTTTAATTTCCCATTGGTCCAAATGAGTGACAAACAAGTGTTATAGAAAAATTCTCAAATACAATTGAGAAATCGGACTTACGTAGTCTATAAGTATGGATCCTTGGCTTTTATTTCCCATTGGTCCAAATGAGTGACAAACAAGTGTTATAGAAAAATTCTCAAATACAATTGAGAAATCGGACTTACGTAGTCTATAAGTATGGATCCTTGGCTTTTATTTCCCATTGGTCCAAATGAGTGACAAACAAGTGTTATAGAAAAATTCTCAAATACAATTGAGAAATCGGACTTTCGTAGTCTATAAGTATGGATCCTTGGCTTTTATTTCTCATTGGTCCAAATGAGTGACAAACAAGTGTTATAGAAAAATTCTCAAATTGAGAAATCGGACTTACGTAGTCTATAAGTATGGATCCTTGGCTTTTATTTCCCATTGGTCCCAATGAGTGACAAACAAGTGTTATAGAAAAATTCTCAAATACAATTGAGAAATCGGACTTACGTAGTCTATAAGTATGGATCCTTGGCTTTTATTTCCCATTGGTCCAAATGAGTGACAAACAAGTGTTATAGAAAAATTCTCAAATTGAGAAATCGGACTTACGTAGTCTATAAGTATGGATCCTTGGCTTTTATTTCCCATTGGTCCAAATGAGTGACAAACAAGTGTTATAGAAAAATTCTCAAATACAATTGAGAAATCGGACTTACGTAGTCTATAAGTATGGATCCTTGGCTTTTATTTCCCATTGGTCCAAATGAGTGACAAACAAGTGTTATAGAAAAATTCTCAAATACAATTGAGAAATCGGACTTACATAGCCTATAAGTATGGATCCTTGGCTTTTATTTCCCATTGGTCCAAATGAGTGACAAACAAGTGTTATAGAAAAATTCCCAAATACAATTGAGAAATCGGACTTACGTAGTCTATAAGTATGGATCCTTGGCTTTTATTTCCCATTGGTCCAAATGAGTGACAAACAAGTGTTATAGAAAAATTCTCAAATACAATTGAGAAATCGGACTTACATAGCCTATAAGTATGGATCCTTGGCTTTTATTTCCCATTGGTCCAAATGAGTGACAAACAAGTGTTATAGAAAAATTCTCAAATACAATTGAGAAATCGGACTTACATAGCCTATAAGTATGGATCCTTGGCTTTTATTTCCCATTGGTCCAAATGAGTGACAAACAAGTGTTATAGAAAAATTCTCAAATACAATTGAGAAATCGGACTTACATAGCCTATAAGTATGGATCCTTGGCTTTATTTCCCATTGGTCCAAATGAGTGACAAACAAGTGTTATAGAAAAATTCTCAAATACAATTGAGAAATCGGACTTACATAGCCTATAAGTATGGATCCTTGGCTTTAATTTCCCATTGGTCCAAATGAGTGACAAGCAAGTTTTATAGAAAAATTCTCAAATTCAATTGAGAAATCGGACTTACGTAGTCTATAAGTATGGATCCTTGGCTTTTATTTCCCATTGGTCCAAATGAGTGACAAACAAGTGTTATAGAAAAATTCTCAAATACAATTGAGAAATCGGACTTACATAGCCTATAAGTATGGATCCTTGGCTTTAATTTCCCATTGGTCCAAATGAGTGACAAGCAAGTGTTATAGAAAAATTCTCAAATACAATTGAGAAATCGGACTTACACAGCCAATAAGTATGGATCCTTGGCTTTAATTTCCCATTGGTCCAAATGAGTGACAAGCAAGTGTTATAGAAAAATTCTCAAATACAATTGAGAAATCGGACTTACACAGCCAATAAGTATGGATCCTTGGCTTTAATTTCCCATTGGTCCAAATGAGTGACAAGCAAGTGTTATAGAAAAATTCTCAAATACAATTGAGAAATCGGACTTACGTAGTCTATAAGTATGGATCCTTGGCTTTTATTTCCCATTGGTCCAAATGAGTGACAAACAAGTGTTATAGAAAAATTCTCAAATACAATTGAGAAATCGGACTTACACAGCCAATAAGTATGGATCCTTGGCTTTAATTTCCCATTGGTCCAAATGAGTGACAAACAAGTGTTATAGAAAAATTCTCAAATACAATTGAAAAATCGGAGTTACATAGTCTATAAGTATGGATCCTTGGCTTTAATTTCCCATTGGTCCAAATGAGTGACAAGCAAGTGTTATAGAAAAATTCTCAAATACAATTGAGAAATCGGACTTACATAGTCTATAAGTATGGATCCTTGGCTTTAATTTCCCATTGGTCCAAATGAGTGACAAACAAGTGTTATAGAAAAATTCTCAAATACAATTGAGAAATCGGACTTACACAGCCAATAAGTATGGATCCTTGGCTTTAATTTCCCATTGGTCCAAATGAGTGACAAACATAAATGTGCCCACAAATAGCCAAATTCCCGTAGAGCTGAACAAAATTTACACAATTTTAATCTTTACAATTTTATAGAAAAATTCTCAAATTCAATGAGAAATCAGACTTACATAGTCTATAAGTATGGATCCTTGGCTTTAATTTCCCATTGGTCCAAATGAGTGACAAAAATAAATGTGCCCACAAATAGCCAAATTCCCGTAGAGCTGAACAAAATTTACACAATTTTAATCTTTAAAATTTTATAGAAAAATTCTCAAATACAATTGAGAAATCGGACTTACATAGTCTATAAGTATGGATCCTTGGCTTTTATTTCCCATTGGTCCAAATGAGTGACAAACAAGTGTTATAGAAAAATTCTCAAATATAATTGAGAAATCGGACTTACATAGTCTATAAGTATGGATCCTTGGCTTTAATTTCCCATTGGTCCAAATGAGTGACAAACATAAATGTGCCCACAAATAGCCAAATTCCCGTAGAGCTGAACAAAATTTACACAATTTTAATCTTTACAATTTTATAGAAAAATTCTCAAATTCAATGAGAAATCAGACTTACATAGTCTATAAGTATGGATCCTTGGCTTTAATTTCCCATTGGTCCAAATGAGTGACAAAAATAAATGTGCCCACAAATAGCCAAATTCCCGTAGAGCTGAACAAAATTTACACAATTTTAATCTTTAAAATTTTATAGAAAAATTCTCAAATACAATTGAGAAATCGGACTTACATAGTCTATAAGTATGGATCCTTGGCTTTTATTTCCCATTGGTCCAAATGAGTGACAAACAAGTGTTATAGAAAAATTCTCAAATATAATTGAGAAATCGGACTTACATAGTCTATAAGTATGGATCCTTGGCTTTAATTTCCCATTGGTCCAAATGAGTGACAAACATAAATGTGCCCACAAATAGCCAAATTCACGTAGAGCTGAACAAAATTTACACAATTTTAATCTTTACAATTTTATAGAAAAATTCTCAAATTCAATGAGAAATCAGACTTACATAGTCTATAAGTATGGATCCTTGGCTTTAATTTCCCATTGGTCCAAATGAGTGACAAAAATAAATGTGCCCACAAATAGCCAAATTCCCGTAGAGCTGAACAAAATTTACACAATTTTAATCTTTAAAATTTTATAGAAAAATTCTCAAATACAATTGAGAAATCGGACTTACATAGTCTATAAGTATGGATCCTTGGCTTTTATTCCCCATTGGTCCAAATGAGTGACAAACAAGTGTTATAGAAAAATTCTCAAATACAATTGAGAAATCGGACTTACATAGTCTATTAGTATGGATCCTTGGCTTTAATTTCCCATTGGTCCAAATGAGTGACAAACAAGTGTTATAGAAAAATTCTCAAATACAATTGAGAAATCGGACTTACATAGCCTATAAGTATGGATCCTTGGCTTTAATTTCCAATTGGTCCAAATGAGTGACAAGCAAGTGTTATAGAAAAATTCTCAAATACAATTGAGAAATCGGACTTACATAGTCTATAAGTATGGATCCTTGGCTTTTATTTCCCATTGGTCCAAATGAGTGACAAGCAAGTGTTATAGAAAAATTCTCAAATACAATTGAGAAATCGGACTTACATAGGCTATAAGTATGGATCCTTGGCTTTAATTTCCCATTGGTCCAAATGAGTGACAAACAAGTGTTATAGAAAAATTCTCAAATACAATTGAGAAATCGGACTTACATAGTCTATAAGTATGGATCCTTGGCTTTAATTTCCCATTGGTCCAAATGAGTGACAAACAAGTGTTATAGAAAAATTCTCAAATACAATTGAGAAATCGGACTTACATAGTCTATAAGTATGGATCCTTGGCTTTTATTTCCCATTGGTCCAAATGAGTGACAAGCAAGTGTTATAGAAAAATTCTCAAATACAATTGAGAAATCGGACTTACATAGTCTATAAGTATGGATCCGTGGCTTTAATTTCCCATTGGTCCAAATGAGTGACAAACAAGTGTTATAGAAAAATTCTCAAATACAATTGAGAAATCGGACTTACACAGCCAATAAGTATGGATCCTTGGCTTTAATTTTCCATTGGTCCAAATGAGTGACAAACATAAATGTGCCCACAAATAGCCAAATTCACGTAGAGCTGAACAAAATTTACACAATTTTAATCTTTAAAATTTTATAGAAAAATTCTCAAATACAATTGAGAAATCGGACTTACATAGTCTATAAGTATGGATCCTTGGCTTTAATTTCCCATTGGTCCAAATGAGTGACAAACATAAATGTGCCCACAAATAGCCAAATTCACGTAGAGCTGAACAAAATTAACACAATTTTAATCTTTAAAATTTTATAGAAAAATTCTCAAATACAATTGAGAAATCGGACTTACATAGTCTATAAGTATGGATCCTTGGCTTTAATTTCCCATTGGTCCAAATGAGTGACAAAAATAAATGTGCCCACAAATAGCCAAATTCCCGTAGAGCTGAACAAAATTTACACAATTTTAATCTTTAAAATTTTATAGAAAAATTCTCAAATACAATTGAGAAATCGGACTTACATAGTCTATAAGTATGGATCCTTGGCTTTTATTTCCCATTGGTCCAAATGAGTGACAAACAAGTGTTATAGAAAAATTCTCAAATATAATTGAGAAATCGGACTTACATAGTCTATAAGTATGGATCCTTGGCTTTAATTTCCCATTGGTCCAAATGAGTGACAAACATAAATGTGCCCACAAATAGCCAAATTCACGTAGAGCTGAACAAAATTTACACAATTTTAATCTTTAAAATTTTATAGAAAAATTCTCAAATACAATTGAGAAATCGGACTTACATAGTCTATAAGTATGGATCCTTGGCTTTTATTCCCCATTGGTCCAAATGAGTGACAAACAAGTGTTATAGAAAAATTCTCAAATACAATTGAGAAATCGGACTTACATAGTCTATTAGTATGGATCCTTGGCTTTAATTTCCCATTGGTTCAAATGAGTGACAAACAAGTGTTATAGAAAAATTCTCAAATACAATTGAGAAATCGGACTTACATAGCCTATAAGTATGGATCCTTGGCTTTAATTTCCAATTGGTCCAAATGAGTGACAAGCAAGTGTTATAGAAAAATTCTCAAATACAATTGAGAAATCGGACTTACATAGTCTATAAGTATGGATCCTTGGCTTTTATTTCCCATTGGTCCAAATGAGTGACAAGCAAGTGTTATAGAAAAATTCTCAAATACAATTGAGAAATCGGACTTACATAGGCTATAAGTATGGATCCTTGGCTTTAATTTCCCATTGGTCCAAATGAGTGACAAACAAGTGTTATAGAAAAATTCTCAAATACAATTGAGAAATCGGACTTACATAGTCTATAAGTATGGATCCTTGGCTTTAATTTCCCATTGGTCCAAATGAGTGACAAACAAGTGTTATAGAAAAATTCTCAAATACAATTGAGAAATCGGACTTACATAGTCTATAAGTATGGATCCTTGGCTTTTATTTCCCATTGGTCCAAATGAGTGACAAGCAAGTGTTATAGAAAAATTCTCAAATACAATTGAGAAATCGGACTTACATAGTCTATAAGTATGGATCCGTGGCTTTAATTTCCCATTGGTCCAAATGAGTGACAAACAAGTGTTATAGAAAAATTCTCAAATACAATTGAGAAATCGGACTTACACAGCCAATAAGTATGGATCCTTGGCTTTAATTGTCCATTGGTCCAAATGAGTGACAAACATAAATGTGCCCACAAATAGCCAAATTCACGTAGAGCTGAACAAAATTTACACAATTTTAATCTTTAAAATTTTATAGAAAAATTCTCAAATACAATTGAGAAATCGGACTTACATAGTCTATAAGTATGGATCCTTGGCTTTAATTTCCCATTGGTCCAAATGAGTGACAAACATAAATGTGCCCACAAATAGCCAAATTAACGTAGAGCTGAACAAAATTTACACAATTTTAATCTTTAAAATTTTATAGAAAAATTCTCAAATACAATTGAGAAATCGGACTTACATAGTCTATTAGTATGGATCCTTGGCTTTAATTTCCCATTGGTCCAAATGAGTGACAAACAAATGTTATAGAAAAATTCTCAAATACAATTGAGAAATCGGACTTACACAGCCAATAAGTATGGATCCTTGGCTTTAATTTTCCATTGGTCCAAATGAGTGACAAACATAAATGTGCCCACAAATAGCCAAATTCACGTAGAGCTGAACAAAATTTACACAATTTTAATCTTTAAAATTTTATAGAAAAATTCTCAAATACAATTGAGCAATCGGACTTACATAGTCTATTAGTATGGATCCTTGGCTTTAATTTCCCATTGGTCCAAATGAGTGACAAACAAATGTTATAGAAAAATTCTCAAATACAATTGAGAAATCGGACTTACACAGCCAATAAGTATGGATCCTTGGCTTTAATTTCCCATTGGTCCAAATGAGTGACAAACATAAATGTGCCCACAAATAGCCAAATTCACGTAGAGCTGAACAAAATTTACACAATTTTAATCTTTAAAATTTTATAGAAAAATTCTCAAATACAATTGAGAAATCGGACTTAAATAGTCTATTAGTATGGATCCTTGGCTCTAATTTCCCATTGGTCCAAATGAGTGACAAACAAATGTTATAGAAAAATTCTCAAATACAATTGAGAAATCGGACTTACACAGCCAATAAGTATGGATCCTTGGCTTTAATTTCCCATTGGTCCAAATGAGTGACAAACATAAATGTGCCCACAAATAGCCAAATTCACGTAGAGCTGAACAAAATTTACACAATTTTAATCTTTAAAATTTTATAGAAAAATTCTCAAATACAATTGAGCAATCGGACTTACATAGTCTATTAGTATGGATCCTTGGCTTTAATTTCCCATTGGTCCAAATGAGTGACAAACAAATGTTATAGAAAAATTCTCAAATACAATTGAGAAATCGGACTAACACAGCCAATAAGTATGGATCCTTGGCTTTAATTTTCCATTGGTCCAAATGAGTGACAAACATAAATGTGCCCACAAATAGCCAAATTCACGTAGAGCTGAACAAAATTTACACAATTTTAATCTTTAAAATTTTATAGAAAAATTCTCAAATACAATTGAGCAATCGGACTTACATCGTCTATAAGTATGGATCCTTGGCTTTTATTTCCCATTGGCCCAAATGAGTGACAAGCAAGTGTTATAGAAAAATTCTCAAATACAATTGAGAAATCGGACTTACATAGCCTATAAGTATGGATCCTTGGCTTTAATTTCCCATTGGTCCAAATGATTGACAAACAAATGTTATAGAAAAATTTTCAAATACAATTGAGAAATCGGACTTACATAGCCTATAAGTATGGATCCTTGGCTTTAATTTCCATTGGTCCAAATGATTGACAAACAAATGTTATAGAAAAATTCTCAAATACTATTGAGAAATTGGACTTACATAGTCTATAAGTATGGATCCTTGGCTTTAATTTTCCATTGGTCCAAATGAGTGACAAACATAAATGTGCCCACAAATAGCCAAATTCACGTAGAGCTGAACAAAATTTACACAATTTTAATCTTTAAAATTTTATAGAAAAATTCTCAAATACAATTGAGAAATCGGACTTAAATAGTCTATTAGTATGGATCCTTGGCTTTAATTTCCCATTGGTCCAAATGAGTGACAAACAAATGTTATAGAAAAATTCTCAAATACAATTGAGAAATCGGACTTACATAGTCTATTAGTATGGATCCTTGGCTTTAATTTCCCATTGGTCCAAATGAGTGACAAACATAAATGTGCCCACAAATAGCCAAATTCACGTAGAGCTGAACAAAATTTACACAATTTTAATCTTTAAAATTTTATAGAAAAATTCTCAAATACAATTGAGCAATCGGACTTACATAGTCTATTAGTATGGATCCTTGGCTTTAATTTCCCATTGGTCCAAATGAGTGACAAACAAATGTTATAGAAAAATTCTCAAATACAATTGAGAAATCGGACTTACACAGCCAATAAGTATGGATCCTTGGCTTTAATTTTCCATTGGTCCAAATGAGTGACAAACATAAATGTGCCCACAAATAGCCAAATTCACGTAGAGCTGAACAAAATTTACACAATTTTAATCTTTAAAATTTTATAGAAAAATTCTCAAATACAATTGAGAAATCGGACTTAAATAGTCTATTAGTATGGATCCTTGGCTTTAATTTCCCATTGGTCCAAATGAGTGACAAACATAAATGTGCCCACAAATAGCCAAATTCACGTAGAGCTGAACAAAATTTACACAATTTTAATCTTTAAAATTTTATAGAAAAATTCTCAAATACAATTGAGAAATCGGACTTACATAGTCTATAAGTATGGATCCTTGGCTTTTATTTCCCATTGGTCCAAATGAGTGACAAGCAAGTGTTATAGAAAAATTCTCAAATACAATTGAGAAATCGGACTTACATAGGCTATAAGTATGGATCCTTGGCTTTAATTTCCCATTGGTCCAAATGAGTGACAAACAAGTGTTATAGAAAAATTCTCAAATACAATTGAGAAATCGGACTTACATAGTCTATAAGTATGGATCCTTGGCTTTAATTTCCCATTGGTCCAAATGAGTGACAAACAAGTGTTATAGAAAAATTCTCAAATACAATTGAGAAATCGGACTTACATAGTCTATAAGTATGGATCCGTGGCTTTAATTTCCCATTGGTCCAAATGAGTGACAAACAAGTGTTATAGAAAAATTCTCAAATACAATTGAGAAATCGGACTTACACAGCCAATAAGTATGGATCCTTGGCTTTAATTTTCCATTGGTCCAAATGAGTGACAAACATAAATGTGCCCACAAATAGCCAAATTCACGTAGAGCTGAACAAAATTTACACAATTTTTATCTTTAAAATTTTATAGAAAAATTCTCAAATACAATTGAGAAATCGGACTTACATAGTCTATAAGTATGGATCCTTGGCTTTAATTTCCCATTGGTCCAAATGAGTGACAAACATAAATGTGCCCACAAATAGCCAAATTCACGTAGAGCTGAACAAAATTTACACAATTTTAATCTTTGAAATTTTATAGAAAAATTCTCAAATACAATTGAGAAATCGGACTTACATAGTCTATTAGTATGGATCCTTGGCTTTAATTTCCCATTGGTCCAAATGAGTGACAAACAAATGTTATAGAAAAATTCTCAAATACAATTGAGAAATCGGACTTACATAGTCTATAAGTATGGATCCTTGGCTTTAATTTCCCATTGGTCCAAATGAGTGACAAACATAAATGTGCCCACAAATAGCCAAATTCACGTAGAGCTGAACAAAATTTACACAATTTTAATCTTTAAAATTTTATAGAAAAATTCTCAAATACAATTGAGAAATCGGACTTACATAGTCTATAAGTATGGATCCTTGGCTTTAATTTCCCATTGGTCCAAATGAGTGACAAACAAGTGTTATAGAAAAATTCTCAAATACAATTGAGAAATCGGACTTACATAGTCTATAAGTATGGATCCTTGGCTTTAATTTCCCATTGGTCCAAATGAGTGACAAACAAGTGTTATAGAAAAATTCTCAAATACAATTGAGAAATCGGACTTACATAGTCTATAAGTATGGATCGTTGGCTTTAATTTCCCATTGGTCCAAATGAGTGACAAACAAATTTTATAGAAAAATTCTCAAATACAATAGAGAAATCGGACTTACATAGTCTATAAGTATGGATCCTTGGCTTTAATTTCCCATTGGTCCAAATGAGTGACAAACAAGTGTTATAGAAAAATTCTCAAATACAATTGAGAAATCGGACTTACATAGTCTATAAGTATGGATCCTTGGCTTTAATTTCCCATTGGTCCAAATGAGTGACAAACAAATTTTATAGAAAAATTCTCAAATACAATAGAGAAATCGGACTTGTCTATAAGTATGGATCCTTGGCTTTTATTTCCCATTGGTCCAAATGAGTGAGAAGCAAGTGTTATAGAAAAATTCTCAAATACAATTGAGAAATCGGACTTACATAGTCTATAAGTATGGATCCTTGGCTTTAATTTCCCATTGGTCCAAATGAGTGACAAACAAGTGTTATAGAAAAATTCTCAAATACAATTGAGAAATCGGACTTACACAGCCAATAAGTATGGATCCTTGGCTTTAATTTTCCATTGGTCCAAATGAGTGACAAACATAAATGTGCCCACAAATAGCCAAATTCACGTAGAGCTGAACAAAATTTACACAATTTTAATCTTTAAAATTTTATAGAAAAATTCTCAAATACAATTGAGAAATCGGACTTACATAGTCTATAAGTATGGATCCTTGGCTTTTATTTCCCATTGGTCCAAATGAGTGACAAACATAAATGTGCCCACAAATAGCCAAATTCACGTAGAGCTGAACAAAATTTACACAATTTTAATCTTTAAAATTTTATAGAAAAATTCTCAAATACAATTGAGAAATCGGACTTACATAGTCTATTAGTATGGATCCTTGGCTTTAATTTCCCACTGGTCCAAATGAGTGACAAACAAATGTTATAGAAAAATTCTCAAATACAATTGAGAAATCGGACTTACATAGTCTATAAGTATGGATCCTTGGCTTTAATTTCCCATTGGTCCAAATGAGTGACAAGCAAGTGTTATAGAAAAATTCTCAAATACAATTGAGAAATCGGACTTACATAGTCTATTAGTATGGATCCTTGGCTTTAATTTCCCATTGGTCCAAATGAGTGACAAACAAGTGTTATAGAAAAATTCTCAAATACAATTGAGAAATCGGACTTACATAGTCTATAAGTATGGATCCTTGGCTTTAATTTCCCATTGGTCCAAATGAGTGACAAGCAAGTGTTATAGAAAAATTCTCAAATACAATTGAGAAATCGGACTTACATAGTCTATTAGTATGGATCCTTGGCTTTAATTTCCCATTGGTCCAAATGAGTGACAAACAAGTGTTATAGAAAAATTCTCAAATACAATTGAGAAATCGGACTTACATAGTCTATAAGTATGGATCCTTGGCTTTAATTTCCCATTGGTCCAAATGAGTGACAAGCAAGTGTTATAGAAAAATTCTCAAATACAATTGAGAAATCGGACTTACATAGTCTATTAGTATGGATCCTTGGCTTTAATTTCCCATTGGTCCAAATGAGTGACAAACAAGTGTTATAGAAAAATTCTCAAATACAATTGAGAAATCGGACTTACATAGTCTATTAGTATGGATCCTTGGCTTTAATTTCCCATTGGTCCAAATGAGTGACAAACAAATGTTATAGAAAAATTCTCAAATACAATTGAGAAATCGGACTTACATAGTCTATTAGTATGGATCCTTGGCTTTTATTTCCCATTGGTCCAAATGAGTGACAAACAAGTGTTATAGAAAAATTCTCAAATACAATCGAGAAATCGGACTTACATAGTCTATAAGTATGGATCCTTGGCTTTAATTTCCCATTGGTCCAAATGAGTGACAAACATAAATGTGACCACAAATAGCCAAATTCCCGTAGAGCTGAACAAAATTTACACAATTTTAATCTTTAAAATTTTATAGAAAAATTCTCAAATACAATTGAGAAATCGGACTTACATAGTCTATAAGTATGGATCCTTGGCTTTTATTTCCCATTGGTCCAAATGAGTGACAAACATAAATGTGCCCACAAATAGCCAAATTCACGTAGAGCTGAACAAAATTTACACAATTTTAATCTTTAAAATTTTATAGAAAAATTCTCAAATACAATTGAGAAATCGGACTTACATAGTCTATTAGTATGGATCCTTGGCTTTAATTTCCCACTGGTCCAAATGAGTGACAAACAAATGTTATAGAAAAATTCTCAAATACAATTGAGAAATCGGACTTACATAGTCTATAAGTATGGATCCTTGGCTTTAATTTCCCATTGGTCCAAATGAGTGACAAGCAAGTGTTATAGAAAAATTCTCAAATACAATTGAGAAATCGGACTTACATAGTCTATTAGTATGGATCCTTGGCTTTAATTTCCCATTGGTCCAAATGAGTGACAAACAAGTGTTATAGAAAAATTCTCAAATACAATTGAGAAATCGGACTTACATAGTCTATAAGTATGGATCGTTGGCTTTAATTTCCCATTGGTCCAAATGAGTGACAAACAAATTTTATAGAAAAATTCTCAAATACAATAGAGAAATCGGACTTGTCTATAAGTATGGATCCTTGGCTTTTATTTCCCATTGGTCCAAATGAGTGAGAAGCAAGTGTTATAGAAAAATTCTCAAATACAATCGAGAAATCGGACTTACATAGTCTATAAGTATGGATCCTTGGCTTTAATTTCCCATTGGTCCAAATGAGTGACAAACAAGTGTTATAGAAAAATTCTCAAATACAATTGAGAAATCGGACTTACATAGTCTATAAGTATGGATCCTTGGCTTTAATTTCCCATTGGTCCAAATGAGTGACAAACAAATTTTATAGAAAAATTCTCAAATACAATAGAGAAATCGGACTTGTCTATAAGTATGGATCCTTGGCTTTTATTTCCCATTGGTCCAAATGAGTGAGAAGCAAGTGTTATAGAAAAATTCTCAAATACAATTGAGAAATCGGACTTACATAGTCTATAAGTATGGATCCTTGGCTTTAATTTCCCATTGGTCCAAATGAGTGACAAACAAATTTTATAGAAAAATTCTCAAATACAATAGAGAAATCGGACTTGTCTATAAGTATGGATCCTTGGCTTTTATTTCCCATTGGTCCAAATGAGTGAGAAGCAAGTGTTATAGAAAAATTCTCAAATACAATCGAGAAATCGGACTTACATAGTCTATAAGTATGGATCCTTGGCTTTAATTTCCCATTGGTCCAAATGAGTGACAAACAAGTGTTATAGAAAAATTCTCAAATACAATTGAGAAATCGGACTTACATAGTCTATAAGTATGGATCCTTGGCTTTAATTTCCCATTGGTCCAAATGAGTGACAAACAAATTTTATAGAAAAATTCTCAAATACAATAGAGAAATCGGACTTGTCTATAAGTATGGATCCTTGGCTTTTATTTCCCATTGGTCCAAATGAGTGAGAAGCAAGTGTTATAGAAAAATTCTCAAATACAATTGAGAAATCGGACTTACATAGTCTATAAGTATGGATCCTTGGCTTTAATTTCCCATTGGTCCAAATGAGTGACAAACAAGTGTTATAGAAAAATTCTCAAATACAATTGAGAAATCGGACTTACACAGCCAATAAGTATGGATCCTTGGCTTTAATTTTCCATTGGTCCAAATGAGTGACAAACATAAATGTGCCCACAAATAGCCAAATTCACGTAGAGCTGAACAAAATTTACACAATTTTAATCTTTAAAATTTTATAGAAAAATTCTCAAATACAATTGAGAAATCGGACTTACATAGTCTATAAGTATGGATCCTTGGCTTTTATTTCCCATTGGTCCAAATGAGTGACAAACATAAATGTGCCCACAAATAGCCAAATTCACGTAGAGCTGAACAAAATTTACACAATTTTAATCTTTAAAATTTTATAGAAAAATTCTCAAATACAATTGAGAAATCGGACTTACATAGTCTATTAGTATGGATCCTTGGCTTTAATTTCCCACTGGTCCAAATGAGTGACAAACAAATGTTATAGAAAAATTCTCAAATACAATTGAGAAATCGGACTTACATAGTCTATAAGTATGGATCCTTGGCTTTAATTTCCCATTGGTCCAAATGAGTGACAAGCAAGTGTTATAGAAAAATTCTCAAATACAATTGAGAAATCGGACTTACATAGTCTATTAGTATGGATCCTTGGCTTTAATTTCCCATTGGTCCAAATGAGTGACAAACAAGTGTTATAGAAAAATTCTCAAATACAATTGAGAAATCGGACTTACATAGTCTATAAGTATGGATCCTTGGCTTTAATTTCCCATTGGTCCAAATGAGTGACAAGCAAGTGTTATAGAAAAATTCTCAAATACAATTGAGAAATCGGACTTACATAGTCTATTAGTATGGATCCTTGGCTTTAATTTCCCATTGGTCCAAATGAGTGACAAACAAGTGTTATAGAAAAATTCTCAAATACAATTGAGAAATCGGACTTACATAGTCTATAAGTATGGATACTTGGCTTTAATTTCCCATTGGTCCAAATGAGTGACAAGCAAGTGTTATAGAAAAATTCTCAAATACAATTGAGAAATTGGACTTACATAGTCTATTAGTATGGATCCTTGGCTTTAATTTCCCATTGGTCCAAATGAGTGACAAACAAGTGTTATAGAAAAATTCTCAAATACAATTGAGAAATCGGACTTACATAGTCTATTAGTATGGATCCTTGGCTTTAATTTCCCATTGGTCCAAATGAGTGACAAACAAATGTTATAGAAAAATTCTCAAATACAATTGAGAAATCGGACTTACATAGTCTATTAGTATGGATCCTTGGCTTTTATTTCCCATTGGTCCAAATGAGTGACAAACAAGTGTTATAGAAAAATTCTCAAATACAATCGAGAAATCGGACTTACATAGTCTATAAGTATGGATCCTTGGCTTTAATTTCCCATTGGTCCAAATGAGTGACAAACATAAATGTGACCACAAATAGCCAAATTCCCGTAGAGCTGAACAAAATTTACACAATTTTAATCTTTAAAATTTTATAGAAAAATTCTCAAATACAATTGAGAAATCGGACTTACATAGTCTATAAGTATGGATCCTTGGCTTTTATTTCCCATTGGTCCAAATGAGTGACAAACAACTGTTATAGAAAAATTCTCAAATATAATTGAGAAATCGGACTTACATAGTCTATAAGTATGGATCCTTGGCTTTAATTTCCCATTGGTGCAAATGAGTGACAAACATAAATGTGCCCACAAATAGCCAAATTCACGTAGAGCTGAACAAAATTTACACAATTTTAATCTTTAAAATTTTATATAAAAATTCTCAAATACAATTGAGAAATCGGACTTACATAGTCTATAAGTATGGATCCTTGGCTTTTATTTCCCATTGGTCCAAATGAGTGACAAACAAGTGTTATAGAAAAATTCTCAAATACAATTGAGAAATCGGACTTACGTAGTCTATAAGTATGGATCCTTGGCTTTAATTTCCCATTGGTCCAAATGAGTGACAAACAAGTGTTATAGAAAAATTCTCAAATACAATTGAGAAATCGGACTTACATAGTCTATAAGTATGGATCCTTGGCTTTAATTTCCCATTGGTCCAAATGAGTGACAAACAAGTGTTATAGAAAAATTCTCAAATACAATTGAGAAATCGGACTTACATAGTCTATAAGTATGGATCCTTGGCTTTAATTTCCCATTGGTCCAAATGAGTGACAAACAAGTGTTATAGAAAAATTCTCAAATACAATTGAGAAATCGGACTTACATAGTCTATAAGTATGGATCCTTGGCTTTAATTTCCCATTGGTCCAAATGAGTGACAAACAAGTGTTATAGAAAAATTCTCAAATACAATTGAGAAATCGGACTTACATAGTCTATTAGTATGGATCCTTGGCTTTAATTTCCCATTGGTCCAAATGAGTGACAAACATAAATGTGACCACAAATAGCCAAATTCCCGTAGAGCTGAACAAAATTTACACAATTTTAATCTTTAAAATTTTATAGAAAAATTCTCAAATACAATTGAGAAATCGGACTTACATAGCCTATAAGTATGGATCCTTGGCTTTTATTTCACATTGGTCCAAATGAGTGACAAACAAGTGTTATAGAAAAATTCTCAAATACAATTGAGAAATCGGACTTACGTAGTCTATAAGTATGGATCCTTGACTTTTATTTCCCATTGGTCCAAATGAGTGACAAACAAGTGTTATAGAAAAATTCTCAAATACAATTGAGAAATCGGACTTACATAGCCAATAAGTATGGATCCTTGGCTTTAATTTCCCATTGGTCCAAATGAGTGACAAACATAAATGTGCCCACAAATAGCAAAATTCACGTAGAGCTGAACAAAATTTACACAATTTTAATCTTTAAAATTTTATAGAAAAATTCTCAAATACAATTGAGAAATCGGACTTACGTAGTCTATAAGTATGGATCCTTGGCTTTTATTTCCCATTGGTCCAAATGAGTGACAAACAAGTGTTATAGAAAAATTCTCAAATACAATTGAGAAATCGGACTTACATAGCCTATAAGTATGGATCCTTGGCTTTAATTTCCCATTGGTCCAAATGAGTGACAAGCAAGTGTTATAGAAAAATTCTCAAATACAATTGAGAAATCGGACTTACATAGTCTATTAGTATGGATCCTTGGCTTTAATTTCCCATTGGTCCAAATGAGTGACAAACAAGTGTTATAGAAAAATTCTCAAATACAATTGAGAAATCGGACTTACATACTCTATTAGTATGGATCCTTGGCTTTAATTTCCCATTGGTCCAAATGAGTGACAAACAAGTGTTATAGAAAAATTCTTAAATACAATTGAGAAATCGGACTTACATAGTCTATTAGTATGGATCCTTGGCTTTAATTTCCCATTGGTCCAAATGAGTGACAAACAAGTGTTATAGAAAAATTCTCAAATACAATTGAGAAATCGGACTTACATAGCCTATAAGTATGGATCCTTGGCTTTAATTTCCCATTGGTCCAAATGAGTGACAAGCAAGTGTTATAGAAAAATTCTCAAATACAATTGAGAAATCGGACTTACATAGCCTATAAGTATGGATCCTTGGCTTTAATTTCCCATTGGTCCAAATGAGTGACAAACAAGTGTTATAGAAAAATTCTCAAATACAATTGAGAAATCGGACTTACATAGCCTATAAGTATGGATCCTTGGCTTTAATTTCCCATTGGTCCAAATGAGTGACAAACAAGTGTTATAGAAAAATTCTCAAATACAATTGAGAAATCGGACTTACATAGCCTATAAGTATGGATCCTTGCCTTTAATTTCCCATTGGTCCAAATGAGTGACAAACAAGTGTTATAGAAAAATTCTCAAATACAATTGAGAAATCGGACTTACATAGTCTATTAGTATGGGTCCTTGGCTTTAATTTCCCATTGGTCCAAATGAGTGACAAGCAAGTGTTATAGAAAAATTCTCAAATACAATTGAGAAATCGGACTTACATAGTCTATAAGTATGGATCCTTGGCTTTAATTTCCCATTGGTCCAAATGAGTGACAAGCAAGTGTTATAGAAAAATTCTCAAATACAATTGAGAAATCGGACTTACATAGTCTATTAGTATGGATCCTTGGCTTTAATTTCCCATTGGTCCAAATGAGTGACAAACAAGTGTTATAGAAAAATTCTCAAATACAATTGAGAAATCGGACTTACATAGTCTATAAGTATGGATCCTTGGCTTTAATTTCCCATTGGTCCAAATGAGTGACAAGCAAGTGTTATAGAAAAATTCTCAAATACAATTGAGAAATCGGACTTACATAGTCTATTAGTATGGATCCTTGGCTTTAATTTCCCATTGGTCCAAATGAGTGACAAACAAGTGTTATAGAAAAATTCTCAAATACAATTGAGAAATCGGACTTACATAGTCTATAAGTATGGATCCTTGGCTTTAATTTCCCATTGGTCCAAATGAGTGACAAGCAAGTGTTATAGAAAAATTCTCAAATACAATTGAGAAATCGGACTTACATAGTCTATTAGTATGGATCCTTGGCTTTAATTTCCCATTGGTCCAAATGAGTGACAAACAAGTGTTATAGAAAAATTCTCAAATACAATTGAGAAATCGGACTTACATAGTCTATTAGTATGGATCCTTGGCTTTAATTTCCCATTGGTCCAAATGAGTGACAAACAAGTGTTATAGAAAAATTCTCAAATACAATTGAGAAATCGGACTTACATAGTCTATTAGTATGGATCCTTGGCTTTAATTTCCCATTGGTCCAAATGAGTGACAAACAAGTGTTATAGAAAAATTCTCAAATACAATTGAGAAATCGGACTTACATAGTCTATTAGTATGGATCCTTGGCTTTAATTTCCCATTGGTCCAAATGAGTGACAAACAAGTGTTATAGAAAAATTCTCAAATACAATTGAGAAATCGGACTTACATAGTCTATTAGTATGGATCCTTGCCTTTAATTTCCCATTGGTCCAAATGAGTGACAAACAAGTGTTGTAGAAAAATTCTCAAATACAATTGAGAAATCGGACTTACATAGCCTATAAGTATGGATCCTTGGCTTTAATTTCCCATTGGTCCAAATGAGTGACAAACAAGTGTTATAGAAAAATTCTCAAATACAATTGAGAAATCGGACTTACATAGTCTATTAGTATGGATCCTTGGCTTTAATTTCCCATTGGTCCAAATGAGTGACAAGCAAGTGTTATAGAAAAATTCTCAAATACAATTGAGAAATCGGACTTACATAGTCTATAAGTATGGATCCTTGGCTTTAATTTCCCATTGGTCCAAATGAGTGACAAGCAAGTGTTATAGAAAAATTCTCAAATACAATTGAGAAATCGGACTTACATAGTCTATTAGTATGGATCCTTGGCTTTAATTTCCCATTGGTCCAAATGAGTGACAAACAAGTGTTATAGAAAAATTCTCAAATACAATTGAGAAATCGGACTTACATAGTCTATAAGTATGGATCCTTGGCCTTAATTTCCCATTGGTCCAAATGAGTGACAAGCAAGTGTTATAGAAAAATTCTCAAATACAATTGAGAAATCGGACTTACATAGTCTATTAGTATGGATCCTTGGCTTTAATTTCCCATTGGTCCAAATGAGTGACAAACAAGTGTTATAGAAAAATTCTCAAATACAATTGAGAAATCGGACTTACATAGTCTATAAGTATGGATCCTTGGCTTTAATTTCCCATTGGTCCAAATGAGTGACAAGCAAGTGTTATAGAAAAATTCTCAAATACAATTGAGAAATCGGACTTACATAGTCTATTAGTATGGATCCTTGGCTTTAATTTCCCATTGGTCCAAATGAGTGACAAACAAGTGTTATAGAAAAATTCTCAAATACAATTGAGAAATCGGACTTACATAGCCTATAAGTACGTATCATTGGCTTTTATTTCCCATTGGTCCAAATGAGTGACAAGCAAGTGTTATAGAAAAATTCTCAAATACAATTGAGAAATCGGACTTACATAGCCTATAAGTATGGATCCTTGGCTTTAATTTCCCATTGGTCCAAATGAGTGACAAACAAGTGTTATAGAAAAATTCTCAAATACAATTGAGAAATCGGACTTACATAGCCTATAAGTACGTATCATTGGCTTTTATTTCCCATTGGTCCAAATGAGTGACAAGCAAGTGTTATAGAAAAATTCTCAAATACAATTGAGAAATCGGACTTACATAGTCTATTAGTATGGATCCTTGGCTTTAATTTCCCATTGGTCCAAATGAGTGACAAACAAGTGTTATAGAAAAATTCTCAAATACAATTGAGAAATCGGACTTACATAGTCTATAAGTATGGATCCTTGGCTTTAATTTCCCATTGGTCCAAATGAGTGACAAGCAAGTGTTATAGAAAAATTCTCAAATACAATTGAGAAATCGGACTTACATAGTCTATTAGTATGGATCCTTGGCTTTAATTTCCCATTGGTCCAAATGAGTGACAAACAAGTGTTATAGAAAAATTCTCAAATACAATTGAGAAATCGGACTTACATAGCCTATAAGTACGTATCATTGGCTTTTATTTCCCATTGGTCCAAATGAGTGACAAGCAAGTGTTATAGAAAAATTCTCAAATACAATTGAGAAATCGGACTTACATAGCCTATAAGTATGGATCCTTGGCTTTAATTTCCCATTGGTCCAAATGAGTGACAAACAAGTGTTATAGAAAAATTCTCAAATACAATTGAGAAATCGGACTTACATAGTCTATAAGTATGGATCCTTGGCTTTAATTTCCCATTGGTCCAAATGAGTGACAAACAAGTGTAATAGAAAAATTCTCAAATACAATTGAGAAATCGGACTTACATAGCCTATAAGTATGGATCCTTGGCTTTAATTTCCCATTGGTCCAAATGAGTGACAAACAAGTGTTATAGAAAAATTCTCAAATACAATTGAGAAATCGGACTTACATAGCCTATAAGTATGGATCCTTGGCTTTAATTTCCCATTGGTCCAAATTAGTGACAAGCAAGTGTTATAGAAAAATTCTCAAATACAATTGAGAAATCGGACTTACATAGCCTATAAGTATGGATCCTTGGCTTTAATTTCCCATTGGTCCAAATGAGTGACAAACAAGTGTTATAGAAAAATTCTCAAATACAATTGAGAAATCGGACTTACATAGCCTATAAGTATGGATCCTTGGCTTTAATTTCCCATTGGTCCAAATGAGTGACAAGCAAGTGTTATAGAAAAATTCTCAAATACAATTGAGAAATCGGACTTACATAGTCTATTAGTATGGATCCTTGGCTTTAATTTCCCATTGGTCCAAATGAGTGACAAACAAGTGTTATAGAAAAATTCTCAAATACAATTGAGAAATCGGACTTACATAGCCTATAAGTACGTATCATTGGCTTTTATTTCCCATTGGTCCAAATGAGTGACAAACAAGTGATATAGAAAAATTCTCAAATACAATTGAGAAATCGGACTTACATAGCCTATAAGTACGTATCATTGGCTTTTATTTCCCATTGGTCCAAATGAGTGACAAGCAAGTGTTATAGAAAAATTCTCAAATACAATTGAGAAATCGGACTTACATAGCCTATAAGTATGGATCCTTGGCTTTAATTTCCCATTGGTCCAAATGAGTGACAAACAAGTGTTATAGAAAAATTCTCAAATACAATTGAGAAATCGGACTTACATAGTCTATAAGTATGGATCCTTGGCTTTAATTTCCCATTGGTCCAAATGAGTGACAAACAAGTGTTATAGAAAAATTCTCAAATACAATTGAGAAATCGGACTTACATAGCCTATAAGTACGTATCATTGGCTTTTATTTCCCATTGGTCCAAATGAGTGACAAACAAGTGTTATAGAAAAATTCTCAAATACAATTGAGAAATCGGACTTACATAGCCTATAAGTATGGATCCTTGGCTTTAATTTCCCATTGGTCCAAATGAGTGACAAGCAAGTGTTATAGAAAAATTCTCAAATACAATTGAGAAATCGGACTTACATAGCCTATAAGTATGGATCCTTGGCTTTAATTTCCCATTGGTCCAAATGAGTGACAAACAAGTGTTATAGAAAAATTCTCAAATACAATTGAGAAATCGGACTTACATAGCCTATAAGTATGGATCCTTGGCTTTAATTTCCCATTGGTCCAAATGAGTGACAAACATAAATGTGCCCACAAATAGCAAAATTCACGTAGAGCTGAACAAAATTTACACAATTTTAATCTTTAAAATTTTATAGAAAAATTCTCAAATACAATTGAGAAATCGGACTTACATAGCCTATAAGTATGGATCCTTGGCTTTAATTTCCCATTGGTCCAAATGAGTGACAAACAAGTGTTATAGAAAAATTCTCAAATACAATTGAGAAATCGGACTTACATAGCCTATAAGTACGTATCATTGGCTTTAATTTCCCATTGGTCCAAATGAGTGACAAACAAGTGTTATAGAAAAATTCTCAAATACAATTGAGAAATCGGACTTACATAGCCTATAAGTATGGATCCTTGGCTTTAATTTCCCATTGGTCCAAATGAGTGACAAGCAAGTGTTATAGAAAAATTCTCAAATACAATTGAGAAATCGGACTTACGTAGTCTATAAGTATGGATCCTTGGCTTTTATTTCCCATTGGTCCAAATGAGTGACAAACAAGTGTTATAGAAAAATTCTCAAATACAATTGAGAAATCGGACTTACACAGTCAATAAGTATGGATCCTTGGCTTTAATTTTCCATTGGTCCAAATGAGTGACAAGCAAATGTTATAGAAAAATTCTCAAATACAATTGAGAAATCGGACTTACGTAGTCTATAAGTATGGATCCTTGGCTTTTATTTCCCATTGGTCCAAATGAGTCACAAACAAGTGTTATAGAAAAATTCTCAAGTACAATTGAGAAATCGGACTTACATAGCCTATAAGTATGGATCCTTGGCTTTAATTTCCCATTGGTCCAA
Source organism: Lypha dubia (assembly GCA_947311025.1). Taxonomy (NCBI): domain Eukaryota; kingdom Metazoa; phylum Arthropoda; class Insecta; order Diptera; family Tachinidae; genus Lypha; species Lypha dubia. The sequence goes on from OX371263.1 coordinate 6,310,622, forward strand.
ATGAGTGACAAACAAATGTTATAGAAAAATTCTCAAATACAATTGAGAAATCGGACTTACACAGCCTATAAGTATGGATCCTTGGCTTTAATTTCCCATTGGTCCAAATGAGTGACAAACATAAATGTGCCCACAAATAGCCAAATTCCCGTAGAGCTGAACAAAATTTACACAATTTTAATCTTTAAAATTTTATAGAAAAATTCTCAAATACAATTGAGAAATCGGACATACATGGTCCATAAGTATGGATCCTTGGCTTTAATTTCCCATTGGTCCAAATGAGTGACAAAAATAAATGTGCCCACAAATTGCCAAATTTCGGTAGAGCTGAACAAAATTTACACAATTTTAATCTTTAAAATTTTATAGAAAAATTCTCAAATACAATTGAGAAATCGGACTTACGTAGTCTATAAGTATGGATCCTTGGCTTTAATTTCCCATTGGTCCAAATGAGTGACAAACAAATGTTATAGAAAAATTCTCAAATACAATTGAGAAATCGGACATACATGGTCCATAAGTATGGATCCTTGGCTTTAATTTCCCATTGGTCCAAATGAGTGACAAAAATAAATGTGCCCACAAATTGCCAAATTCCGGTAGAGCTGAACAAAATTTACACAATTTTAATCTTTAAAATTTTATAGAAAAATTCTCAAATACAATTGAGAAATCGGACTTACGTAGTCTATAAGTATGGATCCTTGGCTTTTATTTCCCATTGGTCCAAATGAGTGACAAACAAGTGTTATAGAAAAATTCTCAAGTACAATTGAGAAATCGGACTTACATAGCCTATAAGTATGGATCCTTGGCTTTAATTTCCCATTGGTCCAAATGAGTGACAAACAAATGTTATAGAAAAATTCTCAAATACAATTGAGAAATCGGACTTACACAGCCTATAAGTATGGATCCTTGGCTTTAATTTCCCATTGGTCCAAATGAGTGACAAACATAAATGTGCCCACAAATAGCCAAATTCCCGTAGAGCTGAACAAAATTTACACAATTTTAATCTTTAAAATTTTATAGAAAAATTCTCAAATACAATTGAGAAATCGGACATACATGGTCCATAAGTATGGATCCTTGGCTTTAATTTCCCATTGGTCCAAATGAGTGACAAAAATAAATGTGCCCACAAATTGCCAAATTCCGGTAGAGCTGAACAAAATTTACACAATTTTAATCTTTAAAATTTTATAGAAAAATTCTCAAATACAATTGAGAAATCGGACTTACGTAGTCTATAAGTATGGATCCTTGGCTTTAATTTCCCATTGGTCCAAATGAGTGACAAACAAATGTTATAGAAAAATTCTCAAATACAATTGAGAAATCGGACATACATGGTCCATAAGTATGGATCCTTGGCTTTAATTTCCCATTGGTCCAAATGAGTGACAAAAATAAATGTGCCCACAAATTGCCAAATTCCGGTAGAGCTGAACAAAATTTACACAATTTTAATCTTTAAAATTTTATAGAAAAATTCTCAAATACAATTGAGAAATCGGACTTACGTAGTCTATAAGTATGGATCCTTGGCTTTTATTTCCCATTGGTCCAAATGAGTCACAAACAAGTGTTATAGAAAAATTCTCAAGTACAATTGAGAAATCGGACTTACATAGCCTATAAGTATGGATCCTTGGCTTTAATTTCCCATTGGTCCAAATGAGTGACAAACAAATGTTATAGAAAAATTCTCAAATACAATTGAGAAATCGGACATACATGGTCCATAAGTATGGATCCTTGGCTTTAATTTCCCATTGGTCCAAATGAGTGACAAACATAAATGTGCCCACAAATAGCCAAATTCCCGTAGAGCTCAACAAAATTTACACAATTTTAATCTTTACAATTTTATAGAAAAATTCTCAAATACAATGAGAAATCAGACTTACATAGTCTATAAGTATGGATCCTTGGCTTTAATTTCCCATTGGTCCAAATGAGTGACAAAGATAAATGTGCCCACAAATAGCCAAATTCCCGTAGAGCTGAACAAAATTTACACAATTTTAATCTTTAAAATTTTATAGAAAAATTCTCAAATACAATTGAGAAATCGGACATACATGGTCCATAAGTATGGATCCTTGGCTTTAATTTCCCATTGGTCCAAATGAGTGACAAAAATAAATGTGCCCACAAATTGCCAAATTCCGGTAGAGCTGAACAAAATTTACACAATTTTAATATAAATACTTATAATTTTATTTCATAACGAGGGGGGTAGCGAAGCACACCGGGATAAGCTAGTTATAAATATATAATAATGTATGTTTGTATACAAACTAGTGATGTTACGAATATCAATTTTTAGTATTCGCGAATACGAGTACGAATATTTGAAACAATATTCGCCGAATACAAATATTACTTTTAAGGCTTAGAGCCACGTAATATTTTAAATTTAATTGGAAAAACACCCTCCCTTTGCGTCAGTAACTATAAATGGAAAAAAACTGTCACACTACTTAAGTTATTTATCAATATTATGATATTGAGATGCCGAATTTGAAGACCACTACTGAACATTTTTAAATAATTTTACTTACATACTTTCAGATTTTATTAGTAATTCAGTGCTGTTTGGGCACTGTCCTGTCGCTGGACTTTCATATATTAAATTTTAATTCTTCCATTTTTTAAGTCTAACATTCCTCTACTAAGACTCTACTAAGAATTGATTACTAACTTAACATGATATGAATATCTTATCTACCTAATTCGGAAATAAAAACCAATATATGTTTGATAATAACACATGGAAAAGGTGATTTAAAAAAATTCCCACATTAGCCACCAATCGAGCAAAAATATTCGGAAGTATTGCGGACAAAAAATATTCTATTTTGTGATTCGGAAATTTTCATTCTAATTGAAAACGTTCGGAACTCATGACAGACACGTTTAACTTTTAAATTCATATTTTTTGTACATATTATGTACTTTTTTAAACTTTATACATATATTTTTTTTTCATTGGAAAGTGTGTGCATATTACTCGAGAAATATTCGCTTAAATTTGGCGAATACGAATTCGAATATCTTAAAATAGGCGAATAATTGAATACGAATACGAGTATTCGTAACATCACTAATACACACTGCCCTAACAAGAAATGCGACTATTATAAAAAGCATGTGCTAGAATACGGTGACCATATTTTTCGACAAAAAAAGGACACTCAAAATTAAAAAAAAATTATTGGTATTAACTTAATTACATAGATATGTATATTTTATATCAATAAAATGATAATATAATAATGTGACTAGTACAAGTAGTTACATATGTAAGTATGTACTTATTTTAATGTTAAAAACAGAAATTAAATATGCCTAGAAGTTCATACGACGTTAAAACAAAAATGAATTAATTAATCAAAATTAACAAAGAACTTAAATTTAGCCAATAATACAAAAATAACAAAATTCAATAAGTAAAAATAACTAAAAACAATAGTTTAAGGATTATCTATTATTGATATTTTTCTGAAGAATGTATTTTTTTTTATTATATCAATGTTATTTGATAAAATCAATTTAAATTCTGCACAGTCCATTTGAAAGCCGACAGAAAATTTGACATATTGAACATATACTTTTCAGTGTTGCCAGGCAATTCCTGTCTTGGGTGGTTATAAATTTATATTGTATTGAGTTTAAAATTTCGGTATTTTGAGAAAAAAAAACTTTTAATTTTGGAAACTAAAGAAGAACATTAGCCCACAAAAAGAAAGGACAAAAAGGACGTGTCAACTTCTAGGCATATTTAATTTCTGTTTTAAACATTAAAATAAGTACATACATATGTAACACTAATATTGCATTGTTTGAATTATATTTTTACTTTATTGATATAAAAGATATCTATGTAATTAAGTTAATACATACCAATAATTTTTATTTAATTTTCAGTGTCCTTTTTTTCTTGTCGAAAAATATAGTCACCGTAACTATTACTCACTTTTGGTTAGTTAGAAGTTGGTTTTTCCTATAACTGTTGTAGCTTTTGAAATAATTATTAAAATTAAACATTTATGCCCTAATTCATAAACGATTATTAAAGTTATTGTGGCGTTAATTTGTGAATTTTGTATGGGAAAATCGGTTTTAATGTGCACTTTAACTTTATAAATTACAAGGTTAGTGTTTGGGCTCTAGTCGATGGATTCTCTACTATTTGCTTATTGATTTCGCTGATCTTTTTATTTTTTTATTATCTGAAATAAAACCGATTAATTAGTAGCAAATTGCAGCAGTAGTATGCCTTTCAAATGCCTGTCAAAAGTTGACACAAAATTTTACATATTATTAAAATCCATTATACGAACAACATATTCGTACATACATACATACATAAATAAATATCATTATTGGAAAATATCAGGCTGTTGCAGATCTTCTTATTCCACATGTTTACTAAATAGTTAATTTAGTTTAACAAAAAGCGAGATGAAGCCTATCCAATCCAATAAAACTGTAAAAAAATTAAGTCAAATATATAAATTAATAATTAAAAAGTTATTGGGTGCTTAGCCCTGTTCTAAAAGGAAAGTTGGTAAAAATGTTTTATAAATTATTTATTTAGTTCAATAGATCATTTGCGATTGTTTTTCGCTCAAACTAGCTGAAGCATTTTGTACGGTTTGTTTTCGTTTTTAAAAATTTTCCGTTTTTAGCGATTCTTATTAATTTATCCAATTTCTAAGCGTTTTTTTATTTTTATATTTTTTTCAACTTCAGCTATAAATTATTTAGTTTAGAACACAACGCTTATAACAAAACAAGATTTCAGTTATAAATCTTTTTGCCGCCACTCCCACTGTTGTGTCTCCATTAAAACACGTTTTTTTTCTATTACGCGTAATGATTTATATTTTACTTCAGTATTCATCTTTCATTTTAAAAGTTTAAAATTTCAAATTAAAAATCATCAACTTCTATTTTAATTGCAACAAGTTTTGGTCTTAAGTCTTTTGTTTTCCTTTATATTTTCTGCAACCAGTTTTGATGTTAAGTCTTTCGTTCTTTTTTTTTTCTTCATTATTTTTACAGCAAAACAAAGCCACATTTTGTATGACGTTTTTGTGTTAATCACGTTCAAAGTCAAGGTTAGCGTATCATTACTAAGTTATTTGTAACCAGTTATTTGAAGTTGTTTTTTTGTTTATTCGACTTCCATCTTCTTATTATTGCAATTATTATGGTTGCAACAAAAGCGTAGAATTTAAAATACTTTTGGTTACAAAAAAAAAAAGAAAGAAAATATTTACGAGCATATAGTTGGGCTAGATGCCAATTAACTTAGTTTTATTTAATAGCTAAAGATTTTTTAAGCGAAAGCTGTCTGAGGACTATCTGAAATAAATATATAAAATTCATGTGGTTTAAAAGCTGAAATGAAGTGAGATTAACAGTCTTCATTTGAAGAAATGATATTTTGGTTACCAAATTTTAAACATATCTTACGAACTCCGCAATGATTGATCACTTAAGCGTGCGTTTAATAAATAAAACTTCTTAAATAGCTTGAGAATTAAAAATAAATACTTTTGAAGTTGTTTGACAACCGGTTGATTGCGGTACCAAGTGCGAACTTACAAAGTAGCAAAAAAAATAATACTTTATGGTAATGATGATACGAGTATACTAAAATTTCCAGTTTAATGGACGACAAAATAAAGCGTTTAAAATTAATCCTTCTAAGCACGTTTGAAATTAAATTTGCTTAATTAATTACTATAAAAATACTTTATAATTTATTATACTTATTTACAATTATTATTCAGTATGCAATATTATAAAGATAGTATGAATTTATAATGCAATAAAAATAGTTGGACCCCTCAAAATCAAATTAACGTAAGTGAAAAAAAAATTTAATAAAAATCTCAAAAATCAAGATGTCAAGTTAAGATATTCATTCGAAATGTGCATAGATGGAATATGTAATGAAACCATTATACACATGAATAGTGACGAGGTTTAGTGACTTATAACGAAAAGAACGTATGTTCTATTCAGCTGTGTATGTTAAAATCTAAGTGATGTTAGCTATTAAAAATATTCCTTTGTTACTTTAAATACTTACAGTGAACTCGCGGTAATGTGAACTAATAAAAACCAAGGTTGTTCACTTTATTGAATTTGCTCACATTTTCGATTGAAATAATTTGTACCACAATTATTAGCTTATTAAGTATAATAAGAAAGGCCACAAAGAAAAGAAATGTCAGGTTGGTAAAATAACATAAAATTTATTTTAAACTTACAAATTTTCATATATTCGCTTTAATCTTAATCGAAAAAAATTAGGTCGAAAACCTTAGTTGTTAGTATCTTTCTGTCTAATTTAACGTTATAATTTATTATGGCCTTAAATATTGCAAATAAATAAATTAATCGAATTATCAAAACCATAATGGGGAGATCACTAAAAAACTAGAAAAAAATAACGTGAAGAGTTTATAAAACATTTGAGAGTAACACATAGCAACAAAAATTTTCGGTTTTAAACGCCTGTCATGTGTTACAAGAGCTTATTTAACTGTTTGGAGTTGGTTTTCTGCCAAAAATTGTCGTTCACTATTTAGAGCCATCACACTTTGTTCACAATTTAGAGAGTTCATATAAGAAAATGAGTGTTCATTATTGTGGAAGTTCACATTACCGCGAGTTCACTGTATTAACAATATCCAATTTTCTTTGATTAAATATGCACAAAATTAAAGAAAAAAAAACAAGCAAAAATGGACAAAATAAACGCAAAATAAGCCCAAGAATAAGCAAAAAAAAAGCTCAAATATGCTTCCAAAAATTAAACAATGTAACCACTTTTAATTTATTTTATTAAATAATTTTTTATTGCAAAGCACAGATTTTCAAAAAGAAAAGATCGATTATCGCATAAAACTGTTAGCAGGCATTTTATTAATTGTTTTACTTCGCCGATGTTTTCTGCTAACCGACGAAAACTAATGTTTGAATTTCAACGTTTCGATTCACAACTTTGTTGAATTTTTCAAAAATTTTGTTTTCAAAATTTTTCATCTTTTCTTTCACTTTTTCTATAATAGACAAATTTTCTTTTAAATAAAGTCCTCTTCTTTCTAGTTTCATTATACTTCGGCAAATACACTCGAAATTATATTTTATGTATGGGAGATCAGATTTTAAAGATGCATTTTTAAATAGAGCTTTTACTTTATATATTGATTCCACATCATCATCGGAAAGTGCTTTTAACACATAGAAAATTTCTGTATAGTTGTCACAATAATAAATAACACCTTTAAGCCAATCTAGTTTGCAATGTCAAGAGTTAAAGAATAGAAAATTGCATGTGTGATAAAAGGACAAACTTTTGCTTTTTATTTGCAACAGAAAGATTCAAAAATTATTTTCAAGGGCTGCCAAAGGGCATAAGCAAATTCAAGCAGAGTATATCAAATAAAGCAATTTTGCAAAAAAAGGTAAAAAATAAGCGAAATCAAGCTTATCCAGCAAAAAGCTTAAAAAACTTGCCCTGATTATGACATTACGAACTTTAAACTTTTGAAATATCAACTAACATATTTTGTTTATATATGGCAGTTTTGATTTTGCCGAATTTTTTTTTTTTTTTTGAATGAATGAATCGTGCTGCAGAATACTCTCACAGGGGTGAATCCAGCTTAACAGTACATACATATACGGCAAAATAAAATTTAAGTTAAAAAAATAAAATAAACACGAATTGATATGGATCCTTTAGGTAAAGCGTATCGTTGCGTTGTGTATCATCTGACAAAATCCGTAACATATAATAAACATGTTGATAATTATTGAAAATGTATTGGCAACGTTTCGTCCTCAATTCTTGTCATACACGCCTACACACACTGTTATAAAGCAAACAGCTGACGCATTCATTGGCAGTTTTACGTTATTACCAACTAATCCAAACTTACGCAATACCACAACTGTAAAAGTGAGATGATACGATTTGACTAACCGAGCCACTAGTTTCTTCCTTTTTTCAAGCCGCTTTAAAGGGCTTCAGACACCATCAAAATGCTTGCTGTCAAGTTCGTGTACGTGTGCTTGGCATCAAGCATACCCAATATATAATTTTTTTTGATTTTCCATCAAGCGTCGTCGGTGTCACACATCCAAACAAATTTCTCACTAATACTGTAACCATGCTTAGCAAGCATTTAGAACGTGTCTGAGATGCTTAAATATTAATATTTCTAATATTTCTAACATTTTTATATGACCTATTATCGGTTTTATTTGCATTCGAAAATAACAAAACCGACTTGTGTTCATGACACCAAACGAAACCAATATTGGTTTGCAAAACCGACAATTAGCAAAACCGACTTGGATTCTAAGACAGCCCCGAATATTGCAGTATTGTTGATCATTTACCAAAAATTTTCAAAACTGTCTGCTTGCATCAACGGTAGCCAAACTCGTTAACCTTTATTTCAAATCAAAGCGCCTAAAATATGAACTTTCTTATTAATTGTGCGAAATTTTTGTTGGAATCTCGAAGGTCCAATAAAAATAATGTAACTTATGTATGTATATGTACAGCAAGTAAGTACCCAATTATTCGGAAGAATTTAAAAAATTAAAATAAGATAAAGCGAATATATAAATTCGTTTATTGAATGCAGTACAAGTTGGGAGTAAGTTTGTTATACATGACTGGAAAACTGTTATACTATTTAAAAATATATTTTGTGGAAAAATTACTTGCTGGTTTTATATTTCACTTTTTTAAAAGGGCACTACGTATTTCGATAGACCCTCTTGGGAAATGATATTTTTGGCAAGTGACGTTTTGCTTTAGGAATATGTATGTACGTACTTTTTTGAAAAGCTGCTTCTTTGTCGAAAAGCTTATTTTTTAAAAGAATATTTTTAAAAAGTCAATATGGTTAAATTGGCTTTGCTTTATTAAGAACCATTCGTTTTTTACTTGAAAACAAGACAATCAGAGTAAACTTTAAGTCGAAAAAATGTGCATATAATTTCACTTACTAAAGTAGAATCAATCAAATAAATTTAAATTAATTATTAATTATACATTCAACTTTAATTATCTAATGTCTAGAACTACAAAGAAATCAAATATTTTAATAAGTATAAAGTCAAAATTTCGATCAAATTTTTCACTTCTTTTAATGGGGCCTTTTTATTATGTCAATAAAATTTGTTTTAGACAAAAGCAATTTGTAGATTTTCTTGAATATTAAGCCTTGCTGCAAAAGGGCCATAACTCAAAAAAAGAAGTTTTGTAGAAAACGATTTTATAGTTTGGATTTCGCTAACAACGCAATGGTAAAACGAAAAGGTTAGTTTTCTCTAAAAAGCCAGGTATATAAAATATTTGGATGGAATTATACGTTATTAACTACAATATAAAAACTTTTTGAGTTATGACTGTATTGCAGCAAAGGCTCGATATGTCTACGGTTATTCGTATTAGAACAGAATTAATCAACGACAAATTTTAATACATTATTTATTGCTATACTCGTATAGTTTTATTCACCTAACCAATAGTATATACCTTTATTAGTGCCACGTGAGGAACTTTTTTTATATTTGTAAAATCAAAGTCTAAAGATAAAACATAAATTAAAAAAAATAATTCTCCACATAATTAATAGGAGAGATAAAAATAAAAATTGATAGTTAAGACCAGAATGAATAACAACTTTTTTGCAATAAATCGCTATTTAATTAATGACAACAACATCTCATGCCAACCATTGAAATAATTAATATATTAAATCAATTCCTTATTTAAAAACTAATTAGTCTTTTAATTAAATAAAGTTCTTCTCACATATTTTTTTCTTACAATCAAATAGGAGTATATTTCATTTAAACGAAGTTCTATCATATTTGACTATTGCTTTGCTTTCAGCAGAAGTCAAATTTGAATCATATTTGAATTGTAGCTTGCTTAATAAACAGTCAATTAGTTTAAACACGTTTGAAATACATAAATTAAATCTCTGCTGCACAAATTGTTCTGATTTACTGATTACATTTACAATTAATTAGTATTAAAAATTAGCGTTCGAACTGTTTTTTTTTTAATTATATTAGAATTCATACGAAAAATACACACAATAATACACACGTTTTGATAGCCTCCTCCTCGTTTTTTGAAGCTGGCTAAAAATTCCGTACAATAAATCGACATTAAAGTTGAAATTATTTAAACATGCAAATCATGATTTTTAGATGTTTGAATTTATTTTAAATTGTTTTAATAAGCAATTTGAATAAATGTTTAGTGCAGTAAGAGGATCGTATATAATTTTAAAACAACATGACTCAACAAATAAAAAAATTTATGCTTGCTGAACTGGCAACACTTTACAACACATAAACAAACCTTGAACTTGTTTACAGTTACAATCTTGTGTAGCAACAATTATCACGAGACCGGATAATAAGCAACAAAAACTGCTCGCATTAATAATTTTTCACACCTTGTTTGTTAATTTACTAAACACAATACGAGTATAAAAGTAATAACACATATTTTAAAGTATTCCCACTATTCGAATGACTTGTTTTATATGTACATACATATTTGTTAGTTAATTCTCTAACTGGCTAATCAACTACATAATTGGGCTGTTCACACTGTAGTCATATCAGTCATATTGTCAGAATGTCCTAAATATTTAAACTAGTTTAAATATTTTTTTATTTTTTTCATAGAAAATCTTACTATTAAGGCCGGGGCACATAGCAGAATCCGTCATATGTTATACGTCGCCTTTTTCAACTAAGTTAAAATACATGTTTTCTTGATCACATACAGTACTTCTCCGTCAACGCAAAGTGCAAAGTAGGGCAACTTTTAACGTACGTTGAGTACTTTGACAACTATTATTTGATTTGTTCTTTGTTTTGGTTTAGTTGTTCGCTCAAAAATAAAATAATTTAAAATAAAATTTATTATTTGATAAAGTTTTGGTGGTGTTTTCCTTTTTTTCGATAAAATGTTGAAGTGCATGGCGGGTTTTTAACAATTTTAACTAAAAAATACTTTAAATAATCCATAATATTGATCAAAAATCAATAAAAGTTTATTATGTATATGCAAAACATTCAAAACATGTGTAAATTCGCTAAAAATTGCAAATTTTTATACAAGCCAAAATTTTTATTTCAAATCTGCAAAATATGAACCAATCCAAAACATTAGTTACAAATGGCTAAAATTGGTCGCTTTCGGAACAAATCCCAGAATTTATAAAAGTACAAAAACTTGCTAAAATTTTATTTTATGTTTGATTAAAAGTCCCTAAAGATGTAAGAATGCCAAAAACTTTGCAAAAATTACTCACATTGCGAATAACTGAAAAAATTTTAAAGATATCATAATTATGATTAAAAATCGCTAAAACTTTAAAACGAATATAAAACAATGTTTTTATATTATTATTATTATTATTATTATTATTACGAATAAATTTAATTTTCATATGAATATAAAACAAATTGTAGAAATCACGAAAATGGCGAAAAGTCGAAAAATCTTGGCTAAATGTAAAAGATTATAGCACGCAATACTGTTCCGAAAAATGTAAAAATCCAAAAACTTCGGCAAAATTATACCATTTGCCATAATTTTATCAAAAATTAGCAGGAATTTTTCAGCGGAGGTCACATAAAAATATTTGTGTAAATAGATTCGATCGGATTTCCATCAAACCTAAAAGTATTTCATTCGATTTAAGTCTTCGATTTCATTTCAAAACAAATCGATTTACATATATGGCATACTTTTATCACGGGGTGTTCAAACTTATCATATTTTGGTGTTGTATTATTTTATGACATATGACTACAGTGTGAATACCCCAATTATGTATTTCAACGTCAAAAACATTTATGAGGCAAAAAGTATTTTGGTTTTAATTAAAATTATATACTATATATATGTCCTTTATTTAATTAAATACAATATAGATACAGCGTTGTAACATAAAAATACTTAAATAAATTGTTCACAAAAAACATAGGGCATCAAACTGATACCTGATAAGTATATGTATATATATATATGTATATGTACTTATATATAAATTTTAAAACTTAAATTATTTATTAATGGGTCGATTACTGCGATAAATTTCATCTGTATCTGTCGTGCAAGATTGTTACAAAGCGTACGCTGTCCTTGCTTCCCAGCCGAGCTTAGTCACCATGACTAGGTTTGTATAATGATCAAACCTTTTCAAAATATCAGCCATATTTTTCGTAAAGTCTGCTAATACACCATCAGAAAAACTTTTTGAAATTTTATTGATATGTATTTTTAAGAGATGCTCTCGTACAACGCATATTAGTTCTCGACTTGCAATTTTGCCAAAATATTTTTCAAATACCTCTATTAGTTGTTAGTGCAAAAGTGTCGTTAAAGTCGTATCTTTTTCACGAATAATTGTTTACCGAGGAACTAATCGGCTTTTAATCTAAGGAAGTTTCTTCCAAAAGTTTTTCCCTTTTTACGATTATTAATAATTCAGCAACAAATGGACTTGTTTCTTATTGTTGTTGAATGTATATGTATAGTAAAATCAAAAGAAAATCTACTTTTTGTTACACGTCTGATTCTTAGCTTGCCCATCAAGCAGCTGATCATACTGATTATTTTTAAAATAGTAAATAATGCAAAAAAGTAAATTGTTCAAAAAAAATCTCGTGATCTCGGAGAAAACAGATGATTATTTTCGGAAGAGTTTCAAAAGGTACAATTACCTTGTTTTGCCCCCTTGTATATGTGATCCAGTTGCTTTGTCAAATGCTTTGTTGGCACTTTGTTCGGTACATTTTTTGACATCAGAAGTAGATCGATGGCTTAATATAGAAAGGTCTTTCCTGGTTTTTTTTTCAAAATCGGCTTTTTTAATGTTCTGGTAGACAAAACTCAAATACTCCTCCCTTGAAAAATTCAGTTTCCTATGTTGACGAATAACAGATTTACAGTAATTAAAAAAAGCTCCAACTCGTTTTTCACATGTTATTTTTTCAGATTTGATTGAGTTTTTTCCTTCTCCTGTAAAGTAGCTTCTTCTCCTTGAGATACGACCTTTCTATATTAAGCCATCGGGATGTTTTTCAAAGGGAATTGAGGCGAGTGTAGCTGTTATGAATTTGCCTTGAAAAGGTGCAATTAAGACATATATAAGACAAGGTGCTCTCGCTCATATCGATGCTATGAAATCATTTCGAGCACAGATTTTAAAACTGAGATTTTCGAAAAAAATATCTTCCAAAAGTTTTTAAAAAAAATAAGTCTCCAAAAATTAGCTAAAATTAAAAAGTATATTTCCCACAAGTTTTTCTGAAAAGTACCTTTTTAACAAAGAATATTTGTCGAAAACTACTTTTCCAAAAAGTTAATTTCTTAGCAATGCTTATACACACATGTATGTATGTATATCTACCAACATCTTTACCCCAAATCTCCCGCATTTCTCGTTTTTTTATACAGTTAGCCATTGCTTCCAATAACAATAAACCCCGAACTATAAACAAATGCGCAATAAGTGCAACTTCAACTTGTTGTTTTTGAGAATTAAAAGTTTTAGATTTAGTTCACATTTATTTTAGAAAATAACTTATACAATTAATTTTATATTAAAAAAAGGATATTACATTAATATCGTACATAAGACTATTTTTTTATCACAGCTGCTTAATATTTAAAAATAAAATTTTTCAAATTTTAAAATCATCCCTGCTATTAATACGTGTCATAATAAAAGGATGTTGATCGGTGGGACATAAGAATCTTGAATAAAGCTTATGTGAAAAGGATGATTTCTCCTTGGGTTTTTCGAATAAATTATTCCAATAAGAATTTGTGCCTGTTAAAAAAAAAGAAAAATTTAAACTATTATAAAAGTTAAAAAACCCATAAGTGTTTAATGGAAATATGGAAAATGTTCGCTTACTTGCGGCATGTCCCCTTTGGCTTATATGAAAACAATCCTCTGAAGTATACGAAAGGTCGGTATTGCCATTTGGCAAAGTGGGAAATACAAAGTTGTTGGTGAAATGTTGTATATTAATGGTGAAGGTCTAAATACATGGAAATTAATGCTTAACCTAATTAACTTTAATATTTTTATTTGAAGCATTTACCTCTGTATTGAACTCTTCTCTATTAGCAATTTGTATGTCTTTTTCCACCCATTTGTCCATTAAGTTACCCATAAACTGCATTTGTTTATTCGATTTACCAATTATACATGGACATTCAAACTTCAAAGTTGTATAGCACTGAGGTGGTAAACCTTTTAGTCGTATTAAAAGCAACAAATTTGGAGCTGGCACTACATTTAACATTAAACGTGGCACATTATCTCTTAAATATCTGTAAGTTTTTAGCATATTCTTTTCGTGCCAGTCAATAACTTTCATGGGATTGTCATAAAAGCAGGCATCAGAACAAAAATCATTGTTTCCTATAAGAAGTGTGACTAGTTTCCAATGATGTGTCATGTTGACATTCACATCATTTTTCATACGCTTCACTAGAATTTTAGCCATATAAGGTATATCACGTGACATGGCACCCAACTCGGCAACGTTGAATCTGTAGAAGACGGAAAACTTTAGTACGCCATTATTTTGTTTTTTTTTTTTTTTTTTTTTTTTTGCTATTGTGTTTCTTGCCTTGATGACCTTTCCGTACTCAATCCGTCTTTTAAGGCGTAACCATACAAGTTCGGATTAAATTCTTTTAAGATATTAGGCAAAGTTAAGTACTGTTGCCAAGTACCTTGGCCTCCAATAGACCAACTAACTCCTCGATTTTCTTGTAAAGTATGCAAAACATTATTTGCAAATATGCCATTGCCGGCAGTTAAAGAATCACCCAAAGCTCCTATAATATCTACATCACCTGGTCGCAATCTGTGTACCGAAATGGGAGGTTGCTCACTACGTTTTCCAGGGCCATTTTCGACATCACAAAACTGCATCAAAGATCTGCCCACTCTGTCCATTTTTTGAGTTTTCTAAATTTTGAATATTTTTAGTTTCGTACGTACGAGTATGTATTACTTAAACTTACTTACCCCTCTCATATTAGCCAATCTTATATTATTAGGATCATCGCCTGAACGACCCAAAACATCGAGAAATGTTGATTTGAATATTCTTAAATTGTTGCGCAGTAGTGTATCTAAAACAGTGCGTTGCGCGTCGGCATCTTCTTCGATTAGTAGCAAAATCACAAACATTAATTGACAAATGTTAACCAAACGCATGATTTGAATAACTTATCTAGAAATATGAAAATAATTAATTCATTATTTTTTATGATTCACACAATAACGAAAACGAAAGTTTGTCAATAAAGTTATTTAGCATAAATTTAACTTTTTCAAAAAAAAAAAAATGTCTACGAGAGACGATAAAAATATATAAAAAATAACAACAGCTTCCGTTACTAGTTTTTAGACACATAATTAATTTTGTTTTTTTTTTTACTTTTGTTTAGGTTGTTCAACTTAGAGGATTTGTGGATATTTAAGAGAACATGATATTATTTACATAAAATCTTTTAATATAAGTCGTTACTTGAAATAATTCTTTCCTTATGTACAGTGCGTTCTTTAGCTGCAAGATAATAACATTATGAAACCGTTTGCAAAAGAAAAAATAAACAAAGTAGACAAACCTAATGCGTTTTTGTATAGCGTAGAAGTCTAATTCTAAACTCAGCAAAAATAAACAACGTATGTATTTCTCATTTCAAAAACAAGCATATTTGCATAATAACAGTTACTAATTATTTAAGAAAGCTACGTCTGAATTCATGTTTTTTATTAAGCATAATGTTTTGTATAATTTACATATATCGTCTAAGTTCTAAGTCCATTTTTTTGCGAAATGGAGTTAATGATGCAGAAGTGTCCCAAAAGTCATATTATATGTGATGTAAAAAAAACAACATGTCTTTTTAGAATATTTTTGTATGTAGCTATTGTATAAAAACAAATTATTCTATGTCCAAAACACCCAAACATGTAGAGCGAAAAAGTCCCAAAGTCCCTATTTGTTTTCTATTTGGTCGATTATGGGTGGCAACCGAACCACGTCTCAAATTTAAAGAAAAAAAAAAACTCATCAGTAAAGAATGCAATATATTTTGTTAATAAAACATTTTTAAGTAGGCTATGAAATATATTACGTATTTCACCTACTTAAAAATATTTTAGTAACAACTTTCTGTATGCGTCTTCTAAAATTGGCTTTTATTCATTATTGAAAGTTTTTAAAACAAAGCGCATTTGAAAAGGGTAATAATTTTCTTCCCAGTACCAAATTTAATTTTTAACTGATGTTAAAATAAGATAAATTTTCGGACATTCCAATAAAAATTGTGCAATCCTGGTACTTTTCGGTTTATTTTTTATGTTTAGATATTCAAGAATCAATCATGGTACTCCAATATGCATAGGGATATGTATATGTACATGCATGTAAGTATGTACGTATGTGCATAAATACATCTAGATGAATTTATGTACATACATATCTACATATGCATGCATGTCCCTTTCCTTTACATGTCTGTTTTTATTTTCTACAAATGATTTAAAGTTCTTGTTTGTGATCTGGTATTTAATGAAATTAAGCTAAATTCATCAGGAGAAAAGAATTTCCTAAAAGAACCACAATAAATGAAAAGACTAAAGACACATACTTCTACAAACATACATGAATATGTTCATACTCCAATTAAATACAATTACTATTCAAAAGATTTAAGCAACGAACTTGCTTACTATATATTCAAAATGTGGACAATCCGAAAATAATGCTATTTTTTTGGAAATATTCATTGCAATTGGTGAATAGTTGACGCTTATTTTAAAGGAAATTTTCTCAGCTTTCTATATCTGTCCTCATTTATAGAAAATTATTTACCCAAATAATGGTTTTGGAGGTTTATGTTAAAATAACAATAGTCCTGAGCACCAAATTTTCTCTTAAAAAACCGGAAGCTCGATTTTGATTTTAGAACCATGGTTTCTTTGGGAAAAGTTCTTAGAATTTCCCGTAAATTACGATTTTGCTATACGCTTAGTAGGCAAAAAAATTGACCCACCCTAGTGGACATATTACGTAACGCTCCAGGGGGGGTTAAAGATTTGTTACGGATTGGAAATTTTGCACTGAAAAATTAGTAAAAAGCGTTACGAAGGGTGGGGGGGGGGGGTATAAAATCTCTGAAAACAGCGTTACGTAATATTTGCACAGCCCTAGAGACGTGTTCACAATAACGAAACCCACAGATCAGCTAATAAGATCTTTGCCTCTTATTAAAGTTACTTTAAGTCAACTTATATCATATCGAATTTATTAACAATAAAATAGTGTTGGAACATTTATGTAAGCTTTTAAAGCTCATTTAAATAACATAATTAAGTAATGCTAAGCAGAATATTACGTGGACAGTACTAAGCGCTTATGCCAAATCATTGCTAGACTTCAACCAAATTTTGAAAAAAAAACATGCACAAAATTTCAAAAATCATTTGTTATTTACAATTTATTAAAATAAGTGCACACCACCGCATTGTACAAACTGCTAAAGCAATTAATAACATTTTTATTGAGAGTTTTATATAATGACACAAAAATTTAAAACTAATATATTAATTTTCATCTAGAGAAATGCCAGTAGCGAAAGGCTAATAAATTGTTTGCAATTTAATAAGAAAATATATACATAGATAAGATAAATTGTTGTGGCGGTTTTTAAGTCACAAAAAACTTGGGTCTAATACTCTACTGATTATAGTTGGATTAACGTTTACAAATTGAAAGTAAAAACATTTGCGATTTAAACTTCTGTAAATTTTAATGAATAATATAGGAAAGGCTTAACTTCTTTTTACATGATTAGATAGATTATTATTTTTGTTCGGAATTTTTTCTTAATTTTATTTGAATACCAACAACTAAAACTAAAGTTAAAACTTGTTTTAATATTTGTCATGAATTTATAACATGTATTATTTACGGTGCCCTTAAAACTGTAAATTTTCCATTATCTACCACTTTATAATTTCGGACTAAATTATTAAAAAAATTTCCAAAATGACAAATATATTGTTATGTACGCAAATAATTCTGGAGTTAATATAATATCGAAATAAACTCAAATGTTGTTAAGCTCAATAAAATTTTTTTAATCTAACAATGTTTGTGGTTCTGTTGTTGTTGTTTCATTTCAGTAAAAATACAAAGTTCAATTACTCATATATGTTCATATTTTACATATCTAAGCCGTACAATTAACACTATTATGTTAATTTTATTTTATATGTATAACTTATTTAGTTTAAAAGCAAAAACATTACATTCAACTTGTGTCATCTATAAGGAGACAAAGGAAATAAAAATCCAAAACAAATTTTTAAATAAGCAATTAAGTTTACTGTTTTATTTTTTGGTAAATAAATAAAAAAATTTCGTTTGGGACTCAAATGCGGTTTCCATATTATAAACAATTGGTTTGAGTAGAAAATTTTTATGAAAAGTAAAAAATTTTTTTTTTTTTTTTGAGTGATTCCAATACAAGTTTTCTATTCAAACGGTTTGTTCGTATTGTGGAAAAAAAACAACATATCAAAAATAAAAACTAATTTGAGGTTTTTTCGATTATGGCTTCAATACAAATTCAAAAACGAAAATTTATAATAAAACTGGTAGTTATTTATTTATGTTGGAAAATATTTAAAATTCATTTTTTTTTTTTGTTTTTTAAGTTTAATTCCTTTAAGTTTACTAGTAAAAATTTATTTCAGTTTGTCGCCTTAAAAATACGGTTGACCATCTTCGTCACCTTCAGAAAACTAAACACCACCTTCTACAGCTGTTTTTAACCTTTTTTTCGATTCGTCGACTGGTGTAACCAGATCGAAAAAAATATATTGGATTTAATTTCAAAAAGTGTGTACATTTTGCATTTGATTTTCTGTATTTTTATTAAATATGAAGCTTCTAAAAATACTTTTCTAAGTTAGAAAATTTAAATACCAGCTTAATAAGCAATTTCTGGTTAGAGTTATGAGGAAGCATATAAAATTAAATACATATCAATCACATATTAAATATCAAGTTATTCTTAAATTTTTTTGTTGACTTTTTATAATATGTTCATATGTAAGCATGTATGAAAGCAAATACATACATATTCGTGCATGCATTCGCTTAGATTAATTTGATAGTTGAAATCATAATCTCTGTATATTTTTTTTTTGTAGTCATGGATTATGCTCGAAACACAATTGAGACGAATGACGAATTTCGTCTAGCACAACGAATTTGTCGGTTAAAGTTCGATGAAGAGATTTAAAGCATAAACTAATAAAAACTATTCGATTTTATAGATTAATAGGAAAATTAGCTGAAACAATGTACTACGCATACATGTAAAAACACAGCGATGTCACAGAACTCAATTCCGATAAAAAGCAGTTTTAATTCCGAAACTTTAGTCTTTAGAAAATGAAAAACGAAAATTATTTTTGTAATCAAACCATTTTTAAAATTCAAAATTGAATTGACAATGAATTTTTCTATTAAAAATAGAAATGCAAAATAAAGGGAATCTTCAGATTGTAAATCATATATTATCGGAATACAATTACGGAATTGAAACCATTCCGGTCATAATGTGATTTGCTCGATACTTACAATTAAGAATCAATAATAAAATTATATAGAAAATGAGAATTGTTCTAGCTAACGTTGAGGCTACAAATAAAATATGCTCAAATAAATTAAAATAAATGAAGACATTAAACAATTTTAATTTGTGGCGGCAACAACGAATTGGTTTATTTTTCTATTTAGTGCAACTAGTCGCAGGGTGTATAGGCCGCAGTAGAGTTATATATAATACTAGATGATTGGACCGGCTTCGCCCGGAAGCTATTTTCTTACATGGGGGAACCATTCTCCCCACTCACCAACCCATTTTTCCAATTTTGATAGGAGGACGTAACACCAAAGTCAATAATTTTTTCAATTGATGGATTGCAGGAGAAAAGATAAAAATGGAATGAAATAAGAAAAAACAGATACAAGCACATTAGATCGTAAATGATCTGTTGCATCTGCCTACTATTGAAGCTTTATATCGCCGAGATACGAATTTATTCATAGAGGTTCTATAAATAACGTTGGCTGTAAATGTTTACATAACAGAAGTTTTGATTAAAAAAAACCTTCGAAAATGCTTTTCTGTACGTAAAGTACTTAAAAGTTATAGTTTAGTATTTAAAGAAACTATACAATATTTATGGACAATATATCCTACTTCTGTATATTTCAAGCGGATATTTAAAATTTTGTAGAAATTATTAGGTACTTTAAAATTCAAACAATTTAAAAGTATGATACTATTTGAAATGTAGCATTACTCAAATTTCTCATATATCTTTTTGTCTCAAATTAAGTTTTATATAGTTTTTTCTTGGACATCCTGGGAAAAATCAAAATATTTTTTTTTTATTTCCGGAACCTTAAAGTCAGTTTTCGAATAAACAATGAAATTCACAATAATATTTTATACTGTGTGGGCCACTTAAAGTCGTATTAAAAATTTGGGCTATTATCTTCACTAACTGCCTATTCGCCAATATCGAAAAAGTTCTTCCTTTCGAACAATTACATTTGAACAAAAAAAATTTGAATTTATTTTTGTTTCAAATGTATTTACTCGAAAGAAAGAAGTTCTTCGATATCGGCGAACAGGCCCTAAATTTCTATTTCGTGCAATTTCTCTTGGCATTTGTTAACTTAATCGTCTTAGAAAAATCGAAAAGCTTAATACAGTACGAGCTCAATTTGCGCAGCCGAAAGGAAAACTGTGTTGTATCGTTTAGCGAAAAGTTGCAACCGATCTGTAAAAACTCATTTTAATAACACCACTACTTAATTTAAATTCTTTCATCTTTATTATTGTAATATAAAAAATGTAGTTATTGATAAAACTATTGTTAAACATACAATATGTACATCTAAATGCAAATCAAAAGCAAAATCTTCACGCTTAATAACTCTAAATAAGTTCAGAAAATTGCCTTAAGCGTAATCAAACAGAAAATTTGCATTATCGAGACTAATAGTGTGTTCTTTTCTACACACGAAATGGCACCTTGTTGGAAGGTACATGTATAAAGTGTCTTGCCAATCCTTTAATAATGCATCTTGTTATTTCACTAGAGCAAAACACAGCTTATGAAAAAGTGGAACGCCCTGTTTTCAACAGCTGACAGCTAAGTTTTACAGAGCACTATCAACACTGTCGATTTTTACGGGGATAAAGTGCAATGCCTTCCACCATTAGTGAGGGCGATTCTTTTACGATCAAACACACTGCCCTTTTAAAGAGCAAAACATTTTTAAGAAACGAACACCAAAGTACATTTTCTGCATGGAGATGTACCATTTTTTTGTAGAAAAGAAAACACCATAATTAAAAAAAAAAATAGTTGCTCTTATTAAGACTGTATTGCAGAGAAATTGACAGTTGTGCTAAACGGGATGTTGCGAATATTTACAAAACAACTTAAATAGTTGCGAAAATTGCAACTGATACAACTTTAAGAATTTCAAGTACGTATGTATATATCGATGTCTTAATAAAGAAAGGTCGTATCTCGTTTTTTTTCAAAATCGGTTTTTTTTTACATGTTCTGGTATACAATACTCAAATACACCTCCTTTAAAAAATTCAGTTTCCTATGTTGACGAATAACAGATTTACAGTAATTAAAAAAAGCCCTAACTCATTTCAAAAAAAAAAAATAAAACATAAAACAGAATTGAATTTGTTGGCTGTTTGTGTTCGTAATTAACTTAAATTTAAACAGACTTTTACTTTTATGCATAAAGGAAAAATATATGTAAGTATGTATATTTTTAAATGTTACAGATTCTATAAATACATTACTACAAGCAAAAAATTGTACTTAATTAAACCCTGCATAACAAATAGCCTAGAGAGATTACAATTTAACATTAACAGCACTCTGTTACAGTAATGCATTCAATATAACATATTACTGTTATGATATCAAATTGTTCTGTTTTGGTATTTAATTAATTTTTTTAATTGTTTATAATATTACAGAATAATATTTATACACAGAATTCTGTGACTAGTTTAAACTTTTAGGTATGTATTTTAAAATTTTTAATTTATTTAAAACATTGGTGATAAAGCATTTTTATATTAAAAATAATTTCTAAATTTGTTAAGATGCCGATTCCACAAGACGGACATAATTTGAGTGTAAAAAGTGTATTGAAAGCACTCAGTTTTTTGAGCGACTTTCATGCGTCCGTCCTGTGGAAACAGCATTTTAAGATGCCGTTTATACATTACGAACGAGTGATTTGCGGGTAAATTTTTGTATGAAAAGCACTGAGTGGTTTTCTGAGTGGTTTCCATACAAAATTTACACTCCAATCACTCGTCCCGCTTGTATAAACCGCACCTAAGTCTTTTTTCTCAAGTAATTATATTCTTCAAAATACTGATTTGAAATAAAAATTATTTTTAAAATTTTGAGTCTTCACAAACACAAAAAGATTTGCGTTTTCAATTTAAAAAATTTATTCAAAATTAAACATACATATGTACGTATGTATGTATTTTAATTACTTTTTTTCTTTAAAGGAAAGCAAAATTTTATTTATTTTGTTATTTTTGATTTTTCCAGCCGTTATATTTTTCACTTTAAAAAGTCACACGCGGCGTAATGATCTTTTCTCTAAATCTTAAGCAAAACTTAGCAAAAGCAAATAGCACGCTTAGGTACTTAATACGTTTAAGAATCAACGACAACTGATAGAGTTCTGATTGTGATTGTTATTTTTTATATAAAAGTTTAGAGCATAAAAATTATTCTACGATACAACAACAAGCATCTTGCTTCATTATAGTGGACATACCTCTTTTTTAGAGGATTAGTGTGTTTGTTGTTGCTTTTTTTATTTTGATTGCTTCTTCATTAAGATGACTAGAATAGAATGTTTGTATATATGTATATGTATGTATGTATCTACCCAGCGGCGGAAAGAAGCACTAAGTAGGCTTTCTGGAAGGCCTTATTTGGCCTCTTGCCCCCATTCCATATTCAAACATTCTAAGTTCCCTTCTTACACAGGCGTGGTAGAAGGCCTTCGTCCGTCAAAAATTTATATTTAAATTCCCTAGTAAAAACCTATGAAAGTGCCAAAATATCAACTCCACAAAATATTGATTATTGTTTTATGTTCTATTTCAGGGTTTTCCTTACATTTGATGACATGTTGTTATTAACTATTTATTTGTTTATTGATGTATACACACACATAATAAAAAGCACATTTTTATAAGGGTGTAGGTAGGCCTTCAATAAGGCTGTCTAAGACGGCAAGCGAGCATGAGTACTGGATCTAAAAGCAGCTCTAGGAAGGCATTACGGAAGGCCTCCAAAAGTTCGCCGCTGGGTACATAGACATAAATTAATTAAAACTACTTAGCATAAGTCTCAGTGTTGCCACTTTGCGGGAAATTTTTATATTAATGTGTAATTTAAGATTACTTTTTTAAATATTTACTTATATAATTTGTTGCGTAGCTTATGATCTTAGTCGTGTATTATTACTATATGTTTATCATCAAGAATTTCTAGAATGCCTCAAATAACACAGAATTGCAAAATATTAATATTATAAACAGATTTAAAAGACCAAATATCACCACATATTTATTACTTTTTTTATAATCGCATGTAAGAAAATCATTATTAATTCAATACTCCCAAATGAGTTTGTACTTAAAAAAAATCCCGTATGTAATGAATGCATTAACGGTGATAATGTGAATTGGACTATATGTATAACGATTCACATTACCCATCCAACAAATTTTTTCTTTTAATTATTTGTTGTAGTATCGTCCATACATATTCAGATCATTCATTGCTCTTGACATACGGCCAGACAGTTCCTTGCGGAACAATGCGGTTATATTGTCAGTCTTTGGATTTAGAACTATAAACTTTGATTTATACATATATATGTATGTATGTATTCTAGGTTTGTATAATTTGTTACTGGCAGCACCGTATAGCTAAACATCCGCTTGTGTATCCAAACATTCATTAAAATTCAATACACAATCAATAACATTCACTTGTAGATAAAAACAAAGAGAACAATAACTTTATCACTAAGAGAGTTTTTTATTCTATCAAATGAAGCATAATAGGATGTTCAAGAAGCCTTATTTTTACACGAGGAAGAGGGAAAAGAAATCAAAATAAAAAGTAAAGGAATGATTATATACTTGTCGCTATTATAATATGTATGTATGTGTGTATGGATGTACATATATAACATGTATATCTTGGGGCATCCATATATAACGTATTTAATAACCACCCACAACCTGACAAAATTGAAAAATAGTGGATACAGTGCTAGTGAAGCTGTGCAGGCCTTAAATACTTCAATAGATTGAGCATTCGAGCATTTTTGCATTCGTGATTAATAAAAATAAAATAAACTTGTTTTGAAATCCTGACTTGTGTTTTATTTTCGAATAAAGTGAATTATAATACATAATATCAGCACATCCAGTAGTCCGAATATCTCGTTAATCCGAATCAGGGTCTTCAATAATTAATTCTAATTAGCGAGCTGATACTGTATATGTATTCATACATATTGTTATTAACATTAAAGGCCGTGCTTCACTATCCTACACAATCGTTCACAGGAAAATCTTGCAAAAATCAGACCGACTTTAAAAAATCGTTTCAAAATGGTGTTGTAGGTGCCACACTATCATACAAATCTGATGCCAAAACATCTGGTTGACAATAAATACTCCTCTGATCGCATGAAAACTATCATTTTATGAACATTTTCATAAAATTTTACAAATCGCACGACTTGCCAACAAATCTGTCACACAGTTGCATTTTTAGTCCACACTACCATACATTTTTAGCACCCATGTCATATTTTGCAAATCGCGCGACTGTGTAGTATAGTGCGGCACGGCCTTAAATAGCATTGGTCAAAAATATATGCATACACTAGCTGACCCACACAGCTTCGCTCGCGTGAACTTTGTGTAAAACCCAACAGTATAGATGGTGTCATCTATTTACCAAATACATATAATAATAATAGACTTACGGCTTATTTCACGATGTCGAAAGAATTTGTCCATATGTTTTCATTCGTATAATTACATTTGATACAAAAACAAAATTTTAGAATTTGTACGAAAGTAAACAAAATTCAAAATTCTTTCGATATCGTGAAATCGGCAGTTAGTAAATTATTACTCCTTTAGAATTGCAGTTCAATATCATTAATTTTAATATCTAAACATCCCTTTACATTCTGGCCAAATCATACAGACCAATTAGCTCAACATCCTTTCTACTGAAAACGATGGAGAGACTAATTGATCTGCACATTAGATTGACGATTTTGAATACCCTCCCCTTGCATGTGAACCAATATGCTTATGCTAAGGGAAAATCGAATGAGCATGCTTTGCATCATCTTGCTACTAAGATTGAGAAGATTCATAGGTCAGGGGAAATCGCGTTGTGTGCCTTCTTGGACATCAATGGCGCATTCGATAACATCAATTATGATTCGAGAGAATGCTCTCTTAGGCAAAAGGGACTTAACGTCTCTTCTGTGAGATGGATTAGGTCAATGCTTGAGAGCAGGGACATAACTGCTTCTATGGGTAACGATACGGTTACTATTAACTTCTCCTCATTCTTAGTGAACAAGGGCATGAAGTTATTGGCTATGCTGACGATCTGATGGTGATGGCAACTGGAAAATTCGGCAACGTTCTCTCAGACATCATGAATGATGCATTGAGCACTGTTATGACATGGTGTGGGCGAGACGGCCTTACTATCAACTCTGACAAGACTACTCTGGTACCTTTCTCTCTTAAGAGGAAACTTGGTCTAGGGACAATACTGCTGAATGAGCGCATTATCCCTTTTTCGACCGAAGTCAAATACCTGGGGGTTATGTTTGATAGCAAGTTTACTTGGAACCGTCATGTTGAATGCGTTACACAGAAAGCCACTCGGGCGATCTGGGCGGTGAAGAGTTGTGCTGGGTGCACCTGGGGCTTGAGCCCAAAAATAAACATGTGGATTTATTCAATGATTGTCAGACCAATCATTACGTACGGCGCAATTGTATGGTGGCAGAAGACTCTCCAGACTACCGCGAAGAACAAACTCTGCAAGGCTCAGAGAATGGCGTGTCTTCCTGATACAGGTGCAATGAGGTCATGTCCAACGTTGGCCCTTGAGGCCTTGATTGGGTGAACACCTATACAAATCTTTATAAGATCCTGTGTGGCAATGGCCGCTGAAAATCTCAGTGCCCATGGGTAAATGGCCCCCGGTATTTCAGGCGGAAATACAGGCAATCAGCAAATGTGATCATATTAATTTGAGCAGAGCATTAAAGGCGCGCATATAGCTAACTTTTCCGATAGTCAGGCAGCCCTTAAGTCCCTAGTTTCGTGGGAATTCCGTTCTAAGCTTGTTTTAGAGAGCTTTGACTCACTACAGACGGTATCGATACGGAACAAGGTTTCCATTAGCGGTCATCCGAGTAACGAGGTAGCGGGCGAATTGGCCAAGAGGACCTTTGCCGCTCCTCTTATAGGCCCAGAGCACTTTTGTGACGTAAATTGGTCGACTGTAACAACTCTAATCAGAGAGAACGACACGTCGACCGCTAAGAAAGTTTGGGTGGCTGCTCCAGGTTTAAGGCAGGCCAAATCATTGATACAGCCGTTCTCATACAGTGGCATCCTGAATTTCAACAGAAAAGACTTACGGCTAGTTATTGGTTTCCTCTCCGGTCATTTTGGACAGAACTACCATCTTTGGAAAAGTAACCTAGTTCGCTCACCCTTGTGCCGTTTAGAAGGCGTGTTTTTCTTTCTGAAATTGTGTGTTCGGATGATATTAGGCGGGCTTCACCAAGCTCTGTGCTGACTTTCATAAGGAGAGTAATTCAGAGCTTTTTAATTTTGAGATCCATGGCACAAAAGATCCAATAGGTGTCACAGTGCCAGTCCTTAGACCAGATCTATCCACTTTTCTATTCTATCTCTTTACATTTCAACTACACGGCTGAATATAACAAACGTTGTTTTCGGTAGAAGCCACTAGACCTCGTCAGTATTCATGTGTAAATGGTTTCACTACTTGAACGTGATTACATATCCCATTTATACACATTTCGAATGCAAATAGATTTTCTTTGTATAGGTGGAACCAGTTCCCTCCCCTATCGCTTCAAGATTTCTCACAACGGTTTATTATATTTTAGGAGTAATCCACATTAATTTTTAGGACTATCACTGTTTTATAAGAATCGATCGAGCGGTTTAGGAGTAGTTTGGAGGAGTTTGGAGACTTACACTGTGACACGAGAATTTTATATACATAATATACATACGATTATACATATATATATATATATATATATATATATATATATATATATATATATATATATATATATATATATATTTATATATACGTATGTTGATATGTATGTGTGGAGAGACATTCAGACGTTTTTATTAATCTTAAATGCACCACAATGCTTAAAATACTAATTTAAAAATATGAAAACTTTTTTACTAAAAAGAACTATTTACATACATTTGTACATAATTGATCAACTGCAATAAGGAAAATCCTTGCCATTCCTTCCACTTTATTGTGAAGTTTTTATATGATAATACAAAATTTATATACATACACACATGCATATGTATGTATGTACATATTTGCATAATAAGAATGCACATCGGTTTTTAACTGTTTTTTTACATTTTACAAGACATACCTGACACAATTTAACTGACTGACAGGCTTCAAGTCAAAAGCAGAAAATATTTAAGCCAGGTAAAGAAATAACAGTTTTGATTTGATCGGAGAGTAAATTAAATTCGTCCTACCCAACTACGAATACGTTGTACATATTCGTACGTAATCATTTATTACAATTGTGCATAATTATTTTTATAAAAATCAGTTAATTATGCCAGGTTTTTTAAATATGTATATAAAAACTAATCTGTGTTTATGTATTAGTTTGCTTATTCGTTTGTTTCTACGGGTATGTTCCTTGTCTGTAAACATGTTTAGCGAATCACACCGGGTATAGCTAATGTATTATATAGAAAAATACAACTCTGTACATACTGCTTTAGGAATTTCAATTACTACGTCCATCATGCAAACTAGATTGACAACAATTTACACATAATAAAACTTCCTTTGATAGTTGGAAACTACTACACGCACGTTTAGAAGAAGGAACGAAACGATTTTAATTTTTTTTTTTCCTTTTGTAAACAATTTTGTATTCATGTCGGCTAATTGTATTTATTAAACAAGAATTCGTAAATTTAATTTTATTAATGCGAAAAACATAGAAATAAAAAAAGCTGTGAACATGACACGTGTTTCCATTATTGGCACCGCTCGCACGAGATCTCCTTTTATGAATAATGGAATTTTGTGGTACTGTTTGTTGTAATTATTCGGTACTATTTAATTAAAATTTTGGTTGTAATTAGTATTTACATACTTATGTAAGCATGTATATACATATGTATATATATACATATATACATACATACATACATACATATATTCAAAGTTGATCTTTCCTATTTTGAAGTAACTCTAGCATTACTATAAGTACATACATACTTTTTATTTTTACAAAATAATAATTTTTCAGGAGTGCAAAAACACGCATATTGAAAGTAATGCTAGTATAAGGTTTTCCAATATGGATGATATGATTTTGAAGTGACGTTTCGGCCATTTGTAATATGTCATGATCTGTCATTTGTTTTGCATTGTATTCAGTGGTGTTTGCAATTTCATCATGGAGAGATATACGCAAGAACAACATTTACAAATTATTCAGTTTTATTATCAAAATAATCGTTCTCCAATCGCAACTTTTCTTGCGCTTTTGCCATTTAATGGTCATAATAATCATCCAAGTGTGCTGGCTATTCGTCGATTTGTTGGAAATTTTGAGCTTACATTTTCTGTACATGATGTTCAAGTGCCAATAAGACAAAGAACCGCTCGAAGTAATGCAAATATTGCTGCCGTTCAGGCAAGTGTTGCTGAAGACCGCAATTTGTCGATTCCAAGACGTTCTCAACAATTGGGACTGTCTCAAACCACAACCTGGTGGATTTTGAGAACGGATTTGGGTTTGTATCCGTATAAAATTGTTCTCACTCAAGAACTGAAGCCATTGTAAACGTCGTGAATTTGCTGATTTTGCTACACAGCAAATGCAACAATTGCATTATTGCGAGAAAAGTTTGGAGATTCGATTATTTCAAGAAAATGTGATATTGAATGGCCTTCAAGAAGTTGTGTTTTAACACCAGTAGACTATTTCTTGTGGGGTTATTTAAAGTCATTGGTCTTTCGAAATAAACCAGACTCTCTTTAAGCTTTACAAGTCAATATTGAACGTGCCATTCACGACATACGACTTGATTTAGTGGAAAAAGTGCGCGAAAATTGGGTTCATCGAATTCGTTCCTGCAGAAGAAGTCGTGGAGGCCATTTGAATGACATTTACATCTTACATCTTAATTGTATCGATTGTACTTCACATTAAATAAAAAACTTTTGAATTTTCTTAACAATAAGTGTGTTTTTTTTTAAGAAATCATATTACTCTTACTGGAAAACCTTTTATATGTAAAGCTCACTGAGTTATTGTAAATGAATTTTGTCGGCGAAAAAGTGAAAAATTTTTAATTATTTTTTGTTTGAACATTTAAAGAGAGTAAAGTTAACGGTAATTTGCAAAAAATAGGTTTTGCAAAATTTGTCTTTTACAACGTTATTCGCGGCTGCCCTTCAATAACTCCGCCCTTGGTGAAGGTCCACAATGTTACATAATTTTTTTTAGTTTTAAAATTTGATTAAATGTATTAATTGAAAACTGTTTGTTGTTTATTTTAAAGTCATATTATAAACTTTGAGGTATTTTATAAAAATAATTTAATGATGTATGTATACATACTATGTATGTATGCATTTCAATAATTCGCTTAATCGTTGGTTGGCTTCTTCAGGAAAATCGGGGAAAAAATTTAATACACTTACAAGTTCTTACATATATGTGTACATACATAAATATGTATTATATTAAAATGTATAGATACATATGTGTATGTATGTATGGTGTTGGCTGAAGTGGTTAGCGCGTTGACTACTAAGCAAACAATGACGCGGGGCCTGGGTTCAAACCCTGGCCAGAGCAAGTCAATCAACATCATTATTTTCTGTAATGTACATTAGAGACATTGTATTAATTGTTGTCGGACTATTTAAGTGATGAAGGCATAGCACTGGTCACTAAAAAACTGTTCCGACAGCGATTGATGATGTTCCAAGCTAATGTACACAACATCGCCCTCCTTCGTCGGTTAGCAGAAACATCGGCGAAGTAAAAAAATTAATAAAATAATGCCTGCTAATATAGCTTAACAAAGTTAATGCATCTACCTAACACCGGAGGCGCCTCAACCCTGCTATAAAAATTAACATAACGCGCAAAGCAGAGTTGTAAAAGAGTTAAGCCTTCTACATTTTCAACATCTATCTTCTCTTCTCTATCCCTCTCTCTGAGTTCCGGCACAATGCACTGCATACGTAGGGATCATCGCCTGAGTGCTGGTCCTAATTAAAAAAAAAAAAAAAAAAAAAACATGTACAGCATACATATGTATGTATGTATTAATAATTTTCTATAATTTTGGTAAACAGGTTTTTGGATTGTTTATGTTACTGCGAGTTCACTGTGGCAAACGAACATTATGTTATGATTTTTAAAAACGGTATTACTGATAACAAACGGAAACAGAGAGAGAGACAGAGAGATAGAGGAAAAAGAACTGATGTCAAGTTCAATTACAATCACGAATTTTCACTTGCTTCTCAAGTTCGATTACAATTCATGAGCGGGCCAAAAATTTCTAAATGTTATAGCGTAAATTAAAACCTAAAGCATTTCAAGTGCAGCTTTGATAAATTGAAATTTAAGCAATTTTTAAAGTGCGAAATTCAATACATACATACATACATCATTTATAGAAACACGTTTAATTAAATTAGCTCTTTTGCGAAAACAAAAAATTAAATATGTTAAAATGACTAAGTAATAATTGAAATAAGCCTTTCGCTCGCTAAACATTTCCTATTGTATAATTTAACAAAAAGAAATAATTACATATTTACCAATTATTATAAGAAACTAATAAATAAGTTTAGAAAAAAAATTTTTTTGATTAGTGGTTTTAAAACACAAGAAGTATTGTGTCTAACTGTTTTTTCAGTATTTTGTATAAAAAAAAACAATAAAATCATTTGTTTGCGGTTTCAAAACTTTTAGACATAGATGGATGGATATGATTATTAAAAGGAAGCATTAAAATCGTAACAATACGAGTTTTGAGATACATACTGAGTTTTCAGACAAATATTTTACAAATATTAGAGTTCAACCAAAAAAGGTTTTAAAAAATTCTATAAATTCGCAAAAATTAAAATTAAATCCGAAATTTCGATCATAATAATGAATTATGATTTTAAATTTTCCATAAAATCTTAAAATCTTAATGTTTAAATTAGAAAATGTGTATTTTTGCAATTTTGTCCGTTTTTACCATTTTGCCGATTTATTTTTATTATTGGCGATGCTTTCATATATGGTATCTTTTTTTCTGCCAGTAGAACAGTCGGCCGGCGACTGATACTGTTATGGTGATCTTTTCCACTTTGGCAAACTTTTGTTTGTTTGTGATCTTATGTTTTTAAATATATTTTTTATAAAGTTTGAATAATTTCTTTATGAATATTAAAAAAATATTTACATTCCCCGTTATGGCAAAGAAAACTGTATGTTAGGACTATTAGGTCGTATAAATACTGTTAAAATATTTGACACAAATACGTTTCTAAAAAAAATGCTTGTATACTTTTATACAATTCAATTTTATTTCCATCTTGATTTTGAAGTCAATTATTATTATTTAGCTTCTATTGCGGTCTTTGAGGCGACTGAATCAAGAAATTTTGAAAAGTTTGTTTCTTAAGTCTTTTGTTTATGAAACGAAAAAACCTGACACTAAGTTTGTTTCTTAAGTCTTTCGTTTTTTGAAGTGAAAACTTCTTTTTTGTATAGTCTATGTATGATGACTATACAGTGTTGCCGCTTTGGAAATTTGTTAAAATTTCCAGTGTTGCCACTTTTCCCGGGAAATTTTACGGGATTTCTGGGATTTTTAGGGGATTGTTGTCTAAGCTTTTGGGAATTTCAGTCCAGTGTTGCCACCTTTTCCCGGGAAATTATCCGCGATTTCTGGGTTTTTGAGGGGATTTTTATATATGTATATAAAAGAAAGTCGTGTTAGTTACACTATTTATAACTCAAGAACGGCTTAACTGATTTGGTGGGCAGGTAGCTTAGAACCAGGAGAAGGACATAGGATACTAAGGTAAGGCATGTTTTACCTGGGGGGAATAGGGTGCCCCTTCTTTGTATAGGGCATAAGTTGAAAAAAATGCTATGCAATAGCTTTACCGCGGCAGTCCCCGAGTGCCACACGACTTTTTTTTTTTTGTAAGTAGGTATGTAATTCAAATACTAAATTACTCTTCCATTCAAACTCAGATTTCTTCATGAACTGCATTTTTGTTTATGTACAAATTGCGCTTCAAATTGTACTTTTATTTAATTTTGCTTTTAATAAAATATTCAAGTGCACGGCCAAACATGTAGACAGACAACCGGCTTTTTATAATAAAAAATGCATTTGAATTATTAATGATATTATTAAGTTACTACGTCATGATTTTAAGCAGCACACCACATGAAAATTATTGTTGTAAAGTATAAAATAAACACGTTTTATTTTTTTTTTTTTTTTTTTTTGATTGCAGTGCACTATCAAAAAAAAAAACTAACTAAAACAAGCATAACTGTAATACATATGTGTAATTTTGAAAATAATAAAAATAAAAACAATTTTCAGAACGAGCTTGTTTGATTGTCTTATGACCTGTCAAGTTCATTATTTATTTTTTTGTTTTTCAAGGCCATCAAAGCGCTAACCAGCTAGAATATAAAAAAATAATCAAATTATTATAACGTTGCTAAAAGTACTAATATAATGTAAAAATAAGAAAACATACATCCAATACACAATTTAGCAACACATCATTCATATGTATGTATGTTTATGTACATACATATGGATATGTAAATAACATATTAATTGAAAATCTTCTTCACAAAGTTTCATTACATTCGATTACGTTAATACCTTGTGTATAAGGAGATATGTATGTATTTGCCTTAAAAATTTAATATTTTTATTGAATAAATAATAAAAGAACTTAGTTATTAATATATATGTACATCAGACATCAGCAACAAGTGGTACCTAAATTTTTGGGAATACTTTTGACTTCCGATATCAAATTTTCTACCAACAAAATGCATATGCCTTATATTCATTCTATCATGCAATCAGATCATGAACATTCGTATCAAATAATCGAAATGATTTACACTTGTTGATGAATTTTATGCTTGTGCATAAAAAGCGAACGAGTATAAAATTGAATAATTATTGTTTGTGATCTTCTTAAAATTCAACGTTAGGGAATAAGTAGGCTCGATTATACTTGTTGCAGCTCACTGATGTATATATGTACTAGAAATCACAATTAAAATAATTTTGTTGTATGTAAATATTACATCGTATAATGTGTGTAAACGAAAAATTAATATAAATTCAAAGTTTTTTGTTCGTATAGATACATACATAAGTATATATGTATGTATGTAGTTGCATCTAGATATGTACATACAGTAATTTATTTATTATAGAAACGGAAAAGAGGTACCACGTCAGATATCAGGGTACATTGCTTTAGTATGTGAATCATTCGGTAGTTGGTTGGTAAGTTCAGTTTGTATGTACTTTGTAAACCTTTGACTAAAAATTAGATTAAAAATAAGAAAAGATAATTTTTGGCAAATTTTGGTAGAATTTTATAAAAAATGTTGATAAAATTTTTATTTGCCAGTTGCAGCCGTGTCCGTTATCAAGGCGCATTTAACCAGGCGGCAGCAGTAAGCCATTAGATTATTTCTTGCTTCGAACATAAAATCAATTGTAGTAGTTCTGGTTCATATAAATGATCGTAATTTAAATAAAATGTTTTTGACAGATTGACTAATATTTTGTTTTAATTTTTCCTTGCCCTGCCTTTTTCAATACACTTTTCCGTTATCCTGTATCCGCCAATGTTGCTTTTTG
Source organism: Lypha dubia (assembly GCA_947311025.1). Lineage (NCBI taxonomy): Eukaryota > Metazoa > Arthropoda > Insecta > Diptera > Tachinidae > Lypha > Lypha dubia. The sequence continues at coordinate 6,345,141 of OX371263.1, forward strand.
AAAATATTACACAAGAGCTTGCTGCCAGGGCTGCCACTTTAATCTGATTACAGCAAAATTGGTAATTGGTACATTTTTTTGGTATGTATGTGAAATATTTGGTTGGTAGGTTAATTTATTTTTAAATTCCTGGTAGAAAATAGCTATTCTGAAATTTAATAACATAACAATATATAAACAACATGTACATATAAACAATATAATAACATGTAAAGAAGTTTGTTAAAAAACTGATCCACTTTTTGTGTGATATGCTAAAAATATGAAAATTTACATGAAACAAAAACTAAATTTCCAAAATAGTTATTGTTTTCAAACTTTAAAGCGTTTCTTTCTCTTAAAAGCGGTAAAATTTATATAAAAAACAAAAGTTCATTTTTTAAATGTATTTAATTTTATTTTGTTTTCCAGGTCCAATCTGATGTTTGGCAATCACAGCACTGATATGGTTTTTTTATATGGTGTTTGACAAACATACCGGAAAGCGGATGGATTGGCTATAGATATGCACACCCTCTTCTTATTAAACGCAGTTCGCTTTATAACTTAATAAGTTAAGATATTTTCGGAAACTTGCAATAAAAATTAAGAAAAAAGATTTTGGACAAAGTTTTCTTGTGGCTTCGAGAAAAATATTCTGCGAATCATTATATTCGGGTTGCACTAATGAACTATGTAGTCCATTTTGCCGGTTACTCTATACATACTAGGGATGTGAATTTCGGAATTTTTTCGGGATCAGTCAATCCTGAAATATGCTTATGTGTTATAGGGGAAAGTTATGAAAGTTTGTTTCACTAATAGATATATAAGTATAAAAAAATAAAAATATATAAAAACAAGTAAGAGTGCTATATTCGGCTGTGCCGAATCTTATATACCCTTCACCAATGCATATACATATATGTGATTCGCAGAATATAATAAGCCTGTATATCCTTTGTTAATATCCTTTGATAATACTGTAAGCAGTATGTGTGCATGTTTTATCATTACTTTTTTTCTCACTGAGCTTAAAAGGAATCTAAAATGAAAAACAAATCACATATTTTTTACTTCTAAATACAAATGCATTTTTAACATACACACATATATGTACATACATATATATATAAATTAATATGTTTTTGTACATTTTATGTACTACTTTTTTATGACTTTTTTTTTTTTTTGGAAAATGTACCTACTCTGTGCAAATTATTCGAGAAATATTTTTAAATGAAATATGTAGAAATATGTATCTATTATACATATTAGGTACATATGTATATATGTACTTATATTATCCAATCAGCCTAACAGAACGTATCAGTTTATCGATTTCGAGAAGGCTAAAACAATATTCATTGTTCTAACGTAGGGCTAGTTCAAATAGTAATTATGTAAGTTATTTATTCTTCGTTATTGACCTATTACATAGGTACTTATGTATGTATGTACATATCAAAAAACACCTCATAGAAGGGAAAGTTATTTTACTGGTGACAAAATACTTTTTAGCGACGGCTCATTTCAATTATGTATACAGTATTTTTCGGTTAATTGACCCTACGGTTAATTGGTTTCCACGCTTAATTGAACCACATAATCGGGCAAAAAAATATTGCATACGAAAACACATGTAAATTTCCTCGGATAATTGAACCCGGTTAATTGATTTTCCCGCTTAATTGGTTCAAAATTCATGTCATCAAAAATAAATTTCCTCTTACTTTTACCCGGTTAATTGCAAATGAATTGTTTTTTAGTTTATAAATTTAATTTTTTTGTAAAACTAATGTGCACATAAATAGTGCATTTAATAGTAAATATGTACCTACTTACAATAATAAATACCTGCGTATACACATATATGTACATTTTTTCTGTTACTTGCATTTTTTTCGTTTAAGGTAAAAAAAAAATTATTTTGAAAAACTTAAAGTGCACATATGCGATTTCTTTTAATTCATTAGTAGTTCCAATTATGCGGATTCTTGTAATTGAACGATTTGTTCAATTAAGCGGGTATCGGCTAATTGGTTCCCCGGTTAATTGAACAAAAAGTTGTGCAAATTTTGATGTGCAATTAACCGAAAAATACATATATACCTATGTACATATATATATATACACAAATGTATATTTAGCGTGTAGTACCTACACCTGTATCATACCATAGCGTTTTAATTTACTTTAGCAAAAATAAAATTTCGGTTCTGATTTTTGATTACATACATATATACAATTTTATAACCCTTTCAGAAATAAATTTAAAATAAATAAATACTCCAGTATTGAACTGAGGAATCGCTCACAATAATCCAACACACGACCCATCGTGCTACTGAGGCTAGATAGTTCTTTGTGTATATTAGTTTAAAAAAAAATATATATATATATATATATAAAATAACCTGTTTATTATTTTCAAATATACATAGTTACAAGCCTATGTACATACATATATTTCAATTTTTAAAATGAAAAACAAATTGACAAATATACAACATTTTAAAAGATAAATACAGAAGCATTTTTAACATACATATAAATACATCAGAGTATATTTTTGTAATCATCAGTGTGCGACATTTTTTTCCACAGAGTTTACTTGTCTGGTACGTATAGTGTTCTAAAAACGATGTGTGTGCATACATACATATTTATGTTTATAATGTGCTTTGGTGAAAAAAAATTGAAATGTTTTATGTGTGTAGAATAGTGCTTGGTATCAGAGCTGCCGTTTTTTGTTATTTCTAACCAAAATTGGTAATTTTATTTTTCAATGTGAGATGCGAATATTTTTTCATTTTGGTTAGTTTTTTTCGTTTGAATATTTTTTAACTATACATATATATAACTTGTTAAGCTTTGAAAACAATTTTTGAAAATTTTTAATTACCTGTTCATAGTACGATTGGGTCCCAACACTGTCAACACCTCTCCGTACTACTAAATGATCTGCTCTGTGTTATCAAAAAATATTCAATGATTCACATCTAACTAGACCTGACAACTTTCAAAACAAAAATGGGACGAACGAAAAAACTTTTGAACAACTTTTTTATTTCGTACAAAATTTATTATCATTGCCACATAGTTCTGCTGCAGCCGAAAGAATGTTTTCACAGCTTAATTTAAACAAAACCAAATTTCGTAATAGTCTTGATTTTAAAACTATTAACAATATTATCCAATCGAAACAGTTGTGCAAAAATCAAAATGTTGCCCACTATTTACGGTCTGCCAAAGATATGAATTGAAAATTCGTATATAATTTCTAATCTCAATACTGTGAATTGTAAATCTATTAATTTTTTGATTTAAAAGAAAAATTTTGTAAAACAATTACATTTTTTTCCTGAAGTACAAATATTGTTTATTTTAAATAAATAAACACTTTAAAAAGTTTGTTTAAATTTAAGTTTCTTGTTATGTTTTTCACTTATTAATAAGAAATTTATTAATATGTAAAAACAATTTCTTTTTTTCCTTTCTTATTATTTATAAATGTGCAGTACAAATATTGTTTATTGTAATGATCCTATTCAAAAAAAATTTTAATTTATAAACTTTCAATCAAATGAATTTTGTATAAACATTTGGCAGGTTTAACTCTTATAAAAAAAAACTATTTTTACGAATAAGGGCTCAAATAAACAAAAACTGATTTCAATTTAAGTTTCTCCTTTTCATTTACTATTAGTATGATTTTTTTTTTTTTTGTTTTCTTGTTTTGCAATTATTATTTAACTATGTATAAAATGCAAATAAACTGTATGTAATGCTACTTTAAATAAATATAAATATTTTTTGTTAATAAAATATGCATTTTAAATTTGGTTATTTTTTCACATTTGGTAACTTTTTCAAAATATTTGGTTGTAATATTTTTTTGGTCGTGGCAGCACTGCTTGGTATGTTAAAAGCAAATAACGATTTGAATGTGTGGATCTTTCAAAAGCAAATGCCTTGTATTTTTATACACACATGCTTAGATGTGTGACAAAAAGGGGTTTGTACAAAAAAATACGTAAAGTTATAATTAAGTTAATATACATTCAACACTAACAAGCCTCTGTAGCACAATGGTTAGTGGGTAGAAGTATAGTGAGCGACTCCTCAGTTCAATACTGGAGCACAAAGTATTTATTTTAAATTTATTTTTGAAAGGTTTATAAAATTGTATATATGTAATCAAAACTCAGAACCGAAATTTTATTTTTGCTAAAGTAAATTAAAACGCTATGGTATGGTGTAGGTACTACACGGTAAATATATGTGTATAAAGTCGAATTCGGATAAGAACGCACTGTTTATATGTAAAAAACGCTTAATTGAAAATAAAAATTGTTATTTATATTTATTATTTTTGATCAATCTCAAAGCACTTGCTTGCATTTGCTTAAAAGAAAACCTGCTGATTGAAACATATTTTGTTTAGAAATAATCTAATTTATATGAAACAAACATCCCAAAAAGGAAAAATGTTTAATTTCTGGTATGTAACAAAATACTTACTTGTCGAATACGAATAAAAATATATTAAAATAAGCAAATAGTCGAAAAATCGAATACGAGTATTCGTAACATTACTAGTACGTAGGTACATACATAAAATAAAGATAATGGAAATTTTTTCAACATCCATCGACAGCTTCTATTATTTATTCATGGATAGCTCAAATATATTTATTAGATCAACATCAAGCTTAGTTAGAACTTTAAAATTCAACAAACATTAACATTTTCAACACAAATACTTACATATATATGTAATGCTGCTTCTGTGTGTATAAATATTATTGTTTGCAAGTATTTTAAATACCCTGCAGTCGCCGTAGCTAGCGAATGTCTAGCTATTTCGCGAGCTACCAGTCATTTCCTCTAACTACCAGCCTAACAACTAGCAATGCACTCGACTGACGATTTGAACATACGGATGACATTGACGGTAATCACTTGACGCGATCAGACCGATGAGATCACTGGTGAGCAACTCCCAACTATTTCTCTAGTCAAAATGTACCAGTTAGATCAACAATGATATTTCCTAAATGAAAATACTACAGAAATTTAATTTTTTTTTGATACATATTTGTTTATTTATCAAATTTCTTTTTCAATAGTTATAAAATATTCAATTAATTGTTCTTTTTCTTTGTTTATGCAACGTTTTAGTTGACTTCTGCTCATTTTACCTTTAAAAACACTTTTTTTACATGTATATGTGTGAGAGAGTCAAAGGCGAACTCTTGCATTACTTGTGGCCACTGTAGTATTTAGTCGGATTTTCGTTAGGGAAATACTTAACGATTTCGATTAAAATTCTACTTTTAAAAATGCAGGGTATGCCCTTTTTATGAAAACATTCAGGCATACATACATATATATATATACATATATATAATTATATAATATATATTTGTACGTATGGTTGGGCGCATGGGCAATAATACAAAATATTTATTTTGTTTTTCTACCGTAAGACATTTCTGTATTATGTCTGAAGTTATACCTATTTGATGTTTACAAGTTTTAAATTGAGTTTGTGAAGAGAAACATTTTTTTTAAAAAATTTAATTATTAAGTAAGTATTGCAAAATCAGGTAAACTTCGTTAATACAGTCTTTTTCGGTTAATTGCACATCAAAATTTGCACAACTTTTTGTTCAATTAACCGGGGAACCAATTAGCCGATACCAGCTTAATTGAACAATTCGTTCAATTACAAGAATCCCGTTTAATTGAACAATTTGTTCAATTACAGAAATCACGCATAATTGGAACTACATACTAATGAATTAAAAGAAATCGCATATGTGCACTTTAAGTTTTTCAAAATAATTTTTTTTTACCTTAAACAAAAAAAAGGCATGTAACAGAAAAAAATGTACATATATGTGTATCGCAGGTATTTATTATTGTAGGTACATACTATGTACTATTAAATGCACTATTTGTGTGCACATGAGTTTTACAAAAAAATTAAATTTATAAACTAAATAAAAAACAATTCATATATTGGTTTTACAAAAAAAAACATAAACTTGAACACAAATTTTTTCACAAATGATGTCAATAATGTATGTGCAAAAATGCCAGATTATTTTTCAATAATAATGCAATTAACCGGGTAAAAGTAAGAGGAAATTTATTTTTGATTACATGAATTTTGAACCAATTAAGCGGGAAAATCAATTAACCGAGTTCAATTATCCGAGGAAATTTACTTGTGTTTTCGTATGCAATATTTTTTTGCCCGATCATGTGGTTCAATTAAGCGTGGAAACCAATTAACCGTAGGGTCAATTAACCGAAAAATACTGTATTATTTTTAGTTCAATAGATAAATATAATTAACATGAAAAATTTAATAAAATTTACAAGATAAATAGTGTTTTATCACGTGCAGATCTTTAGTCAATTAAAAATGATTACGAAAACTTTAAGAATAGTCTAAACGACATTGTTAAGACATATTTTTACAAATCGAAACTTTCAAATTCGTTACAAAATCGAAGTTTTTGGTTTGATGGGTAACTTTGTTTTATATTTATACGCACATTTTTACATACATATGTACATACATATGTTTGCCTTATGTTGGCTTGTTACTTTCATTTCAGCACGGATTTAAAGTTGATATTGTTATATGTACATATTGATATAATTGCTATGTAGGTACCTACATATGTATGTATGTATATTGTTATTTGTTACACACATAATTACCTATTATTTTAACTGTAGGTAATAATTTGATATTTGAAAAGTCAACACTATTTTGAGTTAGCTTAAAGCTTAGTACATATCTACATACCTACTTGCTTAGATGAAAATTCAAATTACTAGGGGGTTTTTAAAAACACATACATATGTACATACATATGTATGTAGCTATTATACATATTAGTTACATACATATGTACTTACTTAGATTATCCAATCAGCCTAACAGAACGTATCAGTTTATCGATTTCGAGAAGGCTAAAACAATATTCATTGTTCTAACGTAGGGCTATTTCAAATAGTAATTATGTAAGTTATTTATTCTTCGTTATTGACCAATTACATAGGTACTTATGTATGTATGTACATACATTTCAAAAAACACCTCATAAATGAAAAGTTATTTTACTGGTGACAAAATACTTTTTAGCGACGGCTCATTTCAATTATGTATATGTATATATATATATATGTATAAAATAACCTGTTTATTATTTTCAAATATAGTTACAAGCCTATGTACATATATTTCAATTTTTAAAATGAAAAACAAATTGACAAATATACAACATTTTAAAAGATAAATACAAAAGCATTTTTAACATACATATAAATACATCAGAGTATATTTTTGTAATCATCAGTGTGCGACATTTTTTTCCACAGAGTTTACTTGTCTGGTACGTATGTATAGTGTTTGTGTGCATACATACATGTTTATGTTTATAATGTGCTTTGGTGAAAAAAAAATTGAAATTTTTATGTGTGTAGAATATTGCTTGGTATGTAAAAGCAAATAACGATTTGAATGTGTGTGATCTTTCAAAAGCAAATGCCTTGTATTTTTATACACACATGCTTAGATGTGTGACAAAAAGGGGGTTGTACGAAAAAATACGTTGAGTTATTATTAAGGTAATATACACAAAGAACTAACAAGCCTCAGTAGCACGATGGGTCGTGTGTTGAATTATTGTCTCTGACACATATTCAATGCGCGTGACCCCGTATTCAATACTACTGAGGCACCTAGTGTATTTATAAATTTATTTCTGCAATGAATATATATATATCTTCATTTATTTGTATATATATCCATTTCAGAATCGATACTTTTATTTTTGCTGATTTTCAATACGAAGCATCCTTAGAAAAATCCCTACATTTTACTTTAAGAAACAATTCTCTAGCTCTTCTTGTGTCTTCAGAAAATGGATTTCACGTACAGACAGACGGATAGACGGACAGACGGACAGACGGACAGACGGACAGGGCTCAGTTAAATTTTTTAATTATAAGGATCCAGTATATATATACTATATGGACCTCATATAAATATTGTGGAAATTACACACGTAATGACAAACCTATAAATACCCTTACCATTTTTGGTGAAGGGTATAAAAACAATTAAAAGTAAACAATTTTCGCGATTGACTGATTTTCGGGATGCCGAAAAATCCCGAAATTGACATCCGTAATACATACGTATATAACATATTGCATTAAAGCTAAGGAGAAGTCCTAAGCTATCTCCTTCATTTGACGTTGTCTGCACGTAATTTCTAAGCAATTTGCTTTCAAGATGTCATCAAGAAAACAACTTAATATGTTTGCTTCATTGGTTTACTTAAATGAAAAATTTAAAAGACAAATTTAAAATATACATGAAAGCAAAATTGATATCAAATTGATAGACAGTTTCTAAATGTATAATAGCCCGTTCAGCGTGACGCGAAATTAAGTAATTTCCTGATTTCGACCGAAATCAAGTTGAAATTATGTTATTTCGCATGTGTTTTGACAATTCCCAAATTAAGTAATTTTAGTCTAAGTTCTCACGTGAAAGTTTTCTTTCATGAAATTTCTGAAATTCTCTTTTAAAGTTTTATTCGTGTCTAGATACGGAAATTTAATTTCATGAAACCAAACATTTTTATATTTTTAATTTCATATGAATTGTCAATACAGAACAACAAATGTACGTGTTGACAATTACGAAATACAAAACAAAACAGAATTTCAAAGAACATGAGAAGGTGTACCCAACACCATTCTTCTATCCCCTCTCACCAACAAACTACCACCTTCATGACAGAAAACTTTCACGTGTGAACACAGACTTACTTAATAAAATTTTAGGTAATATTAACAGTTGTTCTCAAAATTAACTCATGCGTCAAATGTACTAGCATAAACACCTTAGATTTCGTTCGTAATTTCGACTTGCAATTACTTAATTTCGCGTCACGCTGAACGGGCTATAAGTTCATTATTAAATTTAAACAAAATTTTAAACAAATCTTGATCGTGTGACACCCATGTAAGCCCATAAAATTCTTAACGTTTTTCCCGATAAATTTTATTGACACCACCGGTATAAACAAAAAAAAAGTGACATTGACAGTTGTTATCACACACACTGAAATATTTTTCACGTAAACACCCCACACAGTGAGCCATACAGCCATCCAGCCGGTTTGTTTGTAGAAGTTTCTTCTCTTTTGCCTGCATTCAGTTCTTTGTTAATTATTAATAATTTTTGTGTTATTGGTTTCCCATAACTCTTATAACAATATTGATTAAAATAAATGTGTTAATAGCAACAAAGGTAAAAAATTGCTAAAGATGACTTTATTAAAGTACATGTCTTTAATAACCACTTTCTCGATATTTGCGGCTTTAATATCGATTGTTTGGCAAGCATTTCTGTCGTTGAAACAATTAAATAAAATCACTAAAATTTTAACTGGTTTGTTGGCAATTGAGAGTCAATTGAAGCGGCCTTGGAACGAGTCAAAACCTAAAGTTGCTTTAGGTTATGGTGCTTGCAGTGATTTATTAATAAGCGCTACGGAGTTTCTTAATTATTCGTCGGAAATAATACCAGACACTGTGGGGTCAGAGTTTACAGTGGATGAGGTGAAAGAGGAGGTAGAATTGCTAAAAACATTTGGCTATTATTTTCGCAATGGTGCGGCTGCAGAGTAAGTTCAAATTGCTATACTTTTTTAATCTGATATAATGGGTATCTGATTATGTATGTATTTTTTTATTTTGATCTTAGAAGGGTAATGCCAAACACTGCTTTATTTAGGCAATTAATACAAATTGCCAAAAAGCAACATCGACAATCAATACAATGGTTTATTGGTGGCAATGCTCCCTTAATGGGTTTACGTTTTGATAAGGAGGGGTGGGAGGTGTTGCTGGGTGCTCGAATGTCTGAGAAGTGAGTATTTTAAAATTAAAATAATTAATTTCTCTTGGAAACATATTCTAAAAATATATGTATGTATGTCTATATGCATTTCTATACGCTTATTCTATTTGTAACTTTTAAAAACATTTATAGACATACATACTAGTGACGTTACGAATATTCGTATTCGATTATTCTACTATTCGCCTATTTTAAGTAATTCGTATTCGCCAAATTCAAGCGAATATTTCACGAATAATTTGCCCATACATTTTCTCAAAAAAAAATCATTCAAAAAGTTTAAAGAAGTACATAAAATGTACAAAAATATATTAATTTATATCAATTTTTATATAAAGAAAGAAAAACTTTAACTTTGACGCAAGATAATAATCTTCTTAAAAAACAAACAAAAATTATTTTTCGTAACTATTATTTAAAAGTTAAAGTCGTATATATAAATTCATTTTAAGTTAGTAATCAATTCTCAGTAGAGGAATGTTGGATTTAAAAAATGGAAGAACTAAAATTAAATAAGTGAAAGTCCACCGAATCTGCGAAAATATGTTCTCTCAAACAGCACTGAATTACCAATTAAAATCACTATTTAAATCAAACAAATTTAATTTTTATGCATATTCCCGTCGCATCATACAGACTACGCCGCTTAGTGCCCAAAAATATACAAATCGCTGGTGATGTTATCGATGAAGACGATATACATTTAATATTAGAATACAAGGCTGGTGAAACCTGGGGCCCCTTTACAGCCCCTAGAGCTAATCGCTACATCTTACACAACGATCATAATAATCCACATTTAAATTCTCTCGAACATTTAGAAAAAGCTATAGAAAAATTTAAACCTGATCTTTTTATAATCAGTGGCATACAAATGATGGATAGTTATAAGTTCAATGATGGGATAAGAGAATCTCGTTTACAAAAGGTTAATCAACAAATAAATTCGTTGAGCAAGCAAACTTTAATACACTTTGAAATGGCTTCATATGTTGAAATGGAGCTATTGCAGCAGTTGAAGCAGTATATTTTACCACATGTTGATTCGTTGGGAATGAATGAGCAAGAATTAGATAATTTGGCACAAGTTTTAGAATATGGTCGTACAACTTTAGCGTCCGATTGGAATCCTCGAGTTGCTACAACTCTAGATCAAATGCGAAAAGTTTTTTCAATATTGGCGAAAGACTATAATGCCAATGCCACTACTAATAATAGCGCCAAAAGGAGAATGATTACAAGAATGCATTTACATACATTGGCTTATCAAGCTCTATTAGTTGTCAAGGATTCAAAGTGGAAGAATAACAAATTGGGGGCAGCAAAGGCAGCTTTAATTGCACATCGATATGTGTGCCAAACAGAAGTGGTATTAATTTCATTTTTGTTTTATAATTATTTTTTTTTAATTATATAACCCAAAAAAATGTATTTAGTTGTAACATTTTCTTTTTTATTAATTTCCCAGATTAATCCCGAATCGGCATCTTTGGTGTTGGATGATAGCTTTTCTACTTCTTTGAATCACTCTAAAGCTCAACGCATAACCTTTGATCCTAAAAATCCTGTACCTTGCTGGTCTGAAAGCCTGCAAATGACGGCCGAAAAATTCGGGGTTATTGAAATCTGTGTGGCACCTGTTTTAGTATGCCGTGTGGCTAAAAAGACAGCCGGCGCTGGTGATAATATTTCAGCTGCTGGTCTGTCACAACAGCTGTAATTTACAAATAGACATTTAATTATGGTTATTGTGTTACTTAAATAAGCCATGACTACTTAACGAGACTGCTATGTTAAACAAAAGACAGTGAATCAAGGAAAACGTGATTTATTTAACGAATCTCTTAAGCACATTATTTTTGGAAAACTAACAGCCCAACCCTCAAAAAGTATTCCTAATCGCTATTTATGCATTTGTTTATACATATATTTTTGACTTTTGCCTAATCTTTATTATCCTATTATGTTTAATTTGTAGTTAGTGATGTTGGTATGTATTACGAAATTTGTTAAAATTATATTTTAAGATTTTTATAACGTGTAGACGAATGACACTTTTTTAACTTTTATTTTATTAATGACCTGTTCGAAAGTTACCTTGAGCAATTTTTACATTCCCCTTTAAAATAAATGTATCTATGTAAGTGCTGAATTTAAACTTTTAAAGAAAAATTAATAAAAGAATAAGCAAAATATCGAAATATAACATTTTATTTTTTTTATTTCTTATTTTAAAATATGCGTATTTAAATTCTAATAAATAATTAGTTTAACTTGATACCCTTAGCAACACTTCACAAGCCGGGCATAACATATGCTATGTTATCCAATGTAGTGGCCAAATTTATTTTAAGTTGAGGTTTTTTATCCAAACCAGGTAGGCGAGTTGTCAAACATAGCAAAGGCCCAAGAGAACAAAGCAGACTGTCCAGCAGTACCGATAAGCTGCCAGAAACGGCAATTTGGCCCTCATGCTCCTTGAGGCGATCACCTATGATGCTAAGACTTTCCCCCAGTAGCTTTAAATGGGCTGCAGCATCTATAGGTTCAATAGTTGGTAGAGAACTTTTAGTATTATTCAAAGCTAAAGATTTGCTTGTGTTGTTATAATTGTTATTAGAACCGTTTGTAGCTATATACAGGGAAGACGCGGTTGAATTATTTGGCGAAGCTGGGCTCGTATTTCTTCTATATGAATTGTAACGTGTTCTTTTCGGCGTTGATGTTGATAGAGTAGTTGGTTTACCTACTGCCAAATCGTTTTTAGCCTTCTGTTTATCTTCTGCTAGTTTTCTAGTTCGACTAGTTGTAGGTCTATTTATAAACGTCGAATTTGGGTTTGGCTGGTTATCTTGACCGGAATTTGCATTATGAACTTGAATTATTCCCGATCTTTCTCTTTGTTTAGCTCTAGTGGATTGCATTTTAGCTTTACGCTTCCATGCATTTTTTTCTTTATTAGAAACATTGGACCACAGTTCATGTAGACGTCTCGCCGCCTGATAGTCCATCTCAGAAGTTTTGCCAAAATTTGAAGACTTGCGATGTTCCCGCGCCCACATGTTGTAAGCTGTATAGCGTGACTTACCCTTATCTTTGCGTTCTAATCTGGTTTCTTTAAATTTTTTATTTTTTTCACTCATGTACAAAGATTGCCTGAAAGGTGATTTTATATTTGGACCAGCGATTTCCAAATTAGCTCCCTCGGTACCCACTAAATCTGCCACAAGTTCACCAAAACCATCATCATCCGAATCGGAAGCAGCAGTTAGGCCACTAGTATTTTGTATACCATCATTCAAATCATCTTCATCATCTTCATCCTCATCACCAGTTTCCTTAGGACTATCCACATCCATGTCTTCCTTATACTGAGGTTCCAAACCAGCATCTTCATCATCAGCAGCGACATCATTTTCTTCGTTTAGCCCTAATCGTGCAGTGCGCCGTGCATTCAAGACAGCCAAACTTGGTCTACCACGACCGGCATACTTCGTAGCTGTTGGTTTTTGTAACTGCGTACTAGCCGTAGTTCTTTTGTATATTTTTCGTTCAACTTCATCAGGTGATTGGAAATCTAAAAGCTTAGAAGACTTTTTTCGTACACGTCCACTGCGTGAAACACCCGTTACTTCAAATTCTATCAAAAATATTCATATTTTCATTTGAAAAAGAGCTAACAGACGTTTCGTTTCTTACCTTTTGCATTTGTTGCGCTATGAGGCGTTTCCATATTTTTGTTAGATTTATTTAAATATTTTTGTAAAATTCTTTGTTTTTACACCAATTTTCCTTGCATCAACAATAAGAATAGTGAGAAAATGGGAGAAGCAAAATTATAAAATTCAACATGCTTGGCAGCACTCTTTCAAGTCTGCCAGATTTAACTGAAAACGATTTTACATAATACAAATTTATACGATACTTACACGAGTTCAAAACTTTTGCAATAAGTGGTTTGCTTTGGAATCACATAATATTAGATTTAGTGTTCAATATTCGGTTTTTGTATTTGTTAAGTTCTACATAAACTTTCAATATAATTAAGCAATTTTTCATGTCTCATATGCCACGGTTGTGCACTATAATGCAAAGAATTTCAATATTGCTCTAGTTTTGCTTGGAGTTTATATACATAGATTGGTATGTATACTGTTTTAAACATATATGATAGTATATGCACTTATTGAATAGTAAAAGGCAAAACATCAACAATAAGATCGGTTAGATATTCCATTCAAGTGAATAGTGTAATGACCCCATTGCAAACTTTGTTTTATACTGTAGGCAACATGCGAGTATACACTGGCCTTATATCGCTAGGGCTTTTCTTATTTTGCATTTTTAATCGGAATGATTGTTGCTTCCTTAATCTTTCATTATTCCTGAATACTATTAAAATAATAATAAAAAAAAATTTTAAACTCTGTTGTAAATAAATTCATCCATATATCTTTTCCTACATAGTACAATTGTAAAATCACGCTTAGCGAGGCTAAACTGTTATTTGTGCTACCATATGTCGTTAATACACTCTGGCTACTCCAACTTTTTCTCAAAAAGTTGACAACATCAAAACAAATCTTTCACGTCAATTTTCCGGTAATCTTCATATGAACAAGACGTGGTCGATGCGAATAAAGAAATCTAATTTATTAAATTTTCGTGAATGAACGATTAAAAAAGAATGAGTTATTAAAAAAAATCCAATGTGGCATTTTTTTAGTGTAGTGTTTTAAATAATAATTTCATATATGTATGTATCATTTAAGTCAATTTCTTAATAAGATTAACGCAAAGAACCACATATCACAATCAATTAGCGGTGTAGTGGTTGCGCAACTCCACCTCCCCTTCTTCGTAAGAAACAGTCCGAATTATTTTCATTTGTTCTTTTAGAAAAAGTGTACGGAAATATTAATATCGAAATGAAGAAACGTTCAAATTCACGTGGTAGTCCAGAAGCTGTAGATACTATACCATCTACAGCAACACCCTCATCTTGCTCCATCAAATCTGGTGCCAATAGTGTACCGACTACACCAACTAAAACACATACTCCTAATTATGGCATTACTAAACCTAAACCAGAAGAAATTGCAGAAACGTTTTTAGTGGTCAATGAACGTCCCGTAGATGATATATCCATGGATTTCTTTTATAAACCGCACACTATCACATTGTTGGCTGTATCGGTATTGGCCGTCATGTATTTTGCCTTTGTCAGGTAACTAATTTGATTATTTCTCCGCAGGTTTTTGTTAGTTCATTTTATTACATTTTCATTTTATTCAAAGATTGTTAATGATTATGTTTCTTATTTTTGGGTTGGGTATGCTCTAGCTATATGGTATAAGTTGGTAATTATGTTCATGTAAGTTGTGATCAAAACAAAAATTAAGATTGAACAAACAATTGCTGTTTCTAAAGTTCAGCAAAAAGTGCATTATGCGCATACGCTACCAAAAAAAAGCATTAAAAAACAGGGCCTTAGATTTAGGAGTTTTTTTTTTGGCATATAGGTAGCAATGATATAATCAGAGACTATATCTGTACAATGTTAGCCACACTTTACCAATGGGTCTTTCCATTACAAAATGAATATGCGTTATATATCACGTAGCGTCGAGCCAGTGAGCTCTTGAATTAACCATTTTAATGTGAAAGTATATACATGCATATTAATTTATTATGTGTAAGGATTACAACAGTCGTTAGTAGTGCTTTAACAACATTTTGTAAAGCTGCTAAAGCCCAGATTATTGACCATTTTTCAAACATTTTTTAGCAATTACCTGATAATGAGGGTAATGGGCTTATAAACAAATAAAAGAAGATAACACTTTTTTTATAAATTGATTTTTTTATCGCTTACGTTTTTTAATATATAATTTATAAACATTGTTAAATATCTACGGATCAGTCATCAGTGATGAGTTTAGGACACAACGAAGTCATACCATATACATAGAATTTCTAACCCAGCACAAATAAATATAATATCTAGAATATTTATTTTTATATATAAAACTAGCTGAACGCCCGCCTGTCCTCGCACGGGCGTTTCGATTTAATCTTAAAATGATTACTTACTGACAGCTGTCAATGTGTATGTGTGTATGCGCTACAACGTGTATTTACCGTGTGTATGAAGTCAGCACACAGTATACATACCGCATAACACTACGCAACTTTGTTGCACGCAATTCCTATTTTTCAATGAGAAAGAAAGAAAAAGTGTCAATGGATGTTCCTTTGCCTATTTTTATAAAAAATATAAACCTTATGAATTCACCGATGTCTGCCGGTCGTATGAATGATCCCACAACGTTTTAAATTGGCGATACCAATTCAAAACATTTAATTTGGTTATATGGAAATAGGAGATAAAAATAATAGATTTCATGCATTCTATGCATTTCATTGATTTTGGTAAAATTTTTACGGATTCTTCTATGAAGACACGGTCTGAACATTACCTAATTTTTTTAAATTTCAGTTTAACATTCTTAACGAAGCATTTAATTTAAAAATTATAATTTTAAATAAAGGAACTAATCGTCGCTTTTATTGCTATTGAAAAAAATTATTGGGAAAAAGCCGTTGCGAATCGATGTGTAGTTGAAATGATTAAAATTGTGTAAAAAGTCCTAAAACCCTCTTGTTGAACGATTCTGTCTTTAAATACTTCGTGTTGTACAACCCTTAATTCCTCAACAACAAAAAACTGCAGTTTTCTTTCTACTTTTTTGTGACATCTATTTAGCAACAATAAAATAACTTAATTGTGTCATTTCTTTTTATTTAGTTTAAGGTGAAGAACAAATACTTTTGCAACTTCTCGTCAAAAAAATGTAGCAAATTTTTTTTTACAAAATATAAAAAAGAATTAACAAACCGCATATTTTTGTTATAAATAAATGTTACTAAATTTAATACTATGGTTACTATTTATAATAATGCAACTAATAAAAAGATAATCTTCCATTGTAACAACAGTTAAATATAGTAAAAATAACTTGCTATAAAAACCCGAAAGAAAATTATAAATTAATCTCAGCAAATGCTTTTTATTAATACATTTAACGAATATCTAAAATGGATGCGTAAGTTGTTTTACTTCCTAAATAGCTAAATTTAGAACCCAATAGGAACTCAACATTTTTAATTAAAAAAAGTTTTTTTTTTTGTTAATGCTGAAAAAAACAAATCGAATTAACCTTCATTTATTGATTGAAATATATAGAGTGTAGTAAATGTAAATTTTTTGTTGTTTTTTAGAGGATACTATTTTCTGCTTTGAACCTCTAGTTTTTTTAATGTTTATTTATTGATTTATTTTTGTGTTTGATTGTTACAGTTTTAATTAATAGTCTGTATATATTTAATATTTATATACATTTAACTTCGAAGCATGTGCTCGAGAAATTTATAATTGGTTGATTTTTTGTCAATTACAATGTAAGCAAACTAATTAACTGAGGATGGTAATTGGAAAATTTAAACTAAATTTTGAATAAATCTTTTTAAGATTATCTTAAAAAGTATAGTGAGTTGTTTCCTGACTAATAACAAAATAATAATGAAAATAAAGTTTCCAAAACAGACAGCCGGACTTTGAATCAAGAATAAAAATTTTATCTCGTCTTTTCAACACCAAATTCGGAAGTTTCCAAATCAAACAGCCTTTTAAATGTCATATTCAAAATTTCATAAATGGTGTTTTTTGAACGTTATCATATTCGTGATGTTAATATCTTTTTGTTTGGCAACGTTGTAACAGCTGATTGGTGATTAGTGGTTTGCCATGTGATAACGATTAGTCTTACGCTCGAGCAACGTTTGTAATTTTTAGATTGCGCGATATTCAAACATTATTGGCATGAAATTATACATATATTCAATAAAGCGAGTTTAATAGGAAATACAAATTTTTTCTTTGCTGTATTTTAATTTTAAGTTCGGTAACTTAAAAAAACATATTTATAAAGTTCTAAAAATTTTTTTAATTATAAATTTTGTTTATAAAACCTGTTATAAATCTTTGATAAGTTTTCAGAATATGAGAGTATATATTTTTCTTAATTATAACTTTATTAATTTATTTTGAAAATGTCTGATGATAGTTTTTCAACTGGTTATTTTTCGTTTTACCAACTTGTTTTATTTCTGTTTACCAAAACTGATACGTATATGTAGTTTGAAAACTTTGTTTTATGATTTGTATTCCTACTTTTTTTTTATTATTTATTTTATATAATACACAAAATATTTTCTAAAATTATTCTTATCGATTAACTTTCCGCTGCTTAACATTTCCCGCACCATGTGTTTATATTAATGTACATGTACATAGTACATACATACTTACATATGTACTTATCAAGTAACAAGGTCTTTGAACTGTCCCTAAAATGTATAAAGATAGAGCCAAAGAGTATAGAAAGAGGAAAGAAAAAATAAAATATATTTATATTTTGAGAAAACTGTTTTGTGTCTTTTAGATTATCAATAAAATCAATTAAGAAATTTGATGCTGTTTTTTATAAAAAGTTTTTATGGATATGAAGGAAAAGTGTTTTATCTTTTCTTGATAAACAATCTACTATCATTTAACATTTGATTTTATTAAAGACGCAACATATTTGTAAGCAGACCCTTTAAAATATGTACCACTTTGAATACAATTAAATTAATTTCGGTTATAAATTAAAATAAGATTGCTTAACGATAAATATTTTTATATGCAACCATATATACTATAAATAGATATTTGCACAGTTGGGGCAATGCATTAAGCAGTCAGTAAAGCGAAAAAAAAAACATTCTGAAAGGTTATATTCCATTTAATTCAGGCTGGTTAATATTTAAGATGTAACAACTTTGAACGTGATCTGATTTTAATAAAATTTTTCTCATTTGTCAGGTTGATATTTTGTTCAAATGTTTTATGAAAAGTTGCATCTTATCCTTTAAAAATATTTTATGTGACATTTCCAAAGAACAATGATAAATAATTAAACAGTGTAATTGTCCCTTGTTCATCAAAATAAATGTTTTCAGAAGGAGTTTGTTGGAATGAATTTATCTTTTTAACGGCCAGTCTAATAAAACCAGCAGATCGGAAATATTTTTAATATATTTCTGTTTTTTATTTTTCTATTTTTGATTTACCACAGGGACGAAGGCAATTTTGAAGATAACATTTGGGCTGGTATATTATGCGTGGTTTTCTTTTTCCTAATTGTATCGGTATTGGCATTTCCTAATGGTCCATTTACGCGACCACATCCGGCAGTATGGCGTATATTATTCGGCTGTTCGGTATTGTACTTAATGGCTCTACAATTTCTAATGTTTCAAAATCATAAAACTATTATGAATATATTCTACTGGCTCGATCCAAAATTGAGAGATTTTCACATAAATATGGATAAGGTTAGGGGAAAAAACATGAATCGGAAAGATTTATTTGAATTAAAATTTCGTCCATTTACAGGAATACGGTGTCAACTGTTCAGATATTTCATTTGAACGTATCAAAGGGCATTTGGATGTTTTTGCCTGGGGCCATTTTTTGGGTTGGGCTTTTAAGGCCATCTTAGTACGTCACATGGGCATATTGTGGGCCATTTCTGTAATGTGGGAAATTACGGAAATTACATTTGCTCATTTATTACCAAATTTCGTGGAATGTTGGTGGGATGCCTTAATTTTAGATGTTTTAATCTGTAATGGTTTGGG
Organism: Lypha dubia; assembly: GCA_947311025.1. Taxonomy (NCBI): domain Eukaryota; kingdom Metazoa; phylum Arthropoda; class Insecta; order Diptera; family Tachinidae; genus Lypha; species Lypha dubia. The sequence goes on from OX371263.1 coordinate 6,364,822, forward strand.
TATTTGGGTGGGCTTGAAAATATGTAAAATTTTAGAAATGCGCGAATATAAATGGGCTAGTATTAAGGATATTTCTTCGACAAGTGGTAAAATTAAACGTGCAATGTTGCAATTCACTCCAGAAAGTTGGACTGCTATAAGATGGTTGGATCCTAAATCAACTGCTATGCGTTTTGCTGCCGTTATACAATTGGTGATATTTTGGCAGGTAAGAAAATTGTTTGTTAAAGAACAATAAAGAAAAGCAAATTTCCACTAGCTGTAATGTAAATTTTACTGACTGCTTTAATAAGAAATAATAATTCATTATTTATTCCCAATTCAGTATTTTTTAAACTCTGTGACAATTCTTTCACTATTTTTTTGTTTATTTATTAGGTTACTGAACTCAACACATTCTTTCTCAAACACATCTTTGAAATGCCGCCAGATCATTATGTTGTTATTGGACGTTTAATGTTCATTGGCCTTTTTGTGGCGCCTTCAGTTAGGTATTTTTTCACCCTTATCAAGATTTTTAACTCTAAACGCAAATTTTATGCAAAACTTCTGATTTGGATTTCAGGCAATATTACACTTATGTTACGGATACACGCTGCAAACGCGTTGGCACTCAGTGTTGGGTATATGGTGCAATTATGGTGTCTGAAGCAATTTTATGCATTAAAAACGGCAAAGAATTATTTGAACGCACGCAAGCTATAAACATCGTAATCTGGTTGACAGTTCAAGTAATTATTTCAATAGCTTTTGTGTATGGTTGTATATTATGGCAGGTAAGTAATTTTACTTCGAGAAAACAGCATGAAGTTTAACTATTTTGGTATTTTTACTCTCCAGCGCATGATGGATACACGTAAATCCAATAAGCAATCACTGCAATCACCCTCTAAAAAAGTGAAAAGCTTAGAAAGGCAACAATCAAAAGGTAAATAATAGTTTATTTTTTACTTTTTTTTATTTTTTTCTGAGGTTTTTAAGGCAAAATTTCAAATGTTTTTAAAGATATTTTTTTTATCCAATCGGTTAATAGTATTTTCTATTCAAGTTTATTTTTTAATTTAAACAAAAAATTTGTTAAGCACTTCTAATGATACCTATCATGTGCCTCTATCTCTCTCTGTATTTGTGTGGCTTTCTTAAGCTTTAAATATTCTGTTTTTTGTAACTTTGTTAACTACATATTTTCATGTTTTATGTTTTATTTTTTATGCTAAGCTTCCTTTCTGGACAGTGAGAACATAATTTTATCAAAGCTGTCTAGCAGGGAAACCGATTTCTATAAAAATAAATGTATGTCAAATGTTATGTGTGTGTAAATTCATGTTGTCCTTTCCTTTTACTTTATTTTTACTTAAAAACACAAATATCTCGCAACTGGCCAGGTCCCATTTACTATGTACATCCTAGAATCATAGAACATGCACGAGGAAAGTTAAATAAAACTATTAGCAAACATATTGATATCGAAAACACTCCTTATGATATTAAAATTAAAATTGTTTAATAATTATTATCTAACACCACATTGTATTGTGCAAATTTATAATTTAATCTATTTTACCTTTGTTTTTGTTAAAAAAAAATTGACAATATTCTTCATATGGTGTTCAACATTTAAAGCGTATAAATTCGTGTAGTTTTTATTTAGTAAAATTTTAATTATAATCGCACAAACTTTACGACATAATAATTAAGCAATTATAAGGTTTGCTATTAAAAAGTATTTTTGTCTTGCTAAAAGAATTATTAAAGAAATCATAATAGATTTTTTAAGCTAAAATTGGCTCTTATATGATAATAAATTTTAATTGACTGGTGTTGTTATGTTCTACATATACATATGTAGTTAGTTAGTTAGTTACAGTTCCGGATAATCTCTAATTTTTTTACAAAAAATAACTGTAAAATATTTAAAATTTTGACAAAATTTTAATACCGTATTCAGACATGCACCTTTATTGAGATTATCGCAATAAATGGCATTATTGAGCTCAATATTTGTTGCAAAATTGTATAAAAGTTATTGCTCAATAACTACGAAATTGTTATAAATATTGAGTAAAACTTGAAATGCAACACTGTTCTGAAGTATATTCAGTGGGAAAAATTATCTGCAATTTATGTATCTACAATAACAAATGTCAACAAAATAAATTAAATTTATAATTTATAACAAAAACCAAGTAAAATTTTACAATTAAAAATAACCAATTACTTTTTTAAATAAATATTTAGTTTTAAAAATGAATAAAGAAAAAGAGAATGGGCTGTGTATGTATGTCTGAACAACATCTTAAGCTTAAGGAAAATTTTGAGTGGTCTATACATATACTAAAACTTACACACCTGAGACAATCTCGATTTTAGAAAATCGGTACGAATTTAGTAACTTCCGATATTTTAATTGCTGATATTTTAATTGTTAAAAATAATTGTAAATTAAAAATGCTTGAATATATTTTGCAGTAAAAACGATTTCACTAATTTATCCATTTGTGAAAATTTGCATTTTTGGATAAGCCTCGCATTGCAATTTGGATTTTTTTCGCCCAAAAATTCTTTAGAATCCTCTAGGATCAATACATTAATTAATTCTATTTAAATTTTTATTCCACCTTAATAAGAAATTTTCGTTTGACCAACTTTTTTTACTTTATAATTTTGAATTTTTTTTTTTTTTCAAACTATAAGATAGACAAATGCACAACATAAGCTGTACGGGTTTGAAGTTCTTAGTACAATTCACTAGTTTGTAACCGAATTAGTGTTCACGTGGGAATTCATGAATAATAAGTAAAAAATGAATCATACGGGTCTGTTCTGAAAATCACGTGATTTCAAATCAAATGCCGTTTTAAAATCAAACGTGTGATTTTGTGCTGTTCTGGAAATCACACCGTTTTTGTATTTTCCGGTGTGATTTTAAATTTTGGAAAGCACAATAAATTAAGAGAAGAACGTATTTAAAAGCGTTGTTTCCCAAACATGTAGGAAACATTGTCAGTAGATAACAAATCGGACTTACATAGCCTATAAGTATGGATCCTTGGCTTTAATTTCCCATTGGTCCAAATGAATGACAAACAAGTGTTATAGAAAAATTCACAAATACAATTGAGTAATCGGACTTACATAGCCCATAAGTATGGATCCTTGGCTTTAATTTCCCATTGGTCCAAATGAGTGAAAAACAAATGTTATAGAAAAATTCTCAAATACAATTGAGAAATCAGACTTACATAGTCTATAAGTATGGATCCTTGGCTTTAATTTCCCATTGGTCCAAATGAGTGACAAACATAAATGTGCCCACAAATAGCCAAATTCACGTAGAGCTGAACAAAATTTACACAATTTTAATCTTTAAAATTTTATAGAAAAATTCTCAAATACAATTGAGAAATCGGACTTACATAGTCTATAAGTATGGATCCTTGGCTTTAATTTCCCATTGGTCCAAATGAGTGACAAACAAATGTTATAGAAAAATTCTCAAATACAATTGAGAAATCGGACTTACATAGCCTATAAGTATGGATCCTTGGCTTTAATTTCCCATTGGTCCAAATGATTATTACTTTTAGAATATTCTTATCGCAAAAATAACAAAGTGATTTGAAAAGTTTAGAGCCATAGCTGAAGGTTTTGAAATCACAAAATTATGTGCTCAATGTGCTTATGTGATTTCAAATCGCATTGATGAAATGTGATTTACAGAACAAACCTGATAGTTAAAAAAACGAATTTTTATTGTTAATCGAACTAAAAAGTAAAAAAAAATACTTAATATAAGAATGAATTTATTGACAAGTCAATTAATGTCATTGGTCTAAAAGCGTGGGGTGCGCTCTGTATGCACTAGTGATGTTACGAATACTCGTATTCGATTATTCGACTATTTTAAGTGAGTGATATATTCGTATTCGTATCCCCCAAATACAAGCGAATATTTCTCGAATAATTTGCACATACTTTTCAAAGAAAAAAAATATATAAAGTAATATATAAAGAAATAATTACATTTTTCTTATCAATAAATGATATTCCTAACAACTGATAGCCAAACTTAAATGGAATCAAAAACATATTCGCTTACGATAGTACAGATACATATTCTTATGATATGCCCTAAAACAACTGACAAAATTTGCAACTTATATTTGCCGCAGTGTAGTCAGAATTAATTAGCAATGTCTTGATAAATTAAATTGATGAAATGAAGCAAAAACTTTTTCATTATATGGAAGCATTTTTATTATTTTGTATGTTAAAAAAACGATTTTTTTTATTGAACAGTACTTTTTTGTAAATGGAACTTGAACGATATGTGGTGATTTTATGCATCCATTAAAGTTAGTACGATTATTTGTTGGAAACACTATGTGAAGCTAATTTAACAGAAATATAAATTAAATATTTATAGCATAGAAAATTAACATGTAAGCTAAATGCTTGATATGCACTTTTTCCTTTATACTTTTTTGTATATTTTAAATTTATTATTTCGATTTATTTTTTTATATATTGTTTATTTTATTGTATCTTTTTCTAGGCAAAGTATCGCCCAAAAAATCCCCAAAACGCAGCGACAAGATTGAATAATAAAAAAATGTATGAGTTGGTTTTATGCGTAAAATTCATTTTAATAAACATTACTATCCAGAAAAACTGCAAAAATCTTACAACTAGTAATAGAACGCAAGCATATATATACGTATGTATTTATGTATGTACATATAGATCCTTAAGCGCGAAAAATGCTTAAGCGACATGTTTTTCAATTTTAATATTTGTAAAACATTCTCGATGCTGTACAGAAAAATTATTACATTTGTTACTAATCCAACAAGTGTTCTTAATAGTTTTATTTATTTAAAAAACATATTTTAGGCGTTCTAAAACTAGTTGCAATAATGGGGAGAATACCCCAAACTTATGTGGGTACATAATTCCATTCCGACTTGGATGAATTTTGGTCAGGAGTTTTCTTTCATCCAGTTACATAATTTCGCTTACGGAAAAAATATTTTAATTTTTAATATGTAATTTTCAAAATCCGCTAATTTCATCAACTTTCTCAAGTTTATTATTTTCAAATTTCGAAAAACATTTTATAAACAAAGATGAGTATAATGGATTTTTAAAAAGCATGATTTAGGCTAAAAAAATTAAACAGAATTTTTATTTGCAAAATTTTGAAATTTTAAAAGTTTTATCTAAAACCTATGTATACATATTACTTCCGGCTGCATTTGTTTTTCTAAATAATATCTCATAGCTGTTGTTTAAAGATCCTAAAAGTCTCAAGGAACTATATTTTTGAAACACGTATTGAAAAAATTAACTAAACAAATCCATTGAAATTATTAGATTTTCAAAATAAAATAGCATATGAAAAATAGTTTTTTTCGTCATAGAATGAAAGAAAACTTTTAACGAAATTTCATTAAATTTGAATGGGGACAAGACCAAGACAGGGAATTATCCATGTTTGTTTGTTAAAAATTACAAAATTTTTCGTAACATGACATTTCTAAAATAAATAACTTATTTTAAAAAACAACTTCCTAGCAATGGTATAATAAATTAGGTAGTACTGTCCCTAAAACAAATACAGCGTAACAAAAACAACAGGCATTTTTTTAGTGTAAAATGTTTCCTGTGTATCAAAAACAGGGAAATAAGACGGTCGATTCGAAATCGGTCATCACTGCTGGTTTTGTAAATTCGAGCTGCTGCCTACCAAATACAAATTTTCTTATACAACAATTAATGTCACAGGCGGGTTGTAATATGTTTTTTTATTTAGACGCCGCCACAAATTTTCAATCAGCTTGTTGCTCTGCTACATCCAATTTGACATTTGTAAAACAAAAATACATGTCGAAAGCTGGCAAGACAGTTTTACCTGTTTCTATTATACCATGTTATTAGCAATATTATATATCACGATACAATAACTATAAGGTATGTATATATAATAATACATAAACAACAACACACTCATTTTGAGCAAATGAAAGCGAATATTTATTTTGTATTACATAATTTTTCAAAATTTTACAATTTTCTTGGCGAAAAATTTTTAATTTAAATTTACACAAATCAAAATTTGATGCCTGAAATTAAAACAAATGGTTTATATCAATTGTCAGCTGGGCTTGTAAAATTACGTACATAATAGTTATTGTATCATAATTAAATATGTTTAATTTAATGAAAACTCATTACATATAATTTTAAAAAAGTGTAGCAAATTAAACGAACATAAAATACAAATATAATATTCCTTTAACGAATACCACCATCACTATAAAAACAAAATGATTATTTTAAAAAATGCCTCATACCACCAAATAAAAAATAAATACATACATATGTACATATGTAAATCATCAAAAAGTTACAAAATTTTTAAAACAATAATTGCGTCAGTTTCTGTACGTACACGCACTTCTTTAAAAGCTTTACAATAATATTTGGATAACTTTGGTTATCATCGTTTTTGTAACCAAAACACTTGAATTGCAAAGACACAGTTTGCCGAAAAGATGGTCTTTATTTTTCTTTTTATTTGAAGAAAGATCTCTAAAAATTTTTGGCAACTCGTGTACGTAAAATAGTCGCAAATTAAAAAAAAATACGTTTGGTTTTTAAACTGATTCCTGTTTTTAGAGAACAGTAATCATTTAAGTTAATAGTTTTTGTTCAATTAAATATAGAATTTTAAAAAAATGTCTAGCTTTAATTTTTATTATCACCCACCTTCTATATTTGTAAAATGAAATGGAAGTGAAAACCAATTTGTATTCTTAAATTTGTTAAAAATAGAATTTTTACTCCCATTTCATCTTGTGAATGTAAAACCTGGTCGTATGTGTTTTAATAATTTTTTTTTTTGTAATTAACTATATACTAGATCATAATTGTGTGTATATATTTCGTATATTATGAAATAATACTCATACTAATAGGGTCGCCTTTGTAAAACCGAACAAATTATGAACTTAACAAAAAAAAATGCTTTTGTTAAAACAAAACTATTGGATTTAATTAATATTATAGTAGCCTTTTAAAACTAATTTTATAATTAAGATTTTACTTAATAAGTAAATGCGAACGAACAACTTTGTGTGTTTTATCCGTTAACCAAGGCTTAAGTTTAATAGCTATTTTAAGTTATTTTTAATACAATATAAAAATATCAAGATAATGTTAAAAACTAAAATCTTTAGTAAAACAAATTGCTGGTATACATATATTTTAAATAAATATTTTTGTTAAATTTTTGAATTAGGTAAAAAAATAATAAAACAAGAAGATGATTGAAAACAAAATAGTTTTTTATTTAAGGAATTTGGGAAATTTTGGACTAATATATCAATAGAGCAGTTTATGGGACAGCAAATAAAGCTCGAACTTATATTCATGATCGGTGTTGGCAAAATATGTTTGCATTTATGTAATTATAATTTAGTTTGAGGTCTAAGTAACAGGTTTGTTGTTTATTATTTATCCAATATTTCGACTAACATCGTTAGTCATCATCAGGGATCTATTTATATTAAGAGAATTATAATTATAACAATTATCTTTATTAATAAATTTATATCACAAATATGTAAATATAATTACTTGAAAAATTATTAAAAACAATATTGTAGTAACATTTTATTTTTAATGTTTATAAATTTTGTTCTTTTGTATATACCCCGAACGACTAGCTATTTCGCTAACTACCAGTCGTTACCACTAACTACCAGACTAACTACTAGCAATGCACTCGACTGACGATTTTAATATGGGGATGACATTGATGGTAGTGAATTGACACGATCAGACCGGTGAAATCACTAGTCAGCAAAAGCCAACTATTTCGCTAGTCATAATGTACCAGTTAGATCACTAATGATATTTCATTGATGAAAATACTACAGAAATTTAAATTTTTTGGATTTATTTTTGGATAGCAATATCTAAATATATTATTATAATCCGCAACAAATAAATAAAATTTAAAACATAAATATTTGAGTACATGCTCAAACAAATGTAAAATTTTGTAAAAGAGAGATTTAGTTCATTTTTTGCCTTATAAATACTTTTAATGGCAACCAGCGGTTGTCTAATTGCATAGGTGTAGAAAAGTAAACACATTCATTATGGAAAATTATTTGTTGTATGTGTTTAAACAATTTTGAAAGCTGTTTTTATGCCTTTAGATGTTGCTAACCCGCAACAAATAAATAAAATTTAAAACATAAATACTTGAGTACATGCTCAAATAAATGTAAAATTTTATAAATATTTTTCTTTTAATTTCTTTTTGCTTTAAGATAGTTTGTATGTAATAATGTATATTATTTGAAATAATAAGTATTTATGTATATAAGATTCTTTATTTTTACATAATTTATTTGGAAAATATATGAGACAAAATAAAACTAACTAAAAAAAGCCTTTTTTTATTTTAAATTGAAGAGGACGTTTGATAAGAACATTTACCGCCCGTTAGTGTTAAATGAAAAGAAATTTTCGTATTAGAATTTATATTGGTTTCAATATACATAAATACAAATGAAAATTTTTTTTTTTTAATTTTACAAAAACGCGCAGTAGTAATACTAAAGTGCACAACATATGAATACAATTTGTAAAAAAAATAATACTATTCTATGTATTATGTATTTATTACTGGACGTTTTCATTTGCTACTAATAATTCTTTTAATATAAAACGGGATTTTGCAGTGCTTTATTTCATTTTAATTTCAGACGTTTCGTTGGAAAATTCCAACATCATCAACGAAAATATTTTTAATTTTTTCAAGTTGAACCTGCTTCTTAGGCTAAATATTACAGTGGCTTGTATATCATTAAATAAAAATATTTTCCCTGCTAAATAAATACCCGCAAAAGCCCGTTGTTTATTAAAAGAAAAATAATAATAAATTTTAAATGTGCAGATGAATGTAAAAAATTTAATATTAAAATGGCATTATTATTAAACTATATAATTACTTATATGTATTAAGCTTTATGTGAGAAAAATGGAAAAATTTAAACAAACGAAAAATATTAAACATCCAAGCAAGCAGAAACAGTCTTTCTGACTGCATCTCTAGCATAGGGTATGTATGATAATGAATACCAAGTCATAGCTAAAGATTGTACTATAATAAAAATTAAGGTCAAACCAGGTTTATGTAACTAAAACATTGAAAAAAATAAACAAAAATAATATGTATACCAAAAATATATGAATAAAAAAATAAACATACCGCTAAGGCTGCTATTAATGTCATGATAAGGGAAAATATCACAATGCATGTAGCAATTAAACGTGTATCAGAAAACATTTTTTTCAATTGATTTACAGGACCCATTAGGAAACAAGTACTTAACAAACAAAAAATTAAAGCAAGAAATTTTGTATAAATAATTTCAATAAATTTTACCTGGTCATCGATATAATATTACCCAGAGTATAAAATACAGCAAATACGACTAAGCCGCGATGTAAAAATAGAGCTATGGATCCCAATATGGTTAAGACAATACCCAATATGAAGCATATACAAAAACCTTTTATGCGGGTAGACCAACTAAGAGTTGACATATCATTAATCTAAAATTTTTGAAAAATAGGTATAAAATATAGCAAATATTAAGACAAATAAATATTTGGATAAACACTTCAACAAAAAGTTAAGTTAGTATATTTGTATGTATGTGTATACAAATATACATATGTACATACATATCGTTACCTTAATATAGAAAGTCCCTAACTAATTTTTATCGAATCGAAATCGACTTTATCGTTACTTTATCTCAACTAGCTGTCATAAATTATTTTAACAAAGAAAAACAGGTATTAAGTGCTAAACATTAATAAAAACATTGAAATAAAGCGCATATATTTATATTTATGTAAATATATACATAAATAAAATGAAGAAAAAAATAAATAGTCAACCGTATTTCGGACTGTAAAAAGATGTTGAAGTACGAACCAATCTAGAATGTGTCGTGTGGACACATGGGTTCGCCATCGAGATTCACAGAGTGAACCAAGTGTTTCAGTTTTTCGTGTGAACGTAGTATTATGTACATACATATATCGATAACATAGAGGGTTAACCATCAAAACGAGATAAATACATGATTTAAGAAATACAATGAGTTAGGGCTTTTATATATGAATGTAACGATATGTATTTTGCAATAGTTGTTTTTTATTAATAAGTTTTATGCGGTAAATGTGAGGTGAAAAAAAAGTTATTAGAAAATTTTTAAGTAAAATGTATCTACATATGAACGTATGACGGGCTTATAGCAACCGGGAACATATCATTTAATACTGAAGATATCTCCAATATTAAAAAATTGTCTGCCAAAGAACGTTACAGTTAAAGAAGCTGGTTATAAATGTTTCAATAGTTCTTCACCACAGGAGTAAGAAACTGAAAGAGATTCGAATGATTATTTACATTTCCTTTTAATATTATATGAAATCTATTAAAAATTCAGCCAATTATTTTATGCCTATTATTGTATTCTGTTTAAACTATCAGTTGGAAGCAAGAATTATAGAAATAATTATTTCTATCATTCATGGTTGGAAGAAGGTAACAAGGGTCATGTTTCTAAAATTGAGTTATACATTTTATTTATTTAAGTTATGAATTTTTAGTCGAAGTGAATGATGTTTAATAAAAGAAATTTAATTATTCAGACTTAAGTTCGTTTTTAATTTAATTTTTAAATTAAACTATTTTTATTAGAAAGGAAAATCCGGAAGATCGTAATAATTGAACAGACAAAGAAAACTTTGACTACACGGAAGGTGGCAAACTGACATTAAGATTTTTTGAGACTAACCACAGACTTATCATCAGAGTTGTTTACAGCTTGAACCTCGCTGACAAACACGACAGCTGCAATCAACATGGTTCTTAAAACTGCCATGTTGCCTGCGCCTACAATATACATAGTTACATAAATATATAAATTATTAATCTTTCCTCTTTGATGAGCTCGTTGGGTCACCATCGCCAAAGAAATCTAGGCTTTATATGATACAAAAATATTTCTTCAACACAACGACTTAGCCTTTAAAACACATACATATATATGTACATATCTGTGTACATCAATATACATACATATATATGCATCTCAACATAAAAACTGAGTCATTTTAAAAACTTCTAATCACTTCCACTTGTTAGAAGGAATCCATTAATTATGTTGTAAATAGTGTCATCTAATTAACACTTAAATGTTGCTAAATACTCCCCCTAATTTTTCCTGTTGCACCAAAATGGAAGTGTTTTATGAGATGATTGTGCATTGAATTTACCTGTGTTATAATGCTGCTTTCCTCTTCAGGTGTGCGATCATCACCGCTTAATACTCTGCGCAGTTTGTCCATCTTTAATATAGTTTTCGCTTTGAAATTGATATATCTTACACAAATCTTTTTTAAAGAAACTAAAAATTATTAACAAACAAATTAAAATAAATTCAAGGAAAAAGAACACAAACTTATAAAAAATATCAAATGAAACGTCAAACTTTAGCTCTTTCTTAACCAGTGTTAGTAAGTGTTAAAAAAGAGTTTTCTGTAGCATGGAGCTGCCAGACTAAATTGAAAGAAAATTTAAGCAAGTGTTTTGAAATTTATTTATTACATTTGCTTTTAAATCTACATTCTATCTGTATTTTTAATGATTATTAAGTTTATTGCTTACCTTAAAATTCAGAAAAAGGCGAATAGTTTTAAATAAAACTGCTATACAATTTAATTAGCTTTAGTTTCAAAATATTTATTTTTATATATAAATGTTACTGCACATTTAGTTTAATTATATGTATATTACTAAAAAGTTAGTTTTTATTCCAGTTAAAATTCATCGAAACCTGGTTTCGTTATAAATTCTCTATGCCTTCACATCATGTTATGAAGAGGTGTTAAAATTGATGAAAAAATGATTACATATTACAAAAAAAAAAACTAACATAAATTAAATTTAAATATAGGATTTGGATATACATAGTATGTGTATGTATGTATAATGAATGTAAATATGAAACTAAAAACTATTATAACAAAGTTAACAAAATCTAATTGCAAAAATTATTTTGAAGAAAAGTATAAATATATGTATGTATGTATGTAGCAAACACTATGACAAGGGTTTAAATCTTACTCATTCGAATCGGCGGGATTAGACTTTTCATCAGAAATTTTAGATGACGAGTCAGAAGAATGAGCAATATCTACTAAATCTACAGTGTCACCCACGGAGGCAGTGTTGGCAGCTTCTACTACAGAATAACCAATATCCGGCGGTGTTCCTTCGGGATAACCCAAGTAATAATCAGCTATACGACCAGCTTCACGCAAACCACTCAAAAATGCACCGTGAACAGTAGCCGGATAATTTCGTATTGTGTGTTCTCCAGCAAAAAATAAACGAGGTAGTTCGTCTAGCTCTTGATTAGGAGTAGGGTTATTTGGGTTAGGTGGAATTACAGGAGCAGCTAAAAGGTCATAATCACTACCTGATGAACCCACAGAAACGAAGCTGTACGAACCTCTAGCCCAGGGATCAGCTCGCCATCGAGATACCACAGTTTCTTTAGGCTGGGGTACAGAACCATTGCCAAATATTCCTTTTAAAACAGCGATGCATCTTCCCACTATAACATCATCGGAAACGTTTTCCATTATGGCCGCCGATTGCCCCGCTACCAAGGCCAGCAAAACAGGTGACGAAGATATGCTCCAAAATAGGAACAATTCACCACGACTGGCAGTTGTACTACCAACATGACCAAATAAATTCGTATTTGGATCCCAAAATATACGATCAAAACATAAAACAACTTTATTTAAATTACCGAACCCTAAACGCTGTATAGCCTGTTGTTTCCAGTCCGGTAGGGAAGGATCGAACGTAACTGTATTGGCCTGTTGAGATTGCACTTTAGCGGTAGCTATTTTTAAAACACCCAGAGTAAGGGTGCATAGTACCAAGTCAGCTTTATAAGTAACAGTTGAGTTATTGGTTTTCAAATTTTCAGCCACAATTTCAACACCCGTTGGGAAATATTTTATAGTTTTAGCGGCTATATTTACACGAATATCGAGCCCTTCTGTTAATGCTATGGGAACGCAGGAATAACCATTTCGCACGGTCGTATGATTGCCAATAAATTCAAAATCATCATCTTGATCCCAATGTTTCAGTGATAGATTGCTTAATGGTGTAGCATTGGCAAATTCAAGATTAGCAAAATGCCAGTCAAGTATTTGGCGATCTTTTGATGACAAATAAACATCGCTGGAATAAGAAATATAATTTTTTAATAAATTATATTATTATTTTAAATCAATAATGTAGCTGGAATTCTCTCTCACCTAGGCGGGTTCGATTCCAACTCTTTAAGTTTACTTTGTAAAATATCATCCTCTTTAATGAGCTCTTCATATAACTTGCTAGCTTTGTTCCATTCATAATATGTCGAACGTGTCTCAAACTCATGTTCTATGTAACTGTTGTCACCTTCACCACCACGCGCAGGCCGCGTTCGCAGTAATTTAGAATGCAACTGTTTTAGATGTTTTATGCGTGCTAAAGCTTTTGAAATTTTGTTTTGATTTTCAATTATGGCTTTTTGTGCTTCACAGACATGTGTTAAGTGTTGTACTTGTTTTTCTTTCACTGCTTTTTCCTGCAACTTTATTATCCATTCTAAAGCTTGTCCTAATGAAACGGGGTTATTGCCAGCATAGTTAAAATCCAATTGATGTGACAGATAACTGGCCGATTCTAAAAGACGATTAAATTCTCTCTCTACCATGTCATCCTTATGTTTGGGAACAGGTTTACCTCCAGCCCCATACAAGGGACAAGCTTGTCTAATAGGAACCATTTCCATTCCAATTTGCTTACTTAAAATAGTCATGGGATTACCCCACACGCCTGTAACTACTAGGGCTCCCAAGTCGGCTATATAGCTGTTTTTGCGAAAGGTAGCAATTCGTCCACCAACGCGATCCCTAGCCTCTAAAACAATTACATCCATGCCAAATTGCTGAAGTTGCTGTGCAGCTGCCAGTCCTGAAATGCCGGCACCTATGACAATAACTTTGCCTAACTTTTTGGTGGGTATAGCTCGCAAACGTTTGAAAATTCCAAAATTAATAAAGCCATGACGCTCCAAGAAGGAATGTATGCGCTTAACTAAATTAGGATCACTATCAAACGGTGGTTCCATATCCTTGAGAGCATTTTCTAGTATTAATTGTTGTTTAGGGTTTTCAATCCACATTTGCAATAATCGATTTCGTACATTAAGAAACACCCTTTGTGCCACTAGCCCAGTTTTGGTGATATCAGGAAAACAAGCTGCCTCATTAGAGGTCATTTTATCAAATGGTAATCGTGATTGAAATGCCGCACCTTCTAGCCCCGTTAAAATCTCTTTGTAAGCCTCAGCAGCTGCTGCTGCAGCTTCTCGTGGATCTGCTATATCTTTGGCAAAAGGACTTTTAAGAGATTCCGACTTTTTATTTTTTGTTTCCACTTTAGAACTTGAATTCAACAATGTATTGCCCAAACTGCCAGATGGCGTGGAGGGTTTCTCATCGGTAGTATTATTAAGGTTCGGTTTATTGGTATAATCAACACGCGGTTTATTGCGCCTACTTGTACGTCTTTCTTCTGCAGTTCTTTGAGCATCATTTGAGTCTTCATCAGCGGTAAATTTCTTTACACCAGTATTATTTACACTGCCGCCGGCCGGTTTGCGTTTGGGCGAAGGTTCTGTATCGGATTCATCACTTATGAGAGTTACACATTCAATGGGCTCAATGTGACTGATATTCAATTTTCCTCTAGATATTATTGGTCCAGATGTTAAATCGCCGGCAGTGGAAACAGGGAGAACTTCACTCAGACTTTGGTTCATATCATTTGAAAGAAATGTGTCACCGGTATCAGTATTGCTATTCGACATGTTGAATGTTCTTATTTGCACTGTATTTACACGTATAAAACGATTTCTAATTTTATTTTATAAAAACTATAATTCCATAAAATTTTTTCATGAGCTTTGTTTATTTTGCTACTTTTTATCAAAACTGCTATGTACTCAAGATTGATAGCATTATCTAAGGATGCCAGACCAGAGTTTTATAAAGTTATTGAGTAATTGGATGGGGTAATAAATTTTATTAGCCGTTATATATACTAGTAATTTAAAGTTACCAATATGTAAATTTGTTACATACAATAAAGTTCACTAAGAAAATAAGGGAAGATATATTTTTTAACAACGATTTTTAATTTATTTGCATTTAAGAAACCGAGCCATTGCCGCCAAATTGATGTAACCCGCATCATAATCGATTTTCGTTTTTTTTATTAAAATCGATAGTTCTCGATAATTTGTATCATCTGTCAAAATGTCATTACTGTACATTAAACCGTTATGATTTTATAACAAAAAAAATTTTAATGTAAATGCATATTGTGAGTTTGTTTACATTTTATCAAATTTGTATAAAGTAATTTCATTTTTAATTTCTATTCCTGCCACGTCAGCATTCACAGAGAGAGTTTTTTCTGTAATGAAGAGCAAATGGCGAGACGAAAGAAACAAAGCGTCTCTGAATCTGATAAAAAATGAATTAATTATTTACTTTAATTTAAATATGATAATTATTTGATAAAACTTGCGAAAAGCAATAAAAAATACGTTTTCAAATATAACAATAAAGAAAAATAAATTGTACTTTATTTTTATACTGTGTACTTTTTTTCCTAACCTTTAACAACCAATGTACTTTAATTGCAAAAAAAAGGTGGGAACCCTAGTTACTTTATAATTTTCTTTTTAAATAAACGGAACAAAGTGCAACAATAAGGAAAAAACCCAATTACTTTAGAAATATATTAAAAATTTATATTTTGGACAAAATGTCAAAGGTATTCTCGTAGTTTTATTACAAAATCTTTTTACTTTTGTGCATTTATTTTAGTCTGCCCTCGTTCCATACAGCGATTCTGATGAATCTTCCGTTGATTTAGGGTTCCCATATGACTTATTTTCAAAAGAGAACTTTCGTTCTAAAAAAAGAGAACATTTTAACTAAAAAAGAGTTTACAATAAAAAAATTATTTATTAAATAATTAATAATTTTATTGATGTTATAGTTATCTAATTAATTATTATAAATGATAGAAACAACGAAATAAATATATAATAAAACAATAAAAAACAAAAAGAATCACATTTTCTTAAAAAAATAACCAAAATAAATTCAAAAATCACATTTTCTTAAAAAAAACATAAACAAAATAAATTAATATATAAAAATTAATTGAGATCAATATCTGATTCTGATTCTGACATTATGATTGGACAAAAAACTACCGCACCAAAAAAAGAGAGTGAACAAAAAGATACGAACACAAAAAGAGAACATGTTCTCTTTAAAAGAGATGTAATGGACAGCCTACGTTGATTAAAATACAAGATTGCAAAATTTAGAATAAGTCGAATAAGTGTTGGAAAAAGGGGCTACAAAAAAAACAAAACGAATACCTAAAAGGCTACAGAACGTTAAGAAACGAAATACAAGCGTTTTGTCTAACCCATGTGGAAATTCGTGTTTTCTGAAGATAAGACTAAATGAACATTTTTGGGGAATGGGAAATAAAATTAGACAAAAAGATCGGTTGTATTCATGCATTAATCTGATGAATCTGAAACCAAAAATTTTGATCTAAATTCAATTAAAAGATCCAGACGAAACTCCGTAATCATTTGTAAGGAACATACTGAATTATATGTATGATAATATATTAAAAATTTCTTCCACTAAATACAAGGATTTAAAAACGCTTTGTAATAAAAAAACTATACACGGCAAATTTCAGTACGAATATTTGAATTTAAAATGGGATACATCAATCAAAGATTTTCTACCTGAAACCGACCAAGAAGATAATATTTAGAATTACTTAAAGTATCTACTTCTTAATATACATATTTGTATCGATCGTTATTAAAATTGAAAAGTTTTTAATATGAAGCACTTATTTAATTTTTGTTTTATGTTGTATGTTCTAAAATGTATAAATTTTTATTTAAAGAGTGAAATCTAATTCAATTTTAACGAAAAAATTAAGAAAGTTAAGTAAAACCAGATCATAAAATCGCATCCTTAAAATGAATTTTTGTATTAACGCACATATTTTTTTTAATAGTAGGTTGCCAGCAGGACAACGAAAAAATGTAACCAACAAAACCAACCGCTATAATGCAAATTTCTAATTAAAATTATTTAAATTAAATATGTATATCATACAAAACAAAACTTACATTCTAAATTTCAAACTGAATTTGTTTACAAAAACCCTCTCCTATAAAATTCTGATTTTGAGGGTTACATCATTTCTGCGGTTATGGCTCGGTAAGGTCCTTATTTTGATCTCAGTACTTTTTACAGCCGAAATTTTTTTGATAGAAACTTGGCCTTATTTTCACATTTACATATGTTTTTGTGCGGATCTCACTTCTTTTTCCTAAGTTGTTTTTGTATAAATATTTATGTGTATTGCTTATCAGGAACTACCTGTGTAACAAATTTCAGCTTTCTAGCTATACTGGAAGTGCCCTATACCAAGAAGGGGCACCCTAGTCCCCCTCAGGTGAAAAAAGCCCGTTTAAAAATAATTTTTGTTAATTGCTCGTCAGGACCTACCTGTGTACCAAATTTCAGCTTTCTAGCTAAACTAGAAGTGTCCCATATAAAGAAGGGGCACCTTAGTCCCCCTCAGGTGAAAAATGCCCCTTTAAAAATCATTTTTGTAAGTTTTCCATCAGGACCTACCTGTGTACCAAATTTCAGCTTTCTAGCTATACTGGAAGTGTCCCATATAAAGGAGGGGCACCCAGGTCCCCCCTGGGAAGAAAGTACCGGTTTTCAGATTTTTCTGGTTAATTTCACACCAAGACCTACCTGTCTACCAAGTTTCAGCTCTCTAGCTATACTGGAAGTGCCCAATAATATTGATGAGTGTGTCAGTAAGTCAGTTAGTGAGTGAATATGTACTAAAATAAGGACTTAATATATCTTAATATCTCGGAAAGGTTTTACGGTAGAAAATTTAACCTGTGAGGTCACCTCTGTGTGGAGACCTTATGTTTCGAGTTTTATTATGATCAAGAGGAGCAAAGTTATGAGGTGGGTAAAAACAGCTCGAATGGTTTCGTGTAAATATACACACTGTGTGGCAGAACTTGGCCTGGCGCACTACCGTGCGCCTAGATAAATAAAACAACAGCGAAATTTAAAACAACAAAGATTTGTAAGTCAAAAATATTATACTAATTATTCAGATATGAAATTTATTAAATTATTCTGTTTTGTTGCTAGATTAAGTGAATATAATAAAAAATACCCCTGAAGAAGTTTGAAACAAAAATTTGAAACGTTGGGTGCTTAAAATAACATGAATTTTTGGAATGACCATTACTAGCCCGAAGGTAAAACCTATCAATGAACTTTAAATTGATATTGGTATTAACAATATTCAGCTTATAGAATCATCACAGATTAAAGAGTAAATTACAAAGTATGTAATTGCATTTGAAATATTTAAAAAAAAAGTTACCATAATTTAAATATTTTTACTTGATTTTAAAATAAAAGAGGTATGTTTCAACTCTTTGCAATTTATTCATCATTGCAAACTATTCATCAGTTCACACACAAATAAAGTTCATTGACTTACTTCGAAAATATTTGTATGAGTATAAAAAATGCTACAACAAACGATAAATTTTGACCCACTTTTATAAATTCACCATTTTATTTTAATGACCAACTAACCAAAAGACCTACTGAATTTCGATGTCATATAAACGTACTTTAAAGAAAAATCAAAAAAAGGGAGAATTTCAATGAATTTAAAAAACAGAAGTTTTATGTAACAGTTTAGTGAGCTCTGAAAGTTGGAACACTTGACAAAGTGCAACAGCAAAGTTTTACCAAAACAAAGTGAAAGTTTGTGATGAATTATTTAGTCATAAAACTTTAATATATGTATGTATATTTTTTTTTTTTAAAAAAGTTTGTTGAACCTTTTGTCAGTAGTTATGTAATATATTGAGTAAAGAAGGCATGCATTAATTATTCATCCTATCAAAAATTTTTCAAAGTTTATTATCCGCGTTATTCATTCACTATGAATCACAGGATATAATTTTTTTTTAATATTTCCTGTAGGGAAATAACAAATTTATAGTTTGTTAATATGTATGTAGTAGGTTTAAACAGTTCGGTGCTTGATGCAATCAATCATCCCATGGTAACAACTTTTTTAAGTTCAGTCAGGCTTTCAATAACCCGACTGCCAAATTAAATAAATTTTGGTTTGAATTTCTTAATTTCAATAAAACCATGTCTAACTTTGTCTAAGTATTCAATTCATTTTGAATAAATTAACTAATAAAGCATATTTAATTAAGCTTAGTTGTTAAGTTGCATTGTTTCCTGCTTTAACCGATAATAAAATTGTTATATTATTTGAAAAGCTTCTCTAATATTCAACCATTATCAAACATTTAAAAAAAGTCACTGTCATGGTCATTATGCAATAGTCGACATATTTGCAAGTCTAACACTCTTAGAACAATATTTACTTCGATAAAAACAACTAATAAAGCGTGCACGAATATATTAATTAGAAAATGTCAACACACTCATTCAAGGGCAGATCTTGCAAAGCTTTTATGCAATTAAATATATGTACATATACAAATACATAGATAGCTGAGTTAAGAAAATATGTATAACTCAAATAGGGTGATTTTTCATAATTTTGCTTTTAAAATGAAAACTAACATCGATAAAATAAAATTGACACTGCATCTAATAAGCTTTTGCTTTGTACATTTTTTTTACTTTATATTTAAATGTGCATTTAGTTAATTATAAATTACGCTACAAAGATTTATAAACAGTTGCCTTCTTGCAGTCTATAATGATTCTTTTTACTTAAAAATACGAAGGCCAGTATCAGTAAATATCCTACAATGCCTATAAATTAAAAAAACAGCTGTTTAACACAAGGGAAGAAAACTATAAAAGCTACTTAAATGTTTATTCAACTTAAAAATAATGATAGCAGTAAAAAATATCATTAAAAAGTTTTACCGCAAGTTTCACCTTATTAAAGAGCGACTGATTAAGTTACAGTGCACAATAAAACTGGGGTTTCCATTCAAAATTAGTACATTAAGGCCACAATAACTTTAATAATAGTTTATGAATAAAGGTATGGTATATTAGAATACTTTAAATGTGTAGGTGTGTAATAAAGTCAGTAAAAGCTAAAAACAAACCACTAAATTTTTTAATTTTTTTCAAAAATTTCAGTGTTTTTAAAAAAAGCCATCAAATAAGATTTTTATTTGCAATTTGGATTTAATGTATTACAACTCTTTATTCTAATTTTAGGAAATTGTAATTACTGAGAGTTCTAATTTATGAGCTTCGTAGGGATAAGTGTTTGATTAATAATAATGAAATATCATCGATAACATAATAAATGAGTATCTCAACAAGGCTATGATATCTGATTTATTTCTACTATAATTGATGGTTCTTAATGCGTGCAACAACATGTCACTGCAAAATTTACGGTTCACAAGTTATCTCTTGTCTGTCAGTTCGAGCCTACCTGCCGGTCATTGGATCAAATAATCGTTGTTATTTTACTTTAATTCATGTCATAATTTCCATAAAAATTTTGAATATTGTAACTTTAAAACCCCAAACAGGAAAAAAATCTTCCTGTACATTCACGCCTCTACTATCAAATACTTAACAAAATTAAAAAAAAAATCAACTACACGTGTTTGGCAATAAATATGTATGTATGTAAATAAACAAAACCAAGTCATCATGGTCAATGCACTACTTCACGGACAAAATTCTAAAAAAACGCGTTCGTTATCAATAGATAAGTGTCAAACAAAAACAAGCAGAAAATAAATATCAGTTTGTCTCTCGTATATTCAAACTTTAAAAGCTGGTTAAGTAATCAAGCTTTTGGTAGTCAACACTACCAGTGGCACTAACTGCCACTGGCTACCATTGAAATTTATCAATCACACAATTCACAAAAATGGCAAGTTGTAAGACATACACACCCATGTTCTGGAAAACGCAGGGTGTTCAAATCGCTTACGGTTTGAAAATTCAAAAATGCATTATTTGAAAACTGGGTGATTTGTAATGAAAAATTTAATTTTATAACAAAACATAAGCAAACAAACAAACAAATTTTAAATTAAATGCTTACAGAGTTCTTGCCATCGTATAATAAAATTGTCCTACCTGCTGTAGACGTACCAGTACTAATCAGAAACTTTCTATAAAAACTCTAAACCCTTTTGTACTATGTAGCTCCCGCTGTTCTAGTAATTGTACTAGGAGCTTTTAGAAAACTAATGCTTATTTTCCTGTAGGTTAGTTACAATTCCCTTTATTCATAAACGATTATCAAAGGTATTCTAGTCTTAATTTACGACGTTTGTATTGGAAATCCAGTTTTATTGTGGACTTTAAATTTACCAATCGTTTATAAATAAGCGGGTAAACTTAAAAAATTGTTCATTTAAAGTAAAGCTTTTGGGAAAAAGTTATATGTACTTATGTATTTTGCTTTTAGTATCTAGTTCGCCTATTAAAAAGCCTGCACATTTGTGTGCAGTTATTTTGATTGAAATAAGCATACAACAAAAGAAAGAAGCACACAAAACTAATGCTGCTGGGTGCGTTTGAAAAAACGTGGCATGAGTGAGAGAAATGTGAGCGTTATTTTCAGAGAATTATTGTTAACATCACTTTTTAATCTAAAGTTTAGAACCTCGTACGTTTTTCATGCCGCTTAGGCATATTACATTTCACTTATTGACTTGTAAGCTTTATTAGATTTAATATTAAAAAGACCTTCATTAGGGCGGGTTGATTTGTATGGAGCCCAAAAAAAATTAAAAATCGTAGGGACACTCGAAATCCATTTTAGACCCATAGTTTCTTCGGTGAAGTTGCTCAGAATTCTTCGTAGAATAATTTTTGACAAAAAATCGACCCGCCCTAACATAGCTAGTTCTTGGTTTTTTGTGGAGAAGTTTATATGTAGTAAACTACAAACATTTATTAATAATATTACTACGTGTTAGTAAAAAAACTAGGTCCTTCTTCTGACACTCATTGCAGGAGATTAAGCGTTAATTATCTAAAAGCTACTAGTGCAATTGTGAAACTACGCCCTTTTGCCAACTATCATCAACCGAAATTGTCAAACAAAATTAACACCCATCGACCCCTCAAAGATCCATCTACTGCGCAAGCTTTCAAAGAAAATCTACGCACAAACCTAACCAATTCCCAGAGTTGGTCTGGAATAAAAGCTGCATGTCTAAGAAGCGCAAGAGAAACTCTTGGCTTTGTAAAACATCATTGTGCTAAATGGATAACCGAAGCTACCTGGTCTATAATTGAGCAGCGGCGAGATGCAGAACAGCAGCTAAAAGCAGCTGTTTCGAATACAACCCGTAGTGTACTAAGAAACTACTACAACAGTCTAGAAAAACAGGTGAAGAAGATGGTTCGCAAAGATCGACGTCAATTCTATGACAAAATTGCAGAAGAGGCAGAGTATGCTGCTACCAGAGGAAACATGAGGTGTCTGTATAACGCAATCAAGAAAATAAGTGTGGAAAAGGTTCTGACAACACCCAAAATAAAGGATAGCAACGGCCACCCATTAAGTTCAATCGATGGGCAACTCAACAGATGAAAGCAGTTTTTCAAAAGCTGCGGAAATGAAACAAACTTTCAACGCTTCGATGCACTCGAAATGCGCAACTCAAGCAGGTCCATTCCAACAACGATGCCCACATTGGAATAAGTAAATACTGCAATCGAGCAACTAAAGAACAAAAAAGCCGCTGGACTCGATAATATTCCACCGGAACTACTCAAGGCAACAAACACCATGTCGGTATCGCTTCTGCCTTTAATATAGAGCGCTTGGTCGACATGCGTAATCCCTTCTGAATGGAATGGTGGCGTCATTGTTACCATACCCAAAAAAGGCGACCTTAGTGAGTGCAGCAACTGGAGAGGCGTAACGTTACTCAACACCATACAGAAGATAATGGATTTTATAATACTGAACCGCATCTCGCCAGTAGTGAAAAAACCCTGCGTCGTGAGCAAGCTGGATTCAGACCCAACAGAAGCTGTATTGATCACATAAACTCAATAAGAATAATAATAGAGCAATCAGCAGAATGGAATTCGCCATTATTTACACTTTTCGTCGATTTCAGAAGAGCTTTTGATACAATCAATAGAAATGAAATTTGGTTCTGCCTGCAGGAACTCGGTATACCAGAAATGATAATCGCCCTAATCAAAGAACTCTATCGTGACGCACCGTGTAGAGTTCGATACAAAGGTCAAGACAGTTCCAGCTTTACCATCAACAAGGGCGTAAGATAAGGATGTGTACTTTCACCAATTCTCTTCCTCATAGTACTGTACTATGTAATGGCACAGACAAATCAAGAAGCACCGGATGGAATCCAATGGCACCTGAATCAACGTCTTCATGACCTAGATTATGCTGACAACATTTGTTTGTTGTCACACACACACACACACTCAGGCATACAGCATAAGTTAATAAGACTCCAAGAAAATGCACAAAGAGTGGGTTTGGATCTTATGCGTATAAAAACAAATAACATCGCCCCCATTATGCTGCACGACCAACAAATTGCTGAGGTCAAAAGATTTTCCTATCTAGGAAGTATAATATCCAAAGATGGTGGGGCAGATGACGATATATCCAATCGTATAAACAAGGCTTCTAGACTCTAAAGTTAGATATTGCAATAAAAAAACTTTAAAATCGAAATAAAGCAGAATCTTTCTTTTATTTTATTGCAAAATTATGTGTGATCAAGGGGGATTTTTATGAGATATCTTATACAGTGAAACTTAGAAATAGCAAAGTTAAAAATAATCGAAAAATATTTCTATGTAGCTATTGTTTCGCTGTACATATGTATGTATGTTACATTTAAACTTTGTTTTTTTTATCCAAATTTTATTTTGCACAAAATTAAACTTCGTGGTTTTAATAGGGGGACTTTACTATTATTATTATTTTATTTAATCCAAAAATCAATTCTTAGACTAAAACTAATTAAAAAGCATGACCTGCAAAGGCCATCAGCTTATGTATGTTCATATGTGTAGATACATACATACATACATAAATATGTATGTACAACATTGCAACAATAATTCGAATTACCGAGAGTTCTAATTTACCAGTGTCTTCTTATACAGAAGTTTTGTTTTAGAAAAGATACGAATGAAAAAGGTTTTGAACCCGTAAGGTCGAAAGAATTTTTATTACATACATATATCCCTGAAGGAAACATGGGGTTCAGTGTACCCATGTCAACATTTTTGTCAACAATGATGGTGTCTTTTTGGTGGCACTGTCAACAAATTTTTCTTTTTTTTTTCTTTTGTTTTGATGAGTAGAAAAAATTTTTGACGGTTTTGATGAGCTCAAAATCGGTATAATTTTAATATTGCCATTTCCTGCAGATGGTGACAGCGTCTACAGTGAATCAGTACAGTTTTACTACGGACATTTCCCACAATGTGGTGACATCGTCAATAGTACTCGCAAGTCAGTACAATCTTACTATGTATGTACATTTGCTCCATATGTTCCCACAAGAACTAAGTCAGTATTGACGCAGTCTACTGGTAGATTTCGTAGGACACGCCTGTGTTAAATGTCAATAGTAGATAGCATTACTTGGGGTATAATTTGTCAATAGAACTGTTGACATCGTCAATAGAAAATAAGTATAATTTTACTATTGACATTTCCTGCAGGGATATGTAGGTACATACATATACGAGTACAATTATAATTATTATATACCAATTATATTCATGTTAATAAGAAAATTAAAAATTTCGTTTTATTTGTAATTGTATGAATAGGAATATTTTTTAGGCATCGTAGACCAGGCGGTTATTTGCTTTATTATTTGCGTGATTATTCTTTGATAGTTATTTTCAGAAATTTCCGAAAAGCACTTACATAAGTATGTACATAAAATGTTCATTATTGTTTTTCTTTACACTCATATGAGCATGCATCGTGGGAAGTATGTACGTATGTATATCATATTATATATTTACATATACATATGTATGTAGGTATATATAAATCGATTCTTGTTATCTAAATTTGAAAAATATATTCTCATTTAATTTACAAATGGTTGAAGAGTCCACCTGTTGTGCGAAATAGCTTCTCTTAAAAAAAAACTGCGTAGATTAAGTTTTCAAGAGATTATTATAAAATCATAAAAAGCTTTTATTTTTGCTGTTTTCTGTTGCCCCAACAACTCATAAAACGAACAACAACTATTAAATAACTATAAATACCTCAACACAAAAGTTCAAATCAAAACAGTTTGCAAGAAGACAGAAGCAGGTAAACGTCCAACATTTATTTAAAACAAATAGATACCTGCATTCTCTACCTAAGCAAACATTTTGCGATTGTGATAAAAATTTGTTTCTAGTAAAATAAGAAACAACTATTTAGTGCTAAAAATGGCAAATAAAAAACATTTAAATGAAAACAAAACGCCTCTCTTCATAACGGGTAACAGTGATATTTTAACAAAATTCTCACCCAAAATATTTAATATTTATAAAGAATTAGCTTACGAAAGAAACATAGAGTCGTATGAAATAATTGCTCGGCCGGTATCGGGTATAGGAGAAAATTCGTATGGATTTGTACTGCAAGTATGCTTGCAAACTCCACCCACTGCTAATAAAGAAATGGAAAACGTTACAAAAACTAAAGCTTTTGTTAATATTTTAAAAATATCGCCTAAAGCTCCTGCATTTCGTAGTCATAGTCGCATAGTGGAATTGTACAACCGTGAAGTTTTTATATATCAACATGTTTTTAAAGAGTTTAAAGTTTTGAAACAAGAAAGATTAATTGAATTAAAATGTTCTGGTAATAGCAACTGTAATAGGGACTCCAGTAACTTTAACATTGTGCCTGAAATGCTCTATGCTAATTTAGATGTAGAGGACGAATTTATAATTTTTGAGGATTTAACTTTAAGTGGTTATAAACAAAATCTACGTACAAATATGCCCACCTATGATTTAGTTCGTGAAGCATTTCGTTCCATTGCCAAAATGCATGCCATGTCATTTATTTTACAATATCGCAAACCTAAGCTTTTTAATAATTTAGTCAGTAAAATGACTGATAACATATTCACCACGGATATGGATCCTATTACGGAGGAGTTTGGCAAAAAATATATAAGACGTACAAGAGAAATGTTACAACAGGAGGCGAAACGTTCGATAAGGCAAATAGAAGTTTTAGAAAGACTGGAAAATAATTTCAAGGAAATTTGCTTACGATGTGTTGATGGCAATGCAGCAGCTCCATATGCGGTTATATGTCATGGAGATTTTTGGAATAATAATATACTTTATAAATATAATGTAAGTATGACTTTGAAAAATGAAGGTTTGAGTTTTAGTGGAAAATTATGATTTTTAATCCAAAGATTTAATTTTATTCATTCATTCGTACATATTTTACTTATGCATTGAACGCATAATTATATTATAACTCATAATTTGATTTTTCAATTCTATTATTTGTTTTTCGAAATCAATCGCAATCGGATAATCAAATTTCTTCTTATAACTGTAACTGCATAAAGATGGATTTCGTAGGCCATACCTACAGTGGTCAGCTCATGTGTATACATGTTTGATTAGAAAGATTTAAACCATTCAATAAAATTGTAATTAAAGAAAACAAAATTAAATTCAATAAGATTTAGAATAAACTAAAGATTCATGCAGTTTCAAAAAAAGTCCTAAGTATTTATTCTCTTCTCCAAGTTTGAAAAAAGAACTTTTTTTGGCATACTTCAGACCAAATTTTCAAGATTTGATCACTCCATTTGGAATCGGTAATAAAGTTTATTGACATTTTTTTGACATACTATCATACCGGGACAGACGTTTCTTCAGCAAAGTCCATGTTTTCGATCGGGTTTAGATCTGGGTTTTGCGCTGGCCATTGCATTGCCTGAAATTATTATATTATTAATTGTTTTTAAAATATTCGTGACAATTATAAAAGTTTGGTCCTGTTGTGCAAACATGATGACGATTTAATTCTTTTACTGATATTTGCTTAGATCAAATGCGAATAATTTTAAACTTGAAATAAAAAACGCTCAAATAGATTAAAGATAGATTATACTCATTTCACTGGTTGATAAGTACCTACTCATCAGCAGTTCTTTACTACCTTCCTTAAAAAGTTTTCAAACTCATTTGTTTATACAAAAACTCGCAAGCAATAACCGAGAACTGTAAAAGCATATATATATGTATGTATATATATACTCGTATTCGTATTCGACTATTCGCCTATTTTAAGATACTCGTATTCGTATTCGCCAAATTCAAGCGAATATTTCTCGAATAATTTGCACATACATTTTCCACAAAAAAAAAAAAAAAAAAATTATACAAAAAGTTTAAAAAAGTACATAAAATATTCAAAAATACATATATTAATTTTTATTTAAAGAAAGAAAGCGCTTTATCTTTGACGCAAGATAATAATCTTCTTAAAAAACAAACGAAAATTAGATTTCGTAACTATCATTTCGTCCTCTCAATATAACAATAGCGTATAATACGCTATTATATATAGCACATACGCTATTGTTATATTGAGGGGACGATTTAATAGTTAAGGTCTTATATGAGAATTCATATCATGTCAAGTTAGTAATCAATTCTCAGTAGAAGAATGTTGGACTTCAAAAATGGAAGAACTAAAATTTAATATGTGAAGGCCACACAGAGACATGTGGCTGCGCAATCTGCGAAAATATATGTTCTCCAAAGCAACACTGAATTACTAATTAAAAATGTTCAGTAGTGGTCTCCAAATTCCGCATCTCAATGACATAATAATGATAAATATCTAAAGTAGTGTGACAGTTTTTTTTTTTTTTTCAATTTATTGTTACTGACGCAAAGGGAGGGATTTTTTCCAATTAAATTTGAAATATTAAGTGGCTCTAAACCTTAAAAGTAATATTCGTATTAGGCGAATATTGTTTCAAATATTCGTATTCGTATTCACGAATACTAAAAATTGATATTCGTAACATCACTAGCATGTACATATATTTCTATAAATATCGTAACCAATATTTTATTTTGCTGACTTTTTTTAACTCTTCCAGACGGATATGACTCATTCAATTTCTCAATCTACAGTGCGGTCGGGATAACGTCAAGACCCCATTTCGTCAACATCCCAAAACGTCAACACTTTTTATTGACATTGTATACTCTAAAACGTCAAACAACCACAAAGCTCTAAACGTCAACTTTAAATAAAGCAAAGTTTTAGCTTTCTTGTTCTCGCCCGATGCGAGAATGTTAACAAAATTACTTAAATGTATTAAGACATTTAAGGCAGAAAGCTGTATTTCATTTATTGGAGAAAAAAAAAACAGCAGAAAAAATAACAGATTCCTTTTGAGACTTAGAAGTATAGATTTGTATGGTCTCATGTAAAATATTTTTGTTCCTTTTATTTAGGTTGGTAACCTTCTTTGTTGTTCTTTGGATTTACTTTTATTTTTTTTTATAAGCTATTGCATACCTTCTATCGCAGGTAGCGTAGAACCAGAAGAAGGACATAGGATACTAAGTAATGTACTTTTTACCTGGGGGGACTAGGGTGCCCCTTCTTTGTATGGGGCACTTACAGTATAGCTAGAAAGCTGAAATTGAAATTGCATAAGTTGATAACAAATGCTATGCAATAGCTTTACCGCGGCAGTCCCCGAGTGCCACCGTCTTTTTTCTTAATTTATAAACAATTACAACTCTTTAAACTACAGTATTAGTAATGTTTTTATCTTAAATTTGCAAATCTATAAACGTCAACACTCGCGGTTTTAATTAGTTGACGTTATCCCAAGCGCACTGTATAAGGATCCAGAATAAATGTATGTATTAAAATACTTTATGGGTCTCATATGAATATTGTGGAAATTTCACACGGAATCACAAACCTATAAATACTCTTACCATTTTTAGTCCCTTAAAAAGTACCACATATACACATTTTAATCTGTCTCATATGGTATTCGCGTACTGAATTTCATCGAAATCCATTACGCGATGCATTGTCATGTAATGTCACTTGATTTTAAAATGAAGGATTAACATATTTGTTGCCATCATTATGGGTCAAGGCATTTTTAAGAACTCTTAAATACAAAATTTACTCGTTTCTTTATTCTTCTAGCATGAAAATCAGGCCATTTCTGCGAAACTAATCGACTTTCAAATAAGTCGTTATGCCTCGCCTATATTGGATCTGGTACACTATTTATTTACTTGCACCGAAAAAGATTTACGTAATAAACATTTTATGGAATTTATGAATATTTATCATTTAACCTTAACACAAGAAATCAAATACTTTGGTCATAGAATCGAAGAAATCTATCCCAAAAAAATATTTCTACAACATTTACGTGATTTTGGTATTTATGGTTTTTGTATGGCATCGTTTTCCATACCGTTTTTCATATCGACCGCCAGTGAATTGCCCGATTTGGAAGAAGTAACCCATGCTATAGGAGAAATATCTTCTAGCGAAAACTCCGACGAAGAAAAGGAGATAAATGTGCAAGATTGTGCAAGTAATGCCACTAATAAACGGTTGGAATTACTGGAGGAATATGATGTATTATGTGAACGTACTTTGCCCATATTCAGGAGACGTATGTTTGGTATTATTAAGGATCTCGAAAAATACCAAATGATAGAAAATGTTTAAAAATCGTATTAACTTCTATAGGAAAGTGTCAATAATGTTTGCTGCCACAACGGTTGTAAAAAATTACATAATATTTTGTATATTGTGTTGCCTTTTTTATTATTAAATTTTTAAATTATATATTTTTGTATATATTATTAATTTAACACTGTAAAATAATTAGAAAGAAACAATAATTCTTTAAAATATGGTAAAAAATAGATAGTGTAGTACACCACAGTTAATTGTTAAAAGTGGAAACCAAGTATTTAATGAAACTGTAACTTTTTATATTTAAAATATTTAGTTTTCCATACGTACATACGAGTTGTATGTATGTATGTATGTACTTTCTTTACAGCTAAAGAACTTCAAGTTCGTATTTGCAGTTTAAGGAAATGAAAATAAATATCGAATACTAAGTTTTGTTAATGTTAATTATTTGTATTATTTATATGTATGTATGTATATAATGTATGAATATGTTACAATGCTGGTCAAATAGCATAAGAATAAGAATTTGTACCTATTAAATAAGCGCTATTAATACAGACCTGCAAATAAAATTTTTAATTTTCTTAAAAATAATCGCATTTTTATACGGGATCAATAGATTGATCTGTCGGCTTTGAAAAAAAAAAGACTTGTGGCACTCGGGGACTGCCGCGGTAAAGCTCTTGCATACAAAGTAGGGCACCTTAGTCCCCCCAGGTAAAAAGTGCCTTACGTTAGTATCCTATGTCCTTCTCCTGGTTCTAAGCTACCTGCCCACCAATTTTCAGCCAAATCTGTTCAGCCGTTCTTGAGTTATAAATAGTGTAACTAACACGACTTTCTTTTATATTCATATATAAAAGTCCCCTCAAAAACCCAGAAATCCCGGAAAATTTCCCGGAAAAAGGTGGCAACGCTGGACGGAAATTCCCAAAAACTTGGACAAAAATCTCCTCAAAATCCCTGCAAATTTTCCGGGAAAAGTGGCAACACTAGAAATTTAAAAAATTTCCAAAGCGGCAATACTGTATAGTCATCATACATAGACTATACAAAAAAGAAGTTTTCACTTCAAAAAACAAAAGACTTAAGAAACAAACTTAGTTCCAGGTTTTTTTATTTTCAAAAACAAATGACAGATTTTTCCAGGTATTTTTTGTTTCATAAACAAAAGACTTAAGAAACAAACTTTTAAAAATTTCTTGATTCGGTCGCCTCAAAGCCCGTGATAGAAGCTATGCAATAGCTTAAAAATCTGTAATATGTTTTTAAAGACAGATTTTTGCTTAGAGCTATTATTTGGAATGAAGTTTAAACTTAGTTTCGCTCTTAGAGTCAGCTTTAATTATAAGTATGTATTGGTGATTTAATAGAAATAATACTTCGAGTAATGTTTTTCTATTGCCGATCATTCTATTTTGTTTCCTAGTTTAAACTACTCAAACTGGCAGTTTAAACCTCAAACTCAATTTTGGAAAATAGCTTAATACTTTTGATAAAAGATCACCTATAAAAATATTGGCTATATGCTACGACCATCGCCATAAGTATACTCGTATTAAGACGTGTCCTTTCTACCTTGCTCTACCTGTAGGTTTTTAAGTACATTATAGTCCAATTATGATACATTGCATCGTGAACTTTGACCGCTATCATTTTGTACAGTTCTTGATTGTTCTATTTCTTTTGTCATATAATTTATTTCAAGATTCAATGCTTTCGAATAGCAATTAGAGCAGTTTTCTTTTCGAATCGAATTACAGAGTAAACTCCAGGCATTTTTAATATACGATCGCTGTCAATTTCATTATAATTAATTAAAGTAAACATACATACAGGTGTGTTCAATATAATACGAATGCTGGTGGTGTCCAATATTTGTTAGAGATATTAAAAGTTAGACGATAGCGAACACGTTTTATTTGGTGGCACAGGCTCCAGACAGTACGTCTGACGCTCTCCTAATGCAGAGTACAAAGCTCAGTACACACTAGAAACCATTAAACATGGTGCTGCAAAAGTAATGATATGGAGATATTTTTCTTACAGTCGACTTGGTCCAATATGTAGTTTAAATAAAATTAATAACGGATAAAGGTGTTTATTTGATAATAACGGAAGAAGTGATGCTTTCATATTTAGATTAGCATGTCCCACTGAAATGGATATTCCAGAAACACACAAGTAAATTGGCAATGGTATAGTTTCGGAACAATTGAGTTGTTGTAACGCCTAACCCAATTGAATATACATATGTGTGGAGACGCTAGAAAATATACAAATGATGTATGCAGCAAAGTGAGATCCTTGTCTCTATGCCTGGTAGATGTGCCACAGTCATAAAAATTTAATTTATTTAACAAAATATTAGACAACTGAAAACTTTTCTTAATTTTTTAAGCTATTGCATAGCTTCTATCGCGGGCTTTGAGGCGACCAAATCAAGAAATTTTGAAACGTTTGTTTCTTAAGTCTTTTGTTTTTTTAAGTATTTAAATCGCCCAATGTATGTTAATCCCTAAAGTATGCTATTGCATTAACATACAGTATTGCCAGAAAAACAAAGGAGTTATTAAACAAAACGTAATAATATAATTGCATAAGTTGATAAAAAATGCTATGCAATACCTTTACCGTGTGCCACATGTCTTTTTTATCCATGTTACTTCACGGTGTGATAATACGACGTCTATTTAAAATAATTTTCTTAGTTGAGATTTTTTTCATATATGATCATATTAATTTTCTAAACATTAAAAAGAAATTAGTTAGAAAAACGTAAAAATTACGATCTGTTCCTACAAACTGATGCATTTTATTAGACATCAGTACTATTTTTTCAAAACAACTGTATGTACATGTAGAAATAAAAAATGGGAAACATTTTACAATTTTTGACATCAGACTATTTTTGCTAGACTTTAAGTATAGTTTCCAATATAATTCCCTACCGAGGTCAACATCGATTTTACTTTATGATCGAGGAGGTCATATTGCGATGTGATGGAAATCGTTCGATTTAAAAGCGATTGATGAATTTCGTACGATTTCGAGAATAAATTTTAAACCAATCTCATACCATTGCCGTGAGGAAGGTGGACCAGAAGATAAAACTGCAATTAATATTAAAGAAAAATTATTGGAAAGTTTTGCAAACACATCCCCTTCTGTTTTCGGTTTTAAAGCGTTTAATTTTTTAAATCTAAACAAACATTTAAAATTGATTCGCAAAATCGTTTGAATTATTTCTTGCCTTTTAAAAAAAAGGCAATGTCTATCGAAATTTCGCAAAATGTTTAACGTTTTCGAGTCCACAACCAATGTAAAGAAATATTCTTAAATTCAATATAATATTTATTATAAGACAATCTGAATGCTAGCAAATTTATGACAAAAATTAAAAATATAATTTTCAATACGCAAATTATAAAACAAATATCTGAATGTATGTATATTTACATATACATACATATGACAATCGTATTCATAATCTGTTCGATAGTTTAAGTATTTACGGTTCAGTTTCAATATTGATTCTCCGTACAAAAATGCATGTTTTATTATTTTTTTTTATTTAAATTTAAATGATCTTTTATTGAATATACGTAGGTACATACATATATTCTTTTCTTTAATTTCGGTGAACATATATTCCGAAACTTAATCACACTATATTAAAAAGGGAAACAAATTACATAAAATTAAACTTATTAAAAATAACCATAAACACAATATTGTTTTAAAGAAGCTTATGTTAATTAGCTGACCATTAATGTTTATGGGTCATTCCATATCAATCAAAAGTAGAATTAATTTAAAAAATATACATACATAGCACCACGAAAAGTTGTTAAAATCATTTGACAATTTCGAACCTGTGCGTGTGAATTTTTGTAGCTTGTCCAATCACTGCACATGTGAAAAATGTGTTATTAGTAAAAAAATTCATTTCAGATCAAAAACGTATTTATACATAAGAAATATTATTGGCTGTTCAAATAAAATAAGAAACGCTGTTACTATATTTATATAATTCAAATCCTAAGCTCCTAGACTTAAAACAGTAATATCACGTTTATTCGCATCGGAAAGCAAATCAAACAGCTCCGTTTATGTCAGTACAAGTGAAAAGGAATTGAACATGGTGTTCGTTGCTCTGTGGCTTCACATCGCGGGCTGTGTTTGTAAAAAAAAACAACAAAACTAACGTCTGCAAAAGTAATTCGAGTACTATTTTGACGAAGCATGTGACTATGTTCCTATGCTCCAATGGGAGTTAGAGGAACATATATATATCTATGTGACTAAACGATTTATTGTCCCATTGAAAAGAGCCATGCGTAACAATCTTTAAACTGCTCAGTCTAAAATTGTGTTATTCGGTAGTAAGACAATTTATAAGAAACCTACCAAAATCTGAGTGCAACCGAAAATTTACATCAAGGTCAATCAAACATGGTAATTCATTTACATCTTACTACATGTTTTTTTTTTAGCACAATGGGACCATGTAAGGACCCAAGTGAGCTGGAATCTAATCTTCACTTTACCAGCAACCTGCTAACCTACTACACGTTTGAGCCAATTTATCGTATAAATATCAATTCTTGAAGCCAAGGCCGGGGCACATAGAATCCGTCATACGTCATCTGTTGCCTTTGACAAGTGATATTAACGCAATGACGGATAATGTTGGCACAATGAGTACTTTGTTAACGGAGAGAATTTGATTTAATTATAAACTTTTTCTTTTTTTTTTTTTTATAAAACACCACTAAAAATTTATCAAATCGAATAAATTTGAATTTAAATTATTTTATTTTTGAGCGAACAACAAAACTAAAACAAAGAACAAATCAACTAATAGTAGTTTGCGTTGACGGAGAAGTACTGTATGTGATCAAGTTCATAAGAAAACATGTATTTTAACTTAGCTGTCAGTTGAAAAAGGCGACGTATAACATATGACGGATTCTATGTGACACGGCCTTAAAGCTTTTGTATGCATCTGAAGAGATTGCGCTAATTTGCAGCAATCACATAAAACAAAATTACGTAAATGAACTAACTAAATGAACATGGAATCATGACAACCGATTGCTCAACACTTCAATATTTCATTCATAATAGATGTCTTACTGTCAAAATATAAAGTTGAACAATTAATATGGAATATCTTTTTTATTCTTTTTCTAAAAAGTTAAATTCATAACAAGTATAAACCTTATTCAAGGAAGCCTACAAAAATATTCTGGAAGATAAGAATTAAATGCCACAATGTTGGTCTTTCCAGCCCGATCACGAACCCAATCACTCTTTTAAGTAAGAAAATGATTGATTGCAATGTACTCTTGATAAAGATATTTCTATACAGTGTATTTAATTTTATACTAGAAACTAAAATATTAATTTCATTTTATAATTCGTCTGCTTAATTTTGTTTTAATTTAATTTGCGTACAAATTCTATTGAGGTCTAATAACAGTAAATAAAAAAAAAAATGAGCATCATACCAAACAGAATTTAGTGCGATCAGATTTGCGATCAGATTTGCGATCATACTCGAAGATCTAACGTTGCTCATAGTAGGCACCTCAGCTGTAGATAAAAGAGCAGGAAATAATCTTATGTATGACGTCTATTTAGATAACAGATAATTAATAATACTGGTGGACATACTGGTTACTGATTCAATTTATGTTCTTTTTGTGTTAAATAACTGAATGATCTTTTTATATTCGTCACTTATTTTCAGTTATTTCTGTTTTTATGATCAAAAGATTTACGTATTTACTTTTTTTTTATTTTAATTCTTTTTCATTATAAAATATTTACATCTATCTGAAATAAAAGCCGAAATTTTTTTCACATTTCACCATTTCTCACTAACAACAAATAGCGCACACACATACGATCAAAGTTTAAAAAAAAAAAAAGATTACACATGAGATTTTATTCGCGATAAGGACTGACTACTCTTAATATGGCACTCAAATGCCAAAATGGTTCTGCAATTGCTACAATAGAAGGAACTTTATAAGTTTGAAACTTGAATCGAGTGGATAGTAACGTCAATATACTCGTACGAATAATTGTTCCAAATAATATTACGTTTAGTCATACGATAACAGATATAATAATCCATAATGGTTTTTTACATGATGTGTTGCACGTTCACGGATTCAAGTTTTGTTTTTATATATACAAAAAAATGTATTTGTTATTAAAGTAAATAAGTTCTTGGTAAGTTTAGAAATTTAGGTGATATTATTTCGACAGCGTCTTCATCTAGATAGATATTACCAAATACGTAAAAATATGTGGTACATGTACATACGTATGCACAAATTTACTTTAAAAAAATGAAAAGTAACAGCATCGTTTTAATTAAAATGAAGTATAATAAAAAAAAATTAAACTTTAAAATACATCAATGGAATGCCCCATATTGTTATTTATATGTATGTTTTGTATGTATATCTGTTGTGAAGTAATTGTCCATGTTGTATTTATAAGTAAATTAATTGATTTTTTGGGTATTTTGAAATGTGTACGTATTTATTATTATTTTTTTTTACAAAAATCATGTAGTATGTGTTACGCTAATTATTAATATTATTATTTCGTTTAGAAAATCCTAACTTTATACAACTAAAGAAATTCTTTTTATGAAAATCATAAAAATACATAATTATTTATTATAAGTAATGATAAACAAGCAAAACATATTTTTTCAGTTTGATGTCCAAATATATGTATATATAAATTCAAAAGTAATTAATTGAATGTATGAATAATTGTAAACTACACATTAAGTATTAAAATGATTTATGTATGTATGTTTCTTTCTTTTTCTCTCTTTAGACAAAACAAAAATTTTTAATTTTTGTATACTAAATAAATTTTATATTTAATAATAATTATTAATTTTTATTTCTTTAACTTCATAGTAAATTTAAGTGGATTTTACTTCATTACTTTTGTAATTTTATTATTATTTTTTTACTTTTAATTATTTTTTTTTTCTGTTTATCTGATTTTTTTTATACATAGATATATTGTTGTTGTTTTTATATTAATTAAATAAAACTTATCTTTGAATAGTTTATTAATTCACTTTGTATTTTTTTTTTTTTTATCGGTTATTATTATGTTTTTTCATTTTGTATATTGCAAGGAATATGTAGCATAGTCCACACACGACCATTGTGAGTATGTGTTTAATTATAAAAAGTCACAATTGTTTTGTAGGTTTTGATACCTTTTATTTATTCGCCACCGTTTATTGTGAAACTTCTCTAAAGCGTTTTTGTCTTTCCAGACTTTCAACTTCAGCCCAAGAATTGCGCATATTGCGGAATAGCTAAAGGAGAAAACATATAGAAAACATTTATTTGAAACAATTTGTAATTAAAAAAGCTTTTACAAATAATAATGTTTGCAAAAAGTTTCAAAACTCATCTAAACATACATGAAAATAGTTTTTAAAAAACTTTAAAAACATCCTAGCAAATAATTTATAAATATATTTGTATCGAATGAAAAATTATTTGTTGTGCTGTTTTTAAAGTTTTTTTAAAAACTGTTGGTATTTAGCTACCAACGAAATGCATATATGTAGATTAGCTAACCCATAACAAATAACAATTTTTAAAAAAGTTTTTATGGAAAAAATATAAATAAAACGGTTGAATTGAGGAGCCGCAGCAAATAAGGAACTTTTCGCATTTTTTGACAAATTGGTTTTTTAGTATTTTTAGAATATTTGGATTGAAATCTTCTAGAAAAAAAAAATTTTTTTTTTGTTTTACTAAGAAAATGGGTTCTAAAAAAATTGATGCAGAAAAATGTACTTTTTTCATTTTTGTTTTAACAAAACGTACTTTTTTTTCATAGTCTGCCATTTTTCGTGTAGTTGAACTTTTTGATTTGTGACAATAAAACTACAATCCAAAAAAAACTTTAACTGATGTCAAACCATTATAAACTGCACTTTTTTGCCTTCTCAATTATGCTTCACAAATTTTATTTCCTCTTTGCAAAAAGTGATCACGTAGGGTCCCGAAAATTTTCCGATCCTAACGATTAAGAACTTCAGCGAACATGAAATAATTTTTCATGCACGTTCATGCACGGCAGTTAGTAAAATAATTACAACCACACAAGCTCATGACAAAATGAATGAAAAGCAATTGTTTAATTTTGTATTAGTGTTATTCACGCCAACAATTGCGGAAATTAAAAGAAAAAAACTGGAAAATTTATCACCAATTGACGTGATCATTTACATATATAATTGCCATAAGAACAACAAACAAAAACAGACGTCATTTTTCGATTTGTAGTTTATTTGATGGATCATTATCTGAAATTGAAATTTTGTTATTCTTTCAATATTTTATATTAGCGGATACTCGGCGTATGCTACTAAGGTAAAAAAAAAAATCTTTTTCGAATTAACAAGTAAAATTAGTCCATGTTCCATTGTTTAAATAAAAACACCGCACTATGTGTCTTTAAATAAACGATGCGTTTATTTCTTTTAATAAGAATTAATAACGACTCACGCTTTCTAGTTTTGTTTTTGTATTTAGGGTTAAAAAAAAACTTACCTCATCTATCCAATTATGTTCGGCCAATAAATCATTAAGAATTTCGGTTGATGTTTTGCTTGGATTCTCTTGTTGCAACTCAGTAACGCGACGAGAACAATTTATATATAAATTATATTTCTCATGAGCAATTTTATGGAATATATCAGCACGAGCAGCACAAATGCGACAAAGTAAAATATCCTAAATTTGAAAGAAAACCATGGTATGTATAACGTTTCCAGTTTTTCCCAGTAAAATAAAAAAAATGAATACCTTTTCATAAGTTATACGTGCATCTGTGGGTATAGATTGCATAGTATTCGAATTGTATGTGTGGCCAAATAAAAGAAAGCGCACGGATATGCCCGGTTGATGGCAGCCGGCACAATTCTTTTGCGTCAAATTATTCTGACCCCATTCGGTAAAGACATGACATTTAGGCCAGGTTTCTATAGAAGCGATTATGCTGCGTGTCCATGGGGTTATGGATAACAATTTACGTTTGCAATTATCCATTATAGTGTCAATAGCACGTACGCTGCCTAAAAAGTATTCATCTGCAAAGCCTTTAAATTAATTTAAAGTTGGCCAACATTCAAATGATAGCATACCTTTTTCTCTCGTAATTTCGGAAAAGAAACTTGGATCCAGAACCTGGGATATCATAGTTTGTATATAGATTTCGAAATGATCACGATATGAAAGATATTCTTCCATGATTTTTTCAATAAACTGTTCGGTGTCATCGGCCAAGAGTTCAGAACGTAAAAACTCCACTATGGTTTCTGTATGAGATTGAACTTGTATGCGCACGGGAGCTTTTAAATATAATTTTTTCGTTTCCAAATTCCAGGAAGCATACTAATTTTAAAAAAAGTGAGACGTTTACTATAAAATGTTAAATGCCTTTGTTCCCAATTTTCAAAAAATGAATTTACCTTAGACATGTTGCGGTAAAACATTTTACCATTTTGATAGAAAGGTTCGTATTTTTGTAAAATACATTTAGAATCTACCTGCCAAATGGTAGGCCAATCATTAACTAAATCTGAACGTAAAACTATGAAGTCTCCGGTCTAAAAATTATGGGATTATCAAAATGAATAAATAAACTTAATATAATATAGTTTTATTTTACCTTAAAATTATCAGAAGCAGCGCCAGCGCCTGATGAATTTGTATAACTCGTTGATGTGCTGGCAATTTCGTGATTTAAGGTATAACCATCATTGTTAACAATGGCATTTGATTGCTGCTGCTGCTGTTGTTGTTGCTGTTGTGGCTGTTGTTGCTGTTGGGTTTGATGTTGCTGTTGCTGCTGCTGTTGTTGTTGATGCTGCTGTTGCGGTTCTTGCATTTGCTGCTGCTGTTGTGGTTGATTATAATGTTTGCGTGGTGAACTTTTAGTGCGTCTTGCTATTTTACGCTTAAATCCTTTGCTATCTTCGCTCTTTAATTTTGTTCGTTTTAAGTATTTTAGAATTTGTTTTTGTGGTTGTTGTTTTTGAAATCAAACAATTTTGATGTGAACAAATTGTTTTGTTTTTTTGTTTTCTATAGTCTTAAAATAATCTTACTTACATCATCTTCTTGTGGTGTCCAAACAGGATCTGTATCAGAGTCTGCAAATTCATCAGGTTCTGCCATGCCATCCTCGGTTGCAACAGCGGTGGTGGTATTGCCCATTACAGCGATGCTATTTGTTTTAGCCTTGCGTAAACATTGTTCACGCCTAGGTGGTAAATTTAATGGATCTAAAATAACAACAACATTTTCAGTAAAACTAATAAGAAATATGACTTAACATTTCTATTCATTTGGTTTTTGTGGGGTGGGAGTCCTTTACTACAGCTACTATGGTGTGAAGTTTCGTTTATTTTTTAATGGCGAATGAAAGTTATTGGCTTTGGGGCTTTTTTTTAAACTGCAATTGAAATAAAATGTTGCTTTGAAAATGTCGCATGTTTTCTGTACATTAAAAGAAACTATATTTTAAGTTTATTAAATCTTAAATATTTCGTCCATAATGAAAATAGCTGCCGCACTAAAGCGTTGCTGTTCTAGCTTGAAGTTTTCAGATGGTTCCAAAATGTGTTGCATAATATTTATGAAAATAGATTCCACTAGAATATTTCTCAGTAAAATCACATAACTTTAATATAAAATTGCTATTAGACTTTAAGCATGATTAGATTATTCGGATATTGTAATTAGGTTTGGGCGCAGCTTCCCCTGCTTAAAGTTCACTCTATTAAGAGTACTTGTAAAATATCGCCTTTCGCTTAGAAACATATAATTTTACTAATATACGGGTCATTTCATCACGCTAAAACTATGTCATGTGTGTTGCCGTATAACGCATTAAGGTGTGCACTTACATTCATTAAAAAATTTTATGAAATACTATTCAGGATGTGTGCTTAGAGAGACAGCCAAAAACTCAATAAATATTTTTGTTTTGTATTGTAAATATGTTGCTAACACCTAATAGAAAAATTTTCATACGCACAATCCTTTAACAACTCAATTTAAACCTCTGCTAAGTTTTCACCAAGTATCTGATAAAATCTTTCCAACAGCCAATAATTTGCAAACATTGGGAGTTTCGCAAGTTCTGATGTCGGATGTGTATTTGTGTTTAATATATTGATCAGAAATATTAACATACAATCGGATCGAAATTTTCCATCAATTCAGTGCTATGAAATCAATTAACAACACGTTAACAGATGAATACATATATATTAAAACAGTGACATTCATTTGATAGACTTCATCAAATCGTCCTTGTAATATGATTCCTCAACATATATTTTAAAGAAATTCATTTTCAAACTATGTACTTCTCAAAATGTATCGTTTTATTTAGCTTTGAGCTTGAAATGAACGGGAACTTCAAGACATGACATGCAAGATTAACAGTATACCATTTTAGGGAGTGAGTAAAGTTCGGTTTCAATATATATTTGGGCGCAGGATTTGAAAGTATCTTAATGGCATTAAAGATTATCATGAAATATACGAATTAAACTTTTTTTAAATAAATTTTGAATTTTTTCCTCTTTTTTAAATTCTGCTTAATTTTCTTAACCACGTAGTCGACTTCCAGGGAAATTTTTCAACATAGGCTCGTGTTCAAACGTAATCTTAACGACATTGTCGTCGTAACGGGAAATAATTGTGAATTTGAATGATGCCGTTCATATGTTTCTAATCTATGTTGTGATGAAACCAACATATGTAGGTACAATTGCTATAGTATATATTTAGAAAAAAACTATTTAATAAATTAATAAAGCCAAAAAATTAAAAATGTTAGCACTTTGCAGTCAACAAAAGCCATAAACTTCTATAAAAAAATTTCTAAACAATAACTCATGATATATACATATGTATATTACAAGCAGATAATGTTCTAAAATAATAAAAACCAATACAAACAGTAAATTTAAGACATAAAAATATAAAAACCTTAAACTTATATTTTAATAAAAGAAAAATAAAATAAAAATTATAAACAATACTTCAAACCATCAATAATATTACAATAATCCTCAAAGTTTCCATAATAGCCACTAACATACCACCATCATTCCTTTATTATTATAAACACACATATTCTCTTCATCATTAACATCATCATCGTGATCCTTTTTCTCCGGCTGTATGTATGTAATACTTATTATATCCATCCATTTACACAATAAAAAACAAGATTTACATAGAAGAGTTTTATTATTTTTGATTGCTTTTCTTATATAAGTTTTTTTCTCTTATTTTTTTTTAGCAATTTACTTGACTATAAATCATTTTCCTTAGTGAAAATTTAGAAAATACTTTTTGTCCGTTATTTTTTTTAGTTTCTTTTCCATGCTGTTACTTTATGCGATTTCTTTTAACAATTAATTAGAATACAACTTAATAATTTTTTCTTTGTACAAAATCAAAATTGGAGAACAAAAAACTAAAAGGAAACAAAAATTGAAATTAAAAAGGAAATGGGTGTTAAATTACTTTATACACAAATTTGATCAAACGAGTTAACTAATCACTCATTGGATTTTAGTGAAACATTGATCGCTTTAATTTAATTAAATTCTCTTAAATATCTGATTTTTTATTTACTTGCTTTTAGAACTCTTAGAGAGATGCATGCATACGAGAGGATATTTAAGGAGCAACAGAGATATTTATAGAGAGAGCGAGAGTGAGGACGAGATTTATATATGTATATATATTGAGAGAGATGAAAGAGAAAACGAAAAACGGACGCATCGTTTCAAAAATGAATAAGAAGAATTTCTTAACGTTTTTATGTTTCTTGCTTCATTTAGCCAGATGCGTATAATGCATGTCGCATGTCTAGCTTTTTCTATTTTTTTTTAACTAATAATTATTTCAACGCCAGGACCAGAGAAAATTTAGAAAATGATGATGATTGTTGTGTGGTACACTAGTGGCGGCGGAAGAGGAATTATGATGTGGAGCTGTAGTAGAGTTGTTGAAAGCATTAAGTGAACTACGGCTAGTAGAATTTTGTTGGTCAAGTAGCAACATACCTTGACTGGAGCCAGCTACCGCTGATGAGGAGCCAAAACCTAATTGTGCACAATATTGTTGTTGTTGCTGCTGTTGTTGCTGCTGCTGTTGATGATGTTGTTGCTGCTGTTGATGATGCTGCTGCTGTTGCTGCTGCTGCTGATGCTGTCCATAGGGACGGAATGATTGCTCATGTTGCTGTTGCTGCTGTTGTTGATGTTCTGTATGCTGAGGATGTTGCTGTATTACCGACGTACCTGTATGCGAGTTTGAGCCGGACGATGATGATTGAGCTGCGGCTGCCGCTGCGGCAGCAGCCTGCATTTGTGCATGTGGCCGTTTTTTAGGTAAAATTTGTGTCTGCGATAGAATTTTGATTTGATGACCGTCATCTCCGGTAAGTATTTGACCAGCTTGGCCACCTTGCCCATCCATAGCAGCGATATGTGCAGCTGCTAAAGCAGCCTCTTCTGCAGTAGGCTGTATCTGCTGTTGCTTACGTTTACCACCACCGCCACCACCACCGCCACCACCACCACCACTACCACCACCTCCTCCACCACCACCAGCACCGCTGCTGGCAACACCTGGTGATTTCTGATAACTATTTTTGCGTCCGCCTTTCGCCGTTGTTGCAGTATCCTCCTCTCTATCGCCTTGCAAGAATTTCAAATAACTATCCATAAACTGTGTTTTCTTTTCGCCTATCGATGTGCCAACAACTGGCTTCTTTTCTGGAGGCACATACGTTGACGAAGACGAACCAGCATTCGCTGTAGTCCCAGCTGCAGCAGCACTACTATGATTCGCCGCAATTGAGTTTGTAGTAGCAGCCGCACCTCCAGGACCACCTGCGACCGTTGCATTCGATTTCGTTCCGGTTTTTGATGCGGGCGTATCATCAGATGCACTATTGGGGTTATAAATGCCTATATTAGTTGGTTTTACTGTGGAATTCGTAGTACGAACAGCTGTTGTTTCACTGGTGCTGGCGTAGCCCTGTTTGGGTGTAGTATCCGATAAAAATTCCAACTCTTCTTCAATATTCGGTACAATGACTTTATTGGAAGCGGCTTCCTGAGCTGCTTGCTGTTGTTGTTCCTCTTGCTGTTGTTGCTGTTGTTGTTGCTGTTGGTGTGTCGTTGGTGTCGCGACTGTTGTAGCCGTTGCAGCAGCAGTCTGTTGCTGCTGATTGAGATTGTAGAGTGTGTGCTGAATTGCTCCGGCAGCTGCAGCTGTTTGTTGCATGCAAGCTGTATATTGTGAGGCAATTTGTTGTGTGAAATTTGGATAATACGACGTCAGATTAGTCAAGTGTGATTGGGCCTGTGATGATTGCAAGTGTGCTGGCTGTGGTACTTGTTGTTGTTGTTGTTGTTGGTGTGTAACAGTTTGCTGCTGTTGTTGCTGCTGCTGTTGTTGTTGCTGGTGCTGTTGTTGTTGCTGCTGCTGTTGCTGCTGCTGTTGTTGGACATGTTGTTGCGTATGTGGATTTACGTATGTTGGTATATTTATAGCTGGCACTTGTACCGCTGGTGTTGTCGTATTATTCTCCGTCTTTAATACCGTAGTATTCCATTTGTTATTGAAATCATAGT
The DNA here is from genome assembly GCA_947311025.1 of Lypha dubia. Classification (NCBI taxonomy): domain Eukaryota; kingdom Metazoa; phylum Arthropoda; class Insecta; order Diptera; family Tachinidae; genus Lypha; species Lypha dubia. Next base: position 6,409,590 of record OX371263.1, read on the forward strand.
AAGTTGATTGTTGTTGTTGCTGTTGCTGCTGTTGTTGCTGCTGCTGTTGCACATGTTGTTGCTGTTGTTGGTGATGAGTTGCCGCCGAAGATTCTTGTTGCTGCTGCTGTTGTTGTTGGGGACTTTGTTCCGATTCATAATCGTTTGTTATGAGCGTCTTTTTTGGCTGTCTCTTGCGTGGTGTCTTCGTGGTCTTCGTTACGATCAACTGTTGCTGTTGCTGCTGTTGATGTTTTTCCTCTTGGGCCTACAATAAATAGAAATATTGATTAATTACCTCATGCAACTATGGAACTTGAACGTTTTTTACTCGTATCAAGCTTAATTGACAATGTTATTCTTTTAATGATTGAAAAAGGAAATATTTAAATATATTTAGATGACTTTTTTTAATATTCTTACGCTCATCTTCCTCAACATCGCATACTTTTTAAGATTTTATTTTATTTTTGGAAACGCCACAGGTTCAAATAAGTTTTTTTCTATACATATTTTATTAACTTTAGTTTATAATAACAACATATATTAATTACATAATTAATGTTAATACAAATATACACAAGGTTAGTTATACAAAACAAAGGAAACTAAATACCAACCAACAAAACCAATAACAAAATCAATTGTACCAAAGTGTTAATTAAAAAAATTGTTTAGTATTATTAAGTCTAAAGTGTTATTTTGCTGCATTAAATAGTTTCTTTTTAAGTTATTTTTGTTAAAAAGTCATCTTTACAGATTTAATTAAAACGTTTATATACAGTAGCCAAAAAACCGTAACCCCTCTTTAATATTCTATTTAATAGAAGAAAAATTAATTTAATTTTGTACCAAATTATCAAAAAAATTAACACACACAATAGAGGAAGATGATTGTTTATTGAAAAAAAATCTAAATAATTTTAAATATTCTTTTAATAGCATATTTTTTGATTTATTTTAATTTTTGTACATTTTAGATAGATGTTAAACTAAGAAAATATAAAAGCATATTAAAGATTAACGACCTGACCAACGATGTCGACTGATCGATAATGTTGGAATTGTAAACCATCCATTTTACTTATTTGTTTAGATTTTGTGACAGTAAACAAATAACAAGTTAAACAAAAACCGTTAGTTGGGAAATGCAAGATAATTTTGTTACAGCTAGAAATCAAGCGCATGGTATTGTCCGATGTCGTGGGCCAAACCGTAAATTACGCAGAACGAAGCAATAAAAATAGTTAAGAGAAAAAAAGCTAAAACGAGTTCATAAATGCTCAATAGAATTAAAGGCTTGTTTTTAATTTTCATTACGATTTGTTTATGAGAAAGATCTCCTCCTCTCTTAAATAAAAATTGTGCAGTATTTTATAAAATTTACTTCTTAAAAATGTTTATGAAACTTTTTTATTTGTCGATAGGGGTGGAAAATCAAAGGATTATTAAAATATACAACTTTAAATTTCATGCCGTGTAATTTTTTTCCAATCATTCTTAGCAACCAAAGTAACTTTCATGACATAAATGAAATATTTAATAGTTATTTTTGCACGTTTCTAGTTTCAAATTGGGAAAATGACCCCTGTGCAACCCTATATATGGGTATAAGTACGAAATATTCTCTCAAAAAAACAAAAGTCTTGTGATTTTAAATTGATGAACCAAGTTATTACCGATTTCTTGTCGTTGCTTCTTCTGATTCTTATTAAAATTTGTTGTACAACTCCTTAGTTTATTAAAAAGTACCATTTACGATTTTTTTAAACACAGTTTTGATGTTGTAAAGTTTTTAAAAATTTGTCGTTATCGAAGTGATGAAAATTAATAATAAAAGCTTTAAAATCAGGGAATATGAACTGAATCTTTGAATTAGGGCCAATGCATAGGTTCAACTCATTAATTTTAATGAAGATCAATCTATTTAAATTCCTCATCTCTAATGATTCACTAATGTAAGAATCATGCATGTTTCACCTAAATCGAAACAGTTCGTCATCCCTTAACTCATGATTCAATTTCATTTTTGTAATGCTATTTTGTGCTCGGTAACTAAAATATTACCAAGCCCATACAAATACATATGAAGTTATAACTAAAATTATTTAATACATCTCCCTAACCGCTATGGCTCCGGGGCCACCATAAAAAATTCATCTGATATCCAGAACTTCCAACACCAAAATCCAAATACGTTTTAATAACATCTACCAATCAAAACATAAGACCCTTTGTAATAAAAAGGGTATAGCAATTATAAGCACAAAATTAACCGCTGCCACTAAGAACGCACATGTTGGCGAAAATTTTTTTTAAATTACGAACGCTTTCCAATGTTTGCCCGATTTTTTGCAAACTCCGCGAATCATTAAACTCGGTTACGGGTGTTATATACAAAGAGCAAGGTGTTATCGATAAATACAGAGTGCTGTTTGAGCATATGGAATTTCACATATTAAATTTTAGTTCTTCCATTTTTGAGGTCCAACATTCCTCTATTGAGAACTGATTACAAACTTTTCATAATATGACTCTACATATAAAACTTTAACTTTTAAATGCGATTGCAAAATATACTTTTGTGTCTGTTTTTAAAGAAGGTTATTAATCTTGCGTCAAAGATAAAGGGTTTTCTTTAAATAAAAATGATTAAAAATTAATATAATTTTGCACACTTTATGTACTTTATTTAACTTTATATATATTTTTTCTTTGGAAAGTATGTGCAAATTATCCGACAACTATTCGCTTGAATTTGACGAATACAAATATCTTGAAATAGGCGAATAGTCGAATACGAATATTCGTAACATTACTAGTACACACCAAAAATTAATGCAAAAGAAACGACACATTCCCTACATGCACTCTCCCTCCTCACGAACTTCGAACTTTACTATAAACCACTTAGAAAATATAAATAACAATCCAACTAAAAATATAGAATCATCATTAACAAACAATTATCTTAAATGAGCAACCGACAACAAAAAAACGATAACTTTAAAACATTTCCCACATAACTTCAGAGCCATCAAATTCATTCAACATCAAAGAAACAAAGTAAAACCCAAACGGTAACGAAAGTTACAAAGTAAAATATATTGGGAAAAGCAACAACTTCAACTGACATCACAACAAAGAGTTTAAAAATTCCGAAATTAATAAATTTATTACTGGCAATTTTAACTCACCTATTTCACATTTAACTCAAATATTTCGGCCTGGCTCACGATGTCGACAGATCATAATGCTGAAATTGTAAACGAAAAACAAATGATTTGTGTGTGACTTTCAAACCATCCATTTCATTTATTTGTTTAGCTTTTCTTTCTGTCAACAATTGATAAGTTAAATAAAATCCGTTATTAGTGGAACGCAAGCTATATTTTTTACATCTAAAAATCAAGCGATCGACATCGTTCGATATCGTGAGCCAGGCAAGATTGATTTCTAAAAATAATTATTTCATTCCATTCCTCCGACGAGACAACTCTCGGCGAGAACACAGAAATTTTCTTCAATATAGTTACAACTAAGAATATAACAACGCTTAAATAGATTCAATATGAATCTACATGCTTCGCTCTCAAATTTTTGTATGCCGAAGCATGTTGCTTCGCTTATGATTGGGGTGTGAAGCAAATAGAGAGCGAAGCATGTTCCGTGTGAACGTATTAATATTAAATGATACAGTTTTAAAGCATACACAAATAATTGTTACAGCTTGGAAAGCATTCGTAAGAAAATGTTACAATTTATTTGTGTTTTTTGACGAAAAGCGAGTACTTTATATCAACAATATACATATTGTTTTTGTATTGTTGTACTTGTAATCGAACTGTGCATACCTGGTACCTTTGCCATGAATTGTGGCCATATTTATTGCTCAATTTACATGGAATATTTGATGTGACAATATATAAATTACGTTAACAACGTAAAGCTTGACGACCGACAAGTCGATAGTTTTAGGGTCGTTTATACGAACGATAATGAGTGATTTGATGTCTCTCTCTCTCGACTTATCGGTCGATATCGTGGGTTTGGCTGTATAATATTAGTATAGAAAAAAAAAGTAATTTTTTGTTTCAGGGGAAGGCATAAGAATAATCTCCATCTCTTTACAGCAAGCCACAAAAGGCATTTTGTAAATTAAAATTATAAAATTTTATATTGATGAACATTAAATGTTTCTTTATACATATGTATGTATGTATGTATATAGTGTTTCAATCATATGTACTTACATTTGTTTGCGCCGTTAAGAGTTACATTATATTTTATACAGTTGTATTTTGAAAAGATATGTTGAAACGATACAATAGTGGAACATGAAATCGATCGAAATGTGTCACATTTATGTCGATTTGAAAAAGTGATTTACTTTTTAAATCGATCAATTTCCATCACATAGTCGTCTGGATAATAGTCCAAAACACTTATTATAGCATAAAATAGTTTATTTTTCACAACAGTTTTAGTTTAGTACATAATTACCCAGCAAAATAAAACTGAATGGGTTCTAAATGAAGTGATTTTTCATGATTTCTTAAGAATATATATTTTATAATGCGTTCTTAATGTATTCATTGATTTCATTATAATTGTCATTGTCGAACTCCTGAAAAAGCCATTCATTTCTGCAATTGTTTCATATGCAAAATACTTTATGCTTAACACATGATCTCCAATGTCACGCCTGTGTTAAAATCATGCATGTTTCACCTAAATCGAACCAGTTCGTAATCATTCAAACACATGATTCAACTACTTTCTTGTCACGTAAGATTTTGCTGGGTAATTTAAAAAATGAAAGAAAACTAATTTTCTTTTTCCGAAATTTTATATTTTATCCGACATTTATTCTTTCACCCGTTACAAAATTTGAGCGTAAGCAAAAAATCGAAATATATCTAAATTGCGAAATCAATAATATGGCAATACCGCCACTGTAGAAATGATACCGCAACTGCGGAAAGAGACAGCGGCAACGGCATTAATAATTGCAAAGTGTGCTTTCGCAGGAAAAAACCTTTCCTGAATTGCGAAACGGAATAAATAATGACGAGCACTACAAATATAGCTTAATTTAATTAAATAAAAAAATTCAACCATATATACATAAATTTATAAAATATACATACGAGCTTTGCGCAAAAGAAAAGGTGCATTTTGAATTTTCGCGATTATCGAATTTTTTTTTTTGTTATGTTGGTACACATATTTTAGGCGTATGTTGTCATTATCAGTCCATTTGGATTAGTAGTTTGTTGTTGACAAATGAAAAGGTTAGTCACGTTTGCATGTGTTCTTCGATTTTTGACTTTTGAAAAAAATGGATCAAAGAATATGTATTAAATTTTGCGTTAAAAATGGAATAAAATATTCCAAGGCTCTTGAAATATTGACTGTGGCTTTTGGCGAGTACACTTAGGCATCACTGAAATGTTTGGGCTTTGTTTTTTGGCGTTCCAATTGTTTTTTTTTTTTTTTTCAAAAACCATATGAACACGGCGAAAGTGTATTTGCAATTTATTTTGTACAAAAGATGAACTCATTGATCTTAAAACGCAACCGAGAAGCGATTAGCTTGTCTGAGGAAAACAATCATAGAATTTAGCAAGAATCAAACCGGCGACACATATAAAGGTGATTTTAAGGAAAAATTTTTATCCATTAACTTATAAATTCAGGTTTTATGAGACGTCACTTCGTTTTAATAAAAGGACGACATAAAATATTTGTTTAGATTTCAGTCTAAAGTCGAAAAATTGCAATTAATATTATTTAAGATTATCAAAAAATTGCTATTGAATACGAAAAGAAAAAAAAAATATTAGGAGGAGCTTTCTTCTGTTACAAGGAATACATATAGATGCCTCCGAACTAAAGTACGTTGAATCTTCTTAAAAATCAATTCTTAAGTTAGAACAGTTGAAATTTAATACTGATGCTCCAAATTATTTACTAAAAATTTCTGAACAAATATTAAACATTTTTTCGGACTTGACAAACATACTTTAATTTTTGGAGGTATCGATGTTGAAATTTGTTTTAAGGTAGATAGTGAGTTAGGGACCATATCAATTTTGAATTATTTTCTTATAGTTTTGCATTTAATATTAATATGTTAATAGTTTTCTGTTTGTTTCATAAATTCTAGCAATTAAATGAAAAATGATACAGCCAAATAAAAATAGAAAAAAAAAAAAAAAATTAGAAGAAAAAAAAATATAGAAGAAAAAAAAAGTATGTAATTTAAAACCAAAAGAATACGTTCAAATAAAGCATTATAAAAATAAATCATAAAAATTTTGGTTTGAAAAATTAAGGAAATAATAATAAAATACAAACCTTAGAGTTTATTTGAATCTGTGACGTAGTGGCCGAAGTATGATGGTGGGAAGACGACGAAGACGTAGTCGAATTATTATTATTCGTAGCAGTCGTATTTGTAGTGGTTTGCGAAGAAGGCGACATTAGCATGTTAGCAATCATATGCTGACGTCGTTTATTATCCGGTTGTTGCTGCTGTTGCTGTTGCAACTTTTGTTCGCTATATAAATTATGCTGCTGCTGCTGCTGTTGTTGGTGTGTTAATACCTGTTGTTGTTGATGCTGCGTGTGTTGCAACACGGTAGGTGAATGTTGGGAATTGTTGTTGTTGTTATTACAAACATTTATAGTTTGTTTAATTTCCAAGCCGGGTGGCAAATTAAATATTAAATTATCACTCATAACAACATTGCCTCCGCCAACAATTCCTACTCCAGTATGATAATCCAAATTTTGTTGTTCTTGTTTAACCTGCAATTGTAAAACATTCTTAACATCTTCTTCTTGACCAGCAGCATCTTCGATTTTCCATAAATTCAATTGATGCTGCTGTTGTTGCTGTTGCTGCTGGTGTTGTTGCTGCAATTGTTGTTGCTGCAAAGTGCTTTGTATCACAGACGAATATGCAACGGTATTCGACGATGTTACAGGCGAACCAGCGTTTGCAACATGAGTTCCACGACGTATAGGCGATTCGGCGGACGCTGCAGTAGTTGTTTTATAAACGATTACTTGCGGTGGGGTGGTGGCATTATTCCCATGATTATTGTTATTATTGTGTAAGGCTGGCGAAGAGTTGCCAGTCGAACTTAAAGCTGGACTGGCATAAACGGGGTATTGTTGGGTGGTAGTCGAAGAAGCTGGACTAGGATGTTGCTGTTCTATTTGCAATACTTGTTGTTGTTGTGGCTGCAATTGTTGTTGGGATTTACGTACAATTTTATAATGTTTACCATCTATGGTATAATACGTAGTTTCCTCTTCCTCCTGCTGCTGCTGCTGTTGTTGTTGTTGCTGCTGTTGTTGCTGCTGCAGTTGCTGTTGTTGTAATTGTGTGAGGTATAACAAATCATTGTAGGCTTTTACTTGAGCCTTAGTACATTGTGAATTTTCTTGTTTGATTTGCTACTCAATGTTTTTTATTTAAATTGTTTTTTTTTTGTTTAATTTGTTCATATTTTTGTTTTTGTTAACCCAAAAGGAGCAGTTTTATATTTTTTTATATTTTAAGTTGAGTTTGAGGAGGAGGAAATGTGTAGAGATTTGTTTTTGTGTTTAAAGTTTTGGTTTTTAGACATTTTTGAGAAATTTATTTAATTTTGGTTAATAAAATTTTTGATATAAAGTTAAACAAAGAGTATAAAATATATAGAGAAAAATATATACAATTAAATGTACATATTTTATGTAAATGTTATGTAAGCATATAGTAAAAGTGTGGTATATGATAAAGTTTATGTATGTGATGTAAAAGTTATATGTATATAATGTTATGTATGGTAGGTATGACATAAATGAATGCGTGTGTATGCAAGTAAGAGTTCATATGTTTTATATGTATATGCGTGGTGTTTGCAGAATATGTAATTCAAGTATGTGAGTGAATGAAATGTGTGTAAATTGTCAGAGAACAGTAAGGAATAGAATTTTGTAACAAAAATTTTCTACATATGTACATGTATCTAGTAATAATAAATACAATAGTTGTGAATAGCACAGACAACATATCATATGCACATACGTATGTACATACTTATCTATATTATTTTTGTTTTATGTGTGATGATCACCCCTCCTCTCTTAACCACCCCCAAAATAATACATCAGACGTCATGTTCATCTGCTATTTCTTTCAATTTACTTCACTTTTTTCCATTGTATTCTATAGTTTATTGTCATGAATGCTAAATTATAAACCCAAGTTTTCTTGTTTTGTTGGCATTTCAAATAACAATTGATATAAGTTAGTATATTGCTACTCTCCAATATTTGTTGTATGGGCAGGTTGTATGTATACTGAAAACGCTCGTTTAAATTTAGTACAAAGTATACTCATGTGTTTATATATATGTACATAAATAAGTATGTATGTAAGTATACCTACAACTATGTATAAGGATAACGACAGCACAATATTTTATGTTGCAAATATTTAATTTAAATTTTCTGTTGAAAAACAGACGAACTTTAAAAGCCAAATTTAAATTCTAAACCAATTTGCCCGAAAGACTTATTCGTAAGACTGAGCATATAAGTATGTATGTGTTTCTTAAGTTTAACTTAAAAAGAAAGCAAAGTGTATCAATTTTTCTTTCCCTTTAACTTTGATATAAAAATCAGACTTGCGGTCAGAAAACTTCTTTAATGTAGATAAATCTAGCTTATTTATATCCACAATCAAAGTTTTTGAATTTGTTGCAAATGTTAAGGTGAAATGGCATTCAAGTTGCAGAGTTCTTTTTGACAATTTAATTTTTTTTTTAATTTAAAATGAGATAATATTTCTTTCTTTTCTATGTATGTATTTACCATCCCACATATTAATTATTCCTGCAGCTGACCGGATTTTCGCTTTAAATGAAGTGACCGGCATAGCATATAGCAGAACTCGTTTAATTACCTCATTTACCTTTTGTATCCCCACGTTTTATTTAATATAATTTTTCTAACAAAATCCTACGTAACTTACATACGTGAATAATGAAGACCAGACTGCAACCTCACTAAAATTTTAATTAAAACATTTTCTGGGAAACCGTGTAGCCATTTAAATGCATTCGTATAAACATCTCTATAAAGTAACTTAACGTATTCTTGTATAATTACGTCTTGTAAATTTTGGCGAGGTGATTAATAACAGGGGATAATTTAATTATTGATGAAGGTTTGTAGAGTTTTGGTACGTGCATATATATAAATTTCCAGGTATTTTTTAAATAAAAAATTCTTGAATTGTGATGGCAAAAACGTAGTTAAATATCATAGAATTGTATAGCTACCAAGATAACTCCAATATATTTTAAATTTATTGACACGCCCAACGAAAAACTTACATACATATGTAGTTGTCAAAAAAAAATTAATAGAGAAATTATTTCAAAAAACGTTAAACTAAATTTCAAGTGACCCAACTGATATACAATAATATTATGACGCTGTTGCGTTCAAAAAACTTAATTAGCTGACTACAAGGCTGCAAGCAAGCGGCATGTGAAGTCGTGTGTTCGTGTAGCATGCTGTTGTGAATGTGTTTAATGCTTGAATTGCATTTTCTACCTTAAGTTCTCGGCGAATGATCACATGATCATATATTTAAGTTTTTTTTGGCATTTTTATTTTTATTATTTACTAGCTGATCTTGCTATGTAGCCTGACCGTCATTAAGTTTTGACTAACTACTTATAAGATAGAAATGAAATGAGAAATGTTTTTGTTTAGAAATTGACTTATAGTTGCCAATGACACAAACACGGTCTTCTTAAATCAGTAAAATTAGTGTAGAAGTATATATAAATTTTACGGGCGGATTCGCCAGCCTTAATATCTTTGCCTATGCGTAAATTAATAATGAAAATAATAATATATTTTATAATATTTTTTTATAGAAAAATATCATAGAATATATGTCCATATACATAAGTGAGTGTTCTAAATTTTATTATATCATTTGTATAGTTTCGAAGAAGAAAAATGTGCCACACTTTACACCGCTTGAACTTGTGGCGTTTTCTTTTATAAAAAGAAAAAATTATAAGTGTTACATGTGATTTGGCAACATTTTACGTTTACAAAAGAACACAAATGTTGCCATAAAACATTAATGTAAAGAAACTATAACATTACAAGGTGTTAATGTAATTAATGCTGCATTCATGCACCTTCAATTATTATGAGTGTTGAATATATGTACATACATATGTATGTATAACAATTTTTTATTTTTTAAGGGTAAATCATGGGAAAAGAACCGCATTAGACTTTTTCAATAACACATATTTTTCACATAGATAGCAGAATAAATGCAGTTTATTACTCAGAAAAGAAAACACCATTAGTTTAGAATAAACATCTAGTCGTCATACATATGTGTTCTCTTACATAAATTTCATCTTAATGGGTAAAAAATTGTGGAGGCAAATATTATCCCCATCTGAACATTCTTCGTGTATGCTATTAGACGCAGACTTATCGATGCTTTAAGTTTTTTTTTTTGTTTATTAAACTTCTGTGTTCTTTAAGACGCATAACCATTATAAGCTCGAATTTTCATCACAATTGGTTTCAGAATAGGGGAAAGGCCTGCCTATCTTAAAACCATCTTTGTATTTAATATCGAACAGTGAAAATCGGCCCTATCCCCCTTCCGATCGTAGATGTGATTTTATAATCGTCGCAACTGAATATTTAAAATTATCAAAAGTTAGTCACAAAAAAAAAATACAAAAACAAAACATTTATTAAACAGTTATTTTACTGGTTTTATTTTATTTTTTGCTTGTGTGCAATATTCATAAATATTTGCATACAAAATCTCATATAAGTAAACACAAAAAAAAGAGAACTCCTAATAAGTTCATCTTCTGACAACAACAATAAACATACAAGCAGTAGGAATTAATTATTTAACTTTTGTTGCTGATGACGACAACAAAAACAATTAATTAAACACAAACCTGAATTTTACACAAAACACAATTACTCATGCGCGATCATGTTATCCGTATATGTTAAATAGTGATCAAGAAGCAACAACAATTGCACCCATTAGCAAACTTGTCAGCTTAGCTGTTCAAACATACAAACAAACAATAAATAACAAGGTGACCGACGTGCACAAAATTGTAGATGCAGTGGGTGAAATAAGTGGTAATAAAATTCAAACAGGTATGGATAGATACATAACCGTGTTAAAAAGGGGAAGAAGTCCCAAATCAACTCAAAGAGCGTCAATACCGAAAGCTCCCATAGATGGAAAAAACAAAACAAAAAATTCAGAAAATCATGGAAATCGCACATAGACGCAAAGTTTATCCAAATGAAACAAAAAGCAGCCCAAATGAATAGGCTTATTGGAAGAAACTCTATACTATGGAGTTGTTGAGAAGTTAGGAGCTTCACGCGCCATTATAAACATTAACCTCACCATTCAGTCTTTGCTTTAAAATGATGTTTGAAATAATTGGTATGATAGATAGTCTAATAACAAAACACTCTCTCTCATCACACTATGTTCACATACCAAGTATGAGCGTCTAATAGCCGCTTTAAACAACAAAAATCAACCGTTGAAATTAAAAATTTTGTTTACCATTGGCTAAAAATATATTAAACATTTTAAATTTAAGATTTGAAAAAATTATAAAAAAATAATGTTTATGTATCCTTTTCAGAGATGATCTACCTGTGTTTTAAGTTTCATCAAAATATGTTTAAAAGTATTAGAGAGTAGTTATGTTACAAATACCCAGCGGCGAACTTTTGAAGGCCTTCATTTATAAGGACTTCCTAGAGCTTCTTTTAGATCCAGTACTCATGCTCGCTTGCCTTCTTGGGAAGGCCTTATGAAAGGCCTACCTACTCCCTTCTAAATATGTGGTTTTTATTATGTGTATGTATGTACACATCAATAAATAAATAAATACCCAGCTGCGAACTTTTGGAGGCCTTCATAGAGCTTCTTTTAGATCCCGTACTCGTGCTCGCTTGCCTTCTCTGTAAGGCCTTTGGGAACCCCTCCCTACCTAATACTTTCTAAAAATTTTGTTTTTATTATGTGTACGTACACATCAATAAATAAATAACAACATGTCATAAAATGTGAAGAAAATCCTGAAATTGAACATAATACAATAATAATCACTGTTTTGTAGAGTTGATATTTTAGCAATTTCATGGGTTTTTACTACGTTTTTCCATTTCTAAAGGTAAATTAAAAATAAATTTTTGACTGACTCAACCAGGCCTGTGTAAGAAGGGAACTTAGAAGACCTTGACTGGCTAGGTCATCGTGTGTAAAAAATGTATGAGTATGGAAAGGCTTTGTGTCTGCCAAATAGGGCCTACCAGAAGGCGTACTTAGTGCTTCTTTCCGCCGCTGGGTCTCGTATTCGTATTCGACTATTCGCCTGTTTAAAGATACTCGTATTCGGTAAATTCAAGCGAATATTTAGCTCATACTTAAAAAAAAGGAATATAAAATGTACAAAAATATATTAATTTTTAATTATTTGATTTAAAAACCCCTTTGTCTTTGGCGCAAGATAATAATAACCTTCTTAAAAAACAACAAAAATATATAATTTGCAACCAGCATTTTAAAATTAAAATCTTATAGGATCATATCATTTTAAATTAGTAATTGAACCTCAGTAGAAGAATGTTGAGCTTCAAAAATAGAAGAACTAAAATTTAATATGTGACAGTCCACCGACAGAAGTGGCTGCGCCATCTGCGAAAATGTGTTCTCACAAACAGCACTGAATTACTATTTAAAAGTTCAAACAGAGTGAGAAAAACGATATTTGAAAATATGTATGTAAAGACCTCTTTAAGCGGCTATTAGATGGTCATACTTGGTATGTGAACATAGTGTGATGGCATAAACGGGAAAATAAATATAGTTCGTCCGATTCGAGGCTTTTTTCTACATTTGGCTGAGAAAATTTTGGAAATTGGGCCGGTGGTCCCGGAGATTGCCTCATAAAAACATTACCTCTTTATAATATTAGTATAGATTTCATTTGTGCATCTTCGATTACCTAAAAAACATATTTTTGACTTTCTTAACACATAAATTTAATAGTTTATAATTTGTTTCCTAAATTCAAAATTATTTCAGCCGAATGGAGTTTTACTTTCTGTAACAACTTCTGATAATTTGATATTTTCTATTAAAGGAATATAAATTTTATAAATCCTAATATCCTTATAAACATACTGTAAATAAATTTACTTACATTTGGTGGCACTGGATGAATATTTCAGTTTCTACATTCAAGACATAGGGCCTTATGGCAGTGGAGTGTTCCGACTTTGTTGGAAGTGTCGAAGTTGGACATTTGTAGCAAAAAAAAAAATCCCAACTGCAACAAGAGAGATATTCCTGCAGGGTCAACATACAAACGTAATACAACAACATGTAATTATATTTTCCGAGTTTTTAGAAATCGAAACAATATTAAATATTATATATCTGCTAAGCAAAAACTATATACATAAAACATGTTGCTAAAAACTGAATATGTACAGATTTCATCAATAATGAGAAAATATTGACCAAGAGTGGTAAAATATACTTGTGGAGATTTGTCGTAAACATATTTCATCAATGCCTCGAGGAATAGAAAGAAGCCTTCTTTAAAAATAATACATATCAACAGCCTGTTAAAATCTTTCTGCACATGTTAAATTAATTTGCATATTTTCGCTCACACTTATTTTTCTGTCCAGGTCACTTTCTTGCATTTATGTTATTTTATTTCTGAATTTATCTTTATATGCACAATAATAAGTAATTAATGAATTAAAATAAAGATATATTTAAAAACATTACAGTACATAACTATTTCACATATATTTTTCTGTCCACATGTGTATAAATAATAATATTTGATAATATTCTTTATTATTTAACAGGGCGTGGTCTCGAGAGCATAGGTGATTATTTTCGCCCACATTACCCGCTTGTATTTTCATCCCCTGCAGATGACAAAATACATTTGTCAGTACATTTTTTTTTACACCCAATCGCAAATTGTCTTGATTGTTTAATGTTAAATAAAGAAAAATAAATACTACAAATCATGGTACAGTAGACGCTCGTAAATTAGAACTCGTGGAAATTCGAATCCTTCTTAAATTAGAACCAACGTTTTTAATACTTTACATACTCTTGCGTTTGTATTTTTTGTTTGTTTTTAACACTAAAAATTTACCTTCTAGATTTTATTTGGCTTTAACATAGTACATAATGGAGAATCCCGTATTACTTATGTAATTTTTATTATTCGTGCATTTTTGTTACTAGTGCGTGAAATAAATACAATTAAAAAATCCATGCAGAAGAGTTTTTTTTTTGTATTTTCTAAACGGAGATGCACTTTAGTGTTGATTTTTATTTAAGAAAGAAACCTTTGGAAATTAGAACTTCTCGAAAATTAGCACTACCCCGGGAACAAAGTGATTTCTAGTGAATCATAAAAACAGGTAAAATTTTCCTGCCTGCTGTAGACGTGTATTCTTATTTTACAAATGTCCAATTGCAAGTAGCAGGGCAACAAGCTGTTTAAAGATTTGTAGCGGCGTCTAAGAAAAAACCCCGCCGGTGAAGTATAAAATTTTATTTGGAAATTTTATATAAAAATAAAAATATCTGCTGTAAAGACAAATTTTTTAATTGTATGTATATAATTTTGTTTTTCTTTCAAATGTAATTATTTGAAAGAAAGAACATCTTCGATATCGGCGAACAGACACTAAGAAAGTTAACAGCCAAACTACCTGTCAAAGCAATAAAAACCGGAAGTGTTTGGCGTCGGCTCGAAATTACAAAAGTGGAGGTGATGGCCGTCTTCGGAGCGATCAGTTTCTCTATTTCTGACACACAGAAAACATTTTACACTAGCGAAATTCAGATGTATTTGTTTTAGGGACAATACCGCCCAATTTTTTATACCATTGTACAAATTTAATTTTCTAATAAAACAATAATTTCTGGCTTAAATCCAGTTTACAGACGCACCTCCAAATAAAAACAAACTACTTAGGGCGATAGAAAAACTGAAGACGAAAATTGAATGTGGTAACATCCCGGAAACGCATACTTTTCGAGATATTGACCTCTCTCTGAACGTATGAGAAAACTGTTGGCATCTTTTATGTAAAAGCTTTGTCTAGATTTTTATGGATTCATTGAAATACGCAGGTATGCTTATATATGCATGTATGTCCGTGTATTTATATGCATGCATTAATGTTTTTTTTTTTAGTTTCCTCTTTTTATTGTATTTAAATAATTGTTGGTTTAGTTACATACATATGCATGTATTAACTGCTATGCAGAGAATCTGTTTTAAATACCATTGTGAAAAAAAAATTGTACTAAATACCGATGTGTCGGAAAATACTATGGTGAAAAACCTCTAAGACGGACGAGGGCAGGCTATCTAAAGACAAATAGAGTATAATCAATGTTTTATATGAGGCCTTCAGATGTCCATAACTCTGACAATAAGGATCATCGCCAATTTTTTATTGTATGTTTTGTTATTATTTTTTAATTATCTATAGAGAAAGTACAACCATATTGCCTTAGAAATGCGCAAAATTTTAGGCTTCAGAGAGTTTCAACAACAGCTATTCAGCGCTCTAAAAATTACTGAACCTGTATAATATGCTACCCAATGATGTAAAAAATGAGAGAAATTTTAACATTGTTAATAGAAAAATTATAACTTTTGTGAGAAATAATTCAACATAAACTTTGCATATATGTTAACTTTAATACTATGTAATTAATATAATTTATAATGAAAATCAAAATTATTTTTAATACTACTACTACTAAATAAATAAATAAAAAAAAATAACAGATTATTATTTTTGCTTTGGGTCGAATTCATTCAGACATGTAAGACATTAATGCCCCTATTGCGGTTGACACTTTTGAAACAATTTGGTCGTCGTTTATAAATTCGCATTGCCATTCTCAACTCAACTCATGGTTGACTTTTTGGTTGTATTCAATACTTTTTGTGGTATTGTCATTTGCAACATTGCACAAGTTTGGTTGACAAGTTTTGGTTGTATTCAATACTTTTTGTGGTATTGTCATTTGCAACTTTGCACAAGTTTGGTTGACAAAAACGAAATACACACAACTGCTTATTAGTAGTTTGGTTTCTGTACGTTACAGTTTACTTCGACATAAAGTGCAGAAAAATGGAGAAGTAAAAGTAGAAAAATTTATTGTGCTTAATATTGCAGTTTCTCAGCATTCAATATATTTACAGATCTTTGAAAATTACAACGAAAACCCAATTTGAGAGGCTTGAGAGAGAAATGATAAATCAAATTTTAACTAAAAATAAATGTACGTAGAATATCTCACAATCATAACATTTAAGCTATAGTATCCCTTCCGATTTAAGTAAAAATGCTGTATATATTTACGCGGAGAAATAATTCGGACATGTGTACCATGGATACAGCCCAACACACCGGGAAAACCATATTTTGCAAAGAACCAAACCTTCGAAGCACTTTTTTCTTCTTCACTCATTTCTGTTTTAATCCATTTACTGCATATGCGCTGCTTCAGCACATCCCACGCTTCTTTTAAAACAAGTGACATTGTAGATTGAGCTAATCCTATATTGAAGTCGTTGCGACTGCACTTCTGGTAGCTCCCGTCAGCAAAAAATCTAAGGGCAGCACACAGTTTCAATATCGGTGGTATAGCTGATATACGTACATGTTTCTTTAATTGATCTTTTATGTCATCCAGCAGATAGCAAAAGGCTTCTTTAGTCAGTCGGAAATAGCTAATAAATCTGTAAAAATTATTTTCTTTCTGTAATTGTAACTTATATTTTCAATATTTTTATTTTGCAGCTGGTAGTTCAAGAGGGTTAGATTCATCACGAATTTTCCTCCTCATGGGTAGCACATCTATATTGCCATCTTCGTTCCCATCTTCATAAAATAAATCTACACATACCTATATACATTTGAAATTATTTGCTTTCCAATAAAACACTTTTTTCTTCTAATATATTTTTTTAAATTTTTACACGAATTTGCGTGCTTTTCTGTCAAACTAGATATTTTAAGTTGGTAACGCTTAACAATTTCAACTAAAAACAATTGTGCTACACAATACAACAAAACAATTTGGTAGTGTGAAAGTTGGGTCGACTCGTACACAACCAAACTGAGTTGAGTTGAGAACGACAATAGGTGCATTAGTTTTATATGAACACATCAGAGGTCAAATAGTCGAAAACTATGCGTTTCGGGGAATATTACCACATTAAATGTGGTAATATTTTCTATCGCCCTAAGTAATTTTTTATTTTTATTTGGAGGTGCGTACGTAATCTAGATTTGTTCCGAATTTTTTTTTTTTTTTTTATTCATGTCGAAAAATAATTTCATTTTGAACAAATTCTAAAATTTGGTTTTTGTTTTAATTTAATACCTCGTAAGTAAGAAAAAGCTCCTTCGACTTGCAAAAGGCAGGTAATGCTTTTTTGTCCACACAAAACTCTTTACCTTACTGTTCTCTATATTTATTATGTTTAATTCAGTTAATGATCGAAAGGTTGAAAATAAACAGTTGTTGTAGAAAATATAAAATATATACAATAACAAAAATAGAAATATGTTAATGGATGAAGTGATACGAACACGTCTAGTTTAATCGTTTGAGAAAAAAAATAGGTATAATTCTTCTATACATATCTGATGATATATTACCATATTCGATTATGTATTATTAATTAAACTCTGACTACATACTACTACTCACCACCTTTTCCGCAGCTAGATTGAGCTGTTGCTGTTGTTGATGCTGCTGTTGTTGTTGGCTTTGCTGTTGCTGTTGTTGAGCCTGTTGTTGCTGCTGTTGCATGGCCAAGAAAGTATTTGAAATCATTGTTGGAGTATTCCAACTTAAGGTGGTTGGTGTAATTGTTGAGGTGGTGGGCGAGGGTGAAGCACCACTTGATGATGAATTTTCACCATAGTAATTAGTTGCGGCTGCAGCATTATTAACTACGGCAGCAGCGGCTGAAGAGACCGCTGCTATAGCAGCTTGATTTTGGAATGAGGTCAATTGTTTATCCAAAGTGGCGGGTATTTGTAATTGGCGATGTGGTGTATTAACAGCCGACGATGCATAATGGGCAGGTTTTGGTTGTACAGCACTTGCGGCGGCCGCATGATGATAAATTTGTTGGAAAACAGGATTGTAGCCACTTATGGGTGAGGGCGATACGAAACTGCCGCCACCGGCTGCAATATTTGCCGCAATATTAGAATGTGCCTGCAACAGCAGTGACTGTGCACTCGAAGGTAAGTGTGGATGTTGAAAGTCGTCGGAGGACGTTGCACCACTTGCCGCCGGTACAATGCGATTGTAGGCGTAAGGCCAGGGACTCGAATTTGGGTCCATGGTGAGTCACGCTTTTTAATAAAAATATATATACACAATACACTGACAACTAAAAACAAAAACATAAAAAACAATATAGAATAAGAAAAAACTCTCATTACATAAAATTTAGAAAAATTTTCTCCAACTTACCTTTTTTAATATTATTTTACTTAATAATTACTCCGAAATTAGAAGAAAATTATAATAATTTATATATTTTAACAATAACCTGCCCGCCGTCTTGGCTCCCTTATTTTTTGTAAATTTTTTTTCTTGCTATCAACTTTTTTTGACGTTTTTCTTCTACTACATAAATGAAAATGTACTTGTCCTCCTCTTTTCGGTTTTTTTTGTGGTCTTTTTTAATATTGTATGATGAAGGTGTTTGTGTATGTATGTGTATCGCGTTCTTGTTAAATTGTCTATCATCAATCACGTCTATCACTTTTAATTGTCATTTTTTGCTATTGAAATTTCCATATTAATTTAAGATTGTTGTTATATTTTTTCATTACTAAATATCAAACACTATTTACACTTGATAATTATGCAAATATTTTTAAATTTTAGTAGCAATTTCGTTGTCATTTTTATAAAAATTTCTGCACTATTTTTCACTTCGTCTTGTCACAAAGCGCCATTTTAGAAAAATATGGCAGTCACAGAAAAAAGGAAGATATTAGCAGAAGTTAGTGTAAAAAATTGTGTATTGTCAGTAATGCTCGATGTAGAAACGGCCGCATGTGAAATTTATTGATTTTCATATATTAATTTAAAGATTTATATTGAATACTTTGAACTTAGTAGATCAACTATAATTAGTATTCATAAAAACTTGAAAAAGTAAATTACTTATGCCTTTTAACAAAACAATTATCAAATAAGCTTCACTGGGCATCACTTTTTAAGGTCAATACATGTATTACAGGGATGCCACCTTTTAAATGGGCGCCACACCTATTAGCTATCATATACATCTCATAAAACTACAGATTTTGCCAGATCGGCTAATAAAATAATCTTGGCAATAAATCTGTTTAAAATATACCACTTTATAAAATAACTCTCCTAAAAATTTGTTTGTTTTTTATAAAAACTAGATCGTACTTTATTAAGTTCGGTTTATTTAGAAAATTGTCTTAACCATAGTATTTTTTACATATAATCTTTATGTTGCAAGAATAAGCAGTGGTTTTACACAAGATATTTTATAGTTGGTTAAAGTTACATTATTGTCGTAAACTGTAAGTAAAAATCTTTTAAGGAAAATTTGCATTATAGTTGCTATACTTTTATTCAAGTAGCCAATGGCGAACAAATGCTGTGTTGATTAATATTATACCGGTTTATGTTAAATAATTGTATATAAGAATCCAGAAATATGTTAAATTTTGTTTAACATGTGCTTTCTTTGTTTTGGTTTTTCATTTGGTCGTTCTTACACCCATTAATATAGTTTAAATAATGCTTAACCAGCGTTACCATTGAGATATTTTCAAAATGGTTTTTGATGTAAAATGGGTATAATTGAGTACACAAAATGGAAAGAATTCCTTTTGTTGACTGTTTATTCAAAATTCAATTGCAAAATTCTATTATTAATACATAATCAGACTTATCGTGTTTGGCGTTTTTCGACCGAGTACTAGATTAAATACAAACACCAGATTCTTTGTGTACAAGTTCGGAAACAGAAAAAAAATTGTTGTTTGTGTTCGCAAAAAATACAATATGTTAGCCTACTGTTTTTTTTTATAGCTAGTTTTAAATGTCTTGATGTGGTAAAATTTTACTTTTCATCAGATATTATTTTTTTATATACATTTTAAAGGGTTATTAGACACGCATACTTGTCTGCAGACATGTACGATAGCATACCAAAACTCACTGTCTAATAGCATGTATGTCGAGTACGTCAGACATGTATGTTGATTTTCAAAAATTTTTGATATTCTGATGTCTGCCGCACACCAACATACACACAACATATATGTGTACTGAAGTATGCCATCAGCGTTCGATAGTGTAATAGCAAAACGCAAAGTATGCCATCGTACATGTCTGCAGACAAGTATGCGTGTCTAATAGCCCTTTTTGTACGAAAATTTAATAACTTACCTACTGTTTGTTTGAAAAAAAGTAATCTATTTGCGGATATCAGTATTATTAGTAAAGTCTTTTTATATTTTTATGTACTTCGTATGAAATTCATATTTCAGATAACTAACATCTAAATTCGATAGTTTATGTTGATCATAATTGCTTGAAAATAAGTGGGAACAACTATTTCTCAATAAATGTTCAAATAAATGTTTTAGCAGTCCACACGTGGACATATAGTGCTGGAAATAGAATTTGACAGTTGAGAACATAATTATTTCCAACTATATTAATTGAACGTGGAGACCCTAACGCATAGTGAATCGCCGTACTGTCAACATATTTGGCTAGTGGTAGCCCTGAATAGCTCAACATTCACCAGTGAATCAACCTCATTCAAAGTTTTCTTTTGCCAGAACCCCTTATTATTCTCCGACTTTTATCTTGGGCCGTTGCTACACGAAACAGATGTGATGAAAACTTCTACAAAAGAAGAGAAAAAAATTTATAAAACTTGAGTAGAAGAAAGACCAAAGACCAATAAAAACCACAAATAATAAAAAAAAAAATAGTTGAAAGTTAGCAAAAGTTTATAATATCTAATTTATTTATAGTCCAATTGGTAAGCCTTACAGAATATAATTATTAATATTGCAGATAATTTAAATAATACGCCCCTATTTCATTTTCTTTTGTTACAATATATAAATTTGATGTGTCATCACTTGCAATCAAAAGCTTAGAAGCTTCAGTTTTTCAATATGGATTTCGGAGATGATTTTGTTGCTGCTCCTGTCAATTCCGGCGATGAAGTGGATCCCGCTGCAGAGTTTCTGGCTCAAGAGAAATCGATTTTGGGCGACTTGGAAGCTGAAATCAATGCCAATTCTACTGTAAAGCCATCTGCAGGAGGTGATGATCCTGCTTTGCTAGGTGGCGACATCAATGAATTAGCTGGTGGCTTAGAGTCTTCTACCGGTTCATTCGAAATGATTGGAGGAGACAATAATGATGTTAATCCTATTTCTGGACCACCACCATCTCGTATTGAACCTGAAAAAATAAGAAAATGGCGAGAAGAGCAACAACAACGCCTGGAAGAAAAGGATCGTGAAGAAGAACGTAAAAAGGAGGAGCTGCGTGCTCAAGCTAAAAAGGAATTGGAAGATTGGCTAAGACAAACCGAAGAATCAATTGCTAAAACCAAATCTGCTGCTCGTAGTGCTGAAAAGCAAGCAGCTGCCTTAGAAAATGGCGGAGCCATGGAACCGGGTACTGAATGGGAACGTATTGCCAAATTGTGCGACTTTAATCCAAAAGTCAATAAGTCTGGCAAAGATATATCACGCATGCGATCCATTTATTTACATCTCAAGCAAAATCCCATTCCTATTAGAGCCGAAAAGGATTAGAACAAGCACGACATTAAAAATTTTGTTCTTTACTTTATTAGTATTTAAATGAATTCATTACTTATTTTTTATGTTTTATTTTTTCAAACAAAGTTCCATTTAATTTTGAAGTAACCACTAAAATAAGAACTACTCTAAAAATAAAAATTATAAAGTACGAATGTATGAAAAATGTATTTTTTATTGTATGTATGTATATCAGAATAGGATTTATACTTATCAAATCTGAGAAAATTACATGGTTTATTTTTCTTCTAGCATCGCTAGCAAAAATGATGCCCCTGTTAAATAGCAAGCGCCAGGATTATTTACAATGGGACGATTATTTTATGGCCACAGCAGTTTTATCCTCACAACGCAGTAAAGATCCCGTTACTCAAGTCGGAGCTGTCATCGTTAATGATGAAAATCGAATTGTGGCCATTGGTTATAACGGGTTTCCCAACAAGTGTGAAGATGATGAATTTCCTTGGTACAAAGCCAGAGATGTTAAAAATTCAGGAGACGATTTTGATCCCATTCATGATAAGAACATGTTTGTTGTTCATGCTGAAGCAAATGCCATATTGAATAAAAATTGTGTAAATCTGAAAAATACACGCCTCTACACTACACTATTTCCATGTAATGAATGTGCCAAATTAATTGTACAATCGGGTATATTGAAAGTATACTTCATGTCTGACAAATATGCCGATGATCCAAAATATAGGGCTTCACGTTTGATGTTTTCTAAAGCGAAAATTGAATGTTCACGCTATATACCGTCGCAGAATAAAATTGTTATAGATTTTGAGCAAATATTAGAAGATGATTTGAATTTAACAGAGGAATTGGAAAACATAAAAATATAAAATAAATACAGTTGGGTGGGTTACAGGGCAAGACTATAGCATTTTAATATGCTGTACATTGTAGTTTTTTCGTACGTTTCTTTTTAAATCTTAAGTTAGAAAATATGGGTTATAAAATTATGATTAAATTTTTTGTTCGCTTATACAATTTTTATTCGTTTCAATGTATGTACATATGTCTGTATCTATAGTTTTGTTTATTTTTTGTCAAATAAAGCGAAAATTATGCTCTAATTACGATATAAAAACAAAATAATTGTTGAATTTATTTGATTACTGTTACTAAGAAGGTAGTATTGATAAATATTAGTCTGTCATAAAACAAGAGTAAAAAGTGGAAAAAAATTACAAAAAGTGAATGAAAATATTTTATTTTATAAAATCTATAAAAGGACATTTAGAAAAGAGTTTCAATACAAAAAATAGAACTTATCAGTTTTCCGCTTCGCATAACGTGCATGTGGTATACTATAATATTTCGCATACGACTAAATATTTATCAGGTGGGCTATGAATCGAAAATATTCTAGATTTTGCATTCGAACGGTTTGGTTTTACTTCTTTAGCTTTCACAATTTTATCTAAAATACATATGTATCTTATGTATGTACATAGTTACGTAACTCAAGAAGAAAATTTGCACTTTTTTGTCGTTCCTGAAATTATGTCTCGAAATTTTTATACTGCTTCTGTTATTTATGAGTGAAATTAAAATTGCAAAGTTTTTAGTCCAGTGCTTATTATTAGGAAAATTATTTAATTTTCTTTGTTTCAAATTTCGTACTAACTTTGTCTGCGATTTGTTATCATAAATTTGAGATTAAAACATTAATTTATCGCAAATAGTTTCTATACATACGAATTCCAGTCAGGTCCAACAAAGCTCTTTTGAGAGTGGTGGTTCATATGATGTGTTCATTATGATGTGTTCTGCTCTGCATGTTGAATTTTAAGTTAATGTTAATTTTTCCGTGTTCTTTGGAATATTGTCCATGTGTAGTTCTTTCTAATAAAATTAAAACCGTGAATTTATAGTTTTGAGAGTATGAAGCTACGTTCACATTTATCAAATATTTGTCGAAAAAAACGTAACCAAGAAAAAAACTAATAATTTATTCCCTTTAATTCCAATATTTTTTTAATTTTGGGTTCGAATTTTTTAAAAACTGTATAAAAATACTCTTTTGGAGAAGAATTAATTTAATTTTGTAATATAAAAATCGTGTTAAATGACACTATCCCTAAGCAAAACTATTGGTTACGTTTTTTTTGGGCAAATATTTGATAAATGTGAACGTAGCTTGAGTATTGATGATGCGGCATCAGTAAACTGAAAAACCACAACTATTTGTTACGTTGATGAAATTTTATGCTGAAGGTTCGTAAAAAAATGTAACGTATTTATTTTCTCACTGGGTTACAATTCAAGAAGATTTTGGTTTCAAAAATTGTTTTGCTGTGGCAACACTGCTCTTCAATTCCACAATTGATTGCTTAGCATGTTATTAACATTGAGTTTTATGTTATTTTAACATTTTATATTGTGCACAGCGTGTTAAGTTATTTTTAAGACAATTGGAAACTAACAGTTAAAAAAACGAAAACAGAACATTTCTTTAATTGTTACATAACAAAAGCATACATACATATGTAATATAGAATATTAAAAAATGTTGAAGGTTTATTGGCTATAGTTCTCGATTGGCCCATTCACTTGCATATAATTGCTCATCTTTTCATATTAAGCTGCTAGCCACAATTCTGCTTCTGTAGTTAAAAAAAAAATTAAAATAAGCTCTTTGCACCGTGAACACATTTATATGTTGATTATCTGCGTATACTTACACAACATACCCCGTTTATACGCATTTCTTATTTGCAAATAAAACTATTTGCAAAAACTTAACTCACTGTTTATACGCAAATAGCATTCAGAAATATTTTTATATTTTTTGTAATGACACGCAGTAAATATATAGTCATCTGGTAGCATCACACATCTTATTTGCAAATAGCTAGTTATTTGCAAATAGTTTTCGAAACATTTTCAGTTACAATAAAAAAGTAATACGGCAACGCTTTCCACTCTTATTTGCAAATAAGAAGTGCGTATAAACGGGGTAACAGTCAATGAATTCATAATACACCTGGGCTTTTGTTTTACACGGTATTTATTCAAATCGTTTTCATACATATTTGCATACACGATTTAATTTTATATGTTTCTTATCATTAAGCTTATTTTACATAAATCATATATTGTGTTTTCCTAATTTTACTATTAATAAATAAATAATCAATTAAATTAATAAATAAACACACAAATTTTTGATATGAGAATAAAAGAAAATTAAGTAATGTAAGATGACAAAAAATAGGGTTTGAAATTAATTTAGTTACATTGGGTATTGGATGTGTGTAGCATGCTGGTATTGGTTTGCACCAAATGGTTGCCAGATTATTGGCTGCGCTGACATGCTGGCGTTTTGCTCCGGCTGAAGCTCGCCGATGGGGGGGGATCTTGCCAATCTCTCCGGTAACTACCAGCTACAAAAAAAAATCATGCCAGCTTTGCTCGCAGATGGACGCGAGTAAATAAAATTTTAAATATGTAGGAGCCCGAAGCGAGTTTCCTTAACTCCCTACCTACACTCACCATAAAGTCCTCTGGCTGATGGTTTGCCAGGAACTATTCCCACCCCTTTTGAGGCTATTCAACCTCACCATGGCATCCTTAAACGATGTTTGATGCCCCTAATACGAAACCCTTTTTGTTTCGTTTACATTTGCCCCTGTACTTACCGCGCTAAATTACTTCACTCCATTATATGGAAAAACTAAACTTTTCAATATAAAAATTCAAATATAATATACATATTTATTGTTAAAAAAAATTCAAAAACAAATAAATATCAATCAAAAAAAATTCAAATAAAAATTTAATTGTATTAAATCAAATCGATATTATCAAAAAAAAAAATGACAAATTTTAACTATTGCAAAAAAAATAAAAAAATTTCAAAAATA
Organism: Lypha dubia; assembly: GCA_947311025.1. Lineage (NCBI taxonomy): Eukaryota > Metazoa > Arthropoda > Insecta > Diptera > Tachinidae > Lypha > Lypha dubia. Next base: position 6,435,458 of record OX371263.1, read on the forward strand.
ATTTATTTATATCAAACAATCCAAGAAAATTATGGCCGAACTGCCTGTCGCGTTAAACATTCACGGTCTTATTGTTCGTGTGCTTAATACGCACTTATATATATATATTTATTCTTTTAAATTTCTTAAGGTAAACACCTATTGTGGGCAACTATCCCTTTAAACCATCTTTATACTTCGCCGTATCCTAGCTTTGAGCTCAAACCTGGCGCGACGGAACTTTAACCAAAATATAAGGTATTATATACTCTCACAAAAAAACTAAAACAGTGTTCACCTTCTATTATTAAGAAATAATATATATTTACATACAAAATTTGTCAGTCACTGTCTGTCTACTGTACGTGTCTATGGCAGAATACCTGGCACCTTATCTTCCCTTCTAAGCAATCAATCACAAGCAGATTCCATCCTGGTTTTATTTGGGCGATGATACTCTGTTCCCACGTTGGATGTGTTGCGATGATGAGTTGTTTCTTTATTTTAAAATGATTGGTTTTAAATTTCACAAAAAATGTACGTAATATGTAATTGTTTCTTGCATTATTTTGGTATAATTTATCAATAAATTTCATTTGCGTTATACCAATATTATTGTTCCAAAAATGTATTAATAAAAAAATGTTTTTTTTTTTTTTTATTTATTTTTCTTGTGTATGGTTTTAAATTTATAAATCATTAACTTATCACCAAGTTTTTCTTTATATTTTTAATTTAGAAATTTTAACACCAAGTTTCTCTCAAACACACATCATCCTCCGGCAGTCCAAATCAAAAAAAGCCCCTTTCTTACATTTTTCAGCACGAACATCACCTTTTTCGCGCCATCCTAAACCCCCTATTTTCTCCATCTTTTCTTTTAATATCAAAACTATCTAAACCCTAACGCATTCCTTAAATTTTTTAAAGGAAAAACAAAATACTAACATTCCTTTCTTCAACACAAACATAAACATACACACAGCTGTTATTCTGGTGTTGCCACCTTTTTCTTAATTATTTTTCTTTTACAACAGGGTGCACATGACAAAAACCCAACCATTCCTGTAGTCCCTGGTAGGACACAGGATGGGAGGGCGTGCCGCCTATTGGTTATTTTTTTTTTCTTTTCTTTGGTGATTTCTCAATTCGCCTTGGTCAGCCAGTACCTCTACGGCAACACTGACTTAAAAAAATTTCATTCCTGGCAACGCTGACCTGGATCATGAATGACCAACAATTGAATGAAAAAGCGAATTCGCCGTATGTGTATTCTTCACGTTGGCATTCCTGCAGTTTATTAATATGGCGATTTGTGTTGTAAAAAGGTAAGTAAAACATTAATTTACTATAAAATATAAAAACAAATTTTTATTGTATTAATTAATGTTTAAATGTTCATTTTCAGAAGCTGGATTTCTGCGTTTAATGGAAGATACGGGTAAGTGTTAATATAAATAGTAATAACATTTATTTATATGAATGCATGTGTGTACATACATATGTATTAATAATAATTCTAATTATAGGATCTGGCGTGGAATATCTTGGACCAGGAGCAGGTAGCAGGTGAGTCAAATGATTATTTGAGTGTTTTTATATATATATAGCATGTTCGTGTGTATTATTTAATTCCTTTATTTGGAACATGCTGATCAATTTTCATTGCAGACTCCCTGGCCGAAAATTTTTCCGCCGGCATTTAGCCGTACTTGAAATTTTGTAAGTTGGAATTTTTATGTCATTATTATTAAACTATTTAAACAACTTTATAAAAATGTATACTAATTAATGCTTCCCTCTTCACAGGTAATAAAAATTCAGAAGGCCTATGAAGTGGAAGGTAAATCTATTTGGACACTCGGGTTTAATTTAGGTCCACGAACATGTACCAGGCAAATTTATTAAATATATATTATTTAAATTAAAAGCTATTGTAAAGTCTTTTGTGTAAATGCTTTTCAGGATATCTACTTATGCAGCCTGCAACACTTAAAGACAGATGTCCCTGGAAGTTTCATCTATATATATAACTCAATCGAATACTTCAGTTCAACAAAAAAAATATTTCGAGTGAGTAATATAACAATTAGCTTTTTACCAATATTAATAACTATTTTACAATATATATATATATATATATACATATATACAAATACGTATCCCTGTACTACATGACTGAATCGTTGGCCGAGTTGTCAGTCGAATTTGGCAGTGACAGTAAAATCAAAAAGCTATGATGAATCAAACCATTTTTGAAATTTACTGTGCATTGCGGCTATTCCTCCGACCAACCGTCCACCGACTGTAGTATCGATTTAATTCAGAAGCACAGTTCATATACATACATATATATATTTTACTATCCCTATTGTTCTATATATATATATGTTCATGCAAACAAAACAAAACTTTAATCGTAGGCCAAAATCTCAGTGCAAATTTGGCAGTAACAGTTAAGTACAACTTTGTGCTAGTGCACATTTTTTTACCAATACTGTACACCGCGGCTATTTCACTGAGCAATTGTCCCCCGACTAAAGCTTACTCCTGTATAAAAATTTTTATTAACCTATTACTAAAATATGCAATAAGATATTACTAGGCTATCAGTAACGTTTCTGTCCAAATACATCCGCTATTGCATGCGGTATTAGCGCAGGGAAAATGGGAATATTCTTAACCGTTGAAAAAAAAAAAAATATAATAACTAAGATTGCGAATTACTTTCGTTGCCATGTATCTTATTTTCGTTCAAACCCTCCAAGAATGAACCGAGTGTAGAACATTTTATTTGAGTCCCTTTCACAGGCTGTTTTTAAACGTTTGTAACAAAAAATGTACATATTTAAACATAATTTTAAATTATGTAAACAACAAAAAAAAAAAAATGCTTCTGTATATAAACTATTTTAACATGGGCGCTCAATTGAACTCAACTTGCTGTAAGAACGGTCTCAGATATATGTTATTATGCTAGGTGACTAACGATTCTCAGTCCTTAATGGCAAAGTTCCGCAGGACGTTATTACGGAATCGCACTATTAGCGTGATGACGATTACAAAGTAGTCAGCTTAGAAACGTAAGCGTTATGGTTGAGTTCATAAGCCCTTTTACTATTACTTACTTTTCAACATGACTGTGAAAAGACTCAAAAGAAAAACTCACCCGTTTCAATCTCAGGTGTTTTTCAACAAAAAGATATCGAATAAAAAAATAAAGAAATATAAAACTGATTTAAAACAAGTTCCGAATCTAGTCTACACAGCACAAAACAAAATGTTTCCCATTTACGCTGGTGTTAGTGTTATTTGTGGAAATCCCAGGACTAAACCCACCAAAGATATTAACGCTACTGCTTCAAATCTTTGGCGTGGAATACCCCTAGAGATTTCCCTTGAAGGTCCTCTATATCATAAAGGCTATTTCCTATGGGTCTCACAATACGGCATTTTATAAATTTTCTTGCAAGTTTTGCATTAAAGCCGTGCTTAAAATCGCTCTGCTGAAAATTCCTGCGGTAGACCTCTTGTCCTGGTATGAACTTAACCAGCCGACATCGCGTATTATAGTTTTTCTCATTTCTGAGATATGCTTTATGTAAAGTTTCGCGCATTTTTGCTCTCGTAAGAGACATTTTCTCCGCTTTTGTGACACCGTCAAACTCTGGGTCACTTAGGCTTTTAAGTTTTCTGGCTAGTTGGTATATATTACCATGGCCAATCATGTTGATGCCAAACAAGGCAAAATACGGCGTGACGCCTATCGCTGACTGCACGGATGATCTGAGGGAAAATTCAATTTCAGACAAATGTCTGTCCCATTCAGACTGATCTTCCTGTAGATAAGAGCGTATAGCAGCTAGAATCGATTGATTCACGCGCTCCGACGCATTTGCTTGTGGTGCGTGTATCGCTGTCCGAACATGTTTGACGCCAAAAATTTTTACTAAATCAGCAAATTCTTTGCTGATAAATTGTTTACCATTATCTGACACAATTGTCTCCGGTGTACCAAATTTATGGAACACTTCGGTAATTAAAAACTTTACAATACTTTTAGCATTAGCCTTCGGCAAGGCCTTAAGCAAAACAAATTTTGTGAGGTGATCTAAAACAATAAATATGAATGAATTTCCGTTTTTGGAACGCGGATAAGGACCTAAAAAGTCTACAAATAGTCTCTGAAACGGACGTTCAGAAATTATTTCTGATCCTATTGGTGGTCGTAACGTAACATTTGTGGCTTTTGTTTCTTTACAAATTTGACAATTTAAAACAAAATCACGCACTTGAGCGTTTTGATTTGGCCAGTAGAAATACTCTTTTATTCGCCGAAGAGTTTTACCTATGCCTCCGTGAGATGCTTGCGGGGAGTTGTGTGACTTGTCTATAATGGCTTTCGTCAGTTCATGAGGAACCCATAGTTTCCAGGAGAAATCCTCATTAACGACTACTCCATCATAAGGTCGAACTCGTTTATAGGCTAAGCCATCAATTACCTTTAAATCCGGCAATCGTTCAGCATTTGCTTCTATTGTAGAAACAAGTTCTAAGTAATTACTGGACTTAAAAGCAATTGAATCGAAATCGACCAGCCCTTCCACTTCTGCTGAGACTTCATCCATTTCGTAGCGTGACAAGGTATCGGGTACTACATTTTGTTTCCCCTGCCTATGTTCTATGGTGAAATCGTACGACTGCAGATGTAGACTCCACCGTGCTAGTCGACCAGTAAGGTCTTTGTGAGACATAAGCCACTTCAGGCTACTGTGATCCGTTATCACCGAGAAAGGCATAAGTTCTATATAGGGCCTAAACTTCTTAATCGCCAGGACCACAGCCAGACATTCACGTTCAGTCACTGAATAATTCTTCTGCGCCGATGTTAATTTGTGTGAAAAATATGCAATTGGGTGTTCCTCATCAGAATCGTCCTTCTGAAAAAGTACAGCTCCAATGCCTACATCTGACGCATCACACTGAACGTAAAAATGCCTAGTAAAGTCCGGGTGAATAAGAAGTGGACTCGTAATCAGAGCATTCTTGAGCCGATCAAAGGCAACCTTTGCTTCATCCGAAAACTTAAATTGCTTCCCCTTCTTTAGCGTGTCAAAGATTGGGGCTGCAATGGTGGCATAGTCTGATATAAATTTTCTATACCAGCCTGCTGCCCCCATGAAACTCCGCACTTGCTTAGCTGTTTTAGGGTAGGCAAATTTAGCAATCGTTTCCACTTTGGCTGGATCAGGTTTTAGTTTGCCACCACCCACTATGTAACCTAAATATCGTAGCTCCTTAAAACAAAACTTAGATTTTGCCACATTGATGGTCAACCCAGCTTCTGATAAACTGCTAGCCACTCGTGACAACAACTCTAAGTGTGTCGCAAAATCTGGAGACACTATCAATAGATCGTCTAAGTAGACGAAAACTCTATCCCGAAGTGCTGCTGGGATCACTTTATCCATTAAACGGCACATCCTCTGGGCTGCATTACACAACCCAAAGGGCATGACCGTGTACTGGTAAAGCGGTCTCCCTGGCACCGTGAATGCAGTTTTCTCCCTACTAGACGATTCTAGTGGTATCTGCCAGAATGCGTCTTTAAGATCGACACTAGAGATGAAAATCGTATCGCCTAAGCGACTTAGCAAACCCTCAATGTGGGGCAGAGGATAGGCGTCCTTGATCGTTAGTGCATTGAGCTTTCGAGCATCCAAACACAGCCGATTCTTTTCGCCCTTGCGGACTAAAGTCACCGGATGGCTCCATGGACTCTCGCTAAGCTCAATGACGCCAAGATCAAGCATCCTATCAAGCTCTGCATACATTAGCTTCTGTACCGCCGGAGAAACAGGATAGTGCCGATCTTTCACTGGGGTTGCATCACGAGTGTCTATGTAATGCGTCTCTAAAACTGTCTTACCGAGACCTTTTCTGCTATAGCAGGGGAACAACGATATGACCCAATCTAATCTTTGTCGCTGTTCTTTTGACAGCTCATGAGATACGACATCTAAATTACTTTCAGTCTCTTCAACGAGACTAATTCCGTTTGTAGTTAAACTATCTAGATTGGCAAACATTTTAAAAACCTTCATAAAATCGATACCCAAGAATAACTCACGACTCAAAGTAGGCACTAAATAAAAAGTTATGACCTGCGTTGTTTGGCCAAAAGTTACCGGTGCTCGTACACGACCGACAATATTATGTGCGGTACCATCCGCCGTTTTAATTTCATTATAAAAACTGTGAACTTGTAGTTCAGCCTTTTTAATGAAATCTAGACAATTACGGCCTAGGCAAGTTACAGTTGCGCCACTGTCCAAAAGACCCTCAACTTCTACTCCGCCTACACTAATTCTTGTATACAGGCGAGAATCTCTTCCCTCATATATACTAGCGGCTGAAATTTCATGCCTTAGACGCTTGCGCAATCTATATCTTTCACGAGCTTTTTTGATACGTGTTGATATCGTGCCAAAAATTTTTGTTTTAACTTCATTATATTCTTTAATTCTAATATGAAGAGGTTTAATCTCTCTTAATTTCGGTTTCAATTCAGTACTATTTTCTACACGATTTCTATTTGCTAAAATTCTAACTTTACAATTTTCTGATTGCGTATTAACTGGGCTTACACAGCGGTCGACCGCGCCTCCCCAGTTCGAGACGGGTACCTCTGTTTGTTTCCCTGACACTTAGGACATTTTGGTGTTATGACATTTTCTTTACCACACCTGAAACAAAATTGTCTGGTAATGGGCTCAGGGCAATCAAAAAAGCTATGTCCAGCAATCTTACAATTCCAACAGGTGTATCCACTTGTAGACCGAATACCATCTACTTCAAGGTCTATTAGCGACAAATCCTCCTCTTCATAAGCGAGTTCATTTACCCGTTGTGGAAAATTTGGGCGCTGTTGGTACATCTGGCGCTGTTTAGCTAACAAATTCTCTGCTCTCCTTACCTCTCGGCAAAATTCGGATAAAGTTTTTGTCCTGACGGAAAATACCATTTGTGCTAACGATGGTTTCAGGTTACCACGCATAATATCCACCAATTGCTCCTCTCTATACGGACTCACTTGCTGATTTCGTAGTTTTATCACCGCATTATAGTATTCGTCAAATGATTCATTTGGCCTCTGTCTGCGGTTTAAAATTTGCATTTGCACCTGGTGCTCTTCTTCAAACTGACGATATTGAGTCAACAAGGCTTTTTCTAGTTCCTCCCAAACGCTAACATGTACTATTTTACGGTAGTCCCAGTACCAATCAAGTGCTGGGCCTTCCAGCAGGAGATGAAAACTACGCAGAATCTCTATGTCAGAGCAATTATAATCTCGGCGCAGAGCTCCTACCCTGAAAATAAACTCTTGCACGTTCATTGTTCTATTTGTGCCGTCGAATTTTACTCCCCATTTAGCTAATTTAAAACTATCTAGCGACTCAGGCTGACTAGACCTAGACATTGCCAAGTTATATGGTTGATTTTGTGTTGGCTGAAATACTGGTGCCGATCCAGCATAATATGCTTCATTTTGTTGAGGCAACTGACTCCGCGTTTGACTTCGCAAATCTTGTGGATATTGCCCCTGCGAAATATGTTGCCCCTGTGGCTGTAGTGGCATATTTTGTTGCCTGTGCCAAGCTGATTGTGTTTCATTTGGCATAAAATTTAAACTTTGTTGCTGTGGTAATGTTTGTTGTGTTGGTTGAAAAACATTTGATATATGTTGTGCAGTCGCCTGCCCATATTGCTGATCTATCTGTCCACTTACATAATGGGGTGCTGGAATCAAAGTAGGCATTGATTGCGTTGTTCGCACATATTGATTTATTTGCTGATGTTGTTGTTGTTGTTGTTGTTGTTGTTGTTGTTGTTGTTGTTGTTGTTGTTGTTGTTGTTGTTGTGATTGTTGTTGATACCCAGTCACAGCAGAAGGCCGGAAACCTACTGGTGGCTGGGAAACTGTTGGCAAAATTTGTGGCTGTCTTGGTGACTCGCCATTGACAATAGCTGTTGCTGAATTTGTTGCAATTGGTATTTGGTCACCCGCTGATACCTCGCGCAAAGCTTGTTTAAACTCTCGCAGAGCACTCAATATTTTATTGTCAACTTCTCGCATCCATTGCAGTTGACCCAAACTTATTGAGGCTTGAATAGCTTCATGAATTTGTGAAGTATTTTGAGCAGCTTCAACATTTATGTTTGCAGTAGCCCTCTCAGGTGATTCACCAGTACTGCGATTATGGGTACTATTAAATGTAGGAGACCCAACTACTTGTTCAGCACTGCTAACGCTAATTGACAGTTCTGGCGCGCTTGCTAGCACGGGATATAATGTACTAAATACAGTTGTTGTTGCTGTAGTGGACGAAGGATTTGTCACCGCAACCGTGGTAAACGTACTCGTGCCACAAGTGGTTACGGCACTGGACGTTGGAGTATTATTGGAATCAGAAAACATTCTACTGGCACTACGTGTTAATACCATTGAAAAAATAATGACCAAACATATAAAGCTACTCAGAAACAAGAAGCTAAAAAAAAGAACTTAATATTTCCTGACCAACAGCAGTAATTATATCTAAAACAAAGATCGAATTTTATGAAGCTGTTATGAAACAGAAATAAAAATGAATATAATATATCTAAAAAAAAAATATAAAATATAATATAAAAAAAAAATTATAAATAATAAGAAAAACAATATAAAATAATACAAAAAAAAATAATAACCTGCGACTCACTCTTCGACGCAGAAAATAAAATCAAAATTCAATAAATTTCCAAAAATTTCTATTTGGTGATTTTCACCAAAACAAAAATACAAAACTTGAAAGTTATATGTACACTTCTGTATGCGGCAGTTATCAGGACAAATGTAAAACAAAAAGGTATGCATATGTAATATTAATTTTAAGATTTTATGGTGTGTGTATATTTTACTAATGATTTTTACTTTTTCTTTCAGGAGTTAAACTAACTAAAACCTGGATGCAAAACAAAACTTGTATCAACTCTAACATAAATCTGTTGGACTGCAGCTTGAAGTCAAAAATAATTTGAATTGTATTCAAGGACTAGATTCAACAAACTCTGTAATGTCGATATTGCATTGGATCCTGATTAAAACAAGGTATAAGTATTAAACTCCAAGCTTTAGCGTAGTTATATGTATATAAAAATTCAGTTTCTGTCACATGCACCATCACTATAATTTTCTAACAACTCGAGCAATTAAACAATATCCAACTACATATAAAATAATAAAAAAATTTAAGCCTCAAGTTGTTAGGAAACCAATAGTCTTTGAATTCACAAGACCCCATGAGAAACTCACCCACGCATTATGTCGCAACGCGCACCAGGGTTCCGAGCCCTAAGTGTCGGGACTTACATAAGTGTGGGCGAGATATCTCATAATGCCTTAGTGAATTCATGATGATAACGCATGACAGAAAGTAAACTCAGAAGAGCACCTTTTCCCGACAAAGTAACGTCGCTACTAGTTGAGGACTCTTATTTAACTCAACTGGACCTACGCCCTTGCAAGGCAAAGAACTCCTCCTACTGAAACTCGCTTCGGGCCCCACGTTGGGCGCCATTTTATTGTAGCATGCTGGTATTGGTTTGCACCAAATGGTTGCCAGATTATTGGCTGCGCTGACATGCTGGCGTTTTGCTCCGGCTGAAGCTCGCCGATGGGGGGGGATCTTGCCAATCTCTCCGGTAACTACCAGCTACAAAAAAAAATCATGCCAGCTTTGCTCGCAGATGGACGCGAGTAAATAAAATTTTAAATATGTAGGAGCCCGAAGCGAGTTTCCTTAACTCCCTACCTACACTCACCATAAAGTCCTCTGGCTGATGGTTTGCCAGGAACTATTCCCACCCCTTTTGAGGCTATTCAACCTCACCATGGCATCCTTAAACGATGTTTGATGCCCCTAATACGAAACCCTTTTTGTTTCGTTTACATTTGCCCCTGTACTTACCGCGCTAAATTACTTCACTCCATTATATGGAAAAACTAAACTTTTCAATAAAAAAATTCAAATATAATATACATATTTATTGTTAAAAAAAATTCAAAAACAAATAAATATCAATCAAAAAAAATTCAAATAAAAATTTAATTGTATTAAATCAAATCGATATTATCAAAAAAAAAAATGACAAATTTTAACTATTGCAAAAAAATAAAAAAATTTCAAAAATAATTTATTTATATCAAACAATCCAAGAAAATTATGGCCGAACTGCCTGTCGCGTTAAACATTCACGGTCTTATTGTTCGTGTGCTTAATACGCACTTATATATATATATTTATTCTTTTAAATTTCTTAAGGTAAACACCTATTGTGGGCAACTATCCCTTTAAACCATCTTTATACTTCGCCGTATCCTAGCTTTGAGCTCAAACCTGGCGCGACGGAACTTTAACCAAAATATAAGGTATTATATACTCTCACAAAAAAACTAAAACAGTGTTCACCTTCTATTATTAAGAAATAATATATATTTACATACAAAATTTGTCAGTCACTGTCTGTCTACTGTACGTGTCTATGGCAGAATACCTGGCACCTTATCTTCCCTTCTAAGCAATCAATCACAAGCAGATTCCATCCTGGTTTTATTTGGGCGATGATACTCTGTTCCCACGTTGGATGTGTTGCGATGATGAGTTGTTTCTTTATTTTAAAATGATTGGTTTTAAATTTCACAAAAAATGTACGTAATATGTAATTGTTTCTTGCATTATTTTGGTATAATTTATCAATAAATTTCATTTGCGTTATACCAATATTATTGTTCCAAAAATGTATTAATAAAAAAATGTTTTTTTTTTTTTTTTATTTATTTTTCTTGTGTATGGTTTTAAATTTATAAATCATTAACTTATCACCAAGTTTTTCTTTATATTTTTAATTTAGAAATTTTAACACCAAGTTTCTCTCAAACACACATCATCCTCCGGCAGTCCAAATCAAAAAAAGCCCCTTTCTTACATTTTTCAGCACGAACATCACCTTTTTCGCGCCATCCTAAACCCCCTATTTTCTCCATCTTTTCTTTTAATATCAAAACTATCTAAACCCTAACGCATTCCTTAAATTTTTTAAAGGAAAAACAAAATACTAACATTCCTTTCTTCAACACAAACATAAACATACACACAGCTGTTATTCTGGTGTTGCCACCTTTTTCTTAATTATTTTTCTTTTACAACAGGGTGCACATGACATGTGTGATATGATGCTATCTGTTTTAATTACACAGTGCAGCACTAAAATTTTGAACCAATTGAGACCCCCAAAATCTGAAAGCTTATGATGGTAGAATAAACACTCTAGCTAGGTTTTGAATTATTAGGTAAGGTCTTTTTTTAATTCAATTTAGTAGTTTTCGAGTTGGGGTGTATTGTAGTACAATTTTCAATAAACATGTCTGATTCTTAAGTCTCTATCTCGTGAACTATTCGAAATATTGCTTGTCTCTTTTGAGTAAATTTTTACCTCTTAATTAGATCTAAAAACTTTGCCTTGAGATAAAATCAAAACAACAACAACAACAACAACAACAACAACAACAACATCATACTCAAAACAGCAAAACTGTCAAAAACGTAAAATTTCGTCATATTTTTCTATGGTTTTTAAAATTTATTTCAGAAATTGCTACGAACTCCATTTTGATGTATAGATTTAAAAAAATATATTGATTACTGCTTTATTTATATTAACAGATACGCAGATGTAGTTTGAGATCGTCCGTCGCGTTGTAATTGGTTTTGAAATGATCGTTGGTCTTCAGTTTGTGATCTCCTTTGAAGAAATTTATTATTGGAACGACATGGACGCCGACCTCCATACTTAAATTTTATCGAGCAGGTCATGGCATTACTTTCAAAATGAAAAAAAAAAAATCAGAAATTTAATGATTTGCATAAAAGCACCATAGTAACAGCAACAATAACACATTCATACGTATGATACGATGTACGTGTACAGAATGTGTAAAATCGATTGGTCGAAACATCGACTGAAAAGAATCAGGTCAATATTCAAATTAGAAAGACCGAATGTCATTGTACACACAAGACATTACGATACATGGCTTAGTAAATTTTCAATTGACAATATAAAATCAGAATATGGAAAATGGATTGCATTTGGTGATATTTGAATGGGAATATATATGAAGATCTAAATATCTCCATATATCCGGAACCACTGGGCTGAAACTTCAAATAAACCATTTACAGACAATGCCAAACGTACCCTACAATTTTGGTGGAAATCGGTCGACCCGTATCCGCAGTTAGTGGTGACATAAAAGTGTACACTTCTTTTTATATATATTCTATATAGTATATAAAAATGAATTGCTGATCGTTAGTCTCGGTAAAACTCGAAAACGGCATCGTAAATTGCAATTAGTCAAAGTGAGAAAAGTTCTCGCGAACTTAGCAGTAAAGTGTCATTATCACAAAAGATCAACATAAAAATAATCTGAAAGATAGTTAACAACTTTCATATTTATTCACGCTTTCAAATAATTCAAGACCAAAATTAGCCAAATCGGTCCAGCCGTTCTCGAGTTTTAGCGAGACTAACGAACAACAATTCATTTTTATATTAATTATATTATTATATTTCTATTAGTGATGTTACGAATATCAATTCTTAGTATTCTCGAATACAAATACGAATACGAATATTTGGAACAGTATTCGCCGAATACGAATACGAATACGATAATTTCTTTTAAGGCTTAGAGCCACATAATATTTCAAATTTAATTGGAAAAAAATCTCTTCCTTTGCATCAGTGACAATAAATTGAAAAAAAAACTGTCACACTACTTTAGGTATTTATCATTATTATGGCATTGAGATGCGGAATTTGAAGACCTCAACTGAAATTTTTAAACTATTTTACTTACATACTTTCAGACTTCGGTTTTATCACTCTGTATGCGCATTTAATTAATAATTCAGTGCTGTTTGAGAGAACATATTTTCGCAAAAGGCGCAGCCACCTGTGTCGGTGGATTTTCACATTTTAAATTTTAGTTCTGCAATTTTTGAAGTCTGAAATTCATCTACTGAGAATTGATTACTAACTTAACATGATATAAATTTACATATAAGACTTCAACTTTTAAATGATAGTTACGAAATATAATTTTCGTATGTTTTTTTAGAAAATTATTATCCTGCGTCAAAGATAAAGGTCCTTCTTACTTTAAATAAAAATTTTTAGAAATTAATATATTTTTGTACAGATGAAAAGTAATATTATCAGGCTCAAGTTCAGTTTTTATTGAATTAATGAAAATTCAAAATTACTAAGAGTTTTTTTATGTTGAAAAATATTATTATATTTATCCAATCAGTTTTTAGCAGAACGTATCAGTATCGATTTCAAGGCCGCTAAGTCTGTCACTTTTCACGTACAACACGCTCTTCATTAAGAGCATATCCCTTTGTGGTCGATATGCCAGTGAACCGCACTACGCATTACAGAGAGAATTCGTACTTTACCCGAACTGTTCGTATGTAGAATAAACTCCCCCCGCAGAGCTCTTTCCTGCCACTTTCAGTGTATTAAGGTTCAAATCGAATTTCCACAAACACTACTCCCTTTATCCTCCTTCATAAAACAAAACCTATTTTCCTAGTTCCGGCACAATGCTTTGCATACCTAGGGGTCATCCCTGAGTGCTGGTCCTAATAAAAAAAAAAAAAAAAAAAAAATACAAACTAGAATTTTGCAATAGCATTAAAATTTTTAAATTGCAAAATAGTAGTTATGTTTCATTTATAACTTCCCCTCCTCCAAGAACTGAAGCTGCACCCGCTGCTAAATGTATGTATGTATATGTGCATATATGTGCATGTATGTACATATAAAAAAGTTTTAAAACGTATTTTTTATAAATTTTATGTTTTCTGCAAAATGTTTTTTTTTACATTTACGAGCGCAATAATGTTCGAAATAGTTGAACGGAATTTTTTTATAAAAGTACTTACGATTTCTTTTGATTTTTCATACGAATCAACGTTCGAGGAGAAAAGCAGATGTTGAACCCAAATAAGTTTTCATTTGACTAGAACGCGAACGAACTCTTCTCTTCGACATCGTTGAACATGCATTGACTCAAGTTAAAAATAATTTGTTGATAATTTACTTAAATTTACGAAAAAAATTTCTTTCTAGAAAAAAACATATTATATATTTTTTATCTCAAAAAATTTGCAAAAACAGATAAATCGGACGATATGACAACACTGCGTATGAGTAACAGTTAAATTTTACAAAAATTCTGCAAACACGGATTCTAGCCATCCATACAGCAGCCATTCAATATGTTAATATAACATACTACATATGATTCTGCTATGTTATTATTATTATTACATACATACACACATACATACATACATACTTTGTTTTGAGTTTTCATCAAAAACAAAAGTCATCTGTTAATTTTGCATTTGTTTTCTTTTCTTCCTTTTATATGCTACTGTTATCCATTGTTTATTATTATGGCACTCCGTCCTGTTGTTGTTGTGAAAGTATTGTACATACATTAAAATATATTTTATGAGATGCCCCATGTTTTAACTGTTTGTTTTGCTTTCTGTTACGTTTTCTTTCTGTTCAATCTATGCATATACTTATGTATGGATGGATGTGTATGTACATGTATAAAATATGTGTGTTTTGGACTTGTTCTTAAACTGAAGGAATTTTTAGTTTTCCATGAAACGTTTAAGTAAACGGTTGTATTCTAAACGAATTTTTATGTGAATTAACGGTAAAAAAAATTTGTTTGTTTGTTGTGTTAAAAAAAACTTACATATATAGATACGTATGTATGTATATACAGAGAGAAAGTGAGAAACAAAAATTTTAATGTGTAGGTATTATTAGTGACATTTAATGTTTTTTTTTTTAGCAACAACGTGATATACGAAAAAAATAAACAAAACTTTTGTTTTGTGCAATTTTCTTAGAGAATATACTAATTATAGATTTTAAAGGAATTTGTTGTTTAACAAATTGTTTTTTCATTTAAAAATAAACAAAAAATATTGATTGATTTAAAGATGATGATAATTTTCATATTATTTTACCGGTCGGTCAGTGGCTGTTCTAATTGTGTTCGTTTTTAGGTTTTTTTAAATTATTAATGCTAATTTTGGTTTCAGTTTGTGTTTAAAAATATTTTTAATTATGTTAGCTTATGCATTGCTACAATTTGTTTTATAGGTTAAATAAAATCAATTAAGGATAACAAAAAAAAAAAAATAAAAAAAATAAAACACAAAATAAATTTCATGATTATACTTGTTTGGGTGAAATTTCTTAATTTGTTTGTGAAACTATTATTAGTTCTTATTTGCCAAGAAAAATAAAGTCAACGTTTCGAAAAATGTGTTAAACAAAAAAGGAAAATAAATGTGAAATTAAGAAAATATCTACAAATAATTTTTTGCGCAAAGTGTTTATATGCGAATTATCATTTTTTAATGTTTGTTTGCTAAGTGTGTGACCGGCATCCACCCACGGCTAAGATATTGAATTTTTCTGATTTTTTTTTTTAGCGGCGGCTGCTTCAAGAGTTTTAGAAAATAAAAGGTAAGTGTGTATTGAATTAAAATCAAAAGATGTTCTGCCAAATTTGAGAAATTAGCTATTAATTTTTATAACAATTGACACAGCACATGCTTATGAACATAAAAATTTAACATCATTAGAAACGCTGTTTTAAGAAATGTCACCATATGTAGGGAAAACAATAAAGTTTCTAGAAACTTTGCTTAAATTTAAAGCTCAAAGCTTAACTGTCATACATACATACATACATATATATGTAGGTACTCAATCCGTTTTGAATATTTTTATCAGCGATATATTTCGAGTAACTTAATCAAATTCATCAAATTTGACCTAATTTTTCAAACCCAAAAAGGCGTTCAATAAAATTTTTTTTTAATATTTTCGAATATTTTTTAACCGATCAAATACTTATTTTGTAGAAATCGCAATTATTTTTTAAAGATTAAGAGCTAAATTTTTTCTTACTAAACATGATAATAGCATAAAAATTGCCATTCGTTAGGCCGTGTTACCTTTGTAATACATTTTTTTTAAAATAACTTTTCTTCTAAAATATGCTTTATAAAGCTACTTTGCAGAAATAAACATAAATTTTTAATATTTTGTAAGCCGAAAGCGGTAAAATTGTCTACTTATTTTAAGTTTTAAGTTTTACCTTTTGATTGACTTAAGTTTATTTTAATAGTTTTTTATCCGGTAATACTCAAAACTTTTTCTTGATTGAATCAAAAATTTTAAATTTCAATAATTAAAATAATTATCTCCTAAAATATTAGATGTTATGCATGTTACTAGCAAAGTTATTTCATAGAAAAAATAGTGCTAATGAGTGGTCAAATTCTTTGAAACCAAAAACAACGTTGCCTCTGTTTAAATTTCTCATACTCGTGTGTATGAAACATTTAAAGCCGAACTTTGAAACTTTTCGGCGTCATGCCCGTAAAGAATATGAAGCCTAAATTTAAAAATGCTTTTTTATAGCTGTTGGAAATTTTAGTATTTTTATATTAAAAGGTGCAGACTTTTAGCAGTTTTCTTTAAATCAGTTATATACGTACAGGCGTATGATTAATTTTAACTCTGTTTTGTCAAACTATATCAATTATACGCCATCTATATGCGATCTCTTAACAATTATATGTGACGCGCAAAATAGAAAGGGACCTAAGGGTAAAAACCGGTTTTGTTTAGGAGAGCCATTTTAAAGATTTAAATATGTACGTGTATCTTTGGTGTACTATCACTTTCATAAAACGCGCATATCCCTCGGAGGGAACACTTTTGGGGCATGGGATCGGTCTCATTCGATGCTCAGATGTTGTCCACATCAAAAAAAAAAAAAAAAAGTGAAAATTGATTTTTTACCCTTAGGTCCCTTTTTCTATGCGCTGTCACATATACATACATACATAAATGAGAAATTATTATTACTAGTGTGTACCAACGGTCGACCCCATCGACCGTGTTATACTCATAGAAAGAAATAAAATAAAAAGTCTCTTATAAAACAGTCATACAACAACCAAAACTACAATTATTTAATGATATATTTGAATTCACAAAAATAAAAATAAAAAAACGGTTAAAAGCAAAATCAATTTACTCAACTCTCTCATATTTTTTCCTATAATTCTCCTACACTTAGTACGTATAAATTTAGTTGTTGTTATATATCTCTTTCACCAAAAAGTGTAAAACACATGTATGTGTTGTTTTTTTAACTTATTAATTGTTTACTGGAAGAAAAGCTAAACATATAAATAAAATCGGTTATTAGTGGAACGCAAGATAGATTTTTTACGTCTAAAAATCAAGCGATCGACATCGTTGGATATCGTGGGTTAGGCAGTAAGTTTCAAAACTATTCAAATATGGCTAAAAATGTACCAATGAGTTGGCATTAGCAACCAACGAAATGCAGCATATACATATTTGTATGTATGTATGTGTGTATGTGTATTACCTAGCCCATAACAAATGAATAAAATTTTTTTAATAAAACAAAAAGTAATTATGATAGTATTAACAAATTTTTTTGGAAGCTTATGTTAGTATCATTGTTTCTTGCTTTTTTTTAAAAAATTTATTTCGTTTTGCTCATAAGATTATATAAGGCAACGAGTATAAAAGTGGCTTACCATATAAAACATGGTAAGATGTACCAATAAATGTCAGCAAAACATTCCAAAACCACTCGTTTGACATATTAATGTTTTGTGGCTTAACACACTTTTTCATTCATTGCCTCAAATGAGATTTTATTATAAATAAATTTGTTCCAAATTCCATTTGAAAATATCATGTTATTTATTAAGTCGTTAAGGGCAGAGAAAGACAATAATATACATATCTATGTACATATATATACATAAATAAATAATAAAATATTTAATAATACTACCGATTTATTATATCATACATTAAGGTTCATAATTTATGTTCAATGTTACATTTGTAGCGATTATAAACATATTTATGTATTGCTCTGCTTAAAAGCAAGAGTAAATGTTCATACACACACAAGTACAACGTAAATACGGGAAACAGCTAAATTAGAATAAAATCCATAAATATATTTATTGATTTGTTCTGTTCTTCTATTAAAGCAAAAACATTAACACCAAAAATCAGCAAATATCATACAAAACAGAGAACAGTTATTTGAGCAAAGTTAATAAAAAATAATGCGTTTGTCATTGATTGTTCAAGGCCATTTAAGCAGATAAATATTTTCTCTTTCTCACACACACACAAACATACTTACTATTGCATTTATAAACAGCGTTGCCAAGTCAGTAATTACCAAAAATAAAACTAAATACAGTATTTAGTTAAAACTGAATACCTCCATAATTCAAAGAAAATTTACTTATAAATATTAATTATTAATAGAGAAAGCAGCCGGCGATTACATGTTCCGTTTTTCATAATCTGTTGAATAGTAAAATATACATACATACGAGTATATTTAACTACAAGAATAGCAAAACGTGTTACAAAAAAAAAAAAAAAAAAAAAAAATTGGTAAATCACAGAGCCATTCTGTTTTGGATTTATCAAAATACGAGTGGCTGGAATGTTTAAATAATCAATTAAAATTCGTGAATTTCGAACTAACTAATGACTGTTTGATCTTGTAAATTTAATTTTAGAAAATACAAAGAAATTTCTTATATTCTCTTTCGGTATATAATGCTGGTGAAATACACATGTCGATATTCTTACTCATTAGTAACCACTTTGATAAATGATATAAATGAATAAAAAACACTGTTGATGTAGGTAATAATAATATATCTCCTCTCTTAAAAAAAATTTTAATTTAATTTAATTCAAACATAAAGCCGAGCAAACATTAATCAAAAATTAGATTTAAAATTTAACCTAACCATAGGTATATCGTTAGCTAAAATCCAAAACAACGTAACAAAAAAATATTAAAAATCGATTTTTTGATTGATTATAATGCATATATACTCGTATCATCAACATCCATGCCCCCACCAATTTTTAGTCTCATATAATATAAATTAGACATTTTATAAGCGAAAACCGAAAGTACGTAACTACTTATAAAGTACGTAACATATAACATATTTCGTTTCTACTGAAAAATAATAAAAATGTTAGTTACGTGGTTTTGGATTTCAGCTAACGATATTATATTTATAAGTGTAAAAGCAACGAAAATTTACGTTCTTGAATTGAATATTAAAAATCAATCATAAATTAATACCGTATACGAGTATATATTGTGCAACAAATGCAATTTTCATATAAAGTTTTCAAATAGCGATGATATGGTTTTGAAGTGACAATTCGGACATTTAAAATATGTCATTAGCTGTCATTTGTTTTTCATTGTATTCAGTAGTGTTTGCAATTTCATCATGGAGAGATATACTCAAGAACAACGTTTACAAATTATTCAGTTTTATTATCAAAATAATCGTTCTCCAATTGCAACTTTTCGTGCGCTTTTGCCATTTTATGGTCGTAATAATCGTCCATGTGTGCTCGCTATTCGTCGAAGTGTTGAAAATTTTGAACTTATATTTTCTTTACATAATGTTCAAGTGCCAATAAGACAAATAACCGCTCAAAGTAATGCAAATATTGCTGCCGTTCAGGCAAGTGTCCGTATCGGTCCGTACTTCTTTCGAAATGAAGCTGGTAACACCGTTACTGTCAATGGATAGTTGTATAGATCGATGATAACCAACTTTTTATGGCCGAAATTGGAAGAAGTTGATCTTGACAACATTTGGTTCCAACAAGACGTGCCACACAGCAAATGCAAGAATTGAATTATTGCGAGAAAAGTTTGGAGATTTGGAGATAGTGAATGGCCTCCAAGAAGTTGGAATTTCACACCATTACACTATTTCTTGTAAGGTTATTTCAATCTTATTAGAACATCTTATATAAAGTTAGTGTTGATATAATAATAATGTATTTACACTACGCAACTTTGTTGCATTCAACTCTTTTTCTTAACGAGAAAGACAGAGAGGATATATTCAACTTATACATTGTAACAAAGTTGCGTATTTGCTAATTTTTATTCTGATGTTATATGTAGGGAAAAATCCCTACTCGTAGGGATTTTCTTCCAAAAAATTACCGTAGGGAAAAAATGACAGATATGTTGAAATCATTAAAATGTAGGGACTTTTCAATAATGTGGCAAAAATATATTCATTTGGCAACCTTCTTCAATTTGGCCTTGGAAGAAATACAGCAAATATTACCCCTCAAATCAGAAATATTCAGAGAAATTGGGTTCTTAAACCCCGAAATTACATTGGAAAAAAAAGGAAAAAAAAATGAATTTTCATTTAAAAATATTTCGAAAATTATAAGAGTGGAGATCCTTTGAATTTATTTTTTCAGAGCAAGAAGTAGGTGATTTGTTAAATATGGACTTGGAAAAGTTTTGGAGTACAGTTAACAAAATGAAAAATTTTAATGAGACTTTCATTTTCCCCCTTTTGTCGAAATTAGCTACCTTTGCTTTATCACTGCCGCACGGAAATTAAAATTCAATTGTCATCGCATTTTTTATTGTACCAGCGCTCTTTACCGATTTAAAATTCTAAGGAAAGCTCTTAATCTTGTTTAAGTCAAATAATCCACATTCTTTGGCGTAAATAGCCATTGGCTGTCAGCTCCGAAATATTAAACAAACAATTTTTTTAATATCCTAGCATATTTCAAAAGTGCAAAATACATATTTTTTATATATCGCTTTTTTTTACCATTGAACTACTTGTGATTTTAAATGAATTTATGTATATCACTTGTTTTTATGTTTTTCAAATTTTTAATTTATAAAAAAAGACTGATTTAATAACTCATAATGTATAACAAGTTTAAATAAAACGTTTATATGTATATTAAACACAAAGATTTTATTTACATTGTTTGATATATGATTTTTGTAAAGACCATTTTTTTGACCGCGTAGGGAAAAATAGGGATTTTTCAAGTGCTGCGTAAAGACTTCTGAAAAAAGTGTATAACATCACTGTCTGGAACACATTTTTTTTTGTGTGTGTTTGTTATTTGTTAATTATTAATCTTTATTTGAAATATCAATAAGTGTTCAAATCTTAAATTTTGAAAATGTTTACACAATTGAATTAATATTTTTAAATTAAATTGTTTTTATTTACTCATTTCAATTTCTAATATATTTTTATCTTGTTTGTAATACATCGTCTTAGGCAACTCAGCCACATTTGTATTTTAAAATCGGCAAGTAAAAGCCAAAAATGAATAAAAATAATATAATGGAATTATTTTCTTTGCTTTTATATGCCGATTTTACAACTCTAATGCGGCTTAGTTGGCTTAGGCGATGTGTTGCAAACATGTGACTATAATATTTAAATTGAAATGAGTAAGCAAAACAATTAAATTTAGGTAAGTATTAAATATATTAATTCGATTGTGTTTCAGGGTAAAAATTGCTGTAAATAACGAGACAGAATTGATTATACACTCAAAGACATGTACTAAATTTTAGAAAAAAATTTCCTTCAAAATAGTTTAAAAAATTTCTATATGTAATTATAATTTTATGTAGACATTTAAATAAAAAAAAAATTCATTATATTAAGAAAATATCAAAAGTTCATAATGTCACTTAAATTTCTAGGAAATTTTTGTTTTTTTTATTTGCGTGTTTTATAAAAGTGAGAATATATTTTTTTACTAATTTTAAGAGCATTTTGTCAGCTTGCACGAAAACATTCGTTCAATTTACAAGCTCAGTCGTCTGTCTTATGGTTTAAAAATATATGATATTTGTTTATGTGCTTGTGAACAGACAAATTTGTTGTATCGTTATTTTGTCGTATTTTAAATGTCAGTTTAATGTTGTCAATTCATATGAGTAAATAGTTTATGTCAAAAAACAAATTTCTTTTTATCAAATAAAAAAAACATATTTTTATATTATTATTACGAATAAACGTAATTATTATTTGAACTTATTTATGATTTACATATGAAAAGTAATATTATCAGGCTCAAGTTCAGTTTTATTGAATTAATGAAAATTCAAAATTACTAAGAGTTTTTTTGTGTTGGAAAATATTATTATTTATATCCAATCAGTTTTTAGCAGAACGTATCAATACTGATTTCAAGGCCGCTACACCTCTCATCAGCGTTCAATTGTCCATCTTTACAATTTTCGTAAAGTGGATACTAAGTGAGAAGAATATCAACTATTTAACCAGTTTTCAACAGAAATAGAATATGAGAATTAATTTTTAATTCAATTTTTATTCTACAATGAAACAGTGCTGGTTAGTACGAAATTCCCTCATTACTGTTTGGAACTAATAAATAAACACTTTACGAAAATTGTAAAGATGGACAATTGAACGCTGATGAGAGGAGTAGCGGCCTTGAAATCAGTACTGATACGTTCTGCTAAAAACTGATTGGATATAAATAATAATATTTTCCAACACAAAAAAACTCTTAGTAATTTTGAATTTTCATTAATTCAATAAAACTGAACTTGAGGCTGATAATATTACTTTTCAAATAAAAAAAACATGAAAAGTGAAACCAGGTGTGGGAATTATAATTTGATGCGAAATATAACTTTCTTTTTTAGCGACAAGCAATTTTTATTAAATTAGTTTGAAAATTAAGTTGAAATGAATCATGTATATATTTATCATTAAGAAGAATGTATTTTCTGGTGTTACTTATCACATATATAAAATATTTTTACAAATTAATTTAACAAATAGAATATTCCCAGACCCGGCCTCAATATAACAATTGAAAAACATATAAAATTCAATCGTATAATTATAACACACTTTTGTATGAAAATTACCAACAACAAAAATACAATATTGTATAATTATACGATTAGACAACACATATGACGTTAATACGAGCTTGTGAATTGAACAATTATTCCTAGCCATGGCAATTTTACTAATTTTGAATAAACAAAGACAAACTTAGTATTTCCCAACATCAAGAACAGTTTTAAAGAGTTTCTGGTGAAAACGGCATTCGTATGACTTTCAATGGGATGCTTGATGATGTTAAAAGTGGATTCATGCATTCAATCTGACTACATTAATTTTCGCCTTAAATGAAGGTAGACGCAATTTTGAACTATGTAATCTTTTTTGGGATTGAGTTAAGTAATCAATCAATCAATCTTCTTATACTTGATTGAAAAAAAAAAAACAGTACTTATGCTTAGGATTGATTTAAGTACATTTGGTTGTGTTTTTTCTGTGTAATTCATGCAACAAATGTATACAATCATGATTTAAGTCTAAGTTTTAAAGAAAAAAAAGTTACCACAAACGACTTAATAAGCAGCCCCGTTCAAAATTTAACAAATTTAAATCAAATCCTTAAACATATTTATTATCGTGAGTTTTCGCACTTCTTTTTCGTATACGTTCTGAAACACCAGTATAGAAAAAGGTAAAATATGCATTTGATGTACTTGTTTTTTTATCCATTAATTATACCCTACACCAAATTTATAGGTTTGTTCTTCCGTGAGTAGCTTCCGCAATATTCAATTTGATTATGATGTGAAAAATATACATACATATGTATATAACAAATTCATATAAATTTAGCGTGGAGAATGGTATATAATGGAATATAGAACTCTTACTTTTCTTTTTATATTTCTGCCAGTTCACGATTAAATTCGTTGAAAACTTTTATGCTTTCAAGTGATTTTGTTACATTCTTCTTTCATCGTTGAATGAAAAAATTTGGTGAAATTGGAGTACAACTGAAATAAGAAATAAAATTAATCGTGTTTGTCATGAGTTTCACATCCGTGTGAAAGTGAATCTTTTCCGAATATTTTGGTGTCCTGACATTCACTTCCGAACAATTTTTTCGTTTTACTTTCGACTGCACTAAGCTGTGTGAAAGCAAATAGAATCTCATTTATTACACAATAAAACTAATTTAATTTAAAAAAAAATCTTTTTTGAACTTAAGTTTGATATCTTATTTACCTAATTCGGAAATAAAAACCAATATATGTTTGATAATACTCGTAACACATGGAAAAGGAGATTTAAAAAAATTCCCACATTAGCCACCAATCGAGCAAAAATATTCGGAAGTATGCCAGACAACAAATATTCAATTTTGTGATTCGGAAATTTTCATTCTAATTGTAAACTTTCGGAACTCATGACAGACACGAATATGTTACCTATACATACTATATATTATTGTTTGTTCTATAGACACAAAGAATAGAAAAAAATGTGCTTTCGTGTTCTATTTTTCTATTGATATGTATGTTTTAAAATCCATTCAACTAGATAAAATTGTATGTACGACGAGTATGTGTTATTGTAGAAAATGATTTGATGACCAAGACTTAAAGGGGGAAATATGTATGTATGTATGTAGATATGTATTTTAAATATTTTTCGCTTTGTGAATTTTTTTAAATAAATGTTTGTCAGCATGAAAAAAATTTAATTTGATATGATAATATTGGAAATTTGTTTAAAGAAAGAACATAGAAAGATATTAAATTACAATAAGTCAAGTGTAAAATGTTGTTTAGGTTTCAACAAAACCCATAATAGATAGTAGATGACACAATGAAAAATACATCAAAAAGATAGAGATGAAGTACAATTTGTTTTATAAGAATCAGGTAAAGAGCTTAAAGGTTGTAGATTTATTGCTAAATTTTCTACGCAACTGGAACACACTGGGGCCACTCCTTAAAATAATGGTATTAAATCTGTATATTAAAGCCCACTGTAGTGCTATTCACTAACTTTTTTACAATACTATAATCGTATCCTTAAAATATATATGACAATTTTCGTATTTGCTATTAAGTAACACTGTTAATGTTATTCGCTATCGTTTATCGTTTAACATCCATAATACGTATTTAGATTGTTATTAAATAGATAAGATTCAGCTGTTCAACAGTAGCAGATATGTAGGTTATGCCAAAATCTAAAATGTTATTCTACAACAATATACGAGTACAATCTTACAGAATCTTTTATGTTTGTATAAATAATAATATATACACTGTATAAACATGTTTCTTTAAATTAAATGTAAAAACTCATTTCTATTTTTTCGATTCCTCCCTCCTTCCTCCGCATAATTTAACACATCAGCCACATGATATCAAATTTAAATCATGTTGTTAACAAAAAGTTAGTGAATCGCATGAATGTTACTGCCAGCGATAATAAATGATTTACTGAAAATTTTTAACAGTTATCAAAAATTATTAACAGAAAAGGTTTATCATTTAGTTCTCAACGAGAGAGTGTAAAAAAAAGCAAAAAGTTGAGAAGAAAGTGAACAGATATGCATTTCGCAACATCACATCGCAAATGTGTGTCCAATATAGAACACCACTCTATACCTCCAGGAGCTACTCTCCCGTGGGGCTTACCGGCACCCGTGGTAACAGTTTAGGTTACTGGTAAAGCCTCGAAAGAAAACCCCTAAGGATTAACTTTATATTGACTTTAGTCTTGAGGGAGATATTATTTTCCCTTTCACCATCTATAAGACTTACATAGATTGCCTACTTCCTTTTCCTACTTTATAAGTACATCCGTTGCTCTGTTATTTTCAGAGATTCGGTAGTATGTTTAAGTTTTATGGGTAATTGACAAAAGCTAAT
Source organism: Lypha dubia (assembly GCA_947311025.1). Taxonomy (NCBI): domain Eukaryota; kingdom Metazoa; phylum Arthropoda; class Insecta; order Diptera; family Tachinidae; genus Lypha; species Lypha dubia. The sequence goes on from OX371263.1 coordinate 6,461,271, forward strand.
GTCTGGAAAAGAAAATCACCCTTTTTTCCAACAGGCAGAGCACTAAGGCGTGGATATCACCAAGATAACAAAACGTACCCCCGGAGTAGGGAGCGGGTGCTGTGCCTACATCACTTAAACAGTCCAACAACAATTATTACAATGCTACACTAATGTACTAATGCTGTAATTTGTATTTTGTTCTTGGAGTAACCCACCGTAAATTTCAACTCATTCCTTGCTTTAGTTGTGCAGATATGTAAATATTAATATTTACTTTGAATGGGTGATAAACTTGTCCTCTTCAATGTTAAACAAATAGTACATTTGAATTTCCTGGTCATAAGTAATACGGTTCCAAAATTTTAAGACGATCGGTCTTACCGTTTGGCTTTCCTATAAGGAACACGCAACAAACAAACAAAGAAATATACAAACACAGATTAATTGTTGTACAGTGAACTCGCAGAAACGTGAACATCCAGTAACATGAACTATCCAAAAACATGAACATTTTTTTTTACATTGACAACTTAAAAACGTGAACAAAAGTTAAATAAATTCTCTAAAACGTAAACTTTTTTCCAAGCCTTTAAATTTAATTTTGTAAAAATTTTGGGGTTTCCCGCTGAAGAATTTTTGAAGTGAATATCCATCCACTAAAATCATTTTTATTATGTTATATAAAGCATTTGAATGAAATAATTTTAACAGACCCTTTTTTATTTTCAAAAATTATTTATTTTTCTTAAAAAAAGGTAGAATTCAGAAATAACCGCGACACACATGAAACGACCACTTTATTTATTTATTACATTTTTATTTAAGATATATTAACACAACTCCACACGCACATACATATTTCGTTAAAATAAAATTAAAACAATCTTCTATTTAACTGCGTAACAGTTCGTGAGAATAAAAGCACATGTGTGTTTATTTGTTAGAGTAAATGCATCGGTACCCGAAAGGAAGTAGTAAGCTGGCCTTCTGGAAGCTCTTATTTGTTATATAGAAGTCTTTATTACCCCATTCCGTAGTTTTCTTTTTTCTTTTTTCTATTTTATTTTTCTTTTTCTAATTTTGATAATCGTTTAAGTGAGTGACATTTTCTTAGTTTTGTTAAATTTTAATTAATTTTTTTTGCATTAATAAAAAAACAATAAAGTGTCTTTATTTAAGTGAACCAAAAAAATAGCACATTTTTGGACCTTTTTTATAAACTGCTCAAAAAAAGTTCTTTAGTTAAGAAATCACTATTGTCATGATTTTTTTATATCTCAAGATGTCTATCTTCCATTTCCATTTTAAAATTCTGCAATGCAAAAGATACAGGCTGCTGAATATCGAATTTTTAGTGCCTTTAAATAAATGAACCGGAGTGCATGTTTTTACAAACGTTGTACCTACACAAAATATACATATGAGTGTACATAAGAAAACCAACCTATGTAGAATATAGCAGGTAGGCCCTCCATAAGGACTTTCTGAGAAGGAAAACGAGCACTCGTACTGGATCTAAAAAAGTTTAGGAAGCCATCACAGAAGGCCTTATAAATGAAGACCGCTGGGTATCGTTTGACCCAAACATAATTACAATGGCGCATACATATGTAAACAATACTAAAAAATCGGGACAGTTATTTTAACATCAGAAAAAGTATTAAAACCAAACGGAAGCATTTGATATTAATGCTTACTTATAATGCGGCTTTTCCATGATACTAATTTTATATAAATTTATCTAAAGATTTACAAATAGTTGTACTTTATTAAAATTTAATTTTGTGATAAAATATTTAGCAGAATAAAAGTAGAATTTTAATATGTTTAGATATCTATTGTAAACCAGCATTAATTAAACATAAATTCAGTTAAGTGCGAAATGGGTTGGCATGGCCCTAACAATGTCTTCATTCGTTAAATATATAATTAATAACATATACATACATACATATATGGATATGAATGCCTTTATGTTTGTATATTTGTTAATGTGAATATTCTAATAGAAAGCCAAACGATAAAAGTTATCGTGGAAGTTCTGACATGCACATTTTTTTCAATATTGTGGGAAAAGCGCACTTTCCATTAAAAAAATCAATTGCGTGTTAAAAAATTTGTTGCGTGTTACTCTTGGAATAAAAGCATACATATGTGGGATTTCAAGAAAAATCCTTATGTTATGAGAGAAGGAAATTTAGGGGAGACGTATACCCCCAATACAAAGTATTCCTGTGTCTGCACAACTACAATAGTGAAGTTCTGCTCTCAAAATTTAATAAAAATTTATCTAAGAATTAAGTACATTTCTAAGCAGAACCTTGACAGCGTGTATGTACTCCCATACAAATAAATATACACAAGTATGTATGTATATAAATTTTTTTACTAACCGAGTACGTTTTGCTAGATTACTTTTCCATTTATTTCCAAACTAGAAAAATACACAAAGTGATCCTCAAAGTATGCTAAAGAATTGAAAGACAGAACATATTAAATTTTAGTTAGTGCTTGCGCATTAGAGATGCCATCCTTCTCTCTAGATCTTTAGGGATTGGTAAACTCCGAATTCCGAAATATTTTAATTAAAATTCTTATAAATCAGAACAGTTAAATTTGTTTATTTAAATATTTAGAAGAAACTAGAGAAACATTTATCAATTTTTTACGAAGGTAAATTATGAAAAACCCGATTTTAGGCTTCAACAAACTTAAAACAAATGGATTCATGAGGAACTAAAAGTGGTGTGGATTTGACTATAAAGTCTTTTGCGAATTAGGTCCTTCACCACTAAATATTGAGTTTTTGAAGAGGCAAGATTCACACTCTTATCCTCACTTATTGTAGTTATTTCACATATTAGTTAAAATAGAAAACTATTATTTGTTGTGTATTAAATATTAATTTCTCTCTCTTTCAGATGTAAGCATTCGTTAAAGATTTTTTCCTAGTTATTTTCAACATGATAAAATTCAAATATAATTTTCCAAATGCATGTTTTTCTATTAGGAATAATTGAAAAAAAAATAGGAATGTGTTGTACATCACAGTTGTTTATATAATAAAATAAAAAGGTGTATAAGGTAATAAAGGTATATAACATCCCAGCTAAAAAAGTATATATATCATTGGATACCAAAATTGAGGGTGTATGGTCCAGATATTACTCATACATATTTCATGTATGCATACATATATATTCTCATATATTCACTTATCCATGAACATAAATATATAAAACATACATGAAATACATATATGGAATCACATATCCTCAAGTTTCAGATCCAATGATATATGTTGTATACTTTTTTAGCTGGGATAGCACATTCCACAAACCTCTAGAGTATTAGTATCCACCTAGGAATGAAATGAGAAACACTGGAATAAAGCTCAACTTGAACAAAATAGACATTGAAAAATAATTAAAGTTCCAACCCATTAAAATGATAAAACAACTGTAGTGTACAAACTTTCATGGTGACTCAGCAGATTCAATTAATGATAAATGATCTTTAACCAGTATGATTGCAGCTGCCGTGGTGGCAGTGATGTCTAAGAGGTAAGCAACTCTGATGATGAGACTGTGGTTAGTCTCGAAACATCATTTATAAATTAAAATTAAATTAAATTTAGAGAAAACTAACTTAAGCCTGACAAATTATAATTTCTTTGATTAAACATCACTCAGTTCGAATAAAAGTTCATAACTTAATTGTAAAAATAAATAATTGAAATTGATAATCTGTAATTATGGTTTAATGCATTTTTTTTTATCAAAAAATCCATGTCCGATTGATCGAAAGTTTGCCAATTCAGTTTTGGTTGATAAAGGAATTTACAAGAATTTGATGGAAGTAACGTTCAATACATTAAATACAGATAAATAACAACTAAATTTTGAAAGTAATCAAAAAGAGTTAAGTTCAATACATATTTTTGTGATACACACCATAATCGCTTGAGTAAAATGATTTCCATAAACTGATATTTGATATTTGGTAACTTGGTCCAAGTAACATTCAATACATAATAGTATTAATGTTTTGGTGTTCCCCTACACATTGCAAAGTGAATAAGTATGTGTAGGTGGATGGCACACGATAAGTTTTGTCAAAAACTTATTATCTACAAAAAGCAAATTCATCATCAACTAAAAGACTGTAGGTAACGTTCAAGAAATAAAGCAAAGTAACGCTTAATACATTTTTGTAAGCACAAATTAGATAAATAATATTCTACTAGTTTAAGAACACTATCCTCCATCCATTTTAAAACAATAGAGATAAAGTAACGCTCAATACATTTTAGTATAAACAATTTAAATGGGTAGTATTTAATCAGATTAAAAAAAATTTCTCAATCAATTAATGAAAATAATGGGTACGGTTCAATACATTTTTATACTGTGGAAATCATTGATTACTTCATATAAAAAAAAGTTTACTTACCTTAATTGCAATTTTCCAGACCTACGCTATGCATTAAATTAAAAACAATTGAGATGAGTAATTAATTTCAACAAAACCCCCAAACTTAAGATAAACTTCTAAATAAATTACAAAATTGTGAGCTACGTTCAATACATTATTATTGCATTCGATCTATGATCGATTGATAAATAATTTTTCTGTATAATAATATTTTGTACGTTCTCGTATATGAATTTTCCCAAGCAACAATCAATACATTTTCATAAAAATTTTATGTATTTTTTGTAATTTCCAGTGTAATTAATATAAGAAAAAATATTTAATACTTTCGCTCTTTACTTTAATTTTTCAAAGGTTTTAAAGTTGGTGTTTTGTATTCTACATCAAATAATATCTAAGATATCTTGTTATATACGATTATGACGCAGATACGTACATAAATATATAATAAAATTATATATTTAACTTGTTTGTCAAGCCATTTTTTTAATTCACGGTTTTAATTTGTTTTATTTTGATGAAAAGCACAAAGCACAATGAGAAAGAAGTCCATTAGCGAGGTATATTTTTAAGTAAACGCATCTCCATAACAAAAACATAATAAGAAGAGTTAAGAAAAGAAATATCAACATTATTTGTTCTGTTATTGTACATACGCAAAAAACGTTATTAGCTACATAAACAGTGAAATATCATAAATTTGTGAATGTAACAAATAAAAAAGAACGACTTTGCAAGTAGCAGTGACTTGACAAATTTGGTAGCAACTGTTACTCGTGATTTTTAAGTAACAGTGATTAAATCACAGGTTCAGAAATATCGCTCATCTCTAGTAGGTAGCAACCCTTCTTATCAAGAAATACGAGTATATTTATTTGTTTTGTTTTTAATTGTCACATCAAATTTTTTTTTGTATGCGCAAGTGATTAAAAAAAAACAAGTTAAATACATAATTTTATTATATATTTATGTACGTATCTGCGTCATAATCGTATATAACAAGATATCTTAGATATTATTTGATGTAGAATACAAAACACCAACTTTAAAACCTTTGAAAAATTAAAGTAAAGAGCGAAAGTATTAAATATTTTTTCTTATATTAATTCCACTGGAAATTACAAAAAATACATAAAATTTTTATGAAAATGTATTGATTGTTGCTTGGAAAAATTCATATACGAGAACGTACAAAATATTATTATACAGAAAAATTATTTATCAATCGATCATAGATCGAATGCAATAATAATGTATTGAACGTAGCTCACAATTTTGTAATTTATTTAGAAGTTTATCTTAAGTTTGGGGGTTTTGTTGAAATTAATTACTCATCTCAATTGTTTTTCAAAAATAAAATAGTCATAGTAATTTTTAATTTTCATTAATTCAATAAAACTAAACTTAAGCCTAATAATAATAATTTCCCATTTATACATTACAAGAATTTACCCGTGACTTCGTTCACGCTACATGTTAATACAAACTTTGAGAAAAATAGCAAGGAATAGATTCGCACACACGGAGAAAAGAGATTAGTTGTGGGAACCGAATTTGTTGGTTATCGAATTGTGGCGGTTGCACCAACTGTCATAGAATTCGGTTGGTAACAACTACAATTTTCCCGTAGTACTACTGCTTTGCTAGCTATGGCTGTTGTAGTTGTTGCGACAGCCGAAAAACACCATGAAATCATAAATGGAAGATATTCAGGATTATTTGCGCTCATTTTTGTCCTGGAACATAATTGAATTGATATATTTAATACTTAAATATATTATATTTTTTACTTACTCATTTGAATTTAAAATTTATTCTTGTCCATTCATTATTGGCGTTGAACATAGAACACACATGTTTGAAATACATCGCTTTAGACAACTCAGCCAAAGCCAGTATATTAAAATAGATATATATTGTGTCAGTACTTGTTTTACTATAAAAGTAGTTATGCAAACCGAATAATCGGTTAAGAGTATCAACCAAACCATACTCATTGCCAATTATTTAGTTGTGCTTGACCAGAAGAAGAATGCATTCGGTTGACCCAATCAAATTAAGAATTGTCACTACCGTATGTTCTTTAAAATTGTGGTATTATGGTTATGATCATGGAAATTTAGTTGGATCGATAGAATAATGGCAGTGGTAACTGATTAGCCTATGCATCTTATATTCTATTGGCACAACCCCTTTCCAACCAATCTTTTTTAAAGGGGGTACGCAAATTAAGAAGAAATTATTTATTCGTACTCTTAATTTTTGTATAACAGATAATAGGTATTTTAAGTTTAATAAAAATATATATGTACATGCAGCTAAAGGGACTTTCAATGGGATCTCCAACTTCTCCAATTATGGAGAAATTATAAGTTAAACCAAAAATTTTAACAAAATATGTTGTTGATCTCTTTTGCATTGTTTCAGATTATTCAATTATTGATATTTTGACAATGTTTGCTTCATTTGATAGCCATATAAAATTTACTATTGAAATGAAATGTAATTCTGTACCTCTATATTGAGATACATTAGTAATAAAAAGAGGTAATAATTTATTATCTGATCGGTTTTAAAAGCCAAGTGGTTCTGATCGACTTATTAATTATTTTTCAAAACATCCAAAAAGGATTATAATTAATACGGCTAAAAATTGAGTACATAGAATACTAAAAATTAGTGATGTAGAATTTCACAAAACTAATATAGAAAGAACTAAACATATTTTACCTAAGAATAATTATTCTGTGGCTTAATAAGACAATTTGATAATTGTATTAATTTACAAGATCAATTACTGACACTTCAATTTATAAATCACTAACTTATGTGCGTCTTATATCTGAAAGGTTGGAAAAGTGAAGAGTTTATGATAAAAGAAATTGGCCAACACATTAAGAAGACTATTCAGTAACACAAAGAATGAGGTATATAAATTAGAGATGTCTAAATTAGTTTATAAGATTCAATGTAATAATTTATTTATCCAGAAAGTTACGGAATTATAAACCTACCTTCCCATTTTACATGTTGTGTCTCAAGTATCCATTATAAAAAGCAAACGTTGATTTAAATATTGAAAAATAACAAGAGGTTCTTTCTAATTAATATAAAAAATATTAAATACTTTTCCTATTTTATTTAATTTTCGCTCAAAATCAAATTTGGTGATGGTGAAGAGAACCAAGATACGTATTCATACAGAGAGAAAAGCAAAGGCTTTGAAGCTGGTGCTTTGTATTCTAGGTGATATATTATCTAAGATATAAACGAGTAAAGACAAAGATAAATATCAAACAAGTTTTGTTTTTTATAAACACCTGTACATAAAGAAAAATTTTATGAATATTAAAAAAAAAACATGGGGACAAGATCATTGCTAAGTGATAATTAAAATCAAAACAAACAATGAAATTTGTTGATAAGAAGGGTGGCTGGCTACCTGTGTATCATGCATGTATTAAGATAAAATTGTGCATAAAAAAATGAGTCATGGGGCCATATTCGGTAGTCGGTGAACTTTTATACACTTTTACATGATATAAATAATTGCATAAAAAAAGCAAAAACAAGATTGTAATGGAAATAACCATACGTAGATAAAGTAAATGTACATACTTATGTACTAACATAAATACTCGAAGAAAATGTGCAAATGTATATATGTACTTGAAACAATGGTATTTACTTTATTAAACCTGCAAAGATTCAATTAAAAATATAACTACAATCAAGCCAATTCATTTATTTGATTGGCAGGGGGGGGGGGGGGAATTGACAATTATTTTTTTTCTTTTTTGTAATTGTGGATTTAATTTCTATGTACTCGTATAAATAATTTAAAAGTAAACAAAATTACCCGATTTCCATTACAATCTTAATTAGAGTTTTATATTTTAGTTTTGGATATTTTTTAAATAGATTGATCTGTAGGACAAAACTATAAGTTTTCATGACTTAATAATAACATTACTATCAATTTGAGACAGTTTTTTATAAACGTTTTTGGATGGATTTAATACACGCAAAACTTATACCATTATCATGCATGTAACTTAAAACAAACGAACAAACTATTTGTATGAACTATTTGTGTGATTCATATATTTGGATTGCAAAGAGAGTAACAACAACAAGACATCTATACTAACTTGTGGGAGAATTGTAGAATAAAAGACGAGTGAGTTGAATAAATTTATTGAGATCAATGAAAGGTAGTTATTTTCATATTTGTTAATAATTATACAGGCTAAAGTTCGTAAATGTTAACATTATAATCAATATCCCCCGTTCTGGTGCTGGCGTCTTTAGCAACAATTAAACGCACTAAATTGTCTGGCGAACGCTCTCCGTAGTTATTAGCCATGTTGCTGGAAACGAGCTATATAGTGGTAGAGTCAGTCTTTAGTTCTGCAGCTACGGTATCTTCATCATTGTATTCAGATAGAATGAAAATTTGTAAAGAGTTTTTAGCCAATATGCAAAATTTGGTGTTGAATCATGCATTTATTGTCATTCGTCAACTTAATACATATTTTTGTTCACGTGAAATTTTAATTCCACTCGAAGGGAAAAATGGTATCGTGAATCTTCCTCCCGTGAAAACTTACTCCCGCTATCAGTTCTTAGCGAATGTAAAAAAGGGAAGAAGATAAAAAAAAATAAAAAATCATAGAACTTTTTGTTCAAAAATATACACAAAAATATATTTATTTTAAAGAACACTTCAAAAATCAAAGTTAAATATTCAGTGTTGGAGCTTTCGTTTGATTGCTCCGTTTGTTTATTGCATTCTAACTTTTATGTGGTAAAATAATTCGGCTACTTTTTGGAAAGCCAACAAAACGAAAAAAATGCCAACAAATTAAAGCTTCTCAAATCTGCGGGTAATCGGCCTGTTTTTTTGTATTGTGTTGAGGAATACATCAGTTTGTGCCTTATTATCAGATCTTTTAATTAAAATAAACTTTTTTAAGCTTTAATATTCGAATTATAAGAAGAAATACATACATGTTCTGTTCTGTTCCCCATCAGAAATAAAGTGAATAAATTGATGGGAAAAGTGAAAAAAATCGTGGGAAAAAATTGTTCACGATAAGGGGAATTTTTTTAAGTGAAAATTTTTCACGTTATTATTCTGGACTGAATAAAATTTTTTCATGCGAGTTGTTCACGATTGCAAATACGTGAATAGTGAAAAAATTTCGTGTGGAAAATTACTCACGATAGGGGTGATTGTTGTTTGCAATTGTTGTATCCAATTGTTAAAACTTAATTCGTATGATAAAATTTCCCTAGTGTGTGAATATTTTACAAATAGAATTATAAGATATCTTGTATGTCACACGTATGCAACAGGAATAGCATAAATGTGGATATGTTGGCATCACTTGTAAGTAAAAAACTATGGTATTATTTTTTAAAAACTTACAATATTTATTTATTTATATTGAAGTAAATTTGTATATTCTTGTATGAAATGAATTCGAATTCTATGACAGTTGGTGCAATCGCCACAATTCGATTACCAACAAATGCGGTTCCCACAACTAATCTGTTTTCTCCGTGTGTGCGAATCTATTCCTTGCTATTTTTCTCAAAGTTTGTATAAAATCCTCACAATCGGCTATAATTTTTAAAACTGGAATATCTTCACTCCTTACCGGTATCTCTCTTGACATATGTATGTATGTATCTTGACATTGAATGTTGAATATATGGTAATCCATATTTCTCCAAAAATTTTAGGACAAGCTGATACTTCTACAAACTGGCAGTTAATTTCTCATCAGATCGTACTGAAGCTTCATTTAAGCAAAAACCAACTTTTTATCGGGTTGGTTTATTTAAAATGGGTTAAATAAACATATTTTCACATGGCTTAGTGCCTCCACTTGGTTAAATACACCCAGGTAAAAACGATCGTTATTAGCGACATATGTACATACATGTGTATAAATGTATGTTTTATCGTTATTTTATGTTTTTTTTCTTAATACCTGGTATGTTACTATATGCTCAAAAAGAATGATTAAAATGGAGAAAAGTTTTTGACGTCAATACAAAATAATAAACTAATATAATGTTGATAAAACCATTATCTATTTTTTAAGTTTTTAGTAGGTCTGAAGTATGTATGTATATACATAAGTATTTTCCTATAAATAGACGAATTCTGAAAGTGCTGGTGTACAGTAACATTTCTTCTCTCAATCCAATTGATTGCTGCTGCTGATTTTTTTAAACTTCAAAATGAAATTCTACATCATTTTCTTTATAATTGCTGCCATTATATCAGTATTTGGACAATTTCGTGCTGCCGAGGCGGTAAAAGTTTATTATTTTTCTAATATTTTTGATGAATAAATTAGTTTATATATTTTATTTTCTTATAGTGCGAACATTACGGTGCTGCGTGTTTTAGTAATGCGGAGTGTTGTTCCGATAGATGTGCAAAAAGTGCAGGCTTCAGCACCCGCCGGTGTGCATAAAACCACAGAAGCTTAATTTTTTTGTGTAATAACAAATTAAAGCAATCTTGATGTCTTTTTTATAAAAATTAACAATAAACAAAAATGTGATTTATATAATATTTTACACACAGTGTAGCGAAACTTCTTTAGGGGAAAAAAATCCTATTTATATTATAAATGTGAAAGTTTGTATGTTTGTTCCATTAAAACTCGAAAACCGCTTAATAGATTTGGATGAAATTTTGTTCCAAAAACGGGAAAATTGACAATATTTGTGTTTTTACTATAATGTGTTGCAATAACATGCAGTGTACTTTCTGTGGGGTAAAATAAGGACAAGCTGATACTTTTGGTACTCTTGAATTTTTTTTTACAAAATAATTATTCTTTAAATTAAATTAGATGGTACTTTTTAAATTTTAAAATGTGTAAAAATTGGTAATATATGTTTTTTTTTCGATGAACTTAGCACGGAGATATTTTGTGTACTTAAAAGATGACATTATTATCAAATACATTGCGAAATAAAAATTATGAAAATTTGTTTGACAAAAACATTCAATTTTACGTCAACGAAAAACAGTAAAATAAATTTAATCCAACAACGTTATTTTCCAGCTGTCAAAGTTTATTAACCAAATATTGACTTACTGCCGATTTCACGATGTCGAAAGAATTTTGAATTTTATTTTCATTCGTACAAATACATTTGATACAAAAACAAAATTTTAGAATTTGTTTTTGCTTCAAATGTAATTATACGAATGAAAACATATGGAAATTTTCTTTCGACATAGTGAAATAGGCAGTTAATAAAATTTGTATGTCTGAACCAGTGATGTTAACTAATTTTCCCCAATTTCCGTACAGCCTTAAACAAATTACTGTTTTTTTGGGTAAAATTACCGTACGGGTAAAGCGTTGTATAGAAATAGTAATATTTTACTATTAAAATAGGTTATATTTTTTAATCAATATGAGTACATATTTTAAAGACAACAAAAACTTAACAAACAATTAGTATTAATAAAATATTAGAATTAATTTTATATTCAACTAGCTGATCCCGGTGTACTTCGCTACCCCCCTCGTTATAAAATAAAATTAAAAGTATTTATATATCCTATTGTGACGATCGGTCCAGTAGTTAAGACTATATTACGATTTTTAATTTTAATAAAAAGGAGCGTGGTCCCATCCACTTTTCTCCCGGTACGTATTCCAAATTATGGCAATACCATATGTACCAAATATCATCGACGTAGGTCAAAAAATGCCCAAAATATGGCGATTTAAATTTTTGGGTTATATGGGTGGTGCCACGCCTCTTTGTCCAATCCCGCCCATATTTGCAGCAGCACTAAAAAAATGCACACCAAACCTACGTACCAAATTTTGTTCAAATATCGTTATCAGGAGCAGAAATAATAGATTTTTAATTTGTGGTTTGTATGAGAGGTACCACGCCCCTTTGTCCAATCCCACCCATATTTGCAGCAGCACTTAAGAAATTTACACCAAACCGACATACTAAATTTTGTTCAAATACCGTTATCAGGAGCAGAAATAATAGATTTTTAATTTGTGGTTTGTATGAGAGGTACCACGCCCCTTTGTCCAATCCCGCCCATATTTGCAGCAGCACTAAAAAAATGCACACCAAACCGACGTACCAAATTTTGTTCAAATACCGTTATCAGGAACAGAAATAATAGATTTTTAATTGGTGGTTTGTATGAGAGGTACCACGCCCCTTTGTCCAATCCCGCCCATATTTGCAGCAGCACTTAAAAAATGCACACCAAACCGACGTACCAAATTTTGTTCAAATACCGTTATCAGAAGCAGAAATAATATATTTTTAATTTGTGGTTTGTATGAGAGGTACCACGCCCCTTTGTCCAATCTCGCCTATATTTGCAGCAGCACTTAAGAAATGCACACCAAACCGACGTACCAAATTTTTTTCAAATACCGTTATCAGGAGCAGAAATAATAGATTTTTAATTTGTGGTTTGTATGAGAGATACCACGCCCCTTTGTCCAATCCCGCCCATATTTTCAGCAGCACTTAAAAAATGCACACCAATCCGACGTACCAAATTTTGTTCAAATACCGTTATCAGGAGCAGAAATAATAGATTTTTAATATGTCGTTTGTATGGGAGGTACCACGCCCCTTTGACCAATTGGACCGAATTGTAAATCTAAACCATCCAGGGACCAACTCAAATACACACAAAAAATTTCATCGAAATCGGCCCAGCCGTTAAGGAGGAGTTCAGTTACTAACACACTTTCAGAAGAATTATATATATAAAGATTGGAAAAAGTGGGCTTACTGAAGCGACTATAACTCATAAACCAATCCACACACAAAAACCGTATATACATAAAAACCTTGGTATTGACGTCACCTTTCATGAGAAGTTTACAGAATTGAAATCGGTTCAGGCATTACAGAGAACATCAATGCCAAACACAATGCTCTACATTTTTATATATATAGATTACCGTTGTCTTAAAGGCTATATACACACATGTGTGTATAGCTGTGTATACATACATAAGTATATAAATAATTTTATATTTAAAGCTGATATTGAAAGTGTTATTCATAGATTAATCAAAGATTTTATATATGTATTTTCGGCCCACCCAGCGATGTCGATCGATCGATAATGCTGAAATTGTGAACGAAATATTATTTACATATTTAGCTTTTTTGGCAGTAAATAAATAATAAGTTAATTAAAATCGGTTATTAGAGAAATGCAAGTTAATTTTTTTACATCTAGAAAACCACCGATCGATATCGTTCGACACCGCAGGCCAGCTCATTTCTTTCTAGTTTGTAACCCAAGAAAAAAACAACATTTTAGCTAATGCGAGTACCTGTATAAATATTCAATTGGAGAAATTTTTAGCATTTAGCCACAATTGGCATTGTTACAATGTTTTAGGAAAACCGTGGGTTTTATGATTTGATTAAAAATGAAAGCTTTATAAAATTACCGTACAAATATTGAAATTACCTGCCTACCTTTTGGAGGTCTGAATTACCGTACAATACGGTAATTACCGTACAATTAACATCACTGGTCTGATCATAGTAAATTAAATTGTTAAATTTCTAGTTCACTCATTATGTTTTTATATGTGTCAACAGAGCAATGTTATCATGTTAATAAAGATCTTTTTTTTTGAAATTCTATGGTTCATGTCTAGGGTTTTATACATATATTTAAACTTCACTTCACACACTTCATGTGTTGATGAATTTATTGTAGATGAATTTATTTTTATTAATTTTATAGATTCTTAATGAGCTAAAAAAGCAAAAATTTAATTTGGACAATTCAATTTATACATTAAACCCTAAGGATAACCCTCACCAAAACACTTTTTAGGATAGATAATTTCTATCGACTGGTAAATATATGATTTTGGAAATTTTTATAACTAAGAACGATTTCATACTTCGTAATTGTTTTTTAAGTTTATAATAAGTTTTTTTTTCCCATTTTAGTCCTTAACGAGGAAATACCGTAAAAAGTTTGTGGTGGACATTTACGTTTAAGCTTAATAATGTTACATCTTCTAAACCAATAACTAGTTTTGTTCTATACAATTCACTATTTTCTTTATAAGTGTTATTATTATAAATAACTAATAAAAAAATTATATTTAAGACCACGCTTTTTAGGCGAGATTATTAAATTCAATGACAGTGTACTCCATAAAATAGGCAATACAATGTGATTTTTATACTTGCTGGAAGTTTACTGGCAAGAACAGCAACATCTTTGATTCAAAGAGTTTTATTAGAAATACTATTTTTTATTTTATGAAACATTTCTTGCAAATATGTATCTTAAAGAAGCCAGACAAGTTCAAAATATAGTGCAACTAAAATTAAATTTATGAAAACAGTAATCATCTTCAACAACATTAATTTAAGTAAAAAAAGAAAATATTTTATGAATGTTGTTATTTTTTAATTTCTATCTGAATACACTATACCGATTTTTAATAAAATGTATATAGATTGTGCACATCTGCAAAAAAACATATTTAACATGACGTATTTTTTAGGTAAATTGTTCTTGTGCATTGTTTTCTTAATAAAAAATTTAGCTAAAGCTATTAAGATAAATCAAAACAAGTAGTTTTGCCTTCTCAACAAGCTGTTTTTTTTTTAATAGTATTAATTTTCAAACAAGCTTTTAATTTCGTAAGAAACGAACACGTGTAAACACCACCGACATTGCTTTCAGCTGTGTAGCACTTCCTGTTATAAATCGTTATAAATCGTTTAAGACTTAATTCGCAGAAATATTCAATCAAGCAAATCATTTATAAAAGCCTTACAAAAGTTTCGTTCTTAAACTCTTAAACAAAACAAAAAAAAAACTAAAACAGAACAGAACAAAACGAAAAAAAAAAAAAAAAATCAAACCAAAACACCTAATGCTATGCTACATAAACTATTAAAGTCCTTTAGCACGAATGAAAGCTAAAGCTTATATTTTACTTATAAACCTGAGATAACTTAAGTGCAGACAAGATGAATGGCACGCAAAACTCAAGAGCACTAGAGACATCGAACGAGTAACTGCTTATGAGAATTGTATATTTGGCAAATCATAAAAAGATTCGCATGGTAAATTGCCAAAGTTATCAGCTTGAGAATGTGCCAAATGGTTTTTGAATGGCCTTTATTTCTGAAAACTTCTGTTGGCTTTAAATTCACCTGTCTTCAAATATCCAAAATTTATGCAAAATATTTGTCATAGAAAGTTTTCTTAAGTTCTTTTTAAATCCTAAAAATAAGCATACATTTTGTTTTTATACGTGATATAACAATCCAAAGCATACTTTAAGGTTAAAAAGACGGTGAAGAGCTTGTATATATGTACATATGTAATTTTCCAAAGCTCACTGACTGCAA
This sequence comes from Lypha dubia, assembly GCA_947311025.1. Taxonomy (NCBI): domain Eukaryota; kingdom Metazoa; phylum Arthropoda; class Insecta; order Diptera; family Tachinidae; genus Lypha; species Lypha dubia. The sequence continues at coordinate 6,477,111 of OX371263.1, forward strand.
TATTTCTATATATTTTTTTAATTTTCGAAATTGAAATTAGTTTAAGCGCCTTAAAATATGCTTTAAATCTAGAAATAAATGATAGAAATTATTTCAGATGTTTTCCGTTTGTGGTAATAAGTTTTTCAAGTATTTCTCCATTTAATATTGTAGGAAAATTATGGAGAAACTGTAATCCTTTTAAAGCATTAAAATACAAAAATAAGATACAAAAAAGGGGTAAATTGAATAATAGTGAAAGAAAATAGTGAATTTCCCAACCAATAACATGAAAAAATCTGATGGTAAACATTCATTAATTAATGACATAGAATATTAAACATTTTGATAGCTGCTGCCGTGATTAGCAGTGAGGTTTAAGTGTTAAACAACTCTGATGATGGGAACATGGTTGGTCTCGAAACATCATACTGTCGGTTCATTTTCCGTGCAGTGTAAATTTTCTTTTTATGTTCCAATATTGCGAGCTTAGGGAGATTTATTTCTAAAAAAAATATTTTTTTTAAAAAGTAAATTATACGAGCTGAATTATTACAAATTAAAATTGCTTTGATATGAATTTTACAAAATTAAAAAAAACTTCTAACGAACGACTGATTCTGCTGGAGCGCAATAAAAGGCAAAATGTATCAGCGTTTTGTGAATTTACGTCTAGTCTTCATTTTAGAATGGTTAATGGCATAGGACATTTTATAATACTTTCATTTGATATATGTATAAAATATTACCAGTATTTTTCAATGCAAAATACTACGTCGTCTTCATATTTGTCGAACATATCAATCCTCGAACTCTTCGTTGTATGGTTTTTTTATGTTGTGGCTGAAGAGTTCTGAAAAAATATGCAAGATAAAGTTATGATACAAGTCCTCAAATATACTGAAGCTCAAAATTTTTCTTTAGACATATTTTCGTTAAAAATTTTCTTTATAAAATCCGTGTTTGTGTAATTCTGAATAAGTTCGAAATTAAGAAATTTAAAGTTTTGATTTATTTCTGCCGTTCAATTATAATATAAAAATTTTTGTATTTCAAGTGTTACAGTCTAACAAATTGAGTTTTCGGTTAAATAAGTTTTTTTTGCCCCTTTTTAAGATTTCCTATAACAATTTCAGGAAGAAGGGGAACTATAACACATTTTAAAATAAAGACCCGACATGAACCTCAAAAGGGAATTCCAACAATATTTTTATTAGTCTTCTCTGCCAGAATCTGCTGTCATAGTCTTACAATTTTTATGTCTTGCACAGAGTATAGAAAAAAAAAAAAAAATAAATGGTCTTAAAGCCCTAAAATATGCTTAAAACATTTAATATTTTATTATAACTACATATATTAACATCAACGTATGATGACAAATGTATGATGACTTTGAAAATTAAAATTTGTATTTTTTAAATTTCTAGTTTTTAATATTGTAAAGTAATAAAGAATGAAATTATGGGAATTTGGGCTTATTTAAGGCCTTAAAGCCGCGGAGCCCACAAGTTCCTTATGGAAGAGCAAACACCAATACATTTAAAGAAAAACAAATTTTTATTTAAAATATTTTGTTGTAAAAACAAATACATGCAAAGAAAACACAAAAAATATATTTCATATCATACGTCAAACAAAAACAAAATGTACATTGTACAATGTTTACCAGCAAAGCATACGAAAGTGTTGTTGCTTTGCTCTTGCGTGTATACAGTGAAGAACGACAAAAAAAGCTAATAAGACAAAGTTGTTTGTGTATTTCGCATTGAGGTTGCTGAATGCTGTATGAGTATATTAAAACACACAGCCTATAGCTAAGAGTATTACAAAAACAAATGAGCATGAAGAGCATGCTATATAATTTTTGCAATTTGTAAAATAATATACTAGACTTAAAAGACTAAATGTGTCAAAGTAAAAATTTCGAAAATTTACGTGTGACCTTTATTTTAGGTTGCGTTAAAATTTTTTCCTTTAATTTATTGTTCTAGTGAAATCTTGCAGTTCTTTCGTTTTAGGTGTTCGATTTTAAATCCTGCAATTCTCCATTTGCTTAATTAATATGATATATTTAATTTCTGGAAATCAGAACTCATATTTTAGGGTGCAAGCATGTCTTAAAGCATTTCGTAAAGATGTCAAAGATAAAAAAAGAGACACTAATGTAAATTAACTTATTTCGCATGATAATATAATTTAAATGTTCATCATGGTGCCAGCTTACATAAATAGAACATGTGGGTGGTATGCTGCCTTGTTGTAAGAGAAACAACAATTGATCTATATATATATAAAACCGAATGTGTGTTTGTTTATTTGTTTGTTTGTTTGTTCCTTATAGGAGGCCAAAGCCTTGGACCGATCTTCTTGAAATTTTCACAGTATATAACTAAAACTCTCGGATAAATTATAGGCTATATGAAGTTTTGATTGGACAAAGAGGCGTGGCACCGCCCATATAACCCAACAATTTAAATCGCCATATTTTGGGCATTTTTTGACCTACGTCGATGATATTTGGTACATATGGTATTTGCATAATTTGGAATACGTACCAGGAGAAAAGTGGGTGGGACCACGTCCATTTTTTAGGAAAATTAAAATCGTAATATAGTCTTAACTACTGGACCGATCGTCATTAACTTTTCACAATAGGATATATAAATACTTTTAATTTTATTTTTTAACGAGGGGGCAGTGAAGCACACCGGGATAAGCTAGTTTATTATAAAATAACAATTCCAGCTGTATACTTTGTGTAAATCTCAAACGTCTCATACATATATGTATAACTCAGAGAGCAGGGCGTGTGATAAAATTATGTTTTCACTTTCAAACGATATTTAATAAAATTTCCATTTTAATTTAAATTTATTGGTAATACAAATATGTTGAAAATTGAGTTTTCTTAAATGAAAAAGTTTATGGCCTACTTTAAGGCTTCTCATAGTTTTGAGCTAACAATTATGCGTTTTACATTACAAATATTTTCTCTTTTTTTTTGTCATAATAAATAGAGTGTTTTTGACGTCCCAACCTACTTGATTTTTATTATTATTATTATTGAAAAGCACTTGTGTGCTTAGATAATTTTTCCATAAATTTGTTTAATGCTTGTTCGAAGTTTGTTCCCATTTGTCGTTTATAATTTATTAAACTTGTAACGCCCAAATGCAGACATTTTGTCGTATAATTTGGCACAATATTTATTTAGCATATTTTAAGGAGTTATTCAAACAGAAAATTGTTATGTAAATAGAAAAAGGGACAATATTTTTTGTGTGTGGTAGGTGTTTGGGTATGAATCCAGACATTGTTTTTTTGTAATGTAACAGTGGCCAAAATATTCCCATAATCATAAGTGATGTGCTTATCGTACTTATTCAGCCCTTAGGTATTTTATTAGTTTTGAAAGTTGACTTGTGTTGACAGTTCTCCGGAGTTCTTTTTGCTGTTTTCTCCATTTTTTATTTCTTGTTTTTCAAATAAATATCCAAATACTTGAAAATTTACCCTTTCAGTAAAGCAGATATATTTAGGATAAAATTTATAATATATGATTTATATGATTATATGTCATTCAAAATGTTAAGCATAAAAAAGTTTGCCAAAGCTTAACTAATATAAAACATTTCCATTAGGGAAATACAATTTCTTAAAAAAACTTTTCATTAATTATGACTAAATAAAGCGATGTTATAATTAGATATAAAAACACGCAACCACATTAATAAAAAAAAAAGCAAAATTCGTTTGTAATTAAAAACCTTTTTAAAATAAATAAAGCCTTTTCTAAATTAATATCTACTCACCGTTAATCTCTAAAGCAGACTTTTTCGAAAAATAATTATAAAAAAAGCATGACAAACGTTATTACAGTTTGTTTAATTCTCATTCTCTCTCTACGTATTGGTCTTGTTAGTTTACACAATCATATTATAGGCTTTTTTCTGCCTTACTACCGACAAAAACAAATTCATTGTTTATAGTTCATGATTGTGACATTGACATTTAAATATATATCTAGGGCAAATAACAAAAATATTTGACAATTATTACAACTATTGTCGGAGACATTGAAGAGCTCTTTGCTTGAAATAAGTGTGATATAGCATACTTTTAGGCTGTGTAAATTTAAATGTCATACGCATTAACAAATGTCTCTTGATATTTATGATTAAATTTTTTTTCATTAATACTGTTGTGTATTTTATATGAATTAAAAGTTAATTGTAGTGAAAAGCAAGTCAGAGAATAACAAACTGCTTATTGCTGAGTTGTACTGAATCTTCCACATTTATACCTGCCACATAGGAATAAATACTTAATAACCTGATTATAAGAAATATTTTAAACACTAACTACATACAAACAAACGAAGGCTGAATATAAGTAAATCCAAACAATTTTTTTTAAGAAGGTTGACGCAAACAATAAGAAGAAGAAAATCATAAGCCCTTCTAACTCATTCCAACTTTATTTGTCACCCTTTAACCTTGCACCTTTATGCACAAACATTTGCTGACATTAATAAATTGTTGTTATCTCACAGATCCCAGGGGATGCCAAGTGGTGGGACTGGTTTTTAAAAATACCGAGTTGGAGAATAATTGATATTCAATTGATCTCTCATGTTCTTATTTTCAAACATACTGTTAACTTTTTGATTTTTAAATTATTTATTTTAAAATTTTTTTCGATTCAACCTAATATTTATAATTATGCATTGCGTTCATAAGATTAAGCATTTAATCACATGCTCATACACACATACTCACTTACACACACATACATATAAACAAGCTTGTAAGTATTTTTATTTACGATTGCTGTAACACGTTATTTTGTGGCACATACGAGTATATTTAATAAGTTTTTTTTTTTTTTTTTTTTTGGGATAACAAGTTGTTTTAGGATTTTACAAAAGAGTATTTCTAAAGTCATCAGAAATTGATTTAAGTTTTTAGCTTCGTGTAATATAAAATGTAGCAAATACATTATAAAAAAAAAACTATATCTTTTTACAAACAGCCTTTTCCAAATAATTCCTTTTTCAAAAGTAAATTTTTACCGCAAATAGAATTTCCATAAAGTATAATTAAACAAAAAAAATCGTTTTCCCACAATGCATATTTTATTAGCACCCTTTTCAAAAATCACCGTTCCTGAATTTATTTTTGGAAAAAGTGCTATTTAAAAAAATGACACTCAAAATCTGTATATTTTTCGAAAAGGACTGTTAGTGATCCAAATCGTCTTATTGATTTCTTAATTGAAGCTGATATAATATACGCTGCGTTCTTAAAAACACCAACATTCGCCATAATAAATGTGTCTTAAATTACATTCATCAGTTCATCAGTTGATCAATTGTATGCCAATGAAGGAATCTGAGACTTCCATTTTATAAAAATTGTTCTCACAACTTTGGGTAATTGAATTTTTCCGTATATAAATTTTTATTAGTTCACATTAGAAAATATTTAGTATCAATGTGCGAACACTCAATCATCTTTATAGAAATATGCAAAAATAAAATAAATATACTGAAATTTTTACTTTGAATTTTCACAAAGTTCTAAAATATTTTTGAGGAAGTTCTATTGGAAAGAAGAATAAACAAGGATGTTAGTTTTTAACTCCATTACTTTGAAAGATAAGTAAGTTAACAAACTCTTATTTTTGCCCCCTTTTGCCCATAACACAAAGAGTACCAAGAGTACTTTTAATTACGATGCTCTTTAGTATGACCTTAGTCAGATCCGGATGTATAACATTTACCGACTTTATACATCAGAAGGGAAACTTAAATGTTAAATTCCATGTCTCTAGCATTGGAATTGCTAGCCAATCAGTTAGTCAACGTTTATATTTTAAAACTACATTTTACTTTACATTGCGCGATTTTTATTGCAGCAATTTGTGTGTATATGTTACATTTCACTTTATGTTTGAAACTACGAATAAGAGTACATGGATACGTGTATCCCTCTTATACGTTTCAACCTTCATGCCTATAAAAATCTTACAAGGAATTGTACACATATTACGTAACGCTCCATGGGGGAGGGGGTGGTGGTATAAAATTTCCAAAAATAGTATTACATAATACTCGTATATGAATGGCTCCCAATGTTAACTCCCAAAGTTACTTATTTTGTGCTCCTTAACGTATGAGTTTTAATTCATTTGATTGTTTGCTTTAATATCACTCATACGCCACATTAAACTGCTACAATAACTTACAAGCCAGTGAGCTGCAACAAGTATGATCGAGCCCACTTATTCCCTAACTATTATTCAATTTTATACTCGTTCGCTTTTTATGCGCAAGCAGAAAATTCATTAACACGTGTAAATCATTTCGATCATTTGATGCGAACGTGCATGAATTGATTTCGTGATACAATGCATATAAGGCATATGCAGAAATACAAAAAACACCAAATCTATGTATTTTGTTGGTGGAAAATTTGATTTCGGAAGTCAAAAGTATAAATATGTATGTGTGCATGTTTCAAACTGTGACAAATATATAAATAAAAATTATTTATTCAAATACGAATACAAAATTACTTTAACAACTGAATAAAACACTTGTTCCGCTATCAACACGTTGGCTTCGATTTAAAATTAGTTTCATACTCTTAACGAAACAGTCAGAACATCCATGTTACCATAAAACAACTAGTTAATAAAACTGAATGTTTGAAACGAAAGGTTGCGTAAAAAAGTGTTTTTGGCTTTTGAACAAAAACGATTAGATCATAAAAATCAATGTGCATAATTAAGTATACCCAAAAATTAAGCACTTGCTGCAGCTAACTGTTACAAGCAATCTCTCTAAAATGTTACTTAAAGAGGAGATTTTTGTCCCCTTTATCAGGAATGGCGCATATGAAGGGTTAAAATGTTTCATATAAATTTTACTCATAGTGTTTTATATGGCACAAATGTCAGGATTGCAAGGTTTCCTTTGGCATGTACAAAATATTTTAGAGGGACACTAGCTACCAATTATATAAGTGGCAAATGCGAATTTTCAAAACACTGATACTATTACATTAAAATTTTTTTGCGTCCTTTATTAGAATCAGCCGCTAGAATATTGAAAGTTTTTTATTTATTGTTTCTTTACAACTGAGCCATTCAAAGAGGATTTAGGATTGATTTTAGTTTAGTTTGTTTAGTTTGTTTATCTTATTGTTGTATTAATGTCTTTTGCTCTGACCATCTAGCCTTCTATTTAGAAGTATATTTCTTTCAAGAATTATTTAGTTAATTTTTGTGTCAACAGTACATTTTTTATCAATCAATCAAAAAAAAAACAAAGAGAAGAAAATTATATTATAAAGCACTGTATCCTTTCTTTCAGCACCTCCTTCAAACATTTTCTGTAAATTTAATTGCATTTGAGTAAATACTAGACAGCAGCAACATCCATAAGTATCAATTATTTCGTTAGTATTGTGCTTCAGCCATTATCTCGCCACTCTTGTTGCAAATTGATAGATTATATTATTTCTTGGAAATATAACATAATTTGTGTAATAAAGTGTATTTGTCGGCATGTTTGTTATTGTTTTTTCTACCAACTAATACTTAAATTGAAAATAAATTACAATCATTTGAGTGTCGCATCATAGGAAAAAAATATCGAAACAAAGAAGCAGCCAGCAACTAACACTCACGCACACACAACATTTATATCATTAATAATGGAAAAAATACGTTTTCTAAACAATTTTTTAAAGAGAAACGAAAATATACATGATATAAATTTCATATTCAAGCAAATTTGCTTGTTTTAAGCATTTTAAATTAAAACATAGAAATATCGATAATATGGCTTTAAGCTTTCGCTGCAAAAAAAATATAACGACAAAGACAAAAAAGAACACCACTCGTTTCGGTTTGATATTAACATAAAAATTGTTGAAATTGATAAATTTTCATAAACGAGACAAATTTAGCAGAATAAAAAAAAATAAACACAAAAAAGAAACTTTTATCTGTTCATAGAAAACACTTTAAATGTGTTGTAAAAAGTTTTCGGTTGAATATTATGATGCTGAAATCACTCAAGATGGAGATACAAAATGACAAGATAATGTTGACAACAAAATATTTAGTTTTTATGCATGAGAAAATGGAGAAATTCTGGCATTGTTAAACAAGATTTTGACAAATAATAAATTGTTAAATTTTGAAATATTTTTGCGAATTTATCATATAAAGTAAGATGTGTGTACTCTATCATTTTTAATATACTTTCTTTTGTGACATTAGGAGTTAGCGTTGGAATACATACTTTTATGGGTCTCATATTATCACAATCACTGACTAAAAATTTAACAAATAACGATAATCTGTGATGAGATTTTGCTTAACAATCCTTAATTATACACAGTGTTGAATTGATTTAAAAAAAATCGTGAAATCTACTTGAAGAAATTACAAAAATGTTTAAACTGCCTCTGTTCAATACCAGAAAAGAACGAAACTAAAATAATAATATGTTTCCTTGCTTTTTACATATTTGTCAGTTTTATTATTCTAATGTAGGGGATTTGTTCAATACCAACATTGGAAAGAAATAAATATTAAGCAGGCAAAAAAATTTAATCTATTAAATACTATTTCAGCGGTTTAATGTCTACGTTCCTGAGATATCTCTCAGGCATTCAGGGTACATTAAGGCGGCTTCTAACTCTATATACTTTGTGCGGGGAAGATCTAGGACGTGAAGTCAATATTTAGACAATATAAAAAAAATCGTTAAGGCCACTCCTAAGTGTGAGTGCCATTCAGTAGCTGAGAAGTAGCATTTTGGTCCGAATAATAATTTTAAATTTTAATTTTAAACTTAAAATAAATAGTCCTAACTTTTAATTGTCTTTAGAAAGTACAAAAAGCTTAACAACAATAAATGCCCTTTCTAAAGAATGCTATGTTAACTTAGTTTTCAAAAAAATTTTACAGTTCTCTGCCAAACAATACTGACTGTACCTAGCCCTTTTCGGAATGGAAGTTTTTTAAAACTTTAGTCGTAGGCTAAGTACAATTGTGAGCATAACTTTTGATAGGGTTGTCCGATAAATTCGAGCTTTCGACAGGACTCAAGTTACATCGATCCAAATTCAAATAAACAAACTCCTTCAAAACATGCTAAGTCGACTTAGCATACTCTGGAATTTAGCCATCGACATGATGTTCAAATATGCGATTGGGTCTTTTTATATCGTTCCTGTTATTTTTAATGGAGTTTTCAAAACTTAATCGCTTAGTATTGAGCGATCGCCATACTTAAGGTAAAATTACATTTACAATAGGTGTGGCAAAGAAAATGCATCTATCTGCTAATATATACAAACCTCGTGTCACGATGTTTGTTATCGAACTCCTCCGAAACGGCTCGACCGATTTTAATGGAATTTTTTATGCATATTTAGTAGGTATGCGATAAGGTTTAAGGTGCTATGCACATATTACGTAACGCTCCAGGGGGCGGGGGTTGAAGATTTGTTACGGATTAACAATTTTGCACTGTAAAATTAGTAAAAAGCGTTACGAAGGGGGGGGGGGGGGGTATAAAATCTCTGAAAACAGCGACGTAATATGTACACAACCCCTAATGTATATTTTAAAACGCTAGGGGCAGGAGGAGGAGAGGGACGGGGCAATTCCTGTATTTACGAAACTAATAACCCAATTCGTATTTCAAACAGAACATAATTATTTTTGTTGTTGAATGACAGATGGCGCTACGTACGCCTCAGTAACGAGAAGCGTTGCATCATATTGACAGAAAGATAGCGCTACGTGCGCCTCATTCACGAGAAGCGTCATCGTTCGTATTTCAAGTAGAACAGAATTATTTATGTTGTTGAAGTACTGATGGTGCTACGTCCGCCTATCAAAATTGGAAAAATGTGTTGATGAATGGGGAGAATGGTACTCCCATATAAGAAAATAGCTTCCGGCCAAAGCCGGAACAATCATCTAGTATACATATACAAATGTATTTAGTTTTTATGTTTGTTTGCCTGTTGGTATGCTGGAAGCCAAACGATAAAACCGATCGTCTTGAAATTTCGGAACTAAATTACTGATGACAGGGAAAGTAAAATAGGCTGTTTTTTTTTATAATTCGATGGGGGAGGGGCATCCCCCATAAAGATAAAATATTAATATTCAAATATCTGTGCAACTAAAGCGCAGAATGTCTTAAAATTTGGTGCGATGTATTAGATTGAAATGGAATTTCACAAAAGTTATAGAAGAATCAATTACTTATACTTATTATGAGTACTGCTTTTATTTTACATTAAATTTTGGCAGTGAAGCGCATCGGATACAGCTAGCAACTTATATAAAATATTGACTGTAAAAATCTTCATTTTGGTTTCGTCAAACTGATGTGCGATTTTTTTAATGGCCATTCGAACGATTTGTTCGGTCTGCTGCTATGCGATTAAGCCAGACTTATATCAATAACTACCACTTATACTTTTATACGCTAAACAATTTAACATGTCACAAGTTATACTGTTCCTAAATTTCGGTTCAATTTAAGATTGTATAGCTGTGTATGGTCCTTCGAACCGCATTGTGTTCAAATAAAATTTGCAAAATGTAATTGTAACAATTGCCAAGTAACTGTTTTAACAGTCAACAATCTGATATACGTAAGACGTCGCCTTTTTCAACTGATAGCAACGTAACAGGCGAAGGAGATTGGCACAATGTGTACTTTGTTGACGGATATTAATCAAATATTTTTGTCTGCCAAATTTAATTTTCCAACAAAATTTTTTTATATTCAAAATTTTGTTTCAATGAATTTATTTATGTATTTTATTTGATCTGCCACATAAAACAAAAAATTTCAGTTGAAAAAGGCAACGTCTAACGTACGACGGATTTCATGTGGCTCGGCCTTTATTAACGGTATTTTTCGGATTCACCCCACTTCCTTTGTTTTGTTATCGTCAAAATTCCCATGTCGTGTCATATGAGGGAAAAATTATTTAAAATCTTTTATTTTTTGCATTTTACGCAATCACACATTCTACTCATGTGATTGAAGAAATAACATGTAGTAACACGCATTTCATACCGATCAATCGGGTCGCTCAGCTCATCTCCAATTGTGATTGATGTCATATCAGTGTTGAAATAAGTTTTCTTTTGTTTGCTGCAGGAAAAAGAATGTCAAAATGATTTAAGGGCTAAAAATTATATGTATGTATGTATGTATGTAGACTAGAAAACTTTTACGGTCAATCAAGAATAAATAATTTACATATTTGCACATAAATCAAAGAATAGAAGGACGAGCTTGGTTACAAAGAATAACAAAAATAAATTGACAAAATTATGCAAATTATTGAATGTAGAAAATTATTTGCTATGATGTTTGTAAAGTTTTTTAAAAAACTATTTTGCTTGTTCATTTGTAATTCGCAAATATTATTAGCGATTTTACGTATGAGTAGATGAGTTTTGGAACTTTTCAATCATGAATGGTAAAGATCTACTGATGATTTGGTATTTAGCTACCAATGAAATGCATGTAGATTAGCAACCCATAACAAAAAAATTAATTTTTAAAAATATAATGAGGAATATTTTAACTCTTTAACGCTTCCTTGTTTGAGGGTTTTTTTTTTTTTTTTTTAAACGGACAACAAACTATTCTTCTATAGAGATAAAGTGTGCCGAACTATTAAAAAAAAGTATTTGTGATATTTTTATAAAATCCAATTTTCAATATTTTTTTTTACTAATTGTGAATACGAAAATTAACCCTGAAAAACATTTGAAGTCTTCTGTAATTTCTTTGGTTCTTGGGGCTCTTTTAGGTTTGACATAAAACCGCCAAAAACTTTTTTTTGCTAAAATTTGGGTATAAAAAGCTTTACTTTACCGATTCATTATATTAATGTGACCTATGTGAAATTTAATTGCCCTTAAATGCACCCCTGGTCTAAGCTTTCACAATGTTGTTACTAACTCATCATGAAAAACAATTATTTTGCTGTACAGTGTTGTTAACAATGTGAAAATGATGTTTGCGTTATCTGCACAAACAAATAAACAAACAAGCAGAATCTTTAGAGAAAACCGGACATGCCACCTCCTGCTTGATGGATTAGTATACTAGCAACTAATAGTGATGGTCGAAGGGGAGAGGGAAAGTAACCCCGGAGACAAAAGTTAAATTTGTCATCATCAAATATTCATGTAAAATATTAAAGGTCATCTTTAAGTAACCGATTGTCATCTTTAATGGCCAGTTAGTTATACAATTCTTTGTGCCGCCATTTAGTTAAATACAAGATGAACAGTAAATTTAAACAGAGAAATTTCACACTGCAATATTATTTATTTGTTTGTTTTAATTAACAGTTTGTCTTTTGTGTATGTTTGTGTGTGCGTGTTGGTGGTTATTTCCTTGTAATGTGGTATCACTACTCCTACACACTGTGAGATCACCGCAGGTTGTTGTTTTGATTTTCTTGATTTGTTTTCTTGTTCGCAGGAAGGAAATTACAAAAGGCCAATGGGTGTTATTAAATCAAAGGAAATATTAGTTTATATAACAAAAGATAATTATTAATATAAGGAAATAATAAGCTTAAGTTTAAGATTGAAATTTCTTATGCAATAATTCTTTATAATATTTATTAATAAATTTGTTACTGTGCAAACACGTTTGAAGACACGAATGAGTAGACAAATAAAATAGAAAAATTGCTGCTGCTTTTGGGACATCGATTTTAATTTACAGCAGGGATTTAAATCAGTCTTCCGTGAAAAAAATGAGCATGCTACTGCGACTAATTATAGTAGCAAGTAAAGGTATTGGCGTTTTGAAAGTTTGCATCGCATGTCTCATCGCTTGACGTCAAATGGAAAGGCAGCGCTCAAATTCTTAATTTCTTACAAGATAAGGTCGGGTGTTGTCATCGACTGTGTGCTATCACTAAATGAATTTGCTGCCAAAAATAAACTAACATTATTCAGGGTGCCTGGACACGAAGTTTATACTGGAAACGAACAGGCTGTCTGTCTAGCCAACAGAGTATCATAACGTAAATTTATAAAGAATACTTTATGTGTTCAGATAGAATTTGCTCGCCACTGGGGAGTCCTTTAACGCCTAAGACAAGCAAAACAATTTCTTACGTTATCCTAAAGTAAATCCCAAAAGGGTACAGCAGTCTCATTCTCTGTGATTTCTCGACGGCAAGGCCGTGCAGAAACAAAGATTCTTGGAGGTATCTTGATGATTCCAAATAATATTTACTACCTCTCATCGAGCACAAAAGATCCTTGGGGTCGCGGTGCAGACGGCGTCACTTAATAATAATAAAATATATTTACACACATTATATGCAAAAGCAAAAATCGATTAATTAAAAAAAAAAAACAATGATAAATTTCAATACAATTTCTTGGCAATCTACAGCATGAATATCTTGTTTACAATAATAAAAATTTTTAGAATATATGTATACAGTATTTACACTACGGAACTTTGTTGCATGCAACTCTCTTTTTTCAATGAAAACTAAAGAGAGGAAATATAAAATTTATACATTTCTATATCAATATTCTCACTTAAAATGAAATTTCTTACAATACAGTTGCATTATGTAAATATGTAGATATGTAAATATGTTGCATTATGTAAATATAGAATATATTTTTGATAAATTACACTGTGATAGTTTTTGACCCGAAAAAAAAATTAACTTCGATGAATCCTTTTCGAACTATTAGGGGGGAGTCCCCTGAGTGCGAAAGTACATTTGGAAGTGTCAGATTGGCTCTAGTTTTTGAGCCGGTATATACCCATAAAAAATGGGTTTGGGTGGATTCATCGTTCATTCAAGTTCATTTTTTCGACTATCACAGTGTTATTGCTTGTTTTTTTTTTTTTTAAGTAACGTTCAATACATTCTTACATCAATTATGTACGCATTATACGGAAAATCCTTTTAATCATAAAAAAAAAATTAAATTTATTTTAAAACTACATGAGTAACGTTCAAATCATTCTTGGTTGATACAAGTTTTTGTAGTATACTAATATCGCTCATTTACTCAAACAACGTCATAACTCAAAAAATTTAATTTTGGAGTTAATGATGCAGAATTGTTCGCTGGGCTATGCTTTATATTGTATATAAATTTTATATTTATATCTTCTATACTTTCCACGTTTTTACAGAATTAGTCAGACACTTTGCAAGGTAGTAAGAACGAATAAAAAACTTCAACTGCGATTTTCTCGAAATGGATTTTTTTGAGTTATGACGTTCTATTAGAAAATGAGCGATATATAAAAAAAACTTTGGTAAAATTAACGCTCAACTAATATGAATTCTATTATTTTTTTTAAAAAATATGGGTTGCGTTCAATACATTATGAAGGAAATATAGCAAAATTGAATAATTAGACCTTTTCAAATATAATAGGTTCTTAATTAAGAGTTCTTATATGTAACGTTCATTACATTTTTGCGTGAATGTTTTGTTCTTGATGGGTGCGGTTCGATGAGTTTTAACAAATCAATTTAAAAAGAAAATGGTATGTGCAAGGTTCAATAAGTTTTTTTTGCGATGTATGCACTGGTATTATTAAGGGACATGTACGAGTGTATTTAATGTTTTAAATGGGAATTCAGAAATTAATAAGAATGCAGAACTCAACTTGACCTACAATTTGTTTGAGTGTGATTTATATCGTACTTATTTTATTTATAATTTATTATTTAAATATTCCAAAACGTGCATCATTTTATATTACTTATACAAACTAATTCTATATTGTTGCACAGTGTTAAACGCTGTTTGAATATATAAATATTTTTATTTATAAAGTTTTGTAAATTACCACAATAAACGTTTCCACACGAATCATTTATTAATAAAAACTGATAAAACATGACTAATACAATTTTATATTAAATATTTCCACTTGTTATTTCTTTCATCTTTAAGTTTTTCATCTCCATTTACAAAAATTTTGAAACATACATATTTAATTTTTTAAATAAATTTTGTTCCATACGAAATCTCAGCAAAGAGAATATTTTCCATTCATCCACAATAAAAACCAAAAATTTTAGAATTTATATTGGCACAGTGCCCCCAATTTAATGAAACAATGCCACACATCAAGCAAAATATTTACTTAATGAACCATAAAAAAATATTTTTAGAGAAAAAAAAAGAAAAGACAACGGAATTGCAGGGGCATTTTGTCAAAATGATATGACAAACTCATATAAATATATGAAAAGGTATAACAAAGTATATTTTGTTTGCACTTAAAACACCAAATATATAATTTAAACAAATCAATGACACACATATTAAAATTTTCCAAAATAAAAAAAAAAAAAAAAACTGTGCTAATTTGAGCAGCCGTGTGCCACACACAGATGATATGAAAAATTACTCTTTATTTTCTTTTCTTTTTGTGTGTCTTGAACGCATCATTTACCAGTAGTTAGCCAAATATACTTCGTGTGAAAATGGATGTCATTATCGTTATTGGCGTGAATGACTTAAAGGCCCTAGAAAACTTTTTTCTGTCAACTGAACGAAAAAATGCTGATATGCATTTTTCTTTGTTTGCGTAAAAATACCTACAACATTTTGAAAGTTTATTGGAATAGTTTGTTGGTTTAGAGATCTAAGCTTCCATAAAACTGCTAGAGCAGGGGATGACAATATAAAATATATATGGCAAAAAAAAAAAAAAGCGACATCTATACAAATAAATTTAAGATCGGCAAATAATAAAGAGCGATTTGATTTATTAAACAGCATTTCAGGGGCTTCTGAGATTTCAATCGGACCACTATTACGAGGTACAACTTGTTTCTCTGACAAAGCGGCATGCAAACAAAAAATAATTTAAGCAAGTAGGAGTGCTATATTCGGCTGTGCCGAATATTATATACCCTTCACTAATGCATAAATTTGTGATTCACGTAATATAATGCAGGCTTTCCTTTTTCGTATAAATATAACATTTCAAACTATATAAAAAGTAAGTTTAAACTGCATACTTGAACACACTTTCATATTTTCTTCAGTGCTATATACTTATGAATAAACTATACAGACTATTTAAAATATTGTACAATTTTTCATCCATCAGTGAACAAAAAGCGGGTTTGTACGAAAAAATACATAAAGTTAGTATTAAGTTAACACTTACAAGCCTCAGTAGCACGATCGTTCATGCGTTCCATATATGTATGCACTCTATCAAAATTTAATTTCTATGGTTTTTATTTTATTTCATTGTTTTAATTTAATGTATGTCAAACATGTGTAAATGTAAGTGTGTATTTCATTGAAACTTACACCAACTCATAAGTAGACTTTTAATTATAAAAAAAAAACATTAAAGAATTACAATAATACCTCGTCTAGACTAGAATTATACCTACATACATACATACGAGTATAAATATGTTAACATGAATTGCAAAATTTTGCCATCTTCTATTAAGACTGCTTTGTTTTTTACATTATAATAATTATTATTGTTGTCAAAATAAGTGAGAACAATTGTCAAAAAATTTTCATTAACAATTATTGCAAACATAAAATTAAATATTATTAAATGTACATATGTATGTATGTATGTAAGTATGTACGTACATACTTATGTATGTAAATGTTTTAACTTTTGTTAAATGAAAAAAGATTATATATCTTTTTTTAATAAAATTCATTGAGTTGACAATTTATTTCTGTGATACAGAAATTAATTTGTGGTGTGTTCAGTAAATATGTATGTACATAGCTTTTAACTTTTTACACATTTACATGCATGAAGTATGTAAATATGTACATATGTATGTATTAGTGATGTTACGAATATCAGTTTTTAGTATTCGCGAATATGAATACGAATATTTGAAAAAATACGAATATAACTTTTAAGGCTTAGAGCCAGATAATATTTCAAATTTAATTGAAAAAAATCCCTCCCTTTACGTCGGTAACAATAAATTGAAAAAATCTGTCTTACATTATCAATATTATGACATTGAGATTTCGAATTTGAAGACCACTATTGAAAATTGTCTTCATAATATGAATTTACATATAGGACTTTAATTTTTAAATGCTAGTTGCAAAATATATATTTGTGTATGTTTTTAAAGAAGTTTATTATCTTGCGGCAAATATAATGATTTTCTTTAAATAAAAATTATTAAAAATTAATATATTTTTCTACATTTTATATTCTGTTTTATTTTTTATATATTTTTTTTTAATGAGTTAGGGCCTTTTTTAATTACTGTAAATCTGTTATTCGTCAACATAGGAAACTGAATTTTTTAAGGGAGGTGTATTTGAGTATTGTCTACCAGAACATGTAAAAAAGACCGATTTTGAAAAAAAACGAGATACGACCTTTCTATATTAACCCATCGATATAATGTGTATAAATCTGATATCCACTGTGTATATGTAAGTTGGCCAGCCAGCGTGTATGTAGTGCATTCCGAACTGTATCGGTTAAGACTGTGTTTGTAATCGATCTCGAGTTCGTATCACACAATGCGGAAGTGGTGACAGATTTGTGCATACAAAAGTGGAAGGAACGATGCACAATGCCAAAACTGCCTAATAGAATCAAGAAGATTTTCTCTATAAAACGCTTTTAGGCTAAGGGGTATCCCAGCAGAAAGAAGCGAAGATTTTTTCGAAGAGATTCCTTATTGTTTTTATGTGGTAAATCTTTTTAATTTTTTCAATAATGAAAACACATTAAATTTAGAAGAAAACTTGTTATTCACAATTTTTTTACCCAATTTCCGTTATTTTTGGCACAAAAAAAAAAAAAAACCAAAGAGAAAAACTTTTTGATTCTATTAGGTTTTTATATGAATTGTTTTTAATAAGAATATCTTGTTGATTTCATTAGGCCATCCTTATTGTAAATCATCTTCTTAATTTTTTTAAAAAGAATATCTTCTTGATTATATTAGCTTGCTTGTTATTTCATACATATAAATCAACATAGGAACAATTTTTTTCATAATTTTTTTTTGCTACAATAAATCATCTTCTTAAACTGGCTACTAACATGTATACTATAGTAAGGTGTAGTAGTGAGGTGGTTAGAGTGCCAATCTACTAAACCGAAGTTCCTTGGTTCAACTCCCTGAATACGTAAGTTTTATAAAAATGTTTTCATAACCCCTCCATCCAGATAATACAAGTACATGTTGTAAATAAGCATTCCGGACGTACCATGGCGCTCTGATGACATCAAATTTGTATTTCGTAACATCAAAACAGAGAAAATAGTGCCTAATAAATACCTAATAAAATAGAACAAAATTAATAAGATATCTCTACGAATTTTTTTCAAGAAGGAAGTCTTATTATTTTAATAAGGAAAACCCTTTTTTGAAAAAATCAATAAGAATACCTAATAAAAACCAAAAGTTTCCTTCATGATTTTTTCAATAAGGTTTTACTTATTAAAATAATAAGACTTCCTTCTTGAAAAAAAAACCGTAGAGATATCTTATTAATATTGTTCTATTTTATTAGGTATTTATTAGGCACAGTTTTCTCTGTGTGGACAGCAAGTGAAAAGATGAAGATTGACAAGAAGAAGATGGACTTACTGACACATCACGAGATGACTATCAAGGTGACACGGTGACCTAATTTTCTATAGTACACAGTTTTTGAGTGGGCATTTTAGTGCTATTTTAGGTTACATTCAAACCGTTTCAGACATGAGAGTGTCCCGTTTTGTTCGAGAAAATTGTTATGGAAGATGCCGAATATGTGTTCTTCATATGTCAACGATTTTCATATCTGGATAACGTATTTAGAAGAAGTTTTAGGTTGTAGCATTAGACCAGACAAAATGTTTAAATCTTTGCATAACTGGACGGACGTGTGTAAGTTTGTGAAATTTTAGTTCTATTGGATCGTCGTAGGTTGAAAGAAATTCGAAAAAGAATCCCTATAGTTTATATTGGCACCTTTCCCACCCTGCACGCAAAACTTTCGGTGTTTTTACCATGTTAAAGTTCCACACTTGTGGCAAATACCATCACTGCTAGAGGTTGTTGATGATATTCATCCCTAGAATAAAAAACCACACACACACACACACACATATGCACATCCAAACATACCCTGCAGGAAATGTCAATAGTAAAATTATACTGATTTTCTATTGGCAATGTCATTAGTACTACTGACAAATTATAGCCCAACTAATGCTATCTACTCGTACTATTGATACCTAACATAGGCCTGTCCTACGGAATCTATCAGTAGACTGCGTCATTACTAAGTAGGTAGTTCTAACCATATAGTTCCACCATAGTTGTTGACAAAAATATTTGCATGGATACATTTAACCCCATGCTCCCTTCGGGGATATGTACCTATAGAATCTTCTTGATTAACTTTTTCCAAATTGTGTATTAACATACTTACTAATTTATATGTACATACAAGAATAAAGACGTGTATGTATATAAGAGTGTATGAATGTACGTATGTATGTAGGTAGTAATGTTCTCATAGCAGAGCAATAATCAACCTTGTTTCATTATTCTGACGACGTTTTCTGTCTTATTGCATTTTTATTGCTAATATAGACGCAGTGTAATTTTGTTTAACAACTTTTTTTAAGCAATTGAATTTGATAATTTTATAATTGTTCAATTCACAAGCTCAGTCGTCTGTCTTATGGTTTAAAAAAAGACGATATTTGTTTATGTGCTTGTGAACAGACAAATTTGTTGTATCGTTTTGTCGTATTTTAAATGTCAGTTTAATATCAAAAAATTTAAATGTCAGTTTTATATCAAGGTGTGAAACCAGGTGTGGGAATTATAATTTGACGCTAAATATAATAACTTTTTTAGCGACAAGCAATTTTGATTAAATTAGTTTGAAAATTAAGTTGAAATGAATTATGTATATATTTATCATTAAGAAGAATGTATTTTCTGGTGTTACTTATCACATATATAAAATATTTTTAAAAATTAATTTAACAAATAGAATATTCCCAGACCCGGCCTCAATATAACAATTGAAAAACATATAAAATTCAATCGTATAATTATAACACACTTTTGTATGAAAATTACCAACAACAAAAATACAATATTGTATAATTATACGATTAGACAACACATATGACGTTAATACGAGCTTGTGAATTGAACAAATATTTTTCAAACATACATATATATTATTTATGTACATATGTACATATCTTCTCAAATATATGTTCAGTGATTCATATATAATCTTGCACTCTGCAAACACGTGTGCGCATAAAATTTGTTTTTTAATCTGCATAAATTTTTTGCTTGTGCTATAATTTTTCTTACCACTTGCAAATGTTAATAAAGGTTCTTTTTTTGTAACCAGCGTTGCCAATTTACAAATTTAATTCATATTTCAAACTAAGTTTGCGTACAAAAAACGAGTACCAAATGACATTTTTCAGTCTAATGCTGGGAACACAATTGTGACGAACGACGAATTTTTCGTTGCGAATATTCGTCGTCAAAAATAGAACTCATGTATGCATATGAAAGGGAACACAACACCGTCGTCGACGAAATTCGTCGTACGTGACGATAGATAGATTTATTTCTATTTCATACGCCGACGAACGACGAACAAATCAGTACGGAGTTACTTTGTTTTTATTTTTTAGTTTTCAAATATATTAGTAAATAATGTTAATTTTGACTTTAATAAGAGCTTCTTTTTATTATATAGAGCTTTTTAGTTAACATAATTATTAATAATAAAATTTGTTTTTAATAGTTTTTTTAATGTTTAATTTTAAGTAATAATTTTCTTTATGCGGTAACAATATCGGTGTTATGTTTATACACTAGGGCCCCGATTTGCATCATTAATGGAGAACGGAGACATGCGACGCAAAACCAAACGACTCAAATCGCATCACTTTTTTCTATGTGCAAAAATTCTATTTTAGATAAAAAGAAGTGATATGGTTTAAAAATGTTAGTAGAGAATAAACGGGGAACTGTCATTTTTACATGCTAATTGATAAATTCTTCACATGTAATTATGGCTTCAGTTATAAAGTTCAATCATAAGTAGGTATGTTGCGACGCAAATCGGAATTAAAACGACGGAAAGTGGGTCCAACCAAATTTTAAAAAGCGATGCAAATCGAAACGACGCAAAAATGATTGATAAAAATCGGTGTATATAAAAACAAATTTGTAATAAAAAATACACACAATTGTTTTGTTTATTATGACAGCAGTTATTTCTTCGTCCCAATTGTGTGCACACGACGAATTTATACAAAGAACTTTTAGCAACGAATTCTTCGTGCTAGACGAAATAACTTCAATAATCAATATATTTTTTTGGTGGGAAGAGGAGAGAATTTCCTCCCAATTGGATAAATATGATATACATATAAACAAACTGCATGAAACCCTTTGAAACAAAAAAAAATATTAAAATCGGTCCATAATTAGAGAAGTTATTCGATAATCAATATCTGGGGGATCAATTTGACCCCGATTTTCAAAACAAAACTTTTATGGGACCCTACAGCAAGCAAAATTAACTTTTTAAATCGGGTAATAAATAATAGAGTTGTGGAAGTACAAACACTAAGAAAAATAGAAAAATACCCTCAAATTGATAATCTACTTTTTTAAGGCAGCTTGAAATATATAAAAACTTTTGAATCGGTCGGCATTAACGAATTATTAAAGTTAAAATTACGAATTTTTTATGGGTGCACCTTAACTTTGAGTTTAAGAATTGGTTATGAATACGGTTGTTATTAAAATGTGTTTTTAGAATACATAAAACAATTCATATAATTTGTAGCATATTTTATGGCATATTTTTCACAAAGATCTGGAATTTGACCAAGTTTTTGTTTAACTTTTGGCTACACTGCCTGTAACAAACAAACTCACACAAAGAGCAGAATAAGTCAATGATTAAATTAATGTTCTGCAACTGAAATGACTTTGGAAAAGTTCATGCTACAAACAGAAAATGTATTTTAAAATATTTCATATTGAAATAAAATTTTTAAAGAAAGTAAATTTAAATGTTTTACAAAATTATCATCAAATTACAGCTAATAAATTTAACATTTTTATTTTTGCAAAATGTTAGGAAAACATTTTTCTTTTTATATCTCAATAAATTTTTTGGCCATTTGAATTTAAGAAACGTATATTTAAATCCATTTCGTACACATCTGATAAATACGTTGTTATAGTCTTAGGTATTTTCCGTTTTTATATCTTTTAACTGCTGCTTAACTTATTTTTATTGTTATCGTAAACACACATTTTTTGCCGATAGCTTGAATTTCCAATTACTTTTAAGAGATTTAAGTTTTTCAAATAAAAGATCTTCGGAGGGTGTGAAGAATTATTTTTTTTGTGCATTTCGTTTTGTTTTGATTTTTTCCCTCCAGCACTGAGCAAATAAGAAATTTGTTTCTTTTTATGAAAAACTGAAAAGCGTATGTATTTGCGTTCAAATTATGTTGGGAAACAGGCTACCGAATGACTATTCTAGCAGACATTCTCTAAACCACTTACAAGGTGACGGTGTTCTTTATTTTGCTGTATTTTTAATCAAGAACAATTTTAATGATTTAATGAAACAGTAACGAATTTTTATCTGTCTGTCTCTTTGTGGAGCATTTTATTCGTAAGTTCAAAATATGTGATCAAGTTACGAGAGATAATAAAATGACAACTATTAATTCTCGCAAAGTGGTCGTAAGCTGCCTGATCCATTACTCTCATTCTTTATATGTATATGTATTTAGAGTTTATATTGTATAAAGTCTGTACTTTGTTCTACTTTGAATAGATTGAAGCAACTTTGAAAAATTAATTTATTTTCTTTGGAGGTTTAAGAAAAACCACCCCTACGAAAAGTAAAATTAAAAAATAAATTTGTTAATTTAAACAATTATTTTATTGTTAAAACCTCCAAAAAGTACTCGCTTCACTGCTGTTAAAAGCTTTCTAGTAACTTTATAACACAACATTTACTGCTGATTCATTATTGGAAAAATATTGAAATGCTCGGTCATGTTTACACATTTGTACGCATTATGATGTTTTGTCAAATAAATTGAATAAAATGTTGTGTCACAAAAAAATCCAATCCCTTAACTAATGAAAACAAAACAAAAACAAAATCAATTTTAAATGTAAGCAAAAATGTTCTAAAAACACTGAATAAAATGAGAAATTCAGCATTATTTAAATTTAAAAATTATTTTTGTGATTTATGGATTTTTTATAGCCTTAGAACGGTTAATGAAAAACAATACTATAAAAGCTTAAAAAATTTTACAAATTTAGTTGGCAATAAACCTAAATAATAGAAAAGTTAAAAGTCCAAATCAAAATTTTAGCGTCTCCATCGTCTAATTCATCCAAGTAAATACAAGATAAATTATTCATCGCTTGATCGGTTAATTATTGTTGGTTGAGAAATCGTATGGTACTTCTTACATAAATTATGCGGTTACAGATTAATTACAACAAATAAATATTAGAAACAAACTCGATCATTTCTTGATCAGCTAAGTATTACAAGAAAATACTAAAATTCGACAAGATAGAAGCTTCGGCTCTTGATCGTGTAACTATTGTTAGTGACTTTTCGTCAATAATTCAGGAAGGAATTTTTGCCTTATTTCTGTTATACTCTGTTGCTTGTAGGGAACGTTTAGCAACTTCGGTTTCATCATCTGAATTATTTCTACTAGTACATCCATACATACGAGTATGTATCCTACTTGTTTTATTAACTGAATGAGACTTGTCACTTAGTACAGTACTTACAATTGTATACCCTACATATGGCAGGCTGGCTGACTATTTATTTAACTATTCATTTGAACTTAATTTCTCCCACTGATGATCCAAAGTAGTAATTTCTTCTACACTTTTTTTCTCTTGATCTAAAATAATGTCGTAACAGGAACCTAAGCGAATACGTTCATGTTAGTCTTTGGATAATGATAAATAAATGATGGTGGCTGTTTTTTTAAAGGCTTCGAAATAGAATCTGTCACAGCTGGTAGTTTCTCTAGGTTCTCTCCTCTCTAGATTCGCTTGTAAAAAAAAATCAATTTTATATTCATAATTAACGCTCGTATATTTTTTTGAACCAAAAACAGTACATTTCACTGAAATTTTTTAAAAAAGCAGTAAATCGATTTGGAAAAACAGTACTTTTCGCAGTATATATTTTATTCAATATATGTATAAAAAAAAATTAACAATCATTTCCATCAAAATCAGCTTTTGTTGTTTTGTATTTGTCGTTTGAAGCAATTTGAACAAGCAATGCCGGCTTCGTTTTGAGGTAATTGTAGAAATCAAAGCATTTGTACTTCAATTTACATTTGACGGTCAGAATCGCCCTCAATGTTTGCACATCTAATCAGGTTTTGTCTGACGTCCAAGTTTTGTTCACAGCAGAGAAGATTCGTTCCACTGATGCTGAAGGTCCTGGCAAACATAAAATATATTCAACGATCGTGGCCATTTCTTTGAATTCGCAATCGGCGTTATTGAGATGAAAATATATCTCCACCCACCGATCCATAATCGAA
Source organism: Lypha dubia (assembly GCA_947311025.1). Lineage (NCBI taxonomy): Eukaryota > Metazoa > Arthropoda > Insecta > Diptera > Tachinidae > Lypha > Lypha dubia. The sequence continues at coordinate 6,501,772 of OX371263.1, forward strand.
ACATTCTCGAGGAGAATGAAGTAAACAATTTTATTGCATGAATTCGCTGTTCGCCGTTTTTATTTCTATTAGGTATCGAAAAACAGTATTTTCAGGGAGAAAAGCAGTACACAGTTTTTGATGTCGAAAAACAGTATAATACTGCGAAAAACAGTACAGATACGAGCCTTATCCATACTAGATGACCCGACAAACGTTGTTTTGCCATAATATAAATTTCGGGCTAACCCGGTGCGGTAGTTCTTAAGTTATTGCGGTCGAACAATAGAAAAATTGCACCATTTTTCGGTCAATCCCCAATCTACACAGAAACACTCCTCACGAACAGTAGATACATATAAATTTTAGTCGAAATCGGTGATGTAGGTCTTAAGTTATCGCGCACAAACACAAGAAAAGGAAATTTTGCGCCATCTGTTGGACGAATACCAAACTACGCAGAACAGTCCTCACGGCCCATAGAGTATAAATATAAATTTTGGTCAAAATCGGTGCAGTAGTTTTTGAGTTTATCGATCACTAACATACACGTAATTTTTGTATATATAGAGATGCATATCTACGAGTATATTTTTGCGTGTGTATTCATGTTTGCAAAAGCTGTTAACGAAATCAAATGTATTTTATTTTGTATAAAAGTTTATGCTTTCAAATTGACTTGTAAAATTTGATTACAGACATGATGGTATTGAGTACAATTTATACTTTTTACTCAAATTATTTGTTTATTTTTTTACGAAAAAAAAAAAACTTTTTAATGATAAATAATAAAATTGTTGGCTGGAAATTGCATTTCTGTTTTAAGTACTTTAAAGCTTTTAGCAATAAATATTTGAGAGATTGAGTTAAATGTATTGAGATATTAGAACAGCAGACGTGTACAAGCAAACAAGTTTTAACGAGATAATAAAATGAAACGAGTTTCTTTAAAATTGAGTAGAATGAACATATTTTCTTAAACTTAAATTTGGTATGTAAAGTTTTTAAACGACATATATTTTATAACTTTTATTTAAATTAAAACAAATGATTTTTTGTTGGTTTCATACAATTTTTTTTTTGCCAATTTAAAGGCTTTTCCCATTTCAATTTAAGTATTTGTTCACACTTGACAAACATTTGACCAGAAACACGTAATCACTACTTTTGCTTGGTGTTAGTGTTATTTAAAGATTACAAAATAAAATTAGATTAACTACTATTATTATTTAGCTTTTTATAAATGCGAGCTCAACATATTTAAAAAGTACTGAAATTAAATGAAATTTATTTTTTTTATTTGTCTCTTGGTCACGTTTTTTTCGACAAATGTTTGATAAGTGTGAACATAAATTAACTTAATGGAGTGTTTAATTTCCTTTCATAAACAAACTTCCTGAAACATGTTAGCATGTGAGGTAATTTTACTTGGGGCATTCAAATATAAAAAAACCTACTTTGTAGCTGTGTATGTTTGTGTGTGGGAGTATGTAAGACTGGCACCGTGCGTGTGCATAAATAAATGAAAACCGGAAATGCTTAATTAAACAGCTGGTGTTCCGTTGTAATTGCAATTTTTCATAGCAGGAGTTTCACTAAAAAAACTAATTTTGAAATAAAATTTATTTATTAAAAAAAAGCAAATTCATAGACTCTATTGTGGTGTAACATTGCGTGTCGCCTGTCATTTTTCATATTATTTCCACATTAAATGTTTCATTTTTAATTAACACGTTTAAAAAAGGTTGAATAAATGACTATTTGATTTTTGTTTGCCAACAATACGTGCAAATGTCAGACATTATAAACTAGAAATAAATAATTTATTGTTATAACAATGTGTGATAAAATATGTGTAATTGGCACATTACGGCACATAGAAATCACGTGCTAAAGGAATTAATATTGTTTAGGTTTTCTCCAAATCCGTAATAAGTAACACGCGAGAGAAGTTACCAGAAATTGTGTGTACTTTTGCTTGTTGTTAGCCCTTTGGTAGCCTCAAATAGATGACAAATTGTGGTCCTCTTCATAAAAAAAGCATTTTAAAGTTAAACTTCTAAGTGTTAGTTAAAATTTTACATTTGTTTCAAAATTTTTGATTTCTGTTGATTTTTTATTGTAATTTAGAACGACTTGTGTATTTTTTTTTTAAATGTATGCTGCAAAATTTAAATTTTAATTACCTTTTAATTATTTTAATAGTAGATTTTACCCGTGACTTCGTTCACGCTACATGTTAATGAAAAAACAAAAAGTACTAAAAGCAAAACGCACCAAAAGTACCTGCTTTTCCTTATATTACACCCAAAAAAGTATACTATATTAATATACGTTATTGTAAAAACAATTTTACTTGTTTTTTTTAATAAAAAGTTATAATAGTACCAAATGTGGCAGATATTAATTATTTTTCCCCCAAAAAAGTACGCTGTAAGTCAATGTGAAAAACCTAATAAAAACGAAACCTACCAAAAGTACAAATTTTATGCCTTTTTGTCACTTAAAAAGTACCCTATCAAAAAAAAGTACCAAAAATAAATCTTCTTCTTTAAACCTTCTCTAGAATTCCACAAATAATTCAAGACCAAAATTCGAGTTTTAGCGAGACTAACAAACAGCAATTCATTTTTATACAATAGATATTAATTGTTTGATGTCTATGCCTTTGATGTTATTCTGAAAAAATGTCACTTTTTTGCAGAACCTAACTTTTTTATTTAAATTCATAAAAAATCCTAAAAGATTAAACTAAAGAAACATGAGAAAAAAAAGTTATGGTGTTCACAGCATTCCAAAGTTACTAAAATATTTTTTTTTAACTACAAAAGACAATTTCAAGTATTGAACGTTATCCTTTTTTCTCAAAGGATTATTGTTTTCGTTAATAATCTTCAGAGCGTTACGGTTTTCCTTCTTTATCCATTTGTAATTCTCTAAATAATCAAAATGTTAAGCAAAAACAAGTGAGGGTGCTATATTCGACTGTACCGAATTTTTATACCCTTTACCAAAGTATATTTATACAAGTATATGCAAGAGCACAGCACACAAAATTAAATTGAAGTAAAATAAGAATTAAAAATTCTAGTATGAATTAACATCACTAAAAAAATTAATTGAATTAAACTTTGAGTGAATTAATTTTTTTATTTAAAGAAAAAAAATTTTTTAATTCACTGTTTTCACTACGATTAGGATCACTAATAAAAAACTTTTGAATGTTTTAAAAAAAATTTAAAAAGCGTTTTTGATTCGTAGATTCTTTCAAAAAGGAATCACTCCTTTACAGCTCTGCTACTGAACTGTTTTTGACAATTGTAAATTTATTTTACACAAACAAAAAGCCTGTTATTTTTTTATTTTTCAAGTTGTTGTCGAATTGCATGTACTTGATATTGATATACTTTGCCATTTACCAACCCATATAAGTACCCAGCAAAAACTACTGCTTCGGCCGAAGCAGGTTTGTAAGGGAGAGATGCTTGTTGTTGTTGTGCTTACTGCTCCGAAAAGCGCTTCGAACATGCATGATTTTTGTTCGAGATGTCCCACTTTTTTTTACATAAAAGAGCGCTTTTTTCTAAACATCCAAAATGCGGTAAAATCATGTTTGAAATATCTGAGTTATGCCTTCGTTTTACTGCGTCATCTACTATCATATATAATTCATCTATACAAGTTTAAATAAATAAATAAGAGAGAGAGAGAGCATCTAAATGAAATTTTTTCTTCCATTCGCTGTTTACTTTATTATTCGTGTCAACTAAATGTAAACTGCCGACCAACATCAACGTGCTTAAGAATAAGTTGAGCGATATCTCTGCCTTCTTTTTGTGCAGCCTCGGAAGCGCTTCAAAACTGCGCATCTCGAAAGCATGAAATTTTGTTACTGCTTCCAGAAACATAATAATTTTTTGGTGGGTACAGTGAACTCGCAGAAACGTGAAAAAATTTTTACTGAGGGCGTTCAATAGAGTAAGCCTTCTTTTCACCTATTTATCCATTCTGGTTTTTTTTAAGTAAACTTATGAGACAAAAATAACAGTTTATTTTACCATTATTCTTCTAGCGAATTCAAAACTTTAAGATCGCTTTCTGCATAACTACCAAAGAGAGAAAGAGACTGTTTGTTTCGACTGTCTACAATCTATTCAAAATAAAAAACTTTCTGAAGTCATTTAACTGCTAAAAACTGATTGGATATAAATAATAATATTTTCCAACACAAAAAACTCTTAGTAATTTTGAATTTTCATTAATTCAATAAAACTGAACTTGAGCCTGATAATATTACTTTTCATATGTAAATCATAAATAAGTTCAAATAATAATTACGTTTATTCGTAATAATAATATAAAAATATTAATTCCGCTTGGGCACGAGCTATAAATACCCTAATAACAGGGGTCACAGTAATATGTGAATTTCCCTAATATAGAGTAAAAACAACAAAAACGTTAAAATACAAAGTAGAATACTTTGATGATAACGTACTATGAGTTTGTGTTGATTATTAGTTCCAAACAGTAATGAGGGAATTTCGTACTAACCAGCACTGTTTCATTGTAGAATAAAAATTTAATTAAAAATTAATTCTCATATTCTATTTCTGTTGAAAACTGGTTAAATAGTTGATATTCTTCTCAATTAGTATCCACTTTACGAAAATTGTAAAGATGGACATTTGAACGCTGATGAGAGGTGTAGCGGCCTTGAAATCAGTACTGATACGTTCTGCTAAAAACTGATTGGATATAAATAATAATATTTTCCAACACAAAAAACTCTTAGTAATTTTGAATTTTCATTAATTCAATAAAACTGAACTTGAGCCTGATAATATTACTTTTCATATGTCAATCATAAATAAGTTCAAATAATAATTACGTTTATTCGTAATAATAATATAAAAATATATATTAATTTTTATTAAAAAAAACCCATTGTATTTCACGCAAAGTAATAACCTTCTTAAAAAACAAACAAAAATATATATGTATTTTGCAACTAGTATTCAAAAATTAAATTTTTATATCATGTTAAATTAGTAATCAAACCTCAGTAGAGGAATGTTGGACTTTAAAAATGGAAGAACAAAAATATAATATGTGAAAGTCCACCGATTCATGTGGCTGTGCCATCTGCGACAATATGTTCGCTAAACAGCACTGAATTATTAATTAAAAACCCAAACAGAGTAAGAAAAACGAAATCTGAAAGTATGTAAATAAAATAATTAAAAAATATTCTGTAGAGGTTTTCAAATTCGGCATCTTAATGCAATAATAATGTTAAATCACTAAATTTTTTTTTCATTTATAGTTACTAACGCAAAGGCAGGGATTTTTTCCAATTAAATTTGAAATATAAACCTCAAAAGAAATATTCGTATTCGTATTCGTATTCGGCGAAAACTGTTTTAAATATTCGTATTCGTATTCGCGAATACTAAAAATTGATATTCGTAACATCACTAATACATATGTATAACAGGAGCACTGTATCCATGTATTATGAATTGTATTGTGGTAAAATAGTGCTACTTTACTATATTTATGTATATACAAACAAGGTAGATCGATCCTCTTTTTTTCTTTGGTTACACAAATTTTAAACGCATTTAAAAAGTTCCTATCCAAAAAATTTCGGCCGTAAAAAGTACTGAGATCAAAATAAGGAACAAGTTCTTGATAGATACAATACCATCTCATTTCTAGTCAACCTGTAAGCTTGGCAATATTTTTTTGCCTTTCTAATATGGTAAAGAATTCTTTCATTCTATTATGATCAAGAGGAGCAAAGTTATGAGGGGGTAAAAACGGCTCGAATGGTTTCGTGTAAATATACACACTGTGTGGTCGGAACTTGGCCTGGATAAATAAAAATTCATAAGAAGTGCATTATTCGCCCAGTTCCATATCGATGGCCTAATGTAAAATAAATTGTTTCTTATTTGTTTGTCTTAACTGCATATACTTTGTTTTAATACTTTGATTTAGTTTTAATTTCTCATATTTCTGTGGTTAAATATTTTGCAATTACCAAAAATAACTAAAATTAAGAATGGAAACCTAAGAAATATTTTTATTGTTGCGAAATATTTTAAAGAGAATTAAATTTAATTTAGCTTGAAATGAAGAATATTTATATAGAGATATTTCTGTTTGGTATGCTGCGGAAAACATTTACAGCCATACCTAAACAAGAGCGGCAAGCGTTTTTTAGCTGTCAAAAGTTCTCATGCCCATACAATTTGTACGGAGCATCCCGAAATAACGCGGCGGTAACGCGGCGGCAACATTATGCAATTGGAAAATCCGTTTTTGACAGCGCGTTTAATAGTGAAGTTAGCTGCAAAAGACAAGCACACATGATACAATGACTATAAGGTAGTCTTACAAGCCCAGCTGACAATTGTTGTAAATCACTTGTATTTTATTTCAGGTGTTAAATTTTGATTTGTATTTATTTTTTCGTATTTGAATGAATAATTTTTATTTATATTTTTGTCACATACACACATACATATTTATACGTTTGACTTCCGAGGAATTTTTTTGTTGCGTTTGTTGTATAGATGCATGTATTATTCGGTTATGAGTATACTATTATAATCAGGGTTGTTATATATTTTGTAATAACCCTGTTTTTATGACAAAGCGTTGACGCTCTTGTCTAGGTATGGTAATTCAGCGTTAACGCTAGGCGGTAGAAAACGTTCCGCTTTCCGCTCTTGTTTAGGTATGGCTGTTAGTATGAAATATTTATTTGTAAGAAAACAATATCTTTAATATTTTTATCTTGCCTGCTGTGCGCTAGCGGTTGTATACTAAAAATTAAAAAAAAAAAACTTTGAACACATAATCATTGCTACATTGACAACTAATGTCCGAAACTAGTAGCACTGGTTACCACGTAACCCTGAAAGAAAAAGGAAACTTTGTAAATATTTGCTCTGTCTATTTCTTGTTCTTAAATTTAATTGATTACTTTACCGCACCGACTTTTCGGCTAGTGTTTGTGTTGTTTTTGGTTTTGTTGCCACATCTACGTACGTACATGTAAAATGCTAATTCCTAAAATGTATTGTTTACTTTTAGGTGAATTCTTTGTCCTTTATATTTGTTTTTTTTATTGTCGACAAGGCTAAGCACTCAAACGATAGTATAAAAAAAAATAAACAAAATATATACAATTTCTACAGAAAAAAAAAAAAAATGTTTTTGTCATTCTTGAAAAAAAATCTCAGATTTCTTTTTTGTAATAAAAACACAGGGAAGCACAAATTTTGTTGGTCGTACGCATGTGTTCACTATTCGTGCTTCGTCAGTATGGTGTCGTAAAATTAAAATTTTACGTAATCCATGATTTCAATACAATTTAGTGCCATAATATCAATTGGGTTTTGTGAAATATTTTAGTACAACTTATAAATTTTGTAGAACGAAATTAACTCTTAAGCTTCTTTTGAATTGTTTGCTACTTCGAGGCTTCAAGTGGATTTTTGGGCTCTTTGTATTTGAAGAGCTTGTATAAAATATTATAAGATTTCGTACAGTTCTTAATATGTTGTCTTGGAAGGTATAAAAAGACCCATCCACAAAACTTGAAAAGGGTTAAAATAACTTACGAAAATATTTGCCGGAATGTTTTGTATAAAAGTTTCAAACTAACATAAATGCAAGAATTTTACTATTTCCTATGCCGATTTAATATAAAAATCTGCTTAAGAGTAAGGAGGTAATATATAACTTCACCTAAAATGAGCATCAGGTGTTATCTTTCAAAACGTCGGTATTTTTCTAGATTCCTGAGGCATATCCTACTGAACTCGTCCGAAAACAATTTTATTTACTTTTAATAACAAACATATATAATCACACACACACATAAGTTTATGTAAGCATACACATCCACTTAAATGCAGTATTTATTATATATTCATATTTTACATGTCTCGTTTTTTATTTATTCGTACTCTTTTTTTTCTTCTCTTTTTTTGCTATACTTCTTTTGTTTTTAAAATACGAGTTTCTTTATAACCGCAGTTCAAGTTTACGATATACAAAGTTCATTTATTTGCACACACTTTTAACGTTTGAAGTTTAATTTTCTAAGACCTTGACATGAAATATAATTTATTTTATGAATAAAATCAGCTTCTTTAGTATTGCCAAGTGCTCTTAATTCTAATTATACTTATGCTTATTTTAAGTACTCGTATGCTAAAACGTGTTAAGTCCTTATGAAAAAAAAAAAAAAAAAGAAATTGCACCACAGGGAGGGAGAGGGAGAACCCAAGAAAGTTCATTTAGTATTAAAAAATTCTGTAATACATATGTAACAAAGTTCATTTGAAATATTTGCTGGAAATTTAGCCCTTTTAGTGCTCATGTTGGATATAATTGGGAAATCGTACTGCTGTCAGCTTCGTCGGCAAAATTCTCGCATAAACTGTAAAGGCTGCAGAATTTAATCAGAATAGAACATTATCTCCATATTCATAAACGATTGGTAAAGTTAAAGTGAACAGTAACACCGGGTTACTCATAAAAAGGTCGTACATTATTCAAACAGTAAAATTTTGAATCGTTTACGAACACGGGCGTAAATGTTGATGAATAACAACAACTTCTTTTCTGTTTTAAATTTTGCTTCAAGAGTTGAATATCCTTTACATATATTTGCAAATAAGGTTCCCCATTTTTCCCTCTTTTCTAGTTTAATTTAAAAAACACCTAACTTTTCAACGAGTACTTTTTTATATTCTTCATTTGCCTTTTTACCTTGTTAATCATAAATAAATCTGAAATACTCAAATCTTCAATATAAAATGAAATATTTAATAAAGCCAAGAAAAAATTTACATAAATAAATTTATGGCTGGCTGCGTTTTAGGTTGTTTTCAGTTCTCAAGCGAAACCGTAAGATTCGAAAAAAATGCTTGATTGTTAAAACAAAGTAATGGGTGGGGGTTGGAAGTCTGGGGCAGACTGTTTTATGAAATATTTGGAAATCTTTATATTTGATGACAATTTTGTTGTCATGATTGTTATTTGTTAAGTTGTTTGTACTTCAATTGTTTTTTGTTTTTATTATAAAAGCAGACAATTGGTAACACCGCACAACGGGATTAGTTGAGGTTAAATGGATTTGGAAATTTAATATTCAAGGCCATAAAGTCTTTTCAACACATATACATGCATAGAAGGAAAACTTTATAGCCATCCACATTAATGACATAACGAATACATTAAATCAGCGGTGCCCAGGCCCTATGCTCTTCATACTCATGCTCATTTGTTTTTGTAATACTCTTAGCTACAGGCTGTGTGTTTTAATATACTCATACAGCACTCAGCACTAGCAATACGAAATACACAAACAACTTTGTCTTATTTGTTTTTTTTGTCGTTCTTCACTGTATACACGCAAGAGCAAAGCAACAACACTTTCGTATGCTTTGCTGGTAAACATTGACGACTGCCATCATCAATGTACATTTTGTTTTTGTTTAACGTATGATATGAAATAAATATATGAAATATATTTTATGTGTTTTCTTTGCATGTATTTGTTTTTACAACAAAAAATTTTGAATAAAAATTTGTTTTTCTTTAAATGCATTGGTGTTTGCTCTTCCATAAGGAACTTGTGGGCACCGCAGCTTTAAATAATGTATGCTTTTAGCCCGGCCTGTGTGAAAAAAACTATAGTCCAACGATCCGACTTTTTGCATTACAATAAATTAAAAACTTTAAATTTTAATATGTATTCATAATAATAAAATTTGCTTTAAATGTTAAGTTCAAAATATGCAAAAATATGCATTTATTACCAAAATATGCATTTGTTTAAGAATGCGAAAAATCGCCGCGCTATTTTCACATCAATGCATATTGTTTTTTTAAATGCCTATTTAAATGATAAATGCATAAATTTATATTTTCCACTAAGAAAACGTATGGAGACTATGTATATTAAACGACTACAAGTTTTATAATTAATTTATTCATATACCTATTTTGCATATTTGAGTTTTTTGCATATTTTTCTATTCCGATTCGAAGTAAAATACTTTTTATATCTTAAGAGCTTAAACATTGTGTTCTACAAAAGATTTAAGTGTAGAAATTTAAGCTATAACAATTTGCTAGAAAATTATTGTGTTATTAAATGCTAGCATTTTTTTTATTTATTTTCAGCTTTTACAAATTTCTCTGTAAAATACAAAATGCGGCTTAAAGAAAGTCCCTAAAAGTGACTAAAACTATTTCAAAATGTAAAACATTTAAATAAAATGGCTAATCAGGACTTTAAAGAAAACGTCATATAAAATTCTATTTTAAATAGAATAAAATCATTTAAAGTTGAAGACAAAAAGTAAAATTAAAACTGCCACTAGAAAACTTTATAAAGTTTTCCCCAAAAAATGTTCTTCCCAACAAAAATTATATGTAAAGCCAATTACGATTTACATTTTCGTTAAAACACAGCAAACCCAGCAAATATGAGAAGGAAATAGAAAATTTTTTAAATAAAATTAAAGCAAAAAAATCACTAAAAGGAAGAAAGTAATGTAATCATACTCTTAGCCACACACACACACACATTTATTGTTACTTTGACAAAAGTTAAGAAACTCGATTGCATTTTTCGGTATTGCATCATCAAATAAAAACAACAAATAAATAAACTCACACAAACGTAAAGCAACAATGCTACGCAGTTGTGTGTGTTTTGGACAACGTGGCAATCACAAACGTCGCAGTTCATCGTTTGATACATCATCCTCGTGCCGTTCCTCCGAAATAGTACGTGGCGGCAAAACGGCCACAACTACAACAGCTTTAGCAGCAGCGTACAATGATGGCAGCCAACTGAATGGCATGGCAAATGGTCGGTATGCTTCCAGTTTATTACAATTGTTCCATACGAAAGGTTGGTATCGACCTTGGCGTAAACCGACTCGAGGCATCAGTATGACGAAAATTGAAATAAGTAAGTCAAAAAAGAAACAAAAATTAAAAAAATATTATTAATGTCAATGTTAAATAGTGTTAAAATAAAGTGTGAAAATATTTAGTTTCAAGTTTGTGTTGCAAAAAAAACGGCTAATGATTCATAAACAGAACAAAATAGACACAATTTTTGCATAAATTAAATTTTATTACATACGTAGTGCAGTATGAAAATATTAAAAAAAAAAAAACACTTTTGGGGCATGGGATCGGTCTCATTCGATGGTCAGATGTTGTCCACATCAAAAAAAAAAGGAAAAATTGATTTTTTACCCTTAGGTCCCTTTCTCATATATAAATTTTGCAATGATTATCCTAAATTTTATTCCTAGAATTCAGCCAGCTTAATAAGACAATATTTTGGTAATAGTGCTATATTTTAAAATTGGTAAGCAATTTAGCTAGCTGAATATAATTATGTAACAAAAGTAAAACTCTTTTTTACTAACATTACAAATTACAACAACAACTCTTAAAAGTACTAAAAATTCAGCTAGCTGAATAAAAAAAAACTCTGTAAACGTTCGCTCTGAAGGTAAATTTTTGTATTAATTAAAATCATAACTTCAAAGTATTTATGTGTGCTTTATCTAGCACGTACTGTATGTAGTGCAGTTTTGTTGAATAAGAGAATCTGTAAGCTCTCACTTTTCAAGAAAAATATTTTGTTTAAATTACAAAGCATTAATACGCGTTCATTTAGTGACAAACCACTGTATTGCACTGATTCTATATATAATTGCTCAATTTACAAAGGCTTGTATCGCCTATCAATACAATTTACAATAGCGTAAATTTGTTGTTGGTAATTGTCATATAAAAATGTGATACACTTATTTTCATATGTTTTAGAAAAATCGTATATCATATGATACTCAGAGAGTATTTGTATATACTCTCAGAGAATATTTTATATGGTACTTGTTCTTCTTTTGTCCATCAATATAAAATATAAACCGATACATTATACACAGAGTGCTCACGATTCCGCAACGATGAATTTTTTTTATCAGTGAACACTGAAACTAAAACTCACCAAAGGTTAAAGTGTACACTTTTCATTTAAAAACGATCCCGCAAGAGCCAATGAATTTTATTGTGCTGAATGTATTAGTTCTGGCTGAATAATAAGCTGAATTGTCAAATTTGCTTGGCACATAAAATGTCTAATTGATTTTTTTATTTTTGTTGGTATATTTTTTTAATAAAAAAGAATTTAAAAGTATTTGAGCTATGGATTACATATAAATTTTTATTATTCGATGCACAGAGTACATCGGTATAGAAGGAAAGCTTTATGTTTTAAATGAAATAATTATAAAAAGTTCAAAAAAATTGTTTCTCATTCATTTTGTCAGTACAAAATGTTTTCCATTTTTGTGGATCTTTGATTGATCCACCAATGCTGTTAAGTTTTTGGGCAAGTTCCTTCCAACTTTCATGTCGCAATGTTGCTGCATCTGCTAATTCAAATCTTAAAGATTGAAATCGTTACGCTTTATAATTTTCTTTATAAAATAACTAATAATTTCTTGCCTATCACAAGCAAACTCTACATTCATTTCCATGTAATCAAAGAAATATTTTGTAAAATACCCTTGTGTAGTTTTTTTTTATTAGGACCAGCACTCAGGGGATAAGCCCTGATAATACTTATTGTAGTAACAGAGAAGGAGTCACCGGCACCTTAACCGTGACTCGTGTTGAGAATAAAAAAAAAAAACAAAAGTTAAATTTGTGAATTGCCGTCACTTGAACCGTAATCCTTCTTGTTGATATTTATTCTGATTTTCTTAATTAATTTCATTCCGTAAATATAAAAACTTAAATAGCAGTCATTCTAAATTCAATGAACTTATATTTTAATTTCCTATAGAAAATGCGTGCATGCGAAATAACTTGGGTTGAATAAATATTACAGTCTTTATTAATAAGCAAAAACCAAAGGTAATTCTACAATTGTTTATTAGACAATTATTCTGAGTTAAGTGAATTCGTCTGGCAATGAAAATGTGTATTAAATTACAACCTTAATTTTAGTGAATTTTTCACTGTTTTCATTAATAAGCAAACCGTAAGACAATTGCTTATTAAAGTAATGAATGTGCTAACAAGCTCTACGTATGCAGTGCACTGTGCGGGAACTAGGAAAATTGGTTTTGGGAAGAAGGATAAGGAGTGCAATATTTGTGAAAATTTTATTTGAAACTTAACATACTGAAGGTGACAGGAAATACCTCTGCGGGTAGTTTATTTGATATTCCACATGCGAACAGTTCGGCTAAAGTAAGAATAATGGGGAGTGCGGTTCACTGGCATATCGACCACAAAGGGATGTGCTCTTAATGAAGAGCGTGTTGTACGTGCAGAATGACGGGTTTCGGGAATAAGTTTCCTCATTTCATTAGAACACATTTCGTTTTAGTAGCTATAGAACAGTGAAATATACCCTACATTGCGTCGATGTTCCAGTGAGTCAATAGAGTTGGCTGCACTACTGTCACCTATAAGCTTCTTCGCCCTATCTTGTACGCGATCGAGTATCTTCAAAACAGACTTTGAAGCACCGGCCCATACATGAGAGTTGAATTCCATTTTCGGTCGGAATTTTCATGCCAAGAACATCAAGAGCTTCTGATTCCTCAATATTTATACCCTACATTAATTTAGATGGAGCAGCATGTCCGGTCATACGTCTGTGCGTAAGTAAGATTGATGATTTTTATGAGTTAAATTGTGTATGTTTTTTAACGATCCACCATCAGTAATTTTCCATTTAATTTTGACAAGGAGATTATGAGTCCAAATTATATTTTGCTAACGACTGTTCTACTATGTTACGAATCTGGTAGTAAAGCTGGGAGCGCTTTCGTGTTGGCGCGTCCACGGTATAAATCCAAGTGAGATTTTAAGATATGGAAACGCACCTTCTAATATCGTAACTACACAATCCCCGGTCTGGGTGTGTTGTAAACAAAGTTTTTTTTTTGTCCTTAAATGTCGTAAATAAAACTTGGATCCATTTAGTCCATCGAAATTAGAGTCGCTGGCCTTTACGATTATCACTGAGTGGTGCTTTCTGGGGAAGTTTTCGATGAACTGTTTGTTTACACGATTTAACAATACGATGAACTGTGCAAACGCTCTCATTGCCTTATCCTTGTTTGCAAATTTTCAAGCAAATTCCTTTTTTTCTTTACTCGTTGTTTGCAATTTAGTGCGAACTTTCTTATTTTTTACCAAAGTTTTCCATGCTATTCAGCAAAATGTGTACAATTATATTTTCTGTTTTAACATTTTTCTTCTGTTTGGAAGGATTTTCGTCTACTAAATTTTAAAATTTAAATTTGTTTTCTATCGGAAGTGTTAAATTTTTTAATATATAAATCTTGCAAAAAAAAAACGGACTTCAATACAAACATCCAATCGAATCTGTTCGAATCGACGCAACTATGCGAAAGTTCAAAACCGGTTATAATTCCTTTAGTTTATAAATTATCATCACGAAAGATTAAAAAAATTGAGAAACGGTTCATAAATAGCGGATCGCATTACTAATGAATATAACAGGCAGCCACTTAAATTTCTAATGAATCAAATCAAACTGTGGAGTTACACGATAATCAATATTTCTAGTGAGCAACTTGTCCCATTGAAGATTATAGAGCGCGAAATTGTAATTTTAAATTTCTAAAAAAATTTAGCGCCAAACTGCAAATAAACCCCCATGATACAAAAAAAAAAAATTATTTTTATACGGTAACCAATATTTCGAGTAAAATTTGTATTAAGAAAATAAGCCGGAAGTAAAATAGTTATGTGATAACCAATATTTTGGAGGGACGTTGTGAATTGTTCAAGTTGCCAGCAATCTACAAAAAAAATTATTTCCAACAAAATATGCAGGGTTATATCAGACCATAAATAAACAACATTTTAGGAAAAAAAGAAAACATGGTCTACATTTTCACAAAAAAGTTATGGACCTCAAGTGTAAGCAAACCCAATCAAACCAAAAAAATAGTTTTGAAAATCGGTTCACAAAAAAAAAAGTGCAAGCAAAAAAAAAAAAAAAAAATCATGGCCATTAAAATTCCAACATTTTGTCATCTTCCCATATCTGGTTAACAATATCCTCCTGTATATGTACCATAATATTCCAAAGTGCATAAAAATACATTAATTCGCAGTTTACATAAATTTAGCTTTGATATTTCAAAGTGCCAATGAGGGATGAAATTTGACTGGCAGCACTCACATGCCATTCACATTTTTTCGTTTAAACTTTTTTTTTTAATTCTATACTTTACAAAATATTAGAACCATATAGACAATCTAATCTTCGTTATTTACAAGCATACATACATATGTACATACATACTTACATATAGATGTATGAATGTATATGACTTTTATTTCCTGTTAAAATAAATATAAAATATATTGACCCTCTTTTTTTTTGGCTGTTTGGCTGACAGTTGTTTATTTATTGTAAGTGACTGTTTCTTTGTTAATAAAATATTAAGTTCTTATAACATGTTTGGGGCCATATAAATGCATTTATAGAACCTAATCATCAGTTTAATGTAAAAAGCAGTGGTGGTGATGTGTGTGCTTGTGAGCCAATTTTAAATACTTCTAAGTTAAAAAATAAGGCAGCTTTCTTTCAAAAAGAGTTATTTATGAAAACTCGCGTGTATGTATGTCATGTTCATCTCTTCGTAGAAGTATTTATTTATTTACTGGTAACGATATTTGTGAAATGGCACAATAATATAAAGCGTTTGTAAGCTCGTATGACTATTTCAAGTGTTATCCTTGTTAAGAGGATTAAAAGTTTATTTGTTTGGTTTTCTTTTTCTGTCTCAATTGAATTTATTCAGTATCATTACAATTTTATCGATGTGTACAATAGAGAAAAATATACAAATGTAAAGTCAGACTAAAATTTTTATAACGCACAGTGGGGTCAATGGTGTAGAAAGTGGCGATTAATTCATAGAAGTCGTAATATTAAAATGTTACTATTTTTTATTGATGGATATTAATAAATACCTAAAAACAAGCATTAAAAATAATTGTTAAACAAATTTTTTACCTTTTATGGACTTTTTTGTACCTTCGAAAAAATTTTCTTATTTGACTATTACTGCTGTAATTTTTGAATGAAAAACGATAAACTGGTAAATTAAATTGTAAATTAGAGCATACTTCATGTGTTCTTAGAAAAAATTTCAACATAAAATCCGCCATCTACAACGAAATATTTTATTAATGACACTGAACTTAAAGCAGTTAACTCAGTTTTAGACCTTGGAGTTTACTTTGATAAAAAACTAAATTTTAACACACATATCACGTTTGCAGTAAATAAGGCAAATAGTGTTTTGTGCTTCATAAAACGTTGGGCAAAGGAATTTAATGATCCATATGTAACTAAAAATTTATTTATATCTTTCGTTAGACCCATTCTCGAATACGGTTCTGTAATTTGGGATCCTCAGTACAACATCTATATAAAAAAAGTTGATTCAGTTCAAAAACAATTTTTGTTATTTTGTCTGCGCTATCTTCAATGGAATCCAGCTTTAAATCTGCCGCCTTATCGGAGTCGATTAGCACTTATCAACCTTCCGACACTGAAAAGCCGAAGGATCGTATCCAACATTGTCTTTTTCCTAAACTTAGTTCAAGGAAAAATAGATTCTATTTGCCTTCACAACACAATAAACATCAACATTCCAAACAGGCAACTGAGATCATATGAACCTCTTTATCTTCGTTTTCATAGATCTAACTACATGATTTTTGACCCTTTCCGCAGAGTATGTGCTGAAATTAATAAATTTTATGATCTTATTGATTTGTCTGGTAACGTTAATATATCCAAGAGAAGACTTATACTGTATTTAAACTCTAATGACTATATTTATAATTGTTTTTAACCTTTTGAAAATTTGTAAAATTATTGTAATTCTCAGCTGTAATTAAATGTAGCTGTAACTAACTAAATAAATAAAATAATAAATATAAAATTTGTGTACAGAGTTTTCATTAATTTTGTAATAGTGTAAAAATCTTTTTATTTTATTAAATACATTTTTTATATAAAATTTAGTATTTGAGTTTTATTTAAATTAAACTACTCATAACAGCTAAAACACTTTAACCTGTCATGGGCAAACTCTTTATGCTATTCCAAATACCAAATGAGCATTTTTTTTGCCATTTTTTATCCTTTCTGTAGTTTCCTACATTAATTTTCTAAAAAAAGGCTAAACAACAATGATATAAAAAATATTTTACTTAAATTACCTTTTAACGCCTTCAAAATAACGTTGTTTAAATTTTAACGTTTCTAGCTAGAAAAGTTGTTTACATGTGCTTAGAGAATACAAATGTATAACATTTTAGCGATGACAACAAACGCCAAAATTGCGGCGAATTAAATTTTTATGACATTGCCTAATTTAGCAATACGAATTACAGAATTCAATATGTAGCTAAAATTCTTTAAAACGATTTTAGACATTTTTAGCGCTGGAGATTTAGCTTTAGAGAGTTACAGAATATAGCTGCAGATAAATGTTTACATTAAATTCTAATTCAGCGACCCGAATGTTTAAATCAAGTGCATAGCTATGTTGCAATCTTCCTTACAATTTGAGTTAAATTAATAATATTGGTTCAAAATTTTATAACGTCCTCACAATAATGTGATTCAGCTAGCTGAATATTAGTATTAGCTCAGTGTTCGATCAGAAAAGTTAGTTTTAGCAATGATGTTTAGCCAGCTGAATTTGATTATAATTGTTATTAGGCGATAACATGTCAAAAACACGTTTTATCAATATAAAATGTGAAGATTTTATTATTCAGCCAGCTGAATTTAAAAATTTATATTGTCTCACTTAGTGCTTTAGCTGAAAATATTGTATGTTTTAAAGAAATCCTCTCCACCTTAAATAGATGTACTACATTAGTTATGGTTATTTTATTAATTGAATTACTTTGCTGACGATTCTGCCAACATAAGCGACGAATAAAAATTAAATATTAGTATTTTAAAGGTCCTTTTAAACAAAATTGTATTCAGCTAGATGAATCTAAGTTAATTTTTATTTTTTTTATTTAAAGTTAATAATATATTTTAATAGATACACTTTTCTTCAAATCCCTTATGCTTTTCCAGAGACAATTACGCAAAGGATCGTGAGAAAGCTCTTTTCCACATTTATTTTTTGTTAGAGCACTTTTCTTTATTTGCCTTAAAGTAATTAATCATAATTTTTTTGTCTTTCCGCTCGTGTTAATAACACATTATTTCCATTTGTTTGTATAATTTTCTATTTAACAATTTAATCTTTATTTACTGAAAAATGGTCTTTTAGAAATAGAAACCAAACAGTATACTATTGTACTGTAGAGTTGTTAAAAGAAAGCTAAGATTTGTTCTTTGTTTTTTTTTTTTTTTTTGTATACTAACAGCAAATGATAACGATGACTAAAGTAACGTAATCTTATTTGAGAAAATAAATCAATTGAAAAGAAATTTCATGCAGACATGAGCTTGTAAAAGAGAACATGTTGAGGATTTCTTTATTTGTTAAGCAATTTTATTGCGACATTTTCTATACATAAAAAACAATAATATATGAAGATATTTTTAAAGTAAATGTTTTAAGAAACATTTAAAAGCTTATATACGTAAATAATATAGTCTGTTATTGAATTGTGTGTGTATGAATTGGTATATAAACAAATTTTGCGATCAAATAATTTTTGTAAGAAAAATAAATAAATAGAAAATGTATAATCACTCTTATTGACTGATAAAGTTTTTTAAACTGAATCACTCCGCAAATGTATATATGTATGTCTATATCCGTATGTGTGCACATTCAAGCATGCATTACATTAATTCCTTCATATGTACCTCTACACGTATGACATTTATTTTATTTATTTCTTTGACTTAACATTAATCATACGCCACTATGAATTTATGTGTGTCTACTTCTCGATAGAGCAAACAGCAAATAAGTTCTTCAATTATAACATTCAACTATAACATTCTTAAAAACCAGTTTAAACAAATGCAATCACAAATATCCATACTTAGATCCCAAAGTAGATCACTTCGAAAATAACTTTGGGGATTTTGATATCCAACTAATATTATAAATGAGAAAGTTTGTGTGTATGTTCCACCATAACATGGAAATCTCTTAATGCGTTTGAATCATAATTTTGTAGGTGGATATCACATGACCCAATTTAAAATAGAGGATACTTAATTAATACTTTAATTACGGAAAACGGGATAAATGTTTATATTTGGCACTTTGTCATACATTAACATACAGTGTATTTTCAGATATATAATATTAGAAATAAAACTGGTACTTTTGGTTTTATTTTACTTATATTGCTTTTTATCTTCTTGATAAATTTTGTATACGCGTAGTTTATTGCCTAGACTAATGTATAGAGTGAAGAGAGTTACGATGTAAAATGTATTATTTAATAACACAATCAGAAGTGGGGTGATTAGCAGCAAGCACCGGAGGATTGACCTGCAATCGAATTTATTTTTTGTATGTTAATTTTTCAGCTTAACTTGTCGGGCCAATGTTGATCGGTTAAACCAACTGGATAAATGTCTTATAGGACCACGGCATGCACAGTGGCAGAACTATAGAGAAATTAATAGGGTAGAAATGTAGAGGAAAGCTTAATTACATCGCTTGTGGTGTTTAGTAGACACATTAAACTTCTTAAGCTTTTTCAGCATCCATTTTATTACTTGTTTTACTTCGCTGATGATAAAACTGATTGGATATAAATAATAATATTTTTCAACATAAATAAAACTCTTAGTAATTTTGAATTTTCATTAATTCAATAAAACTTAACTTGAGGCTAAATAATTTTACTTTTCACAGGTACATCAATATAAGTTCGAATAATAATTACGTTTATTCGTAATAATATAAATAAAAAATATATTGTTAATTTTATTTAATATTTATTGTAAAATTTTAATTTTTATTGTGTAGATTTTATTATAAGCCATTTGTGCAATTCAGTTAATGTAGATATACTTACATATATACATACTTACATAAATAAAGAGCACCATTTGTCAATGCGTATGATTGATATTCATTTCTCTGTTTGTATAAATCATACGCCACCATTTATTCAATGAGTGGTTTAATCTCTACAGAGAGAAAATAATAAATCATTTTTATAATTATGAAAATAAAAAAAAAAAATGTAATAAAGTTGTGCTAACTGGTAGAGGAGATATGTGGCATTTAGGCTAGAATTATAACCTCACGGCTGGGAACTGGGGCTCCTGGTTTCAAGAATCACCAAAAATAAAAAAGTGAACTTTTTGCATTTAATTTTTCTTACGAGTATAATTTATTTTGGCTGTAGTTGGTAATTGGTTGTAACTGAAATAGATTAAATAAAAATAGAAGAACTTTCTAGAAAATGAAGTGAAATTAACAGTAGACATCGAACATTAACATGCTGGCCCGGAGATCTTTTTTTGAAAAAAAGAAAAAAAAAACATCACATTATATAAAGAGATCTGATGGACACGATTTTTTTTCAAACATAGTTGTCGCAAGTTAAAATGTTTGCTTTTAGAAATATTAAATTTTATAATTTTTATTTAAAAATGTATGAGATAATAAAGTTGATTTCCAATTGTGGTCTTTTAACATTTATAAATTATATATTTTTTCATTCAAAGCCATTTACAAAAATATATATAAAATTTTTTGTTTTCCGTTTAAAAAATTATGGCAATTATACCACAAATGAGAATTTTTCGTAAAATGAATTTTCAAAAATTTCTTGTTCAGAAAAATATAAAAATCATATAAAGGATAAATAAATTCAAATGGTACAGCATTGATAAAAACTATGTTTATATCATTGTCTAAATTGGAACGAAACTGATGAGTGATGGATAAATAAATGAATGAATAAAAATTTTAGCTTTCATTGATTCAAAAAAATCTTAATTTTTCAATTATACATAAACTTGATTTTAAAATAATAATTACGTGTATTCAAAATCTATATAAATAAAACAGAATGTGTGTATGTATGTAACGTATGGACTGCAAAACGGCAGGGCCGATTTTGATGAAATTTTCAGGTAATCTTCAGAATATTTAGACGGGGGACATTGTGAAGTCTGATTTTTGATTTTCGGTCTGCGGGCGGAGAAGCTTGGCAAAATCCAATTTTCATATTGCACCACCAATGACATATACATATATTTATTTTTTTTTTGCCAAACCCTTGGATCGATTTTCCTGAAATTTTCACAGCATGTTACTGTGACTCTGGAAGGAATAATAGATTATATGAAAATTGGATTGGACAAAGGGGCGGGGAACCCCCATATAACCCAAAAATTTAAATCGCCATATTTTGGACATTTTTTGACCTACGTCGATGATATTTGGTACACATGGTATTGATATAATTAGGAATACGTACCAGGAAAAAAGTGGGTGGGACCACACCTCTTTTTAGGAAAATTAAAAATCGTATTATAGTCTTAACGACTGGACCGATCGTCATTAAATTTTCACAATAGGATATATAAATACTTTTAATTTTGTTTTATAACGAGGGGGTAGCGAAGCACACCGGGTTGAGCTGGAAATAATATAATATATGTAAAATACTGCAAAGAACTTAAAAGATAGTAAATAGAAGTTCATATATTTGTTTGAGAACCGTACGTCTACGCTTACATTGTACGATTTTTGTCGAACCAATCTTTTTGTTTCTTCTTTAAAATTGGAATTTCCTTTAGGGGCTGTGTACATATTACGTAAGGCTGTTTTCAGATATTTTACACCCCAAATGTTCTCCTGAATGTATGATTGATATTTATTATATTTTTGGTTGCATATAAATCATACGCCCAATTATACTCAAAGATGTTGTGATCAGTGTAGTCAAGTGTGGGGATTTCTCCCCATATACATACATATAATTACATACATACATATATGTTTATGTATCTTCGCGTTTTTCTTCTCCATATTTCGATTATATCAAGGTGATGGTATTAAGGATGTTGGTTTTTATAACAATTTGTTCCAAATTTTTAAAACCAGAATTTATTGAATTCGATATTGCCAAAATGGATGTACTAATTGTCGATAAGGAAAGTATTTTGATTGTTGCTAAAATTGATGTTGGCATAGAATGTTCAGAGGAATTAGAAGCCCAATGAGTTCAAACAAACTTTTTTAGATTATTTAACTGTACTAGCAAAATAAATGCTTAAAATATTCACTGAGAGTATGGAAAATTTTGAGTTATTTATAAATTTATAACTCGAAAGCATAGAAAAAAGAATACATTTGATTCCGTGTATGGAATTTTTAAATATTCTATGGATTCAAAAGTTCCCTTGAGCACATACAAATGCATTAACTTAAATAAATATATGTAATAAAATTAATAAAAAAAAAATAGTTTTTATGATGCTTAACAAACATATCTTTATTGGGGACAAAATTGGGGATTTCCAGTTTTAAAATGGGGATTTTTGGGGACAACACTCTTTAATTTGGGGACATTAGACAATATTTACCTGGCTACACTGGTTGTGACCGCAGAGAGAGAGAGAGCGACAGCGAGAGAAATGTAGTTAATAATCGTTCTAACAATTTACGCTTTTTAAAATCGCCCTTCAACATTTATACAATTATAAAAGCAAAAAAAAAAAAAACAAATACCACAAAAGCATAAAATGTATAAAAATTCAACAATTTTTAATACAATTGAAAATAACCAAACAACCGCAAAATGTTGTTGTTGAAAATGTCAAATGAACTATCAGCATAAACTAAACGCATTATTTTAAATGATTATATATAAATAAATTTTTATTTAATGGTTTCGTTTCAAATTAATTACAGTCGCTGCTTTAAAATGCGAAGAATATTTAGATAAACTTTAATTATTTTTTTTTATTAGGACCAGCACTCAGGGAATAACCCCTTCGTATGCAGTGCATTGTGCTGGAATTCAGGGAGAGGGAGAGGGATAGGGTAGAGAAGATAGATGTTTAAAATTTAGAAGGCTTAACTCTTTTGCAACTCTGCTTTTTGCGCGTCATGTTAATTTTTTGTAAACTGTATTAGCAGGCATTTTATTAATTCTTTTACTTCGCCCATATGTCTGCTAACCGACGAAGGAGGGCGATGTTGCGTACATTAGCTTGGATAATATCAATCGCTGTCGGGACAGTCTTTTAGTGGCCAGTGCTATGCCTTTATCACTTTAAATAGTCCGACAACAATAAATACAATGCCACTTTAAAGTAAATTAAAAAAATTAATGATGCTGAATGACTTGCTCTGGCCAGGGTTTGAACCCAGTCCCCAAGTCATTGTTTGCTTATTGTTTAAGCACATTAAAAGTTTATTAGTTGTTGTTTATTTTTTTATTTCAGTCAACTACTAAACATTTAATTTAAGATTATGTTATTCTTATTTAAACTTGTAAGTTAATATGTTTAACATGATTTGTATTTTAGCTAAAAGGTTTGGTATTTTTTTTTGTTCTTTCTTGTTTAACGTCGTTTTTTTTTAACTTTTATGTTGAATCATTTGATTACATGCTTTTTAAATTGACATTTAGATTTGATTGCTAGTAACATAAAAAACGTTAACAGTTAAACAAATTGGGGAAGGAGGAAAATATTCAATTCAAAAAGGGAGCGTTTCAAAAGAAAAGTCTGGCTGATGGTGTCTGGTTGTTTGAAAAATAATTGAATTGGTATTTTTATATATGTAAAGCGAATAGTTTTTTTATCCGGAGAAGAAGTCTTTACTAAAATATTTTATTTTTTAAGTAAATTGCATATCACTAAAATCGAATGTCAGATAATTACTTCAGTAACGACTGCATTTACAATTCGGTTCGCAGAACCTTAAAATAATTTTTAAGGTTGGTAACTATAACAGTTGTCTCTGTTTGGCGTGGTATAAAAGTAAACAATTTATCATATTCAATGTTAGATCTAGTATTTTTTAAGCCGATCTAACATAAATCTTTAGAATTTTAGCATTTCTTTTAATTTATTTCCGATATAAAAAAATTTTGAAAATTAAAAATTGATGATAATCGTCAAGATTTTGCTAAACCTGCACACTCTCCTAGTATCGAATGCCAAAATCGAATGAGTTTTAAGCTAATTTATTGCAGAAAAAGCAAACCTACCAAATCACGTTCACGCAACATGTTGAATTATTCTGCATAACAATGAACATCATTGTACGCTGCTGATACGTCTCAGATGGTGGAGAGAAAATAATGGATAAAACATCAAGATTTGTACACAATGAATATAAATAAATGTTGTTAGTACAACGAACATACGATCCTTCGAATACGCGATCCTCTGATATATTCGTCACTATATTAAAAACTTGGCCAACTGATTTTATTAAGCGACTTGTAGATTTAAGTCTATATATAATCCAAGCATTAACTTGTGCTTATACTATGTTAACTGCCAATTTGAAATACGTTTTAAATTAATTTAAACAAGATCATCACAAAGCAATTAAAAAATGATTAGAGGTTACTTGGTTTAAGTAATAAAATATTTTCTACGTTTTCTGAACTTTAATTGCTTCGCAGTTTTGTCAAAATGATTTTTAAGGCACTAAAGGCACTCTCAACTGAACCTTGAGTTGCAGGTGATACTCCACACTTCAAACAAACAAACATAAATCAATCATACATACATATGTACGTATGTTGACTCCTTCTGACTCTGCGATGAAAATGACAGACATACAATTATTTCTTTTATGATATTTTTCTCGTATAAAAATTATTTTTTTTGTGGATGGATATTAATTTTTTGAAAAAATATTACAATTTATTTTATTCAATAAATGAAAATAAATTTTCATCAACAAAAATATTTATGTATGTATATGACAATGGGTACGTTCAGCAGACACACGCAAAACAAATATGGCCACCAACCAATCAAAATAGTAAAATAATATATTACAAAAATAAATGGTAACTGCACAAATTTTGTAGTTAAGCTACACATAAATCCATGGAAAGTATGGTTTCATTAGAGTTATAATTAAGCCGTTTATTTTGAAAGTGGCATAAGTCACTTTGTTTTTAAGTCGAGATATTTAAGGGTTTCCATTTAAAAAAGTTTAAAAATATGGAGAAATACTGAGAAAAATATCAGTGTCATGAGATAACAAATATAAGAAAATCTTCTCGAAAGTTAGCATCCATATTTTTAAACGTGTTAAAACGCAAACCCTTAAATATCTCGACTTAAAAAAAAGTGACTTATGCCACTTTCAAAATAAACGGCTCAATTATTGCACATTTTTTTTTATTCTGGAACACAATTTAATCAATATTTTTAATACGTTAAATTTAATGTTTACCTTACATTCTTTAGTTTTAAATACTTTTGCTCAACACTAATGAGAATCCAGAAAACAGCTGACTTTTTTCTATAAACTTGCCAAATACACCTGCCTACTTCAGGGGATTTTAAACAAAAATATTCTAACGAAATTACAAACTAAATGGAAAAATTAAATCATTGCCTTGTGATTAATTTGACAAAATATCTCTTTGCTGAAAACAACACATAAATTTAATTATTTTTACTACCAAATCTTCTGTGTGTATTTAAATTCAACATTAATTACAATTATGGAAAAAATCCTAACAGCTCATGTCTGTCATAAAGGACTGACTATAAATTATGCTAGACTCTATAATTTGTTTTTATTTTCATATTTCTTTTATACTTCATGAATTATTCACACATTTAGTTCATAATTGGAATGAGTGTTTTGTAGTTAAACGCGTGTGTGTCTTCGTAAATTAAAAAAAAAGAAAAAAAAAAAATTCAAGAACCACTTAAGATTAATTGAACATTAATTTGTTTATCAGAAATGACAGAGGTGGCAAACTGTGTTTAAGTGGAACACATTATTTATGTTATTGAGTTAAGAGATTTGATTAACGAAACATAAATATTTGCAAATATTTGTGAATAGATTTCAGTTTGATAAATAAAATTATTTGTTAAGGTTATATTTTGAAAATAATAGCTATTTTTGGAAGGTATGTAGAAGCCTAGATGGTGGTAGAAAGAATATTGGGAAATAATTGGATATAAATATTAAATACAAGTTTCAAACATTTCGAAAAGTTTCAATGGCCAAAATTATATTCTACCTTATGAGGGATAATGCGACTGCAACCATGTTTAAATGAATTCCGAGCGGATATTAATTAGTTAAAGTTACTCGTCAAGAAAAAATTTTGGACATAGCCTTCAAATTTATTTAAAGCAAACATTAACTTTCGTTCGGGATGTGGAAACTTGACACTTTCTTTTTATTTTCTAAAATTTTTTTCGTTTGGAGTTTTTTTTTGTTTTTCTTCTGATAAGTTTTAATTTTTTGATGAGTTTTTTTGCCAAGTGATTACTTCCGTTTTGTGTTTTTTTTTTACTATTTTTTTGTGTTGACGATACGTTTGCTTTTGAGAAATTGTTCGTTTTAGCAATTCTTTAAAATTAATTTTTTCTTTTTTCTTGACGATTTTTTGGGTTTTTATTACGTTTGACGGCTTATTTTCTTTTGAATTTTTTCCGTTTGCCAATTTTCTTAAAGTAGTAGTTTGCTTTTCTACAGCCGAATATTTTTGTTTTGAAGACAAACACTGTATTTGTAGTATGCAACTTTATTGCATGCAATTTTCATATTAATTGAGAATGTTTAAATAGAAACGTATACATTTTATTATCTTCTATGTCTTTTGCACTGAAAAAATGGAGTTGTATGCAACAAAATTGCGTAGTAAATCTTTGTCTCAAAAATTTTTTTCTAGTTTGATATAATTTTGCGATTAAAAAAAAAACAAATCTCCAAGCTAAGAAAATTGTCAAAACGATTAAAAAAATCGCCAGAATAAAATATATCACCAAGACCATAAAATTATTAATTCAAAAAAATTTCAATACAATTTTCTTAGCTTGGCGATTTGATTTTTTTAACGTTTTTGCTTTGATGATCTTTCCAAGTTTGTAATTTTTTTGAGTTAGTGACTTTTTCGATTTGGGAAGTTTAAAGCGACACGAATTTTTCTGTTGGCTTTTTTTTAAAAATCGTGATTAATTTTTTTCTGCAATTTTTCCTTTCTTTTCGTTGTTACAACATTTTTAGCTTTTAGTAAGTTTTTAACGGTTTGTTTTATGGGTTGTAAATTTTTTTTCGCTTGTCGACATTTATTTTTTCTTGGAGTTTTGTCCTTTTGGTGACTTTTCCAAAGTTACATTACATGAAAGAATACGCTTTCAATATTCGAATTTCTACATGTTACGTGGCTTGGCTTAGTACACCCTTTAGTGTACGGAGCATCAATAATGTTAAAAGTGATGTTTAATTAAAGTTTTGTTTCATCATTCTTTTCCTAGTATTCACAAAAAAAAAAGAAAAGAAACACCTTATGTATTAATTGGAAAAGTTCTTTCTATCTGTAATTTATTTTTTATATTTCTTAATTACAGAATGTCGGTGTCTTTTCTATTTTAAATTAAAATTAATTGCTTCGGAAATTTGTTCTAGCATTTTAAACTCCCTTTTTTATTTATTTATTCCCATTAATTATCTAGCATTAACATGATTAGAAATACATTTTTAGAATTTGCTTTAGTGCAGCCTTTCCCTAAAACACGCACTATAATTTGCTTTGCTAATACATTTATGAACTCGTATATCATTTTATAATACAAGAATTAATTTACCATAAATTATTTTATATTCCCATGTGATTTGCGCCAATATAAACTGCAATTAGCTTTTGTATATAGAAACAATTATTTAATAGACAAACTGTAATTATAAACGAAACAAAGAAAGACATGACAAATTTATAGGAAAAATAATAATAATAAATAAATAAATATGACACACAAAGATGACGACCATGTTTCACTATAACAAAGTTATTTATTTATGCAGAAGATGTCAGCTCGCCTAACATTTTCCCTAAATGAACATAAATAAATAAATATGTATAATTCAGTTTTATATAGGGCAATGTAAGAGTAGGATAACAAACTTAAAAAAATGGGGTCGAAAATTCCTCTTTATTGGCCTAGTTTATTTTTCCAACAATTTTCAACAAATTACCTGTCACAAGTATTTGAAAAAGACAAGCAGACATAGACGCAGGCACAGACAGAGAAGTTTAGAAATAGAAAAAGTTACAATGACAATAATATTCTGTAGATAATTTAACTGAAACCTTTATACGAGGAGCCTTAAAAAACTATGAGAAATTCGAGTATGTTTAATCGTGTTCCTCTCGCCTTGTACGGCACAATACGTACACAAGTAAGCTTTAATTTTAATTTTATAACAATCCTCAAGTTGACAAAATTATATATTTTGATGGTACACCCTTTAATTTTTATTTTAGCAATTGTGTACTACTCATTGCTGTTGCCTTGAAAAAGCTACAATAGATGTGCAAATTTTAAAAGTTTGCCTCGTAGGATACGCGTTAAAAAAATACATTGAAATTGAAAATTAAATTAGCATTAAACACGTATATTTCCAAAAATACTGCACCGATTTTTACAATAAAAATAAAATAATTACTAATTAGATTTTAACAAAGAAATATTTTCCTCACCATATCTAAAGTGGAAAAATTTTATGAATTTTAAAACACGATATATGACACACTAGTTAATTCGCGAACTGCCCTCGTAAATAGTATAGAAATATTTTTGTCGAAAAAAAGTGGATGTTTGATTTACAGTTATCTAACTAAAAACTTAATTACGATTACAAACGTTTTTGCAGTATGACAAAGACATTAACAAGCATTGGCTACAAAAAATACAAAAATTATAAGTAACTCTCTTGTGTGTGTGTGTGTATGTGGCTACGTGATAAGTACCACTATTTCGTTTTTTTGTAGCATATATTAAGGATGTATTTGAAACGTGCGGTATTAGGCAATTTATGATCAAATTTTAAATGAAGTTTACATTTTGAAATTTGGAAATTGGAATGTGTGTTTGTGAGCTTTTGTTTTTTAATGTCTTTAAACAGGTCAGGGTTTGGACCTGAAAGCGTATAAAATTAACTTTGATATTTATCGATCTGTTTATCTATTTTAAGGTTACAACTCTTTAATTATATACATTCAGGAAAATTTCTAAGGTATACATCATGTTCATCAGTGCTGGGTGGTGTTCGCTGAAGTGGTTAAAACGTTGACTATTAAAGCAAACAATGACTTAGGAACTGGGTTCAAACCCTGGTCGGAGCAAGTCAATCAATATTATATTTTCTCCAAGGTTAATTGCGTTGGCATTGTAATAATTGTTTATCGAACTATTAAAGTGATAAAAGCATAGCCACTGGTCACTAAAAACTGTTCCGAAAGCGATTGATACTGTAAATACTAAGCTAATGCACACAACATGGCCCTCCTTTATCGGTTAATAGAAACGCCGGCGAAGTAAAATAATTAATAAAATTCCTGCTCCATAGACGCTGCGAGACTGCTCTAAAAATTAATAGCGGATAGCGGAATTGTAAAAGCATTAAGCCATCTACATTTTCAACATCAGTCTTCTCCATCTCTTTCACTAAAATCTGGCACCGCATAAAAAATTATCAAAGATTTGATTCAATATATGCTCTGCTACATGTAAGGCAAAAATTAATGTCCAACATCATCATGCCGTTCAATTGAAAGCCGCACAATCCTGCCGCATACTTGAATCAGTCACTAATCGGGATTATTTATGCTTATTTTTATTCCGAAACAAAGAAAAATATATTTTATATACATACATATGAAAAGTAATATTATCAGCCTCAAGTTCAGTTTTATTGAATTAATGAAAATTCAAAATTGCTAAGAGTTTTTTTTTTTATGTTGAAAAATATTATTATTTATATCCAATCAGTTTTTAGCAGAACGTATCAGTACTGATTTCAAGGCCGCTACACCTCTCATCAGCGTTCAATTGTCCATCTTTACAATTTTCGTAAAGTGGATACTAATTGAGAAGAATATCAACTATTTAACCAGTTTTCAACAGAAATAGAATACGAGAATTAATTTTTAATTCAATTTTTATTCTACAATGAAACAGTGCTGGTTAGTACGAAATTCCCTCATTACTGTTTGGAACTAATAATCAACACAAACTCATAGTCCGTTATCATCAAAGTATTCTACTTTGTAATTTAACGTTTCTGTTGTTTTTACTCTATATTAGGGAAATTCACATATTACTGTGACCTTTGTTATTAGGGTATTTATAGCTCGTGCCCAAGCGGAATTAATATTTTTATATTATTATTACGAATAAACGTAATTATTATTTCAACTTATATTGATGAACATATGAAAAGTAATATTATCAGGCTCAAGTTCAGTTTTATTGAATTAATTAAAATTCAAAATTACTTAAGAGTTTTTTATATGTTGAAAAATATTATTATTTATATCCAATCAGTTTTTAGCAGAATAAAAAATTAATTAAAAATAAATATTTTTTACCTTTTTTTCGGATCAATGCCACTTTGCTGTGAGTCAAGCTATTAAAATTACCTCACCAACAAGAAATTGTACATTAAAAAATTTTTCTACCTGGATTAGGTATATTGAAAGGAAAAATGTATTCGAATAATGATTAATTCGGAAACATTAAGACTTTAACTTGTCCACTTCCGCTGATATAAAATTTGCCAAAGATTTTCGTTATGAACCGAAAAGTTTTGCTTTTATTAATTTAGTTCAAGGTTATTAAAGGCTCATGTACTCGTTGTAACAATTTAATAAAAAACTAAAAATAATAGCCGTAAATATGTACAAACAAGGAAATAGAAAAATTAAATACAATTCTACGAAGTTAAATTCACACAACCATCCATTTGCCCACCTTCTAAAATGGAAGCGGATACGTAATTTTTATGAAGACAACAACTGAAATGGCAAAAGAATATAATAAATAACAAAAAATAATAGAAATAAAATACCACAGGGCTGCGGCTTTTTAACGAAAGAAAAAAAAGAATACAAACAAATAAAAAAATAAAAGTTGCGTTGTGTTTTTTGTTAGTGGTTTCTTACACATCAGGTGTTATTACTGACCGCACTGTACACATTAACATACTCTTCTCGCTTTTCCTAGCCTACTTATAGGGGCATTAATTCATATGAATTTATGAATGTATGTGTTTATACATTATATATTGAAAGAAAATGTACATCAGTTCTACACTTTTATGAGTTTGGCAGCAGTCGATTACATTTGTAAATAGAAAATGTTAAATAAAAATGACACATAAAAAGTGCATACAGTGCATGACAAATGATTAAGGGCAGTTATGCTTTAACTAAATAATTCGTATATCTGGAAAAATTTAATATACATTTGTCGATAAACAGTTATAAGAAATGTTACTTTTATATTGCATGAATGGGGTAGCGCAGCTTACCGGGTGTGACGAGTAAAATTTAAAATACTCATTCATAGAGTTTTAAATTTGTACCATATTAATAATCAGAAATATGTTACCAATTAAATATTAATACTCATAATATTTTTTCCCACAACCATACTATATTGTTGCATTCATTGCCTTGTATTATTTTTGTTCTAAATCTTTCAATTGTGCGGAAGTAAACCCTTAATCGAATATTAAGCACTATTGGAATTTATTTATAAAATTCGTGTATATAATATAAACACTTGTTAAACTTCAAACTAATGACCACATAATAAAAAAAAATAAAATGAACAAAATGAAATAAAGAGGTGAATTTTAAAAGTTTCTGATGTAAAAAACAGTTTAACGTTAAATGCGGTAAAAAGTGGATGTCTTTCTTTGGACACAATAAACAGAAGTGTGTCATTCTAAATAAATATATTAAATTTTTTAGAACAGAAGATTAACAAATTTTAAAACAAAAAGAAACAAAAGGTTAAATAAAAATTTCAAAATATTAATTGATAATCAATAAACAAAAAGACAACATAATGAACTGGTCTTAATTAAACAAACAAACATATTTGTTAAAAAAAAAAACATTTTTAACAATTTACAAAAAAGAAAGATTTCTAACAAAAGAGCACTATAATGGAAATTGCAATCATTTGAGAAAAAAAACAATGTCTTTGTCTAGAGAAAAAGAAATAAAAAAATCAATACAAATTCAAATAAAAAGTGAAATGTCAGGAAAAAATATTATCACAAAAAAATAAATGTAATAATAAAATAACAATTAAAAAGAAAATATCTCGAAATAACATAAAAAGCAGACAAAAAAGAATCATATTAAAAGTCAAAACGTGTTGTATTTGCAAAAAATAACAACAACCTTAAAAATAGAAATACATAAATTAAATTTTAAAAAATTTGCCAAGGAAGTTTTATTTATTCGAATAGACAAAAGCTTGTGGGTCCAACAGTTTTGAATAAAAAAAATAAAAAACTGACCTATATGTTTATAAATGGAGTAAACAAAAGTCAGTTCTTTCCAAAATAGGATGGAAGTTATCCCAGCCGAAATCCAAAGCTCTCTTCAATATAAAATTTTTATGTACAAAATTTTCTTTTTCGCTATGAAGCGGATTGGTCTCTTTTACACACACTTTTCCAAGGATGGAGTTAAGTGATGCTTTATATGCAACTGCCTTAGAAAGATCAAATCGTTCTACTTTACGACATCATCGGCTGTATTCCAGATGCAAATAATGAAAAGTTTCACTCCCAAATTATTATTATTAAAAAATTATATACATCATTTAAAGAAGTCCTACTAAGTTTATGTTTGTAGTTTTGACTTTAACCTTGGGCTAGGCGATGACACAAACCCCTAAAATAGATCAACTCGTGCTTATGAAAAATCCAAAAAGTATTGCAACTTAATAATTTTTAAAATGGGGCTAATTTTCGCATTCGCTTACGAGCGAGTTCTCACTCAAAAGTGCCAGTTTTTGTACTTTTCGGATTATCTTATGGGATATCTAATAAAGTGTATCGAAATTTCTAATGATGGCATTCGATAGACCATCACTGTTCGTACAAAAATACGTGCATTCTTCCACTTACCAGGGGCCAAAATACCGTCATTCGATATCGATCGAAATTTACATTTAAATTGTATTAAAATTTCGTTCGATATCGAGTGCCGTAATTTGGCCTCAGTGTTTTGCAAATCTTTTTAGAAAGCGGTCATAATGTCGACTAACATCACTTCGATTCGAAAAGTATTTGCATCACGAGAGTAAAAATTATGCCCCTGATTTGCCTGAAAAAACTATAGAGATTTACTAGTCACCGCTTACATTTTAAGAGCTACTGAACTAATAAACTCATTTGTAAGTTATATTCACTTTAATTCAATATTTTAAAATAAAAAATAATTTTGTATATGAAAAATATGGGCGAAACATGTGGAAAGTGTACAAAAATTTTGGAAAAAAAAGTTAACTAAATTAAATTTTCACTAAATTCGAATTTTTAAGCATAAATTACTTCTTCCCTAATTTCCAACATTTCTGATTAATATTTTCCGTTTCATCTAAACAGGGTTCAAACCCTGGTCAGAGCAAGTCATCAACATCTAATGTACATTAGTGTTGCATTGTATCAATTGTTGTCGGACTATTTAAGTGATGAAGGCAGAGCACTGATAGACATGGTTGATACCATTACGTTGTTATCTAAAACGCATTTGGGAAAATTTTGTACAAGTTTGGACTGTTTCGTTATCCATCTAAAACACACCTAAAGTTTTTATAGACTTGAAAAATGGCCCCAAACTGAACAACAAAGTAAGAAAAATTTCCTCAAAATATTATTTTGTATTTTGGCCATTTCACATTTTTCAGTTTGAGCCATTAGTTCTACTTGAGTTCATTTGTCAACCTTTGAAAAAATTAGTAAAAATGGCTCTAAATCTAAAAATAAAACATTAAAAATGGCACAAAAAAAGTTGGAAAAAGGGGGCCATTTTTCATGGAGTCATGAAATAAAGTTTTAAATTTAAGAAACTAGTCTTGGAAAATTTGCACCTTTTTTTTTAATTTGTGCTGTAGTTTTGGAAGAAAGAGCTAATTTCGAGAGTCACACTCTTCAGTCGATTTTTTTAAGTGCTCAAAATAATTTTCGCGATTTTATTAGTTTTTATAATTAAATAGACATGATGACAAGTGATGCAATACAAAATTTAATACTTTTTTAAAGTAATGATTTATGAAAAAATGAAATAATTTACTTTAATCATACCTTCTTTAAATTTTAGTTACGACCAGGGAAACCACAAATATGCAATTTCATATATTTTTCTGTAAGAAGGCTTGATACTTTTCAGAATGTTTTTAGATTCTTTTCATCAATTTTTTAGCGCATATTATTGCATATGTTATCACTTGCATCATAATTTGGCATATTTTCGACTACACACCATATATAGTGAAATTTTTGTGGCATATTCGTATGTTTTCCCTGCTCATTTTAATTTTAGAAATAAACAAAAAAGAAAGAGTTTTGTGATAAAAATGTTTTTAAATTTTTCAGTAATTAATCCAAATTTAGAAATATTTTCATTAACGGTTGTAGATTTTTTATAAATTTTTCATCAATTAAAAATAAGTTTTTAAGATTTATTAGTGCCTATTTTTGCATATTTTACATCTAAAGAGCACAATTTAATTTGTTTCGGACCCATTTGTAGGTAATTTTTTAATCATAGCTTTAACAATTTTTAATTCATTACAGTGATTTTTGAGAAATTACAAAAAGACTTGAACTAATTATGAGATATTGGTCATTTATGGAAATATTTATGAAAAAATGTGTCATGTATTATTAAAAATTTTAAGTCCACAAATTATTTTGCGCTCTTGGTGTTCAATATTTTAAATTCGGATTGATGAAAAACTGGTTAACACCATGGCATACCGAGCCACAATAATGTTGCGTGGTGTATGAAATTAAAATTACAAAAATGATTTCTTTGCCCGTTTTGTAGTTTTTTTTTTGGGGTATTGTTGTTATAAAATCGTTACTTCAGATTTTATGAGAACAAAACACGATTTTAAGCTCACATTTCCGGTATCCCTGGTCCATGACCTTGGTTATGAGAAAAAATTATATCAATCAATATTTGTATGTATGGATGTATGTATTTGTATGTATGTACGAGTATGTCTATACTTGTGGCAAAAGCTATTTAGATTTTTGTTTAATAATCCCCTCCAGGACGATACAATAGATTACTTTATCTCATTATGAATGCCATGTTCTATGGTGTATTGTTGTTATTCTATGAAAAATGAAAGTTTAACACTTCACTGTTTATATGCTAGAGATGAGTAGTCTTTGTTGTTGTTTCTTGTTTGGTTTTGCTATAAATAATTTCCAAGACGCCATATAAGTAATGTGCTCTGTAGGAGGCAAACACCTTGTGAATATGTCTTCAAGATAATTAATAATTGTTTTTTTATACAATATTTTAACAAAGTAAGCCATATTTTACAGAAAATTCGAAAACATAAACAAACAAAAAAGAATTATTAAATTAAGAAAAAAATGTAAAAAATATCCGTTTAAATTAATTTTCATAAAAATCTCCAAGCAAATCAAATGAATAATAAGTGAAAGTGATGGTTTAGAGAAACACAAAATGAGACAGATATCGTTGAAATAAAAACATTGTGCTCAATAATACACATGTACATACAAGTATGTTAGTATGCACTTATGTATGTATGTATGTATGAAAACAAAAAAAAAAACAACTAAAATATCTTTAAAAAAATATTGATAAAATAATAATAAAATAACCGAAGTGCTTTTTAAACAACCAAATGATGTTCTTGTGATATTTTTTATAAAATAAAACTAAGACAAACAATCCTTTGGAGAATAATATTGTAATCTTTTACAGTGTTACAACCAAAGCTAAGCAAAAGGATAACCACGCAACAATAACTGACACGTCTCCGTGGTAAAACATGACAAAAATTTTAAATACGATTTAATGAAAGAAGACATTGAAATAAATAAATAAGACTTTTCTAAAAACAATTTTGTATTTAAACTCAATAGAAGAAAATATTTGTTTTTATCTCTGGTCGTGATACTTGAAAACGTTTTCTAAATGGATTCATCAAAAAATCAACAAACTTTATTGAATAAACTAAAGAACAATTTCAAAATGATGGGATGCTTGCAGCCAAAAGAAGACAAGTCCTTAGATCCACTGAGAAGTATGTATGAAATAAGTGAAATATAATTTGAAAGAAAATAAAGCGATTGAGTTTTTGCACAGATTTATGATAGTTTAATGATACCTTTTGTAATAAAAAATACATTTTATTTTTTATCTACTTGTCAAGAGAATGCCAAGACAATATCACTATAAGATTACAAATAGTACGTAAGTGCTTGTTGAAGACAGTAATTTTCCACTTTTAGCAGGATCTTTTTACTAACCATGCCGTAGAGATTATCTGCAATATTCTATTGTTGTCCAGAACGATATTATATTGGAAAATTGTTACATATAAAATAAGAATATATAATAAAGTAGTTTTTACCCGTGGCTGTGCTCGCCCATTTTTTAAAAATGCATAGCTTATGTATGTGTACATAAGGGTACATCTCTATTTTTTTTAAGTCCTTTTCAAAATTGGTTTGTTAGTGTGGGTGAGGCAGAAATCGCCCACTTTTTTCCCTTGTTCAGCTATTTAAAAAAAAAATTATTTAGCTTATGTGTTCCACTAGACTAAAATCTTTCTGTTTTATAAATTTTGTGAAAACACTTTCGCATTTATAATATTAGCAAGGTTTCAAACATTACAATTCTGTTAAAGTTTCGATCATTACATGTGTTTATAATCTTCATTTAATTTCTAAGAACATATTACAGATAAAATTAACAGCATTTGAGGTAACAATATTTTAAATATTTTAAATTAAAAACAATTCTAATAACTCAGGGTGGTGTTGGCTGAAGTGATTAGCGCGTTGACTACTAAGCAAACAATTACTTGGGGGCTGGGTTCAAACCCTGGCCAGAGCAAGTCAATCAACATCAATAATTTCTCTAATGTACATTAGTGAGACATTGTATTAATTGTTGTCGGACTATTTAAGTGATGAAGGCATAGCACTGGCCACTAAAAAACTGTCCCGACAGCGATTGATATTATCCAAGCTAATGTACGCAACATCGCCCTCCTTCGTCGGTTAGCAGACACATGGGTGAAGTAAAAGAATTAATAAAATGCCTGCTAATAGAGCTTAAAAAAGTTAATGCGTCTACTTAACAGCGGAGGCGCCTCAACACTGCCTTAAAAATTAACATAACGCTTTGTGAAAGAGTTAAGTCTTCTAAATTTTCAACACCTATCTTCTCTATCCTATCCATCTTCCTGAGTTCCGGCACAGTGCACTCCATACGTAGGGGTCATCCCCTGAGTGCTGGTACTAATTAAAAAAAAATATTATATAATACCTTTAACACGCTACTTCATTCACGCTACAATCATTCTGTGTACCACTTTTTTCAAAAAAGCCAAAAAAAAAAAAAACAAGGCCAGAAGTACCAGCTTTCCCCATTTAACCACCTAGAAAGTACACTGCGTGTTAATGTAAAATAAAATTGGTAAAAATTAAATATTCCAGAAATAACAATCGTTCCGTTTTTACCCATTCAAAAGTACCCTATAATTAAATCTGAGTCACGTGCTATCCCTCATCTAAATTCATTAGGAAAATGTTTCAAGAGAGAAGTACAAAACGTTAGAAAGCAACAAAATTAAAAAGTACTATAAGTAAAATTGTACCAAAAGTATTTCAGCTAATTCACGTAATTTATATTTTATAGTTTCATTTCAGCTCTGAAAAATTATGTTAATTTTTAAAATATTAGTACAAAATAAAAAAGTGCTCAAAGTACCAATTTGTCCCTTTTTCAATATTTAAAAATTATCCTATATTTTAATATGTGTCACATGTTGCCAGTCCACAAAACTTCATCTAAATCTTTTCAGCGGTTTTCGGGTTATAGTGGAACAAACATCCAAACGTTAAAACATACAAACTTTTGCGTTAGAACATTTCAGTGGGAAGAAACTATAGGTAACGTTCAATACATTTATTTTATTCAAACCAAAATCGATAGAAAAAATGTTTTGAAATATATTTAGTTATACGTGTTTAATAATCTTGTTTATTCAGAGTAACGTTCAGTACATTACTACAAATACACCATTAATTTTGTTAACGGCAGATGATTTAAATAACAGTCGATTAATTTTAACAAAAAAAATTCTAACAAAACTTCTTATGAATAATATTTCTATTCGTATATATAAATTACTTTTACACCATGGCGCAGATACTTGGCGTTATAAGAGAAGTAATTTAAATGTGTCTTTAATTTTTCATGAATTAAAGCAAATCTTTGATAAATTTAAGTCTTTAATTTAAGACTTGTTAATGTATGCAAAAGACTCCCGTTAACAAGTAATTTTGCATAAAGATGTTAAAAATGACAAACCAATTTTTGTAAATTGAATATTCATAATTTGTTTAGAATGTTTGTATTTGGCCATTACAATATGAATTTCCCATTTCATTTGCAAGCAATAAAGTTAAACGAAATCCTTGTTGGGAAAAGTGATTATTGTTACAACGCGTTTTATCCTCTCATCCGTAAACAAACCAAAAAAATCTAAATTTTTAATTTCTTTAATGCATTTTTTTTAAGAACAACATTTACAAAAAAAAATTATGAAAACCTAGCAAATGTTTTCGTTTGTTTTTATTTTTAACTTTTCCTTTTTATTATCAAGTAGAGTAAAAAGTTTATGCTCATTAATTTTAATTCGCTTGTGGAACGAACCCTTTTCTTAATGTTTTAATATTTTCTTTTGATTTCTTTTCAGCCATGAAGGCTGCTTTACTTATACAACGTTGGTATCGGCGCCACAATGCGCGCATGGAAATTCGTAGACGCTATACCTGGTCGATATTTACGAATTTAGAATATGCTGGGGAACAGGATCAAGTGGAGGTAAGTGTTACAACTTTAAGATATAGTATATACATGTTTTTGTAATTTATAGCACATAAGATGAGTGAAACTTACGTATTGTGGTTTCTTATTTGTAATAGAAAAAGACAAAGAAAAAATGTACTAATTTCAATTGCTTGGTCAACATTTTTAAGGCTTTAATAGTCGATTGTATTGAATTTTTTGATACGATTTATTTTAAAATTGTTTATGTTCATGTACAACATTGTTTGGTTTTGTTATTTTGTAGGTTAAGAGCATGACTTTTACCGTTAAACTTTGAGGGATGATATAAATAAGTTTCATATTGTTTAATTTTTTTGTTCCAATATGGAACTTAAAAAATATCTGTAAAATATAAGAAATTTCTAAAATATTTGTATGTAAAACGGGTATTGCACTGTCCACTTTTCCCATAATAATGCTCATTTGTGGTTGTAACTTAATGTTTGTAAAAAGTTCCTTAAGTAAATAACATTTTTTTTAATGGGCGTGGCATTGGTAACTTCATTACCATTTTCTTGAATTGTAAATGAATCCTAATAGGTGTGGAAACTTTCATAAGAACTATTTAATTAAGCGAACTAAAACTTTTATACTAATAAAATTTCGAATGGGCGTTGCACTGTTTATTTTCCAAAAAAAAATTTGTTGTTAAAAATCGAGATCAATATGTGTGTCACAAGTTGTGTAAAAATCGATTGAGTGA
Source organism: Lypha dubia (assembly GCA_947311025.1). Classification (NCBI taxonomy): domain Eukaryota; kingdom Metazoa; phylum Arthropoda; class Insecta; order Diptera; family Tachinidae; genus Lypha; species Lypha dubia. The sequence continues at coordinate 6,541,658 of OX371263.1, forward strand.
GAAAAGTTCAAAAATATTACATACATAATTGAAATGAGCATGGTACTGCGCATTATTTTCATGATAATTTTGTATTACAACTAAACCACAACGTATGCAAAAGTCGCAAATTAATATTTTAATTAAAAGCTCTTAAAAATAAATCCATATTTTAAATTGGAGGTGCGTTGCCCATTTTTTCATCAGATTTTTGCAGAAAAACTGAAGCCATGATCTGCGGGAAGTTTTATCAGTATTGTTTAAATAGTTAAAAAATAATAAATACCCTACGGGAAATGTTGTACCAATTGTCTAAAACATACCTCTCCTATGATAGGTGAAAATGGGAATGGTACAAAGTGTTCCTGAGTTGTGACTGGTGAAAAGAGGACATATCACAAGACTAGAACAAAAGTGCTAACAAAAATTCTATCACTCAGTGTCTCATCGAAAGATTTACATACATACTAATGCATACATACATTTCGATTGTACCTACCCATACCTGCTACGAGTAACACTTTTAAAACTTTAACGCATTTTGCCAAGTTTGGATGCAAAAAACCATCGATATATACATACTTACATATAAGTACACAAATATATATGTATGTATGTATTTTATACACATTTAATAGAATATGATCTCTTGATCAATGTGGACAGCGTTACCGTTTTGGTTATTTTAAACCAAAATTGGAAATGCAGCTGTTTGGTGATTGCAGTTTAAAATTTTGTAAACGTGTGAAGATTTTTGTAATAAATCTGAGTTTAATGATAGTGGAAAAATTAGCACTACCAGTACATTTTTTTTTTAATGAATCGTTTGATCGTGCAGGGTAGTGAATCAATACCAAGTATTTTTATTTTTATTTTTTATAAAAATGTGTTTAATACCCGCTTTAATATAATTTAAATGAATTAATAAATTTTTATTTTTTAAATACATTTTTTACATGTCAACTTATTGTTGTGAAGCATTTAGACTCGTTCGGTCATCGAATGACTAGATTTTATACCAGGCTTAAAGGAACTATTTTCTGTCATGTTCATTAAGAGCTAGTTTTAGACAGGTTACTGTAGGATAATCATATTACCGGTTTTTATGAAACCATAACTAAGACTAGTACTTAGGATACCACCACACGACAAGTACCTTAACTTTAGGTCTAGAAGCTATCACCGGGTATTTTAATTATGTCAATTGGCCGCCTCTAATGACAACGCCATGTTAAAGTTACCGGTCACTCTCATATAAAGTTCCGGAACTCGAACCGGTTGCTAGTCCCTGGGAACCAGTTCTTTTCCCTCTAGGGTATTTATTTTAAATGGGCGTGGGGTTGCATAGTTTTTCGCTATAATTTTTCGTTACGACGGAAGCTTAACTGTTATGAAATTTTTTTCATGGGGAGCGACACTGCCCCATCGATCATATGAATTTTATGATAATTGAGTAAAATTTGTTAAACAATAGGATTTTTCTTTATGATTTTGTATTGCAACATGAGCTCAATATGTGGCTTGGTTTTCAAAAAACGGTTATTTATAGCAAGTTCGTTAATAAATTTAGTATAAAATGGGCGTGGCGCTGCTCGCTGCTTGATTAGTGTACTGTAAAACGACTGCAGCTCAACTTGTATACAAAGAAAGTAATTGAAAAATAATATATAATATATATGGGCGTGAAACTGCCCTATTTTTCCTAAAAATTTTGTGTTACAATAAGATTTTAGCATTGAATGAATGAAAATTAACACTTATTTGAGTAAATGAAAATTATTATTCTTTTTAAATGGGCGTGGCACAAACAACTCATTTTTCTTGCATGTACTTCAAGCAATAAAAATTGTGGATTATTTTGATTTTATTACAGACTAAATGTAAATTTGGGTGGTAGAAGCTAATTTTCCCAGATAGTTTATAAGTAGGTCTGGAAAAAAAACAAGTCTTCCCTTAAATAATTTCCAGCAATCTGGGTGCTTAACAGCACATGCAGGTGACCGCGATTTAGGCCCTTTTTTAAATTAATTACAGTTAATTATGTACCAAAAAAAAAAGGAAAAGAAAGAAATAAATTTTAAATTGTTTGTCCTTTAAAAATATATCGATTAAGAACTCAACACGAATTCTACAACACATGTAATATTTGATTAAAAATTTATAACAACAACATTTGTATAGATTAAAAAAATAATTACAACTGCTCCGTTTTTCTGCTCAAATAATGTGAGATTTTCATGAAATGTCAAAACTTGAAATAGATTTCAACAATTTCTGTGTCCTCTACACGCCAACTTAATAGAATATTTGGTTTTTTAACGACCACAAAAGAGAAAAATATAACTAGAAATGAGTTGCGTGTTTTTTAAAAGAACCTTTAATAAAAATTGTTTGCCACAATTGTTGTGTAGCAAATGAATTGTAAAGCATGGCATCGAAAGTTGAACAAAAATATGGATTGAAAAAAATGTGTGGCTAGAAAAGGTAGAAGGACTTAAAATGTCAAACAAAAGGACAAAATTTTCATTTATTTTTTTTTTGCAAAATTTTAAGTCTTCAAGCAAAATATTTGCTTCTGCTTTTTCTAAACACACAAAAATGTTTGGCCAATAATTTCATCTGCAGCAAAAATTCGAGTATATTTATGGCCGGTTATTAAAAGGACTATTTGTTTAATGATATTTTGGCAGTAATATTGTTGGTGCCCTTTTGAAAATGGCACTTATTTAATTTATAATGTGAAGGATGATTTTAATTCATATTATTTTTTGCGCTAAAAATAAAACAAAAGAGAAAAAAATTATAAATTAATTTTAAGGCTTTTATTTCAGCTTGAGCAATAAAATTTTAATATGCAATTTTAAATGCATAATAGGAAAATTCTACATAAAAGTGCCCTCTACAAAGAATAATTTTCATTTGATGTCTGTAAAAGAAAAAGAATTAACGAAATGATAAAAAAGACACGCTAGCAGGATAAGCCTTTCCTACAATGCGTTCTGCCGTAGTTGCCGGGATCAAAGCAAAGAAGACACAGTCTTCCACTTTCTTTGCGAATGCCCTGTCCTTGCACCTTTCGAGACACAAATTCTTAGGCAAAAGTATACTAGATGAACTTTCGGAGCTATCAGGGATAGGTCTGGGTGACCTGATCAGATATCTCAATACGACGGGTTGGATCTAGTATCTAATTACCGAATCCGAAGGCTGGGTTCGGGCCTACACACGTTGACACTGTCGAGTGGAGGGTCTGTCAAAACGGAATCTTATGATTCTACCTGAATGCTTGTTCATAACAGGCAGCAATGTAAACCAACCAACCATCCATAATAAAAAAAAGGCAATAAATATTAATAAAAAACTTTTAAAGGACGTTTAGAATTTATTTTATATTTTCTTTTATTTACCTTGTCATCGTTATAATGAAAAGTGTTACTTTCAAAATTACTATACTTTTGTTTGTTTTTTGTTGAAGTTTCAATTGGAAGAATCAACTGTAGTATTCTGCTGCTCAGAATAGGACGAATAGTAAATAATTTGTTTTCTTATGGCTTTATTAATAAAATCACACACATACTTTAATCACACGTTTTGATGAATTGACTATGAAAATTTTACAGAATATGCCCTTTTTAGTCGCAATTCACACCGTTCACACTGTCACACCGAACTTGTGTTCTTTCAGAGTCAATCTGTTATTAATTGGCTTTATGTTTAATCGCATACATTTTTAAGTAATACAATTTATATTCTTGATTTAGAACAACAAATATGTGTTAAGTTGTCACACCAGTCACAATTAAATTGCACAAAACTGGTCGTTTAAACATAAAATAGGATTGCAAATATCTCCTAATCTAGAAAAGACGTCTGTATACTAAACATTGCTAAAAAAGCATTATTGCAGAAAGTGCTAAAGTTTTTAAGGCTGTGATGGAAAACCGAGCGATTGTTTAAATAATTACCAGCTATAAAATTTATGCGAATGTAAGAAAAATAACTTTAAATTTAATCAGAGACTGAGTTTGAACGAAAAATAGAGAACATACATACGATTTAAAATAGAAAATAAGGAAAACATAAAAATTCCTTAATAAAATAGTGGCCAGTCCCAAGTAATTGCACGTATGTACCTTGATGCAGAGATACCGCATTCATGATGCTTAATACATTTAAGCGCGAATGAATCAACAAAACCTTTCAAAAATTTCGAGCGTGAATGTTTCGAGCCAAGGCGTTAAACGCGTCGAAATAAATCGCTCTAATGCACAAAAGAGTTTTTTTATGTGACGAAAAAACGTGACCATCACTTTTTACAAAAAACTATTTTGATATTAAAAAAGTATTGGAATTAACGCAAGTACTCGTACAGTTGTATTTACGCAAAATATTTCCCAAGTGTGACCGGAGCTTTGTTATAATTTATAAACAAATTAGACAAATACAGAAAGAAATCTTTTTAAAATTGACTTAAATAATTAATTGCTGCTACTAAGAATAAATTTTCCCTGGGCCATCAGTTACAATAAAATGTCTCACGAGGCACAATGAAATGTCTCACCTGTCACACTGTTTCTCTTATTAATTTTAAGTTTTATATAGTTAATTTTTCATTACAACACATCAGTGCTTCTTATTTTAGAACCATTCTAGAAGATGAAAATTAATTTTATTGTACTGTAAAGCTCCATTCTTTCTCCTACACAATTTCCATTTATTTTAAATTTAATTATTTGGCTAAAGCATTTGTCATTTATATCCATTGCAGAATTTATAGAAAGGTTCGTTAAATTATATCACTTTCACACAGGTCACATTCATTTAAATAATATTTAAAAGGAACTTTGAAACTTGTTGAGTTTTTTGCTGGTTTAACTTAAATGTTTCCCTCGCAAAACACCCTTTTAATTCCATACTAAAAAGGGGTTATTTGTAATGTTTTCATAGTTAATTATTTATTTGGCTAAGAAAAATCATTTATCTCCCAATTAGTTACGACAACAATGTGTAATTAAATATATAGTCAGCTAATTGGTACCAAACACACTTTCATTTCGTTTAATATTTTCATTTCAATAAAATTTCTACGCCATTAAATTAAATACGAACATTTTACTTTTTAAAGAGGGGTTTTTAGGTTTCATTTGCTTTTTAACGCAAAAAAAAGAAACTGCACGTTCGTTGTTGCCTTGTAAGAGTTTGAGTTGGAACTTTTATTGGATTTTTTGTGTCCTTAGTGACTGCATTGTGTTGAACCAACTAAAATGTAAAATTTTCATGCAGTTTAAAAGTTTGACCTTTTAATTATGTGCTAAAAGCCAACGCTAAAAGAAAATGTAATAAAAAGATTTTATTTCACTGGTTGTAAAAAAGGAAACTTTATAATGAAAAGAAACATAAATAAAAAAATTACTTATTTAATATAAATTAGTTAAGTATTGATTAATTTTATATTTTATATTATTTTTTAGCTGTACAACTTTTTCAACGCTTTATTAATACACATTCCAAATGTAGCTGCTCAGACGGGCGGCTCACTAGCCAATTCAAGAGCATCTTCGATAGGTAAGTACGACAGCTTTTGATGGTTGAGGCAAAACAAATAGTTTGTCATTTTTAACTTTTATTTTCAGATCAATATGATTCCAAGTATTCCGATGAGTCTGATTTTCATGAGGAGTATGATAGTGTTTCAGGCGCCAGATATAAGGGGCCACAAATAAATTTTCCATTAGCTAAAAAAGATATTGATACTCTAATCGATTTGTTTCGTAAGAAAAGGGTAAGTTGAGAATAATCGGCAGACTGCCATTTGGAATTCGGATTTCTTTAGACATCTGCAACTTTCTGGATCCTGAAAAAATTAAATAATTAGTTTGACGTTAATTTTCCATAAAAAAATTTCATTAGAATTTTTGTATTGAGCGTTACCATGTCTTGTTTTCAGTGTTAAATTTTTAGGTCCGTTTTCAGAAATAATTACCTTCATTAAAAAATATTACGGCCTATTTCACGATGTCGAAAGAAATTTTCCATATGTTTTCATTCGCATAATTACATTTGAAGCAAAAACAAATTCTAAAATTTTGTTTTTGTATCAATTGTATTTGTACGAAAGAAAAAAAAAATCAAAATTCTTTCGATATCGTGAAATCGGCAGTTAATTCTTTTAACAATTTATTTTTATATCAATATGTATATACGAGGGTAGTTTAATAGTGCTAGTAGTTCACACATGAAATAATAGACTATTTTTCTTCTCTATATCAACTCACTTGAAGTTAATATTAAATTAGGCCGAAAGCTCTATATTATATATTAGCGGAAAATCAAAAACTGTGGCCTGTTTCATGTTTCGTCCATTACTGATAGATCCATCTTTCATCTACAGTTTCAAAATGGAGCTAAACTTCATTCCGGAACTGTGGGTATATACTGCCAAACATTCCGATGCCTACTTTCATGGGAAGTATATCCCCAATCGATTGAGGCAATTTTTTCCAATATAGATATGCTAATTTGATAGATATGATTTTTAAAATTTTGCTAAAGTAACGTTCAGTAAGTTTTTGAATGACTTACTTATTATTTTTAACCTCGCAAAAAATTAAGTTAACAACAACCTGAATAAATATAGCACAAAATCCTTAATTGTACAACAAAAACAAAACCGATGAGAATAAAATAAATGGGTAACGTTCAATACATGTTTTGTTAGTAAGCAAGCCAGATGAATTAATGCAAAATTTTCCAATTACATAATCTTGTATAACAATTTATATAATTTGTAATGAGTTTTTATTAAAACTTTGTGGGTAACGTTCAATACATTTTTGGAAAAAATTTCGGATTGATCGACGAAACTTCTTCTAAAATGTTTTAAAGTATTTTTGACCCTTTTTTCGAAATATATTTAATTGTTCTGATGGCTTAAGTTTTTTCAATTTATTTTTTTCTGTACATTGATGGAATTTACATTTAATACATTCTTGTAGGAATTTATTTCTTTTCTACAGATATCTGACATATTTGACACATTTAAAGTCATTATAATATATTATAAGGTATACCAACGCTAAGTCATGTTCAATACACAAAGCAGCGAATAAAAGGAAATTAGTGAAAAAAAAAAATATACTTCTCATTTGCTTTTTCGTTTCTGGACCATTTTAATCTTCAAAATTATTGACTTGTATGGAAGGTACTTTCATGCTTTTTAAAAAAAACATAACTGACAATTCTTTCCATTTTAAAGCCTGATGAAATTAACTTTTTTTTTAAAGTTATGGGTCTTTTGTATAAAATATTTTGTTACCAATAAATATTTGATAATAATTTATTAAATTTTTATTTCAGTCAAATCGTCTTCATGCTCGCTATGTGGGCGCTATTTTAAGAGAAGCTGCTATAAAACTTCGCACTCTGCCAAACTTAAATACGGCTTCTACGGCCATTTCCAAGCAAATAACAATTTGTGGTGATTTGCACGGTAAATTAGATGATCTCTTGGTGGTTTTTTACAAGGTAATTACGTCATTAAATAAAAATTCCTCGCAAACAAATATCGGTAATGAAAACACTTTTCCAAATTATCTCAAAAGAAGAACAAAAATAATTATAAAAATTTATATATGCGACTCCATCAAATAAGGAATTTAATTTGATTAATTTTTCAGTTATAAATTTTATATTCTTCTGAAATTCCCAAATAATATTTTAAAGCTGATGTATAACATGCGAATTGAATCTACTGATGATTTGGTGTAAATACCAGTAAAATGCAGGCATATAAAAAACACCAAATATTTGAGAAATTTTCATAAATTAATTATTTAAAAAATTATAGCTTATTATATGTTATAAGATAAAATAAGATGTTATTCCATATGGGATAATTATTTAGAAAAGCAGCAAGTAATTGTGCCAGAACTTCGTTAAAAATCGTTAAATATAAAGGATGATATTATTTCTTCTTTTTATCGTAGGATAAAGTGAAGACGTTTTGGTTGCATCCGTATTTTGTAGAAAATTTTGAGCGCATAATGTTTCTAGATGCATGGTAGCTCCATGACACGTTTAATCTAGGATGAGTCAATCAACGATCTTAGATCTATGATTCGTCAGTACTCTCGCCATAAAAAAAATTAATGATAAAATAAAGAACATAATGAGTATAAAAACAAAATCCAGTGACGCAACTGTGAATGATTCTTGAGTTGGTCATACCAGTTGCGTTGCATCAGTGTCTTATACGACCACGTCATTATATATTTTGAAAACTGTTATTGAATAGTACTTTCATCTGAAGTTTTCGACAAACATGCAGGAATTTTAAATCAAATTCGCAAGTGTTTTATCATCCCCTACACATTATTGGCATTTTGGTGCAATATTTCATATCAATTAATGTCGTCAAGTAAATGGTTTTTTTATTGTATTTTTTTTTTAATTCACCGGGTGTAAATATTAATATTTTTTGCTTTTGGAAATTTTCTTTAAAAGACAATATTCGCCTTTAAATTAAATTTAATTAAATTAAATTCAATTTAACTTAATTTCTTATTTAAATAGTTCGAAAAAAAAGTAATCACACGTATTTAATGTTTGTCAGTTGCCAATAAGAAAACCAGAAGTATAAAATATTTGGAAATTATAATTTTAACAATTAATTAAAATTTTTATTTTCGCTGTACTTGTCTGCGTAGTTTGATTGTTTTTATAATTTTTCATTTTGAATTCTGCTGTGCACAAAAACTTTGTTGCACAGTGTATGTATAGAAATAAAAATCAATACTATTACTCTTTTTTATTTCAGAATGGTCTGCCATCTTCCGAAAATCCCTACATCTTCAATGGTGACTTTGTGGATCGTGGTAAAAAGGGCTTGGAAGTATTCCTATTACTTTTGGGTTGCTTTTTAGCTTTTCCCAACGGTGTTTTCCTCAATCGTGGCAATCATGAAGATTCTGTAATGAACGCACGTTACGGTTTTATACGTGAAGTACAACAGAAATACAAGGTAAAAGAAATTAATACAACAAAAACAATTATTAACTGTCCTTTTGTGAAAGCATAACAATTGTTTAATTTATTTTCCACTCTTCTTTTCTTATATTTTTTTCTGTACTTAATGAATTGTTGCTGCTGCTGCTGCTGCTGCTACTTCTGATGCAAATTTTTATTGTCCATCGTTGTTGTTGTTGTTATTGTTGTTTGCATTTGATGACTTTAGCGCAATTCATCGAAATTACTTAAACTTATTGACGAGGTGTATCGTTGGCTACCATTGGGCACTATCATTAATAGTCGTGTACTGGTGGTGCACGGTGGGATATCAGATACAACCAATTTGGATTTAATTAAAAGTTTGGATCGTGGCAAGGTAAGTTTAATGGACACGTATTCAAAAAAGCAAATAAAATAAAATGAAGTAGAAAAGACAGAGACAGAGGAACGAACACAAAGTCTTTTAAATACTTGTGTTTGTATTTGTATTCAGATGTGGTGTGAAGGTTGTAAGTTTCTTATTTAATATTGAAACAATTTACACAAAATTATAATACAATGTTACGAGGGGTAGATTAAAAATTGATCAGCCAGCATAAGTTGAACACTTTTCCTTAAAATATTTATAAATCACAGATTATTTATTAGCAAATCACCCTCGTTGTTGTATAAGCAAGGAGTTCTGAACATCTTAGCTGACTGACTGACTGCTTGACAACTAAAACAATATTGAAGTTGTTGCAGTTTTTGTGTTTGTCTTGTCGATTTTTGCATCTGTATTTATCAAAGACTTGCTGTTCAATATTGAAGCGGGTTCATTGACGCCATTTTTATTTCAAAGCAAACGTTTTCTCTTTTAATAAAAGATAGAATAGATCAACACTTCTGCACTATAAACTGCTTAATGAAGAGGACACATTAATTTTGTTTTCAAACGAATCATTCTACTGGAAAGCGAATAACTTTCTTTAGAATTAAGTTTTACAATTAATTATTAGTTTTTTTTTTGGCATATCGTTTGTATTGTAACACCTTTTAATTTTTGTATTGAAAAAAAAAATTATTTGAATTTGAAAAATATAAACAACTAGAAGCGAAAATATTTCAAATTAAACATCGCTGATAAACTTAAGCAATTTGTTTAAATTCTCTAGTATGATTGCAGCTGTCGTGGTGGCAGTGAGGTCTAATCTGATGATGAGACAGACTGTGGTTAATCTCGAAACATCATGATGTCAGTTCAACCCTCCGCGCAGTCTAATTTTTCTTTGTCTGTTCAAGTATTAAGAGCTACTAGATTCGTCTTCCTAATTAAAATAATAATTTAATTTATAAAAAATTTAATTTAGAGAAAACGAATTTCTTTGATTAAATTGTAAAAATTGGCAAACGAACGCTGATGTGAGGCGTAGCGGCCTTCAAATCGATACGTTCTGCTAAACTGATTGGATATACTAATGTTTTTCAACACAATAAAACTCCTAGTAATTTGAATTTTCATTAATTCAATAAAACTGAACTTGAGCCTGATAATATTAATTTTCATATGAACACAGAATAAACTTTAAGATGGATACTGATAATGTAGCTCAAAACTAAAGGCATTTGTTTTATAAAAACAAAACAGGAAGTTAAATATTTTTATGAAATTGTAATTGATTAAAGTAAATATTTGAATTTATGTATAAATAATTTTTTCATTATTGACATTATTTTTTTTATAAAATTTTTTTGTATTAGTATAAGATTTTCTTATTATTGCAAAACATATAATTTCCTGAAGAAGCTATCCATTGAGAAAGCGAAATATTGAAATAAAATAAAATAAAATAAAATAATTGTTAATTGTTTATTGTTGACCTTAAGCTTGTTGTTTTTTTTTTAAATTTTATAAATATAGTATAAAAGCTTAATTATGAATTTTTAGTAAAATTTGTTTCATAAAATTTTAAAATTATAAAATAATAGATTCCGTTCAGTTTACCTGAAAAAATCATAATTCAGCTCTGCAAAAACAATATTAGAATGGCTGAATTTGCAATATAATGATTAATTTTGCAGCTATATTAAGTTTTCGAAAATTTTTTACACAAACGTATTAATAATAATAGTTTTCAAAAGATATGAACTTTTCTTTCGTAACTCAGCTAAATTTTATCCAATTCAGCTAATAGACACGTGACGGTTTTTATTAAAAACTTACTTTATGATATTTTATTAGCAATTAATGTTTGATTCACGTGAGAAAAACATAATTTAACTATATTGGAGAAAATTTTATAATAAAATTTTGCAGTTGAATTATTAATTTCATTAAAATATTAAAAAGTTTTCAAATATTTTCGCAAAAATGTTTATCAAATTGCCACATATTTTATAAGCAAGCACAACAGTTAAGAAACTATAAAAACTTTAAACAACATTCATGTATTGTAAATACATCTCATACATTCTGCCAAATATTATTTAATTCAGCAACCTAATATGCTAAGCTATTACCAAAAATGGAGAAGCATTTTTAATATGAATCGCTTAAATAATTTAATTCAGCAAGGAATATTGGTAAAATTTCATAAAAAAAACCTAAAAAACAAGTACTGGCTCACACACGTTAAGTTTCATTGATCCCGTTCTAATTCAGCTGGTGGAAAGAGAAAGAAAGCAATATAAACTTCTGTCTATCTCCAGCTGAATTAAAACTTGACCAAGGAAATTGAACGTGTGTGAACTAGCACTAAAAGGCAATGAAAATAAAACATTTCACATAACAATAATTTGAATCAACTAATTATTAAACTCAAAATCTAGCTGTACAATAAATAAGTTGCTGAAAAGTTTTTCATAGCTTAAGCAAGTAAAAACGTAATTCAGCTAGGCAAATAAACAATTAAATATCAATTAAATTTTGAGACATTTTCCTCGAAAATTTTCAATAGTATTCAACAGAAATGTTATTAAAATTTTTCGAAAAGCTAAAAGATACCATTTGAAAAAATTTTGATTAATTTATTGTAATAAATATCACTTCTTATTCAGCAAATTCTTTACCTTATTCAGCTAACTAAAATGTTAAAATAAGTCACATAATTGCAATAAGGCCACTGATAAATTAGTTTTCTTTTATTTAAACTTTCCGCTGTTTCTTTTTATATCAAAAATGTCCAGTTTTCATTAATTCTCTGTTACACAGAATAAATACTAAAACAAATCTTTATGTATCCTGACAGATGTTTGTCCTTGTCGCTATTGCTTTGTTTTGTTGTATTGAAAATTCATTTTATAGTTTGTTAAATTTGTTACGATTCATTGGTTTGCAAAATCGTTGCTTGTTTTCCTGTCACTCAATTTATTCAATAACGAATCATTTTGTTGTGTCAATTAATTAAATTCCATTTTAAGTTTTTGCAATTGATCAACTATTTTTCAATAGCGAGTTAAAAAAGAAATTAATTTGGAGAATTCGGAGAATAAGACATTTTAGGGGGAGAAATAAAATTGAACATCATTTGTCAAAGTGTGCCAACTGCGGCATCGGTGATATATATCCACTACATCCACTACGTGATCAAATTTTTTCCACTGCATGTAGATAATCTTGTTTAAAATTTTCAATAATTTTTTTTTTTACAAGCAAACATGACAAAAATTGTAACATCTTAAAGTTTTATTCTGTAAATCTTATAAAAATTAGTTTTTTCTGATATATGAAATACAAATAATTGGAAGTTGCTGGGTTTATTGCAAAGTACGGTCACACTAGCTTTCTTGTTTTTTATAAATAATTTTCTATATTATTACGAATAAACGTAATTATTATAATTTGAACCTATTATTATTGTAAATATGAAAATTTACATTATCAGGCTGAAGTTCAGTTTTATTGAAATAATGAAAATTCAAATTACTAAGAGTTTTTTTTATGTTGAAACTCATTAGTATATCCAATATTAATTCAGCTTGGGTACGAGCTATATACCCTAATAACAAGGGTCACAGTAATAAGTGAATGTCCCTAATATAGAGGGAAAAAAACAAAGAGTTAAATTACAAAGTAGAGTACTTTGAAGATAACGGACTATGAGTTTGTGTTGATTATTAGTAGTTTCCAACCAGTGATAGGGAACTTCGTACTAACCAAATTGTTTCAACATGTTAAAATAGAATAAAAATGAATTGAATTAATTCTCGTATTCTATTTCATTTGAAAACTTGGTTAAATGGTTGATATTCTTTCCCAATTCACTTTACGAAAATTGTAAAAATATACAAATGAACACTGATGAGAGGTGTGTGTAGTGGCCTTGAAATCGATATAATGATACGTTCTGCTAAGCTGATTGGATATACTAATGTTTTTAAACATAAAAAACTCTTAGTACTTTGAATTTTCATTAATTTAATAAAACTGAAGTTGAGCCTGATAATATTAACTTTCATATGTACATAAATAATTTTCTTAAATTATTCCTCATTTTTCGCTATAGAGCTTAAACAATTTTATTTAGAAAACACTTTTCAAAAATAAGCCAGAAATACAAACTTTAGTTTTCCAAAAAAATTATTGATTTCACTTTCAACAAAATACCAAACTAACAAAGTTTCAATAAAATTGTAATTTAGTTTTCCTTGTAAAAATAATTATATTTCGTATGCAACTTAATATCATCATTCAATATACTGTTTTTCGTTTAGTCACTTCACCAAAAGTGTTGTTGATGTTGTATTTCAATAAAATGCCAAAGTGTTTGCTTGAACAAAGTTGCAAACTATGGAAGTTAAGTTTTTAGTTCATTAAAGTATAAACGTCCTCTTTACATTATTGAGACAGATAAAGTTACTTAGTTTCTCGACGAGCTGTCTTACGGTACGAGGGTGGGTAAATAAAAATAAAAAAAAAACATAAATTCATAACTTGAACTCAATTTAGTTTTTATCCTGTTAAGCTATGCCAAAGGTCATTTTAGAGTTTTATTACTTTGTTGAAAATTATTTGATTAATTGATTACCAGCCCCGGTGTGCTGTGTGTCCTGGTATTGGTGATAGAGATTTAGTTATTCAGGCTCGCCTCTTCCTGAGGGCTTTATTAGGATTATATTTCAAAATAAGCATTCGCACTCGTACTCTCGCATCTCTCTATATCTGAGGACTTTATTTGAATTATTTTATTGCCTTTGTGAAGGGCAGTTGCTAGTTATGCTTTTTTGTCTCTACTATACGCCAACATTTTGTCTGGTATGAAGAGTTATAAATATAGCACATCTCTATACAAAATATAAGTATTTTGAAGTGTCCTCAAGCATATTTGTGTAGTGAAGCAAATAAAAATGTTTATATGTATGTATATTTATATATTTTTGTTAATTTTATTTCTGCCTTTTTTTCTGGTTGCTGGATGGATGGCTGCTCATTTCAATTTTGTGGACTGAAACCTTTTTGATTGCTCGTTGGTTGGTTGATTGATTTGCTGTTGTTGCGGTTGCACATGTTTTAGTATGTTTCAATATTGCGGCCACCAATTGAACAAACGGGCGGAGAGGGTATTGATAAGGTCGAATGGAAACAGGTAAGTAGAAGAGCATCGCCACAATAAAATATTTTTAAAGGGAAGATAAATATTAAGTTTTCCAAAGCATAATAAATTTTAAGTAAAATTTCCATTATTTAAAATACTCTTGGAATTGGAACAAAACAACTCAAAGCTCCATTAATTAAAATTTGATTTCCCGTTTATTTTGAAACAATCATTTATCGTGCTGAAAAAGAAATCGCAGTCATACTCTCCACCTTACAATTTACAATAAACGGAAATCAACAAATTTCATCAAGTAAATGGCAAAATGTTTTAAGAATTTTTGCAAGCCATATTGGTGTTAACAAAATATCCGTCAAACAGTCAAAATGACTGACAGTTTTTATTTACTAACCAACAAAAGACCAAACAAATAATTCGAATAGAATTTGCAGGCTAAACATTTGTTGCATTACTTTCATGCTACAATTGCAATGTGAGCATGTCTTGTTTTTTTTTTTTTCTTTTTCATTTTGGTTAAAACGGAAGCTATAAATTTCATTTATTTGGCTTTTGAAAAGTTTCGTTTATCTCTGTATTGATTTCAATGTACAACAAAAATAAGAAAAGGTAAAAGGAAAACCAAAAACAACAAATAAAATTTAAAGGAAATTTTAGTTAAAAACTTTCGGTAAATATTGGTTGGCATTCAGATTATTATTCAATTGTCTAATAAACTTTTCAACTTAAATTAAAAAAAAGGAATTAGGTTTTTAATGAAGAGCAAGCAAAGTGTGGCAAATGGTTTTGTTTTCTGTCGTTTGTGCTTTAGATTTAATTATTTTCATCACTGTTCATTCACTTCAAAATAAAAGTGAAAATTGTTTGTGCTCAAAGAGTACAAAATGTAATTATTGTTGATGTTAAATATTAGGATTCAATTTGGTTGAAGGACAGCAGTCCTGTCCGTATGAGTGTAGTGTAAATTAGAATATTTGTATGAAATTCAACCTAATTAAAATTAACTTTATTGATAATATTTTTTTTAACAGCCACTGTTAAGGTTGATACTCTCATTGCTGCAACCGCCAGTAATTAAATTAAGTCGGTTCTCGCATCTTCTTCGACTATTGTAGTCAATTAAAGAAGAAATTTTTATGTTTGCTTAATCTAGTACAATAATCAAAGCAGAATCGAGAACCGTAATAAGGTGCGGTGAAGACGATGCAATCACTCTTTTGTGTAAAAAGTTTCCTGATTGTGTGATTTCTCGAAGAGGTGATCACAGTTGACTACCGAGTTTTTGCTACTTTTTCTTCAAAACTACCTACAATTGAATGAAATTAAAAATTTTGTTTAGCATTGGCTAAACTTATACATATTTAATATTTTTTTAGATTTAAGATTTGAAAAACTTATTTTTTATATTTTATTTTTTTTTTTTTTTTTTGTGATAATTTTATTATTTATTGAATCTTTAATTATTTAAATTGAATTATCAATAACTTTTTCAAATCTTAAATCTAAAAAATATTAAGTATAAGTTTAGCCAATGCTAAACAAAATTTTTAATTTCAACGGTTAATTTTTGTTGTTTTACATCTCTCGTGAACGGCTGAAAAAAAGAGTATCCCTTCTTTTCAGCCGGGTGTGGCCTCTATAATGAAAGAATATTGCGCGCAAGTGGATTTGGGTGCAACTCAAGTTTTTTTATATATTTTTTCGCGTGTTTTGAAAATACTGTCTTTACCAACGGAACGTCTAGATCTTTATGAATTCTATGGTTTCTGACATACCAGGGGCTGCTGTTATTGTACGTAGGATTTTATTCCGTCGCCTTTGAATTCTTTCTACATTCGATGCTGATGCAGTGCCCCATTTATGAAATAATTTCCTCTTTATCAGCGTTGCCATTTTGGTGCTTTTCGGGTATTTTTTGGTGCTTTTTTAACTTAATCAATACCCGAAATTTCACCCGTTTGTGAAAAGCGCACCCTAGTCCCCCAGGGTGGAAAGTGCCCGTTTTCAGATTTTTCTGGTTAATTTCTCACCGAGACCTACCTGTATACCGAGTTTCAGCTCTCTAGCTATACTGGAAGTGCCCAATAATATTGATGAGTCAGTGAGTCAGTGAATATGTACTAAAATATGGACTTTTCACTCCGAATATCTCGGGTAGCTTTTACGGTAGAACTTTCAAATTTAACCTGTGAGGTCACCTCTGTGTGAAGACCTTATGTTTCGAGTTTCATTATATTACGATCAAGAGGAGTAATGTTATGAGGAGGGTAAAAACAGCTCGAATGGTTTCGTGTAAATATACACACTGTGTGGCCGGAACTTGGCCTGGCGCACTACCATGCGCCTAGATACGATAATACTTGCGGAAGACCCATATCGAAGTTAAAATAACCGTGCTAAACTATTGCGATACACAAAAGGTTCAAAAAGCAAAATAGAGACTTCTATTCTGTCTTTAATAGTGTTCATCGGTTGGTTTCTTTTATTTTCATATAGAAAAGCAATAAAGATTTTAATAAAAAAGTCAGCCAATTAAACCCACAGCAGACATTAAGAAAAATTTTTTTGCGTAATTAAACCAATTAATTTTTTTCATGAATAAAAAAATTAGAGGCCTGTTCAAAATTACCTTAAAAAATTTTATGTTTCAGCTCAACATTTAAAAAAAAAATCAACACATAAATATCTACATTTTCAAAATTAACAGGATTTTAAAATATTTCTAAATATGCTTTCTGAAAAAACAAAACAATTGAACTTGTGAGTGTAATTTTGTTAGAGAAATAATATAAAGTTGCAGCAACAAAAACAAAATTTGCATTTATTTTTTGTTTTAAAATCATTGCTGTCCCTAAAGGTCAAACTTTGCAATGCTGCAGCAAGTCTGCTTAATGGAATTATGAAATATCTAAAGAAAATTTCTAACAATTGAAAATCAGTGTATTTTTATTTTACAAGAAACTTTCATTTCAATAATTTAATTCAAAGTTTTGTAAATTTCTTGCGAAAATGCACAAAAACTTGGAGTTTTTTTTATATCGAATAAGAAAAAGAAAATGACAAATTGCAGAATTACAGATACCCAAGAGAACAAAATGCTCTTGAAGTCAAGTTATTGTAAAAGCAAATTTAAACATTTAAAATTATATTCGTATACACACATGCATAAATATATTTTTAAGACAAATAAATGAAACAAAATAAAAAATTATTCCTGTATATAAAATTGTAACGTTACCGATCGACTCCATTATCCACCACGTCCAGCTATCTATTCCACATAAATTAATGTTGTAATTTGTAACTATGTATATTGTGATATCATAACATAATAATAATATTTAATTTCGTATAAACACAAAGCCGTATAAAATATTGATAGAAGTTGTTTTGTATATAAAACAGTTCTAAATAACAATTTAACGACTTAAATTTCAGCTTTTAGTATTCCATATAATTTAAAATTTGGCTGCAGGAAATAATCCAGCACCACCCCCAAATAAAATAATCCCCCAATAATCAATAATGAAATAAAGCCGCAAAAATATATGTGGGGGTTTAATTAATTTTTAATTAAAAACGAAAACGTAAAATATGAAGCATTTTATATACCGTTACTTTTATTAGGTACTTACGTTTACCAATCTCAAAACAAAATCATTGTAGAGTTAGTTTATTATTATTTTAACTAAACTCCTTTTCACATAACATGGTCAATTCTCAAATATAATAATAATATAAACATATGTATATATTAAAGTAAGGTACACTATAAAAATATTACAAAATTCGTCACAAACACTTTAGTACTAACGAAATCTGTATATTTTCTTGTACTGTTGTAGCAAAATTTAATTTTCGTATGTATATTGTATGTTTAAAGTTTCATTTTTGTCAAGCTATAAGAATAAATTTGTGTAAACGAAAATTGCTGTTTTAATATATAAGATCTTTAAAGATTGCAAATACGTATTTTCATAAAATAATGGCACTGGCTCTACTTCCACCAGATAAAATACGGCAAGCGTTTCTTGAGATAAAATCTAAAATTACTTTAACGGATAGTGAAGGATTTTGAACTGCCACTTTTGTCGAATAAAAACGAATGCGTTATTTGTAGGAAGAACGCGCCAAATATTGTTTTTATTCCATGCAAACACCTAAAATATGTGGTGAATGCAAGGCCAAGCTAATGGCAGATGGTTTTTCGAAGAATCTTTGTAATTACAGCTGTCCATGTTGCCGCGCTATGCTTTTTTTTTTTAAACAAAGAACCCCTTTTTTTTAAACAAACACAACCCCGCAAAGCGATTAGCTTGCCTGCAGAAAACACCCAGGATCTCTGGCCGGAATTGAACCGACAACCTCCGGACTACTAGTCTAGCATTGCTACCTATCAGCACCCAAGTTACTATTCAAGTATTTCATTAACCTTCATGCAATTTTTTTCATAAAAATTTACATTAAAAGTTCACCTTTAATTCAAAATGTATTTTGGGCGATTGTTTCATTATAAAAATTGGGATGTTATTTCATATGAAATAATACCCCAACAATTTGGGTATTATTTCGTTTCTGTTTAGGATATTATTTCATTTCGTTGGGGTTTTGTTATATTTAAAAAATTGGGACTATATTACATATGAAATAAATCCCCAATTTTTGGGGTTTTAGTTCATCTTTTTTTGGGGGCTTATTTCCTGGGGGGTTATTGCTGGCCGCCGTCCATATAATTTAAAATTTTACTAGGAAAAGGCACTTTCTTAGGATTGCAAAAATAACACCCATAAAATTTAACTTTTACATAAGAAAATTATAAAAGTTCTATTTGTATTGCTAATTTTTCGACCTTTTCTTAAAGTTATTTTTATTTGATTGATGAGCTTGAGGTCAATTGACCTCAAGCTCATCAATCAAATAAAAATAAAAGTTCTATTCTAAAATTGTATGTATTTGTTTCGTTCATATAATTAGAGACACCTTGCGTATTTAAATTTTATTGCTAGCACTTACATTTGATTTGGTTATTTTCAATTAAACCGTTTAATAAAATTATAAAACAAGTCTCAATTAATTCCGTAATTGAATCAATTAATATTGTGAACAAAACCCAAGTTTAATATTAATATTTAAAATTTTGAATTTTATGAAAATGAAAATTTAAATTTTAGTGATTAAAAACAAAGCTTTCGCCATACACGAAAATATATTAAAATACGACAAATATTTGATAAATGTGAACGTTTAGCTTTAGTTATTTGAAATTTCATTAATTCAATCAAAACTTAACTCAATTACGTAAATTTTTTGGAAATTGTAAGAAAAATTTGCTTCAAATATGGAACTAATTGAAAATAGTAATAAAGTTCGATTAGTTGTATAGGTTGAAGTTTGATAACGAAATTAATCATCTGAAAACTTCAGAAAATTTCAGATGTTAGTTTGTTAACCAAGCACTTGGTCTTTTAGCTGTCTGCTTTTTAAAATTTATAATTGCGGCTGCATGTGCTACGATATCAAAAATTGAATTCATTACTGAATTTATTGAAAGTAGTTTTAATATTTAATTATGTACAATAATTATTCGTTTTTTGAAATAATTATTTTTCTATGTAGTTGATCATAATAATAATTTTCCTAAAAGTATTTTTAATTTTTAATCGAATCCATTTATTATTGTGTAGTATGTCACTTAATTTTACTTTGATTATTTATTTAACATTAGCTTTTACCCGGCACTCCATTTACGCTACATCTTAATGATTGCATAAACTGTCTGTAAAAGTACCAATTTTATATCATTTTACCCCCTACAACGTGAACTGTATATTGATATAAAAAACGAATTGTAAAAACACCATAAAATACTAAAATCACCATCTTTTCTTTATTTTACCCTCCAGAAAATACACTGCATATCGGTATAAAACAAAGAGTGAAATGTTAACAACCATCAAAAGTACCAATTTCTTAGTTTTTAGCCCTAAAGAAGTACCCTTTATTTTGAACTGGATCACATCCTACCCTGCACCAAATTTCCACCAAATTCCAAATTGAATTTCTGGAAATTACCAAAAGTAAAATGTCCAAACGTAAAAAGTACTATAAGTTAAAAAGTGCCAAAAGTTATAGAGTTTTCTCATTTCAATATTAGCAAAAAAAAAAAAAAAGGTTCCTAAACTGCCACTAAGTCCTTGTTTTTATCCCTTAAAAGTACCTGTTATTTTAATCTGGGTCCCATGCTATCCGTCTACCAAATTTCATCCAAATCCACTGAGCGGTATTCGCGTTATAGGATGTTTGTTCAAATAAACATACAAGTTTTCAGATTTATCAAAATAGTAGATTCTCTTAGAAGAATTGTTTTATTCATTTCATTTATTTTTCTTTAAATAGAATTGAGACAATTGTTGTCAGGTTATATTAACACTTATTTGATTACTTTATTTTAATATTCTAAGAGTGTGACTTTAAAAAAAATATAATGTTTTAAAAGAAAAACAAAACAGTGAATTTTAAATGCATGACCAAAACACGTGCTACACAAAAAAAAAAATAATAAAAACAATTCATATATCGTAAACACTCATTCAAGCTCTTTTACAAAACCACTAAAAATTCACTCATACAAGTTTAATTCTAATTGTATGTGAGTACGTGTATGTTCACATACACTGTTATTTCAGAGTAAATTTCTTTCATTTCAACGTATGAACTTGTGATAAATAATTCGAATTTTTCCTTAGTTGTTATAAATAACAAACAAAAGTTGGTCACGAATTTAAAACAAAAATGAAATACTTAAAAATAGTTTCAAGTGACATACGGAGAAAAAGTTCATGTATTTATAGAGCAAATGTTTGTTTCGTTTCATGTGTGTATCAGCAAAAAAAAAGTCAAGCAAAATTGAAAAGCTACTAGAAAACTTAAGGAAAGAAAAGCATTTCAGCAAATTTGACACACAAAAAAAATAAAATATTTTATTTAAAATGGGAAGTGTCATTGGGTAAAAGTATTAGTTCTTTGACTACAAAACACAACTATATTAAATACTTCGTGTGAGCACACGTTCCAAAAGTTGTTCCGTTCTGTGCTGTAAAAATTTAGACTTCCTTTCACATCTTCAACACCTTTCTTATACACAGAAGGTACATAGCATTTTAAAAGGAATATAAAAATTTATTATGCTATATACATTGTCATAGGTCCCACTGTGTATCGACCCACATAGTGTTTTCGATACATGCATTTCTTCTTCTTCATTTTCAGACTAGAATAAATAACAAATTCCTGTCAACGACCATGTTTGACATTAATGTTAACTACCATACAAAAACAAAAAAACAAAAAAGAAAACAAAACAATTACAAAATATTTGATTGAAGTAATTAAAAGTGGCATTAAAATAAAACGTTTAGAATCGAAATATAACACGCAGAGGTAGATACTAAAGCTATAATTATATTTTGATTGCGTGTCTGAAATTAATAAACGTTCACGTTTAGATAGCCAAATAGAAAAGAAAGAAAAAAAAAACTCCAACAATTAAGAGACAACTATTTAGCAAATATCCTGCCACCTATTTTTATTTTTACCACACTAAACTTTATAATTGAAGGGTATTAACCGGAAACTTCTCCTTTAACTTCTCTGCTTGTTGAAAATTCTTTTTCCAACCATCTTTCATTTTATGGCAAATGAAATGACAAAATAAATACTTTTAGAGAAGATAAAAATTTAATAATAAAAAAATATAAACTGCGTATACGTGATTTAATTTCAATGTATTATTTTGACACGTCGTTCATACGACACGACACACTACATTTTAAACTGATAACACGTCCATGCATACATGTACATATGTATTGGGCATTATACTGCATACTAGTGATGTTACGAATACTCAACTTAACTCGTATTCTTGTTCGATTATTCGACTATTCGCCTATTTCAAGATATTCGTATTCGTGCTCGTCAAATCAACCAAATATTTCTCGAATATTTCGCACAAACTTTTCAAAAAAAAAAATAAAACATAAACTTTAAAAATGTACATAAAATGTACAAAAATATAATAATTTTTATTTCAAAACCCCCTATTATCTTTGACGACAGATATTAACCCTCTTCAAAAATAAACAAAAACATATATTTTGCAACTTGCAATTAAAAAAATAAGTCTTATATGTTCATATCATCATATTATCATATTATTATCATGTCAAGTTAATAATCAAAACTCAGTAGGGGAGTGTTGAACTTAAAAAAAATGAACTCAAATTTTATATGTGAAACTCCACCACAATCGGCTGAGTCCTGCCAAACAGCACTGAATAACTAATTCAAAGCGCAAACAAAGTAACAAAAAAGAAATCTGAAAGTATTTAAGTCAAATAATTTAAAAATTATCAGTAGAGATCTTCAAATTCGGCATCGTAATGTCGTAATAATGTTAAATAGGGTGACAGTTTATATCAATTTACTGTAATTGTTCCAATTAAAATTGAAGTATTCAGCGGCTCTAAGCTTTAAAATTAATATTCGTATTCGGCGAGTATTGTTACAGATATTCGTATTCATATTTCCGAATACTAAAAGCTGATATTCGTAGCATCACTACTACATACATACATTTTTTAAGACATAAATAATGTCTACCGAATGAAAAGAAAAATCTTAATTACTTCATAATAACAACAATAACACAAAAGAGAAAATTACACTGTGTAACAGAAAACAAATATGTATCTGGAATGTTGTACCATTTTACCAAGAGGTGTTTTCGACTACAACAAAAAATTTTTTTTGGAATTTAACACACACTTTCAAAATTGTAATTGCGGATTGAATGCAGTTTGTATTTTTCCAGTAAAACCTGGAACTATATTATTTAAACATTTGTTTGGAAAGCATGACTTGTAAGTATTTAAAACGTTAAGATTAATAAGGCATATATTAGCATTTTATTGGTTATAACTTCGGTTTAAATTAAAATATTTTTATGCAAAATTTAAATAGGAGTTTAACGAAGAAATAAATTTTTAGTATAGAAAAATAAATACTTTTAACATCTGTCTACAAAAACACAACGGATTAACATTATATACAACACTGTGAATTGTATCTTTTCAACACTAGAATACAACACTGCCTATGATTGTTAATATCACAACATTGGCAAAAAAAACAGCAACTATAAATTCAAAATAAAGAAAACGGAACACAAAAACAAAGTATTTAAATGAACCTTTAGAAAATAATTAAAGCGTTTTTAAATGTATACTGTGTTACAATGTGTAGATGTGGTGTAGGATATGTTCAGAAACTATGTAGAAAATATTAAGGCGAATATTTTTGTACAACATATTAACCCTCCGATTCCCCCACTCAACGGCATTTTGTGGCTTTATTCTAACAAATCGTAAAAAACACAATGAAAAAGGGGAAAGGGCGGGAATAAAATTCTTTATCAAAATGTTGCCCATAATATTGTAGTATAAACTCGTATGTATGTATTTCAGAATATACCAAAAGCCCTACACCTCAGATATAAAGAAATCATAGTTTTATATACCGGTTTGCTACAAAAATAGGCCAGAGCTGGGAATCTTTAACCACCTCTAAAATAAAAATCCCATGTGATCTTTAAAAACGCCGATACACGTATATCTTTTCCTTCTTTCCTCTAACAGAATTAAGCATCGAAATCCCTTGATTATTTTCCTGTTGAGCTGTGTAATTTTTAATTTTTAATTAACTTCAAAAACAAGAGGTTATCAATTCTAGACCAAATTTGTTTCCCAAAATATTGGTCATCGAAAATCTCTTATAATTATGGACCGATTTTCATAATTTTGTTTGTGTTTCAACGTCATTCCGTGCATTTTGGACCTATAAAATTTTAATGAAATTTGTGGGAAATTGTGTCCCCGAAAATATATAATGATCTATCATTTCTTCAAACATTTTATGATATATTTATTATTTTATGATACTTTTAGATTGTCTACGGGTAGTAAAAAGTCATAAACTTCAGTAAAGCAGTAAAGGGTTGGAGATTTTCCTCAAGGTTGTGAAAAAATTTTAAACTTTTTTATAATGACTTTGCTACTAAATTCGTAATTTGTGTACAACAATTTTTTTTTTGGTTCTCCGTATTCGTCATTGCTTCAATTCAGCACTAATGTTTTTTTCTTACGGTTTACAAGACACAACTGGGTATCTTGATTACTTTCCCAAGACTAAATTGCTCTTTCACTTAAGCACAATCTGTATCTTTTTTTAACTGAATCTCTTACGGTTCAAATTGCTATTGCCTAATTTTGTGCTGAAAATTATTGGCTACTCACTATAAATTTTCACTTCATCTTCTCCTTGCAGCTCTTCGATATTATGTGGAGCGATCCTCAGCACAATGAAGGCTGTTTGCCAAATAGTTTACGCGGTGCTGGCACCTATTTTGGGCCAGACGTTACTAAACAATTTCTCGAACAACATAAACTTGACTATTTAGTGCGTTCACACGAATGCAAAGTGGATGGCTATGAGTTCGTACACGATGAAAGGGTCATCACAATATTTTCAGCTTCCAATTATTATGCCATTGGCTCAAATCGTGGAGCTTACATTAAGCTAAATCCACATTTGGAGCCACATTTTGTGCAATATATTTCGGCTGCCTCAAAGACACGTCAATTAACATTCCGCCAGAGAGTTGGTATAGTAGAGAGTTCGGCCATTAGGGAATTGGGTGCCAGATTGAGAGCCAGACGTGATGAATTGGAGGCTGAGTTTAAGAAACATGATCCCAAAAATAAAGGTAGCAAAGCAAGAGAGGGAGTTTTTATATTTAACACACACTTTTACATACATGTACTTCCTTAACAGGTAAAATTACCATTGCCAAGTGGTGTGAGGCCATGGAGAAAGCCACAAATTTGGGTTTGCCTTGGCGTCTGTTGCGACCTCGTTTGGCTCCTTCGGCTGATGATTGTCCTACTGCTGAGGTTGATTATTTAACTACCTTAGAGCTTTTGGATACTGATACAATCGTAAGTGCGTTTCGACTTTACAAAACGAATGTTCTGTGACAATTGTTTTTACCAACAGATTGAAGCCCAAGAACAGGAAACCAGCGTGGCGGATTCTTTATACAAAAATGTCAGCAGCTTAGAGGCTATATTCCATATATTGGATTCCGATCAGTCAGGTAAGATTGCAAAAAAAAATACATTCATGAAATTTTAAAAATCTAAACGATGACATCAAACAAGTTATCGATACTAAATGAATTTGAATATAAATTATTTTTACTATTTTAAGAAGTTCAATGAGAAACTTTTATAAAAAATTTAATCGATTAAATGCTTCTTATATTTAATCGATTACTTTTGCCTTATATATTTGTGGAATTTGGTTTCGTTCTGAGTCTTAATAGCATTTCTATAATCCAGTTATCGGAGAGGATACGTCATGACTAAATTTCTTAAATCCTTGTATGTTTAGGCGCTGCTTTATTTAAACTTAATTGAAATTTGATTGTAGCTTAATTTCAACAGCGGAAAATCTCATTTCCATAAAGTATGCCAAGGTAAATAATAATAAGTTGGCAGCAATACGATAAATGAAAAAACAATTTGCTGCTTTTGCGGCGACATATCGATCGAAAGCGTATGGTCTGCATTAATTCCAATTAAATGCTCATGTTTTTAAACCAAAGTCAAATATTTATTTACACATACATACTTCCTAATCTCGAGTTTGTTTCATAATTTGGAACATCTTAACATTAAAATAAAATATAAAATTCAAATATCTTGTTACGATTTTCTAAATTTCAGGCTACATTTCACTCAGTGAATTTAGCGATGCCTGCGAATTGCTTGAAAAGCATTTGCCTGGCACAAATACTCGCGAACAATGTCTTGACATGTGTCGCATGATGGATTTAAATAAAGACGGTCTAGTTGATCTTAATGAATTTCTCGAAGCATTCCGTCTCTGTGAACAGGCCAAAAATGACCAAGCCTCAGGAAAGAGAACACTTCATGACGGTGGAATAGGTGAAGGCGAGACCAAAGCGGCTAAAGACGGCAGAAGTGAGTTTAAATAAATCTTTAATGGCAAACGAAAATTTTAAAATTTAATTGTTGCCGTTGACAGGATACAGCACTCCGGTGGCTTTAGCGGCGGCCCAATTGAAACAACAACTGCCAGCGGTAGATGAGGATGGCGATGCTGATATCGATCCAAATGACAGTGAAACTAATACTCTTAAACGTTAAGATGATTCTTCTTCTTTTTTTTAATTAATATATGAGATTTTAAGCTTTAAGCTGATTGCTTTATTTTTTCTCTAGAAAAATAAAGCTTTAAGTTAGTTTTGTTTTTTTAAGTTTTCTAAGAATCCCATATTTTTATATGAATTATGAATTAATTTTTAGAGTATACATTTTAATTAGTTTTTTTAAATTAGTACACTATTAGAATTAAAAACATACTATTATTTATTTATTTATTTATTTGTAAATTTTTTAGTAAAAAATTTTTTGTGTTTGTGTTAAATATAAACTACGATCCATGAAGCAAAGAAGTATAGTGGCCATGTATACAAAAAAGAAAAAAAAAACATGATAAAGAAAATCGTCTTTCAAGTTGCAAGAAAATGACTTATACTCGTATGGTTTTTGAATTTTCTATTTGAACTATTACGCTGGAAATACATACATCGAATCTAGTATTTTAAAATAAATTTCATTTAAAAAGATTGCAGCGCAATATCTTTTATTTATTTCCAATCTTTCTTTAATATACAAATTCTCTTTCTAATATACAAATGAATAAATCTTGTGGCTTAAATGGTTACCGCATTAAGTAACTAAAAACATTTTGCACACCGAATCAAAACATGTCGCCACAACACAAAAAAGTCAGAAATATTCAGGAGAAAACTTGAATGTTAAATTAATTTTAACGATCGTTGCTGGCTTAAGAGAACTAAAGTTTTTAAATAGTGTAGAGTTGTTTACATATGTTTTTTTTTCCAAATGCTGTGGTTTTTAGTTACGCAAGTTTCTCTTTTACACAATTTTCTTTTTATTTATTCATGTGGTTTCACTCTCAAAACAGACAACGAAGTTTAATAAAAATTTCAAACTACGCCTTTCGATATCGCTCGATATTTCAATACATTTTAAATGGAAATTTCGATCGGTATCGAATGCTGTAATTTATCGAATGTATCTCTCTTTCCGTCCATTTGTGTTTTAAGTAAAAAAAAAAAGTTAATTTAAAATTAATTAGATATTTTAGAAAACAAAAACCATTTTTAATTTCATATTTATTTTATTAATTGATTATTTTTATTATTTATCTATAGTTTATATTGTTAAAAAAAAAAAAAGGATCAAAAATGATTAAGCTGCCTTTACTTTCTCTTTATTTTAAACGTCAAACGGATTATTAATTATAAAATTCCAACTGTCAAACAACTACTGTTAAAAATTATAAAAATCTAATATTGAAACTTTGGTATTTACAAAATTTATACTCAATATTTTTAACTTAAAAAATTCTAATGCATCACAAATTAATGGGTCGATTATGGATGGCAACCGAACTACAGTTGCGTTGCCAGTTGCTGAGAATTGTATTACGGATGGCAACTGGCAACTGAGAGCTGCCAGTTTCAGTTGCTATTTAGTGTTTTTCTGGCAACCACAAATTTGCAGTTGCCGGCTGGCAACGCAACTGAGGTTCGGTTGCTATCCATAATCGAGCCATAATTTAATTTTCGTTTAATTGTCTTTCATATAATTGAAGAAATACAATAAAACGTGAAATACACATAGAACCCTGTGCGAATTGTAAGGGAAGAGATTTTTTCTCTATTATAATTTCTCTATGAACATAAATAAAAATGATTTACATCTAGAATACGGTAGATTGTGTCGGCAGTTGGTTACACCAGTTTGTGATTATTTGCTGTGGTACAATTGTACCCATACCGGATCGAAACAAATATGATTGCGTATCATTCTTGGAAAACGTTTTTATACGTCCCGAGCTACTCTTTTTAATATACAATAGTTGTTATACAATTTCTAAACAGAACTTAATTTGCATACTAAGTGAACTTAGGAAAGCAACAAGGAAAGTAATCCAAATATGGACCGACATTTACAATCTTGATATTGAGTTTTTTTTTATGATTTATGATAAAAAGTTGTTACTGAGATTTCTGGGTCGTGTATGATATTTGAATGGAAAACAAATTGTCGAAACCTTGACTGGATTGTGATACGACTCCCACTTAATTATTGCTGATCTCTGTTTCATACATACATACTCGTATGTACATAAAATTTGTTTGTTTTTGGCGATTTTTTTTAAATGTTTTTGACAAATCTTCTCGTCTGGGCCTTACTTTTTTTTCTTTTATTTCGTGACCATTTAAATCTGGGGGCAAATTACGGCATTCGATATCGATCGAAATTTACATTTAAATTTTATTGAAATTTCGATCGATATCGAGTGCCGTAATTTGGGCCCTGATCTTAACTTTCGTTTAAGCAGGTTTTTATGCTACATCGATTTTTTTGTTAATTTTCATTTCTTCTTTTAAGCAAAATTTCTTGTCTACAGTCACTTTGAATTTTATCAATAGCATTTAAGATCATAATTATGCAGTTGCAATTATAATCTTATAGAAAATTTGATTCCGTTGGATTTCTGTTAGATAATTTACAACAAAATTCGATTAAAGGCAGCTTAAAAATCAACTTAAAGTGCTTATTGCAAAAAAAAAAAAAATATATATATATACAAACCAAATTACTTTAAGGTTTCTTTTATAAAGTTGATTTAATATAAACAATAATACAAAAATTATATGCAACTTATATATATATATACATATATGTATGTATGTGTAAATGTAACATTTAATAAATTTATAAGCTTTCTTTCTCTTTATTCTAAGAATAACTAAACGAAAAATAATTAGTAACTAAATATACTTACATTGCATGCAAAAAAAAATTTTAAAATAATAGATTTATTCATAATCTTGTGCATTTGAGGTTTTAAATTTGTAAAATTTTTAGCTTTTCCCATCAAGTATGAACAGCATTTTCTGCCTTGCAAGATAAAACTTATCTCTTGTTTTAAAAAATTTTTAATTTCTTTTAAAGTTGTCATCCTCTTCATTTCTTATAGCAATTTCTTAATTTCAGCTGTTAGTTGGCAATTGAGTGCTGCCTACGTACAGTAAATACTCGTACAAACAATAGGGGATTTTAGTGTTTGATGGAAATGGTCTTGCAAAAATGCAAATGCAAAATATCGTAATTTTTTTTGTGAATTCTATCGGGAACTTCGTGTATTTTGTTGACCTACGATATTTTGCATTTGCACTTTTGCAAGACGATTTGCACCCAACACTGAATACTGCCTCTACTTTCAAGTTTTGGAATATGTAGCAAGAGCATATACAGTATAGTCGGCTGACTTCCAAAACGTCAATTGCTTTGTGTTTAAACAAAGCATCACATTTCATAACGCCGCAGTACAATAATTATACAATGTATACCATTTCAAAACGCCGTCGCCAAGTTTTTTTAACGCAGTAAGAAAGCAAACAAGGTATCGGTTTTATAGTTGATGCATTGTTTCGGAACTTTGTATATGTAAGTGGTTTAAATACAGTAGCAATACTGTATACAAACTTTGTATATGAACGTTTTGGAAGTCAGCCGTCCTTTTCAAATGAAATTATGCCGGAACATTTACACAAAATTCTGAATACACCTAATATATTTGTAAAGATTATATTTTTTAATATAAATATGTATGTAAGAAAAATGGAAAATATTCTATTAGTATACAATTTTAATCTAATATTTTTGATAAGAATAATTGTTAAAATTACTTCAGAAAAATCTTTCATAGATTTTCACCAAATTTTTGCAAAAAAAAAAAAATATACTAAGACGTTTTCAATATATGTATGTGTTAATAAATACCAAAAAAAAAAAACTCAATTATTTAAAGCAATTTTTTTCCTAACAAGATTCCATATAAATTAACGAAATATTTAATAAGTTATCCAAGCAAAAATTTATTGAATTAAATAAGTTAAAACATCAATTTAGCATTAAACATAAAACAAAAAATATCATGCGGAATGTAAAAATTATAAATCTTAGAAGCATCGCTGCTGCAAATAAAATTCCGAATATTTTTAATTTGCGAAATAAAAATAAAATTATTTTTGATGTAAAAAAGGTTTACGAAACGATTTTTAAGCCTTTTTTTCAACTTGAAAATTTTAACTGAAAACAAAAAAAAATTCAAAATACAAATATATTAAATATAAAACAAACTATGGGAACAATTCTCTTAAATTTATTAATTATAATAAGAAGACGTTAAAAATATCTATAAAAATTTTTAGAATAAATGTTAACAAGAAACCAACAAAACTCTAGAGTCAGTAAGAAAGGAAGTATGTACCTTAAAATATAAACCAGTAGGTTTGCAAAATTAGAATTAAAAGTAAAACAAAAAAAAAGACATTAACTAAAAATAATCAATTACTCAAAAACTAAATAATCAACAAACAATAAAAAATAAAGTCGGTATTCAAATATCCAATTTGTAAAAATGTTCGTGGAAGATTTTAATCCTCCAACTCTTCTAAGTGGATATATCTGGTTATTTTCCTTAAAAAAAGGCGAAAAACTCGTTGTAAGCAGATAAAACGTCCTGCGAAAATATCGGTCACAAAACTCGCAATATAGTTCCTCAATGGCTTCATTGTTTAAATTTCAATTATTTAAGGGCTAATTTAGATTTAGTCCAAGACGAATTCATACAAGGTGGTCTCGTCAGCACAGGTGATTGAATTAATCGCCCCTTGTCTCAATTCGCATTGAATTAATCGTAAAATACATATGAAGATCACACAAAACTAGAATTGTATGAGGCTCTTCTGTTTTCAAAATATGTCTTCCGTTGATTTCAACTAAGATCATCTTAAGACAAAATGTGGCACACACGACATTTATTAAAGAAAGATAAAATATGATTTCGATATTTTAAAATATATTTTCAATACCTCTAGGCAGTTCTATGTCGTTATCTAACAGTATTATGTTCAAGAAATAATCTATTTTTGTGAGATATCTCAGTACTAATTGCAACTTAGTACGACATTAACGCTCAAACACATTTTAAGGTTAGAATTATTTTAGCCTCTTAAATTACATTTTTAGCTTTGTTGTCTAGAACGTAGAAATGGAGTCTTATGGCAAGTCTTTAAATGTATGTGGTTTGTTTTTCAAGCAGAAGACAATAAAGACCTATACAGCAAATACCTAAAGGGTTAAGGTGTGCCATAAAGATAGTTTTTATGATGTTTTACTTAAAGGTACGAGGAACATTTATTTCTAAAATGTAAAGATTATAAAATTTCCTATACCAGCCTTACTATAGATGAAGTCCGAAAAAAGTAAGATTTAATTACTACGACTATTAACCCTCGACGCAACCTTTGAAACACTAATATTTATACACAATTTTCTTGTCCTCTGACGGTGCCAAAAATACTATAAATTCATGAAATAGCTGCAAGGCTAAAATGTTTCTCATAAATGTTTTCGGCACTGGTTCTGATTCACTATAACACAGTACAAAATGGTAAGAAGTTTAACTCCTCTTAAAGTAAACCTCAGACGTATTCTGTAAAAACCGCTTTCCATGACCGTTTTTTTCTGAATTCTTCAGGTGGAATCCGTTGTCAGCACCTTGTTATTGCTTTGTGTTGCACAGTGTAATTACCAGTCTATAATCGATATTATTTTTCTGGCACTCCCTGGCCGTTTTCCGACTATTTTCATGAAGTAACATCATTATATTGTTAAATTTGTCATTATAAAATACGGCAAATTTCGCAATAACAGAAAGAAAGAGAGAGAGAGAGAAAAGGGGAGTGATAATTTCAACGAAAAGCATGGTTAGTTGAAATTGTTTTTTTGTATAAAATATCAAAAAATCAATTTTGTATTGATGTAAATCTCCTATTTTAATTTGAATAACTAAGAACTGTGATCGTATTCAAGTGAACAACAAACAGATAAACACTGATTATGGGAGTGCGGCATCTTCCGAAAACAAAAAAACCTGCTGCTCTCCTGTGTAGATTAAAAATTAAATCGATGTTGTTATGTGGTTTGTTTCTTTTAATATTTCAAAATATATGTAACGAAATTTATCTTAATCAGTTTGTACTCATAAGCAATTTTTTTTTTACATTTCAAGGAACAATGAAAAAATTTCATATCCAACATGTATTTTAGATTTCAAAACATACACGGCTAAATAGAACAAACGTTATTTTCGGTAGAAATCACTAAAGCTCGGCAGTATATCACTACTTGTTAGCTTTCTCGGTGGAACGTAATTAATTTTGAATACGTGGACTTACTACTCAATATTTATTAAATAATTATTTAATTTTAAAAAACAAATAATTTTAATTTTAAAATGAGGTCAGTATGTATATTTTTTAATGTTTTTTAAAACTGAAAGATATAAATATAAATTTCATATATATAAAAATAAAATAAAAATCATACGTTACGCCATAAACAATGCTAAAAAAATTACTATACATTGAAAAAACATATATAAATTATTAACTGCACCCTTCTTCTAACGCGTATATTTTATAACATATTTTATTTTAAAAAACCTTATAACTTAACTCTTTATACATTCCTTAGAACAATTAATTTACTATTCAAACTAAGTTTTATATTAAAATTATAAATTAAATTAATTTATGTCTTTTCGATGGCTGTTTCAAAAATTAAAATTGTTTCTTACGAAAATTGATAAACAAAATAATTATTATTAAGAAATAATAATTCAGAAAATTAAATTAAAATAAATGTTTGTTCTTAAAATTTTTTTAAGTCGGCGTTTGTATTTCTATGAGCTTTAAGTTTTTATAAATTTGAAGATTTTTCAGTGATTTTAAATACACTAATTCAGTTTTTACACGGTACTTTTTTACACGAATTTGAAATAACACGCTTGGCGGATATAAACTCATTTTCTTTTTGCACGGCCATTTTTTAAATAACACATTTTTTTACACGCTTAAAACTGTTTAGTTAGGGAATTTCCAGAATTTGCGTAAAAAATTGAAAAATTAAAAAAAGAGACTAGGCATATCGCACCCTAAATACAAAAGGGTCACAACTCAAAATACTAAAATTTTCAGGAGAGACAAAAAAATGTTTTCGTGCAGAAGCAACACACTTAACATAAAAATAGACATAACTGTATTTTTCCAGTTAAAGAAGATAGTGATGTGAAAGAAATTTTTGCAGTAGTTAGAGATGTGTACTCTGAATTAATTTATGGAAAAGAGTCAGTTTTGGAAAATTTTGAGTTGTGACCCTTTTGTATTTAGGGTGCGATATGGTAGCGTAAAAAAGTACAGACATTCAATTTGTATGCACATATTTATATATTTTCACTTGTTCGTTCGCCATCACTGCCCGCTTGTCCCCGGATACATTCCATAAGTCATTATACCATTATGCACAAAGCATGGACCTGTACTTGCTCGGCAATGCCTACGCAGTGAGTTTGAGTGACGAATTTAACATGGGGATGTCATTGGAAGTATACAATCGCCACCCTCTCGCTTACATTCCGTTGATGAAAACAGTGACGAATATTCATTATAGTTTTCATTCACAAAAACACTATGATGAAAAGAACACTGAAGCCGGAGTTAAATAATGAACGGTTTCTTTAACGTTGGATAATCAACGTAAACAATAGAATATGACAGAAAAAGAATTTGGCTCGTTTGCTTATATACGATCAACGAATTCATATAATATATTGCTACACCAAGTAGGTACTGGCAATTGTGAGTGACGTATTTATTACAGAAAAAACGTCAATAGCAGTTTTGCCGAACAAGCGGGTGTTGACAAATTCTCATACAACTAAACAATGCTGTCTAGTTGGGACATTATTATTTTTCTTTACCAATGACACACACCATCCAAACCAAATATCTTCATACCTGCCACTGCATGCCTTTAATAAAATTCTCAAAAGCTATACAAACTGTTATACATATTGTGAACCGTAATGAAAAGTTTAAAGTCAAGGCAGCAACTATCACAGTTGAACATTATCGAATACAACAACCTCTAACTTGAAGGTATGGATGAGCAGCATTTTTCAAGCAAAATAAATCACAATGCAGAGTAAATTTAACTAAATTTTTAATTCACAATTAACAAATATTTGGTGTTTGACTACGTTTTCAAACGTTTCTTCTTTTAAAATTAATTTCGCGTTTTATAAAAACTAATAAAAATATATTACTTTCCAATGTTGTGCCCAAATTAAACAATTATTTTTTTGTTTTTAATTCTTGAGTGTTTGAGTGCACCCAACTTATCTATATGAATCAAAAAACGCTAAACAGCTTATCCGATTATAAATTTACATACATATGTATGTACATATGTATGTACGTAGATACCGTTTCTTATTTTCATTTTTCTTTAAATACATACAAACTATGCCTGCATTCTGAAAATAATGTAGCTAATCAAGAATAGCAACACTATTGAATTATCAAGAAAATAAATCATAATTTGCGATAACTTTTTTGCTTATAGAAAGATTTTAAAAGAAAGAATTTTGAGCTTTTGTTAATAAGAATTGTTTCAAATGTGTTTTTGTTTTGGAAATACATTTCCAAAATTGCAAAACGGCACCACTTCGTGACCGAGTTGTAAATAAAGACACAGAGCTTTCATATTTGGTGTGAACTCAGCATTTCTACGGGACATCGATTAGGAATACGGGAATACAGTGAGTTTAAAGCTGGGATTTGTTTCGCAATATTGTGCCTATCTAACGAATTTAAAGCAGTGTTGAAATATTAAAAATGCTTTACGGACTTTTATTTTATTTTGATACTAAAATTCTGCAAATATCATTTTATTAAATTTCATTTATAATTTATTTTTTCGTGTTTTTATTTACAACTAAAGTTTAATAAATATTAAACAGTTATATTATCTTTATCTTACTATTTCTTTTTTATAAATATAACGAGTATATGCAAATCTATTTTTACTTAAGTGACTAGTTTCTTTATATCAAAAGCTCTTTCATAGAAAAACGGATGTGTTCGTTATGTAATTGGTTGGCGTGTCACTAAATGCCAAATTATGTTACAAATGAGCAACATGCTGATCCAGTAAATAAAAAGTTATAATTAAATCAGTTGCATTTACAAACACACCCAACCTTAGAGTATTTTATGGTATTCTTAAGATTTTTACCAAAATAACATAACTTCAGCTAGAATACATACACACATGTTTATTCTTAATAAATTAATTTTTTTTATATTTCTTAATAATTTAGAGATTCTTATCAAAGGGGGGTGGTTAGTTATTTTCTTACATAAAATTTTAATTATTTGAAAATAGGCTTAAAAATTAATCAAGTATTGCAATTTCTTATCAAATAAATTTTATAAATACTCTAGTTTTCCATTAAAAATTTTCAAAAAAAAAAAATCTTAAAGTAAAATTGACTAGAATGTTTCAGAAATTATTATTAGCAAAACAAATAAATAAAAATAAGCATATAAAAAAATCACAAGGCCGCTAAAATTTCATTTTAACTAATTTTGAATTTTGTTTTCCAAAAAAAGGTAGAAAATAAAAAATAAAAACAGAAATTTATACACAAGAAAAACTTAAAACATTTGGAGGGTTGTTCATTAAATTTTAGTAAATAAGGACCAAGAATTCGAAAAAAACTTAAGACTGAGTAAAATTTCTCTTAAAAAAAGTTTTGATATTTGTTTTGAAAATGTTCATATAAATAAACATTTTTCCTAATAAATATGAGTAAAAGATAAAGTTAAAGTGTGGTGTTAAATATAAATACATTTGTTATTAATTATAAAGGAGGTACAGAGTTTTCCATTAACGATATATTTGATTTCTATTTATTTTCAAGGTCTAAAATCACAAACCCAAAAAAGAAACTCTTCTAATAATAGAAATTCTATTACGGGCATTCACTACTCAGTACGAAGAAGAAACAAGACAATTAAAGTTTATATAAATACTCATAGCTTTTACAATTATTTTTTTAAGCTTAAAATTGTATATTTTTAAATTGATCTTTAATTTTTATTTATAATATTTTATACACATACAAGTATTTTTTTCCTTTTATTATTAATAATTTTTTATCTTGATCCGATAGATTTGCTTAGAAAATAGAAAAGTTTTATAGGCGAGCTTTTTTTGTTTTGCTTAAAAGTTATTCAGAAAGATTTTTCAGAAAAAATATTTGGTATAGTTTTATAAAAAGCTATAATGAAGACAGTTGAAAAATTACAAGTAACTTGAAAGCTTTTTAAAATATATTTATACATATTTAAAAGTTTGTATGTGAAAACTTGTATGTAGTTTTTTACATGCCTAACTAAAACCTCGAATACTATAATTGTTAGAAATTTCAATAATTTAATAGTTCAAAAAGGAAGTAGCGAAGAGACGCTTTTGTTTTTCACTAAATAAAATAAAAACAAAAGTTTATTGAAACTGTGGAAAAATTTTAAGTCTTTCGGTTGAATTTTTGCCAGGATTAAAAATGATTTAGTCTAAAATTTAAAAAGAATTTTGCATAACTCTTTTAAGTAGTATTTCCTTCTTGCAGTTGAATTTATGTTTTATTTGCTAAAAAAGCAAGATCGGCAATAAAATCTTCATACATACATATGTAAGTATGTATATGTTTGTATATTTTTCATCCTCAAAGCTTTAAAGTTTTGTTTTCTCTGTACCAATTCAGTTATTTTTAATTTTCAGTTTTTTCATATTCTTTTCCGTTTTCTCTTCCAAAGATTAATGTTTTATCTACTTTGATTTCCTGTTACTTTAAAGCTTTGTTAATGGTTTTATCAAAGTTATACTTTAAGGAAATTGGTACATTTCACATGCAAGTCTTAGTAAAAGAAAATATCTTGAATGTTGATTGCAATGCGTCAAGAACAATTTACGGCAACTTTCATCCTAAAAGCTGCAACATAAAAACTTAACATTCCCAAAGCTACGAAGTTTTACAAACAAATGCAAAAGTTATTTTAGTAAGCAATTATTATAAAGAAAACCTTTTAGTTAAATTTTAGTGCAAGAAAAAATACACAAGTAATTTTTAATCAGAAAGTTTCAGATATGAGTTTTGAATATTTGAAAAAGCTTCTTTCTTATTTTTTTCCAAAATTAATTATTTTATGTATTTCAACTGACTTTTCTGGCTATTTTACTTTTATGTTCAACAAGATTTTACCGCAAAACCTTCAGACCTGCGTTCTTTTAACCGTTTGAGCTCTACATTGTGCCACCACCGTACTTACTCTCTTCATATCTCTCAATAGCTTACACTCCTCCGTTAGAGCTTCCTTTTCAGACATTTTGCGTTCTTGAGGGTTTAAAGTCGCCAAAGAAACATCATGATCACTTTCGCTTTCATCGGCAAATTGTATATCATCGATAGCAAGATAATTTTGCAGGTCACTGGGTGACTTAACCACAGATGTCTCTTTTTCTATATAAGAGCCGTTCATAGAATCTGTCTCTAATATGGTGGCTGGTTCTCTAAAGCGCTGATGCTGTTCATGTGTTTGCACTAAACTACGAGCCGATCCTGTTACATTTAAATCATTTAGGGGTATGCACTCATTTTGATTGCCCAGTGATAAAGTAGATTTGGATTGTTGTTTTTGTTGTTTGCGCTTTTTACGCCTTAGACATGGTGTAGATTGTTTGGAGGAGTGATTCGTATGTGACGATATGGCTTTTTTGATGAGACAGTTTTTCAAATCTGTCTCACTGGGTGTGTTAGCTTTCGATTGAAAGCTACTGCTAATCGGGGAAACTTCTTCAGAGTTTGGACTGGTACTGGTGGTATTATTACTCGAGTTCGTGTTGCTATGAGCCGATAAATAGTGACCATATTTAGGCATTTTAATTTCGTCATACAAAGGTTGTGTCTCATCGGCCTCCTGTGATGGTTCGGGAGTTTTATCTTCATCGCGTTCAGGTGAATCTGGAACGTCGTCGAAAGGAGGTATCCATATCAAGTAGGCAGGATCCATGCCCAAATAAGAGCCTGGTGCTGCACCCGCATTTGTTACATTATAATCATAGTAATCTAATTCAAAATCTTCTTGAGTACCCAATGAAAATTCCGACCCAGGTCGTGCCAGCAGCTTTTTGCGATTTTGTTTCTCTTTGCTTTCTTTGGGATTTGTGCTTCGTATAGTAGCCGAGCTGATGATACTTGCGGCAGGTGAATAGCAGCCCTTCAAAAGGACAACGAATATTTTAAATATCTAATTGTTTCTTTTTGTTATTAGTTTTACTTACATTTGTTAAATTTGCACTGGCACATCTGGATTTCCTTTTTGGTGCTATTGATCTTATAGAATCACAGTCTGTTTTCTCTTCCAAATAAGAGCTGTTAATTTTCAACGTTGAAGCATCATAACGATCGGAATATCTACTTGAATATTTTGTGGTCATGGGTGGACTATTACAGATGGACGACATTCCAGAAGAAATAACGCTTTCGGTGTCTTTGCCACTATCTTTGCGCGTTAACGTACCACAACTTTGGGCATTAAGATCATCTGTAATGGATTCGTTGGTTGTGCCGGGCCTAACATCTTCCGAAGAGGGAGAATGACTTAAAGACTCAGTGGCGGGTGATAGAATTTCATTGCGTAAAGTAACGATGGAACCATCACTGCCAAACTCCTCAACACTAGAAAAATAATACAAGAAAAACAAAAGCAAGCGAAAAATAAAAGAGAAAATAATGAATTTCTTGTACATAGTGGGAAATGCCTGTCACTGCAGAATATATAAAAAAGCCTAACAAGTTAGTAATTGGCGCCACCCTAATGCAATTCAGCAGCTATATTTTGTAATTCTCGTAGCTAAAGCTAAATCTCGATCGCTAAAATTTTTAGGGCGAAAATTTTAGCGATTTTGCTAAAAAGGTATTCTGTAACTCTAATCGCTTAGCTAAAATTTACTCTTTTCGCCGTAGCTAATTTTCTATCATTAGATCATTCCTTTCTTTCTTATTTGATAATATAATATTGAAAAGAGACAAATATATATGCGTGTATATTTGGCATTTTATATTAGTGTTACCTTACATTATAATTTATACTCCGTAACAATGATTGTGTTTTTGTCAAAAAAAAATTTAAAATATGTTTTAAAACGTCTATTTTTTAAAGCTATTTCACAAAGTTCTAGTCAAAACTTATTGTTTTTTTGCAGCACATGCATTTTGAAAATTGTAAAGCGCATGATTTTTGCGTAGTAATTTCTCAAGAAAGCATTACGTTCGAAAGTTATGGGAACATTTATAAGAGATGGCATCACTGTTAAAAAATAATTTCAGTAAACGATTGAAATTTTTCTATGTGCTATTAGCTGGCGGTACTGTGGCATATTTATTTGAAAGTACTTGTTTGTACAACAATTTTTTTGATCATAATAAATTTAAAATTTGTGTATAGAGTTTTGATTAATTTTGTAATATTGTAAAAATCTTTTTTTTTATTAAATACATTTTTATATAAAATTTAGTATTTGAGTTTTATTTAAATTAAACTACTCATAACAGCTAAAACACTTCAACCTATCATGGACAACCTCTTTATGCTATTCCAAATACTAAATGAGCATGTATTTTTGCCCTTTTTTATCCTTTTTCTAGTTTTCTACATTATTTTTCTAAAAAAAAGGCTAAACAACAATAATATAAAAAATATTTTGCGTAAATTTCTTTTTAGCCCCTTCAAAATATCGTTGCTTAAATTTTAGCGTTTCTAGCTAGAAAATTTGCTTAAATGTGCTTAGAGAATACAAATTTATAACATTTTAGCGAGGTGAGAGAGCATTGTTTACTCTTAGAGCAAACGCCAAAATTGCGGCGAATTTAATTTTTATGAGATTGCCTAATTTAGCAATACGAATTACAGAATTCAATATGTAGCTAAAATTCTCTAAAACGATTTTAGACATTTTTAGCGATGGAGATTTAGCTTTAGCGAGTTACAGAATATAGCTGCAGGTCCATCATCTATAACATGTAACTTCTGTTATAGAGAAATTTTGCGATTTATTGCTTAAGCGTTTTTTTTTCAATTTAACGGTTTTAATTGTTTTAATTTTGGCTTCCCCGTTCTTATAAACTTTTTATTTATTTATTTTTTTTTTTACCACGAGACGACGATTTTATTCGCTT
Organism: Lypha dubia; assembly: GCA_947311025.1. Classification (NCBI taxonomy): domain Eukaryota; kingdom Metazoa; phylum Arthropoda; class Insecta; order Diptera; family Tachinidae; genus Lypha; species Lypha dubia. The sequence goes on from OX371263.1 coordinate 6,582,565, forward strand.
TGCCGATTTTTTTGTGTTTTAGCGAACTTTACTTTCGGCGATTTATTCCGATTCAGCGATTTTTTTCCATTTTGAGAGTTTTTCCTGTTTCGACAATTTTATTCTGTTTTTAAATATATTTTAATTTTGGAATTTTTTTTCCGTCTGCTATTTTTTGATTTTTATCTATTAATTTTTTATTTGGGTGGCGGTTCTTTCATTAACCGCCTTTGCTTTTTTTTTGGTTTCTCGTTTTCTTGATTTTGTTGTGACCAATTTTTCCCTTTCAATGATCGGAATGATCCGGCGACTTATTTTGTTTTGGCATTTTTCTGTTTAAGCAACTTTTTCTACTCGACCAAGTTTATGTCATAACAGGGATTTCGCATTTTGGAATATTCTTTCATTTTGAATGTTCTTCCGCTTCTATTCATTTTTATTTTTCAAAATATTTTCGATTATGCAATTTTTTATCATCTGGTATGTTTTCTATTTCCCGTTTTGGCGAATTCCGTTTTTAGATTTACCGACGTTTTCTGATTTGCCGATTTGGCTGATTTTTATTTCGATGATATTTTTCGTTTTGATGTTTTTCTCGTTCTTCTTTTTTTCGTTTTAGCTATTTTGTTTAATTCTTTAGCTTATTAGAAATTTAAGATACCCTGGTGATTTTATTCAACTTGGCAATTTGCCAGTTCCGGCGATTTTCTTTTCTAACGGTTTAACAATTTAATTTAACTTCTCCATTTTTTTCATTTGTAAATTTATTAATCGTTTAACCGATTTTTTTTTTTGGGGTTTGTCCGCTTTGTTTTGGTTGTGTGACACCTTTAAACAATTTTTCCATGTTTTGTCGAGTTTTCACTGTGTCAGCATTTTTTTCCCTTTTGGGTATTTTTTCTCTTTAAAGGCATTTTTTCAGAAAAAATATTTAAATCATTTGTATTTTTAAAATATTTTTCCGAAGAATTCCACCATTTATAGGGTGATTCGCTTTTTATAGGATTTTAATTGTCAAATTTTTCAAAACTTTTTTGTCTGTCCGTCCTTATGGGGCAAGTTTTATTTTACAAAAATAATATTTTCAATAAAAACTCTACTTATTTTACAAAAATAATATTTTCAATAAAAACTCTACCGACTCACCACTTAACCATGGGCTCTTTAACATTCGATTCATTTAGTTCCGTTTCACGAGCCAAATTTTCAGCATCAATACTTTCTCTTAGTATGGAGTGTCTCAACTGATGCCTGGGCCGCATTTTAACCATATATATGACCTCCGATAGAAGAGTAGTAGTGCTCACTGCTCTCGAGGGAGGGCTTTGCAAAGACGTCATACTTGCATGAGGTGTGTGCAAGCAAGAGCCTTCGTCACGACGTCTAGCGACAGCCAAATGATATTTGCGGTAGCGTAACACATATTGGGCGCCTTAAAAATAAAATAAAAAATTTTTATAGAATAACTTTTTTAGGGGGAGAAAATATTTGATACTAACCCAGCAAAGCACTTATCAATATAATAATACTGGCAAATACCACAGCACTTAAATGTACCAAAGTGAATTTGGTTCTCAATTTAGTTTTTTGCAAAAATGTTCTACTCTTAACAGATAAACGGGTCGCTGCCATTAATGTTTGTGATGTCTCTGATGAATTTTTTACTACAACAACAATAATAAAATGGCAAGAATTTTTTAACAAAAAAGTGCAAAATCATCATCACCAATAATAGTAAAAGTAGTACGCGTAGCATGATCTGTCCTAAAGCCATACAACTTACCAATCTGTTCGACATTCGCTAAAAATCCTCCAGTACATATTAATCCTGTATGCATGTCTGTGTTGTTTGTCATATTGGCATCTTCACCTGCATAGAATTCTAATAATAATTGTGCTCCACTAGATTCCAATGAAACTGGTAAATTCCCACTATACGCATCAGCACTACCACCAGTCCCTCCGCTGCCACCCTGCATTTCAATGAGCAGAGTTGAAGATAACGATGGACCATCACGTATTTTGATGTATTGCGTTGCACAAGGTAGACGTAGAAAATTCAGTTGCAATGCAATAGTCTCCTCACCATCTACCTACAAGACAGAAAAAAAAACACATAAACAAAACAGATAAAATAGAGATTTTAACACACATGTGCTCAGGAATAAATACAAATCAATTGAATGATTGGCATTTGAAATAAAAACCAAGATAAAAACAAAACGAAAAAAAGTCCTAGAATCGCAGAAAAGCTTCATAATGTTTTTTTTTTATTGTACAATTCCATTCCATTATCAGATATAACATCATCATCATTATTGTCATCATCATCCTCATTATCATGATAGTCATGATACACAATCGACATCAGAATTTACTTCCAGATGCGTAAACGGCAACAGCAGGAGCAAAAATTAAAAAAAAACACACACACACTCTCACACTGACAGCGTTAATTCCCAATTCATGCTCCTGGGAAAATTGTGCATTTCAATTGCACGATACACATAAAGTGTGTTTAACGCAGTGACTGAAGTGAGTTGGTTGGAGATTTATTTATGAGTTGTTTATTATTATTAAGAAGACTCTTAAAATAAAGCAGATTTTATTTCAGTGGGAAACTAATAATTATAAAGAGGATAAAATATTGAAAATATACAATTTAGCTCGACGATGTCATTTAATTGTTTATCGGTTTTAATGGAACAAGATATATTTTATTAGTAAAATTCTCAGCTTAATGTGTGTATCAAGATGATTTTTTTTTTTTTAGAGAACAACAATTTCAATGTAGCCCTGTGTTACTTGAAGATATAAAATCTGTGGCAAATAGGTGCTTAAGTCGAGATAAGCTCATTTTGAGTTAATATCACTAAAGGTATCTCTGATCGATCGAGTTCTGGCATAATTACTTGCTGCTTTTCTTTTTCTAACAAATTTTCTAATATGGAATAACGGCTTCATTTGACTTATAAAATATTGCATTTCAAATTGAATAACTTTCTTATGGTGGGCAGAATCATGTGTAAAAAATCAAAAGAAACGAATGATCAACTTTTGGTACAACGCGATTACATTTTTATCAAACCACTTAAACATTTAAAACTGTTTTTCTAGATAATTATAAAATATGACTTAAGCACTTTTCCCTTATTGCCACAGAAATATTCACAGATCTTTCGTTTTTTTTTTTTTATATAAAACTCACTAACAAATGAAAATATACACAAGAATTTTTGAAACTTTGTTCAAAATGTTTCATTTAAGCAAATAGAATACAAGACTTCTAACTACTAATTTGATGTTAGCTGGTGACTTTTTATTTTTGCACCATATATTAAACATTACAATGAATACTGACGAGTTTAAGTGGCTTCCACCAAAAACAACGTTTGTTTTATTCAGCCGTGCAGTTGAAATCTAAATGGATGTTTAGATATTAAATTTTTCCTTTGTTGCTTGAAATATGTTAACAATGTCTTTCTAATATTTCTCTGATTATTACATTTACGAACTTTAGCCCAAGAATGATAGAAATACAAATTACGCCTTGCGCATGTTCTGTTGTTTGATGACGTAGTTTAACCCATGCAAGGGTTGCCTATTCTATATATTTCCAAATCATTTAGGGCTATGTTGTTAATGAAAACTTTTAATTTATGATTCAAAATGAGAATATTTTACATTTGGAAGATAAATATGAGTGTCATAATCTGCAGTGTGTTGAATTTGAAGGAACCTCACCTGACATAAAATTTATAATTTATTTACAAAACCGAAAATATTTTTGTCGGACTCCATTATCCTAAAAGCTTCAAAGCTCAAAGATAAAACTATTTTCCTTTGTATGTAGTAAATATAGACGAAATGCATACCATATGAAAAAATTCTTTAACAAATCTGCGAAGTCAATATATTCTATGCAGATTAATTCCTACTTTTTTCCGAACAAAGTTTTATGTGATGTGAGTCTTGGCAATCCTGCAATAAAATTCACTTTTACAGTTCTCCAAAAAATTAATTTATTGGATTTCGTTATAGATGAAGAATTTTGAGTTTAAAGCTATAAAATATAGTGCAAAAAAATAATTATTATTATATTATCCGTGTGTGAAGTGTGTTTAAAAGTTTTAAGTGCAAAAAAAATTGCTCAAAAGTTTGAAGCAAATTGTAAACATTAAGTGCGCAGTGGGCAAATGCATGCATAACGATGGAAAAAAATCAAGTGAGAAATTTTGATCAAAAAAATCTTTACATAAAATTTTGCATTCGGCGGAACACTATTAAGATCTTTAGGGAGAGAATTTGCTCGTTACATTTTAAACAGGACGATTTGGAAAGAAATTTAATATATGAAATGGGTAAGTTAGCATTATTTTGGTTTGTGCAGTTCTTTATTTGCTAATTGCGCATAGGATTTAGTAATAGAACAACTCTAAAATTGAAACCAGCAGCAGTCCCGACAATAGAAGCCAACGCTATCGCAACTTAAACGAAAACACAACCATATGAAGAGCAAACGCAAAAACCAACACTGACACACGCGAAGACAGTTTGCAACTTCATATAAAAATTTTAAAAGACCAAATGTGCATATCGCACTTTATCAACAAGAGGGTAATTACTCAAAATCTGCCTTAGAGGCCTGAAGCCATCATAGTAAGCAAATTTAGTTTGCTTTTCCAGGTCAACAATATTAATTATTTTTTATTAACATATTTTTGGGATTTTTGTCCATTTTTTAGGTTTTAAAAGAAAATTCTTTTCTAAATCCATGTATGCAAACATATGAAGTGCGATCAGATGACTACATAAAAACTATGCTTGGTGTAGAGGATCCCAAATGAATATGTAAGACAAAAAAAAAAAAAAAATTACACAAATCGCAATCTTTTGTGAACCCTTTTCATCTACGAAAAAGGTTACAAAAGTCAGGAAATTATTTTCCATTTAACTTATTTTCGAAAAAAAAAGAAAAAGAAAACAAACACACAAAAAGTGTGTCACATTAAATTTTTCTCTATATTACACCTTCCAACGATAGCAGTGCCTTTATTAGAGACGGAGTGTAGATAAATGTAAAATTTTATTCATATTAAAGGTTAAAGGGGCAATAAAAATAAATTGTATAATTTTTTCAATCCCATACGTGTCATCGAAGGAACAAATTTTCTCTACGCACACTTTTACCAATTACATAAAAATTACATAAAAAAGACAAACACACGCACATATTCACACACTGCTGTGAAACTTAAATTCTATGCACAGTTTGCTAGTTAGTGTTAGGGTATTCGCTCTGGCAATATTTGCTCAATTCATCGGAAAATTATAATCAAATAATATGACGTTTATTCGAGCAAATATGTGTTTTGGCACTTTTCAAACATAAATGGTAAATTTCTACTGATGAGTTGGTATTGAGCAACCAACGAAATGTATATAGATTTGCTAACCCACAACAAAGAAATAAAATATTTTTATAATCAAATAATATTCAAGCAAACAAAATGTTTTCTATTTAGAGTAAAAGATTTCTTTCAGCAGCATTTGCCGTTCATACTCATCCATCAATAGACGAAGCTTGCCGCAGTTGTTTGCTATAAAGAAAAATATGGATGATCTACTTGTTTGTGATCTTGTTATTTATTGTCTCCAAATTGGGGCGAGGAAAATAGGATTGATTTTTGAATGTGATGCGCACAGGCTGCTTCATCTGTAGATATGAACGATTTATGAAAGTGTTGGGGCATCAGAGTCCTTGGATATTTTTCGTTTTGTATATATAAAATGCTAATAAAACTAAAATTTTTTTATTGTTTCAGACAAGAATTAAAAAAAGTGAATAATTTCGTTAAAGGAAATAACTTAAACGTTATAAATATTTGACTTGATTGTTCGATTAAAATGAACACCCTAACAAGTACGAATATGTGTGTGAGTGTGTGAAATATAGAGCAAAATACCTTAACTTATATGACACATATACGTAAACTATTTCCTACAAATGAAAAAAGGTCCTTTTCTTTACACACGATTCGCATAATACTAAAGCAATATTTGATGATTAAGCTCCTTTAAGGGTGCATTGACTTTCCAACACTATGAAGACCATTAACCAACATTTTAAATTTGCCAGGTACAAAACTGGCAATAAGTAATAGTAAATAAAGTGTGAGTGTGTGATGTGTTTGCAAAGTGTGTGTAAATATAGAGAAATAGATAAAGTTGTTAAGGCTTTTTTGCTTTCCTATTCATTCTAGAAACTAGAAAATAGTTGTAATTTTAAAGAACAACATACAAGTTCAATATTCAATATTCTATATTACAGTTTATTAAACTGTATGTGTTTGAGTGTGAGTGCATGTACGTACGCATATGTTGTATAAAGTATGTATTGAAGCAAAAATGTGTATGAATAGAATAGCAGTTGGCTGTTAAGTAAGTGAACGAGTACGAAGAAAAGAAAAAAAGCTCTTTACATGAAAATGACTGCTACAAACGAAAGTAATGTAATTTGAAGTAAATTTTTGCCGTTTACACAATGTAAATTCATTTTAACTAGAACTGAACATATTACATTCACTACCACACATGCACATCTTAATACAGACACTCAATGTATATTCATTCAACCAATATAAGTATTGTGAGTTTAAAGCAGAAGGACTATTGACTAGAATGTTTAGGTCAATTTCTCTTTTGTTAAATTGTATAAAGACCAAGAATTGAAGAAAGACTTCAAAGTGGAAATAACTTTTATGGCTTAAAGAACGAATAATAGAAAAGAGAAAAGTTGTATAATTTACTTGAAAGTACTGATAGTTTCAAAAAATTACTTTAATAAAAATAAAATTTTATACCTTTTAGACATGGTATAATCCATGTACATAAATAAGTTCACCCAGGCATTTCTACTTAAATATTAAAATTACAAATTAAATAAAAAAAAAATTTTTATTTTCAATTGTATGAAGACAAGAAGTCAATTTGTTTAGAAGAATTTATATAAATCGGCCAGGTAGAAATTTTTCAAAGTTTCACACAAATCAGTCAAATATAAATAGTTGAGTAGAGAAAAAATTTATTTGTCAATGGGCGTGTCTGCCCACTTTTTCGACTTCAAAACGTTATTGAAGAAAACGTAACTTTTCATACGAATTCGGCTAGAAAATGTAGTTTGAAACTTTTACTTACTAAATCACAAAACTATATTACTTGAGTAATTCAACACGCGTGTAAACTTTGACAAGAATCATTAGAGTTAGTTAAAGAAGCTAAAAACAAATATATGTATTTACGTTATTTGGGCGTGGCACTGCCTACATCTGTCACCACAGAAATTTGCTCATTATCTTTGCAAAGTTTCACAAGAGTTATTAAAGTACAGGGTGTCTGGTGGCAGGCAAATTTATATTTTTAAATACGATTATAACGAAAAGTAATAAACGGTGCGGAGGGGGGGGTGGCGTCATTAGGATAATCGATTATGCGGATTTGTCAGTCACGATGTCGCAGTGGTCGAGTGAGCATCGCGCATTCGCTATGCAGGGTGTGGCACAGAACACAAGGCTCCGTTTTGAACACTGTGTTCAACTCGACGGAAGACATCTGGATGACATACTCTTTAAAGAATAAAATCCGAATTTCCATTCTATCGTTCAATGCTCTTAATAAAACTTTGTGTCAATTATTACATTTTTTATTTAAGTTTGAAAATATAAATTTGCCACCAGACATCCTACCCTGTATGTACATTAGATGAAAGAGAATATATACTTTATATGGATGTGGCACTTCCCACATTCTTTTTCATCATAATCATGTATTGTCAGATAACTTCAATGTTCTTGCAGATTTTCATACGAATCATTAAAGTAGAATAGTTGTAAAAGAATATTTACTTTATATGGGTGTGGCACTTCCCACTTTCTTTATTTTTTTCTTGCGAAATTTCACAATAATTTGTTAAGCCAACGTAGTTGAAATTTAATATTTTCTTTTTGTGGGCGTGGCATTCCCTACTAAGTGTGCAGATTTTTTTTCTCTGAATATTTCACAAGAAAGTGTACAGTTTTGCAAATGTCAAATTGTACTGCCTCTACAAATTAATGTGACAGTTTAAGCAGGAAGAAATTACATTGAACAATTTAATTTGCTATTTTCAAACCAGCAGATATACGATAATTATATACGTAACTACCAGTTAATAATTTTGATGGGCTTAATAAATTCAATAATTTTGAACAAAAACCAATTCGTTACACAATGGACTATCTAACTGAAAGTAGAACGTTTGTTTTTAAATAGAACCATGATACAATAAACCAGGAATTAAACAAAATTTTATACTCAAAATTTTCTAGAATTTTATATCTTCAGATTATCAGACCACCTTCGTTATTCCTACAAACAAATAATCTTTCCTTTTCTTCTCTAGCTTGTAAACTACAAAGAGCTATTGATAAACTTGCACTTCATGCAGGCAAAAAATAAATATATTTTTATAAAATCCTTTTCTTCCGTACAATGCAAATCTTTGAAAAAATAAAAAAAAACGTTTTAGTTAAATTTAATAAAAAGTACTCGAAATTTTTATTCTATTAAAAGTTCTTTTTATTATTTTCCTTATATTTTTTTTTTGCAATTTAGACGAGTATCCTGTTGTGTTGTAGTGCAGTTGTTATCCTGACTTTGTTCTTGTCATATTGTACACAATATGAAATACATTTTTTTTTCTGCTTTTTTTTCTGTCTTTAATATACTCGTAAATTATTGTTAATATTTTCAGCAATTTATTTTTGTTTTTGGTTTTTCTTTATGCTGGATTGGTTTCTCTAATATTTATAGATTTTGTTGTTGCTTTCATAAGTCCTTCGCATATATTTTTTTCAAAGCTATTGGCTTTTGTTGTAGTTTCTTATAATTTTAATTTATTATAAATTTGTTTTTGTTTGTCTATGAAATGAATGGCTTGTAATTTATTTATTAACTCATGTTGTAACTGGCCAACACTATCGCCAGCAACAACAACAAGCAAGTTACACCCCAGGATAAAATAAGTTATTTTTCCGATTTTATTTTTAATATTTTCATATATAATTTTGGTTCATATCAGATAAAACTTAACTTGATTGCTCCAGGAAATTCCCCGAATAAAGGCGTGGCAGGACTACGAAATTAAATTTAAGGAATTTCTTACATAAATTTCGTTTGTTATGCCGCCTGTCACGCACTAGTTTGTTACAAATTCTTGAATTGCTAAATTTTTAACTTACCTGTATTAACCAAAAAGACCTGCCCGGACAACTCTGCGTAGCTCCTGCTATAATACGTTTTGGTTTTGATGTTCCCAAATGTACAATGCAACCACAACGACAACCAGGTCCAATTTCTTGACTCACATCGGTTCGATTAAGTTTGTTAAACACAGAGCCGCTAGTCTCATAAATGCAATCCCAGGTATCGCTGATGGTTTTACCGCATTTTTCCGTTTGAACTGAGGGACCCTGAAAAACAACCATATTAAAGTTTTTAGCTTTTTTTTATATTAAAATATTATTTTTTTTTTAATATATATTAAAAATTATAATGATTTCCAAATGATATAGAGATTTTGAAAACCCAAGATAACCAAAAGAATTCTAAATATAAGTCAAAATATCGGATATAAGTAAATCTAAAGGATTCCAACAGAAATCATATGATCCGATAAACATGTACTTTTTAGTGCAACCAAAGTCCGGTTGCTATCCATAATCGATCCGTTAAAGTTCTGGACAGATATTAAGGAATTCCTATAGAAATCTTAAAACAAATGTGAGACTGGAAGATTAAAAATAAATTTTTACATGATCCATAAGACGGTCAAGAATCTGTTGACATTCACATCATGGTTAATTTTATGTTTTTGGAAGTATGTATGTAGCCAATGATGAACTTTTATCATACTGTAATACGATATTATTATCCAACAGTAAACCATTAATCCAACGCAATTGAAGGAAACCGAACGATTCTGTAAGCCTGAAAAATATAGAAATAAAGTTTAATATGTGTTTAGCCAATGCTAAACAAAATTTATTAGTTTCAGCGGTTACTTTTTGTAGTTTTACAGCAAAAGAGTACCTCTTCTTTTCAGCCGGGTGTGGCCTCTATAATGTAGAATATTGCGTGCAAGTACATTTGGGTGCAACTCAAGTTTTTTTTTATATATTTTTTAGCGTGTTTTGAAAATACTGTCTTCACCAACGGAACATCAAGATCTTTGTGAATTCACTGGTTTCGGATATACCAGGGGGCTGCTGTTATTGTACGTAAAATTTTATTCTGTCGCCTTTGAATTTTTCGACATTTGATGCTGAGGCAGTGCCCCTTAACTGGATTCCATAGAACCATATTGGTTTCAGGATCGCGTTATATAACAAAAGTTTACAGTCAAGACTTAATACAGAATTTCTTTCAATAAGCCAATTCATTTGGGCTGCTTTTAATTTCATTTGTGTCAACTTCGCGTCAATGTGCGAGATCCATGTTAAGTGGCGATCAAAGTGAACGCCAAGGTATTTGACTACAGTGTGTTGGGGCATAGTCTCGGTGTTTATTTGTATAGGCGGGCATGTTTCTCTGCGCGACGTAAAAGTTACGTGTACACATTTCCGCTCATTCACTTTTATCCGCCATTGTTTTAGCCATGTTTCCAATTTTGAGATGTACCCTTGTAGATTCCGGGAAGCTTCAACAGGATTTTCATGAACGCTTAGAAAAGCCGTATCATCAGCAAATGTTGACGTGTGACTGTTACTGCTTAACGGTAAGTCAGAGGCATATATTAAGTATAGTAAAGGACCGAAGATACTGCCTTGAAGAACTCCGGAAATTGCCTTCCCTAACTACAAATTTTCGTTCCTTTAAATAGCTTTTTAAGAGCCTGACGATGTTTGCGTTTAGATTTTGTGTTAATTTGTGGACAAGACCTTCGTGCCATACAATAAAAAGCGCTGAACAATATTTCTTTTTTTCAAAAGTTTCTCTAACAACATTCACAAGTCTGTGAAATATTTCCTTGAAATATTTCTCAATCGCCCATTCTTCTTGCGGATAGTTCATATTTCATCACCAATTTCGAATTTCTCAAAACGTTTCGTATTTTATGTGTACGAGTATATATATTGGAATATTTATTAATGTAAAATTTTGTGAAGCTTTTATTTATCATATTTGCATGCGAAAATATTAACAAATAGAGAAAAAATATTTAACTAAAAATGGAAAGCTAAGAAATTTGCTCCTGTGGAATTTATCTTTATTACATTTGCAATAAAAAATATTGCTATGGAAATATTTCAGCACTGTGTGTCACAGAAAATATGGGATACATATATTAAATATATTTTCATATTTTTATTTTGCCTACTATGATATATTAAATCGAATCATATATTAGGAGTAGTCGGACGAGCTTTCCACATAGACACATTGTAGATAAACGCTGTGCTAGAAAATACCAATAAATAAAATATTTATGACAGCATAATGTTTGTTTTATACGTTTTTATTTTACCCCATTGTGCATCGTAATTATGACAAGTATCATTGCCGTAGTATTGATGTCAAGGCAAACCAATACTACGACGTTATAACAGTTTAAGACAGTTTCATCAATCGAATGCAACAACCTTGTATACATATATTCCCTTCGGCATTTTTAAAAGGTTTTGTTTGCAAAACTATTTTAAATTCGAAATAAAATTACACTAAAATAAATTGAGAAATTTTATTATTAATTTATAATTGAAATTCATTGCGGTTAAATATAAAATGAACTAAAAGCAATAGAAAATAATTATTGCTTTTGTTAATGCGAAGGAAAGTTTTTTTCGAGTAATTAGATTGAAACTTTCTCCTTCATTTAGAAGAACAGGCATGAATATAAAAATCGAGCCTTTGCTGGGATAATGGTATAACTCAAAATATGTAATTGTCGCAGCATATCGTTATTTATGTGTATAGATTTCATCCAAATATCTTTCGTTTAAACTTAAGGGAGACAAAACAATATTTTCTTTTACCACTAAATTGTTAGCGAATTGAACTCGTTTTCTGCAAACCTAATTCTTTTTAGTTATGCCACTATTGCAGGAAAGGCTCGATTTGTATTTTGTTATAATTCCAATAATTACAAAAAACAATCTCATCTAATACAATAAATTTATTGAAAATTCATCCGTGTCAACGCCCGGTAAACTTTTCACTTTAGACATGCGTGACAGATGAGATGTTCTCGATGCGGTATCCGGCTCCTGAGATCTTCTTTCGCCATCTTGCAATAAATCAGTTGTATTATCTGCTATAATAGTTTTTCGTATTTCATCTAGAACTGGTTCCAATTTAGTTTCGGTGACATTTGCAGCACTTGAGGTTATATCAGTCGTCGTAGTTTCTTCTCCCACATCTTCTGGTTCTTCATCTGCTGGTACGACTTCTAAATCTTCATGTGATGAAGAAACTATAAGAGTTGAGCCCATTTCTACATCAATTATAGATCCAGCTTCACTTGCCCGTTCTTTGGGAATAATACGTCTGTATTTTTCCTCGGCATGATATTCGGATTTTATGGTATCCGGAGAGGTTAACTTGAGAGCTTGACTTTTAAAGATTTCCATCAGCGAAGAAGGTTTACGCGGCATCAAACCCATTTTACCCGGTTGATAAAGAGAAGAATGAGATTGTGAAACGGTTTCTATTGAGGGTGTATCAGGCAAACGTTCAGAATGGCTACATATTAGTTGCAGGAGTTCACTTAACAAATTGTTACGTTTCAATTGCCTTAGAGCAGTTTCATCTGTTTCAGCTGTAGCTGCTGGAGAAGCGGGCACTTCAATAGCTTCTATGGCCATTTCAATATTAAGTTTGATTTGTTCTATCACTTCTTTTAGACGTTTAATTTCAGCTTCTTGCTGCTCATGCAAAGCTATTAACTGATTCTTTTCCAATTTCAAACCTTCAATGCGCTGACCCAATACCCTCAATTTCTTGGACATCTCATTGAAAGTGAAGTGTTCACAAACATCCCTTTTCATAATGTTTTCATACAGGGACCGATACTTGGCCGCCTCTGTGTATTTCGCCTTTAAACGTTCATAGTTATCAGTTAGTTTTTCTATTATGATTATTTTGTTTTGGGCACTTTTTATAAGTTGATTTTTAAGCTGATCTAAGGTGTTGTACTGTTCAGCCATTTCTTTGTTTTTCTGCATGTGCTCGTTGAAATCTTTTTGCATTTTTATTTGCGACACCACCAACATATCAATTTCTTTTTGTAAAGCGATATTTTCCCTAATCAAACGTCGCGTATAGCCAGCATTACGTATCTCACTCGAACGTGTAAAATCCTCAGAAACTTGCAAAAGCTTTGCCTCTACTTCCTTTTTTAAAGCATCCTTTTCCACTACAGCTTTTTGTTCCATATTATAAATGACCTCTTGATGGGCACGATCTTTTTCCTTAAGCTCAGCTTCTTGATCATCGAATTTGGCCAGCAAAACATCACGTTGTATGCGAAATTCATCTAGTGAATTAAGTTTTCCATTGAGCAATTTTATTTCCGATGTGAATTGATCGTGCATGGATTTATATTTGGCTTCAAGATCCTTGATATGCTCTGTAGCTTCCACTTTTTCTTGATTACGTACCTTGGTAATTTCCTCTAAACGCTCTTCCATCTCTTTAATAGTATCGTTGCGTTCTCTTAGAGTTTTCTCCAAATGGGCTGCCACATCAGTACGGTTTTCTTCCAGGTTTTTCAATTTCTCTTTTAGTGTATAATTCGTGTCATCCAAAGTGGCCAAAAGGCCTCTTAAGCGTGCCAATTTTCGATTCAAATCAGTTATTGTGAGCTCATAAAAAGTCTTATCCACTTGACTCAGCTTGTTGGGATCACCTTTTTTGCCCTTTTTACCCCTGCCACCTTTTTTCCCCTTGGCTGGTTTATTTGCGGCACTCATTTTCTTTTCTTTCAAAAGTAGTTTTTCTTAACAATAAAAAAATTCTTTACTTGAAAAATTTATTGATTAAACAAATTCATTTTCCTGTTGAAGTTGTCATTAACAACAGGTTTGTATACTCCTTCCTTGTCGTTGCCACACTTTTTAATTTTTTTTTAATTTTTTTTATAAAAGTTTTCTCATAAAGCTTTTACACTCTCTGCCAACATGAAAATATGCATTATTATTGTACCTTATTTCAACTTTTTCTGTTGTTCGCGCCCACAATTTGAAAAGTAAAAATCATAAAAGCATTTTCTTTTAAATATCATTTCGTTCCCTCTTCCCCGCAGAATAATTTTATATTCCACATAAATTCATTATTTCCATCATTGTCTAAAGCGTAAATAGTTTTCGTTGAATTTCAGCGTAAGAAAAGAAAACAATATATGAAATTAAAAAGTTTCAGATTATTCCCCTCGTTTACTTTTCTATGAAGTCAAATCTTAAGTGTATTGTTTTCACCACAGTTTTCAACGAATCTTATGAGGAAGAACAGTTTTTGTTCAGCAGGGAAGTATCAGTGACGGTACAAAAGAGGGATAACTTTATGTTTTGGAAGCAGTCACTAATATTTATATATTTTAGCGTGAGGGCTTTCTAAAACCATTGTGCCTGGTCGGTTACTTGTTGAAAGCCTTTGAAGCTTTTATTTTTAAATTTTTTATAAAAGTTTTAGAAAATTTTCATAGTTTTCTATTTCATTAATACGTACAAGCTTTGAAAGTATTAATATCAAAAGCCCTTTTAAGCTTTTAAAAGAAATTTATATATTTATTGAGGAAAAAAATAGCATAAATCATATAAAACAAAAGAATTTTAATTCGTTTCAAAGCTTTTTTATATAGAGAATTCAAAAAACTATACATGCTTATAACATGCTTTAAACTCACTTTACCTAATAGCTTTCTGCAATGAAATTTTGTAAATAAGAGCTAAGCTTTAATTTTTAAAGATTACAATGTCGAGAATTATTAAATTAAAATTTAATAAACTGCAATATTTTTACCACAAAAGCTGTATTTAATAAAATTTTTATATTGGGGAAAGCTTTAGGATAAATTTGGGTAACAACATGCAGATCACAAAAGACAATTAATTCAAAACTATAAAAAACAATCCGGTATGTTCTACATTCCGAGTGAAATTTTCACTTCTAAATTGTTCAAAGCATTGTTGGTAAAAATAAAAATTTACAGCAACAATGCTTTGACAATTCAGAAGTGAAAATTTCACTCGGAATGTAGAACAGACCGGATTGTAGTGTGCGTTTACACGAGCACGAACTTGTTCAAACGTGACCGGAAGTATTTTAATAAAAAAAATATGTATAATGAAACATTATGGGAAAGCTTAGCTAAATTTGATTGTACGTGCGGAAAAAGACGTCGCAATTGTAAAATAAATTATTTTTATCTTACATGCTTAGCTCAATTTATTACTCTTGATGTAACAAGCCTTAATAAAAGCTTGTATTATTAAACTTTTCTAAACTTTTATTGATTTCGTTTCGATATTTCACAAAGCTTTACCCGTTTTAAGATTTCTTGCTGAAATATCATTGAAAAAATTTCAATCAAAATTTGAAAGCTTTTAATACATTTTAAATATGACTTGTTTATATCACAAGGACATAGTTTAGCAATATTTTTACCTTACAAATCTTATGAGGAATATTACAATATTTTATTATCGGACTATACAAATGGATCAGTACTAATTTAATTTTTACCGCTTGTCAACTAAAGTCGTAATAATGATAAAATTTTACCCCGTTTCCAACTACTGATCTGCTTTAGTATATTTTGTTAATAAAACATTCGTTTTAATCGTTATAGCCTCCTCACACATTTTACGCATATCATGCAAGGCTCTGTGTATGGTACACGTTAAAGTACTCGTAATAGCATCAGAGTGTTTGCAAATAAATGGATGAGTGAATGTAAACAGATACAGATAGTTCAGTGCCTGTGTGTTTCTGTCTGTAGCGTGTGAACAACAACAATAAGAATGTGGCTTGGCAAAAATTTGCTAGTTGCTTAAAAGTTTTCCCATTTACAAAATTGCCATTAAGTTTTATGAATACGTGGCTTGCGAATAAAAACTGCAAGCAAAACATCTTTTCTCTTTGCTTTTGCAATGGATTTGTTGGTTGTTGACAAAGATTGAATGGCTAGAGTAGTTGGAAGATGTGAAAAGTCAAATTGTTAACCTAACACATACGAGAATAACACACACGCACACATACATAAATAAATGCATAATCGAATATATATCATACCTCACAAAATTTCGCGCCATAACGAGGTGGCGGTGAATCACAGAAGCGATAACGATTACGGGTGCCTCCAAGACAATTTGTTGAACAGGGCGTCCATTCACTCCAAGGACCCCAACCGCCAGTGTCGGATTCTGCAATGAAACAAATAAAATAAAAATAAAAATATAAACAATAGAAATTTATAATGTGTTTAGCGCAGGAATTTTTAATGCAAAAAATAGTTGTATGAAACTAAAGATTTTGGAATTGTTTGAAATAAAAAAAAAAAATGAAAAAATGGCGAAAAAAATTCGAATATAAACTATTTGCAAATTAGAACGCCAGTTTAGCAGCATACTTTAGGTATTTAAATACTTGCTTAAAAAAAATTCTATTTTGTTTGAAAATTGTCTCTATGGAATTCATGTTAAATCTCTATTTTGCCAACCATAAAAAATATTTGCATATTTGCAATTGAATAAATAAATATGTGTGTATATAAATGTTATGTAGTTTCTGTCTACATGTAGAAGTATATCATATATGCAAGCAGAGTTTCTCAAAATTAAATTAATCTTACAGGCCAATGGTAAGAGGAAAACCGCATAGATCATAAATTCATATTTTGGTTATCGACGACGCTATCATCAGCTTAAAAACTATGATAATAAGCAGGGTTACCGAAAATATGTAATCGTATGTTTTTTCCCCGTACGTTAAATGTAGACCCGAATAAAACATTTATGCGTTTAAGCATTTTTTTAAAACTTTATTATCAATTTGTTTGCGCACATTTTTGCATATTTGGAGGATTTTGTTTTACTTTCACATTAAGGAACCGAATATATATATACAGTGAAATTTCGATATAACGAACTTCGTTATAACGAAAAACTCAATACAACGTATGTTGAGTCCCTTGAGAAAACCTCTTTATTGCAAAGTTTTTCATACAAAATTGCACTATAGCTATAACGAATAAATTCTGGGCAAAAAAGCCTCTAATAGCGAAATATTATTCAAATGCCTCAATATAACGAAATCAGAATAAATCCTAAATGGTAAACTCCCGTTAAAAAAAAAGCGAAGTCTAAATGTATTTATAAGCGCATTTGTAAGGCCTCTATACAACGAAGTACTCGTACAAAAGCCTCTATACAACGAAATAAGAATAAAATTTAAACCATTTTGCCGTTTGAACCGTTCTGTGCCGTTATCAAAAGAAGAATTCTTAATGTGTGTGCAAATATAATGCATTAGAAACGTATGTAATCAGTAATGACTTGATTCTTGTCAAAATGAGTAAAGTAAAGCGTAAATCAATATCTATTCGCGAACAAAATTCTATAATTGAGGCCGTAGATCGTTCGATTGATTAGCTTTTGTCGAAAAAAGTATTGATAACTGTATTTGGAACTTGCGAAAACAAACAAAATTAACGCAATATTTTTTTAAAACCTAATAAAATTACCTGAATAACAAAAATGTGTTTTATTTCTTATTTACCTTATGAAATATAAGATTTTATTAGCAATATCATGTTAAATAGATTTGAATAAAGAAAACTACAGTTATAACGAATTTCTTTCGCATTTATTCAAATTTCGTTATATCAAGGCATTGCAGATTATATTTATAGCGAAGCAATAGATATAACGAAGTATTTTCGGATCCCCCTTGGAATTCGTTATATCGAAGTTTCACTGTACCTTCTTTTAGATCAAAAAATATTGACATTTTTAATGAAATTTTATAAAAACTGTCTACATTTCTTTGAATTTCCAACAGATTTAAATTTTTTTATTTATTTTAAGGATTTGCTTGTAGTGAATATTTTAGCATATTTTACTTTTTGCATCATAATTTTGATTATTTCGAACTGCAACACATATTTAGAACATGTTTTACTCAGAACTTTAACAAATTTCCATTGCGTAACATTATATGAATTTCTTTAAAAAATTTACGAAATTATTAGCCACACTATCAAGCAAGCGAATAATTGAGCCAAACTGTCAGTCACTTTTGATAGTGTGTACGCCGCTTAAAACCAGTCTTGCTAAAGCTTTAGTTGTTGACCTGTATTGTGTTGAAAGTAGTCGTTTTGACGACGCTATTAAAGCACTGTATCAGTATAAAATTTTGAGTTTTATTTTTAGTGAAGAGTACGAAACATATTTAAACAATTTTGTAATATATTTGTTTAAGAACATTAATTGCAGCAGTGATCATTTTATAGTTGACACTAAACGTTTCTAACAACTTCACATTATTAAGGATCACATTTAGCAAAAGATTCAATCTTCAGCTGTAACTAATTGCTAAAAAAAAACAATTTAGGAAAGCTTAGCTAAATTTGACTGTACGTACGGAAACAGACCTCGTGTTTGTAGAAAAAAAAATATTTTTGTCTTACAAGTTTAGCTCAATTTATTGCACTTGATGTAACAAGCATTAATAAAAGCTTGTCTTATTAAACTCTTTTAAACTTTTATTGATTTTGTTTCGATATTTCACAAAGCTTTACCCGTTTTAAGATTTCCTGTTGAAATATCATTGAAAAAAATTTCCATTACACTTTGAAAGCTTTTAATACATTTTAAATATGACTTGTTTATATCACAAGGACATAGTTTAGCAATATTTTTGACTTAAAAATTTTATGAGGAATATTACAATATTTTATCATCGGACTATACGAATGGATCAGTACTAATTTAATTTTTACCGCTTGTCAACTAAAGTCGTAATAATAATAAAATTTTACCACCTTTTCAACTACTGATCTGCTTTAGCATATAAAATATATTGAGCTTTTTTCGCGGAATCACTGGAAATTCTGAAGAAAAAAAAAATAACCACACAGTATGAAATAAAACAATGTTAAAAGTGTGACACTAAATACATGACAAAACGTATGGATTGTTGACTTTACATGTCGTCATTTTCACTTCCAAAGTGCAAACTGAAGCAATACAAGCCTGCATGCATGCAAGCACAATCATGCAATCATACAAAAGTATAACAAACACATCCGGTTTTTGTTTAAACGCATTAAAACATGCATCGGGCTGTGACAAGTGTATAAGTGAAGCAGCAAAACCATCTGAATATTCGGAATTTGCAATAAAACGATAAAGAGGCAGTAAAATAAACACAATGTTGTTAAGTTCTATATTGATATTTCATACTAGAGAGATGCAAGTGGCAATAGATAGAGAGAGTGTAAGGCAAAACTGCAAGAGGATTTATCGAAAGCATAAAAACAAACTTGTTTTAGGAAATGACATCAAACGATGACGATGTCAACAATGGCGAAGTGAATTAATGATGAAAACCTATTTTAGTATTTTTTTCTGTAACATTTGAGCATGTATGCACTTAAATGACGGTGATCTGATTGAAAGCTTTTAAAACTCAATTTTTAAATTAAGTGAGAATTCGTCATTCAACAGATTGCTAGAGAAATCTTTAAAATTTTATTTTATTTACACACTTAGAGCTGCAAAAAATTTTACTTAAAAATAAATTTGTCATTCATTCAAATCGTGTGTGTATAAGTTTAACAAGCTTTCGAAGTAAATACAGTATTTAGTTGTAAATATTTCCGAAACAATGTAATACAAAAAATTAAAAACCAGTGTGATGGGGGTACGCTCGCCACTTCTCTTTTCTAGACCATAATTTTTTTTATATATTACAGATATAAATAAACTATTGTAGCTTTGAAATAATTCCATGAACAAAAAAAAATGGTAAACAAAATTAAAATATAGTATACGAACACAACAACAACGCAATAATTGCCGATCCCAATTTTACTGAAATGTGTTCCCTATTTCACATGAAATTTTATTCGCGAAAAATAAAACTATAAAATTAATACAGAACATTTTTACCACTTACCCCTGACCGGCAATGTGGGCACACAATCCATTCGCACATCAGCCACTGCCCCTGATATCGCTTGACTCACATACACAAAGCAGTATTCCACATATTTTTCCGTGAATAAATCGCAATTGAAGTACAAAGAATATTGATTCTTCACCACTCTCTGTTCCGATATATAATGCAGTGTAGTGGGAGGCTTTAATGAGGCCACATCAGCTCTTAATTTGGCATAGACGCGAACACGATCACCCTGCTCCAAAATGCAAGTGGGATACTCATACAACACTCCTATACCGGTATGAGGATCACAGGGAAATATACTGCGCGCGTAAACATTAAACACATATTTTTCGCTCCAATCGACAGAAAGAAAGCGTCTTGTTATGGGTACTCGTATATTGGGCAAGGCAAGCATAGGTCTCAATTGTACCGCATAGTTGCCAGCCAAGCCGAACAGATCACAGGAGAGTCTAAAAGATTTTTTCTTTGGATAACCTCTCACTTGTTCGGCAAATAAAATGCTTGATTTTGAAATATTTTCGGGACGAACTTGGGTGCAGGGACGTTCTTTACCACAATAGATAAGTTCCAGCCAAAACTCTGGCAAATCTTCACGTTTCCAGGCATTGTCACAGTTGACATCGGGAAAACGTAAAGTAACCTCCACAGCATGATCAGGATATGTACGCAGACGAACAGGACTAACAATCATTTCGGCACTAGGCCATCGCACATCTAACGTTTGCCTCAGACGTTCATCGAATGCAGGTATTAAGGTGGTGGTGGTAGTGGTCATAGTGGCTGGTGGTTCATTGCCTCGTTTGCGGGTAGTGGTGCCGTTACTGTAAATGGGCAACTTGTTGGTGGTTTTTAGATTTGTTACCACTTGCATTTCATAAAGGCCGCCCTGCATAAAAGTCTGACAGGGAACTGCAACTTGAGTGACATTATGACGAGGATCGGGATAAAGTAAAATATTTTCTATGATTTCTTTTCGTTGACGTTGTAAAACAAACGAATCGTTATGAGAGTTATTAGCTGTAGGCAAAGGCTTTTTGCTAAAATCTTCTCCTGCAACATCTCCATTTCTAGCCGTTGATGTTTCATCATCATCAACATCATCAATGTATTTACTAATGACCAAAGTGCTCGTTATAATATTCTCCACTTGTAGGACATGCTGCTGTGTCACATTTCCACTTGATGCATCGTTGTTTAGCGTGCGTGATATTGTTGAAATTTGCTGTACCGTATTGTCTACTACTCCCACTCCTGGCAAGGCATTCTCATGAGCTGTTCTTGTTGTTGATGTTGTTATTATTTTGGTTGTGGTAGTTGATGTTAGCGTCGTGGCCGCTGTGGTAGCTTTTATTATGTCGTTTTCTATGTCTTCTGGTGAAAATTGTATCTGTACATGTAGATCTCCGCTTAAAGCAGTAAATGTTGTTGGAGTCATGAGACGGCCCTTTCGTATTGCCAACACGTGACCTTTTTTCAATGTTATTGTTGTTGTCATTGTTAACGATTCCATTCCAGCCATTCAGCCAACGAGCAAACCATTCATATTCATTTAATTCCATTCCAGTCATAATTTCAATTTATTAAAAAGATATAATAATTGTAATCGTTGGTGGTTTGATGTCAAGCAAAAATAAGAAAGAGAAAGCAAAAAATTATAGAAATGTTTTGTTTGCAATTTTTTATTTAATTTTTTTTTTGCAAAGGATAATAAAAAATATTTAAAGTCCTAGTGCTCAAACGTGCCAAGGATTAAAGTAATAAAACTCATAAATTTCTATAATAAACAATAAGGATTTCAGCTTATTTTAGGGTAATTTAGATAAAGTTGTTCGAAACAAAACTTAAAGCGTAATTTGATGACTTCATTGTAAAGAAACTCTGTAAAAATCTATAAGAGTAGAATAAATTGTGATAAATTAATAAAAAAAAAAAGAAATTGTGATGCCATAATTTTTGTTAAAGCACAGTTTACTTCTAAAGGATATAAAATAAAAGGGCATATAATTTAGTACGTGGGGTAGTGAAAGCAAAAGTTGTTCTATTTGATGGCGATAAGAATGTAGATGTTGCTTACTGGGAGCAAGAAAAATAAATCTTACAAGAGGGCAATTAACAAAATAAAAAAAAACACGACCTGATTTAAATTAAAAAGTTCTGAAAAAAAAACTTTAAAAAGAACTTTTTTTAAGACTTTAAAGAAGCTATTTTTATAAAAGATATCTTTTCGGGATGTAAAGGGTGTCCGCAGGGGAGGTGTACTACTCGCAGTAATTCCATTATAATCTTGGCTGTATGCGATGTTGCATTGTCTTGTTGATACCACATGTTAATCAAGCCCAAAGCATGCAGTTGTGGCGTTTTCATTTTCAAAGGAGTAAGGTCCAATTATTCCTTCTGATCAAATTGCACACTAGAATGTCGCTTTTAACGGATGCAAAGGTGACTGATGAATAATTTGAGGGTTTTCTATTGCCCAGAACCGACTATTCATTTTGTTTATTCACACATCCATTCAAATGAAAATGTGTCTCGTCCTTAATTATGATTTTTTCATGAAAATCGAGGTTGTCATGGGCGAGCTGCAACATCCTTTAAAACAAATTGGTTTATCGAATATTTTTCCATAATAAATTTGCCACGTGTCTACTTTACGACTGCCACATTTGAACTGTCAAGACTAATGTTTACCAAAATGGCGGCAAAACCTTCCCGGCGTACACCCTGTATTTTTTTTTAAATTCCTTTTCGAAAGGACTTTTGTAAAATCCAAAATTTTATGACTTTTTATGTAGCAGACATACTTTTTAAAAATAAAGTTATTTATTCCTAAAGTACTTTTCTCAAAAGATACTTTTTCATTCATACAAATCACATTTAAAACAAAAACAATTTTAAAAATTTTGTTTTAGTTTCAAAAACAATTTTAAAAAATTTGCAGGCCAGGCAGTTAAAGAACATTTTAAAAATGCAAATGTATTTTTTTGCAAAATAGTTTTTTGATGAAAAGTTTTCAAAAGTACTTTTTTTTAGAAAAAAATCTTTATTTTTAAGCAACATTTAAAATATATGTATGTACTATGTACTACATACATGCATACATATTAAAAAGTGCTTTTCTTTCAAAAAATAGTTTTTCCAAAAACTACTCCTTGAGAAATAAACTATTTCAAAAAGCGCTATTTTTTTTTTTTTTTTTTTTTTTTGTTGTTCTACGTTTAATGTCTGTATATCTGGTTGCATGATACGTTTAGAGTCTGCTTTTTGGAAATTACAACAATATTTTCTTTCTGTTAAAAGCTAAATAAGCTTTATGTTTATCCTCTAAGCGCATACATATATTTATTATTATCAATTCAGTTAAATCTTTAAAATTTCTTAAACTTTAAAATTTCTACAACCTTAAATTCTGTATAAATTAAACACTAATTTAATAACAGTCAAATAAGCCAAAACGCGCAACAATCAATCAATTAATAAATTTATATTAACCACAAAAGTGACATCTTGATTCAGTACATCGTGAAGAACACACAACATAAATTAAAAGGGATCTCAGTTAAACTTCTTCGGTTGATACAATTGATAAAAAAAAAGTAATAAATAAATAAATTTAATTTTATATTACGACTTGAGCTTAAGCACGAGCACTAGAAAGGAAAATCATAAACGGAAAAGCTATAAACGAGTAAAAGACTTGACTTTTAAGAAATACTCACTTGTACAACATTGTAATAAAATTAATACTGATAAGAAGACAATTTGCCAGTTGTTAAAAGATTTGGGCCAAATTACTCTGTGGCATAGAAATATGTCGCCAATTTGCTGCTTGAGAAAATGGCGAGATAAGTTTTTTATGGAACAATAGCAATATAATGATGAGTTTTCTATTGATGTTGTTGCTGTTCCGGCTCCAGCGAAGGTGGTGGCTGCTGCTGGTATTATTGATGATAATGAAGTTATTGTTGCTGTTGTTTTTGGCGTCTTTGGTGTCGTTGGTAATAATATGAAACTTTTTACATTGCGGTTAATGCTGCTATTGTTAAGCATATAGCCGCACATTGCAAAGATCCGAGAGCATATATAAAATATACACTCGAACTCCAGTTCTCTTCCGCAATTTGTAAAGGTTTATTTGATTCCTTTAACCCCACGCAACAGGACTTTTATATGATATGATGTCTCACACTTGTTAAAAGAATACATACATACATATGTGCATTCATGTAAACAAAAAAGTTAACCCATCTTCCTTATTGCTTTATTACAGACACACACTAACACAATTTGAACGAATGCACTTGCACTGATTATATTTTATTTTTGATTGTTTGCTTGTGCCAAATGTTGACAATTTTTTTTATTAATGCATTTCTTGTCGTTGTTTTTGTTGTAGCTATATGGGATAATAATGATTATTTTAAAGCTTTCTTCATGCCCCACTCTTTTCGTTCTTAGTATTATTATACACCACTTTCTTTTTATATGCATTTACGTACATGTGTAGGTAAGTATTCATGGGAGTGTGCTCATGAGTGATAGCATCTATGCATGTGAGTATGTAGAATAAAATCTCAGCACTTACATATAACAGTTAACATGTGAAGTAGAACAACAACAAAATAAAATTATTACAACAAGAGGGTCGGACTAGGTGAGAGCAATGTGTTTTTGTAAAGAGTTCCGCTATTTTCGCCATTGTTAATTTTTGTTTTTCTTTTAAAAGTTAAGTGTCATTGTTGTGATTCTATTTGATTTGATTTCGTTGCAGAATTAATGAAAAAATGAATGTACTTTTTTTCACTTAATTTTTATAACAATTCCTCCTTCTACTGCTTATTGTTTTTGCTTGTTCTTGTTCCTTTTAATAAAAACGTAGTTTTATAAATGAAATTTTCAATTCAGCACTTGTAATGACTTTCTTTCTATTCTTAGTAGAACACAATAGTTTGTCCGTTTGACTGCTTGGCTGTCTAGCTGTCAAATGTAAAATTTTTGTTTTTACTGTGCTGCCATGCAGCATCTGTAAAGATATAGAAAAATTGCGAAATTAAAATCAGAAAGTTAAGCAAATAGTATAAATGCAGAGAATTTTTTTTTTTTTAATTTTTGGAATTCTGGGAATTTTTATGCGAGATAGTAAAGCTATTTGGTTAAAATTTCTTTTGGGTTTAATTTGTTTGCTAGAGAATAAATGGTTCTATTATTTCTTTCGTAAATATGATTCTTTAAACAAATCTGTTTATGTATGTATGTTTGTATGTATGTTCATAACTCACTCCTGTTATTTTTTCCTCCAACACTTTTACTTTTTTTTTTCTTTTGTTGTGAATTTCATTTCCGTTTTTCAATTTTACAATTTCCATGTACATCAGGCAACATAGATAAAAAAAATAAGTAAAAATAAAACATAAAATGTTGTGAATGGAGGTGCGGCATGCGAGTCATTGCAATCGGTATAATTCAATCTAGAAGATAAGTCTGAGAAACATAAAAACGACCCATGTCAACACGGCAAAAAGAGGTTTAAACAAATAAATTCCACACCCTTATATCTTTGGATCTCGAGACACTTTAGAATTAAATCCAAATATACATATGTTAAGTATGAGGACGGTAGTTTTGTAATTTTTACCATATTTGTATTTACGGGGAATAGAGTGTATATATCATTTTGATATTTTTATTATACACCATTTATCTCATAAGTTAATAATTTCGCAATTAAAATTCAAAGGTACTCTTTTGTTTTTAAAAAGCTCTCAAATATACATTAATACTTTTTTAAAAATTCGATTGTACTAAGGGCTAAAAACTACATCTCATTTTGGTATTTATTCTATACAGTATGTAATTTTATTGCACTTTGATTCACGAACTGAATCAAGTTATTAAAAATGAAATACATATATTAAAAGGTACTTGGTGTAAAGATACCATTTTCTACCAGGTACTATTTTAAATAAAAATGTAATTTTTTGATCCAGATAATTTTCGTTTAAAAGTAATTTTTAAAAAAAATGTTTTTAATGGCTCCCTTTTATAATTAAAAAATTTTTATTTATATGTTGGCCGCATTTCATTGGTACCTTAAAACTTAGATACTTTGGAACTTTTTATAAAAACGTACTTTTTTTAAAAAAGAAATTTTTTATTAAAAAAAAACTTTGCTTAAGAAAGTGTTTTTAAGAAATTAGTTTACTAAATACATATTTTAAAATCGTTATATTTTTTTTTAAATTTGTCTTATTAGCAGGTATTTTTTTTTTATATATTAAGTTTTAAAAGCTAATGTTTTTAAAATGTACTCTTTTTAAATGACACATTTTTAAATAGGTGTGTTTTTGAGAAAGAACTTTTTTCTGTTAAAATTGTATGGTAGAAAGATATTTTATTAATAAATATGAAATTTTTCAAAGAATTCTCATACAAAAGGGCACTTCTTCGAGCAGATAACATTTGACAATGGACTGTTACAAAAGTCTGTACTGTTCTCAGAAAAGGTTATTTTAAAACGAATTAAATAGTGGACAAAGTACGTACGTTGTAGAAAATCTAATCAAAAATTAGCTTTAAAACTAACTACTTTTTTGGAAAGTTATATGTTCAAAAGAAAGTATTTTTGGATTAAATTACTTTTGAACAAAAAATTGTTAACGAGTACTAAAGTTAAAAACGTAGCTCTTGAAGAAGAAAACTTATTTTTGGAAAGTTACCTATTAATAATAAAAAAAAGGTATGTACTTCGTTTTGAATACATACATTTTGGAAAAGATGCGATTTTGATATCTGAACCTTTTTATATGAATCAGTTTTAACTAGTACTTTATTTGAAACACATCTTTTTAAATACGTTCCTTCAATTTTTTTATAAATGCTAAATTCTTTTTTACTAAATTTAATTTCGAAAAAACCTTTATTTAACACAGTTATCTGTTTTTTTTTTAAAGGTTTCTTTGAGTACTTGCTTGAAAAGGTGAATTTGTTTAAGCGACTTTTTTTAGGTAATCATTTTTCGAGGTTCTTCTTCTTAACAGATACTTTTTGGTCAATGTATTTGCGAAGTTCCTTCCTACATAAAGTAAAGTATAGAAAATTTTAAGCACCGTGGTTTTGGAGAAGATACTGAAAGCACAACTTTTTAAGATTAAGACATTTAATAATCATGCAAAATGAAAAGATTAAGTTTTAGAAAATGTACTTTTTGGAACAAGCGCTTTCAGAAATGTACATGCAAGACATTTTATTTTTCTATCAGTGCATTTTTTTATTAAGAAATCAAAATTTGAAGATAATATATAATAATTTTATTCCTGCTGTTGTCTTCCTCATCTGGTATTTATTTGCTACTGGCGGTACGTACCCCTGTAGCTTTTGGTATTTAATGCTTCGTTTCTTCTTTGAGTTCTTAGAA
Source organism: Lypha dubia (assembly GCA_947311025.1). NCBI lineage: Eukaryota > Metazoa > Arthropoda > Insecta > Diptera > Tachinidae > Lypha > Lypha dubia. The sequence continues at coordinate 6,610,175 of OX371263.1, forward strand.
TTCTTACAAGTGTTACGTACTTGACTTTGGCATTAATTTTTGTTTCACATTTTCACAAGTAGCGAAAATTAAAAAGGAAAAAAATATATATGTATTTATATAAGAAATATTCATTTATTTATATGTATGGATTTTTTAGCAAAACACACATACACGCGAAGCAGAAATCTTAGCAAACCAAAAATATCTAACAGTGTCTGTCTGTTTGTTTGCATGTTTGGGTTTAGGTTAAGTATCATTTTTAATGCGTTTTTTTTCTCTCCTTAATCTTCCTTCTGCTTGTTCTTTTCATTAACTTTTTTACTGAATTCCTGCCAACTCAATACGTATGTGTGTTGGTTGGTTAGCTAAAATGTATTAAATTTCTGTCAAAATATTGCCTGTAAGTCCCATATTTATTTACTCATAATATTGCTGTATTTATTGCCATCGTATCCAAAAAAGTTTCAGTTACATTAAGTAATTAATTTGAAATTCAATTAAGTTTGAATGAATATTTAAAGAAATCCTATAAGATTTGTTACACTTCTCATACAAACTCAAGTCTCGCCCTAAAAGCGAAATAAAATAAGAATTAAGTTGCTTTAAAGAGTGAGTTGATTGAATTAAATGTATTTACAAAAATAAAGGGACGAATTACAATAACAAATTAAGGATAGAAGGTATGTGTGAATCAAGTCTTACAAGCCTGAATGAAGCTTAAGTCTGCAATAACTTGATATTGTTAATTAAATAAGGCGAAATGTGTTTGAACGGAAATGATGGAACAGAAAAAAACAGAGAAAATAAATATTTTGGATCCTTGCAAATTTAAAATTATTTTAAAATTGCTTTAAAGTTCCATTAGATTGGAAAACTATTTGGCGAAATGAACGACCACATCATATATTTGAAATGCAAAATTAAGTAAGCGATCTACATATCGTCATATTATATCAAAAAAATCCCAAAGTTGCACTGAAAAAATTTTACAGGACCAGCAAAAAACTTTGTAAAATGAAAAATATAAATATATAAATGTCCCTTGGTTTTTTGTTAATAAAATCGTAATTTTTGATGGCAAAAGTGTAAAATTGTGCCAAGTCATGTAGTTTAATGGTATTCATAATAATCAATCAAGAAGTCGATTTTGAATTTTTTGTAATTTTCGATTTTTGGATTTTTCGATTTCATATGACGATACATAAAAGTGAATGTTTGTTCTAAGCAGACAAAGCAATATTTCTGAAATTTTCACAAAATATTTGTGATGGTCAGGAAGAAACAATAGCGTAGTAACGTTTTTTATCTTAAGAGGGCGTGGCACTTCCCATACGGAATGAAGATAAGATCTTGTATACACATGTTTAAAATAAAAGTATTAAAACCCGGACAAGTGGGCGTGGCATCTCCCAGACAATAATTTTAATATATCTTAAGAAGGTACTTAACTCATTATTCTAGAGCAAAATTTTTAGAAGAAACGAAGCGGGCGTGGCACTTCCCATTTAATGGAACTTTTTATTTTTTTGATACTTAGGGAACTAATGCAGACAAATACTTGAAATTTTGTTCGCGTTGCTGAACATTGTATATTTTTCTTAAAGAAAAATTATTATAAATTGGTCAAGTGGCCGTGGAATCTCTCAAATATTATTATTAGTACTATCTTGAAAAATAATGAAGAAACTGTCTTGAGATTTTGTAGGATCTACTCCGTTGATATCGTGCATTTTCTCTAAAAAAAATTTAAAGTTTTAAGTGGGCATGGCACTAGTCATAGAGAGAAAATTGTAATTCTGTGCCTGTATCCATTTTTATTTTGGTTCTTAAAGACTGGACAAGTGGGCGTAACACCTCCCACATAATAATTTGTACAGATCTTGGAAACAAATGAAGTAAATGTCCTGAGGTTTTTTAAAAATTAAGCCGTTGATTTAGTGCACTATTCTTTAAAAAATAAGGATAATATGTGTGGGCGTGACACCTTTCACATTGAAATGAAATTTTGTGTAATGCTTTCCAGAAAAGAGCGCACAGATAGGACGTATGTGTTGCACCTGCCACAAAGAGGAAATATATAGTTTTTCTTCATGTATTCTGCTGGAGGGAAGTCAAAGGACATACATACATATGTATGTTTTCATACCGGACGAGTTAATTTTGTTCTAAATCAAATATGTTTTTGATGTTAATAAATATGTTCTTACTAAAATATGAAAAAGATTGGGTTTAATTGCTTTTTTGCTTTCGAAACTATTTGTCTATTTATGCAGACAATAAGTCTTCCTGTTTTGTACAAAAAACCATCGCTGAAATGAAACAATGGGCATAATATATTTATGGTGTTCTTTTCCTAGATACAGAATTGAAATTTTAATCTTCCAATTGCTTGGCTTATGCAAAAATTTGGTATTGTATTCAATATTTATCTATCATACACACACACACACACAAGTTATGTATATGAATGTGTTGTTAAAACAAATTTATTGCTGTTTTCCTTTTATAGTCAAAAGAAGTCTATCTGGTTTACGGTCGTACCTTGCTGACAACCCTTTTTACGACTTCAAAGCTAAAAGAAAATTAAAGAATGAAAGTTATTTATAAGAACAACAAAAAAAGTATGCGATTTATCATTTTTATTTGGGAATGCGGTGTTTTCTATTGCTAAATTTTTAATTACACTAAGCAACAAGAAAAATATCGGAGATAACTACGCATCTTGTGATATGTTATGAAAATGATTTTGCAATTCTTTATTAAATATTTTTTTATAAAATTTTGATGTTTGAAAAATCTGATCTTTTATCATAAGTTGGGAACAAATTACATAATTTTAATTTATTTAACAAAAATTTTAAGACTACATCGTTTTAGAGATACGAATTTTCAGCATTTTTAAATAAATTACACTGCACAACTAGTTTTCAGTGCAGAGATAATAAGAATAAGTTATTTTGGCGCGACTTTATTTTCAAATGCGATTAAAAACAAATCAAAATTTCACAGTTAATTGATAATTTGTTTGTTATTTGCATTTATTTTACGGATAGTTGTTTTTGGAGCAAAAGTTTTGCGCTGTAAGAGTAGAACAAAGTTTTGTATAAAACCATAAATTGAACTTTGAAGACCGGAATATCGCCAACATCAAAAAGGGAGCCTTTAAATTATTAATTAAAGTTAATAATTCATGAAAAAAAAACTGTTAATCAACTTAAAATCATGGTGGACTTCTTGGTGGAAATGCCCACATTTAAAAAAAAAAATTCTAAAGATTCAATAAAGTGTAGTTGGAAATATTCAAAAACAAAGAGTAATATATACACTAATTGAAAGCAAAGTTTATAAGAAGATCTGAAACTTGTCAACATTTTATTTTGGTCCACAATCATCGTACTGGAAAAACTTAATATTTGCGGTTTCCCTGATTATGAATAAAAGATTTCATGAACAAATTCGCCTTTTGCTGCATAGTGTTACATGCAGTAGATTGAAAAAACTTTTCATTTCTGTGTCACCGCTATTTGCGAATACTATTTGTTGGTTACATTAATTTTTTAGTCCATCTTGTTTTTCTAAAATTTATTTTTTTAGTTTAATTTTTTATAAAAAATTTCTTTGTGCAACATAAAACATGGTCCTTCGGCCAATAATTGTGGCAAAGATTTTGATCTTGTTTTTTTCTCTATTTATGTTATTTTTTTTCTCTTTCTGTTCGTTCTGTTCGTTGTAAAATATAATATGATTGCTTTGTTAACATGACTGGATGGTGCTTTCATTTCATGTTGTGTTTTTTTTTTTACTTTTTTAATATCATTTATTTTTTGGTGAAAAACTTTTGTTTTATATCACAGACCCAGTTACACATACGCACACACTCATACAAATACGACTTATCTTCAGCGTTGTCAACTTTGAAATTTCAAAAGGCACCAAAATGGAGAAAAAAACGCGCCATTTAACAAAAAACGCACCAAGTTCAGAATTTTTTTTTATTGAAAATTTTTATTGAATTAATTTTGCGTCTTTACTACATTTAACTTTAGTCTAAAATTCTAATGTTGATATAATATTGTGCCAATGCATGAAGTGAATCATTCTCCACCCTTTTTCAATACTAGATAATTATTTCGACATCGGTTTAAAATTGTACTGCTAATGGCATGACATCATATTTGTAATGGGATAAAACATTTTGTACAATGCTGGTTGTTCATGTCGGTTGTAGCTAAATGGGCTTAAAGCTGCAATGTGTTTCCGTGTTCCAGCATGCCGAACAAGGTTGGATATTTAAGCGTGATATCGCATTTGCAATAAGAACATCTTGCTTTTGTGTTATTATTTGGTCAAGGCCGAATCCATTGCATAAACTCACATTGTGATTCTCAAATCCTTTTGTATTTCTTTTAGTTGTATTTTTTGTACAAAATTCTTTTTTCTGAAACAAAAAATTGTGTTTAATATGATTTGGAGCCACCCAAAATTAAAAAAAACGCACCAAAATTAAAGAAAAAGCGCACCACGCACCAACTCAGATATTTTTCGCACAAAACATTTAGAAAAGCACCAAAAAAGGTGCGAAACGCACCAAGTTGACAACGCTGCTTATCTTGTTCCAACATCATCATCGTTTTTTCATTGCTTGCGGTGGGTTTGTGTATTGTTTGGTCCATTTATTTACAGTTAAAGGTAAATGGATTAAGAGAGGATGGCAAGCGCCAAATATAATTTGACCAAAATATAGAAGAAGAAACTCTTTTCGATATCTTTATCCTACTGAAAATATTCGAAACGAAATTTTTGTATTGCATAGATAGTAAAGAAGCACAGTTTCTGGAGTTTTCTATCTCTATGTTGAAAAACTTACTCTACACTCTCACTGCCAAAGCGAATTGACTGTACAGGTGGTGTTAATGCTACAGCAATACCAGAATATTTGACATTCATATTTGCCCCCCATGCATGCATGTACAAATTTTGACAATTCCAAAGTAGTTCAACAAAAATTCTTTCAGCTCTTTTATATAAACTCTTTGATATATAGTATGTATGTCATCATTTCTCTGATGATGACAATGCATTGTGCAGATATTAAAAGTATTTGCTTAATACAGTATAAAACACCTTAAATGTTTTTCATTGGAAAGCTGCTGTGGTTGGCCTTGTTATTTTTACATTGATAACAATACGGTTTCGAGTAGTGTCATTTCCATTGTTTTACTTTTGTTGCGCTGTCTTTTTTATACTCGTATTGTGTGTTTTGGATGGCAAACATTTCAACTCGTTTACATATTAATTAATTGACGGGTACAAAAACCAATCAATCAATGTTAAATTGGTAGAAAAATTGTAAGAACTTTAAAAATTTTATAAGAAATTGTTGCAACGTTTTAATGATTTTTTATATATTTTTTTAAATATTTTTTCCTGAATGTGGAATCTTTCAAAGTTTTACTTGGCGTTTATGTATTTTAAAATTTTTTAAGGTGTATTTTGCTCAAGGTCTCAAATTCTTCGGACGTCTTTCTTGAAGGACATAATTTAAACAAGTTTTTTCATATTATGTTAATTTGTTTTTTTTTTTTCTTTTATGTACTTTGATAGTATGTATACGAGTATGTCAAAGGAAAATAAAAAATCCTATCAAATATATACATTTTTTCACTGTCAATAAACCGCAAAGTCAATATGAAAAGTCAATAAAGCAAAATTGAACTGTCAACTTCACACTTTTAAATCGTCTAACTAACGAAATGTGTATGAAATGATGTACGTAGACTTTCTCTCACACACACACATCTGTATGTAACTGCAATTTTAAGCAAAATGTTAAATGATTTTGCCCATAACAGTGCTGCCATCCTGTTGCTTACGAAATCTTTTGTAATTTATTCACATTAACGCTACTGTGCCGTGCCGCCTTTGTTGTTGGGTCCGTTGTTCTTGTTCGATGTAAACAACACTGTCTGTGGTTTAACCAAAAAACAAGTGTTAAATAATGGTATTTTGGTTACAGGGGAAAACATGTTATAATTAAAACTTTTAAAACATACGCACTGTCTAGCTTTCTCTAACACACACACACGTTTTCTGTGGTTTTCAGCACAAAAATAAATTCACATAAAATTATATGCAGACTACAGGTGTAATTTATGAGACTTTGATTGTATGTAACTCTTTAGTGGTTTTCATTGCAAGTTGAAGCAAAAGAAAGTGTGAGTAAAACATATAAGAAAGTATAAAATACCCTAAAAAAGAATACATATGTATTTATCACACATTTTAGTGTTTTTTGAGTTTTTTGTCATAATGGAATTTATTTAAATTTAATAAAGTTTTCTGATGTTAACATGCACATTAAACTGGATTTTAAACAAATATTGAAAATTATTATGTTTAAGTTTTGAAAATTCCCAAAATCGCAGACGTTGATAATTGTTTTTCTTGTACAAAATTTGGATTTTAAATTAATTTAATTCTTATGATATTCTAGTTTAGTGAATTGTAAAGCAAGTTCCTAAAAAAATTTCAAATTCAAACTAATAATTTATTTCTTTTTCCAACAAAAAATAAAAAAAAAAACTTTTAATGTATTTAATATATGCGCATTTCCCATTTGCCACCAAAAATTTAAGGTTGTATTCTGAAGTCATGCTATTAAAACCTGCTTTATTTCTAGGTTGCGAACGGTAGATATAGTAAACTTTGCTTGTAAAATGCCCATACACATACTTAGCAGAAGGTGAATTATTAGTTTAACTTCAACATATAGAACAAAAATTAGTCATAACAAATTTTAGTTTTTTGTATGTTGTAGAGTCTGATCCACTGATGTTTTTGATTCACAATAATACAATGATATAAAACAAATATTTAGTATCACAAATTTAAAGAAATTTATAGCTGAATGAATTCAATTTCTTTCTTAAACTCTCCACTCTTGTATTTTATTACTTTTATAAAAAACATTAGCAAAGAACTATTAAAATTTCATTAAAACAAACAATATCCTTCCAAATGTGATGGCACAAATTATTATCCTTACAAAACTGCCGTAATGTTCATGTCTATAATCCTTAAATAAAATGAAAACAATTTCTCTTACAAAAAAGGAAATCAACACAAAGAACTTTACTACAACAAAAGGAAGGTTTCCAAAAACATTTATCTTCTCTGTAAAAACGGAAATGATTTATGTTTGCACCGATGCGTGTCTGAGTGTGGGAGTGTAACGATCAGTCTTTTGTACGTGTATGTCTGTCAAAAATGGAATTTTATTTCCACTTACATAAATAAACAAATATGTAGTATGTGTCAGTGTATATTTATTGTAAAGGATATATTTTGCGTATTCATTTATTTTCCATTCCTTTTCAAACACAACATCTTTCATATTTCTTTAGTATTTTATTTTATTTTTGTACGACGCCTTCATTGTCCTTTTTTAGAACAATAAGAAAATTTACTATTGCCATCATTAGTTACGAAAATTCCATTCCCTTTATACGAAAACGTTTTCATATCCAAATTGTTAAATAAAATCAATTTGTAAATAATTAATATTGGTTTTGAATAAGTCAACACATTTATATGTTGATTAATATGTTTGTTTTTTTATTTAAATAAGTTTACTTAAATAAGTATTGTTCGTCTAAATTTAAGATGATAAAATTAATGGCATAAATATTTGATGAAAATCTTATAAGAAATTTACAGATACAAATATTTATTTAAAGAAAATCTTGTTTAATACAATATATTTTATACAAATTTATTTATTTACTTCATTAGTAATACAATAAAAATATATCACCAGTAATAGTATATACTATGAAGTAAAAAATAATAAAAATAATTGTTAACAAAACAAAAAGAGATCAATAAAACATCTTAAACATTCTCAACATTCCAAAAAAAGAATATAAAATAAAAATAAATGCCAATATTCAAAAACTAAACTGTATTCAATTTAAGAAAGCAGCAAGTTTTTTCTTAAACGTTGCCAAAAACATAGAAAATGATCGTAAAATTAATGGTAGGCTATTCCACAATCTAGCAGCGCATGCTACAAAAGAGTGTTCATAAGGTATATCGTAAATACGAGAAATTATTATCTGAGGATTTCTAAGCGAGCTAGTAAAGTATATCGACCGTACAAGATGCCGAAGGTTTTGACCTTTTATAATTTTAAAAAATTAGATTAACAAGCGAAACTTTAGAAACTCCTCAAAAGTAAGGTTCTAAAAGTCTTCCAAATGAACTGATACATGGGCTCGTACCTTAAGTACATAAACAAATCTCGCAATTTTATGAATAATAGACTTGTGGCGTTTTCTTTTCTACAAAAAAAAATGGTACATCTCCATGCAGAAAATGTACTTTGGTATTCGTTTCTTAAAAATGTTTTGCTCTCTAAAAGGGCAGTGTGTTTGATTCTAAAAAATCGCCCTCACTAATGTTGGAAGGCATTGCACTTTTTGCCCCGTAAAAATCGACAGTGTTGATAGTGCCCTGTAAAACTTAGCTGTCAGCTGTTAAAAACAGCCCGTTCCACTTTTTCATAAGTTGTGTTTTGTTCTAGTAAAATATCAAGCTGCATTTTTACAGGGTTGACAAGACGTTTTATACATGTAACTTTGTGTATAGAAAAGAAAACACCATTAATTTTCTTCTTATTACCCGAGTTACAACCGTTATAAACCTCTAAGCCATAGTTTGTTTGTGACATTAACATCGCATGAGCCAGCGATTTGTTTACATGTAAAGGTAGAAACTGGTTAAGATGATACAATCTGCGTAAGATTAGACAAATACATGAGCAAATATGAATTGGATCTGAGATTATCTGATCAGATCCAATTCAATGTCATTCGATCTATTAATTTTAAAAACAATGACTTTAGTTCTGTCCGGATTTACCCTAAGTTTATTTATTAGCATCCAAGAATTTAACATCGCCAAGGATATGTAAGACATAAGAAGTAATACCATTTAAAGAATCAAATTGCTCACGTCTCTTCAAGTAAGACCAAAGAAAACGAAAATCTGATGTAGAGAAGCGAAACTTGCTGTTTAGTTTTTTAACCAAACGTGCATGCCCACTAAATAAAAACCCTTGGACAAGTCAACGGATACTAGAGCACTGATTTTACCCTCATTTAGAGATTGACGTACCGAATCCATAAGATCAGTCAGGAGTAAGCCCGTATTTATGCCTCGGTGAAAGCCATATCGGCATTCATTAAGCATGCCCTGAGAATCAATCCACTTTTTTACTTGTTGCTTCATAAGAATTTCAACAACTAATTGGACGGATGTTATTTAGTGATAGCTCATGTCCACTTTTAGGGATTGGGGTAACCGGAGCTACTTTCCAATTTTTAGGATATTTAGAGGAAGTTAAGACTGAATTGATGAAATATACACAGAGAAAACAGTGCCTAATAAATACCTAATAAAATAGAACAAAATTAATAAGATATCTCTACGGTTTTTTTTTTCAAGAAAGAAGTCTTATTGTTTTAATAAGCAAAACCTTATTGAAAAAATCACGAAGGAAACTTAGGGTTTTATTATGTATTCTTAATGTTTTTTCAAAAAGGTTTTCTTCTTGATTTTATTAGGTTCCTGCATGATCATGTGTAAATCATCTTCTTAATTTTTTTAATAAGAATATCTTCTTGATAATCATGAAATCAATAAGAAAACCTTTTTATTTACAATTCATATGAAAACCTAATAGAATCAAAAAGTTTTTGTCTATGGATTGTTTGTTTGGTGCCAAAAATAACAGAAATTGGGTAAAAAAAATTGCAAATAACAAGTTTTCTAATTGATTTTATGTGTTTTCCTTATTGAAAAAATTAATAAGATTTACCACATAAAAACAATAAGGAATCTCTTCGAAAAAATCTTCGCTTCTTTCTGCTGGGATACCCCGTAGCCTAAAAGCGTTTCATAGAGAAAATCTTCTTGATTCTATTAGGCAGTTTTGGCTCTGTGTAGCAAATGCCTGCTAATAAAAGGGTAGACTAACTGAACCAATACATCACCCACTCTAACCAACAAAGATTTTAATCTACATACGACCAAATTAAGTTCAGTTTCAGTTATATCAGCGAAAGAAAAATTTGCCCAATTAGTAAAGGTTACCAAAATCGGTTCTTCACCAATACAGCTTAAGTGGTTATTTATAAGGTGAGAATTTATTTCATTAACATCCAAATCTGAATTAACATTAAATCTTTCCACAACACCAGCCTTACGTAGCTTATTCCACATCTTTTAAATTTTCTAATATTTGATTTAGTGAGATTTCGAAGCGTACTATAAATAACACAATTTCTGTCACATTTATCATCATTAAAGGCTCTTAACGCAATATTTGTTAGAGATCTACAGTAGTTAATTTCACTAATGAACCTAGGTTTTCAATAGCAGGAACGTCAGCATGTTGATAGCCTCTGAAGAAAGTATTGCTTTGTACTTGGCGAACCGGTATTAGAAAAGAAGCACATATTAAGGAATGTCGTGAGATGAACGGGATGTGAAATTGCCCTGTTGTAATAACTACCATTACTAAGAAGAAGAAAATCTAGGAGCGAAGCGGAATTATGAAACATTTCGTAATGATTAGAAAGTGAATTGTGCCAACAGGTCAAATCAAAACGACTACACATCAAGCGAATATTAGCAGATTTGTTTACATAAAATAAATCATAATTAAAATCACCCACCATAATTAAGTCTTTAAGTTTCCTCAAATACGCTTAGATTTCCTCTAGGAAGATAAAAAAAACCAATAGCCAAGTGAAGGAAAAGAGCCCGTCTCAACTTCTACAAAGAAGCCTTCGCAATAGAAATATTCAGTGCTCTTATAAATAACCTTATGTTTTTAGGTATATACTTATATGGCAACAAGATTTTATGCACGGAACCGTTGCAAATTTCAATTTAAGTTTTAGAGTGCATGGATGATTGAATAAGATATTTTTGTGGTAATGACTTGATATATGAATGTAAATTTTTTTATTTATTTGTCTAATTAGACTTAGTGCAATCATTCCAAAAAGAAGGCCTAATCTCTAAATTTTGAACGAAACTAGTTTATGATTTCGTTGATTCCCGAAAACTATAGAGTAACGAGATTTGAAAAATTAACATGAATCTATTAAAATAAAGAAAAACATATTAATTTAAATTTTCGAACATTCAAAAGTGATGTCTCTCCTTAATAACTTTTCAAAAACCTCCAAAACTTGAAAGCCCTTGGTTGCTAGGTCAATTCCCTCTTAAGATTTTGGTATAGCGATTTTTTGCGATCTGCTAATTATTTTCGAAGAAATTTCTAAAATCCCAGAACATCTCTTTTTAATAATTATAATTATGCTGTATTTTGCCTTTTACTATCTTGATTTTTCAACAAAAATAAAATAGTTTTTCTCACTTTAGCTCTTCGAAAGAAAAAATTTTAGTCGCACAAATTCTTAAGACCAAATTCGTACTTTTGATATTTTTACATTTCGACATTTTAAAATTTTTGGAACCAAATTAATATATATGTGCGAAAATATTTTTAGGAATGTAGGATGTTTTCCGCCTACATTTATTGTTTCTGTTTTATTTTAATTGGCTTCTAAACACTCTTTATTAAAAACAATATGCTTTATAGCATCTATCAAAATTCCAGATAATGACTTCGTAATATTTTTAGCGAAATTTGTCGTTTAACAGTTTACAAATAGAAATAGTTAAACTAGTTTAAGATTAACTAACTATTCGCTTTATCTTGATAATTTTATGTTGAATTAATTTTCCGATTTCCATTTGTGGTCTATCTCGTTTTCCTTTTTCATTTTATTGAAACGCTTGTTGGTGCCAATATGTACATTCAGTCATTTCAATTTCAACCATTCATGTGCGTGTATCTCTCTTGCCTTTGATTTTTATAAGAATTTTAATTATGGTTTTAATGAATATTTAATACGATACCTTTTTTCTGCTTAATTTCGATAATGAATTTTCATCAACACATGCAACACATGTCCAAATATGACTTTTAATTTGTATTTTTTTTTATACGATGTTCATTCACCACATTATGATGATAATTTCAGTATAATGACGTGTTGAAAATTATTCAATTTTAGTGTAGCCTATAAATTAAATTTCAGAGAACAGAATAACAACTTAATCATCACTAACATTGTGCCCAAATTATTTAATAATACAACAACTTTATGTTAAATATATATTTCGTTAATTAAGCCAACAAACAAAAGATTGTCGTTTAAAATGAAGCAGTTTCATTATTTGTACGGAAAAGTAATTTTCAATTCATTTTAAAGACCTCAGATTGAGATTTGAGTTTTGATTCGAGTTCGGGCAAAAAAATTTATGTATGTATGAATGGAAACAAAAGCAAACTAAAAAGGGAAAGAAAAAATTAATTCCCAGAATATCTTATAAATTCCCAGAAAGTTAATCAGAAATCCGCGAAATTCCCAGGTTAAAAAATTCACGCCTTTATTCTCAAAATATAAAAAAAATTTAAAAATGCTCAGTGTTTAATGCTAAGCGTTTTAGGGAAATGTTTGCTGGGTTACAACATAAGGGTAGTTCATCCAAATTGATAACATCAAAGCATCTGTTTTCATTAATTTTCCACAAAATACTCATCATGTTATTTTATGACTTTTAGTTTTTAAAGATTATTAAAACCTTTTAATGAGTTTTCTAAAGAGTTTATTGTCGCCATTCTCATTGATTTTTAGTATCAAAATAGTTTCCATGTTTAAAATACTTGTCAACATTTGTTTTGTATCTTCTTTTCTTTCCTTTCCGGAATATTTTTTTACATATTTTTTTCGTTTTTGTTTCTCTTTGTCTCATATATTTGTTTAAAGTTCTTTCTTAAACTTCCTAAACAACAAACATTGACAGGAAACACATTAAATTGAACTCTGTTTGGCAGCTTTGGCTGTAGGAGTTCATTCTTTTTTTTTTAATTTTCTGCTTTGGTTCACTGCCAGCAATGAAATTCAAATCTACAAATTTGAATTTATTTATCAATTACAGTTTTTCTTCATGTTCACATAATGAAACCAACGAAAGAAATTAAGGTCAGCAAGACTATTGTGCAATTACTCGTAGAGAAGATGAAAAAATAAATAAACAAATAACTTTGAGACAATGTTTGTTGTATTTCAAATTGTTATACAAATATTTTAAGTCCTTAAATTTTGTATATGGAGCACCTAAAGTTTTAATTTTTAATACGGCGGCCTTGATACGGAACCTTAATAAGAAGAAACCATTTGTTTTTATTAGGACCAGAACTCAGGGAATGACTAAGTATGCAGTGCATTTTGCGGAACTCAGGCAGAGGGATAGGGTAGAGAAGATAGATGTTGAAAATTTAGAAGGCTTAACTCTTTTACAACTCTGCTTTGCGCGTTATGTTAATTTGTATAGCAGTGTTGCGGCGCCTCCGGTGTTAAGTAGACGCATTAACTTTGTTAAGCTGTATTAGCAGGCATTTTATTAATTGTTTTACTTCGCCGATGTTTCTGCTACCCGACGAAGGAGGGCAATGTTGTGTACATTAGCTTCGAACAGCATCAATCGCTGTTAAAACAGTTTTTAGTGACCAGTGCTATGCCGTCATCACTTAAATAGTCCGACAACAATTAATACAATATCAAGGTTTCAGCCAACACCACCCACCACCATTGCTATCTTTTAAGTACAGAATTAATAAAAGAACAATAATTTGTATTAAAATAATTTTATTTGGCTATTTTTGTAGATTGTCAATATTTTTTTTAGCTTTTTTACTTATATATTTTATTATTATTGCCTCATGTTTGTTGTGTATTCAAAAAAAAAAAAAACGTATACATATTTCAAAAAGTATCAGAGATCATTTAAGTAAGTTCTAAGATATGATTTTAATATATGATAAAAAGTCTCTACATATTTTAGTGAATTATTAGATGTATATACTATATGAAAATATGCATAAGTAAATATATCCCCTCCTATAGAATATTTTCGAAATGGTATTTTTTAAAGACTCCCAAATACATTTCTAAAATTTTCCAAATCGCGAAGAATAAAATTTTTGCGTTTCTATGACTACTTCGTGTGCTTCCACAAAAATACTTTAAAATATAGATCACCGCAATAACTCCCAAAAAGTACACCAAAATCTCCAAAATCCCCTTCATAAAAATAGTTTTAAATACACAGTGAACAGGATACAGATTCTGTATAAATTTCCCGCCAATTTAATATTTTAAAAGTTTCCTAAACTTTTTTCACATCATCCCAGCTTAATAAAAATTGTCTTACTGCCAAATTTTTCACAGCCGAAAAATTTGTGGGGAAATGATAGAGTAATTGTTAAATTAGTAAAATTTATTAATATTAAATGTTTAATAAAACTTGTTATAGATCATTGCAATAATTTCCAAGAAATTTACGAAATTCTCCAAAATACCAACAAAAAAATTAGATTTATTCGTTATCACAGAATATATACGAAACATTCTCTGACTTAAAAATTTTTTAGATTCCTAATTTTTTTTTTTCAAAAATACCCAAAATCCCATACTAAAAAATTTTATGCAACTGCAAAGAAAAACTTTCCTATCTCGAAAATAAACTAAGTCCAACGATATACCTAGAATTTTTCAAGCACATTTTAAACGAAACATTACTTCGTCCCCTTAATAAAACAATAATGTATAATATTTTTGCCATTTCGAGATAATTGAGTTTAATAATTTTGTGTTATTAGACAGTAATATTTCACAAAATACTTCATGTTTTTAAGTTGTGGTCATTTAAATATGTGGTGGAATAATCAGGCTACTAGTAGATGATATATTATTAATTTACAAGTGCTTTAATTGCAAATAAATAGGATTCAAAGTAGCATGATGTCACTTAGGCTATTTTATTTGTTTTATAATATGTATGAAATTCATTCTATTTTATTTTGTATGGTATATACTATTTTATTTGAATCTTTTATATCATATATCACGAAATACTTTTGAATTATCGGACGAATGTCCATGTAGTAAAACAAAGTATTTGAGCTTAACAATCCATTTTATTCATAATTCACAGTAATTTTTTGGTATTTCAATAACACGTTGTTAATTGTTTTGCAATACAATTTTTACACAGTTTTAATTAATTAAAAAATACATGAATAAAAATCAATATTAATCTACGGAAATATCCTCCTCTACATCAGACCCATCCAAGCAATTTTTATTTCTCCCCGGGTTGAAGATTAAGATAAAAGGAATGAAATTCTTTGGGAATAACATTTAAGATAATTCAACTTTGAGGAAGATATGGCAGGCTGTTGCTTAAATTTAGGGCACAAATCACAGTTATCACAGTTATAACTTGTTGATTTCTTCCTCTTTCGTTCCATTATGTCAATTGTTTGCCACTCGGAGTCTCCATTCTCTTTGTAGAGCAGCAAATTAGGATTAACTTTCTCCACTTTAATTAGCTTAATCTTCAAACAATTCACTGATTTTTTTTCGTTTCCATTATTTTCACGATGTTTTTACAATAAAACACTAGCAAAAGCATAAATGACACGTCTATGTCTTCTCTCAGCAAATTCTACAATCTATCAAACACTTGACACTAACAGTGTAAACAGATTTTAAGCTATTGTTTATGTCAACCGTAGAACAGACAGAGAAATTTTGTATGATATGTATATCAAATGGTGTAGAAGTGTCATACGGATTAACTCCAAATAATATATTGTTAAAAAATAGTGTATATCAATATACGTAATTTTTCGATTTTATTTTGTTAAGAAATAATAAAAATAGTGAATAATAAAAATAGTGTATGCTTTTTATACACTATTTTTCTTTGAAATTATATCAGAGTAACTACTAATTAAAACACCATACCTGCACTTACAAAATTATTAATGGAAAATTCCCAACACGCAATTATACGCTAATATTTCAATTGATCTTTTGACCCACTTTGCGGAAGTAGAATTTCACCAAATTTTGACCACATTTAGCATCAGTTATGTAGATTCTTATTATGCAATAAATGTATACATGCGTATATAGTATTGTTTTATTGAGGAGACGACTTAAACTATTTAACATGTCAGTAGTAAAGTTTTTATTAGTTATATATAAGCTGAAATATATCCTATTTTTAATTTAATATTCTTGAATATCGATAATATTTAAGATTAAAAATTACTATCGTCTCTATTAATTCGTGCAATTTTCCATGCGATATTTTTAATTTTGAAATTGAGAAAAAGGACGCCACAACGAAGAATTATTGGGCTGAAGATTTTTACAAAACTGTTTCACATGGTGTTTTGACTTTCTTTTAATTTTTGTACTATAGATTATTTTTAGGAAAATGTTGCACTTAAATATTTTTAAGCTTCTTAAATTAAAAGTAAAGAATTATTTAAAATTTTGTTCCCATCCAAATCCAAGCAATTAATTCTTCAATGGAAAATTTAACTATTGCACTAATAATTTTACATTGTTACTAATTCCATTGTAAAAACCTTAAAAACTTTTTCGAATAATGACCATAAATGCCCCTTTTGCGGCAATTACATTTTTAAACTGCAAAAATTTACTAATCGTTTAACCTCACAAGTTTCCCATAATTATAATGTTACTTGCTGGGCTGTCATCTTCTGTGCCTCCTCGTTCCCAACCTCCTTTTGCCAACACATTGCACAAAATACTTTGAAAATTTGGTAAATTTGTATCTTAAATCAGAGAAAAAACACATTAAGGTTAATCACTTATACCAAGCCCGCTGCCACCCTACCGCCTGGCTTTATGTTTGAAGCATGTCTAACTAGTTACAAAAAAAAAAACATTAAAAACAATGAAAGAAGAAAAAAAATAGATTAATGTATTGACCAATTCAATGTACATCCATTTAAGCACACACACACCCATCCATCTATATATTTACTTATCTTTCTATCTATACATTCATTTAGTCATTCAAGCTGAGAATTGCATACACGCAGACGTATGGTCAAATAAGCAGACAGACAGACGGACAAATATACCGAAAATATCCTTGAATTATAATGCATTTATTCGCTTCTGCAGTGTTGAATATATTTTTTTTTTTCTTTTTGGTAGCAAACATTTAAACTGTTAGACAAGAAGACATTTAACCCCAGGGATGTCTTAGCACACATACACGATACCAATGCAGGCAAGCACAGCCATACACATACAAACTCAAACACGTAGAATTTGGGGTTACAACTGCAATCGTATTGTAGAAACAGCATTTCTACAATTTTGTTCTACAAGTATTTAAATTTAAATGCAACTGTAGTTGTAAGTTGTTGTGAATGTGTATCAATGAGAGTTTCTCGTATTTTAACAATATTTACTATTGTAACCTCAGCTGTTGTATCCGCATATTTTAGTAAACATTTGCACTGAGACAACATGCTGGTAACAAACAAATACATTCTAGCCAGCAAACCATTTTGGTTTTTTTTTTCTTTTCAAATTTGCTCATACATCAAATATAATACAGTTGCAAGTAGACGATCGCATACTAATATATGTGAATATATATGTATGTGTATGTGTGTGTTTATGTATCTGATTGTATTTAACAAAAAGCTTGATTTACACCCAAGTTAAATGTATGCAACTAACTACATGTGTATCTTGTTGTTGATACAACGACAGTGATTGAATAAGAGAAAATAAAATAGATTTTTAGCGCAAATAAAAAACTAAAAAAAATCTTCATCAAAATGCTGAGAGATGTGGTGTGTTACTTAAAACCAGATACTTCTCAACCGTAACCAGGTTTGTAAAGTGGGTTTGTGTATATCTTTTGCATGTTGTTATTTCAAATTGATTGATTTATATTGAGAATTTCAATCACATCCAGCCTTAAATTGCCAATTAGAATATGAAAATATATAATTAGTTTGTTACGATTGAACGAAACTGAAACAAAACATTCAAATATATTAAAATTAAATCTTTCAAGTAATATTTGCATGTTTCCCTTAATAGCTCCAACTCTAATAAAACTGACAGTCAGCAACAAAAATTGTAGTAAAATGTAATGTAAACTGTAATGGAATGAAACCAAAAGCAAATGAAAGTAGACAATTTCTATAACAAAACCCTCAAGGTTTTTTTTTTTTAGTTTACTGAGTGAGATTTTTTTTTTGTACGCATTTGAAGTTGATGATTTTATAGGCTGTGGTTTCTGACTATTTTTGGGGTCGAGGAATCAATGTCTGATATTTATTTTTACCTAAAAATCACGCTAGATGGCGCTCTCATTCAAACTTTGCTATGTCTTGTAAAAAACGGCATTTTTTACTTTTTTTTATACAAAAAATATATACTTCTGCTGTTGGCTTTATTGTAAAACATATTGTTAATGATAATACGAAGTACACTTTATTATTATCATTATGTTGGGTAAGCAGCTCGAATGGTTTCGTGTAAACATACACACTGTGTGGCCGGAACTTGGCCTGGCACACGGTAGTGGATAGTTGAAAAAAAATTTTTTTTTTTTTTTGATAAATTTTATTATTTATTGAATCTTCAATTATTAAACTAGCTTATCCTGGTGTGCTTCGTTATCCCCCTCGTTATAAAATAAAATTAAAAGTATTTATATTAAAATTGTGTAAATTTTGTTCAGCTCTACCAGAATTTGGCAATTTGTGGGCACATTTATTTTTGTCACTCATTTGGACCAATGGGAAATTAAAGCCAAGGATCCATACTTATATACTATGTAAGTCTGACTTCTCAATTGTATTTGAGAATTTTTCTATATAATTTTAAAGATTAAAATTGTGTAAATTTTTTTGAGCTCTACGGGAATTTGGCTATTTGTGGGCACATTTAAGTTTGTCACTCATTTGGACCAATGGGCAATTAAAGCCAAGGATCCATACTTGTAGGCTATGTAAGTCCGATTTCTCAATTGTATTTGAGAATTTTTCTATAAAATTTTAAAGATTAAAATTGTTTAAATTTTGTTCAGCTCTACGTGAATTTGGCTATTTGTGGGCACATTTATGTTTGTCACTCATTTGGACCAATGGGAAATTAAAGCCAAGGATCCATACTTATATACTATGTAAGTCTGACTTCTCAATTGTATTTGAGAATTTTTCTATAAAATTTTAAAGATTAAAATTGTGTAAATTTTTTTGAGCTCTACGGGAATTTGGCTATTTGTGGGCACATTTATGTTTGTCACTCATTTGGACCAATGGGAAATTAAAGCCAAGGATCCATACTTATAGGCTATGTAAGTCCGATTTCTCAATTGTATTTGAGAATTTTTCTATAACATTTGTTTGTCACTCATTTGGACCAATGAAAAATTAAAGCCAAGGATCCATACTTATAGACTATGTAAGTCCGATTTCTCAATTGTATTTGAGAATTTTTCTATAACACTTGTTTGTCACTCATTTGGACCAATGGGAAATTAAAGCCAAGGATCCATACTTATAGACTATGTAAGTCCGATTTCTCTATTGTATTTGAGAATTTTTCTATAAAATTTGTTTGTCGCTAATTTCGACCAATGGGAAATTAAAGCCAAGGATCCATACTTATAGACTATGTAAGTCCGATTTCTCAATTGTATTTGAGAATTTTTCTATAACACTTGTTTGTCACTCATTTGGACCAATGGGAAATTAAAGCCAAGTATCCATACTTATAGACTATGTAAGTCCGATTTCTCTATTGTATTTGAGTATTTTTCTATAAAATTTTAAAGATTAAAATTGTGTAAATTTTGTTGAGCTCTACGGGAATTTGGCTATTTGTGGGCACATTTATGTTTGTCACTCATTTGGACCAATGGGAAATTAAAGCCAAGGACCCATACTTATAGGCTATGTAAGTCCGATTTCGCAATTGTATTTGAGAATTTTTCTATAAAATTTGTTTGTCACTCATTTGGACCAATGGGAAATTAAAGCCAAGGATCCATACTTATAGACTATGTAAGTCCGATTTCTCAATTGTATTTGAGAATTTTTCTATAAAATTTTAAAGATTAAAATTGTGTAAATTTTGTTCAGCTCTACGTGAATTTGGCTATTTGTGGGCACATTTATGTTTGTCACTCATTTGGACCAATGGGAAATTAAAGCCAAGGATCCATACTTATAGGCTATGTAAGTCCGATTTCTCAATTGTATTTGAGAATTTTTCTATAACATTTGTTTGTAACTCATTTGGACCAATGAAAAATTAAAGCCAAGGATCCATACTTATAGACTATGTAAGTCCGATTTCTCAATTGTATTTGAGAATTTTTCTATAACACTTGTTTGTCACTCATTTGGACCAATGGGAAATTAAAGCCAAGGATCCATACTTATAGACTATGTAAGTCCGATTTCTCTATTGTATTTGAGAATTTTTCTATAAAATTTAAAAGATTAAAATTGTTTAAATTTTGTTCAGCTCTACGTGAATTTGGCTATTTGTGGGCACATTTATGTTTGTTACTCATTTGGACCAATGGGAAATTAAAGCCAAGGATCCATACTTATAGACTATGTAAGTCCGATTTCTCAATTGTATTTGAGAATTTTTCTATAACACTTGTTTGTCACTCATTTGGACCAATGGGAAATTAAAGCCAAGGATCCTTACTTATATACTATGTAAGTCCAATTTCTCTATTGTATTTGAGAATTTTTCTATAACATTTGTTTGTAACTCATTTGGACCAATGAAAAATTAAAGCCAAGGATCCATACTTATAGACTATGTAAGTCCGATTTCTCAATTGTATTTGAGAATTTTTCTATAACACTTGTTTGTCACTCATTTGGACCAATGAAAAATTAAAGCCAAGGATCCATACTTATAGACTATGTAAGTCTGATTTCTCAATTGTATTTGAGAATTTTTCTATAACACTTGTTTGTCACTCATTTGGACCAATGGGAAATTAAAGCCAAGGATCCATACTTATAGACTATGTAAGTCCGATTTCTCTATTGTATTTGAGAATTTTTCTATAAAATTTGTTTGTCGCTAATTTGGACCAATGGGAAATTAAAGCCAAGAATCCATACTTATAGACTATGTAAGTCCGATTTCTCAATTGTACTTGAGAATTTTTCTATAACACTTGTTTGTCACTCATTTGGACCAATGGGAAATTAAAGCCAAGGATCCTTACTTATAGACTATGTAAGTCTGATTTCTCAATTGTATTTGAGAATTTTTCTATAAAATTTTAAAGATTAAAATTGTGTAAATTTTGTTGAGCTCTACGGGAATTTGGCTATTTGTGGGCACATTTATGTTTGTCACTCATTTGGACCAATGGGAAATTAAAGCCAAGGATCCATACTTATAGGCTATGTAAGTCCGATTTCGCAATTGTATTTGAGAATTTTTCTATAAAATTTGTTTGTCACTCATTTGGACCAATGGGAAATTAAAGCCAAGGATCCATACTTATAGACTATGTAAGTCCGATTTCTCAATTGTATTTGAGAATTTTTCTATAAAATTTGTTTGTCACTAATTTGGACCAATGGGAAATTAAAGCCAAGGATCCATACTTATATACTATGTAAGTCTGATTTCTCAATTGTATTTGAGAATTTTTCTATAAAATTTGTTTGTCACTCATTTGGACCAATGGGAAATTAAAGCCAAGGATCCTTACTTATATACTATGTAAGTCCAATTTCTCTATTGTATTTGAGAATTTTTCTATAACATTTGTTTGTAACTCATTTGGACCAATGGGAAATTAAAGCCAAGGATCCATACTTATAGACTATGTAAGTCCGATTTCTCTATTGTATTTGAGAATTTTTCTATAAAATTTAAAAGATTAAAATTGTTTAAATTTTGTTCAGCTCTACGTGAATTTGGCTATTTGTGGGCACATTTATGTTTGTCACTCATTTGGACCAATGGGAAATTAAAGCCAAGGATCCTTACTTATATACTATGTAAGTCCAATTTCTCTATTGTATTTGAGAATTTTTCTATAACATTTGTTTGTAACTCATTTGGACCAATGAAAAATTAAAGCCAAGGATCCATACTTATAGACTATGTAAGTCCGATTTCTCAATTGTATTTGAGAATTTTTCTATAACACTTGTTTGTCACTAATTTGGACCAATGGGAAATTAAAGCCAAGGATCCATACTTATATACTATGTAAGTCTGATTTCTCAATTGTATTTGAGAATTTTTCTATAAAATTTGTTTGTCACTCATTTGGACCAATGGGAAATTAAAGCCAAGGATCCTTACTTATATACTATGTAAGTCCAATTTCTCTATTGTATTTGAGAATTTTTCTATAACATTTGTTTGTAACTCATTTGGACCAATGGGAAATTAAAGCCAAGGATCCATACTTATAGACTATGTAAGTCCGATTTCTCTATTGTATTTGAGAATTTTTCTATAAAATTTAAAAGATTAAAATTGTTTAAATTTTGTTCAGCTCTACGTGAATTTGGCTATTTGTGGGCACATTTATGTTTGTCACTCATTTGGACCAATGGGAAATTAAAGCCAAGGATCCATACTTATAGACTATGTAAGTCCGATTTCTCAATTGTATTTGAGAATTTTTCTATAACACTTGTTTGTCACTCATTTGGACCAATGGGAAATTAAAGCCAAGGATCCTTACTTATATACTATGTAAGTCCAATTTCTCTATTGTATTTGAGAATTTTTCTATAACATTTGTTTGTAACTCATTTGGACCAATGAAAAATTAAAGCCAAGGATCCATACTTATAGACTATGTAAGTCCGATTTCTCAATTGTATTTGAGAATTTTTCTATAACACTTGTTTGTCACTCATTTGGACCAATGAAAAATTAAAGCCAAGGATCCATACTTATAGACTATGTAAGTCTGATTTCTCAATTGTATTTGAGAATTTTTCTATAACACTTGTTTGTCACTCATTTGGACCAATGGGAAATTAAAGCCAAGGATCCATACTTATAGACTATGTAAGTCCGATTTCTCTATTGTATTTGAGAATTTTTCTATAAAATTTGTTTGTCGCTAATTTGGACCAATGGGAAATTAAAGCCAAGAATCCATACTTATAGACTATGTAAGTCCGATTTCTCAATTGTACTTGAGAATTTTTCTATAACACTTGTTTGTCACTCATTTGGACCAATGGGAAATTAAAGCCAAGGATCCTTACTTATAGACTATGTAAGTCTGATTTCTCAATTGTATTTGAGAATTTTTCTATAAAATTTTAAAGATTAAAATTGTGTAAATTTTGTTGAGCTCTACGGGAATTTGGCTATTTGTGGGCACATTTATGTTTGTCACTCATTTGGACCAATGGGAAATTAAAGCCAAGGATCCATACTTATAGGCTATGTAAGTCCGATTTCGCAATTGTATTTGAGAATTTTTCTATAAAATTTGTTTGTCACTCATTTGGACCAATGGGAAATTAAAGCCAAGGATCCATACTTATAGACTATGTAAGTCCGATTTCTCAATTGTATTTGAGAATTTTTCTATAAAATTTGTTTGTCGCTAATTTCGACCAATGGGAAATTAAAGCCAAGGATCCATACTTATAGACTATGTAAGTCCGATTTCTCAATTGTATTTGAGAATTTTTCTATAACACTTGTTTGTCACTCATTTGGACCAATGGGAAATTAAAGCCAAGTATCCATACTTATAGACTATGTAAGTCCGATTTCTCTATTGTATTTGAGTATTTTTCTATAAAATTTTAAAGATTAAAATTGTGTAAATTTTGTTGAGCTCTACGGGAATTTGGCTATTTGTGGGCACATTTATGTTTGTCACTCATTTGGACCAATGGGAAATTAAAGCCAAGGACCCATACTTATAGGCTATGTAAGTCCGATTTCTCAATTGTATTTGAGAATTTTTCTATAACACTTGTTTGTCACTCATATGGACCAATGGGAAATTAAAGCCAAGGATCCTTACTTATATACTATGTAAGTCCGATTTCTCTATTGTATTTGAGAATTTTTCTATAACATTTGTTTGTAACTCATTTGGACCAATGAAAAATTAAAGCCAAGGATCCATACTTATAGACTATGTAAGTCCGATTTCTCAATTGTATTTGAGAATTTTTCTATAACACTTGTTTGTCACTCATTTGGACCAATGAAAAATTAAAGCCAAGGATCCATACTTATAGACTATGTAAGTCCGATTTCTCTATTGTATTTGAGAATTTTTCTATAAAATTTGTTTGTCGCTAATTTGGACCAATGGGAAATTAAAGCCAAGGATCCATACTTATAGACAATGTAAGTCCGATTTCTCAATTGTATTTGAGAATTTTTCTATAACACTTGTTTGTCACTCATTTGGACCAATGGGAAATTAAAGCCAAGGATCCTTACTTATATACTATGTAAGTCTGATTTCTCAATTGTATTTGAGAATTTTTCTATAAAATTTTAAAGATTAAAATTGTGTAAATTTTGTTGAGCTCTACGGGAATTTGGCTATTTGTGGGCACATTTATGTTTGTCACTCATTTGGACCAATGGGAAATTAAAGCCAAGGATCCATACTTATAGACTATGTAAGTCCGATTTCTCTATTGTATTTGAGTATTTTTCTATAAAATTTGTTTGTCGCTAATTTGGACCAATGGGAAATTAAAGCCAAGGATCCATACTTATAGACTATGTAAGTCCGATTTCTCAATTGTATTTGAGAATTTTTCTATAACACTTGTTTGTCACTCATTTGGACCAATGGGAAATTAAAGCCAAGGATCCATACTTATAGACTATGTAAGTCCGATTTCGCAATTGTATTTGAGAATTTTTCTATAAAATTTGTTTGTCACTCATTTGGACCAATGGGAAATTAAAGCCAAGGATCCATACTTATAGACTATGTAAGTCCGATTTCTCAATTGTATTTGAGAATTTTTCTATAACACTTGATTGTCACTCATTTGGACCAATGGGAAATTAAAGCCAAGGATCCATACTTATAGACTATGTAAGTCCGATTTCTCTATTGTATTTGAGAATTTTTCTATAAAATTTAAAAGATTAAAATTGTTTAAATTTTGTTCAGCTCTACGTGAATTTGGCTATTTGTGGGCACATTTATGTTTGTCACTCATTTGGACCAATGGGAAATTAAAGCCAAGGATCCATACTTATAGACTATGTAAGTCCGATTTCTCAATTGTATTTGAGAATTTTTCTATAAAATTTGTTTGTCACTCATCTGGACCAATGGGAAATTAAAGCCAAGGATCCATACTTATAGACTATGTAAGTCCGATTTCTCAATTGTATTTGAGAATTTTTCTATAACACTTGTTTGTCACTCATTTGGACCAATGGGAAATTAAAGCCAAGGATCCATACTTATATACTATGTAAGTCCGATTTCTCAATTGTATTTGAGAATTTTTCTATAACACTTGTTTGTCACTCATTTGGACCAATGGGAAATTAAAGCCAAGGATCCATACTTATAGGCTATGTAAGTCCGATTTCTCAATTGTATTTGAGAATTTTTCTATAAAATTTGTTTGTCACTCAATTGGACCAATGGGAAATTAAAGCCAAAGATCCATACTTATAGGCTATGTAAGTCCGATTTCTCAATTGTATTTGAGAATTTTTCTATAAAATTTGTTTGTCACTCAATTGGACCAATGGGAAATTAAAGCCAAAGATCCATACTTATAGGCTATGTAAGTCCGATTTCTCAATTGTATTTGAGAATTTTTCTATAAAATTTGTTTGTCACTCAATTGGACCAATGGGAAATTAAAGCCAAAGATCCATACTTATAGGCTATGTAAGTCCGATTTCTCAATTGTATTTGAGAATTTTTCTATAAAATTTTAAAGATTAAAATTGTGTAAATTTTGTTGAGCTCTACGGGAATTTGGCTATTTGTGGGGACATTTATGTTTAACACTCATTTGGACCAATGGGAAATTAAAGCCAAGGATCCATACTTATAGGCTATGTAAGTCCGATTTCTCAATTGTATTTGAGAATTTTTCTATAAAATTTGTTTGTCACTCAATTGGACCAATGGGAAATTAAAGCCAAAGATCCATACTTATAGGCTATGTAAGTCCGATTTCTCAATTGTATTTGAGAATTTTTCTATAAAATTGTAAAGATTAAAATTGTGTAAATTTTGTTCAGCTCTACGGGAATTTGGCTATTTGTGGGCACATTTATGTTTAACACTCATTTGGACCAATGGGAAATTAAAGCCAAGGATCCATACTTATAGGCTATGTAAGTCCGATTTCTCAATTGTATTTGAGAATTTTTCTATAAAATTTGTTTGTCACTCATTTGGACCACTGGGAAATTAAAGCCAAGGATCCATACTTATAGACTATGTAAGTCCGATTTCTCAATTGTATTTGAGAATTTTTCTATAACACTTGTTTGTCACTCATTTGGACCAATGGGAAATTAAAGCCAAGGATCCATACTTATATACTATGTAAGTCCGATTTCTCAATTGTATTTGAGAATTTTTCTATAACACTTGTTTGTCACTCATTTGGACCAATGGGAAATTAAAGCCAAGGATCCATACTTATAGACTATGTAAGTCCGATTTCTCTATTGTATTTGAGAATTTTTCTATAAAATTTGTTTGTCACTCATTTGGACCACTGGGAAATTAAAGCCAAGGATCCATACTTATATACTATGTAAGTCCGATTTCTCAATTGTATTTGAGAATTTTTCTATAACACTTGTTTGTCACTCATTTGGACCAATGGGAAATTAAAGCCAAGGATCCATACTTATATACTATGTAAGTCCGATTTCTCAATTGTATTTGAGAATTTTTCTATAACACTTGTTTGTCACTCATTTGGACCAATGGGAAATTAAAGCCAAGGATCCATACTTATAGACTATGTAAGTCCGATTTCTCTATTGTATTTGAGAATTTTTCTATAAAATTTGTTTGTCACTCATTTGGACCTATGGGAAATTAAAGCCAAGGATCCATACTTATATACTATGTAAGTCCGATTTCTCAATTGTATTTGAGAATTTTTCTATAACACTTGTTTGTCACTCATTTGGACCAATGGGAAATTAAAGCCAAGGATCCTTACTTATATACTATGTAAGTCCGATTTCTCAATTGTATTTGAGAATTTTTCTATAACACTTGTTTGTCACTCATTTGGACCAATGGGAAATTAAAGCCAAGGATCCATACTTATAGACTATGTAAGTCCGATTTCTCTATTGTATTTGAGAATTTTTCTATAAAATTTGTTTGTCACTCATTTGGACCTATGGGAAATTAAAGCCAAGGATCCATACTTATAGACTATGTAAGTCCGATTTCTCAATTGTATTTGAGAATTTTTCTATAACACTTGTTTGTCACTCATTTGGACCAATGGGAAATTAAAGCCAAGGATCCTTACTTATATACTATGTAAGTCTGATTTCTCAATTGTATTTGAGAATTTTTCTATAAAATTTTAAAGATTAAAATTGTGTAAATTTTGTTGAGCTCTACGGGAATTTGGCTATTTGTGGGGACATTTATGTTTAACACTCATTTGGACCAATGGGAAATTAAAGCCAAGGATCCATACTTATAGGCTATGTAAGTCCGATTTCTCAATTGTATTTGAGAATTTTTCTATAAAATTTGTTTGTCACTCAATTGGACCAATGGGAAATTAAAGCCAAAGATCCATACTTATAGGCTATGTAAGTCCGATTTCTCAATTGTATTTGAGAATTTTTCTATAAAATTGTAAAGATTAAAATTGTGTAAATTTTGTTCAGCTCTACGGGAATTTGGCTATTTGTGGGCACATTTATGTTTAACACTCATTTGGACCAATGGGAAATTAAAGCCAAGGATCCATACTTATAGGCTATGTAAGTCCGATTTCTCAATTGTATTTGAGAATTTTTCTATAAAATTTGTTTGTCACTCATTTGGACCACTGGGAAATTAAAGCCAAGGATCCATACTTATAGACTATGTAAGTCCGATTTCTCAATTGTATTTGAGAATTTTTCTATAACACTTGTTTGTCACTCATTTGGACCAATGGGAAATTAAAGCCAAGGATCCATACTTATATACTATGTAAGTCCGATTTCTCAATTGTATTTGAGAATTTTTCTATAACACTTGTTTGTCACTCATTTGGACCAATGGGAAATTAAAGCCAAGGATCCATACTTATAGACTATGTAAGTCCGATTTCTCTATTGTATTTGAGAATTTTTCTATAAAATTTGTTTGTCACTCATTTGGACCACTGGGAAATTAAAGCCAAGGATCCATACTTATATACTATGTAAGTCCGATTTCTCAATTGTATTTGAGAATTTTTCTATAACACTTGTTTTTCACTCATTTGGACCAATGGGAAATTAAAGCCAAGGATCCATACTTATATACTATGTAAGTCCGATTTCTCAATTGTATTTGAGAATTTTTCTATAACACTTGTTTGTCACTCATTTGGACCAATGGGAAATTAAAGCCAAGGATCCATACTTATAGACTATGTAAGTCCGATTTCTCTATTGTATTTGAGAATTTTTCTATAAAATTTGTTTGTCACTCATTTGAACCTATGGGAAATTAAAGCCAAGGATCCATACTTATATACTATGTAAGTCCGATTTCTCAATTGTATTTGAGAATTTTTCTATAACACTTGTTTGTCACTCATTTGGACCAATGGGAAATTAAAGCCAAGGATCCATACTTATATACTATGTAAGTCCGATTTCTCAATTGTATTTGAGAATTTTTCTATAACACTTGTTTGTCACTCATTTGGACCAATGGGAAATTAAAGCCAAGGATCCATACTTATAGACTATGTAAGTCCGATTTCTCTATTGTATTTGAGAATTTTTCTATAAAATTTGTTTGTCACTCATTTGGACCTATGGGAAATTAAAGCCAAGGATCCATACTTATATACTATGTAAGTCCGATTTCTCAATTGTATTTGAGAATTTTTCTATAACACTTGTTTGTCACTCATTTGGACCAATGGGAAATTAAAGCCAAGGATCCATACTTATAGACTATGTAAGTCCGATTTCTCTATTGTATTTGAGAATTTTTCTATAAAATTTGTTTGTCACTCATTTGGACCAATGGGAAATTAAAGCCAAGGATCCATACTTATATACTATGTAAGTCCGATTTCTCAATTGTATTTGAGAATTTTTCTATAACACTTGTTTGTCACTCATTTGGACCAATGGGAAATTAAAGCCAAGGATCCATACTTATAGACTATGTAAGTCCGATTTCTCTATTGTATTTGAGAATTTTTCTATAAAATTTGTTTGTCACTCATCTGGACCAATGGGAAATTAAAGCCAAGGATCCATACTTATAGACTATGTAAGTCCGATTTCTCAATTGTATTTGAGAATTTTTCTATAAAATTTGTTTGTCACTCAATTGGACCAATGGGAAATTAAAGCCAAGGATCCATACTTATAGACTATGTAAGTCCGATTTCTCAATTGTATTTGAGAATTTTTCTATAAAATTTTAAAGATTAAAATTGTGTAAATTTTGTTCAGCTCTACGGGAATTTGGCTATTTGTGGGCACATTTATGTTTAACACTCATTTGGACCAATGGGAAATTAAAGCCAAGGATCCATACTTATAGGCTATGTAAGTCCGATTTCTCAATTGTATTTGAGAATTTTTCTATAAAATTTGTTTGTCACTCAATTGGACCAATGGGAAATTAAAGCCAAAGATCCATACTTATAGGCTATGTAAGTCCGATTTCTCAATTGTATTTGAGAATTTTTCTATAAAATTGTAAAGATTAAAATTGTGTAAATTTTGTTCAGCTCTACGGGAATTTGGCTATTTGTGGGCACATTTATGTTTAACACTCATTTGGACCAATGGGAAATTAAAGCCAAGGATCCATACTTATAGGCTATGTAAGTCCGATTTCTCAATTGTATTTGAGAATTTTTCTATAAAATTTGTTTGTCACTCATTTGGACCAATGGGAAATTAAAGCCAAGGATCCATACTTATAGACTATGTAAGTCCGATTTCTCAATTGTATTTGAGAATTTTTCTATAAAATTTTAAAGATTAAAATTGTGTAAATTTTGTTCAGCTCTACGGGAATTTGGTTATTTGTGGGCACATTTATGTTTAACACTCATTTGGACCAATGGGAAATTAAAGCCAAGGATCCATACTTATAGGCTATGTAAGTCCGATTTCTCAATTGTATTTGAGAATTTTTCTATAAAATTTTAAAGATTAAAATTGTGTAAATTTTGTTCAGCTCTAAGGGAATTTGGCTATTTATGGGCACATTTATGTTTAACACTCATTTGGACCAATGGGAAATTAAAGCCAAGGATCCATACTTATAGACTATTTAAGTCCGATTTCTCAATTGTATTTGAGAATTTTTCTATAAAATTTGTTTGTCACTCAATTGGACCAATGGGAAATTAAAGCCAAGGATCCATACTTATAGACTATGTAAGTCCGATTTCTCAATTGTATTTGAGAATTTTTCTATACAATTTGTTTGTCACTCATTTGGACCAATGGGAAATTAAAGCCAAGGATCCATACTTATAGGCTATGTAAGTCCGATTTCTCAATTGTATTTGAGAATTTTTCTATAACATTTGTTTGTCACTCATTTTGACCAATGAAAAATTAAAGCCAAGGATCCATACTTATAGGCTATGTAAGTCCGATTTCTCAATTGTATTTGAGAATTTTTCTATAAAATTTTAAAGATTAAAATTGTGTAAATTTTGTTCAGCTCTAAGGGAATTTGGCTATTTGTGGGCACATTTAAGTTTGTCACTCATTTGGACCAATGGGAAATTAAAGCCAAAGATCCATACTTATAGGCTATGTAAGTCCGATTTCTCAATTGTATTTGAGAATTTTTCTATAAAATTTTAAAGATTAAAATTGTGTAAATTTTGTTGAGCTCTACGGGAATTTGGCTATTTGTGGGCACATTTATGTTTGTCACTCATTTGGACCAATGGGAAATTAAAGCCAAGGATCCATTCTTATAGGCTATGTAAGTCCGATTTCTCAATTGTATTTGAGAATTTTTCTATAAAATTTTAAAGATTAAAATTGTGTAAATTTTGTTTAGCTCTAAGGGAATTTGGCTATTTGTGGGCACATTTAAGTTTGTCACTCATTTGGACCAATGGGAAATTAAAGCCAAAGATCCATACTTATAGGCTATGTAAGTCCGATTTCTCAATTGTATTTGAGAATTTTTCTATAAAATTTTAAAGATTAAAATTGTGTAAATTTTGTTCAGCTCTACGGGAATTTGGCTATTTGTGGGCACATTTAAGTTTGTCACTCATTTGGACCAATGGCAAATTAAAGCCAAAGATCCATACTTATAGGCTATGTAAGTCCGATTTCTCAATTGTATTTGAGAATTTTTCTATAAAATTTTAAAGATTAAAATTGTGTAAATTTTGTTGAGCTCTACGGCAATTTGGCTATTTGTGGGCACATTTATGTTTGTCACTCATTTGGACCAATGGGAAATTAAAGCCAAGGATCCATACTTATAGGCTATGTAAGTCCGATTTCTCAATTGTATTTGAGAATTTTTCTATAAAATTTTAAAGATTAAAATTGTGTAAATTTTGTTCAGCTTTAAGGGAATTTGGCTATTTGTGGGCACATTTAAGTTTGTCACTCATTTGGACCAATGGGAAATTAAAGCCAAGGATCCATACTTATAGGCTATGTAAGTCCGATTTCTCAATTGTATTTGAGAATTTTTCTATAACATTTGTTTGTCACTCATTTTGACCAATGAAAAATTAAAGCCAAGGATCCATACTTATAGGCTATGTAAGTCCGATTTCTCAATTGTATTTGAGAATTTTTCTATAAAATTTTAAAGATTAAAATTGTGTAAATTTTGTTGAGCTCTACGGGAATTTGGCTATTTGTGGGCACATTTATGTTTGTCACTCATTTGGACCAATGGGAAATTAAAGCCAAGGATCCATACTTATAGGCTATGTAAGTCCGATTTCTCAATTGTATTTGAGAATTTTTCTATAAAATTTGTTTGTCACTCATTTGGACCAATGGGAAATTAAAGCCAAGGATCCATACTTATAGACTATGTAAGTCCGATTTCTCAATTGTATTTGAGAATTTTTTTATAACACTTGTTTGTCACTCATTTGGACCAATGGGAAATTAAAGCCAAGGATCCATACTTATAGACTATGTAAGTCCGATTTCTCTATTGTATTTGAGAATTTTTCTATAAAATTTGTTTGTCACTCATTTGGACCAATGGGAAATTAAAGCCAAGGATCCATACTTATAGACTATGTAAGTCCGATTTCTCAATTGTATTTGAGAATTTTTCTATAAAATTTTAAAGATTAAAATTGTGTAAATTTTGTTCAGCTCTACGGGAATTTGGCTATTTGTGGGCACATTTATGTTTAACACTCATTTGGACCAATGGGAAATTAAAGCCAAGGATCCATACTTATAGGCTATGTAAGTCCGATTTCTCAATTGTATTTGAGAATTTTTCTATAACACTTGTTTGTCACTCATTTGGACCAATGGGAAATTAAAGCCAAGGATCCATACTTATAGACTATGTAAGTCCGATTTCTCTATTGTATTTGAGAATTTTTCTATAAAATTTGTTTGTCACTCATTTGGACCAATGGGAAATTAAAGCCAAGGATCCATACTTATAGACTATGTAAGTCCGATTTCTCAATTGTATTTGAGAATTTTTCTATAAAATTTGTTTGTCACTCATTTGGACCAATGGGAAATTAAAGCCAAGGATCCATACTTATATACTATGTAAGTCCGATTTCTCAATTGTATTTGAGAATTTTTCTATAACACTTGTTTGTCACTCATTTGGACCAATGGGAAATTAAAGCCAAGGATCCATACTTATAGACTATGTAAGTCCGATTTCTCAATTGTATTTGAGAATTTTTCTATAACACTTGTTTGTCACTCATTTGGACCAATGGGAAATTAAAGCCAAGGATCCATACTTATAGAATATGTAAGTCCGATTTCTCTATTGTATTTGGGAATTTTTCTATAAAATTTGTTTGTCGCTAATTTGGACCAATGGGAAATTAAAGCCAAGGATCCATACTTATAGACTATGTAAGTCCGATTTCTCAATTGTATTTGAGAATTTTCTATAACACTTGTTTGTCACTCATTTGGACCAATGGGAAATTAAAGCCAAGGATCCATACTTATAGAATATGTAAGTCCGATTTCTCTATTGTATTTGGGAATTTTTCTATAAAATTTGTTTGTCGCTAATTTGGACCAATGGGAAATTAAAGCCAAGGATCCATACTTATAGACTATGTAAGTCCGATTTCTCAATTGTATTTGAGAATTTTTCTATAACATTTGTTTGTCACTCATTTGGACCAATGAAAAATTAAAGCCAAGGATCCATACTTATAGGCTATGTAAGTCCGATTTCTCAATTGTATTTGAGAATTTTTCTATAAAATTTTAAAGATTAAAATTGTTTAAATTTTGTTGAGCTCTACGGGAATTTGGCTATTTGTGGGCACATTTATGTTTAACACTCATTTGGACCAATGGGAAATTAAAGCCAAGGATCCATACTTATAGGCTATGTAAGTCCGATTTCTCAATTGTATTTGAGAATTTTTCTATAAAATTTTAAAGATTAAAATTGTTTAAATTTTGTTCAGCTCTACGGGAATTTGGCTATTTGTGGGCACATTTATGTTTAACACTCATTTGGACCAATGGGAAATTAAAGCCAAGGATCCATACTTATAGACTATGTAAGTCCGATTTCTCAATTGTATTTGAGAATTTTTCTATAAAATTTGTTTGTCACTCATTTGGACCAATGGGAAATTAAAGCCAAGGATCCATACTTATAGGCTATGTAAGTCCGATTTCTCAATTGTATTTGAGAATTTTTCTATAAAATTTTAAAGATTAAAATTGTTTAAATTTTGTTCAGCTCTACGAGAATTTGGCTATTTGTGGGCACATTTATGTTTAACACTCATTTGGACCAATGGGAAATTAAAGCCAAGGATCCATACTTATAGGCTATGTAAGTCCGATTTGTCAATTGTATTTGAGAATTTTTCTATAAAATTTTAAAGATTAAAATTGTTTAAATTTTGTTCAGCTCTACGGGAATTTGGCTATTTGTGGGCACATTTATGTTTAACACTCATTTGGACCAATGGGAAATTAAAGCCAAGGATCCATACTTATAGACTATGTAAGTCCGATTTCTCAATTGTATTTGAGAATTTTTCTATAAAATTTGTTTGTCACTCATTTGTACCAATGGGAAATTAAAGCCAAGGATCCATACTTATAGGCTATGTAAGTCCGATTTCTCAATTGTATTTGAGAATTTTTCTATAAAATTTTAAAGATTAAAATTGTTTAAATTTTGTTCAGCTCTACGGGAATTTGGCTATTTGTGGGCACATTTATGTTTAACACTCATTTGGACCAATGGGAAATTAAAGCCAAGGATCCATACTTATAGACTATGTAAGTCCGATTTCTCAATTGTATTTGAGAATTTTTCTATAAAATTTGTTTGTCACTCATTTGGACCAATGGGAAATTAAAGCCAAGGATCCATACTTATAGGCTATGTAAGTCCGATTTCTCAATTGTATTTGAGAATTTTTCTATAAAATTTTAAAGATTAAAATTATTTAAATTTTGTTCAGCTCTACGTGAATTTGGCTATTTGTGGGCACATTTATGTTTGTCACTCATTTGGACCAATGGGAAATTAAAGCCAAGGATCCATACTTATAGACTATGTAAGTCCGATTTCTCAATTGTATTTGAGAATTTTTCTATAAAATTTGTTTGTCACTCATTTGGACCAATGGGAAATTAAAGCCAAGGATCCATACTTATAGGCTATGTAAGTCCGATTTCTCAATTGTATTTGAGAATTTTTCTATAAAATTTTAAAGATTAAAATTGTTTAAATTTTGTTCAGCTCTACGGGAATTTGGCTATTTGTGGGCACATTTATGTTTAACACTCATTTGGACCAATGGGAAATTAAAGCCAAGGATCCATACTTATAGGCTATGTAAGTCCGATTTCTCAATTGTATTTGAGAATTTTTCTATAACATTTGTTTGTCAATCATTTGGACCAATGGGAAATAAAAGCCAAGGATCCATACTTATAGACTATGTAAGTCCGATTTCTCAATTGTATTTGAGAATTTTTCTATAACATTTGTTTGTCACTCATTTGGACCAATGGGAAATTAAAGCCAAGGATCCATACTTATAGGCTATGTAAGTCCGATTTCTCAATTGTATTTGAGAATTTTTCTATAAAATTTTAAAGATTAAAATTATTTAAATTTTGTTCAGCTCTACGTGAATTTGGCTATTTGTGGGCACATTTATGTTTGTCACTCATTTGGACCAATGGGAAATTAAAGCCAAGGATCCATACTTATAGACTATGTAAGTCCGATTTCTCAATTGTATTTGAGAATTTTTCTATAAAATTTGTTTGTCACTCATTTGGACCAATGGGAAATTAAAGCCAAGGATCCATACTTATAGGCTATGTAAGTCCGATTTCTCAATTGTATTTGAGAATTTTTCTATAAAATTTTAAAGATTAAAATTGTTTAAATTTTGTTCAGCTCTACGGGAATTTGGCTATTTGTGGGCACATTTATGTTTAACACTCATTTGGACCAATGGGAAATTAAAGCCAAGGATCCATACTTATAGGCTATGTAAGTCCGATTTCTCAATTGTATTTGAGAATTTTTCTATAAAATTTGTTTGTCACTCATTTGGACCAATGGGAAATTAAAGCCAAGGATCCATACTTATAGGCTATGTAAGTCCGATTTCTCAATTGTATTTGAGAATTTTTCTATAACATTTGTTTGTCAATCATTTGGACCAATGGGAAATAAAAGCCAAGGATCCATACTTATAGACTATGTAAGTCCGATTTCTCAATTGTATTTGAGAATTTTTCTATAAAATTTGTTTGTCACTCATTTGGACCAATGGGAAATTAAAGCCAAGGATCCATACTTATAGGCTATGTAAGTCCGATTTCTCAATTGTATTTGAGAATTTTTCTATAAAATTTTAAAGATTAAAATTGTTTAAATTTTGTTCAGCTCTACGGGAATTTGGCTATTTGTGGGCACATTTATGTTTAACACTCATTTGGACCAATGGGAAATTAAAGCCAAGGATCCATACTTATAGACTATGTAAGTCCGATTTCTCAATTGTATTTGAGAATTTTTCTATAAAATTTGTTTGTCACTCATTTGGACCAATGGGAAATTAAAGCCAAGGATCCATACTTATAGGCTATGTAAGTCCGATTTCTCAATTGTATTTGAGAATTTTTCTATAAAATTTTAAAGATTAAAATTGTTTAAATTTTGTTCAGCTCTACGGGAATTTGGCTATTTGTGGGCACATTTATGTTTAACACTCATTTGGACCAATGGGAAATTAAAGCCAAGGATCCATACTTATAGACTATGTAAGTCCGATTTCTCAATTGTATTTGAGAATTTTTCTATAAAATTTGTTTGTCACTCATTTGGACCAATGGGAAATTAAAGCCAAGGATCCATACTTATAGGCTATGTAAGTCCGATTTCTCAATTGTATTTGAGAATTTTTCTATAAAATTTTAAAGATTAAAATTGTTTAAATTTTGTTCAGCTCTACGGGAATTTGGCTATTTGTGGGCACATTTATGTTTAACACTCATTTGGACCAATGGGAAATTAAAGCCAAGGATCCATACTTATAGACTATGTAAGTCCGATTTCTCAATTGTATTTGAGAATTTTTCTATAACATTTGTTTGTCAATCATTTGGACCAATGGGAAATTAAAGCCAAGGATCCATACTTATAGGCTATGTAAGTCCGATTTCTCAATTGTATTTGAGAATTTTTCTATAAAATTTTAAAGATTAAAATTGTTTAAATTTTGTTCAGCTCTACGGGAATTTGGCTATTTGTGGGCACATTTATGTTTAACACTCATTTGGACCAATGGGAAATTAAAGCCAAGGATCCATACTTATAGGCTATGTAAGTCCGATTTCTCAATTGTATTTGAGAATTTTTCTATAAAATTTTAAAGATTAAAATTGTTTAAATTTTGTTCAGCTCTACGGGAATTTGGCTATTTGTGGGCACATTTATGTTTAACACTCATTTGGACCAATGGGAAATTAAAGCCAAGGATCCATACTTATAGACTATGTAAGTCCGATTTCTCAATTGTATTTGAGAATTTTTCTATACAATTTGTTTGTCACTCATTTGGACCAATGGGAAATTAAAGCCAAGGATCCATACTTATAGGCTATGTAAGTCCGATTTCTCAATTGTATTTGAGAATTTTTCTATAACATTTGTTTGTCACTCATTTTGACCAATGAAAAATTAAAGCCAAGGATCCATACTTATAGGCTATGTAAGTCCGATTTCTCAATTGTATTTGAGAATTTTTCTATAAAATTTTAAAGATTAAAATTGTGTAAATTTTGTTCAGCTCTAAGGGAATTTGGCTATTTGTGGGCACATTTAAGTTTGTCACTCATTTGGACCAATGGGAAATTAAAGCCAAAGATCCATACTTATAGGCTATGTAAGTCCGATTTCTCAATTGTATTTGAGAATTTTTCTATAAAATTTTAAAGATTAAAATTGTGTAAATTTTGTTGAGCTCTACGGGAATTTGGCTATTTGTGGGCACATTTATGTTTGTCACTCATTTGGACCAATGGGAAATTAAAGCCAAGGATCCATTCTTATAGGCTATGTAAGTCCGATTTCTCAATTGTATTTGAGAATTTTTCTATAAAATTTTAAAGATTAAAATTGTGTAAATTTTGTTTAGCTCTAAGGGAATTTGGCTATTTGTGGGCACATTTAAGTTTGTCACTCATTTGGACCAATGGGAAATTAAAGCCAAAGATCCATACTTATAGGGTATGTAAGTCCGATTTCTCAATTGTATTTGAGAATTTTTCTATAAAATTTTAAAGATTAAAATTGTGTAAATTTTGTTCAGCTCTACGGGAATTTGGCTATTTGTGGGCACATTTAAGTTTGTCACTCATTTGGACCAATGGGAAATTAAAGCCAAAGATCCATACTTATAGGCTATGTAAGTCCGATTTCTCAATTGTATTTGAGAATTTTTCTATAAAATTTTAAAGATTAAAATTGTGTAAATTTTGTTGAGCTCTACGGCAATTTGGCTATTTGTGGGCACATTTATGTTTGTCACTCATTTGGACCAATGGGAAATTAAAGCCAAGGATCCATACTTATAGGCTATGTAAGTCCGATTTCTCAATTGTATTTGAGAATTTTTCTATAAAATTTTAAAGATTAAAATTGTGTAAATTTTGTTCAGCTCTAAGGGAATTTGGCTATTTGTGGGCACATTTAAGTTTGTCACTCATTTGGACCAATGGGAAATTAAAGCCAAGGATCCATACTTATAGGCTATGTAAGTCCGATTTCTCAATTGTATTTGAGAATTTTTCTATAACATTTGTTTGTCACTCATTTTGACCAATGAAAAATTAAAGCCAAGGATCCATACTTATAGGCTATGTAAGTCCGATTTCTCAATTGTATTTGAGAATTTTTCTATAAAATTTTAAAGATTAAAATTGTGTAAATTTTGTTGAGCTCTACGGGAATTTGGCTATTTGTGGGCACATTTATGTTTGTCACTCATTTGGACCAATGGGAAATTAAAGCCAAGGATCCATACTTATAGGCTATGTAAGTCCGATTTCTCAATTGTATTTGAGAATTTTTCTATAAAATTTGTTTGTCACTCATTTGGACCAATGGGAAATTAAAGCCAAGGATCCATACTTATAGACTATGTAAGTCCGATTTCTCAATTGTATTTGAGAATTTTTTTATAACACTTGTTTGTCACTCATTTGGACCAATGGGAAATTAAAGCCAAGGATCCATACTTATAGACTATGTAAGTCCGATTTCTCTATTGTATTTGAGAATTTTTCTATAAAATTTGTTTGTCACTCATTTGGACCAATGGGAAATTAAAGCCAAGGATCCATACTTATAGACTATGTAAGTCCGATTTCTCAATTGTATTTGAGAATTTTTCTATAAAATTTTAAAGATTAAAATTGTGTAAATTTTGTTCAGCTCTACGGGAATTTGGCTATTTGTGGGCACATTTATGTTTAACACTCATTTGGACCAATGGGAAATTAAAGCCAAGGATCCATACTTATAGGCTATGTAAGTCCGATTTCTCAATTGTATTTGAGAATTTTTCTATAACACTTGTTTGTCACTCATTTGGACCAATGGGAAATTAAAGCCAAGGATCCATACTTATAGACTATGTAAGTCCGATTTCTCTATTGTATTTGAGAATTTTTCTATAAAATTTGTTTGTCACTCATTTGGACCAATGGGAAATTAAAGCCAAGGATCCATACTTATAGACTATGTAAGTCCGATTTCTCAATTGTATTTGAGAATTTTTCTATAAAATTTGTTTGTCACTCATTTGGACCAATGGGAAATTAAAGCCAAGGATCCATACTTATATACTATGTAAGTCCGATTTCTCAATTGTATTTGAGAATTTTTCTATAACACTTGTTTGTCACTCATTTGGACCAATGGGAAATTAAAGCCAAGGATCCATACTTATAGACTATGTAAGTCCGATTTCTCAATTGTATTTGAGAATTTTTCTATAACACTTGTTTGTCACTCATTTGGACCAATGGGAAATTAAAGCCAAGGATCCATACTTATAGAATATGTAAGTCCGATTTCTCTATTGTATTTGGGAATTTTTCTATAAAATTTGTTTGTCGCTAATTTGGACCAATGGGAAATTAAAGCCAAGGATCCATACTTATAGACTATGTAAGTCCGATTTCTCAATTGTATTTGAGAATTTTCTATAACACTTGTTTGTCACTCATTTGGACCAATGGGAAATTAAAGCCAAGGATCCATACTTATAGAATATGTAAGTCCGATTTCTCTATTGTATTTGGGAATTTTTCTATAAAATTTGTTTGTCGCTAATTTGGACCAATGGGAAATTAAAGCCAAGGATCCATACTTATAGACTATGTAAGTCCGATTTCTCAATTGTATTTGAGAATTTTTCTATAACATTTGTTTGTCACTCATTTGGACCAATGAAAAATTAAAGCCAAGGATCCATACTTATAGGCTATGTAAGTCCGATTTCTCAATTGTATTTGAGAATTTTTCTATAAAATTTTAAAGATTAAAATTGTTTAAATTTTGTTGAGCTCTACGGGAATTTGGCTATTTGTGGGCACATTTATGTTTAACACTCATTTGGACCAATGGGAAATTAAAGCCAAGGATCCATACTTATAGGCTATGTAAGTCCGATTTCTCAATTGTATTTGAGAATTTTTCTATAAAATTTTAAAGATTAAAATTGTTTAAATTTTGTTCAGCTCTACGGGAATTTGGCTATTTGTGGGCACATTTATGTTTAACACTCATTTGGACCAATGGGAAATTAAAGCCAAGGATCCATACTTATAGACTATGTAAGTCCGATTTCTCAATTGTATTTGAGAATTTTTCTATAAAATTTGTTTGTCACTCATTTGGACCAATGGGAAATTAAAGCCAAGGATCCATACTTATAGGCTATGTAAGTCCGATTTCTCAATTGTATTTGAGAATTTTTCTATAAAATTTTAAAGATTAAAATTGTTTAAATTTTGTTCAGCTCTACGAGAATTTGGCTATTTGTGGGCACATTTATGTTTAACACTCATTTGGACCAATGGGAAATTAAAGCCAAGGATCCATACTTATAGGCTATGTAAGTCCGATTTGTCAATTGTATTTGAGAATTTTTCTATAAAATTTTAAAGATTAAAATTGTTTAAATTTTGTTCAGCTCTACGGGAATTTGGCTATTTGTGGGCACATTTATGTTTAACACTCATTTGGACCAATGGGAAATTAAAGCCAAGGATCCATACTTATAGACTATGTAAGTCCGATTTCTCAATTGTATTTGAGAATTTTTCTATAAAATTTGTTTGTCACTCATTTGTACCAATGGGAAATTAAAGCCAAGGATCCATACTTATAGGCTATGTAAGTCCGATTTCTCAATTGTATTTGAGAATTTTTCTATAAAATTTTAAAGATTAAAATTGTTTAAATTTTGTTCAGCTCTACGGGAATTTGGCTATTTGTGGGCACATTTATGTTTAACACTCATTTGGACCAATGGGAAATTAAAGCCAAGGATCCATACTTATAGACTATGTAAGTCCGATTTCTCAATTGTATTTGAGAATTTTTCTATAAAATTTGTTTGTCACTCATTTGGACCAATGGGAAATTAAAGCCAAGGATCCATACTTATAGGCTATGTAAGTCCGATTTCTCAATTGTATTTGAGAATTTTTCTATAAAATTTTAAAGATTAAAATTATTTAAATTTTGTTCAGCTCTACGTGAATTTGGCTATTTGTGGGCACATTTATGTTTGTCACTCATTTGGACCAATGGGAAATTAAAGCCAAGGATCCATACTTATAGACTATGTAAGTCCGATTTCTCAATTGTATTTGAGAATTTTTCTATAAAATTTGTTTGTCACTCATTTGGACCAATGGGAAATTAAAGCCAAGGATCCATACTTATAGGCTATGTAAGTCCGATTTCTCAATTGTATTTGAGAATTTTTCTATAAAATTTTAAAGATTAAAATTGTTTAAATTTTGTTCAGCTCTACGGGAATTTGGCTATTTGTGGGCACATTTATGTTTAACACTCATTTGGACCAATGGGAAATTAAAGCCAAGGATCCATACTTATAGGCTATGTAAGTCCGATTTCTCAATTGTATTTGAGAATTTTTCTATAACATTTGTTTGTCAATCATTTGGACCAATGGGAAATAAAAGCCAAGGATCCATACTTATAGACTATGTAAGTCCGATTTCTCAATTGTATTTGAGAATTTTTCTATAACATTTGTTTGTCACTCATTTGGACCAATGGGAAATTAAAGCCAAGGATCCATACTTATAGGCTATGAAAGTCCGATTTCTCAATTGTATTTGAGAATTTTTCTATAAAATTTTAAAGATTAAAATTATTTAAATTTTGTTCAGCTCTACGTGAATTTGGCTATTTGTGGGCACATTTATGTTTGTCACTCATTTGGACCAATGGGAAATTAAAGCCAAGGATCCATACTTATAGACTATGTAAGTCCGATTTCTCAATTGTATTTGAGAATTTTTCTATAAAATTTGTTTGTCACTCATTTGGACCAATGGGAAATTAAAGCCAAGGATCCATACTTATAGGCTATGTAAGTCCGATTTCTCAATTGTATTTGAGAATTTTTCTATAAAATTTTAAAGATTAAAATTGTTTAAATTTTGTTCAGCTCTACGGGAATTTGGCTATTTGTGGGCACATTTATGTTTAACACTCATTTGGACCAATGGGAAATTAAAGCCAAGGATCCATACTTATAGGCTATGTAAGTCCGATTTCTCAATTGTATTTGAGAATTTTTCTATAAAATTTGTTTGTCACTCATTTGGACCAATGGGAAATTAAAGCCAAGGATCCATACTTATAGGCTATGTAAGTCCGATTTCTCAATTGTATTTGAGAATTTTTCTATAACATTTGTTTGTCAATCATTTGGACCAATGGGAAATAAAAGCCAAGGATCCATACTTATAGACTATGTAAGTCCGATTTCTCAATTGTATTTGAGAATTTTTCTATAAAATTTGTTTGTCACTCATTTGGACCAATGGGAAATTAAAGCCAAGGATCCATACTTATAGGCTATGTAAGTCCGATTTCTCAATTGTATTTGAGAATTTTTCTATAAAATTTTAAAGATTAAAATTGTTTAAATTTTGTTCAGCTCTACGGGAATTTGGCTATTTGTGGGCACATTTATGTTTAACACTCATTTGGACCAATGGGAAATTAAAGCCAAGGATCCATACTTATAGACTATGTAAGTCCGATTTCTCAATTGTATTTGAGAATTTTTCTATAAAATTTGTTTGTCACTCATTTGGACCAATGGGAAATTAAAGCCAAGGATCCATACTTATAGGCTATGTAAGTCCGATTTCTCAATTGTATTTGAGAATTTTTCTATAAAATTTTAAAGATTAAAATTGTTTAAATTTTGTTCAGCTCTACGGGAATTTGGCTATTTGTGGGCACATTTATGTTTAACACTCATTTGGACCAATGGGAAATTAAAGCCAAGGATCCATACTTATAGACTATGTAAGTCCGATTTCTCAATTGTATTTGAGAATTTTTCTATAAAATTTGTTTGTCACTCATTTGGACCAATGGGAAATTAAAGCCAAGGATCCATACTTATAGACTATCTAAGTCCGATTTCTCAATTGTATTTGAGAATTTTTCTATAAAATTTTAAAGATTAAAATTGTTTAAATTTTGTTCAGCTCTACGGGAATTTGGCTATTTGTGGGCACATTTATGTTTAACACTCATTTGGACCAATGGGAAATTAAAGCCAAGGATCCATACTTATAGACTATGTAAGTCCGATTTCTCAATTGTATTTGAGAATTTTTCTATAACATTTGTTTGTCAATCATTTGGACCAATGGGAAATTAAAGCCAAGGATCCATACTTATAGGCTATGTAAGTCCGATTTCTCAATTGTATTTGAGAATTTTTCTATAAAATTTTAAAGATTAAAATTGTTTAAATTTTGTTCAGCTCTACGGGAATTTGGCTATTTGTGGGCACATTTATGTTTAACACTCATTTGGACCAATGGGAAATTAAAG
Organism: Lypha dubia; assembly: GCA_947311025.1. NCBI lineage: Eukaryota > Metazoa > Arthropoda > Insecta > Diptera > Tachinidae > Lypha > Lypha dubia. Next base: position 6,654,215 of record OX371263.1, read on the forward strand.
CCAAGGATCCATACTTATAGACTATGTAAGTCCGATTTCTCAATTGTATTTGAGAATTTTTCTATAAAATTTGTTTGTCACTCATTTGGACCAATGGGAAATTAAAGCCAAGGATCCATACTTATAGGCTATGTAAGTCCGATTTCTCAATTGTATTTGAGAATTTTTCTATAAAATTTTAAAGATTAAAATTGTTTAAATTTTGTTCAGCTCTACGGGAATTTGGCTATTTGTGGGCACATTTATGTTTAACACTCATTTGGACCAATGGGAAATTAAAGCCAAGGATCCATACTTATAGACTATGTAAGTCCGATTTCTCAATTGTATTTGAGAATTTTTCTATAAAATTTGTTTGTCACTCATTTGGACCAATGGGAAATTAAAGCCAAGGATCCATACTTATAGGCTATGTAAGTCCGATTTCTCAATTGTATTTGAGAATTTTTCTATAAAATTTTAAAGATTAAAATTATTTAAATTTTGTTCAGCTCTACGTGAATTTGGCTATTTGTGGGCACATTTATGTTTGTCACTCATTTGGACCAATGGGAAATTAAAGCCAAGGATCCATACTTATAGACTATGTAAGTCCGATTTCTCAATTGTATTTGAGAATTTTTCTATAAAATTTGTTTGTCACTCATTTGGACCAATGGGAAATTAAAGCCAAGGATCCATACTTATAGACTATGTAAGTCCGATTTCTCAATTGTATTTGAGAATTTTTCTATAAAATTTGTTTGTCACTCATTTGGACCAATGGGAAATTAAAGCCAAGGATCCATACTTATAGGCTATGTAAGTCCGATTTCTCAATTGTATTTGAGAATTTTTCTATAAAATTTTAAAGATTAAAATTATTTAAATTTTGTTCAGCTCTACGTGAATTTGGCTATTTGTGGGCACATTTATGTTTAACACTCATTTGGACCAATGGGAAATTAAAGCCAAGGATCCATACTTATAGGCTATGTAAGTCCGATTTCTCAATTGTATTTGAGAATTTTTCTATAAAATTTTAAAGATTAAAATTGTTTAAATTTTGTTCAGCTCTACGGGAATTTGGCTATTTGTGGGCACATTTATGTTTAACACTCATTTGGACCAATGGGAAATTAAAGCCAAGGATCCATACTTATAGACTATGTAAGTCCGATTTCTCAATTGTATTTGAGAATTTTTCTATAACATTTGTTTGTCAATCATTTGGACCAATGGGAAATTAAAGCCAAGGATCCATACTTATAGGCTATGTAAGTCCGATTTCTCAATTGTATTTGAGAATTTTTCTATAAAATTTTAAAGATTAAAATTGTTTAAATTTTGTTCAGCTCTACGGGAATTTGGCTATTTGTGGGCACATTTATGTTTAACACTCATTTGGACCAATGGGAAATTAAAGCCAAGGATCCATACTTATAGACTATGTAAGTCCGATTTCTCAATTGTATTTGAGAATTTTTCTATAACATTTGTTTGTCACTCATTTGGACCAATGAAAAATTAAAGCCAAGGATCCATACTTATAGGCTATGTAAGTCCGATTTCTCAATTGTATTTGAGAATTTTTCTATAAAATTTGTTTGTCACTCATTTGGACCAATGGGAAATTAAAGCCAAGGATCCATACTTATAGACTATGTAAGTCCGATTTCTCAATTGTATTTGAGAATTTTTCTATAACATTTGTTTGTCAATCATTTGGACCAATGGAAAATTAAAGCCAAGGATCCATACTTATAGGCTATGTAAGTCCGATTTCTCAATTGTATTTGAGAATTTTTCTATAAAATTTGTTTGTCACTCATTTGGACCAATGGGAAATTAAAGCCAAGGATCCATACTTATAGACTATGTAAGTCCGATTTCTCAATTGTATTTGAGAATTTTTCTATAAAATTTTAAAGATTAAAATTGTGTAAATTTTGTTCAGCTCTACGGGAATTTGGCTATTTGTGGGCTCATTTATTTTTGTCACTCATTTGGACCAATGGGAAATTAAAGCCAAGGATCCATACTTATAGACTATGAAAGTCCGATTTCTCAATTGTATTTGAGAATTTTTCTATAAAATTTTAAAGATCCCACGCCCCAATTTAAAGGTCCCAAAAAACTAATTAATATTTGCTGATATTTATACAGGCTAAATTTCGTAATCAAATAATCCGAGAAAAATTACACACTGTTAAAATATTTTAAGTAACAAAGGAAAAAAATTTAATATCTAAACATCCCTTTAGATTTCAACTACACGGCTGAATACCACAAACGTTGTTTTCGGTAGAAGTAACTTAACCTCGTCAGTATTCATGTGCAAATGCTTTCTCTACATGTTAGGTAGCTATCTTAAACGTGATTACATATCCCATTTATACACATTACGAGTGCAAATAGAATACGAGACTTCTCACTACTAATTTGATGTTTGCTGGTATCTTTTTCGTTTTGTTAAAGTAAGCATAACAAATAATGTGGTCTATTTAAGCGATTATAATATTAACCTTTTAAATCTATTTTTAATCTAAATTTATAACCGACTTAAAGTTAAGAGTAAATAAATTTCAAAATCAATAAGTCCTTTTTTTCGTTCGCCTAATCCCTGTATTAAAATGAACTGTTGAGAGTATAAATATTAAAAAAAAATTATACGTTGCACGCTTTTATCCATTCGCAATTGCTGTTAATCTGTTAAAAATACTTGATAATTTTTTTGAACAATTTCCAGTCTATTGAAATAAAAGTCAAGCTATTTTTTTACAAAATAAAATTCATAAAAATAAATCATATTTCTAAAACAATACACAGGTACAGTACAAATAGAGTAAAGCTCACAAAAAATATTTAATAATTTTTTCCATTCACTGGTTCCATAACGTGTGTGGCGAAAAAAAAACGGACAAAACGCCATAAACTCCAATATCCAACCAGGCAGTGAATAAATCTAATGAAATAAATATGAGAGACAAGAATGGAAAGCAAAAGCCACCCTTAAATTCTACACCATCCCTTTTTTCGTCTAAATATGCAAAGTCGAGCACCAATATCCTTAATATGCATGCATGTATTTATGTATGGCTGGCTGTATGTATGGGTGTAACTATGGATGGTTAATTTAACCATGTGTATACTTTTAGGAGTAAAATATTTGCTTTTGAAATGACCATCTATAAAACCAATCGTTCGTCAGTCCGCAAGCATTTATGGCACGAGCCATCGTCCGTAGTCTCTTTTCATGTGGAAAACAAATACTTGTGCAATATGAAATAGAATCTAAATTTATAATAACAAAACAAAACAACAAAGCTGTTGTGTAGTACATTGGGGCATTGACATTGTGTCAGTTAAATACATGCAATAGCTGCTAAACTCAACTTGCAAGGAAGCAAGCAATTTTCCAATTTAAGTTTTTCAAGGAAATGTTAAATTTTAATCTAATGAATTTTTCCGTAAAAAATTTAAAGCTTTTAGATTCTAAAGGAAAAATCTTTAAAAGGATAATAAGAATATTATTTGCACGCGTTATTATATTTAATTTTATTTGTAGAAAGCAAATTATTATAAATTACATCATCAACAAATATATTCAACGTTTAAACCACGTTTAAAATTGCTACAATTTTATATTAAATTAATTAAAATTGAGAGTTAGGAATGGAAATTATTGGCCTGATTTGCCGACCCTTCTTTGTGTACTGATGTTTTATTATTATTCAAATAATCACCGGATTAGCAGAACGGATCATTATAGGGATTGGCTGCTCTATAACGCGAAACGGCAGAAAATTCTTTCGAATTGCAATTTATATAACATAATAGTTCGAACAGTTTTCTTTTCGCAGCGAAATACAGGATAACCCACCCCTACCCCTGATCACGCGGCCACTACACAAAAGTTGAAAAAATTTCACTGCACTTTAATTTTTTTTTTAATTTTTTTACATTTTGTTTGAATAATATTTGTTTGAAACACTTTTATTCGAATAATTTTTATTCGTACATCATTCTGACACAAATAATATGCATGTAATATGTCTATACTTTTATTCGAATTCTTTTAATAATAAAATCAATTAAAAAATAAAGCATATAAAGCTGTAATAAAAACGAATATACCATTTCAAAACGCCGCCGAGACATATTTTTAACGCAGTAAGAAAGCAAACAAGGCATAGGTTTTATAGTTGATTCATTCCGTACAAAAATTATTGAAGTACATGGTCCATATTAGATAAAGGGATTAGTTTTTGGACTACTCCTATGTAATGCAGCCGTGGACCATTTCATTTGTACACACATTTATAGTTAAATACCATTTGGCAACACTAAAAACGTTTGGAGTTGAATGTGGTAGCTTCCCTGTTTAAATTAAAACAAATTCATGGAAGCTTAAAGAAACACAGAAAACTTTTTTTCAATAGGAATTCAATTTGAAAGACTTGTATGATATGCGGGCATTCTAGGGTCTATGCTACCGACAGTCAGTTCGTAATATATATATATGTATGTAAGTATTGAATGATTTCGAAATTAACCCCTGCGAGTGCTCTATGGAGTAGAAAAATAGAGTAGTTTCGAAACTAGTCCCTGTGGGTACCCCTTGGATTAGTAACATGGAGTAGTTTTTGGGTTACGTGGTCCAGCCCTAGGACATCGCAATGTAAATTGGACCATGTTTCTCCCATACATTTGGATTAGTTTTGGAGTAGTCCTATTCCATTGTGAAGAAGTCCATACACGCATGTATGGACTACGAGTAGTCTCATTTTTTGTAGGGTTGTTTCGGAGCTTTGCATATGTATGTGATTTAAATACAGTAGCAATACTGTTTACAAACTTTGTATACGAACGTTTTGGAAGTGGAGTGTCCTAATACAATTAATTCGTATTCGAATAATTTTAAACATATATGTTTTATTCGAATAATATTCATCCGATTAATTTATTAGGAATAATTTGCATTCTAATAATTTCTCCTTTAATATAAGTATGTACTCGTATTATGGTAAAAAATTTCAAATAATTTTTATTCCATAATTCTTATTTAAATATGTAGTGTTATTTGAAGCAAACCACTTCTTTTGAAAAATTATATCTGTTGTATATTTAGTTTTATTTTATTGTTTGTTGCAAATACCAGATTTTATTATTAATTTTACAGATTTATTTACATATATATTTTTTTTTTCAAGAAAAATATTTTGTGAATACTCGTATGCATGTTAAATCTTTTTGTCCAAATTTTTGTATAAATACTTTAGGGTATAAAAATGTTTTATACAAAAAAAATTTTCCTAATCAAATCATTAAAAAAAATCTCTCTTTTTTGTCAGCAATATCTGGAACAATAATAACAATAATTGAATGAAGTGGACAATAAAAGTGCAACAAACCAAGCAAATATATAAAGTTTTAGCGGTATGCTGCACTACACCATATAAAATATTCATTACTGGATACATATTACTTTTAATACTTCACATAAAATTTAAGGACATTCACTGTTTTAGTTGCGAAGATATTTGAACATTAAAAATTTCTTTGAATTGGCGTACCCGTACCCTAATTCTTTTAGCTCAAGATTTGGGTGGAGGTTGTATATTGCTTTAAAATGATCTGCAGCTCAACATTCGGCAGCAGGGTGTATTTTGATTTCAAAGGGAGTCCGAGCGATGTTTAAGACTTTGATTGCTTTACTTGCGTAGATATGTAAATATTAATGGCAAATTCTATCTACTTTCTAAGGGGGCTACACCGCACCAGAAAAAAATGAAATTACCCTATTTGAATTTCCCGGTCATCAGTAATGCGGTGCCTAAATTTCAAGACGATCGGTCTTACCGTTGGGTTTCCTATGAGGAAAATACATAGAAACTAACCAACAACCAATATACAAACACAGATTTATTTATATATATATAAATGTTATTTTCTGTATACAAGAAATGTGTTCAATTTTTAAATACAAGATGAAAACACAAACAAATATATGTGCTATGTTATCATGCCGGTACTTCTTGCCCAGTAAGCATTTGTGTGCAATGTTAGAAATACTTACCGGGTTCTATGAGAAAGATGTTGCTCTTAAATTATTCGCAAATATTTTATCTTCTAGGAAATTATCAATTAGATCCCACTATCGGCACAATGTACCGATTTTCGTCGGCTCACTAAAATAAAGTTATAAATAATAAGCTAAATTTGCCTTATTTGTCAACTAATTTTAATATAAGGACATAATTGCACCATACAACATTGGTAATAAAGCCATATAGATTTATTCCACAATTAATTGAGAAATAATGCAATTTTGGTTTAGTACTTATGACTTTATTGCAGTGAGCCGACGAAAATCGGTACATTGTGCCGATAGTGGGATCAACGCTTTAGAACAGTTCTACACGTTCAGTATATATTGTGGTATTTTTATCGCAATTCATTTTAAAATACTGGTGGATCGCGCGCGTTTGTATCCTAAATGTTCAATATTTACATTATTTTTGTACTGTGGCCGTCTTGTATTAAAAAAAAATCTTGCGTGAGAACTCAAAAAAAATACATATCGGTGATCCAGATCGTGTATCACATAAAATTTGGCTATTCTGCACGCTACACGTTCAATAAATATACCGATACTCGATCGTGTTCAATATATATTGCCATTACAGTAAAACCTTCTAGCAAATATTTCTATAAAATAATTTAGCAGGGTATTTCCCCAATAAAGCCGAGCTTTTTATGCCATTTTGTAATAAAGAGAGAGCGCAAAAAAAAATTTTTGCATAAAAGTGCTGATCTTTTAATTTATTTAAATTGAAAAGGTAATAAAATAAATAAGAAATGTTAGCATTCAAACCACCAATCAATATTTTGGTGACAATTTTTGTTTTATATTTTATTGTTTAAGGACTTGATCAAACATTTTGTCAACCCTGTGTGCTTGTTGGGACCAATAAGGAAGGGCAAACAAGCATACTTTGTATTTACGTGTAAATACAATTATTTACATGCAAGTAGCTACTGGACATATCTGCGTGCTCTATCCACAATCTGAATTTCTGCCATTCACGTTCACGGGCAGTTTCCCGTTGCAATAGTTTAACTAATTTACAGGATGGTGTTTAGTTGGTCAATTGTTTGCTTTTATATTTTTAATGTTTTCGTTTTTATAGCTGCATATAATGTGGCTAAATTATTTTAATTTATTCCTCTTTTTTGCTGTGTAATTATTACTTTGTATTGTTTTTTTCGTGCCACACAAGGGTTGTTATTGATTAGAAACTTTTTAGCTCATTATTTGTAAAATTTGCCACACCAAAAAAAAAATTGAACAAAACAAAATCATTAATTTGTTAAATTAAGCGTAATATTTTTGATCAAATTTTAGTCCTTAATGAGTATTTTTTAGATATTTTCCAATTGTATTTGCATGCATGTGCATGTGTAATTACATTTAATCAAAAGCGAAGGGTATTAATTATTTTTAACATGAAAATAGAACAAAAAATATTTTTAAAAAGTATGCAAAATATTTGCACAAATTCTTTATTTACTACACTTTTTTCCATAGAAATTGTGGAAAAAAATTTAAATAAATTAATTGTAAATTGCATTATGTTTTGTCTGTGGTTGACAGAAAACAATAATAAAAACCAAACAAATCACATCAATGAGGACAAAAAAAGAAATTGCTTTATTACAATAATGTTTACACGTGTTGTTGTTTTGTTAACACTGTTAAAAATGTTTAAACAAAATATTTGTTTTTCTTTTATTATGGCGTGTCAAAGGTTTTTGTAATAATAAAAGACATTAAAATGTATTGAACAGTTTCAATTATTAAATTATATGCACAAGTAAATAGTGAAAAAAATTAATAGGAAATAAATAGAAATTAATTAAACAGAGAGGTGCAAAAAAAGGGAAAAACGTATAAATATTTTCTTCCGATTACACAAACAAACAATTTGATGACATGCTTATGAATAAGATAAGCGAATTAAAAAGCTAAAAAGGACTTTATGGATACATAAATTAATAGCTTGTGGAAAAGAAAGACGCGAAAATAAAAGAACAAATCTAGTAGCTTAATCAAGCATTCTTAATATGACAAGACGAACTTGTTTTGGCCGAATCGATCGAAAGTCACTTTGTTTGCGCAATTTCTTTTGACGAGGTTTAGTGGCTTCTGCCGAAAACAACGTTTTTTCTATGCAAGTGATATTTGGGTATTAAAAATATAATTTGTAAAACAACCGAAATACAAGTGAGTGAGTGACTGATACACACTTGTTAGTGATTTTTTTGATTTGTGAATGAAACTCGATTCAGAACAAAACTAACGAAAGCATGATTAGATTTTACTTGTTATTTACTAAAAGTGGTTGAACCGTCTTGATCATACTTGTTGCAGCTCACTGATACACATACCACGATTACATAGCAAAAGGAACTGCATATCTTGTATTTTTAGAACACTTGGATTTGGCCAGTACATAGATAAAAAATAACACCATAACTACTTAAATCAATCCCAAAAAGTGCCACAAATATGATTACTATGGATTTTTGTGAATCAACTATACAAAAATTGATTCAAGTACAGGTTATTTAATACTAAAATAATTCATTCAATCCCAAAAAAAAAAAAATGTTAAAAAAATTAAGTTCTTTAAATTGAATGCATAAGTCACGACTACCATCGCATCAATGGAATGCAGTACTTATTTCTTTAAGCTAAAATCAATCCTGTGTCATCCTTAATCCCTTTTGGACTTCATTTCAGTACAATTCGGATTAAAATTTTTAATCACAACTTAGAGTAATCCTATAATACTACAATAAATTTAGTACAATTTCACAAATTCCCCAAGGGATTTGTGACATATTTTTTGCTCCTGTTTTCATGCCGTACATAACACATAGACATTCGTCTGCTTAAGTGCAGCAAATAAAAAAAAAAAAAAAAACTTTGTCTCTAGGGAATTCTCGAATATGTTCACATATCTGAATATTGAATAATAAATTAGAAAATATTTTTATTACCAAATTTCAACTTTTAATCATACAATTAACTTTTACTTCTCCTTTATTATTTTTTAATTACATTTAAAAGTTGCTTTGAAGTTAATTCTTTTTTATTTATTTTTATTTCCTGTTGTTAAACATTAACATTTTAATCTCATACGAACTAAACCAAAGAACTTTTCTGTTTTTTTGCAAATGCTTTAACATGAAGTGCAATATAAAGTTAATTGCACAAAGAGGTCTGTGACCAAATAATGGGGAAAAATTACAAAAAAAAAAAAAATATACAAATAAATTTAATAAAGCTTTTCTAAATAGTTCCAACATGCTCGTAGTCGTACATAAGTTCATTCGTTCATGCTTTTTAATAGAACAAAATAAAAAAGCTTTAAATGATATTTAACTCAAGGTACTAAATCATTTCCATGATTGCAGGTTTAAAACGAACATATAAGCTGGTAGTGTAGGGTTTGCGTTTGGAGGGTGTCTGGTATTTCAACGGAATACTGGTTTAATAATCAGTTGATGAAAGTTAATTACTGGATGAGCTGCTATAAAAATCGCAACTCATGGACTAAAGTGAGCTAAGGAAACTAATATATTTTATATTAATTTACAAACTGGTACACATACACGTACACCATACCGTATCTAACAAAAGTTTTCTAACAATTAGAAGTTGCATACTGTAAAAAACCGACAGCGATAAATAAAATCTTTGTACCACGTTTAAACTAAAAATGCTATCCGATGTCTTACCAAATTTTTTTCTCCGTTACGAATACTTTCATTCGCTACTGTTAATTATAATTCTTGGAACTAAATCTACATATCTGTATATAGGAGCAATAACACAGGGGAAAAATTTCGAAAAAATTTTAAATGCTTTAACAACCACTATATAGATTTGATGCATCATGGATACCTAAGTACAAAAATGGTAAAATTTTTCAATTCTATGGATAAGTTTTTTTTATTTTTTTTCTAAAATTTGGGATTTTCGAATGGGCTGATTTACCAATTTTATCATAACTATGTCGTTCCATAACAAAAACATACTCCACCATATTATATTATTATACATATACATAACTTATACGTGGTGGAGTACCTATGGTACATTTATTGCAACGTACTCAAATCTTAAAATCGGTTAATTTCACTATATTTTGAATAAAATCAACATTTATCCATCGATTTTCATGAAGTAAAGTTTATTTTATTTGGAATATATGTACATACCTTTCTAATCATGTAATAAAAATATGAAGCTTTTGCCATTTTCGATTTTTTATATATTTTTTAAGAATAAAAATTTACCAATTTTGAATAAAAAAAATTATTTTTAATCATTGCAGTCTAAAGAATTCCGAAACCGTTGAGTTTATAAAAAAATTATATTAGCATGGCTTGAAAGTAATTTCATTTCAAGTGTTTTAGTATTTTTTGTGACAAAATTGAACAAGTCGTTCCATAGTTATGATAAAATTGGTAAATCAGCCCCTTTGAAAATTCCAAAATTTAGAAAAAAATTAAAAAAAAAACTTATCCATAGAATTGAAAAATTTTACCATTTTTGTACTTAGGTATCCATGATGCATCAAATCTATATAGTGGTTATTCAAGCACATTTTCACTGTTGACCTGTGTAATCTATTATTGCTCTAGTCTACATAGTTGTATAAAAAAAAACCCAGGATTACAATGTAACAACATGCAACCATATTGTTAAGGGCCGTTTAGATAACACATATACACATAAACCTTTGCAAACTTACACATATACGCATACTAGCAGCCTATTAAACGCACAAGCAATTTATACATATACTAAATATGTACTCGTACATGTTCTTTGATAAGCACAAGAAAATTTTATTCATATGGTTTGAGAGTCAGGGTTAAAACTACAACCACAAATTTTTGTCGTCTTTTGTGCAACATAAATAAATGACAAAAACAACAACTAAAACATGTAGTACTTCTGCTTCTTGAAAATAAAAAAGAAAACGTTGAAGATAACATGTTACCTATCGCATGTTACCTGTACAAATAAACAATATAAGACAGTAAAGTAGGCAGCCTGGAAGCGAAACTAAAAGAACATGTATCATATAAGGGGTTTTTTACTAAACCATCAACTACAGTTTCATACATACATACATACATCTATAGACTCGTATTTGCACGGATTGCTTGTATTTCTATTTTAATGGAGACCATTTTAGCCATGCAATTACTTGGCGTCATAAACATTAAGGGAACAGAAGCATAAGTAACTAAAACTAAAAAAATGTTGTATTCAAACATTTTTTTGATAATATTTTGATATAAATAGTTTATATACGAGTACATCATAAATTTGAAGAAAAAGTGATGCTGGATGTTCACGTCTCTGCGAGTTCACTGTATTTCAATTTTTTAAACAGAACCGGTCATAGTTTTACTCATAATACTGAAGTGCTGCTTAGATATTTAAAAGCACTCTTAATATGAATATGAACTTTTGTATATTCCTGGAAAAAATTCTAGAAATTTTATTCGTAATTTTTATTTGTTTTATTTTCAACTAAAAGTCACATAATTTAATTTAAAGTTTTAAAAATATTCAAGAATGTTATTTATTTTGCTGTAGCTCGGAATTTTATGTTTTCTTTTTATAGTAAGAAATTTTTAATTGAAGATATTGCTGACATTCTTAAAGTAATGAAACTCAAAGTCAAAGTGATCAGGCAGCGGATGGACGAAAATAGATAGAAAAACTTTTTAAGTTCAGCACATCGAAGAGACCTAATTTTTCCACGTAAAATGCTCCAAGTCTATGGCGGGAATTGAAACCACGACCACTGGAATGATAGACTAGCTATGCTATGAATCAGTCATAGCTGCTTTTATGCCTAAAGTTCATAATATTCACTACAAAGAAATGGTTTCTTGAAAGACATTAAATACATCCAATGAAAATTTAATTTATTTGCAAAAATTCAATATTTAAACAGAAAGTTGGGACGGTTTATAAACGAAGGTAAATGCTCGAATCTTATTTTAAGGATATTTTATAAATAGATATTTATTGTAAAACATAGTTTCATGGCTCAAGTGCTTCGCTGTATCCCAGCTTTATTAATTTTTTTGGATAAAATTTATTTTTTTTAGTAGTTTTTTAAGAGGAATTTTAGAAAAATTGTTTTATAAAAGTTTTTCTTTGACTTATGTGCTGTTTTTACAATACAGACAAATGACTTGTGTAGAAATTTTGTATGCGATTCACTCATAAACCTCAGTGGCTTTTATACAAAGTTTTTTCTCAAACCAATTATTATTTTCACAAAATTTCCCATTTATAACTTCTGTTACACAGTTTTTATTTAATTGATATATTTTAATTGAAATTTAAAGATTGGGAATTTTTTGGGGATCTTAGGCGTGCATTGGGAAAAACATTTTATTTCATACGTATACATACGAGTATACATACACTGGTTTTCTCTTTCTTCTTCTCAATAACTTTATAATAAAAATTTAAAAAATAAACATAAACTTAATATGTATATGAATTGAATACTTTTAAAATGGGCACTACCGGGCATTTTCGAAAATTTGTTAGGAATTATAATCATTTGATTTATTTTAATTAAATAAATATATTGTTGTTTATGCTGAGAATGAGAACTTTTTGAGAACCATAACTTTTGAAAGCTTTTATGTGTTTTGTTAGACATTAGAAAAAAATTATTTGCTTCAAAGTTAATTTTTTTTTATTGTATATTTAACAATTTGCTTTAATTAAAGTTTTTATTTTAACATAATTTTGTTAACTTTTAAATTAACCCTCTTGTATTTTATTGTTGCTTGGTAGTAGATTCATTTCCCTTTTATTCATTACATTTTTTTTCCGTTTTCTTTTTTTAAATTTGTGTTGCCTTTTTTTCTTTATAGCTTCAGGTAGGGAAATGAATTTTCTCTAAATATTTTTATTCATTAAACAACACTCTTACCTATACACTAACTTAAATACGCTGTTGTGTTAACAACATGCAAAAATAAGGACGGAAATAAAAAGGATATTAAAATAAAAGAAATAACAAGAACGGCAGCAGCCACACATATATGAAAAAAAAAGAAAACTAAAAATAACTAACAATGCATTCTTATAGAAAAATATACTCTCACACACCGCCATACATACATGTACGACGTCCGTACGTACATTCCGAAAAATGTTAAGTGCCTTTTTACATCAGTACGTGAGCTTATACGACTACATACTCGAACATAAATACATACATAACATATCTTCCATACATACGAGTACCTGGTAATTGTATGTGTATGTTTGACTCTGTGTATCAAATAGAGTTGAGTTTTTTGTTCGTTTTTTTTTTTATTACATTACAAACACGTACTCAAGTTTATATAAATGAATCTGAAAGTGGTCGTGAGTATGTGTGTGAGTTAGTGAATGAGTGACAAGTCTAGAAACAACGACAACCGGAAAATTATTCCAAACACAAAAAATAACACACACTTAAAAGAATTTTTTTTAACGTGTTGAGCTTAATACTAACAAACTGTAACTTTAACACGCAAACGTCAAGATAAACATGCTTCTGGGTGTATCTGTGTAGGTGTGTATCTATGTCGCAACGTAACTAGTTGTTATAATTTTATAGATATTATCTATTATGCAATATTTTTGGTAGTTTGCTTTTCAATTATCCTTCAAGATGGCAAACTTTTCATGTGGATTTTTTTTTCGTACTCATACCTAATAAAAATGATATGCCATCGACTAGACAAAAAGCTACTTAATAATTTACTCTATTATTTGTTTGTCTAGTCGTATTTGTGACACTGCATTTTTCTGTGGTTTACGTTTTGTGTGCTAGAATAACATATTATGAATTTTACTCGCCAGACAAACAAATCCATTGTGTGGCAGGAGATTTCGTTATCACAAACACATGATAACAGTGAAATATTTGTTGTTGTTGCGAATCCAACACATTTTTTGTGTGTTAAATTTAAGACCGAAGTAATTTTTAGAATGCACATTAAATGATTACGAAAAATTTATTTTAATGAAAAAATAATGGGAACAATAATGAACAACTTACGTTTTCTTTGCAATATGAGATTCCGAAATTCCGTGTTTTGCTGAAAATATACAAAAATTTAATTTGGTTATTTAAAATTTTATAATTAATTCAGTTAGAGTAACTTGCAAAACTATAAGAAATTGTCACACTGACCAAATTATTATTTTTGTCTAGTCGTATTACATATTTCTTCAGTTGAAGTCAATAACTCTGTCAAAAGTTTTAGATCCATAATCAAATGCTTGTCTTATTCTAATGACAGCTATTGTTGCTCAAAGTTACAATTAAATACATTCACAGTTTGAATTTTGACCGTCTCTTCTTTAATAACAATTGAGCGGCGAACTTTTAGATGCCTTCATTTATAAGGCCTTCTGTAAGACCTTCCTAGTGATTTTTTTAGGACCAGTACTCATGCTCGCTTGCCTTCTCAGGAAGGCCTTAATTATATAAGGCCTACCAACTCTCTTCTACATAGGTCGTTTCTTATGATGTGTATCTATACATATGTACATACATTTTGTGCATGTACTACGTTTGTAGCAACAAAACTAATAAACCAGTGCAAAAAAATTTCCATTCCAAAGACAAAACAAAAAACGCAAACGATTTCGTACTAACCAAAATTGTTTCAGTATGTAAAAATAGAATAAAAATTAATTAAATTAATTATCGTATTCTATTTTTGTTTAAAACTTGGTTAAATAGTTGATATTCTTCCCAATTATTATCCACTTTACGAAAATTGTAAAGATAGACAACTGACCGCTGATGAGAGGTGAAATCGATATACTGATACGTTCTGCTAATCTCATTGCACATGCTAATGTGTTTCAAAAATAAAAAACTCATAGTAATTTTGAATTTTCATTAATTAAATAAAATGCTTTTTCACTACTTGTTTGGTAGCTTCGTTGAACGTCGAACAAAATATGTTAACAATGTCTACCTAATATTTCTCTGATTATAAACATTTACGAACTTTAGCCTGTACAAATATTAACAAATATAAAATCTTAAAGTTATAACAGTTTTTCTTAAATTTTCTGACAACACGGTTGTATATTTTCTGAATTTTTTAAGTGTTAAACATCATAGAGACTGAAATAAAGTGATTTATGTTTCTTATTAAATGCATATCTTCTTATTTTTTTAAAAATTATTATAAAACAAAAACTTATAACAGTTATTCAATTAAAACATAATGCCTTCCGTCAGGCCTAGTAAGGAAGGTCTTTATCTGGCCAGTTGAACACGGCCTCTAATCAGGCCTGCCTAATAAGGCCTGCAACCAGGCCTGTAGAAGAAAGGAACGCAGATGGCCTTGGCTGCCTAGGACATCGTGTGTAAAAAATGTATGAGTATGGAAAGGCCTTGTGTCTGCCAAATAAAGGCTTGTAGAAGGCCTGATTACTGCTTCTTTCCAGCGTTGGCAAACAAAACATAATGCATGACTGCCTGCTTGTGACTTTAATTTTATGATAAAAATATCAAAAATACAGAATTTAATATTGACATCATTTTGAATTTTATAAACATTTATTATCTATACGCACAAACACACACGAATGCATAAGCAAACACAAACATTTACTAGCGCCTTAAAGTCTACTATAAGTATATATAAAAGCAAATCAGCAAAATTATACACTAGCAAACAGTGGATTGACATAAATACATAAATTCGAAATCTTCATACACATACACACTCACATACACACTTGAAATTTTAAGCTACAACATCAGCACACCATCTCCTTTGAGAACGGAATAAAAACCAAACAAACAAGCAAACGAAAAAAGAGGAAATCCCAGCTGTTTTGACGCAATATCCTAAAAACTCAACAACATGATGTTTCTAAACAGAAACGAAGAGGAAAATTGTATTGGAGTTTTGGGAAAAAGTGTTAGCAGTGCCACAAGAGAAAATCTAACACGATTACAACAATAATTTTTAATAGAATATTGAAGTCACATGCTAAACATCAATTCAGACAAACACGCACATAGAGAAAATTCAAGTAAAATATTTACACGCACATACATATTCAAAGTTATTTGAATTTCATACCAATAACCCACCCACTCTTCCAACATCCTCTTAATTTTTCGTGCAATCCTTAAGAGTTGAATTTGCCAGCATATGCAAATATTAGATTTTTATATTAAGGAATTTATTTCTTTATGTCTTAGCAGGACACTCAGTACTCATCTGAATATAAGCAAATGGGTTTTTTTTATTAGAAAGTTGTCAGCTGTTTAAACTATTTATCAGAGTGTATTGTGAGTGAGTGGACACTTATTCAGTTTGAATAGTGAACAACTATGAAAATGAAGCTTCAATAGAATGTGTCTTTAAGAATTATATTAGAAAAATATACGAGCAAGTCAGAGGGTCAAACGAAATGAATGAAAATATATTAAACGAAATAAAAAATGAACTGGAAAATAAAAGTTTAATAAATTTAAATTATTTTTTAAATCTGATATCTTCGTCGAATTGAAATATTTTTTTCAACTCCGTAGAGCTTTTTCAAAGAGTCCTTGAATAACAACAACAAACTGCTAGCTGAATAAATAATGAAATTAAGATGTTAAAATATGATATTAAATTCAAGCTTAGTTGGTTGAATAAGCTCTTTTTATAATCAAATTTAAAATCATATTTAATATATATATATTGTTGTTTATATATTTCTTCTAATTTCTTCGATCTTTTATTAAATTTATTTTCAGTCTGATTTCCCGAGTTAAAGATCCACTTTTTTGTTTTTTTTTTTTTTTTTTTTTTTTTTTATAAAAAATAACAATAACAATCTTTATTTTTAAAAACCAATATTTCGCTACCAAACAATGGGTGGCTTCTTCAGGGTTATATTACGTTAATATTTATATGAAAAAATGTTTTGTTTGTTTACAAATTTTTGATAGGAAATTGAAAAAATTATTTCAAAACACATTTTCTGGCGCGAAATCAAAAAATTAATTTTTGTATGAACGAATTAACAAAATTATTTTAAAGCATCTCTTAAGGATTATAGACAACATTAATATATAAAAACAAAACAACATATTTTACAAAAAGTTAGCTTAAATTTCTACTTCTATTAACTAAATATCTATAATTCTGAGCTATATTTGCTGTATCTATTTTGTAATTAATCCGTTGTGTATTGTGAACTTTACTGATCTGTAACATTTCTAGCATTAATCTACGCTTATAATTATTTTCTTTGTTTAAAATTAATGTATTTTTAAAATCAGGACAATGATTTGAGCTAGCGCAATGTAATGACAAAGCTGTCTTTTGTGTTAATGTAGTGTTTCTGTATTTATAATCTGATTTTTGTCCCGCAATTCTACTTTTTAATTTGTTCTTGGTAGTACCTACATATACCTTATTACAATTATCATTATCATTTCCACCACATGGAATCTTATAAACTAAGTTAGACTTTTTAATTTGTTCTTGGTAGTACCTACATATACCTTATTACAGTTATCATTAGACTAATTTGTTCTTGGAAAATCAGACTGAAAATATTGTTGTTTATATTTATATTTATTTTCGATGAAAAATTTCAATAATTTATGAAATTTTCCTGAAGATGCTAACAAATTGTTAGCGAAATATCGAAAATAAATATAAATATAAACAACAATATATATGTTAAATCAAAAGACCTATTGCTTAAATAAACATTCTATTAAAATCATATTATTATAAAAATTCGTTTAGCTTTCTCTTCAACTAAAGCTATGCAATTTTTATCCACGAAAATTATATTTAATGAGAAACAAAGTAATTTAAAAATTTCATACATGTCTGATTAGTTTAAGTTCAGCCAGGTAAATGATTATCAAAGCAATTATTTTGAACAAAGTTTTAAATAAGATCACCTAGTTACGTCCATTTAGATCAAGTATTGTAATTATATTCAGCTGATCGAGTACAAAATCGTTCTCGCTTTAAGAGAAATCTAGAGGTTGGCAGAAAAAAGGAACAGAAATTGACGACACAAGTATCATTTTCAATAAACTATCAAACCAACTAAAGCTCCGTTTATATAGAAGTTCGCCAGTGAACAAAATTGTTCCGACAGAGGATTAGTTATAGCTAAACACATCTGTTAAATGCAATAATAGAAATTATAAAATTTTACTTGGTTTAATTTCAAATTCCAACTGAATAAGATTCAAACTTATTATATCTAAAGAAAATTAATTGAAAATCGCAAATTTATGTATTATTATTATTATTATTATTATTCATATTCAGCTAGCTGAATAAGATTTGAATTGCTAATATGTCGCTGTAACATCTTTATATACTAAAATATGATAATAAATCACAATTCAGCTAGCTGAATAAACAATTTTGGTATTCTAGCTTAATTTTAAATGTATTTTTAACCCCCTTTTTCTACATATATTTTTTTTATTCTCTGCCTTGTTGTACGAACCTTTTACTTTTGCTTTAATAAATAATTTAAATGTGTAAAATAATGATCATGTTGGTGACATTAAAATTGATTTGTTATTACGAATTTAATTTTCTCCAGTCGACCAGCAAAAATAACCATTTAAATCTCTTTCCCCCTTAGCATTCCGTATATTATATGTAGCTACCAAAAATTTCATAGCTTTATTAGAATCTTTGCTTTATTGTATATAAACTACCCCCACACCCAGTCACTCTAAGCCCCCACCACAAGTTGAAAAATTTTGCACAAGAAACTGGAAAAAATACAAATTGTTGATGTCATTTAGCATTGTAGAAGTGTGCTTCATGATATTTCTACAGAGGGCAGAGCTGTTAGTGCTGTTAGCAAGCCGTAGCTTGGGGTGTATTTTAGTGGTGGTTTTATTTTTCCCCCCACTATATGCTTAGTTTGCTCGACATCAGGCAAAAGATTGCGTTTGGTTTTTATTGTAATTTTAACACATCGTATAGACATTTTGGCGGTTTTTATCTTCGGTATTATTTTAAAGTTTTGGTTTGTTTGCCTGACAATAATTGTTTATTTATATTTGCTGTGTAAAACTTAATTTAATTATGCAAATTTTGTTTTGCCAGTTTTCTTAAATAAACCGCACATTTAAAAACAATTTGAAACCACACAAAATGATAAGTCAATTCATAGCGAATTCAGTGGAAGTGTCTGTAGTCGTTTGTAATCTCCTCCTACCCACTTTTCATTATCTTTTCAGCCATATTTCTTTATTTTAGTTTTTAAGCTTCTCTAAAGTCGTTTTTATTTTCTTGAAGCATTAATTATTTTCTATTTTTACAATACTTCTTTTCCACAAATTACTTTTATGTATCTGCTAAATTTCTTGGCTAAGTTAAGGCTGACTGCATTTTAGCATACCTTAAGCCTTAAGGATTTACATTAATATTTTATTAAATTCTTCAAGAAAAGATGATTTAATAAGCTCACCAACAAGTTGAAATCTTGGTGAAGCGAACAGTTAGTTTCACATTGAATATTTCAACTAAAAATTTAAAATTTACATAGAAAGGATATTCACTTCACAATTTCACAAACAGAAGAAAAAACATTTTTGATAAAAAAAAAAATATTTTTCTGGAGATTTTTCTAAAAAAATATAAAATTACTTTCTTATTTCCATTTTTCCAACCAAAACTATTGTGAAGTGAATACCCCTTTTATAATTTTTATACATATAAGTATGCTGCAAAATTGTGTATAATAATTGAACAATACTCGTAGTTTAACAACTAAAATGCAACAGTTTACCATGAAATATCAATAAAAACGATAGCAGCATTAACAAATAATGAATATATTTAAATTATCATAAAATGTAATTAAAATTATGAATTTAAATTAACTTCGAATAATGAAACAAAAATCACATCATTTGAACACAAACACCAGCAGTCAATTGAAAAAGAACGAAATTAGAAACAAAAAAGTATATTTCATAGGAAAAATAATATATTTTGGCAAATTCAGCTAGATTTATTTATATGTATACGTTTAAGATTCCTTTATACCTAAAATCATATTATTTATAATGACAAATGGCTGGTTGATCATTTTGGATAACATTTTAAATAAGTATTCTGAAACTCTATAAGTTTACGTGAATGGTTTAGGTAAATTGTAAATAATGCTAAACCTTGTTAATTGTTGTCTAACTTCCAATTCAGCTAGCTGAATAGAGTTCTAGTTAAATATATTTTTACTATTACAACGTTAGTCATTGAAAAATCAAGTTTAACTGGAATTCAGCTAGGTATGTATGTATGTGTAATTTTAAAGATTTATCGTGATATATTATATAACACTAAAAATACGTTTTACGCAAACAACGCATATATAAAATGATATACGATTATATGCTTTTTTATAACTATATTTCTTAAATGTTTATTTATATCTACATAATTGTGCATATGCTTGTATATACCTATGACTAATTAAATTATTGAACAAATAAATTATCTTAGCAGCTAAAAAACTCACAAAATATTATGCGAATAGGTTAAAAAGAAAAATTTGCTCTATTTCAAATTCAGCTAGCTGAATAGACTACAAATTGCAAATAGTTTTCAGACAGCTACTTTAAAATTTGAAGAAACAAATTTAAATGCAATTCAGCTAGCTGAATAAGAAACTTTTTACGTTGTTAATAATATATCATACAAAAAAATATATATGTATAAGATTTACTCAAATCTCGCTTATATGAAAACAAATTAAGCAAATGTGGTACATTCACTATATTTTTGGTGTACTTTCTCTATATTGTCATGTCATAGTTATCTTAATTTTATGTTTTATTTTTTATTTTTTTTTTTTTTTTGTATACGATAATATTTTGCCTATAAATGTTTGTTTATTTTATCATCATATTTTGTATGCATGTCCTGTAACTCTATATAAATTTGTTGTTGTATTTATTAAATATGCAAATAATGTTATTTGTTATGGTTGGTATTGTAATTTCAATATGAATGTACACATGTATGTGTTTGTGACTACATGACAAAATAATATGATGCTTATAAACGATGATACACTGCTGAGAGTAAATACTATAGAGGAAGGAAGAAAGGATACAATTATGATTGTATTGAATTGTAGTGTGCTAAATTGAAAGCATATCTATTGATATTTATAATACGTGGAATAGAGTGGTCTTCCACATACTTACATACATACATACATATAAATATGGAAGTAGTATCTTCATACATACATACATTATGTGTGTTCTTTTTTCTCGCTGATCATTTTTACTGTATAGAATTTTGTAAATTATATAATGTGGAAATTTTAAAGCAGCACTAACAGATGATTTGTCCGGATTTTCAATGTGTTACACTCACAATTGACTGACTTTTCATTGAATATTTCTGTAAATATTATTACATTTCTTCCTACTACAAGTATTATTTATTACTACAAAATTTCAAAATTAATTCCATAAAAACATGATTTAATGGTTTTGGAATGAATTATCACAAAGTTTTGCATTAACGTAGACATTAAAGTTGTGTGTTTAAGAAATGACCCAAATATTTTTTGTTAATGAACACATCTATCAAATTGCTTGAAAACATCACAGTCTTTTATAGTAATTAATCTTGGAAATACAGTTTCAGCAGAGAAACAAAGACAAGAGAAAACTCGTGATTTTGTAAACGAGAGTCGCTAGAAATCTTGAATAATTTTTCAACAACAATAATTTTTTTTTGTACGTTTTCATTTCAGTAAATCTGTTTAAGAAAGAATATATTTTGTTTTAGATTTTTCAATTAAACTCCAATTCAGCTGGCTGAATATGATTTAAAGTAAATATTTTATTGGAGAAAATATAAAAAACTAATAGTTCAAAAAATTATTTTAATTCAGCTAGCTGAATTGGTCATTAGCCTTGTTGGCAGCCAAAGAGTTTAATATAGATTTTCACATATTTATGCTATTCAGCCACAACAACAAAAATTCAATGTTATCAAATCTTTATAATGTATATTTTTTCACAAATTCATCTGGCTCTAAAATGTTTAGCACTTATATTCAGCTATCTTAAATAGGCATTGGGTACTTAATCTTCAAATACAGCTAGCTGAATTTGTCATGTATTAAAATTGTTCCTTCAATTCAAATTAAGCGGGCAGTTCAGAGATTGGGCTGTGGTTAAAAATATAATAATCTTAATTCTTCAATCTTAGCTGAAGCTAATTGAACTCAATTAACCAGAGATAAAAATTATTTATGTGAGAACTGATTAAAACCCAATATACCATAAAGGCCGATTAATATATACTTTTTAAATTGTATATATGGGGAAAGAGAAACTGGAAACTTACGAATAGTTGCTAGTAGACCTCAAAGGCACCTAGCTGAATACATTATGTATTGAAAAATAAGTTTTTAAAACTTAAATGTACTCATCTTATTGAATACGTTGGAAAAAGAAAATGTTGAAATCAAATTAGAATTAATATGATAACGTAAGTCGATTCAGCTAGCTGAATGTGTATTATTTAAAGTTGAGTATACATACGAGTATATGTATAGGTTGCTGCTAAAAATGTTAAAAAATCCAGCAGACTGAACAGCATTTAAAACAGTAACGTTAACATAAACATCTTATTCAGCCAGCTAAATTTAATAAATAAACTAAAACAAGTTTAAAGGTTAATTAATAACTTTTCATTATCTTATAGACACTTTAATGACAATTCAGTAATAATTTCAAATTAAAATTTATAAGAGTTTCGATTTTATAATGCTTATGTTTAATTAAAAAGAAGGCTATACTAAAAATTTCCGTTTCCCACCTCGTATATATACTTTCACCAATGGAATTGCATTTACCCAGTCAAAACTGTTAAATAATTCATATCATAATATTTTATGCTTTGTAATATACTAAAGATATTAAAAACAAAAAATATTAACTAACAAAATAAACTTTGCAACTGATTGAAACAAATTGCTGCCGAAAATAAGAAAAGAATGTACCAAAAAAACGAAGTAAAACAAAGACCCTAAAACAACACACACAGCCAAACTCCTTAAAATATATGTAAATACTCCGAACAGAAAAGAGATAATTTAACACATAAAACGATAATAAATCAAAAATTTTTCTAACAAAACCTATACAATGACAGAAATACTCTTAACAAGTGTGTAGTACCCTAACGTTGTTTTTAAACCTATAAGTATGCTTTACTCGCTAACGTTAAACATTAGCTAACTTCATTATTGTTGTATAATTTAAGGGAATTAGAGGAAACGGGTGCTGAAAACAAAACATATAGCATATGTGAGAAAAAGGTAAACTTAAACAAACTACCAGACTGTGAAAAAATGTTTAACTCATAACAAAACGGGTTCAAAAACAGGCGAATATGTTTTAGGAAAAGGGGTCAATCAATGTAAAAGACTTTTTCAATTTAAACGAACAGTTTTCTGGAAGTATTCAAATGTCCATGGAAATAAATATTAACTCATTTTATTCGCCTTTAATATATTTCAAGAAAAAAAATATTACTTTGCATCAGAAATGGCTCATGGCAATTTTGAAATCTCTTAAAAATGGGCTACACATTTTTCATAACAACAAGACATTTTATGAGAGTACATGATATTATTTAAAGACTTGTGCTAAAGTACTCTATTTATCCTCTTATTGTATTCTCATATCCGTAAATGGCAGTGAATTAAAACACCACCCCTCTTGGGGTGTAAAAGTACGAGTATTAAATTTCTTAAATATATTCCATTCATCCATTCATCCAGCCATCCATCCATCCATTCATTCCATTCATTTTCATTTGGTTGTTTTCGACAGTTGGTTAGGGGTTATGGCAAATGTAGTTCCACAAGTTGGCAAAAGCCTTTAGTTGTATTTAAGTGCTTATAAATTGCCACTGTTGTTATTGCTGCAACAGAATCCAGCTGATGGTAGGATTATATAGGCGAGGAGTGTAGGCAAACAACAGTTCTGTTAAGCCATAAATAAAATCCTGAAAAATTAATTATTTGCTACACACCATGAACATCACTTACAGGTGTTCTTATTTCAACATTTATTATAAATCTAGCATTTTACCTTTATTTCTATATATAAGCCGTCTAGGTAATTTCTTTTTTGTTTTCCTATTTATTTGCTTTCATCTATTTTATATTTTTGAATTAGTGATATGGTTGTCTAGTTGCCTCCGTTTTATGGTGATGAAGTAGTTTATGGCTTGCTATGGATTTTAAATTTATTAGTTTCTATTTTAATCTATAAACCGTAAAATTCTTAGTTAAACAATAATCTTGAATCATTTTCATAAATCAAGAGAGAGTATGAAAATTTATTTCAATTGGCTTAATAAGAAATATTGCTTAAAACAAGAACGTATAAATCTATGACAGATGTTTCTTACTTTTTTGAAGTTTTGTGCATTTAGAGGGCAAAAAAGACGGAAATATAATTTTGGTACTTTTTTGCTCCACATTAATCTTTTATTTGTTGATTTATTTATTTACTAGTTTTCCATCACAATAAACTATCTGCATACCCAATTTATCGGTTAAAGAAAAAGTATCAAAATTTAAAAAGTACCAGTAGTACCAGTAATACCACATTTTGCTAATTTTTTCCGCCGAGAAAGTATACCTTATGTTAATGTAGACCATAAACTGTCTCTATACAAAGTTTCTTGACAAGAGAAAAAGTACCAAAAGTAATAATTTCCCCCGTTTTTTTTTTTCTTGTTTAAATGTTTGGCAAAACTGTTCATAAATTTGGATGAAATTCGGTAAAGCAATATAATATCATCTAGATTATTTAAATAAGGAGTACTTTTAAAGGAGTAAAAACGGAACAAATTAATACTTTTGGTACTTTTTTATATCTTATGAGAATTTTTCATACATTATTTGGTACTTTTTATTTTTGGTACTTTTTTTCTATTCAATTAATTTGTTATATAATAAATACATATTATGTACACAACGTTTATTACCTACATAGATGTACGTTAGATTTCAACTGTGATCTCACACCAGCCACGTAGTAATCAAATGTTGTATGCGCACCGCTCAAGAGAGCAATTTCTAAAATCAGCTAAAGAGCCACTCTTATATACTCGTATTTTTTTATTATCTCATTGTGGTGGGCTTTTGTTATCACAACTAAAATTACTGCAAAAACTTGCAAATGTATGTTGTCATTTTTATATTATTTATTATTTAATTTTATTTATTTTTATCTGATTTTATCAACTTTCTAGACATGAGTTCGTCATTAAGGGCATTAAAAGTTCTCTATTGAGAAAGTATAAAATTAGATCGTTATTTTTTTTTTTTTTTATTTAATTTTATTATGTAAAAAATATCCAAGGGACCTAAATAAGACACATTACAGTTCGATCGTACAGATCGAAGTAAAATTTTATACGTATTACTTAATTCGTAAATTGACAAAATATAATTTTTTATTTCAGCGATCAAGTGTCCACTGAACATTGATACTAAACTTGCATATATACAAACACACACACATATAAATTAAATTCATTTTGAAAACGAAAAACGCGAATGGGTCCCACTAATTATGGGAGACAATATTGTCTCATATTCTCAATTCTTCTGGTAGCTTTGGAAAACCGATTTCACGAACACACAAACGGAAATGCTAACATGACTCATGCAACTTCTCTATTTATAAGGATCCAGAATATTATATACATCAGAGATCGCGTATAAATCTATAAATACCCTTACCATTTTTGGTAATGGGTATAAAAATATACACACGAATTGATAACCTTCTTCTGCTTCTATTTTTTAAGTCATTTATAAATAAGATGGTATTTAATCTATTAAACAATTCTTAATAATTTTTATTATCATCTCACTTTATCGCATAGATAGATGAAATTTAGCAAGAGCTGGTATATCTATGAGTGTGTATGTGTGTGTGTTTTTGTATGCTATAGACATATACTGAATATTTTTATTAAATTTGGCACGTTTTGTTAGCTAATGTGCGTACTTTTTCTTTTAGTTTCAGATTATTATCAGTTTAGTTTTGCTTCTCAAAATGAAAGCAATTCAAGTATTTTATCTTGTTCTACAAAGTGGTTTGCTGCAAACTATTCCTTATGTACACTGTGACACAAATTG
Source organism: Lypha dubia (assembly GCA_947311025.1). Taxonomy (NCBI): domain Eukaryota; kingdom Metazoa; phylum Arthropoda; class Insecta; order Diptera; family Tachinidae; genus Lypha; species Lypha dubia. Next base: position 6,680,505 of record OX371263.1, read on the forward strand.
TTTCAAGTTAAACGATCCTAACGATGCATATAACATTTCTATGAAAGTAAACGAAGCAATTAAAGTATTGGATGCTAAAGTTAGAGAACTGTTTCATCTTGAGGAGATACTGGCAGTATATAATAAACCTGGCGAGGAATATCATAAATATAGAAAAGCTGCGATTCATGTACCCATCGATATACATGACAGGTTAATAACTTTAGTAACTTGCCGCATGATTTGTTTAATCAAAATAACCCAGTTACCAGCTGCCGTATTCAAGCTATAACACAAAGAACATCACGTTTACAACTGCTGACTATCGTAAGAACTTTGTTAATGATTTTTTTTCTTTTTGCTGAAAGTACTTTTTAGTCAAACTTTATTAAAAGTACTTTTTATGAATGAAAAGTAATAAACGTAAATTTTCCTTTAATATTTTAAAAATGAGCCTCTTTAGTTGCCTTAAATGTCTTAAAATTATCGTAAAGGCAAGCTAAATTTTTATGTTCCTTAAACCAAATTACCGAAAAAGGATCTTAAATTTTACGTACATACATACAAATATATACATGTATGTACTATTTAATATGTATTAATGTACTTATTTTATTTCTATAAAGCTCACAATTTTCCAAGTATTTTAATTTTTATAATCCAATTAATTGGGAATTTAATTTCAGGTGTGTGTTTGTTTTTTATGATGTTTCTTTAGAAGTTGTTTTTTTATATATAATTTTTATAATACAATTTTCTGAGCAATAAACTTAATATGAGATTTTTGTATATGTACAAAGTACATATGTACATACTCGTACATATATATTTTTGTAGCGTTATATTTAAAAATAAAAAGTTACTTTTTTATTTATATTTTTTATTTGTTTCATTGTTTTAGAACCTTTTGAAGAACCAAAAAATATTGTGCAGAAAACTTTAACGAAAAGCATACGTCAGTTGGAAAAATATAAATAAATAAATAAATACATTTATGTTCCGGTGTGTGTGTAAGCATTTCTGTGAACTTTTGACAAACCACATAAGTCTATTTTAAAAATTTTCTGGTGAGCAAAAATACAATAATAATAAAAAAAACAATAATTCCAAATTATTTAGGAATTTTTTGCAAATTTTAATTTATTAAAAAAAAATTGTGCTGAATTCATTTTGTACAAGAAAAAAATTTCTTTATAAAATATGTGATTTTGTCATGCGAACTTTTATTGAGTTAAACTTTTCTCTAGATAAGAGATTTTGTCAAGAACAGAAACAAATTCTTATCTTTTATGTGTCCTTATGATGATTCTTTTCCACACTTAGCTTTTAGTAAAGGCATTGCTTTCGAAATATGTTATTTTGTGACAGGTATATTAGAAAAACACAGAGTATTAATATTAAAAAAGATGTTTTGTCACAACGGAGTTACATATATTTTTAGAATTTTTTTATTATTTTTCAAAATAAATAAGAAAAGTTGTTTTGTCAAATGCCAACAAGTGAAATCTGGAGTTAAGTTAATTTTTCGTATGTAATATTTCATGCCGCTTAGACCGAAAGAAGCGTCTCTAAAAGTTATCGAGATGATAAAACAACTTGCGAATTTTCATAACTCGACTTAACTGCTTTTGTCGGTAGATATGAGTACTTAGTATGGGTGCTAGTGTGTATGATTTAAAAATGTAAATTTATGAAATTTTAGTGGCAAACAAATTTATTGCAATGGTTTGACTCTGTGGTATTAAGAAATCGCCCTGCAAACTCAGTGCATTTAAGCAAATCGTCGTAATTTTATTTTGAAACACTTTGGAAAATATACATAAATTTCTCTATCAGATATTTTTATAACACATACACACTTTTTTCTTATCTAATACACATAGGCATCAAGCACGTGAATCGTCCCGCTAGGAAATTTGCGGCAGAGGCCGTAAATTTTATCGTTAAGGTCATATAAATTAAATCGATTTTCACATCATGTTTCATAGTTTGATCTGTAGGGATATTGTCATTTACTTCTCAATTCAATTAAAATTTATACAAAGAAGAATGTTGTTGTTCTTCTTCTTTTTTTTTATTAATTTTTGTCCTTAACTGTACAAGTACATCGGAAAAAAATTTCACAAAAATTTTTTTTATTGCAATCTCAACAAAAATAAAATAAAACAGGTGAAAATGTTGTTACGAAAATCCCACCTTCGTTTTTGTATTTCCTTGAATTCCGAAAAGAAGCAGCAAGAAAAACAACAACTGAGAAAAAAAGCTAACAGCAGAAAAAACAAGTTTGTTTGTTTTTGTGTTTGGTTAAAGGTTTTATATGATGGAACATAATCTCATAATAATAAATTCCTTCCGTGCAATTTCAGATAAAAAAAAAAACAACCCATACACACACGTATACATTCATACTCACACTTACATTGTAGGCAAGCGCGGAAATGTTCATTTAAAGTTGGTATTAAAAGATTTTTCTCTCCTTCCGTAACATACACACACACACACAAACCCAAACAAACACATACCTTTTCTAGTACACTTCCTAGGGAATTTATCATTGATGTGGCTGTAAACATTTTTACATTCCGTTTGTCTTCAACATTTAAAAAGTACGATATGCTTGTTATTGTTTGGCGGGAGGATGAAACTTTTATTTCTTTTTATTTATTTCCATGTACATTTGCCTGTGAGAAAGCCAACGAACGGGACGAACCCTTACAATTCTAAAACTCAATTGCGTTCAAAAATGTTTAGAGAAAATAAAATACAAAGAAAAAAATAACATACGAGTACATTTACTTACATACGAGTATAAATATATTTATATAAAAGTGAGCATCTTAACGACAAAAAATTCAAAATTTCAACGTATTACCAGCGAAAAATGTAAAATGCGTAAACGGAAAACTACAATATGTAACAGATACATATTTTTCTGCTTGCACAGGAAAATTATACAGAAATATTTAGCATATTTCAACGGAATTAATATGTTAAGATGGAAAGAAAAGTAAAGTATGTCATGTTGCTTTAAAAAAAAAAACAACTGTTTATATTCGACATCTTTATCAAAAAGGTTAGAGTTCATTAAAAGGAGGAAAAAACCTTCCAACTTATTACAAACTTTTAAAAACATTAAGACTTGTTATATAAATAAAATAAAAAAGTTTTCAAATATGTATGTATAGCATAATATAACAGCTTTATTAAATTATCATCATGATATATTACTTCTTTTATTGTTCGAAAAATATTCATTTTAGCTATTGAAAATAAAACAGGTTGTTTTCCAACAATATAACAGTTTAATAATGATTCTATATGCTTGAAATTTTGTAGTGGAATGAAAATTAACATAAACTTTATAAAATGGATATTGGAACAATTAATTTATTAGCAGAACACTTTAAAAAGTTAATAACGGTTTCAACGAAAGTGTTATACTGGCTAATTAATTAATTTTCCAATTGTTTTATTAACGTAAATTTTTTTAAATGTTTAAATAGCATTATAAAAGCTAGGAAATAAATATATATGTATATAAAAATTAATCTGTGTTTAAATATATGTTTGTCTGTTTGTATGCTTGTTTGTATGCGTGTTTGAATTTTCCTTTCCAAACGGTAAAACCAATCGTCTTGAAATTTTGGAACCGTATTAATGTTGACCCGGAAATTCAAATCAGATTTATTTTTTTTTTAATGGTAGGGGGAGGGGTACTTCCTATATTAAGAAAACATTATTGTTCACATACGTATCTTCGCAACTAAAGCAATAAATGTCTTGAAAATAGATGCAGGTAATTTTTAAAGCAAAATACCATATCCAGACAAATCTTGACGTGGGGAAAGGGTATTCCCAAATAAAAATAAATCATTAATATTTATATACATCTGCACAAATAGAGCAATGAATGTCTTGACATTGATGTAGGTCACTTCTAGAACAAAATGCAACCTCCAGCGAAGTCTTTAGCTGATTAGACGTACATATGTATAATACTACATTTAATTCGGTTTATTATAAGCTATAGTACTTGTTTGATCAAACATCCAAAATGAAAATCTATACCGAAATTTGTTAGTTACATAATTTATATCAACTTAAAAATTAAACTAAAAGTTTGAAAGATATTTAATAATAGATATTAAAATGTGTTTAAGTACATTATCTTACTAAACTGCAATAGCATTCAGGTAATGCAATGAGTTACTATTTTTGGAATTCAATAAGAAAGCCAGTGGAAACGTTGAAGAAAACAAAATTTACAACTCGTCTATTGCTCTGATACTGGCTACTTAGCGCTCGCTCATAGTGGTTGCTGGTTACTAACTCAACCAAGTTGAGTTGAAATTGAAACAACTCATCTTTAAAACAACTTAACTCATTTTAGGTATTATGAATTATAACTCATTCTGGTTGAAGTTGTATTGATGTTGCCAGCCTCAAAAGTAACGATTTGACATTTGATAAAGCAGTTTAGGTATTTCTTGAGGCAAAAATTAATAAAAAATTGGTTTCTTGTTAAAGTGTGCTGTTTGTTTTGTTTAATAAATAATAAAATTGCACTAAGTGAAAAAATTGATATCTCTTATACTTATTTGACTCTGAGAAAGAGTTGATGCTAACATTTATGAGTTGCACAAACGAAAAAGTCTTCGTGATCACTCCAATCCTTTGGAACTTCCCGATGCTATGTAAGAAAAGGTTTAAGTTATAATTGAATGGTTTTTTAATATATAGATAAATGTTTTCAGATTTTAAAGTTTCTTTCGTTTAAATAAAGAAAAATGTTGCTTTCTGTTTAATGAGATGAAGGAACATTTCCAGAAGCCTGTGCGAGGTACCGCTATACCTCATATGTATACTAAAACTATGTGCAACTCTTAGGTTCCTTGCTGACGGCAGTTGTCAAAAAAGCTGTGGAAATAATTTTAACGTTGGACTGGTACAGACTACAATATGAGTAGTGATTAAAGAAGTATTAAATATCTTCGAGCAATATGTTTGTGCAAACTGGAGAATACCATAAATGATTGGAGAAGAGCAAAACGTTCTGTTGTCTCGTTGTAACACCTTTTTTTTTCTATAAATAACTTATCAATCGTTAATAAATTCATGTATTTCATTAAAAAAAAAAACTTGACTTACCTCCTCTCCATTTTATTTCCTTATGATTTTTTTAAACAACTGCTACTGAGCAGTTGTAATTTCTTTGCATTTTTGTCAACCTCACAAACACTGTGTTGTAATCGATAATACCACAAAAACTGTAATACGAAATAATTTCAACTTTTACATTTTTGACAGGTTGAGTTGTAATCGATAATACTCATTTGAAAAATTTCAACTGAATTACAGTTGAGTTGTAAACAGTAATAGGGACAATACCTTCCATTCTTCCATGAAATGTTACTACTGAGCTACGGAATTACAATACTTAACTTTTAAAGAGTGTTAAAAAATTAATAAATCTACGAATATTAAGTAAACATGGATTGGTCCGATAAATTTTTTTTTCTATAATCGGGGGGAAATTCGCTCCCCCTCAAAACTTGATTTTCGAATAACTCCTGTATTTATAGAGCGATTTGCATTTTAATTTTTTTTTTTTTGCACAAGTTTGCTTGCAGTTTCGAGGCAAATTTTCCCCTTTAAAAAAAAATTTGTTATCCAATACATAATTTCTTAATTTTTTTACTGATTTTCAAAATTCCTACTAGTGTGCTTAAATTTGGGTAACATAATTTAATTTTTTATCTAGGGGCATTTTGGGAGCAGGGAACATCCTTGATGAACCCTCCAAATTATTGACCGACTTAAAAATTTATTTCATTGTTGCAAGGGTTTTCTTACAGTTCGGTCTTATAATTTTTTTTTATCGGGGAGAAAAATTGTCCTCCAGAAATATTGATCGCATAGAAATGTAAGTGGCCCCCTGAAATATTATTTGCTGTTTAGCAGAATTATTAAATTACTGTAACATCATTTACTTTTTGTTAATATTTACTTTTGTTATCTGTGAAACTTACCACTTCTTTGATGGAAAATCTTATGTAAGAAAAGTGAAATATTCAGTTCAAGATGAGAGAACCAAGACTGTTAAAGAAACATCAGGGTTGTACATCGCTGCCTATTGAGCTTGATTTATTATCTTATTTTTAATTATGTATTGGAGTTTGTTTTTAATTTAGGTTAAATGTTTAGAGTTTTATTTTAATTTGTTTGAGTTTGTTTTATATTTTTATTGTGGTATGGCAAATTATTCAAGCATGTATGTGAGTATGTATGTAAATATATGACAAATACATAATCAAATAAAAAAATATTTACATACAGAAACCAACACGTATGTGAGAATAATAGCAAAAACAATTTGAACTTAACAGATAAATAAAGGCAGGCAAAACAAAACACTTCAGGGATGGAAATCATTTTGTAATTGTAGTTTTTTTATGCAACTTGAACAGCTTAGTACTTTCGCGCAAACAAAAGCAAAAACCGATATGGTAAATGTTGTACAATGTACTTCAAAAAGCATTACAAAAAGTCATGACTTTTTTCGTGATGATTCTTTTTTGCTGAAATTGCTTGTTTGAGGTTTTATACATAATTAGCGAATAAAATAAATTGACGGAAAGGACAGTGATCAAAATGTTATGTCGCCAATATGGGAAAATACTGGTCCGAATGTCTTTTCAATATCAAAAGAAATATATTGCGTGACCACACTTTTGACAAGATAACGTAAATTCGATTTTTAAAATTTTGAGTTAAGAATATTAAAAAGCAGCAGCAAAACTTTTTTTAAAACCTTATATAGAAAAATTGGAATTCATATTTAATTTTATTGTTTAAATATCTGAAATTGTAAGGCACGTTCTGAGAATCACAAAATTCATATCACTTGCGATTTAATTTTCAGAACATGCCTGTATGCAGATATTGATCAGACGCAAGTTTTGGTAAAACTATCTAAGTTTGACTAAAGAGTTTTTGTTAAAAAGTGGTCTTATTAAAATCAACAAACCTTCTCTGCTTCATAGTTTCAACGGTAGATAATAAGAAAAAAAAGCGTATATATTTGTTAGCAATTTTTCACACCGTTTTTCGCTTTTCTTTTAAAGAATTTACAATATACATCTGTCATGGTCTAAAACAGTGTCGACCACAAAGAGAGGAAGAGAGAATCTAGGTAGTAGCAGTGTTAATGAGTATGTATTAGTGAAAAATACAGTGAACAAAATGCATGAACATAACACAATACCGAAATTGAATTGGTTTCTGATTGTTTTGTGTGAATAAAAATAAAGTGCGTTGTTGAAAATATTCCCTGTGTAACTGATAAAAACAAATTAAAGAGAAATATCAAAAGGCAATGCGTCATAAATCTGCTTGTGCAAAAGCAAATGAATGAAATTGTTGTTTATTTTTTACATTTTGGTGGGAAGTTTTATTTTCATTCGGCTGTGTTCGGTTGTATACATATATGAAGCCGAATGATGTTCGGAACATAGGTGTACGTTTGAGCAACACCGGTCTAAAAAGCACATGTTACTGCCATGTTTCCTACAATAGCTCTTTTCTAGGCAAACACCATTTTCCATCCCTGACATATATATTCCTCCTTCCTTTAAAACACAAAAAACAACAGCACTCATACGCCCAGAGGCACACGTATAAATAATTTGTCTTTGCATTTTCAATTAAAAAAGAAAAAAACAATAACAATGGCTCTTAAAATATGTATGCGAGTGTATGAGTGTTTAGAGGTGAGTAACTGTTAAGCTGCTACGCCATATTTCTTTCTCTGGCGCATCCTTTTTTAAAATAAATTTTATTAACAAATAAAAATATTATACTCAAGTAGCATTTTCTTATGGCGGCGTTATATTTGTTGTTGCTGGTGTTTTTATAACACGACAGTGAGCCAGGAGAAGTGTAAGAAATTATTCTTTAAGACATAATAAATCATGCACCATTATTTAGCTTGTTTATTTTTAATAATAAATGAATTTAAAAAGATTTGCATAAAATTATCATAAATATTCGCTAACACATGCACACATACAAGTATTTACAGGCATGCATGTATGCTTTATGTATGTACTCGTATGTATGTATGTATATGCATTTAGCAGAAGCAATGAAAATAAAGCAGTAGAGTTCATTGAAGTGTGTGTAGAAGTAAAGGAATACTTGAAACACATTTTAAAAAGCAAAAAAAATCAATTTTCAAATATGTATTCAATATTGAATACTGAATACTTAAATCAAATTAAAACGTTAAGTATGTATTGAAATTTCATTAAACGTAAATTTTAAGATGATTTTAAATAAATTAACGAATAAATGAAATGAACTTCTAGCCATATGGAAACTTATTTTTTTAAACGAAATGGCTAGTTTGATAAAAAAAAGTCTAAAGGGAGGGGGAATCGACAAATTGAAAGAATTAGTCCAAAACAAGGGTTTACATTTCCCAAAAATATGCATCCGATCTAATACAAACATGCAGAAATGATTAGATCCAAAATGAGTGATGATGTGTCTGTTTGTATTTATGTCTGTCAAAAAAATCTAACCTGATTAAATTATTTATTTTTAAAGTAGAGCTTTTGAAATTCATATACAGAAAAGTATTTAAGTTTAATGTTCTATTTATAGTCAGCGAAACGAGTTGGCACTAAAATTTTTTTTGTAAATAAATGTTTATGGTATTTTCGTCTCAAGTTTTTTATGCGTTTTTCACAGTCTGTAAAATTCGTTGACATAGAAATTTAATGATGCATTAAACTTGGTCTTTTATTTAAGAGGAAATTAAACTTATTTTTCCATTTTAAAACATTAACGTTAATATTTTAAATGAAAATAAAATGGTGAAAATAATTCTGGGGTCTATCGAATTATAGAAACGATACAGTTTGAAACTCTGGCTCTTAAAGTCATATAAAATTGTCTGATTATTCTTAAGAATTATACTTTTTCAAAACGATACCTTTTCAAAGAAGTTAAGTGGTACATTTCTTGGAAGGTACTTAAAGGATTTTTGTTTAAAATAGTTTTAAAAAAATGATTTTTTTCTAAAAATAACGAAATTGCTTAAATTTGTTTTAAAGGAATTTTTTTTAAAAGGCTATTTTTGTTAAAAAAGGTATTTTCGTTAAAAAAAAACGTTCGCACTGCCAAATATGAGATGAGTGCTGTAAAGTAAGGACTAAAAATGGAACTGTGTGACAGATTTTTTATGTCAAATCGTGCGATTTGTAAAACTTTATGAAAATGTTCATAAAATGATAGTTTTCATGCGATCAGAGGAGTATTTATTGTCAACCAGCTGAGAATTTTAACTTTGTTTTTAATCGTATGTATTTTTTATATTGAAACGACTTTTTCAAGTCGGTCAGATTTTTGTAAGATTTTCCTGTGAATGAATCTTACGATTTTGGAGGATAAATGAAACACAGCCTTAATTCGATTTAAGTTTGTATTGTAAAATGCAACCTTGTTTTCGGTGTAATAAATTCAGTGCTTCCATGTTAAAATGCAGCCGGAAGCAGTTTATAACGTTTATACCAGTTAATAAGAATATATACTACATACTTGTATACATACAATAACATGTGTTGTGCAGTTTGTCAAATAAGTGGTGTAAGAAGTAAAACGATTGCAGTTATTTGTACGGGAGATTTATTTTAATTTGAACAAATTTATTATATACCCTGTATATTAAATCCCGACTTTAATAAACTTGTAGTGTTAATGGTTTTAATCTTAATCTCGGGATTTAACATTCAGTGTAAAAACACTACTACGTTCCACAGTTTTATGCATAACGTAAAGAAAAGCAACAGTTTATTATAATAAAAACGTGTATAATTCAAAAAGGCAAATATTTGTCAAATGTGAACGCACCTCAACACAAAAACACCTGAGAAATGAAAGTGCTAGGGATTGAGGTAATAATCATGTTCATGGTCATGTTCAAAATATTTCCACTATAATGTACACCACAGTGCCATCTTTCATTGGTTACCAGAACGTTCAGCAAATTAAAGCAATTAATGAAATGCCTACTAGAAAATTAATGCGTCTACTTAACACCAGAGGCGATGCAACACTGCATCGGTGCAACACAATGCATTAAGCTTTCTACATACCGTATCCCTTCCCCTAAGTTTTAGAACAATGCTTTGCACAAGTATGGGTCAACAAAATTATAAACTATATAAAAGAAAAATGTATGTGTTTATGTATCGAAGAAACGAAATATAATTGATTATTAAATTAATTATATTTCGAAATATTGGAAATGCTTTTACCATGTATAGAAGTTAAAGAAATATAATTAAGTTAAAATATATATTTAGCATATGTTAATGCATATAAGAAGATTAGAAAGAATTTGTGAAAAATATTCGCACATGATTCACATGATTCATTGTTATAATTGCGGAATTCATTGAAAGTAGTTTTAATTTTTGATTAACTGTATTAATTTGAAATTTTTTCTGGAATAATTTTTTTCTGAGTAACTGCGAAAAGTCGTTTGGGGAAAATCTAAATTTGTAAAAAAAAAATTTGCTAAATAAAATCGTAATATGACTTTATCACCATCAATATGAAATAAATAAATACCATAAAGAAATACGTATTGCCCACCAAAAGTAGAGGATCTAATACATATAATTTATTTTTTTCTATACGAAATTTATGAAAGTAAAATAATCACAGCTTTTTATAATGAAGTACTTAACTTTCATTCAGATTTGGGTTAAATTAAAATTGTTTTGGCACAACTTTGGTCTACTTGTATTTGAATTTGTTTTTGTTTATGTGTGTAGTGTATTTCTCATTCATTAAAATTTAAATTATGTTTATTTTAATGGCGAAAAATATATATTTTGTGCTGAATTGCATTAACTTGAATAAATTTTTATATATAATAATGTAAAGAATATATTTGCATTTGTAATAAGCCAACACTCTGTTGTTGTTCATTTAATATTTTTTATAAAATTTTTTTTTTTATATTTTATTCCATAAAATAAGTACAAACCACAAAAGGACCACACAACCACTTGACAAACATGTTGAGTATAAAATAACAACTGGCTCAAAAATAAGTTTATAGTGTGCTAACATACATACATTCATAATATTTGTGAATGTAAATGTAAATGGTGTAGTCACTAACTTGGCATTCGTACACCTGATCGCCTGGACATACATATGTACATACATTAATACATTTATTTATAAATCCACTGTATTTAAATTCCCACTACCACACGGTATTTGTTTAATGTATTTAACTTAAGCTTAACTCTTTTCTGTTACAATATTATTTAATACTCGTACATATGTATAAGTTTTTACATGATTTTTGTATACTTTCTGAGTAAAAAAGTTGTGCGTCAAAGTAATAGGGTGAATTTTGTTTAAAGTGATGGATAAGTCTTAATATATGTTAATACATAATTATTGACAACACTTTTGATTTGAGTAATATGGAGAAAAAAAGTTCCACTTGCGTTATTTAAAATGTGTCAGTTTATCTTTCTAAATATTTTTAACTGTAAATAAACTTCTTTTTCAACTTGTCTACACCTTCATCACCTTGCAGCCCCTGCTAAGGACATTTAAATGACTTGAGTAAAAGCAAAAACTGAAAATATAGCAAAACTCACCTCTACTTATGCAGTGCATTGTGCCCTAACTAGAAAAATTGGTTTTGGGAAGGAGAATAGAGGGAGTAGTGTTTGTACACATTCGATGTGAACTTTACCATACTGAAGGGGACTGGAAAGACCTCTGCGAGAGGTTTATTTCATATACGAACGGTTCGGCTAAAGTACAAATTTTCTCTTCAATTTGTTGTTGTTGTTTTAACAGCTCGGATGCTGTTGCTGGCGGGAGTTCTTTCCTGTGGAAAAAACTTCCGTCTGATACAGCTGTCGCTGAGTTGACAATCCTTGGCCGAATTGAAATCGGGTCGTTCCGGAGCGAAGATCCGATTGTCGTGGGAACGTCTGTAATTTGTAGTGCGTTTCACTGGCATATCGACCAAAAATTAACGATCTCTTACTGAAGAGCGTGTTGTATGTAAAAAATTTCGGGTTTCGGGAACAAGTTTCGTTGTTTTAACAATAGAACAGTGACACAAACCCTACTGGCCTGTTACTAAATGAATAAGAATGTCATCTGAAAAAGCGTAGATAGGTTTGGAAGATTGTCATAGAAGGCTAAGAAAAAACAAAAAGGTAGAAGAAAGGACGGAGCGGTAACCCTAAATTAATCTTGAACTCGTTTCATAAGATCCCATCTATAACAACGCATATAGTACGATCTCTGAAAAAACTCGATAAAGCTATCACCGACACCAAAAACAAAAAGATTCGACAAAAGGGGCTTTTATGCAACACTCTATAAAGTGCCTTGGAAATCCACCGCTTTACTTTCGCCAATGTGATGTATGTGATATGGAGGGATACCACATTTCAGAAAGGAAGGTCAATAAATCCCCCGTACAGTGTCCTCTTACAGAAACCCTACTGTCGGTCGCTGAGTAAAATGTTGGACGATAAATGTTTTGCAAGATGGAAATTCTTTCCATCACTTTGGAAAGGGCAGAACAAATTGCAATTGGGCGGTAATGTTCTGGATTGTTTGCCTCCCCTTTTTTAGTAATTGGCTTTACACTGGCAACCTTCCAAAAATTTTTAAAGAATGACACAAAGTGCCGAAGAGGCGTACCAATAGACGTGCTAGCGTAGAAGAGCACTGTTTCAATGCCAGTGCTGAGCTCCGCTAAGACCTACAAATATACAAATAAGTGTTAAAACATTTTATTGTATTATTTACAACAAATAATACTTTTATATTTGTATTAATTAATTTTAGCATTCAACAAGGCAATGCCATTACATTTATGTAAATAAATTGTAAGTGCAAAAATAGTTTTATTGTTAAACACTGAAGCGATACATTAAGTACAGAGTAGAATATATTTTTCTCTCTTCACTTTACTTAAACCATCACCCACCAACTGTCATTATTCATTTGAATAATTCCTATAAAAAGAGTTTCAACAAGCTCAACTCAAACAAAACAAAAAGACACCCAACAACAACAAGAGTATTAATTTACTACTTTAAAAACAAGAACAACAACAACAATAGCACCAATAAAATTACAGCATTAAAAAACTAGTAAAACTTTTAATTTCTCAAATAAAACTATTTTTACAAATAATTATAAAAGTTAAACTTTTATTTATATTTTGCCTTTTTCGTTCGTTTGCTTTTCACTCCACAAATCAAACAAAGCCTGGCAATGGAGTGGCAAGGCTGTTTATTCTTAAGTGTCACTATTGCATGGTTGGGTGGGTGGGCGGCTAAATAGTATATATATGTGTGTGTGAGCTTGTATACGGCTGCTAAAGGCAGTAGAAATTGTGGGCGGTTGCCATGTTGAATTAGTATGCAAATAATTATTTGCACTTTTTAGCTTATTCTTTAATGCACTTTTGTTGTTGTTGCTATTATTGTTATTGCAATTCTGTGTTATTTTCGTTTTTTGCTGTTAGTGTCATTTGATATTCGCTTTTATGTTGCTTAGCTTTAACTAAATTTGCACAAGTATTCTGATTTAAGTTTTACTCTTGCCCAGGCAAAATATCTTGAAGGCATTTTTAGCATGAAATGGATATTGGAAAAAAACACTGGCAACAAACAGAAAAATATTCGAAACAACTTACTGGAAGTACAAAAGCCAATTTAAAGTTGGAAAAAAGTAATTTACCAGTATTAAGCCAGAGAGGTAGAAATTAGTTAAAGGTTAGAAATGGTTTAACATTTCAAAATAATATTGCGAGAAAAGTAAATATGTATTAATTAATGTATAGCGAGCATCGGTTGTTTGCTCAGTTCTCGATACTTTTAGAAAATTACACCAAACTTACTAGTGTTACATAGTGGGGTAATTATGGGAGAACTGATGCGATCACAAATCTTTATCCTTTACAACTGGCAACCTCATCCATTTTTCTTTCTGAATTTAGTACTGCTTAAAAGTTTCGTTATCTGATGATTAAAAGAAAAATCAAAATTTTTTGGCGATCAATAACATTGCAAAATAATATCTGGATCTTGTTGACTAGAAGATCTCCAAACATAAGATTAAAATAAAACATTTATGTTTTTAAATAAAAACAGTCATGAACATATGAAAAATAAGACATTCTTATGGGTAACGAATTTCACAAAAAAAACAGACAGTATAGTTATTCATGGCAAACCAATAAACTTAAGACAAAAAAATGCATTTCGTTGGTGGAAACAAAACAGCACACTGTCAAAATTTATTTTCTGTGTGACACACACATTCATAACGCATTTCAAGTTTACTAACAGATGCTTAGTTTAAACAATAGTCAGGTGTGCTGTATATACGGTGACCATATTTTTCGACAAAAAAAGGACACTCAAAACTAAATGAAAATTATTGGTATTAACTAAATTACATAGATATATTTTATATCAATAAAGTAAAAATATAATTCAAACAATGTAATATTAGTGACTAGTACAAGTAGTTACATATGTATGTATGTACTTATTTTAATGTTTAAAACAGAAATTAAATATGCCTAGAAGTTCACACGTCGTTCAAACAAAAAGTTAATTAATTAATCAAAATTAACAAAGAAATTAAATTTAGCCAATAATACAAAAATAACAAAATTCAATAAATAAAAATAACTAAAAACAATAGTTTAGGGATTATCTATTATTGATATTTTTCTGAAGAATGCATTTTTTTATTATATCAATGTTATTTGATAAAAACAATTTAAATTCTTCACAGTCCATTTAAAAGCCGACAGAAAATTTTATACATTGAACATACAGTTTTCAGTGTTGCCAGGCAATTCCTGTCTTGGGTGGTTATAAATTTATATTGTATTGATCTTAAAAATTTCGGTATTTTGAGAAAATTAAACTTTTAATTTTGGAAACTAAAAAGAACATTAGCCATCAAAAAGAAAGGACAAAAAAGGGCAATTCAAATAAAAAAAAGACAACTTATTTTGTTTAAATTTTAAAGGACGCTGTGTCAAAAAGAGGACTGTCCTTTTTAAAAAAGGACGGATGGTCACCGTAACTACATATATACATACCTTAGCTAATAGAAATGTAATTTTCATTGACCGTTCACAATAAAGTAAAGCTCTGCTGATCACATCCAGATTTTCTCACACGCCGCTCTCCTTTAAAACATAGCAACAAAGTAACGAAAAATAACTTATATCTTTACAAAATTCATATTCCAACTGAATGGTGGATTTATTTGAGCTTAATATTTTTCCCCGTTTCTTAGCTTATAATTTTAATATGTTGACTTGCAGCTGAATGAAAAATTAAGCATTGAGGCAACAAAAAACTAAGCATAAAGAGTTCAAATGCTATTTAATAGCAAATAATGTAAAGCTGTGGATAAAAGAATTTAAGACGATTTGCTAAATAAACAAAAATATAGCAAAAAATAAAAAGAAGAAAGACAAACAAAACTTTTCAAAGTATTTTAATGTATAAGAAAATGAAAGAATTAATGTTAGCAAACGAGTACATAAATAAGTCAAATAGTATGCGTACATATTGCAAAAATAAGGATTAAAATTGAAAAAAAAAACTATGGTGCATTCAGGAGTTTTTGGGGGTGGAGAGAGAGAACGGAAGAAAGCCACTACATTCAAAAGAAACTCGAAATTAAAGGCAGTTTTTTATGAATAATTATTATACGCTCACACAGAAAGCGAGGGTTTTAATTTTTCTTTCTATTGCATGTTCTGTATTTATAGAAATTAAAACTATTTTCTATTGCAATTTTAATTTAATGACTTTGACGTCTTTTGTTGTTTATATGATTTGTTAAGTCTGCAAAACGCACTGACATAGAAATTTAATGATGCACTAAACTAAACCTTTTATTTATGCTTATTTTCTTCTTCTATTAATTTATTAATTTTATATTCAAACCATACTTAGACTTTGATTAAGAACGCATAAAAATAACAACAATTTTAATAGATTGATATGACAATGCCAGTCCTATATTTAACTCAAGTGTGATGCCAGCTGCGATTTTTTTTAAGGGACGCCACATATTATTTAAACAGTGATGAGGGAATTTCGTACTAACCAGAATTGTTTTAATATGTAGAATAAAAAATGAATTAAAAATTAATTCTCATATTCTATTTCTCTTGAAAACTGGTTAAATAGTTAATAGTCTTTTCAATTAGTATCCACTTTACGAAAATTGTAAAGATGGACAATTGAACGCTGATGAGAGGTGTAGCGGCCTTGAAATCAGTACTGATACGTTCTGCTAAAAACTGATTCGATATAAATAATAATATTTTTCAACATAAAAAAAACTCTTAGTAATTTTGAATTTTCATTAATTCAATAAAACTGAACTTGAGCCTGATAATATTACTTTTCATATGTAAATCAATATAAGTTCAAATAATAATTAAAAATAATAATAATATTAAATTAAAATGGATATAAGTATATACTTAAGTATATTGGGATTTAAGCATGCTTTGTAAT
This sequence comes from Lypha dubia, assembly GCA_947311025.1. Classification (NCBI taxonomy): domain Eukaryota; kingdom Metazoa; phylum Arthropoda; class Insecta; order Diptera; family Tachinidae; genus Lypha; species Lypha dubia. The sequence continues at coordinate 6,697,100 of OX371263.1, forward strand.
CTTGTGTTTGCTAGAATTATTAGCATGACATATATATCTTTGTCACATTCGCACACTAATTCACCAAGATGTTGCAGACCGTCTTTAATATTTATCTTGCTTTTGAGCACACAAGAAAATCTAAGTTTATTCAAACAATTAAACCCTAATTGTGTCAAATTTTATATTTAACTATAGTCAGACTTATGCAAATACATTAGCAAAAAAACTCATAGCAAACAATGAAATAACCCTTCACTCCACTTAAGCCACAAAAAAATAACACAAGAAAATCACAGCAAATAACCCAAAAGAAAAACGGAAAACCGGAAAAAACTAAAATTACAATGAACAAAGATTCACAGTTTGTAAAACCAAAAAGTTTTAATTAAAAATCTACAAGATTTCCAGTAAGAAATTATATATATCCCTTTTCTTTGGCTTCAAACAAGAACAACAAGTAAAAAAATCTATTAGGAAATATTTATTTAAAGCACTTCATTAAAAAGTATACGAGTGAGTATATCAACCCCACAAGTAAAATATATTTTTTCTTTCTGTTTTTTGTAACTACAAAAACATAAAATCTGTGCAAGAAATGCGTGTAAAGTTACTAACTAAAGACTTGAATTTTTTTATTTTATTTTTTTCCAAAGAAAAAATGCTAAATACTTTGAAAACATTTATGAGTCTTTTATACTCTTCTTGAAAGTTTTAAGAAATGAAATATGAAAAAGTGTAGAACAAAATCTTTTTATTTTCGACACAAGTAATTTGTTTCTGAATTCGTATTAGAGAAAATAAACTTTTGTTAAAGTGCTTTCACCAACATAACAAGCTTAGAGCATAAAAGAAACACACAAGATATAAACTGCACATTTGCTGATGAATTAAGAAAACTTAAATCTCTATATACATACCAATATGCAAGTGAAGATACACATACATATGTATCTCAAAAAACAATTTTTTTCAGTTACTGACGAAAAGGAGTTTCTCAATAGCTTCTTTATTTGTAAACAAATTTTTCTTAAACATATCTCTATCTAAACCCAAGTTGCCACCACTTACATGCTCCAGCCGTCCATATAAATGCTATTTGGCAGGGTTGAGTTTTTTTGAGATATGACTACGTTGAAATAAAGGAGCGATATGTATATATTGTTATCGTTGCTTCTACCATTTTGCAAAATATGGCAAAATAAATATATATTAAAATTTAAATATTTGAGTAAAACATATATATTTCTACCCAAGAATTATTTGCATTCCAGAAATATTTACAAAATATATTTAAAAAAAGTATTTATAAAATATATGATTATATGTTGCAAACTCACAATATATAATTTTTTTGTGCTCTTTTTAATTCATTTTAAGGTCTTTTTAGTGAATATTTTTACATATTTCAAGCTTCGCCGCGTATTTAGGGCAAATATTTTTTAGCTGTTGTGGCATACTTGGGGGTTTCTTCTGCATATTTTAATAATTTTTAATCTTTAATATTTACTTTTGTTTTTCTTTTCTTTTTTAATTAGGACCAGAACTCAGGGCATGACCCCTACGTATGCAATGCACTGTGCGGGAGCTCAGGGAGAGGGATAGGGTAGAGAAGATAGATGTTGAAAATTTAGAACGCTTAACTCTTTTACAACTCTGGTTTGCGCGCTATGTTAATTTTTATAGCAGTATTGATGCGCCTCCAGTGTTAAGTAAGCGCATTAACTTTGTTAAGCTGTATTAGTACGCATTTTATTAATTGTTTTACTTCGCCAATGTTTCTGCTAACCGACGAAGGAGGGAGATGTTGTGTACATTAGATAGAAACAGCATCAATCGCTTTCGGAACAGTTTTTTAGTGACCAGTGCGATGCCTTCATCACTTCAATAGTCCGACAACAACTAATACAAAGTCTCACTAATGTACATTACAGAAATTAATGATGATGATTAACTTGCTCTGGCCAGGGTTTGAACCCAGGCCCCAAGTTATTGTTTGCTTGGTAGTCAACGCGCTAACTACTTCAGCCAACTAAAATGAGAGAAATATGTTTTAGACCGGTACTTTTTCAAAATTTTAACTATTTTTCTTTAGCGATTTTATATATATGTATGTACCTACTTTTAATTATTTTCTTAAAATTGTCCACATGTCTTTGATTTGTTCCGAATTTATTTGCAGAGTTGTTCATCAATAACTTTTGATAGAAATCTATTCTTTAGTTCATATTTTTGCATATTTTACATTTTGGAGCAGCATTTTTTACTTAAATCTTTAATAATTTCTAATTAATTTTAAGATTTTTTTACCAATACTACTTTTTCGAATACATATTTAAAATTTGCCTTATTTAAGGGCACAAATATGAAAAACATATGCGATGTATTAGTAAAAATTATTTAGCAAACTTTGCGTCCAATATTTTATATTCGGATAGATGAAAGTTTAGTTTAGCATTGTTTACACGACCCGCATACGCAAAGTATTCTTCGTTGTGTCAGAAATGATTGTTATGAAAATTATAAAAGAAATTATTTGAATAAACATATTTTTGTTTAAATTTTAGAGATAATTTTAAAATTTTTGCTGATCATAAAACACAATTTTAAAGCGATATTTCCGGTTTTCCTGCCTATCATTTAATATTTTTATTTTTAAGACAATAATATTTGTTTCGTAGTTGGTAGGATTGAAAAAAATAACAAAGATTTAATTTTTAACCTTGTCGTTTTTATTTCACATGAAACCCCCAACCTCCTCTATCACTTCCTACAGCATAAATCAAGCCTTAATTACAGGCACCTCAAATGCAAATTTTCATCACAATGATTTTTTCACTCGAATTCATTTACAAGGAAATGTAAATTTTTTATCGATAAATATTTTTTTTAAATTTCCTTTCGTTTGACTTTCATGGGGCATAAACAAAATATTAATTAATGTTAGACACCTAAAAATTTGTCTGCTTTCATGTTGCATGTCGAAAAGCGATTATAGAACGTCTAGCCATGTTGCTAAATTAAACTGCATTTTTTTTTGGTGGATTTTTTCAATTTCTGTTTTCCAATTTGTAAACGATTGAAATAAAACTAGTAGTCTATTGGATGGTATAGAATACAGAGAAAAAAAGGTTAAAAATGGTGAAAAAGAAATACACTGAGAATATTAAAGAGCTGAATTTACCAACTGCTATTACAAGCAGTATTGGGAATTAAATTTTTATATGATTTTTTAGCTCAAAGTTTTGCGTCACAACTTTTTTTGTTATAGGACAAACAAGCAGGGGATGACCCACTAGTTATGGAATATTTTGTACCAGACCAGGGAGAAAGAGATATGGTAGAGAGGTGAGATGGTGAAAATGTAGAAGAAGGCTTAATACTTTACTTTTACAACTCTGCTATTGCGCGTTTTATTTATTTTTAGAGGAATGTTGTAGCGACCCTGGTGTTAAGTAGACGCATTAAATTTCTTAAGCTGTGGGAGCAGTAATTTTTTGATTAATTGTTTTATTTCTAAACGGCGAAGGAGAGTGATGTTGTGTAAATGTAATGGGAACTGCATCAATCGCTGCCGCAACAGATTTTTGTTATTTGCAAATGGTGTCGTTAATCTGTAATTGTGAACGCACGTTGGTAAAGCGTCTCAGACACGATCAAAATGCTTGCTAAGGATGGTTACAGTATTAGTGAAAAATTTGTTTTTAAGTGTGACAGCGACGACTCTTGATGAAAAATCGAAAAATTTAGATATTGGGTATGCTTGATGTCAAGCACACGTACATTGACAGCAAGCATTTTGATGGTGTCTGAAGACCTTAAATTACAACAAACAAAAATTCATAAGGCAACATATTTCTTTGTTTTGACAGAAATCTTAACTGGCCACTGCGTAATACATATTATGGCTAATTAAATGACTGCGGATGAAGATAATCTGTTAGAAAGAGGCATCAGAATGAAGTAGTTATTAGCGCTAAATTTTCTCTGCATTATGTCGAGCTCATGTGCAGGTTTTGTCTGCTTTTTAATCAAAAATAAATAAATGGATTTTATAACATTAACGATTTTTTCGGTATGAAATCTGTTTTGATAAGTTGCTTATTTTTTATTTACCCTGCCAGATCATTAAATACAGTGGAGTCCGGTTCAGGTTCGGATTTTGCTTAGCAAAAAATAACTTTCCAATTTTGAGAATTTTTAGTATATACTGATTTTTACTTATATAAATTGTAAATTGCTACAATCGAAGGAAAATCGGAATTTTAATTCCTGGCTTAGTTAAAGTAAACTAAACTAAAATCAAAGAACAATTTAATCTCAACAGCAATAAATCAATATTCCATACGTGTATATTATGCCTAATTTAAACAATAATAATGTGAAAGTACTGTCATAAATGTCAAAAGACATCTGTTTTCCCAGCATCATATCTGTCAGTAAAAAACATATGGTCTGTATTAGCAGAGTTTTATAGATTTTAAAGCACAAATTGAGATTTGTTTGCACTAATTTATTAGCCCTTAGAGTTTTACCACAATTATTAAAAGAAATTTCCTAAACTTCATATATTGTAGAAGTGGATTTGAAATGGGTATTATGGGGAAGTTCAAAAAATTTATTAGGAATAAAAATGTTTTATTTTTTTTTTCAAAAGAGTTATTACAACATTTTAGAACTATTTTTCTAAGTGCCTGTTCGCCGATATCGAAGAAGTTCTTTCTTTCGAGCAATTATACTTGAAACAAAAACAAATTCAAAAATTTTGTTTTTGTTTCAAATGTAATTGTTCGAAAGAAAGAACTTCTTCGATATCGGCGAACAAGCAGTAAATATATTTGATCATAATTTGATAAGTGGGCTTCAGAAATACATATATAAGGAAAGCTTTTCTTTTCAGGACCTTTTCAGAATTCCAAGAACTGCCGCTCAGGTTAATGAAAAATTTAATTTAGCAGAATACATATATGTAAGTATGTCAATAAATTTGTACTTACATACGTATATTGAGTTTTAATATATCCGAACAAAAGTTTCAAGTTCGGATTATCGTACCTATTGCGTTCTAAAATGTATATTTATAAAAAAGAATCCAAACGAAGTTAGATATTGGTCTGACCTTTTAAGAGCATATTTTTGTAATTTTCGAAGCTCATTTTTATATAATTTTTGCATTAATGTTAATAAAACACAGTTTTAAGGTGTATTTCCGGTTTCCCTGGTTATAACGAAGTATAATATTTATACTTAATTTGTATGTAACTCACAACCCTGAAGGAATCCTGGGGGCAAGTGTCTCCAAGTCACCACTTTTGTCTACAATATTGGTGACTATTAGGCGACATTGTCAATAAAGCGTGTACAGATTTAAATTTGCCTTTGATGACAAAAAAAAATTTGTGGTGGCGAAAGATGTCAGATAATGTGTCGGTTAAGGTGAAAAAATATGCATTTTCATTATCGACATCTGCTTTAGAAAAGCACCAAAAGCGTAGACTATAATTTCTTGATTGAACTAGTGAATCAATGGTTCCAATGTCTACATATGGTCCCAAAAGAACTACCTAGTCAATAGTACCAATGTCAGTAGTGGATTTTCAATGACACGCAAATGTTAAATGTCTATAGTAAATAGCATTGTCTGGGGTATGATAAGTCACTAGTACTGGTGACAATGTCAGTAGTGAATCAGTACAGTTTCACTATAGCCATTTCCTGCAGGGAAAATACATGAGCACATACACAAACAAATACATACCTATATTGTTTTGAAAAACTCCAACAAATTTCGCCAGCCGGTCATTGTAGCTTGTGTGTGAATTTTTATTTTGGCGAACATTTTTCCAACAATTTCTTTGAGTTCTGTAAAAAAAAACCCGAAACAAAAACATACAGAAAACAATAACTATAAATTTGTTAAATGAACGCAATACTTTTTGAATTCAATTTATTTTTCCTTTCAGAGCGTGGAAAATTTCGCAACACAATAATTTGTGTATGTTTTTATACACACTGCTGGTTGAGTTAATCTATTTTTAGTAGAAAGTTCTTGCAGCCAGATATACATACATATGTATATACATATGTACATACATACAGTTAAAGTTATGTATCCACCAATGCCCCGTTCTTTTATTACGCTTTAATATAACGGTAGTTTGAGTGTATTAAGATTACAGCAACAGGGGCCAAGTTAATAGCAGAAAAACCAAATCATGGCGAACATCAACAATATACATACAAACATGTGTGTGCGTTTGTATTTCAAACAATTGTGTAGTCAGCCAAGACAGACAGACAGGACCTGCACGCAGCCAGACAAGAAATTGTTCTCTACTCTGTAAAGGCATACAAATGCATACAAAGAACATAACATAACATTGCCTGACTGCTAAACAGCCCTCCTTTTAAAACAAAGACCACCGTTATGTATTTTTAACGACAATAATGGCAACGCTGCCATTACGGCGCCAAATATTAAATGCGTTGGAAGAAATTTTTCTTCTTCTTGTTTTAAAATCCGTGTTATATAATGATATCTTTTTTTTAGTATTTAACTTTGCTAAATTATATACTGAAAGTGAAAGTAGCAACAACAGCTTTTGCACACAATAAAAAAGGGTAAAAATTGTTGGCAACAGTAGCGAAAAATAATATATAAAAATAAAAGAATATGGGTTACAGATAAAACGAAAAAAAAATCCAAAAGAAATGAAATTTCAATTTGTGCTTCGAGAACTCTTTCCACTATAATCATTAAGAGGAAAAAAAGGTTAATGCTATCATGGCACTGCGTCGAAATTATTTGAAAAAGTTTCCAGATAGTGAATATAAGCACCAATACATATGTAAACCTATCACTCGATTTACAGATTAGATATCTGCAGTTCTTAGAAAATGGAACTCCAATGAAACATCGATTTTTGTAACAAAATTTGAGATAAAATATTTTTGATAGAAAAATTCAGTTCAAACATAAAGAAAATTTTTTTTTGCTCTAAATTGGAGACAACTTTTGTACCCAAATGGACATTAAAACTTTAAAAATATAGTCCGGAAATTGAAGCTGAAGTATTTCTAAAGAAGTCTTAATTCTAAAGCAAGAAAACAATTATATGTATAAAATCGATTTTAGAAAATATCGAAATTTTTCCCCCATTTAATGCATATTATGTATGTGAAATAAAACTTGAAAAAAAATTTTTATAAAAATTATTTTTTATAGAAAGTATTCTTTATAGAAATTTAGTACCAAAAGTGAAACGAAAATCTTATGGTGAACAGTCGTACACAATAGATAAAGCTTTCACCGATAGAGAATATTTAAAGTTTTATTAGAGCTTTTAAAGATATTAAAGAGATAATGTATTTTCCAAATTCCCTTCTTCACCAAAAATGTTTTATATATTGAATTCAGACCTAAAACTTGGGCCCGAATCGTTACATCCGTGAACGTACAACTTGTCACGTAATAACCCATTCAATTATTATGTGACGAGTTGTACGTTCACGGATGTAACGATTCGGGCCCAGGTTTTAGGTTGAAAATCTTTATTCGATTTTTCTTATATTTTTCCCGAAATATTTAATTGAAAAAATTTTGTTCAAAAATTTATTCATATAATATTAAACTTGTATCACTTTCAATATAATTAGATTAGGTACTTTTTGTTCAAAAAATTCCTTATTGAAAAATATAGTCCCAAAACGGGGCCAGTGATTCAAAAGTCAGCATTAACTTTCGTAATTAAGAGCATTCTATAAATCACTTTTCTTGCCACAAAGTTTTATTTAGAGACAATACAGTCGTAAAGCAAATAAGTTATTATTGAGAAAATTCATTTGGAAAATAAAATTTCAAGTTTTTGAATATTTGATTTCAAAATTAAGCGCTTACACCTATAGGAAAAGTTTTTATATATGTATGTATCTCTGAAAATATTCTCTGCAAAAACTTTGGTACCAAAACCCAGTTGAAATGCTTAAAGCTTGAGTTTATTCTTAAGAATAGACAGCAGCATACTTTTTAGGGAAAATCAAAATCAAGTTTTCAGTCAAATAAATGGAGTCCTTTGATGTATAATATTGGTTCAACAGGTGTGATTGATTGACAGTAATCCTACAGTTTACTAAACATACTTTTATTCTGAAACAATTAAATTTTTTCATATTTGGTGGCCGTGAACAGGTTCTTAACTTAAAAAATCTAACTCACATTATCTCGATTAATTTTTTATTTATTTTATTACTGTACTTTTACAAATCTTATTATACTTTGTAAAAGAGTTAAGTGATTTTCTGCTTCAATATTTTTCATGGCTAAAGTTTGGAGAGATAAAAGACAGCAACAATAAATATAACGAGGATAATACAACTTAATGTCGTTGAACTTTTTATATTTGTTTTGGTTTTTTTGCCAAGCTTTTCTATTAACAACATAAAAAATAAAATACTTTGACAAGTTTTGCTGTTCAAAAATCATTGGATACCAGAATATGTTAAATTAACGATAAAACGAATAAGAATCTTATTATGGCAAAGAGAAGACAGATAAATTGATTCATCTTTTTTATTTTATTTTATGAGATTTTAAACAAAGATGTACAAAAAAAGCCATTTCAAAATTGTAATTTAATAAATCACAAATTTCAAAATATGTTTAGAGATTTTTAAAGTCCTTAATGCTTATAGTAATTTTAAGGATAAAGGACAAATAGCATTTTTTTATATAAAGTGTAATCAGCAAAATAAACTAAATAAATCAATTACTTCTTTTAAAGATTTTTTTATAAGTAATAACATTCCTTTTATTAAAATTACTAAAAAAAATACATATCAAAAAACTTACTTTTGGTAAAAAGAACATTTTATAAAAATTACCTTTTATGGAAAGTATCCTTTATAGAAAATTACTTTCATAAGAAATACCTTTCATACCTTTTGTAAAAAGAACATTTTACGAAACATACTTTTAATATAGAAACTTTTTATAACCTTTTATTGTTATATAACCCACTCTTATTATTATTATTATTTTTTTTTTAATTAGGACCAGCACTCAGGGGATGACCCCTTCGTATGCAGTGTATTGTGCTGGAACTCCGGGTAAAGTAGAAAAAGATAGATATTAAAAATTTTGGAGGCTTAAAGCTGGATTCACCCATTCGTTCCGAACAAAATTTTTGTCCGGACAAAATTTTTTTTATATGAAGTTTGACGTTTCTCTTTTTGAGAGTGAGAGAAAAAGAGAACAAATTTTGTTCGGAACATTCTCAGCTTGAATTGGTTTAATTTTATATTTTGTCCGGACAAACTTGAACTGAGCTGCCAATAGGTTAAATGTTTTCATACAAAGTTGAATTGAGTTGCCCCATCATGCAATATTTTAATATTCATTTTGTGTTTGTGAAATATAAATGTGTGTAATATTATACAGTCGAACTTCCATAACTCGAATCACCATTATCCCAAAAAAAACTTCGACTTACGGAGACTTCGAGTTACAGAATTTTTTGTCAAAGTAGAATAAAAGGTTTTTGTACTATGTATTTTTATTTAAAATCGCCTCTAATAGAAAACTACATAATTAAGAATGCAAAAGAACAAGCATATGTACTCATATATGTAATTAGAAAAATTACAGTTAAATAAAATATTCTGAAATAAGTGACTGACAGTAATAAGTTACTGGGTTCTTACTCTTTTACTACATAAACGAAATCCAGATTCAAATAAGTTGATAATTGATTCCTTATTTTTGAAAATTGTTGAGACCGTGCTTGCCGGGATACCATATTTATCAGCTGCTTCCTTTTTCTTTAATCCATCTTCGACGTCTTTTATAAGTTTATATTTTTCTTCAAATGATAAGCATTTTAAAACACGTTTAGTTGTCATAATAATAAAAAAAATCGATTTCAACATTTATTATCATAGAACTGATACTTACACAAACAAAAAGAAACAAATTTGTAATTCCCCGAAAAAAATAAACAAAAATAGCATGTAAAATATATAAACCAGCTTAAGCAACAAAAGAGAGTAAAATAAACAAACCATAACTAAAGCAAAAACAAAACACCAATTAAACAAGCAAAATTCTTCAAGTTATAGAATAGAGTTCATGTGTATGTTTTTTATTTTAGTTATGGAGAACTTCGACTTATAGAAGTTCGAGTTACGGAAGGAAAATTGTATGTAATTTGTTCTTTTAACGCTACTGCCAACCAAATTAGTTCGAGTTAGAGAAAATTCGAGTTAGAGAAGTTCGAGTTATGGAAGTTCGACTGTATTTAATATATTTAATAAAATAAAATGGAGCTAAATGAATCGATTGCCGAAAAACTTATACAAGAAATGAAAAATTGCTCTTCTTTGCTTTAAAATTTTTTTCACTGCGATTTTTTTTTTTTAGTTTTTTATTTATATATACATATGTACTTTGCTAATAATAATGCTTTATGCATTTCAATTGCCATCAGCAAAAGTAATTTTCTCTTTTCGTCCATTATTAACAATAATCTTTGGAAAAAACTTAAAATCTGTAGTTAGACACCAAAATGAACAAAGAAAAGTATAATCAGTCACTGCAGTACTGCCACCTTGTGAAACTAATTGATTTTGCTTACATACGGCAGCTTTGATTTTCCGGACAAATATTTCGAAATGAGTGAATCGTGCTGCAGAAAACTCTCAGTAAAAAAATATTTGTCCGGACAAAAATTTTGTTCGGAAAGAATGGGTGAATCCACCTTAACTCTTATACAACTCTGCTTTGCGCGTTATGTTAATTTTTAATAGCAGTGTTGAGGCGCCTACGGTGTTAAGTAGGCGCATTAACTTTGTTAAGCTGTATTAGCAGGCATTCTATTAAACTTCACCATTGTTTCTGCTAACACGACGAAGGAGGAAGATGTTGTGTACATTAGCTTTGAACAGCATCAATCACTGTCGGATCAGTTTTTTAGTGACCAGTGCTATGCCTTCAACACTTAAATAGTCCGACAACAATTAATGCAATGTCCCATTAAAGTACATTAGAGGAATTAATGATTTTTGATTTACTTGCTCTGGCAAGGGTTTGAACCCAGGCGCAAAGTCCTTGTTCCCTTAGTGGTCAACGCGCTAACCACTTCAGCCAGCACCACCCACAAAAAGGTAGTTTTTGTAAAATAAACTTTTTGTATAAAATAAATGATTTTATTAATAAAAGGTATCTTATAAAAAGTACTTTAGATAGAAAAAAGGTGCTTAACATAAAATTTTTAATTTTTTTATTTTATTTTTTATGAAAAACATTTTTTGATATAAGGTATTTTGTATAAAAAAATTTTTTTTAAGTTACTTTTTATGAAAGACATTTATTTATAGAAGGTACTTTAAAGAAGAAGTATTTTTATGAAAGCATTTTAAATTAAAGGTACTTTAATAAAAGCCGTTTTTAAGAACAAGGTACTTTTCATAAAGGCACTTTTTATGAAAGGTAATTTTAATAAAAAAAAGTACTATTTAAAAGGCAGTTTTTAAAATAAAATTCTTTTTTAATACTAGGTACTTTTTGTAAAAGTTACTTTTTATAAAAGATTTTTAGTTATCAATGTAGCTTTTTGTTAAAAGTAATTTTTATACAAAATAATCTTTATAAAACGTCCATTTTCCAAAGTATTTTGTTTAAATGGTTTCCATGTAAGAAACATAGGAGAGAAAGTCATGTAGAGACAAAGAGACTACGTGACTAGTGTCCTAAGCTTTGAACAACCCTTCGCAGTCCCGATTCCGGATTTTTAGGAAACTTAGATTTTTCCATGGCACTGGCTTAGCAGTATTCTCTGAAGAGGTTGTCTTTTTTATATCTAACTCATATAAAACGACACCTCGACAGTGTTCCAGATAGATTTTCGCCATAGTCTCAGTAATAGACATGATTGAAGTTTACGATATAATAGCTCGGTAGCTTGAATTTCAGCGCGTAAAGTCACTACTAGACTCACAAAGAGATAATATTTAACCCTTTTTAGATCCCTAAAATGAGATTAAAGGTAGGAGTTGAAACATGAATTCAGGTGTTCCGTAATTATATTTTTTTCGCATGACTGCACTTACTTATGGTGTTTTCTTTTCTACAAAAAAATGGTACATCTCCATGCAGAAAATGTACTTTGGTGTTCGTTTCTTAAAAATGTTTTGCTCTCTAAAAGGGCAGTATGTTTGATTCTAAAAAAAATCGCCCTCACTAAGGGTGGAAGGCATGGCACTTTTTGCCACGTAAGAATCGACAGAGTTGATAGTGCCCTGTAAAACTTAGCTGTCAGCTGTTGAAAACAGGGCGTTCCACTTTTTCATAAGTTGTGTTCAGTTCTAGTGAAATAACAAGCTGCATTATTACAGGGAAGGCAAGACATTTTATATATGTACCTTTCAATAAGGTGCCATTTTTTGTGTAGAAAAGAATACACCGTTAGTTAAGCTAGAACTTAACAACTGCCAATAACAAGATCGCATCAAATATGGGTTGGAATTATTACATGGCGCTGCAGTATATGTTTCGACGTAAAATAAAAGTCAGAATTTCCGGAACTGTTGTAACACAGCCTGAGGGATGCTCAACTGGCTGACAAGACCTATTAGCTTCATGAGCTGAAATTTTGGAAATTCAGAAAAATATACGGGCTGTATAACCTAATCTGTTACCATAACCATAACCCCCAGACATATATGGTTTCTATTAAAAAATTGTTTCCCCAAAAATGGGAAAAGAATGAAGGCTTATAAATATACGCAAATAAGTTCTTCGTCCATAACCTTTGAATTTTTCATATAAAAGCTTTTTAAAATAAATTATTTAACTGTAACATATATTCGGCTGTGCCGAATCTTATATACCCTTCACCAATGCATAAATATGGGATTCGATATTTTACAATTTTCAATAAATAAATATGTACAAAATATACAGACTGTTTAAAATATTTTCCATTTTTCCATCCATCAATGAACAAAAAGGGGGTTTGTACGAAACATTACATTACAAGTTATTATTAAGTTAATATACACATAACACTAACAAGCCTCTGAGGCACGATGGTTATTTATTTATATATACATATATCTTCATTTATTTGCATATATGTATGTATAATTAAATTTCAGAACCAATATTTTATTTTTGATGATTTTCAATACCAATCATCTTAAAAAAAAATCCTTAAATTCCAGTTCAAGACCCAAGTCTCTAGCTCTTCTAGTGTTTTCGGAAAATCGATTTCACATACAGACAGACGGACATGGTCCATTCAACTTCCCCATCTATAAGGATTCGGAATATATATACTATATATGGACCTCATATAAAAATTGTGGAAATTACACACGTAATGACAAACCTATAAATACCCCTACCATTTTTGGTGAAGGGTATAAAAAATCGCTCAGTTTAGTAAAATAAGAACTGTAAAAACTAGAAGCTGACGAACTCTTACAACATAAAATTACTGAAATACTCATACTGATGAAAATTTTACTTCAATTTTGTTTCTTTTCTTTATTCGCATTTATGACCGTTAAATATTTAGGGATTTAATGATAAAATGATGCCTAAAACTATTTACATTTTTTGACAGATTGCTAAAGCTCTCTTTTTGTTTGTGTTACGAAGTTAATATTATCGCTTACAGTTATTTTTTTTTTCTTTTTGTTTTTATTGTGAGCAAAATAACAAAAACCACAATACACTTGTCATTTAGTTTAGGCGAAGTGAAAAATAATAAAAATTGAAAAAAAATATATCACACAAGTAAACAGAAAGATGAAATGTAAAGAATATGGTTTTATTATCAAGAGAATCATCGTTTTTGATGAGTTTTGTAAAACATCAGCAGCACAATGTCTCAAGTGTTTTTACTTATCACTGGCGCTGCACTGTAAAAAGTACGCTGGAATGAAAGAAGTTATTTATTTAAATAACAACAATAAGTTAAAGAAATACCTGATTTCTTTAAAAAGCAGACATAAAATCTGTCTCTTCAATGGCGAGGCACAAAGTTCCTGTCCACACTCGCAATTTTTGTTGCAGCAATTCTTGGTATATTTGCACATGGGAAGTATCCGTTGTATATCTTTATTTTAATACAAATTTCCTAACAACATTAATAGTTATTTGTCGCTGATACCCACTATGCAGTGCGGTTGTTAATCAAAATTTTTAGAATTGTTTTTTAAATTTTTAAAATTATTTTCATGGATTTCAATACATTTTAAGACTCAAATTATAATAGACAAAGTAAAGGAAAAGAAGACATTCATTTGGTTTTTTTTTTGTCCAAGCTAAGATACCAATTTGTCGGACTTGTATGTCATTTTCAACTTTCATCAAATTCTTTTTTTTTATCTCCCATTTAAACTGACATTGAAGAGCCTGTGCATTCCCTCTTCATTTTGTCACTAAGAAAATTTTCTCATTTTCTATTGCATAAAGAATGAAAAATAAATTCTATGAAATTTAAATCATATTTAGCTGCAAGCATTACGCAAATACAATTTTTTTTTCGTTCATTTTATAATTGAAAAGAAAGACTGTAGTAAGAAAGGACTATTTTTTACGTCGCAAAGAGTAAAAAGTTTGAAATGAAATGATTTCGTGAACAGATTATGATGCTGTCAGATTTCAAACAATTTTAATGTCAATTACTCGTAGATGACAGTTACAAAATGATCATTTTATAGGGATATAATGACTTTGGCTATAGAATATATTTGCATGTACATTTGTATGTACGAGTCCATGTCCTTTATGAAAACTGTTTTAAAGAAGTGATAAAAAAAGGCAACTGTTTTAAGGAAAGATATTTACGCAGTATTCTTTAAATAATAAATTTAGTGCGAATTTATGCAGGAATTTAATTGAAACGCGGTTGTAATGGAAACAGTGCGATAGTTGTTAATTAGCAGGATAATAAAACAAAAATTAAGAAAAAAAACTGCTGTACAAACATTTTTATAAATCCGTAAATCCACAATTACGCGGAAGCTGCTTAATGGATTTGGATAAAATTTTATAAACGTATAGCATACGTTTGTAATATAGGGTACTTTTTAAGGGTTAAAAACGGGACAAATTGGTACTTTTTTTACTAATTTTTAATTAAATAACACACGGTGTGTGTACTACTTTCTGGAGGGTAAAATCAAAAAAGTTGGTACTATTTTTCGTTTGGTACCTTTTATCTTTTCGACAAATTTAGTAAACAGATAGTTTTTTAGTTGCACTAAAATTTACCCTGATCAAAATCACTGGTGAAAGTTGGGACAATAGTTGAAACGACCTGGTTCTATTGAACGATTCACTAATTTTTCTGCCAATAAAGAAAGAGTGCAGAAAAGTCGAGAAAAGCAAGTTTTGAGTTAATATCAAAATTGTATCTCTGGAAAAAGTATTGTATTTATATCGAACTATTTTTAACTAAGTTCTGCCACAATAACTTGCTGCTGTTTTCTTTTTTAGCGACCATGTGTTAGTAAATTTAAAAAACCAAAAAACGAATGATCAACTTTAAGTTATTGTTAATGGGAATAAATTTTGAAAAACCCACTTAAACATTTTAAAATATTTTTCGTCAAAACTATAAAATATGAATTTACACTTTTTCCTTATTGCCAGATATTTGATCAATTGAGATTTTTCCATTTTAAATCGTTCCTTGTTCCTTATTTACACTCATCCGTGCCATGTTAGTGAAAGAAAAAATTACCACTAGTCATTTTTTATATCGACATTCACTAAAAATACCGGATGTACAACGGACAAGTGTAAAATTAGCGTTAGTGTGATCGATTTAGATGTTCACTGATACGAAACGGACGCTGCACTGATACGAAACGGATGAGTGTAAATTTACCTTAATTCCATTTTCACAAATGTCGAAATCGATATGAAAAGTCCACCATAATTTGATCATTTAATTTTTTATTTAAATTTAAGTTAATTAATTAATGTTATTAAATTAGTTTTGAGCAATCACGATTTAACCCGAATTTTGGTTTTTCGATGCAAGATAGAACTTATGTATGCTAAGCTGTCAGGAAGGACGTATCCAATTTTCAAGTCAGAAACATCCGAACAAACCACGATCCATTTTGAAAATGGACATGGATGTTTCGTTAACTTATTTTTCTGTATACAGAGATCAAGATTGACATTTGTTTTTTACAATTTTCTAAGTATATAAAAGTCATTTAGTTAAACGTCCAATATTGCAGCAATTCTTTTAAGATTTTATTTATGCGTACATTGTGGGAAAGTATAACACGAGATCTGATATCAAGTTCAGTTTGAAACCTTTTACAGTTTCTCAATCCTTAGTAACAATTATTACTAGTACATTTATTTTCCTAATTAAATGAATTAATAATTGAAAAAACTAAGAAAATTAATAGTTACAATCAATTATTTGTATAGTTGAACATTGAATTCTTAGGATATTTAACCATCTGAATGTAGCTATTGTGACAGGAATTGTTTTGATTAGATCGTGATTGATCTCGAAACATTAACCGTCCATAGATCTAAACAATGTTGTTGGTTAAACAATTTTTTTGGCCACACATAAAACTATAAAACATACCATGGTCTGACTATGAACTATAGTTTCTTTACAATTATAATTGTTGCACATTTTTATCCTGGAACAGAATTGTAATACACTAAATTAAATTTTTTTACTTTACACTTATTTAAATTTCCAATTTATATTTGTTTATTGTTGTTATTGAACATAGAGAACTCACATGTTTGTAAAACAACAACATCACCTTCGGCAACTCAGCAACACCAGAATATTAAAATCGACAAATAAAAGCAAATACATACTTGTATGTATTTTAACGTTGTGAAGGTTCTGCAACTATTTTTTTTAAATTGCAATAACAATTTACAATTTAATTAACAACTAAAATTGGTTAGCTTAAACAACAATGTTTTTTTTTTGCGTGAATTGTAACTCTAGAATTTGTTTTTACAATTAACAGATTAAAATCAATTAAGTACTGAAGTAACTCTAGTATCTAAATTTTCATTCGTTTCAACAAAGGTAGTGAAAGCTTTCTACACGTGAACTCTACAACATTGTTCTGTTCTGCTGTGTACGTTGAAATCTAAATTGATGTTGATTTCCTTCGAATATTAAGAATGTGTATTTCCTTCTGAATAAATATTTACGAAATTCAGCCTATAAAAATCAGTAATGATTGAAAAGTAATTTAATTGGAAATATTTACATTTAAATTTCAAATTTAATTTTTGGGCGACAATATACATATTTTGTTAAGTGGTTTTATATTATTTTAGACATTTTGTAGCTTTTTGTATTGTTGATTTTTTTTCTTTAGCTGTTACCTAATGCAGTTTATGTCAATAAAAAACTATTTATTGCATATTTTACCCTAATAAATAGTTTTTTATTGTCAATAATAGCTAAAGAAAAACAATCAACTTTACAAAAATATTTTTTTAAGTTTGAACACTATTTGTTATTTGAAAAAAATATATGTATGTATGTATGTATTTTTCGCATAAATATCTTTGAATTTCCAACTTGAAAAAATCTGATTAATTTTAGCTTCACTGAAAAATATTGGTACAAGTTCTGCGCTTATTTTTCACCTGGAATATAATATTGATAAAATTTAAACTATCAATTTTGATAAAAACTAAATTTCGTAAATAATTCTTCAAACGAGTAATAAATGGAAAATATTACATGATAGGAGGAAATATTCTTGATTATGTCTTAGTCCTACGATAGAAATATTAGTAGAATCTTTTTATATAAAATTTAAAAATGTGTTCGCAAATAGCGAATAAATGGGCTAAATATACCCTGATTTAATAAAAAAAAATTGTGTGTAAAAAGAAGAATTTTTGGAAATCGGATCTCCTTTCTTTGACAAACTGCAATCAAACGCCATTCAACAGCAAAAATATTTTTGAAAACCAGGACATATATAGAGCAATTATGATGGAATTTATTTTTCGGTCGCTCAGCTGCCCGTCCGGTTTCCATAAAAAATCTAATCTAAAAAAAGACTAATCTGCAAGAAACCCTTTAAAGCAAATTAATAGTTTTGGAAATCGCTTTACAAATGAACGAGTTATCCGGTAAGGAACTTTTTTCAGGGGAAAGGAACATTATTTCCCCTGATTTAAAAAAAACAAATTATGGCACCAAAATGCAAGCAACCCCTTTGAAAACGTTTTTGATATTTAGAAGTATTTAAAGAATATTTTTAATATATTATTATTACGAATAAACGTAATTATTATTTGAACTGTAATAAGGGGCTGTGCACATACTATGTAACGCTGTTTTCAGAGATTTTATACCCCCCCCCCCCCCCAAACAATCGGTAACGCTTTTTAATAATTTTTCAGTGCAAAATTTCCAATCCGTAAAAAATCTTTAACCCCCCACCCTTGGAGCGTTACGTAATATGTGCACAGCCCCTAATGTATAAATGAGAAATTATTATTATTAGGCTAAGTTCAGTTTTATTGAATTAATGAAAATTCAAATTACAATCAGATATGGGGAATTTCGTACAAAATTGTTTCAATATGTAAAAATGGAATAAAAACAAATTATAACAATTCTCGTATTCTATTTCTGTTTAAAACTTGGTTAAATAGTTGATATTCTTCCCAATTAGTATCCACTTTACGAAAATTTTAAAGATGGACAAATGAACGCTGATGAGAGGTGTAGCGGCCTTGAAATCGGTATACTGATACGTTCTGCTAATCTGATTGCACATGCTAATGTTTTTCAAAAATAAAAAACTCATTGTAATTTTGAATTTTCATTAATTCAATAAAACTGAATTTAAGCCTAATAATAATTTCTCATTTATTGTTTTTAAAGAATAATTTTTTCATATTTTATTTATTTGTTGCGGGTTAGCAATATCTATGTAGATATATATTTCGTTGGTAGCTATACCAATTCATCAGTAGATGTTTTACCCTTTATGTTTAAATAAATTCCAAAGCTCATCTACTATTTATACAAAAACTCACAAATATATTTTTGTGAATTACAAAGCATAAAAATTTTTGCCTTATAAAATACTTTTAATGGCAACGCGGTTGTCTAATTGTATAGGTGTAGAAAAGTAAACACATTCATAATGGAAAATTATTGTTGTGTGTGTTTGAGAAATTTTTTAAAGGCTATTTTTATGCTTTGTAATTCACAAAAATATATTTGTGAGTTTTTGTATAAATAGATGAGCTTTGGAATTTTTTTAAACATAAAGGGTAAAACATCTACTGATGAATTGGTATAGCTACCAACGAAATATATATCTAGATATTGCTAACCCGCAACAAATAAATAAAATATTAAACATAAATACTTGAGTACATGCTCAAATAAATGTAAGAATATTTTTTTCTTCAAATTTTCATTTTATTAGTTTGAATAATCATGTAAGCAAGCTTCTTTGTTAACCTGCCATTTTGCTTCTTGTTTTTTCTTTCTTCTCAATGATTTCCCATTTGCAAACAACAACAAGCAGGATGTTATGCATTATATGTATGTACATGTGTAGATATAAGACAAATTAATAATAAAACAACTTTTACCTTATATTAACTGCCATCAATTTAATAGAGATAATTATTGAAAATTACTCAGAATATTCTCTTTTGTTTACCAGACATTGTAATAATGGCGATTAAAGAACTTAAACAGTTCTTTTGTTGCAAAATTTACGCTTCAAATAGTTTAATTTTTTTCCTCTCTAACAAACCACTCTCACTTTTTGCCCAGAGGAGGTGAATGATTCACTTTTGATTTACAAAAAAGAAACGAAAATATATGAGCCAGACATTTGAAATCTTTTTTTTTTTATTTGAAAGCATCCTTCCTTGTTTGTTCAAAATATGTATAGAAAATTATGATGCTGTTCTTTCTATTTAAATACACATTTAAGCTTATTTTTGTGATTTATTTTAACACTTTTTTATATTATTTTTCAAACTTGTAGATATGTAAAAAAAATTATAAACTTCTCAGTTAAAAGAAATTTTCTGCGAAATTACTTTGTTTATTTCAAATTTCAATCACGTATTTGTTGCAAGGGCAAATGTTAATGTAAAAAAGATAGAAAGTTTTCACTTTTCCTGGCTAACAAACCCTCATTCATATACACAGACATTAAAAAATTGTTTGTTGTATTTGAAATAAAAATTTTATTTTTAATCCTGTAAAGCAATATCTTCTTATATCCGTTTCACAATGTACCGCACGCGACTTCTAATTGTAAACTGAAAGCACGCACGCCACTAACAACGCCAAGCAAATCGTCATTATTATCATCATTACATTCGTAGCATTTCGATAACAAATCCAACAACAACACGAGCTAACGGCAAACGACAACGATGGAGAACGTGTTGAAAACATAGACAGGATATAACATATGATAAGCAGAAGTATGAATGGCAATTGAGAACACAACAAGAAATACAACAACCGGCTAAATAAAACCAAAACAAAAGCAGAAAAAGACTGACACGCAGGACTTTAGCAAGTGTCAACAAAGTGGTATGAGCAATAACTGATACACTCTCAGGAATCAACAACAAAGTTATTAATTCTCTCGGATATGCTTCAATTAAGAGAGTGTCAGAGTTGGGAAGCTCAGTGCCGTTGTATTTACATACATATTTTTGCAAATAAAATTGGCTGCTTTTTTACCTTCTCACGATCAACAAATTTAATATGTATTATTGATTTCGCTCTGATTTTTAAAAATCGAGTTTTCATCAGATCTCGGAAAATATTATTTCATTCGATATTGTTCGAAAGTTATGTACATACAAACTCTATTGATAGCTAGGAACGCTTTTTCACTATTTTTACGCTGATCTCCGTAGGATAAGGCCAGGGATCTGTGTTCCTCAGAGACCCAATAAAGTACAGTGTATTTCCCTTCCATGAAGTGCTCAGGACTCACAGGATTACATCGCTATCTATCAGTGACAGTGGCACCTAATAAGAATCTAACTCTTTCATGGCTTAACCAGTCGAAAACAAATATTCCGCAATTCATAACATGTTGGCTAATCTTAGATAACGATTCAACTTGTTAAATTATTAGAATATTCCAAAACAAAATGTTCGAAAACATATGTTTTTAAATATATTTTAAGCATCTTTTTTAGATATCAATACATTTGTTACTGCTACAAGTAAAACCTTCAATTTAATAATTTGTTTTTAATTTGGAACACATTTCTACCTTAATACATATTTGAATATTTTAGGATTTTTTTCTTGCTGATACATAGGTAAAGTATCAAAAAGGAATGCTGAAATGATGGTGGGCTTACGTCCGGTCCAGAGTGTTAAGCCGCACCGATTTAAGAAATTTATCCGTTTGATTTCGCAAAGAAATATTTCTAATTTGTAATAAAATATGCTTTACGAAAAATTTCACTATACGTCACCACAAAATAAGGAAAGCAAACGATAAAATAACTATTTATAAAATCTGTATTTTTCAGTTTTTTCTCTACGCAATTCAATATCGTTATGAAAAAACATACCGCATATGTCAGCATATACATACTTATGTAGATCAGAAAGTAAATGCTCACTTCATTGATTTTGCTCCACAGTGTAAAATGTCTTATAAAGCTTTAAACTTTTCACCACCTTAAAGAATTTCCAACGATATAGTACACAGGTATTTTTATAAATCTATAATATAAGATGCATAAAGAAATCCGCAAATGTAAAACTACGTTTAATCAGTTAAAATCTATAACAAAATTGCACTTTTCCATCCCTGGTGTGTACAAATATGAAATTAAACATGTGTTTGAGTTTGTTCGTTGCATAAAATGCTGCCATAATTTTTTTTAAATAAACTGCATATTTAGATGAAAAAAAAAATCTGATTTTCCAGCGAAAAAACTGCATATAGAACAAAACCAAAAATGTATCTTTATTTAAAAAAAACTGCTTTACGTACAAAAAAAAAAATTAAAAACTTCTCAATGCTTCGAAAAACTGCAAAAAAACAGATAAATCTGCACATTTGGCAACGCTAGTTGCTTAGAGAAATTTAAAAACATTTTGCAATAAGTGGGTGAGAAAAGAAATACCCTCTGCAAACAGTGTAGCCAGACCACAGGTTTCGATATCGTAAATATAAACTCCCTTATTCATAAACGATTATTAAAGGTAGCGTGGACGCAATGTACGAATTTTGTATGGGAATCACGGTTTTATTGTATACTTTAACTTTATCAATCGTTTATGACAAATGTTTAAATCGGCATTATTTAATGCAAACAATTAATTATAGATGTTATCATTTCACTATTTGTTTATCATTGCAAAAATAAAATCTTCTAAATGGCGTTCAAAATATTAAACAAAAAAACCGGAAATAGTTTTGAAAAGTCATACCTCAGAACAACGAGTTCACAAAAATTGTAAGAAAATATAGACAACACGTATGTATGTATACACAGTAGTTTTCCGATTTGACGAACCTAATTGGGATCACTAGTTTTTGCCCTAAAGAGCTGTTTTCTGGTTATATTTTTGACAGCTTCAGTTGTTCTGGCATTACTTTTTCAAGTTCTTGTTTTCTCCCGCTGCCACCTGATTTAATACGCCTTGGCACTAACTTGGGGGTTACACGTTCAAGTTTTCTTTCAATTTTTGTTTCAAGATTCAATACACTTACACTTTTTTACTAACACACTCACACATTTGGATATTGACTATTAACTTGATTTCAATTTTGCTTTCAAGTTCTCTTTCAATTTTTCTTTCAAGTAAGCAGCTGATGAGAGCTGTTGTAAATAATTTTTGCATTTATTTCTAAGAAAATATGTTATTTGAAATAGAAAATGAATAAAATTAACAAAAATTGTGATGTGTTGCGATTTTATTGTTTTTTCTTACTTAATTTTTAATTTCTTTCTTGACGACGCCATCTTGAAAATAAAATTGACCGTCAAGTTGCTTACAGCCTACGTCACAATATCAATTAACATAAATTTTGACAAACAGTAAATGTGTTAATATTGAAAGCAACTTCTTGAACGTGTAACTGCAGAGTAAGTAGAAAAAATGTTAGTGTTTGTTAAATGCGATGTTCATTAAATTGAATGTTCCTTAATTCGGAAAACTACTTTACATACGAGTACATAGTTAAATACATATGTCAAAATTTAGAAGAAATATGTACATTGCTTCCTATGTTACTCCAACCATCGATAAGCGGAACTCCTCGATTATTGCAACGTGGCAAAAATGAGTGATTCTTTAAACACAAAACAAATATTTTAAAATCTCCAAAAGTTCAGCATCTAAACTACTTAAGTCTGGCTACTTGTAGGCAAGAGAGGAGAGAACTTAAATGATGTAAATATTGTTAAATTTGTGCAGATTGCGAAGGTTTTATTTTACAGTTACATATGCAGATATAAATGTGTTTTTTCTTTGGTGGTTGTTAACTGTTGTTAATACACAGTGCTCACTCACCGTGGGGTGCTTTTGAGGAGGGCTGTTTCAAATAACATGCAACCACTTCTCTTGTCTATAGCTGGTATTGTTTGTTGGTGGAGGCTTGTTTTATTTCTTACCTTTTGCATGGCTTGGAATCTAAAATTTAGAAACTAATAAAATTGTCATGCTATTAGAAGAGGGTGCATCCATACATGTTTGTATGCTTGCATTTGATTTGCAATATATTACAAATAGACTCCATGTACATAAATATGTATGTACATACATACATACATAAGTAAGTACATGTTTACATTGTTATTTTTTTCAATAACATGCATTATGGGTATATTGCAACTATGTATGTATGTATACATACATACATATGTATATATGTACATACATACATGCATACATACATACATACATATACATACTTACATACATACATATAGTGTACATATATGTACATACATACATACATAAGAAAGTAATCCTCAAAAAATTAATATGTATGTAGGTATGTATGTATGTAAGATGTAGGAATAAATAAAAATAATAAGTAAATGTTAATTAGTGTCTCCGTGTTCAATTTCTCATTAAATTTTTAAACTTTTTAAAAAGCTTAATAGGTACTTAGTGCGTCAAATTTCAGTAATATTTGTTTGTTTTTTTAAACAACTTTTCAGAGCTAAACAGAAACAAAAATAAAACTGCTCTGAAATTAGAACCGTCAGTTCTGTATTAATAACCGAATAATATAATATAACTAATACGTGGTGGAGTACATATCAAGCATTTATTGCAACGTACTCAAATCTTAAAATTGGTTAATTTCACTGTATTCTGAATAAAATCAACCTTTATCCATCGATTTTCATAAAGTGAAGTTTATTTTATTTGGAACATACTACATACCTTTCTAATAATTAAGAATACAAATTTTCCAATTTTGCATAAAAAAAAATTATTTTTAATCATTGCAGTCTAAATAATTCCGAAACCGTTGAGTTTAAAAAAAAATTATATTAGCATGGCTTGAACGTAATTTCATTTCAAGTGTTTTAGTATTTTTTGTGACAAAATTGAACAAGTCTTTCCATAGTTATGATAAAATTGGTAAATCAGCCCCTTCGAAAATTTCAAAATTTAGAAAAAAATTAAAAAAAAAACTTATCCATAGAATTGAAAAATTTTACCATTTTTGTATTTAGGTATCCATGATGCATCAAATCTATATAGTGGTTATTCAAGCACATTTTCACTGTTGACCTGTGTAATTTATACACACTAATTTTATACAAAGCTTCATAACAGTCAAAATTTGAGCTACCATTGAGCTAGTTAAGACATGAACCAGTGACACTGTTTTGAAAGTATCAGATAAGGCAGTTTCAATAATGCAGTGTTCACTTTAGCACTAAAAGAGTTGCACTTTTTGGTATTACATTAATGGCCGTGACTACAAAAATGTAAAGGCAGTACAAGGCAAACTCCAAGGCAAATTCATAACAGGTAAAGTTAATACTACAACAAAGTACGAACAATAAAAACATATGACATATCGGCCCCTATGCTTACATGTACAAATTTTGACATGTCGGTCCCCATTATGCAAGACATAAGTAGATCAGCTGTGTTTTCAAATTTACCTGTTATGAATTTGCCATGGCCATGTACATATGTATACAAATATTATATGTAAGCTCTCTTTTTAATGAAAAACGTAAATTAAACAATCGTCACACATTTACAATTGAGATAACGTTTGATATCAAGGCAAATTCATAACAAGTAGTGTTAATACTACAACAAGTACAACATTACAACAACATTTGACATAGGAGCCCCTATGCTTGCATGTACAAATTTTGACATGCGAGCCTCCATTATTCAAGAAAAAAGTAGATCAGCTGTTTTCAGCTTCACCTGGTATGAATTCGCCTTGGTTTGATATCATGTTGAAAGTATCATACCGACTGCTCTGATAATTATATCATAACACTAATATAATATTAATAAATGATGAATGAATAATAATATATTTTAAAACAAAAGACCAATTGCTTAAATTAAACATTATATTAAATATTAATTAATTAAATAAATAAATATTTCCATAAAAATTGTTTTGTTTTATGTTTATTTTTGCTTTAAGCTGTTAAAGGTTGATGTACAACGTAAGTAAAATGGAATACGTACATACTTATATATGAACATTTGGTAGATTCTCTTTGGCAGGACTTGGCTGAGTATTGAAATTCAACTGGTCCTCCGAATAAAGATGTAAATTTGTACTTAAAATAAATATTTTATTCTTAAAGTAACTCAGTTGTTAATAAAAAAAAGTTGTTAAATTTCTGCTTAAAATGCTGGTAGAAAAAATGTAAACAAAGCAAAACACCATATACGAACATGTTTTTGTTTATTATCGAATCAAGACAAAACCAAAACGTTTTCATAATAAAAATTGAAATCAGAATCGATTTTCAATTCTGATAAAGGCCAATTCTGACTTGTTTTCGTAACAACCCTGATTATAATATTTTAATGCATTATAATTAATAATCTTCAATAAAAAAATACACTTATCTATTAGAATTTTGCGGTTATCCGATAAAATTGCATTGAAAAGTATTTGAGTGATCTACACCAAACTTAAAATGTCTAACTTTAACATTAACTTGAAGTTAATGTTAGGTGTAGACTGCTCATGTTAAAGTTATAACTTAGTTGTTATAACTTCTGTTTATAAAGAGCTTTTAAACCATTATTTGACGTTTTAGTTTGACACACGGCTTTTTTGTTGTTGATTTTCGCAATTTTAAATTAATTTGGAAAAATTCTGCTGCAAAAAGCAGTGAAAAGTGAAGCCAAAATATATAAATCAAGAAAAAAATTAACATACATAAAAATTAAAATAAGCTATAAAAAAATCTCTCATTGTAGTTACTTGACGCGGCAACGAACTGAAAATAATGAAAAATTGTACCTTTGTGTACTCTATCATTAACAAATAGGTATTTGAGAAGCAAGTCAAACAGTGTAAGCGCTAAGGGCCAATAAATTGGTGGATGATAATGTTTCATTTATTTTTAAAACTCGTTTAAATATAAAATTTTGTTTTCCATTGCAATATTAAATCAACATTAAATAGCCAACGTTGTGTATTTAAACACTACATAAGTTTTACGAATTTCCATATGTTTTTGACTGCTTGTTCTTCTTGTTTGAAAAAAAGCAAATAAAATATTTGTGGCTGCTGACAAGTTGCATAAAATTTTGGCATCTTTTCTCGCTATTACCCTTTTAATCGTTCTGAAAGTTGCTCTTATTCTTTTAAAACATTTCAGCACTTCTTAATTATTCTTATTTATAGCTCAAAATAATAATATATTTTGTTTAGATTTTTCTTTATTTGCTCTAGTCAGCTGTTTTTTGGGAAATTTGTGGGAAATTTTTTATATTACGTAGTGCTACCATATTTTCACCTTAATTAAATAAGAACTTTAAGTTTGACTGAAAAAATGAAAGTGTGTTTAAACGAATTTTAATTTTTTATGAAAATTAACTGAAACTATAATTATATAACCACTCATTTATTGGCCATAAGTAAGACAGGAGTATCGACTTTGGTCTGAACAGGCTGAGACGGCAACCCAGATTAAAATGCTGTTTAACGCCCCTGCTGTGTAGATACCAGTTTTCTTAGTGTAGTGCCGCTCTTTTGGTGTAAGAATGCCTTTAGTACAAGAAAATGCAACACTTTTGTGCAAAAAACAAAATGTCGGTCGGCCGAACCCAAGCCAACTTCATGATGTACTAAAAAATAAGGTATACACACAATTTTCAGTATCAATTGTTGGAGAACGAACGTGTCATCGGATCTGAAAAATTTATATTAAAGTTTAACTTTGTTTCTTTGTAAAAGTCAAGTAGAAAAATAAAAATAAAATGGGTGATCGCGGAGGAACTCGTGTGTATGTTGGAAATTTAACTGATAAAATTAAGAAAGACGACTTGGAAGGAGAATTCACAAAATATGGTAAATTAAATTCAGTATGGATTGCATTTAATCCACCAGGTTTTGCATTCGTCGAATTTGAACACCGCGACGATGCCCAGAAGGCATGTGATGTTTTAAATGGCACCGAGTTATTAGGCTCTCAATTGAGGGTGGAAATCAGCAAAGGACGCCCACGTCAAGGCGGTCGTCGACAAGGTGGAGGTGGTGGTAGAGGAGGAGGCGGTGGTGACCGACGTCGAGATGGTGGTGGATTTGGTGGTCGTCGTAACGGCGGCGGTGGTGGTGGCGGAGGTGGCTTCAGGCCGCGCAATTCAAGCGGTGGTCGTTACCCCGACCGCGGTTACGGTGGTTCGGGTGGCGGTCGTTCCGGCGGTGGCGGTTATGGTGGTCGTGATGGCTACGGAAGCTCCGGTGGTGGCCGCTCTGGAGGTGGCGGCTATGGCCGTGATGGCGGCAGCTCAGGAGGCTTCAGTCGTCGTGATTCCTATGGTCGTGATGGTGGTGGTAGTGGTGGTGGTCGCTCCTTCGGTGGTCAAGGCGGCGGCGGCGGTCGTTTTAGGTCACGCTCTCCAATGGGACGTTTTTAAATTAAAAACTACAATTTTAACGAACATAACAAGTAAGCTTCGAGGTGTTATACATAAATAAGGAAAATACATAATTATAACTACGTTAAGCTGCGTTTGATAGTAACAATTTTGCAAAAAAATTTAAAAAAAGCACTTAATTTATAATTCTATTCTATCAATTTTAAACGAAATCTCTAAAATTTCGTTTTTAGTGTCGTAAGTCGTAATTTTAATTCTGAATGAAAAATTCTTCAAAAATCTGCTCAACCAATCAACCATTTTGCAAAAACACGATGAAAATAGAATGTCATAATCGATTGTCAGAAGAAAAAACAACTACAAAATGTTTTACAGAGAGCAAAAAAGTCCACATTAAAAACAAAAAGACAACCGTGTGCAAAAACAAAAAACATCCACAATTTGTAAAGAGAAGATTTTAAATTTGTATTTATTCTTTTTCTACACTGAAACGTATATTTTTAAGTTTTCCTTATCTACATTTCCCTTCAAAACAATAATCTACATAATCATCATTATTTTTCTCAAAACTTTTAAAGAAAACTAAAAAAAATATGAAAAAACTACGTAATACTACGCTAAGTTTATACGTCTGCCCTTTGTATCGGCAAAAGAGAAACCAGAATATTAAACAAGCAATTTTGGCAAAAACAAGGTTCTTTAGATAAAGAAAGAAAATATTAAAAAGCTGAATTGATGTGTAATCTTTTATAAAAGTAAAACATGAATTAACTACTCGTACTATTTCTGTAACAATTACACAGTATTCCACAAAAAAAAAAAAAAATATGAAGAAATCTTCAAACAATATAAACGTCGTTTTATTTAACTAATTAATAAAATAACTTCGAATTTACAGCGTCCGTCAACGAATCTCAGAAGTAAAAACTGCATACATAACACCAATGGGGTCAAATTACTTTCTTCAACACCAACTGATGCCGAATTTTGAAAGTTCTTCGCGCAGATGTCTACGTCTTTCCTCATCAGCATTATGAGCTTTGTTTATATCGTCTCGTTTAACTTTAATCGACTTGACTTCTTCCAGCCCCGACGTATCTTGGCGTTTTCTCAGTATTTCCATTAGCATAGGAAATTGCAAAAAATAAAAACTTCCTCCCTCTCATCTTAATTATACACTTTTTACTACGCTTCGTATAATTTCGTTTATTTTTCGTTGTATTCATCGTACAAAATTTATCACGATTATTATATCTTTAAAAAAGCTACAAAATCCTCAAAAATCGTTAACTAACAACGTAAGCAAATATATACGCAATTAAATTTTACACACCACTTTTCTACTACTCCTCATTTTTATATTATTCAACCGCCCGACGTTACAAAACGATGTAATGAGACAGTTTTAATTTAAAAATCACCACCTTAATTTTTCGCATCGCATATTTTTATTTGTATTATTTGACAAGCACCTTTAACCAAATAATTCGACGTTCTGCGTCCTAACATCTACAAACATCCTACGCCTAATCAAAATTGCATTAACGCTCGTTATTTTAATTTGAAGTTTAGTTTCTAATTCAACTGCTACAATGTTTTTTTTACCAACCTCGTCTTCAAAATTCATTTTAAATTAGACTGCGCTTACTGTCCTGATAAAAAAAATACATATTTTGGCGTCTCCTTATTCCTGCTTCGTAAAAAAGTCGATTTTTTTAACTTAAATTGGTCCTCAATCAGACAAACGCCATTTCTCAACTTTATTTATATTTTAACACATACACACAAATTCCTCCGTAGTTCACCCGTTTCGATTTTCTATTCGTACTCTTGACGCTTTCTTATGTCCGACCAACTTTTTGATGATGCTGTTGCTAATCTCAACAAACTTAAAGCTGCTAGATGCTCCAAAATATATTTGAATTTATTTTTCAGCATTTTTTTTACAGATACCTACAGTTTCCCAATTTAAATTCTTTCTTTCAGGTCTAGTGTAAGTTAAGAAGGTACCATACATTTATGGACTTTTTTTTGCAAAAAAAAAAAATCGGTGACATCGCCCCTATCAACGGGGGTAACAACTATAAAGTTTTTAATATTTTTATTAAAAGATGCCAAGAACTGTTTTACAAAACATTTTAAGTGAATTTGAAATCCGAATACAACATGGCAAATAGGTATATTTAATTAAAATATATAATAGGTACCTATTAAATTTGTTTTTGTCGTTTTTTTTTTCATTTTCTCAATAAAAAAATTTTTTTAATTATCACTTCATATTTTTGGGCAAAAATCGTCATTATCGTCAATATAGCTTATTGGAATCGTCATAAAAACGTCAAATGAAAATAACGCTTTTTTACCAACAAAACATATTTTATAACAAAACTATTAAATAAACAAATCTTATTAAAAAAAACAGCATTCTTTAAATACAGAGATCAGATACTTCAATTAGAATTCACAATAAAATCACATGTATATATGTAGATTGCATGTTTTTCACTACTTTGAAATATACATAATGTATATGTAAATATATATTGTATGGAAAAAATTCAATCCTTAAGTTATTTTTTCCAATGTAGTAAAATATGCATTTTAAATATCATTTTTGGAAACATATGAAAAGAATATTATCAGGCTCAAGTTCAGTGTTATTGAATTAATGAAAATTCAAAATTACCAAAAGTTTTTTTATGTTGAAAAATATTATTACACTTTTCAAATCACTTTGTTATTTTTGCGATAAGTATATTTTAAGTATATACTTATAAATACACCGTGATTAACTATCCGGTTTTATTTTTTTGATTTTCATGTGTTCAGAAACACGTGTAGATATTTTTTTATTAATGCCTTGTTCTTTTTATATGTGTGTATGCGCATACATATCGCAACCTAAAATCCTAAATGACGAAAATGGAGATAATGTCTTTAAAAAATATATTCTGCCTTATATGTAAAAATATTTTTTTGTTTATTTAAGTTTTATGAAATGGATTTTACGTGGAAATACCCTTTATGACCCATTATTAAATCACTGCTAATTTATTTTTTTATTCAATTATTTGTGATGCACGTTTCAAAATTGTAGCTAACATCATTAAATTTTATGCATAGTAGAAGAATTGCATAGTAGGTAGCTACTCTACATACATAAGTACTTATAACATCGTTGTAAGAGTTAGTTTACAGGTTTAATATCTGTAAAAAGTTAACATTTTTGTAACATTTTTGATGCAAAGTGGTTTTTTGCTATTTAAAATTAAATGAAACGGACGTCACATTTTATAAAAAGTTTTTAATTCAATATCACTTGAATAATGCATAGACTAATTTTAAACAAAATCCTTGTTTTGTACATTTATTAAAAAGTAAGTGAGTGAATATAATTATGTATTCTGATTTAAATATGTGTTGACGTACTTATGTAAGTCGTAACGTCTTTACATATTTGGAAATATTTTTCATATATATGTACCTACATATG
Organism: Lypha dubia; assembly: GCA_947311025.1. NCBI lineage: Eukaryota > Metazoa > Arthropoda > Insecta > Diptera > Tachinidae > Lypha > Lypha dubia. Next base: position 6,728,666 of record OX371263.1, read on the forward strand.
TATGTATGTTTTCGCTTTTCAAATATGTTTTCCAAATATAAATATTATATACATACATACATATATTAAGTTATAAAATATTACTCAAATAAGGTAATCAATGTGGGACCGAAAATAATTGTTATATTTTTATTTTAGATAAAAACGTTACAAGAAAATTTATTTTATTTATTATTGGGAATTTTTATTAATTATCTTTGCATAAATATTATTTTGTTTATGGTAACCAATTAAAGAGAAATTTTTTTTTTTGTTATAAAAAACAATTACTAAAAATATTATCTTTGTTTTGGTTATAATTAGTGACACAACCCAACCAATTCGTTAACATATTTGGTTTTTGTAATAATATCAATGGCTATTAAATAGAGTTTTCTCTATAGCTTTTTCTAATAGTTTTTTGTTACATTTATGAAGTGATTTCGAACTAGTTTAGTGCTTGTTATAGTCAGAGGATGCAAAATTGCTTTTAAGTACTTTTGCCGAGGTTGACACCTACCGAGATGGAAGAGTTCACGTCGATGCCAATCTTTTTAAGCAGCTAGTTTTTTTTTTATATATGTATATATTAAAACAATTACACAAAACCTAATAAAGGTTACATACAGTCAATTACAATTTTAATAATGATTTAAATAGATTTAAAAATTCTTATAGCCTTTTTCCACTAGCATACATTTTAGAGGAATGAATGGAATATGTTGAAAATGTCAAATTGCATTTCCATTGGCAACATCTAACATCTACCATCTTCTCAGCTGTCAAATATATAAAAATACTTACAGCATAATTTTTTGTGGAAAAAAATAAATGTTAAATTAAAATGAATTTTGAAGAAACATTAATAATTGGACTCGTTCATGCTTTACAAGAACAGACACAATTGTTAATGCAGAAAATTTGCGATCCATTATGAAAGATGAATATGAAGATAATTTATGTATGTATGTCATTCATGTACATATGTCATTTATGTATGTCATTCACAAAAAATGAAACTATCAATATGTATGTATCTGTCATTTTGTAAGAGATGACATTAAAATTATCGGAAGATGTTGATTGGAACAAAATGATATAGGAACATCTTTTAATTATTCAACATTTCAAATGATATCAAAAATGAATGAAATATGACCACTAAAACTTTATGAATTAGTTTTATTGTCATCCCTGATAACCAAAAAAAGAAATTTTATTTTGTAATGGGTATTTCTAACCAAAAAATCTTTTTGGTTGATACAATGGTTAGTTATAACCAAAAAAAAACAAAACACTAAAATTGGCTGCGATGATCAAAATAGAATATATATTATAAAAATGGTTAATACTAACCTTTTTATAAATACATCAATATTAATGCTTAAAAATGAGTTTTTTTTGTCGTTTATCTTATAATTGTTACGTCCCTGGTTATTATTGGTTTTCTTGAACAAATAATTGTTTTATTAAGAGCAAAAACCTAAAAAATCTATCGTCGTTTTGTGATTTCCCGTTTTTTCTGATGTCAGTAAACTTAACTGTTTTAGTAGTTATCGGCTGACAATGTTTCGTACATATCCAATAGGTATGTCAAAATCCTCAAACAGCATTTTTTAATACGTTTTTCATATATGTATGTACATAGTTTCTTAATTCTTGTACTTTCAAACATTTTTAAATCACACGTGTGATTTAAAATCACGTGATTTTCAGAACAGAACCGTTATGTCCATTTCAATTTAATATTTTATTTCTATCGCCTGTGTTCTACATGAAATGAAAGTGAAAATTTCACTAACGGCCTGTTTCACACTGTCGACAAGTCGATGTCGTTCTCTTATTTATGTATATTAAAAACAAATTTAAATATTTTGTTTTCAATATAAATAAGAGAACGACATCGACTTGTCGACAGTGTGAAACAGGCCGTAATTTTGTGTTCTTAAATTCGTTAAAGTTAAATTTCATTTTCACCTTGTTTCAAGTGAAATTGATGTGTTTAATTTTACACGAAGTGTAAATTTAATTAAAACACGAATGCATTCCTCATGAATTAAAAATTCTCGCATGCATTCACATCAATAAAAAGGCTAATTCAATTAAATTTTGAGTGAATTTGTTGGTGATTTAAATAAAAGCAATTTTTTAATTCACTGTTTTCACAAAGATTAGGATCGGTTGACAACTCTAGTACATGCTCAAATAAATATAAAATTTTATTGTATACTAAATGACCCGGCAAACGTTGTTTTGCCATATAAAATATTTCTACTTCATATTTTGGGTGTTACATATATAAAAAATAGCGAATGTATTGTGTGTGGCGATGACCGCCGATGAAAAAATACCAAACAATAATTTTGTTCTGCTGTTTAAAAAACTAACGACGACGATTCTCCTGCATGAGGCGGACATAGCGCCATCTGTCATTCAACAATAATTATAGAGCAAACATAGTGCCCTCTGTTGCGTTAATAGTTTAGTAAATACAGAAATTGCACCCTTCTCTGCCCCTACCGGTTTGAAAAATAGATAGTAGCTGATTCTCAGACTTACTGAATATGCATAAAAAATTTCATAGGAATCGGTCAAGCCGTTTCGAAGGAGTATTATTTCGAACATTTGTGACACGAGAATTTTATATAAAAGAATTATAAACAAACAAATAGCCTGTTGTTTTTTATTTTTCAAGTTGTTGCCGAGTACATGTACTTGATATTATTATACTTTGGTTTTGCCCGTTGAAGAAATAGTCTATAATAACTCTCTTTAAATTCTGTTTTGTTTATTGTTGCTAAAATATTTTATTTACAATAACGATCAGCTTTCATTTTGCTGCGTCTATCCAATAACGCTTCATGTAATGTACCTTTTTCTTTGGCATTTTCCAATTCTTTGACATCATTTTTATTAATTCGCAACTTTTTATCCTGAAATTTTTGAAATTTCTTGCTAAAAAGAGAATTTTTTTTATTCAATTTTCTTTGAAAATTAAAGTAAAAAATAACTTACACATAGTTTTTCTCCACTTCTGCTAAGTCACCCTTTTCTTCGGTGGGTCCTTCGTCTGCTACACATTCCTTGGCCGCATTGCTCCGTACTTTACAAATTTCTAAGTCTGTAACCTTTTTACGTAGCGCCACACAGGCATCATCTTCGGGATCGATAGACATGAAGAAACCTAACTCTGAAAGTAATGCCATTTTACCATCTTCAAAAATAGGTTCCCACTGCTCCATGCTACCCACAGCCTCTGAGCGTCCCGTCACCATACCATCCTTTTCAATTTTCAAATATTTTCCATAGCCAGATTTGAAGGTTACTTTGCGTTCATTGATGGGGAATGCAGTAAATACTTCTTCAGGATCGGGTCCTTCACCGTCATTATGTGGTGGGCCCAAAGTGAACAAGCCATTATCCAGAGCCTTGAGATAAGCATGATTACCAAACTGTATAGCCACCGGACCTGTAATTTCTACAGCCAATTTTGTTTGCCACCAACCGCCATGTTTTAAAGCATCCTCATCCACTTGGACCTTACGCTTTTTGAGACAATCATCTTTGTGTTCTTTCTCTTTTTTTCGTTTTTTACTTTTCCTAACGTGATCGCAAGTGCCAGAAAATGGGTTTAACATCAAAAACTATTTTATCAATAACGCACTTACTTGACTTTTTCACCTTTTAAAACTAATTTACCAATTTTAACTTTGTCGTATTCAGCAGACATGATATTGGAAAGAATTTTTTATGCAAAATTATTGTTTATTTTTGCAATTTTTTTTTGTTACTGAAGGAGATGCCACACATTTCTTTATTTGTTTGAAGAAGGCTGCCAGTACTTCATTAAGAACAGCTGTATTTCGGTATTCCGTTGAAGTAAGGTACATATGTATGTTTGTATATTAATTGATATGGATACTATTATATGACCAAGATATGGAGCTGGACTACTTGGCTTCTAATGGACCCTCTGTAATTAAATTCTGTGTATTTTTATTCGAGCAAATTCGAAAGAATTTATGTTTTCAAAAATTATTATTTGTTATGAGTTATCTAATCTATAAGCATATCGTTGGTAGCTAGATGTATACCAAATCATCAGTAGAATTTTACCATTCATGTTTGAAAACGTTCCAAAACTCATCTATTTATACATACAACTCGTAAGTAATATTTGCAGAAAAGTAAACAGATTCATATGTATATTTTATACAGGTAAAAATTTCATATAAAAAGTATTAACTATAGTTGACAAGTAGTTTAACAAAAAAAGTAAAGATAATATAGTGTAGTGTACGACCGTAATAATAATAAAAGGCTTTACATTAATGAGACGAAATATATAAACAAATAAAATAAATAAATCGCACTCAACGGACTTGCCGATTTTGACATACATACATATATGTACATATATGTACATACATAATATGTTATGTTATGTTGCAATGATATGGATCCTAAAAGTTCCTTTAAAACAGTCCCCTAGGTGCTGTGCACATATTACTTAACGCTGTTTTTAGAGATTTTATACCCCCCTTCATAACGCTTTTTACTAATTTTTTAGTGCATAATGTCCAATCCGTAACAAATCTTTAATCCCCCCCGGAGCGTTACGTAATATGTGCACAGCCCTCTATATATAATATAAACAAAAAGAAGACGAATTTTCGAGCTTGAGGCCACTTTTAATGTGATGTTTTTTTATATAATAATAAATAAATAAAAAAACATCACATTAAAAGTGGCCTCAAGCTCGAAAATTCGTCTTCTTTTTATTTAACATAAGTTACTAAAGGCTGAACAAAACTATATTATATAATATAAACATTTTAAAAATATATTTTAAGTCACTTTAATTTAGTACTATACTCTATAAATTGTAGAATATAAAAACAAATTATTACAAAATATTTTACTGTAACCCAAATGTAATACCGAAAGCTTTTTTCATTTTGTAAAATGCAAAGCTGGTCACATTGTTTACGGGAAAGCTTAAAGCTCTACAACAATTGCATTTCTGTCAGTTCCCCAAACAAAAACAAAGTTTGCGAAAAATGCATTGAAAAATACGAAAATTAAGACAAACATTAAACTTGAAAAGGAATAACTATTCTGACCAATTGGTCAACAAATTACTTTTATTTATGTTCTGCTGGTACTACAAAATTGCGATACGCGAAAACAACCAGGAAATATTCTTCTTTGCTTTTAAAAACCATTAGAAAGAGAATAACGTATCAGTAAATCGAAAGCAAAACATGTCCATGGAAATTGGGTAAGTTGGTACTTACAGAGATGGTGTAATAAAAATTGGGGGTGGTTTTCATCTTCATGCACATATGTACATAAGTATGTACATGCCTAAGTATGTACTCCAACACTTTTTATTAGAACAAGCGGAAAATTTCATTTTTCATGCAACAATTTTAACATACGGATGTCTTTGAAGAAGATATTTATTAAATAAAAGAATTGGTTAATTATATAAAAATTGTGAATAAAATAATGTATCTTTTTCACTCGTCTAGTGAAACATTGGAGGAATTGGACGATGAGGCATATGATGAGGAAAAATTGGCCAGAACTTCAGATGAAAATCGAAAGTAAGTAAAACAATTATGTATTTCTTTTTTGCAAAAAATGTCGTTGTGGGTGTCTAGACAGAAAAATTAAAATTATTTTTATACTGCTGTAACGATAACTACTATCAAACTCCTTCATACGTATTTATTGGTCTTTCATAAAGTCAAAGAAAAAATCTTCATATATGTACTCGTTGGTGTAATAATAGATGAGTATTTTTATAACTTTTTTTTTTAATTTATAAATGCAATGAGCCATAACAAAAGTTCTAATTGTTAAATTGATGTTTTCAATCGAAATTTTGGAATATAATACAACCGACTTATTTATAAACGTTTATTTAAACCAGCATTAAATTAATGTTGTATGATTTTTGTATGGGAAACCCGGTTTCATTGTGGACTTTAACTTTAACAATAGTTTATGAATATAGCTGCTAGCCTTTAGTAAAACCCTGACAATTTCATGTAGGTATAAATAAAAATTATTGTTAGGCTTAAGTTCAGTTTTTTATTGAATTAATGAAAATTCAAATTATTAAGAGTTTTTATTTTGAAAAACATTAGACTAGCATAACGTATCAGTATACCGATTTCAAGGCCGCTACACCTCTCATCAGCGTTTGTTTGTCCCTTTTTACAATTAATGTAAAGTGGATACTAATTGGGAAAGAATATCAACTATTTAACCAAGTTTTCAACAGAAATAGAATACGAAAATACGAGTATTGTTATAACTCCTTTTTATTCCATTTTACATAAGAAAATTCCCCATATCATATAATAACATTTGTAGTGAATTTCCGTCAACATTTTCAAGATTGTGTTATTGTGTGAAACGATCTTAGATAGTATATTAAATCCATGATAATATTAGGAGGGTTTACTAAACTGTCTTAGGAAAGAAATTTTAATCGTGGTATTTATTTTTTAAATATGATTTCAGCCATATATTTGCCGCGGTCCAGTCCAATTTTTGTTGGGGCTAGAATATTGGCGTTCTCTTTAATCGAAAGGTGTGGTTTGATTTTTTTCAATCAACGTTTTTTGCTTATTTTTATTCTACATATTGAAACAGTTCTGGTTAGTACGAAATTCCCTCATCACTTTTTGGAAAAGTACTAATAATCAACACGTTGATACGTTCTGCTAAAAACTGATTGGATATAAATAATAATATTTTTCAACATAAAAAAAAACTCTTAAGCTACGTTCACATTTATCAAATATTTGCCCAAAAAAACGTAACCAATAGTTTTGCTTAGGGATAGTGTTATTTAACACGATTTTTATACTACAAAATAAAATTAATTCTTCTCCAAAAGAGTATTTTTATACAGTTTTTAAAAAATTCGAACCCAAAATTAAAAAAATATTGGAATTAAAGGAAATAAATTATTAGTTTTTTTCTTGGTTACGTTTTTTTCGACAAATATTTGATAAATGTGAACGTAGCTTTAGTAATTTTGAATTTTCATTAATTCAATAAAAACTGAACTTGAGCCTGATAATATTACTTTTCATATATACATCAATATAAGTTCGAATAATAATTACGTTTATTCGTAATAATAATAATAATATAAAAATATTAAAAAAAATTAATTCAAGAAGTTTATGTACATTTTTAAATTAAATAAGTATGTATACATTAAATTTACTGAAAACATGAGGTAAAAAAATGACATTAAGTAGAAAAAGAATACAATTTCTTAAAAAAAGTCATGTAATGTTGTTTGTCTAATATTTTTCAAATTATAATTTTCTATAATCACGGATAATAGAGGTAATCACGGGTAATCCAAGTAAACAATTGCAAACAAAAAACAATAGAATGATCTTTGGCAATCACGGTTAATCGGGGTTACCGGTTAACCGGATCACGGATAATCGAGGCCCGACTGTATATACTTTCTCTGATCGGAAACTTGCTAATTTTTTGAGATCACACATAAAAAATCCATTATGCATTGATGGAAACAATATTTTTTTTCAAGGCAGTTATAAATTTCAAAGGTTTAAAATAACATCCATAAATATACTGGGCATTAGTATTTCTAATTACCAATTTTATATTTTTTTAGACAAAATCACAGCGAAATTGAAAAACGAAGGCGGGACAAAATGAATACCTATATCAATGAATTGTCCGCCATGATACCGATGTGCTACGCAATGCATCGGAAATTGGACAAGTTAACAGTTTTACGCATGGCAGTACAACATCTGCGGAGCATTCGTGGTGCCGTACACGCCTACAGTGGCGGCGATTGCAAACCAAATTTTTTATCGGATCAAGAATTAAAAATGTTGATTCTACAAGCGGCAGAAGGTTTTCTTTTTGTTGTAGGTTGTGATAGAGGACGTATACTATATGTCTCGGAATCGGTATCAAACGCTTTAAATTATACACAAACAGATCTATTGGGTCAGAGTTGGTTTGATGTTTTACATCCGAAAGATGTGGCCAAAGTTAAGGAACAATTGTCATCTTTAGATCCTTGCCCAAGAGAAAGATTAATAGATTCCAAAAGTAAGTAGCTTACTTAAATGATACTAAAAATGTACTTTCTTAAAATAAAATCTTTTTCTCGTCACAGCAATGCTTCCCGTAAAAACGGATATACCACAAAGCTTATGCCGTTTATGTCCCGGTGCCAGAAGATCTTTTTTTTGCCGTATGAAACTAAAAGCCGCCAGTACCAATCAAATAAAAGAAGAATCCGATACGTCTTCGAGTTCACGTAGTTCTACAAAACGTAAATCTAAACTAAACATGGATGAAAAATATCGAGTTATACAGTGCACGGGCTATTTAAAATCCTGGGCGCCTATAAAAGAAGAAAATCAAGATACAGACAGTGACGATCAAATAACGAATCTTTCCTGTTTAGTGGCAATTGGACGTATACCCTCTAATATTATGGCTGACAAAACCTCCTTCTCATTGGATAATCATCCCAATGTCAGACATGTTAATTTTCTCTCGCGACACTCGGTGGATGGTAAATTTTTGTTTATCGAACAGAGGTGGTTATAACTATTTGAATTTAACTATAAAAAATCTCATTTTTTAACGTAATATTTTTCTAAAATTATTTTCAGAGCCACTTTAGCAGTCGGTTTCTTACCACAAGAAATTTTAGGCAGTAGTTTTTATGAATATTTTCATCCCGAAGATATACCCTCTTTGGCTGAATCACATAAAATGGTTTTACAGTTAACGGAAAAAGTCACCACCCAAGTTTATCGATTTCGTTGCAAAGACAATAGCTTCATACAACTGCAAAGTGAATGGCGTGCATTTAAAAATCCTTGGACAACAGAAATTGAATATATAATGGCAAAAAACTCGGTATTTTTGTAAGCCATAAGGTGTGTAACTTTTTTTTATTTACATACGTTTTTTTTTATTTAGAACAACTATTATATTTAACAAAATAAATTCTAAGTATTTGTGAAGAAACAAAATGTTTTTTAGAAAGAATGAGTATGTGTGATAAGTGGAAACGTTGTCATTCCCATCATTCACTTAATTTCGAAGACCTATATTTCAAACATACATATCAAGTCATATTTACTTTTATTTGACACTGCCACAGCACTTTCTTAAGACCACTAAAACAACAGCAACATTAATGTTTAATGCAACGGTCATTTTAAAAGTGTCCGTTCTTATGATTAGAACCAAGGCGAATTCAGTAATGAATCAGCAGAAAAAATAATAGTTCTAAAAAATTTCCATTAGTGAAAAATGGAAAAGAAAATTATTTTAAATGCGGCGGATAGACCCGAAATCAACGTTTTGTCGTTTGCTTTTTGAGTTGCACGAATGCTTTTCACCAACTGTCACCAACTAACTACAATAGCCTTCCTGTACAATCAAGCAAAAAAGCAGTGTTAATTACGACCAAAAACAATTTCATGACTTTAATGGGTTTCCGGTTCCAGTTTTTGTATCATATCACATGTCAAATGTAGTTAAAATCGTACCGTATATGTTCCGTTATAATTCGTAATTGGAATTGAAATTATTAAATGTTTTCGTTTACGGAAAAATTTTCTAAATTTGCCCTGGATTTTACTGAAATGCCGTCGTTTACACATAAATTCTCAAAATGTATTACATTTGTAGTACTTATCAGTGGAAGCTGTAGTTTTGGCATTTTTCATGAACATATATAATAAATTTGTTGGTGGATGCTTTACAAATGCCCAATAAAACCGAAATCAAAAAGTTTAACACTCCCCATCCTTACATTAGCCAGTTCATGTGTAAAAGTATTGAGTATTTTGCTACCTAAAAGACTTTAAATTTCTGTAAATGATTTTCTATTTCAACGGGTTTTTTACAGAATGATCCAGAAGAATGGTACCGACAGTGGTTACAATGCAGGCTTAGATTACAGTATCATCATTATCAGTACCATGAAAAATGGATATATACCGATTTCTCAAAAACTGGGGCCAATCTGACACTTCCAAATGTACTTTCGCACTCAGGGGACTCCCCCCTAATAGTTCGAAAAGGATTCATCGAAGTTCATTTTTTTCGGGTCAAAAACTATCACAGTGTTATTAGTGCTTTCCAAGCAGTGATGAGGGAATTTCGTAATAACCAGCACTGTTTCAAGGTAGAATAAAAAATGAATTAAAAATTAATTCTCATATTCTATTTCTCTTGAAAACTGGTTAAATAGTTAATAGTCTTCTCAATTAGTATCCTCTTTACGAAAATTGTAAAGATGGACAATTGAACGCTGATGAGAGTTGTAGCGGCCTTGAAATCAGTACTGATACGTTCTGCTAAAAACTGATTGGATATAAATAATAATATTTTTTGAGTTCCAAACAGTAATGAGGGAATTTCGTACTAACCAGCACTGTTTCATTGTAGAATAAAAATTGAATTAAAAATTAATTCTCATATTCTATTTCTGTTGAAAACTGGTTAAATAGTTGATATTCTTCTCAATTAGTATCCACTTTACGAAAATTGTAAAGATGGACATTTGAACGCTGATGTGTAGCGGCCTTGAAATCAGTACTGATACGTTCTGCTAAAAACTGATTGGATATAAATAATAATATTTTCCAACACAAAAAACTCTTAGTAATTTTGAATTTTCATTAATTCAATAAAACTGAACTTGAGCCTGATAATATTACTTTTCATATGTAAATCATAAATAAGTTCAAATAATAATTACGTTTATTCGTAATAATAATATAAAAATATAAGAATGTTATTTTAAATTGTTGAAAAAGTTGGTAAATAATTTTGTTTCATATTTTTTTACAGTGAAAACGATTTTCTAATACATGAATGCCGTATGGTTTTTTGTATTGTTTAATTTTAACAGAAGTGATCAAATTACACAATACCGAGCAAATATTTTTGTTTAAGATAGAATAACACCATTCATTAAAATATGTAAATAAAAGTTGACATAACTTTTCTTAATAAATATTTGTTATTACGTACATACATATATTTAATTGTTGAAAAAAATAAATATGTATAAATTAAAAAAGCGAAGAATATGTGTTGTACAAGATAAATATCTTAAAATTCCAGTTGATCAAATAATTGATGATAAATTTATTAATTTTTGCATTTTCCTTATATTTGACTGAATGAATTTCCTTATGTGCTGTAGTCGTACAAAAAGTAAAAATATATTGTAATCATTGTAAATGTCCTTTTATAAAAGGTATTCTCTTTTTCAAATATGCACTCTTTTTGCATATGTATATGATTTGACTGAAAGGCAATTTTCTGAAAAAGTACTTTATTTTTTATTTTTATTTTTAGAGAATATTACTAGATATTAGCAAGATTTACCTATGACCTATTATTTATTGAATCTTCAATTTAGATTGTAATATCAATAAGTTTTTCAAATCTTAAATCTAAAAATATTAAATATAAGTTTAGCCAATGCTAAACAAAATTTTTAATTTCAACGGTGCTTTCATATGGCATCATTTTCATTTAATTGCTTGACGAATAGCAGTATAACACAAAGAGATTGTTAAAAGGCAACAGATAACGGTTTGATTGCTCTATTTTATGATTTTTAATACAATCACAAAAATAGACCCTAATGTTGACAATAAATATCAATCCAGTAAGGCAATTCATGATATGATTCACAGGACATGAATGCAATGAATAGTGATGCATGCATTGCTTGTCCTCTACAAACGCAAACTAACACTCTCAGAAGCAACGAATACTTAACGATTGGTGCGAATGCTTTTTAATGTCGACTGAATAAATTTTCATACGTCCTGTAGTCGTCTTGTACAAAAGAAGAAATTGTATTATAATCATTTTTATACCCTTCACTAAAAATGATTTTCATTACGTGTGTAATTTCCACAATATTTATATGAGGTCCATATATTATACATGTACATATATATTCTGAATCCTTATAGATAGGGAAGTTGAATGAGCCATGTCCGTTTATCTGTTTGTCCGTCTGTCTGTACGTGAAATCGATTTTCCGAAGACACTAGAAAAGCTAGAGGCTTGTGCTTTGGAATGAAGTGTAAGGAATGTTCTTTAGATGCGTCGTATTGAAAATCAGCAAAAATAAAATATCGGTTCTGATATTGAATTATATATACATACAAATAAATGAAGATATATAGTATATATAACCCTTTCAGAAATAAATTTATAAATACAGGAGGAGGGGCCCCAGTGTTGAATATGGAATCTTTCGATTATAATTCAACTCACGAACCATCGTGCTACTGAGGCTTGTTAGTGTTATTAATAATAACTTTATGTATTTTTTAGTACAAACCCCCTTTTTGTTCAATATTTTATTTATATTATTATATTCAGTGAATCACATATTTATGCATTGGTGAAGGGTATATAAGATTCGACACAGCCGAATATAACACTCTTATTTGTTGTTTGTTTGTTTGTTAAATGTTTATTAAATGTTCGTATTGAAATAAACTAATGTCCGATTTAATAAAAAATTAAAAATGTTAATTGTTTGGTTTTATAAAATAAGTTGAAAAGAACAAACTTGCAAAAAAACATTAACATTTTTGTGAAATTTGAAATTTGGCCGACTGTAATTCAGTAGTTTCTTGACAAATTTTTACACACGACCCGTACTTGTTTTAGTAATTTTATTAGCTTTCCTTAAAAAAAATTAGGTCATAAATCGACGAATATTTTTGAAGATATTTGCATTTAAGTGACATCCTGTTTTTCATAAACAGAAATAACGGTTATTTTGGAATATCTCGAAAACTGTACGAATATCAATTTTTAGTATTCGCGAATACGAATATTTGAAACAATATTCGCCGAATACGAATATTATTTTTAAGGTTTAGAGCCAGATAATAAAATTTAATTGGAAAAAACCCTCCCTTTGGTTCAATAAATTGAAAAACAAACTGTCACACTACTTAAGGCATATAACATTGTTATGACATTGAGATGCCGAATTTGAAGACCACTACTGAACATTTTTAAATTATTTTATTTACATATTTTCAGATTTCGTTTTTCTTACTCTTTTTGCAATTTTACTTAGTAATTCAGTGCTGTTTGGGCATAGTCTCCTGTGTCGGTGGACTTTCACATATTAAATTTTAATTCTTCCATTTTCCAACATTTCTCTACTGAGAACTGAATACGAATTTAACATGATATAAATGTACATTAAGACTTCAATTTTAGAATGCTGGTTAAAAAAAATATATATTTGTGTCTGTTTTTAAAGAAGGTTATTATCTTGCGGTTTTATTTAAATAAATAATTAATATATTTTTCTAAATTTTTTCTTGAAAAAAATATTCGCTTGAATTTGGCGAATACGAATATTTTGAAATAGGCGAATAGTCGAATAATCGAATACGAATACAAGTATTCTAACATCACTAGTCCCAACAAGAGAAATTAATGATGTTGATTGGCTGGCTCTGACCAGGGTTTGAACCCAGGCCTCAAGTCATTGTTTGCTGAGTAGTCAACACCACAAAATTTCGTTTTTTTTCGAGACTGAAGTTTCGGAAATGAAGCCAATTGAGATCGGAATTGCATTTTGTGACATGGCTGACTATCATCAGAATTATTTTCGGGAAAACGTAATTTCTTTACTGAAAAACTATCGGGATCACGGGATTTGAAAAAGAAACACGGTACTTCAAATTTATATACCTGATACATATGTTTATAGATATTTGACAAATCCATTATATCGGCAACACAGGATGGAGCTTGACATTGGTATCTGCCAGTGTTTCGGTTTTTTAAAACAAACGCGAGAACCAAAACGGAAACCCTAAACCAAGCATCATTTGTAATTAATTAATAAATTAACATGTAATAAAAATCACCACACCATAAGTGCTGTCAACAAACTATTCAATTAAAAAAATTACACATTGATACACACGATGAAACGAACATTAACTGGAACATATTCACGTTCTAGGTCATGTTCCATCGTGTGCAGCCAGTATTTTGAAACAAATGCCTTGGTATATTTCAAATTCGAACTCTTCTTTATTTTTTTAGTCTGTGATAAATGTGCAAACATACACCATAACTTTTTTTAAATTATCTTTATATTTTCTAAAATCTTTTTGCATTTTATACCATTATTTTTAAGCAAAGGTTAGTTTTCTTGCACTCTTGATATCTTTAGGTATTATCGGTCAATATTTTTTTAAAGTAGACAAAGAGTAAAACAAATTAATAAAATCAGCAAACAAAAGTGAAGGAAAATACAAAATATTTAAAAATGTGATATTCTTTTTTCTCTGCACCGCTCGTCCAACCAAAACACATTTATGATATTTGTCATGATTTATAATCACCATGTGAAGTGGATGTTTGAAATTTATTTCGCAAATACTTGCAATGGTTATCTCTAAATTGGCTAATCGAAAACTTATTTGTTAAATTTTACGAGTATAACTTTGGGCTGATTTATGATATTCGATTAATTTTTTAATCTGGACGCACAGTCACTGGAATATTAAAGAACTGCATCATAGATAAAATAGCAATAAATTTGTTGTTTCAATTATATTGTTTATAGTTCAAGGCCGATCATTTCTTTAAAAAAAATTCCCTTCTAACAGCTGTGTGTTATTATTAAATTTTTACAAAGTACAAAAAGAAATGGTCATTTCTATTCTTTGCATAATAACAACTTGGCCGGTTTTATTGTGTGTTTTATCTTTATTTTTCGTTTATAAATAAAGACTGTTAAAAAATATAAACTAAAATTAAGAATAGAACATCGTATATCAATTTATTTATCTTAATTTGTATATTAAATTATAGAGAGAGCGTATAAATTTTTAATCAATGTTTCTCCTATGCTGCATAGACATCAAATTATCCACTTTATAAACTTTTTTTAATAAATTTTATTTTATAAGGTTTAGCTGATAATGTTATGCCGGGCAATAAATTCCGAGAAGGTTTGTCTTCCTCCTTATCACTTAAAACTAATTCGAAATTTTGACAAATTTTAATTAAAACCGAAAACATACAAGCTCTCGCCAAAGCATCGCCCAAACAGCGCCTACGGCCAAGGCCGAAAGGTATAAAACGTTCATCTTTAAACGTTTTACCTTCAACATCTATGAAACGTTCAGGTCTAAAGATTTCAGGATCTTTCCAGTATTCCACGTCCATTAAGACCGAATATAAATCGATAAGTATGGTTGTATTCTGTGGTATATTATAACCTCCCAACTTTGTATCCCACAAAGCTCTTCTGGGTCCCGCAATGGGTGCTATATGATAAAATCTTTGTACTTCCATTAAAAAGGACTCCATATAGATATAAAGTGATTTCGAGCTTAAATGGGGAAATTCGGTATTTTTCATATTCGCCTCTAATTCATCGTTAACAAGTTTCTGCAGTTCTGGCCGCATGGCCAACGTCATTAAAGCCAAATCGATGGTGGTGCTGGTTGTTTGTGAACCAGCTATAAAAAAATCCAAAATGGTCATGGTAAGCTGTACTTCATTAAATGTGGAGTTTTCATTATTCTGATTACTTTCCTGTTGCATTTCACTCAAATAAGCATAAATGAAATCATTGTCAGCATTTTCTTTTGTCAAAGTGGCTTTGTGCTCATTTATAGTTTCCATAAAGAAATTATACAACTCTTTGTTTAGCTGTCGTATTAAATTGTAACCGGTTTTATCGGGAGCCACAAACCGCAACCAGGGAAATTGTGTCAATACCCCACCAGACATATCGAAAAGTTTTGATCTGCGACTCATCAATTCCAAAAGTTTAACTAAACGTTTGTCATCTCGCTTAAAACGTTTACCGGCTGTCATCGACCACAATACATTTATAACACTTTGACCTAAAAATGTAGCTGGCCACACAGGCTGTCCCTTTAATTCCGTAAAAAATTGCAACAAACTGTCTGTTTCCTTTTCAATATGCTGCTCCATTTGCGATCGTCCATAGCCAACATTACGCATTTGTTTCATTGAGAAATATCGATGCTCATACCATAACTTGCCATCGGTACAGGTGATGCCTTTGCGTGTACCCATGGTTCGAAGTCTTAAGAAGAATGTGTCGGGTCTTCCCTCGAAAACTTCCTGTAAATATACATCCTTGACTAGGGGATATGAGGATGCTACAACTACCATTTCACGTCCGAGTTTAAGACCTAATATATCCGAGTTATAACGTTTGCGCCACTTTTCAAAAGCTTTATGTTGTCCACAAGATGCTACAGCTTCTTTACGCAGTTGTATGGAATTACCAACCCAGGGCACAAAATCGGGTCCTATATAAGAAAAGAAATACAAAGATATTAAAAATTAAAATTATTTAAGAAAAATTAAGTTTTAATTGGAAAATTAATTAATCTCACTCACTTAATTAGTCTCATAATATTTTAAAATTTTCAATAAAAAAAATTTTTTTATTGAAAGATATTAAAAGATTAAATCAATGTCGCAATGTCGATGTTTAGATATTAAATTTTTCCTTTGTTGCTCGAAATATGTTAACAACGTCTATTTAATATTTCTGTAACTATTAACATTTACGATCCTTAGCCTGTATAAATATTAACAAATATTAATAACTAGCTTATCCCGGTGTGCTTCGCTAACCCCCTCATTTTAAATAAAACTAAAAGTATTTATATATCCTATTGTGAAAATTTAATGACGATCGGACCAGTAGTTAAGACTATATTACGATTTTTAATTTTCCTAAAAAGGGGCGTGGTCCCACCCACTTTTCTCCTGGTACGTATTCCAAATTATGCCAATATCATATGTACCAAATATCATCGACGTAGGTCAAAAAATGCCCAAAATATGGCGATTTAAATTTTTGGGTTATATGGGCGGTGTCACGCCTCTTTGTCCAATCAAAACTTGATATAGCCTATTATTCCTTCCAGAGTCACAGTAACATGCTGTGAAAATTTTAGGAAGATCGGTCCAAGGGTTTGGTTTTCCTAAAAAGGGGCGTGACCCCACCCACTTTTCTCCTGGTACGTATTCCAAATTATGCCAATATCATATGTACCAAATATCATCGACGTAGGTAAAAAAATGCCCAAAATATGGCGATTTAAATTTTTGGGTTATATGGGCGGTGCCACGCCGCTTTGTCCAATCAAAACTTTATATAGCCTATAATTCATCCAAGAGTTCCAGTTAAATACTGTGAAAATTTCAGGAAGATCGGTTCAGAGGTTTAGCCTCCTATAAGGAACAAACAAACAAATAAACAAACACACATTCGGTTTTATATATATAGATAAAGCAGGGCCCAAATCGTTACATCCGTGAACGTACAACTCGTCACGTAATTTCCCATACAATTATACAGTTATTACGTGACGAGTTCTACGTTCACGGATGTAACGATTTGGGCACAGTTCGTAGTAATTTAAAAAAAATTACAATTAATAATAAATATAAATTTATTTCATTCTTAAGCAATTGGAATTTTTAAAATTTTATGGTAACTTGATTTTACTTCTATTGAAAACATTGTTTCAAATTAAATTAAAGTCAATTGAAATATTTGTTAATTCAATTACTATATTAATTGTAAATATTTTTTTTTTATTAAACTGTTAATTGTAGAATATTAAACTATAGTTTAGTCTTCAAGAGAGATAATTATAGTTAAATTTAAGTGATGGCTTAGAAAAAGCAATATAACATAATTTTTGATTAATTTTTTAATTCGATCAACCTTTATTTTAATTGGATCGACTGATCGAAGAAGTGTTATCAATAGATTTTAACTCTAAAAACTATGAAGTGGAAAATATTTATTACATATTAATTCCATGTAGATTATTTAGCTTTTGTGTGTATTATAAACTTCAATACTTTAGTTCGTTTAATTAAAACTTCAATTAATCTTTTAATTGGTTTGAATATTTTATATCAGAGCAAAAAATGTTTACGTTTTAAAAACTTTAAATCCATTTTGCAAGTTAATTTCTTTTTAGATATGACCACATTGCAATAAAGAAGCGATATGTTTTAATATTTTTTTTAGTCTCCTGTAAATACGCTTACAATAACATGCATTTTTCATGACACGGAAAAGTTAAGAATTCGAAAAATTTAAGCATCCCCAATAGAAAATACATACTTAACATTTTTGAGACTCTACTGTATTTGGCAAAACATTTATAAACAGCCGTACTTGGGTAAAAATAAAAAAAGAGAATATACATTATTCTAAAAGAGATAAATAAGAAAAGTTTCGAAAATAGGCAAAAAAGAGATTATCTGCTACAAATATATGATTTGGCCTTGAATCTAAATGATCATGTATTTTGTAGAAATGTTACTACTCTACAGATTATTTAACTTTAATTAATGCTAGTAAATGCGCTTGCTATTTATTAAATGTGAAAGTATGTGTATATTTACATTAGCGTAGTAACCAAATTGTCGCGATTGCTAATGTTGTATTATTTTGGAAAAAAATTGTTATGGCTAATTTTAGAATAAAAAAAAATCTGTAAAAATAAAAAATTTTAAATATTTTATTAATAAAGTAAAAAAGTAAAGTGAAAAATAAATTAACTTAAAATTTAACGAAGTTGTTGTTTTATGTAATCAATAAATGTAGTACATTCTTTTTCCTTTATACTTATATTTTTATAGTAAAACAACGGATTCTTACCCTTTACCGCAAAATTTTAAATACAAATTCGAACCAAGTTGATATAGTGATAAAAAACTAATTGGGGTTTTGGATAAATAAATAATAAAAAAATATTTCCAAACTTTACCACGTTTTGTGAGTGACAACCGTAAAAGAGTATTAAATAAATAATAAGTAAATAATGTTCAATGGCTTCTTCGACAATGAAAATGACATTTCGATATTTACTAAATATTAAAAAGTTATCGCCCTAATGTATATACTTAGGTATGTAGAACGTCGTAAATGCTAGAAAAGGGTAGCATTAGCATAAAATTTTTTATTCAAATATTAAGTTAAATTATTACAGACATTGAAGGAAAAGGCGTGTTCAATTGGTCATATCAAATGTTAATCAAATCAATCAAAAAAATTTGCATACAAAAAATAAAAAAAAAAACTATTGAACTAAGTTGGAATTAAGATAATTTAATAACAAATATTTACATACGTACATACATTCATAGATATATGTATATCGCACTTGTTCAACAAGAGGGTATTAACTCAAAATTTTAAAACTTTCAGTAGAGGCAAAAAACTTTTTTTTATACTACTCTTCTATCATACAACTGTAGTTTTTTTTTGGTGAAAGAATGGATAAAATGGTGTAAAATTTTTACAGTGGGTTGATATGACCACTGTACATCGAGTTCTTGCAAAAAACGAAATTTTAAAATTTTTGAGTTAATACCCTCTTGTTGATCAAGGGCGATATATATGTATGTATGTATGTATAGTAAAATGCAAAACCAAGTAAGCAACAAAAAATTCGAAATCACACTTTGAATTAATTAGTGCGAAATTTTCAAACTTTTATTAGAAAATTCAGCCAAGTTAAAAACTAAAACAAACAGATTTTAGTTCAACCACTTGAAAAATTTTATTCGGCTCTTTCACTCTCCAATAAAATTTCAAAAAGTATAGTTACGTGATTATGCATTTTAGCTACCGATATGTAGAATTAACTAATTGATTAAAATTTTCAATAATTTTTAATTTTTGTATGAATTAAAATTTTTTGCTTAATAGTTTTATTAGTTTCATTTCATGAACAAAAGTTATGCATTAATTTTTATTTTAATTCACCTGGTGGATAATTTGCGGGCCGTTGTGTAGTTTTGTACAAATAATAGCAAACATAACCCAATATTACTGAGATAAAAAATATAATTTCTTGCATTTTGTTATTGTTTAATGAAAACAACTTTATTTGTAACACAATCTTTTTATTAAAAAAAAAAATTTTATATAATTTTCACTTTCTATTCATTTAGTTAAGTACTTCACACGCGTATTTTTTTATTTTTATCGGACGTTAAGAGTGATTTTCTTGAACTGATATTTGTAGAGTCCGCAACGATTGTAAATGTTTTATCATCTAACCGCTTTATATATAATTAATTGTCTTCTAATTATAAGAATTATGAATTTATATTGTCCCTCTTTGAGTTTTCTCCAATAGTTATTGTAGTATAATTAACGTTTCTCTCTCTCTCTCTGCCACTGTTACAGATACATAAACAAGATTGCCAACTCAACGGATGAAAAAAGACTAGATTTGAAACACAAAATGGCTAGATTTTTAATACTGTTAAAAACTTCATTATTTATACCAGGAGTAAAAATATTTAATAAAAATATTTTATGATTTTATTCAATTTAATGTTATATAGACTTCAAACTAGTTTTCTATTTGCATACATAATATATTATATATGTATACATACTTGTGTGTGTACCAGAATTTGTACATTTATATCAAATAAAGATGTTTAGTGAGATCAACTTGGGTTGAGTGGTTTCCATACAAAATTTACAATCAAATCACTCGTTCGGCTTGTGTAAACCGCACCTTAGTCTAAACATCCGGTTCAAATTTTTCGTATGAAGCATTATTTCCTACTTGCTTTAAACATTCCTCGGGTGGTTTATTATTGTTTTTTTTTTTTTTATAATTTTATTATCTATTGAATCTTCAATTATAAATTGAATCATCAATAAGTTGTTCAAATCTTAAATCTAAAAAAAAAAATAAAGTTAATATATGTTTAGCCAATGCTAAACAAAATTTTTAATTTCAACGGTTAATTAATGTTGTTTTACATCTCTCGTGTACCGCTGAGAAAAAGAGTATCCCTCCTTTACAGCCGGGTGTGGCCTCTATAATTTAAAATATTGCGTGCAAGTACATTTGGGTGCACCTCAAGTTTTTTTATATATTTTTTAGCGTTTTTTGAAAATACTGTCTTCACCAACGGAACATCTAGATCTTTATGAATTCGATAATTTCTGACATACCAGGGGGCTGCTGTAATTGTACGTAGAATTTTATTCTGTCGCCTTTGAATTTTTTCGCCATTTGATGCTGATGCAGAGCCCCATAACTGGATTCCATAGAACCATATTGGTTTCAGGATCGCGTTGTATAATAGTTGTTTACAGTCGAGACTTAGTATAGAATTTCTTCCAATAAGCCAATTCATTTGGGCTGCTTTTAATTACATTTGTGTTAACTTTGCGTCTATATGCGATTTCCATGTTAAACGACGATCAAGATGAACGCCTAGATATTTGACTACAGTGTGTTGTGGTATAGTCTCGGTGTTAATTTTTATAGGCGGGCATGTTTCCCTGCGCAACGTAAAAGTGACGTGTACACATTCCTGCTCGTTAACTTTTATACGCCATTGTTTTAGCCATTTTTCCAGTTTGGATACATATCCTTGTAAGTTGCGGGAAACTTCTACAGGGCTTTCATGAACGCTTAGAAAAGCTGTATCATCAGCAAATGTTGACATGTGAATGTTACTGCTTAATGGTAAGTCAGAGGCATATATTAAATAAAGTAAAGGACCGAAAATACTGCCTTGAGGGACTCCGGCTTTAATCGACTGCGGAGGGCTTGAAAAATTGCCTTTCCTAACTACAAATTTACGTTCCTTTAGATAGCTTTTTAAAAGCTTGACGATGTTTGCTGGTAGATTTTGTATTAGTTTGTTGATAAGACCTTCGTGCCATACTTTATCGAAAGCTTGAGAAACATGCATAAAGAGCGCAGAGTAATATTTCCTTGTTTCAAAAGTGTCTCTAACAACATTCACAAGTCTGTGAGTTTGTTCAATAGTGCTATTTTGTCAGCGAAAACCGAATTGATGATCTGGAATGCATCCATTACTAGTCACTATAGGCATCAGCTTGTTCATATACAGCTTTTCAATAAACTAATAGGCCGATAAATTAATGCAGAGTAAACATCTCTAACTACTGCAAAAATTTCTTTCACATCACTATCTTCTTTAACTGGAAAAATACAGTTATGTATATTTCTATGTTATGTGTGTTGCTTCTGCACGAAAACAGTTTTTTGTCTCTCCTGAAAATTTTAGTATTTTGAGTTGTGACCCTTATGTATTTAGGGTGCGATATGTATAAGTATATACATACATATGTCTACGCGCTTATTCGACGACACTTGCTAATTTGGAAACACATAGCCAAGAAATACTTGAGTTTAGCCGAGACATAAAGTCTTAGCCAAGACACAAACCACCCTCGGGAATTCCAAAAAAACGGAGACAAAAAGTGGCAACACTGAAAATTTCCAAAATTTCCAAAGCGGCAACGCTGAATAGTCATCATACATAGACTATACAAAAATGTCACGCTTTTTTTTTAAGTGCAAACTTCTTTTAGCGCGGTACGCATATTTTTAGATGAGACCAAATCTCTCTCTGAACTCGCGACACCGTTACGAGACGCAGCTATAGTGTGTGCATATATGCATGTACATATTGCAGACCGCGAACGCGTCTAGATAATCAAAAACAAATATGCGTACCGCGCTAAAAAAGATTATCAGCGAAATATTTCATCTTCTGCGGTGTTACGACCATGGTCAAAATATCGGCCATCTGAATAAATTGGCTTTTATGTCAACATGTTTCGTCCTAGCAAAATAATTATTGTTTAGAGCAATTTGAATGGCATCCTTGTTATAGCAAAACAAAATAATGTTGCTTTCACATTCCGGCCTTAGTTCGCCCTCTAAGCGTTTCATCCATACTGATTCTTGGATTCCCAGGATATGGCACCAGATTGGTTCTTATTAATTTAAATTTTCATTAATTCAATAAAACCGAACTTGAGCCTGATAAAATTACTTTTCATATATACATCAATATAAGTTCGAATAATAATTACGTTTATTCGTAATAATATAAAAAAAATATTAATTCAGCTTGGGCACGAGCTACATACCCTAATAACAAGGGTCTCAGTTATATGTGAATTCCCTAATATAGAGTAAAAACAATAAAAAAAGTTAAATTACAAAGTAGAATACTTCGAAGATAACGGACTATGAGTTTGTGTTGATTATTAGTAATTTCCAATCAGTGATGGGGAATGTCGTACTAACCAAAATAATTCTCGTATTCTATTTCTATTGAAAACTTCGTTAGATAGTTGATATTCTTCCCAATTAGTATCCACTTTACGAAAATAGTAAAGATGGACAATTGAACGCTGATGAGAGGTGTACTGATACGTTCTGCTAAACTGATTGGATATAATAATAATATTTTTCATCATAAAAAAATAACTCTTAGTAATTTGAATTTTCATTAATTCAATAAAACCGAACTTGAGCCTGATAAAATTACTTTTCATAGTAGCAAAACTTTAAGAAGTTTCGGCTCAACCGTAAGCCGGTGTGAGCCGGGGGTATTGGCGGCGGTTGCGCCTAAGGAGTTTTCATCGGCGGCAGCTGGAAGCCGCCTTTGAGCCGATCGGCTGGGATCCCTGTATGGATCACTTGGGTCTTCTGGTATCCATAACTGCAGTGTTCCTTATATGCTGGTCTAAATTTTTGCCGGTATTTCTGAGCCATTTCTATCAAACTAAAACAGTATTATTATTATGTTATAAAGAAATCAACGACGTAATTACAACATTCATACAGAAGCATGTTTGCACAAATGTATTATTTTAAATTTTTAGTTAAACTTTTACCAATTTCACACAAGAAAATTCTTCCAATTACCGTTGTTAATACTGTCGCTTGAGGTAGATAACATTGTTGCATTTTAAAGTATTAAACGTACATTAAAGTAATAACAACACATATATTAAAAAACGCTAAAAATTGTGATAAAAATATACTATACAAAAATAAAAAAATAGCTAGATCTTCTACCTAGATAATATCTGGACATTTTTTATGGCTACCTGGAAAAAACCACTAGGTCTAGCTGGAAAATAACTAAGTTGGCCTCACTGTAACATAAACATTGTACAGCAAATGCACGCATGCCAGATAAGATAACTATTAAGTTAAATTATTACAGACATTGTGTCGCTTTTATTAGAATTTTAGGCCCTAATTTTGTAAATCACATCGTCAAATGACTTTTATATGGAAAGCAAATACTCAAAAAAACTCAAATAGTGTAAGCTATTGTACATTATTATTATTGTGTATTTAATATTATCAAAAAATTGTTGATGTTTTTTCTTTTTAATAGAAGTAAAAAAATCCATGGAAAAAGTGAACCTACATTCACGAAACGTAGGGAAAATATGGAATAAAAAATTTTACTTTTATTAACATAAAATACGGTAGGCCAATAGCTAAATATATAAAAAAGTATGTGCGGCACTCGGGGACTACCGCGGTATAGCTATTGGCGTAGCATTTTTTTATCAACTTTTTTTATCAACTGCAATTATAATTATTTATTTATTTTTTATTTATAATTAAGTTGTGAATTCTTATTCGAACTGAGTGATGTTTAATCAAAGAAATTTTAATTTTTCCGTCTTAAGTTCGTTTTCTCTAAATTTACTGCCTATTTCACGATATCAAAAGAATTTTGAATTTTTTTTCTTTCGTACAAATACATTTGATACAAAAACAAAATTTTTGAATTTGTTTTTGCTTCAAATGTAATTATACGAATGAAAACATATGGAAAAATTCTTTCAACATCGTGAAATAGGCCGTTAATTTTGTTATAAATTAAATTATTATTTAAATTAGAAAGCAAAATCTAGTGGCTCTTAATACTTGAACAGACAAAGAAAAATTGGAAATTACTAATAATCAACACAAACTCATAGTCACTCCGTTATCTTCAAAGTATTCTACTTTGTAATTTGACTTTTTGTTGTTTGTACTCTATATTAGGGATATTCACATATTACTGTGACCCTTGTTATTAGGGTATGTAGCTCGTGCCCAAGCTGAATTAATATTTTTTATATTATTACGAATAAATGTAATTATTATTCGAACTTATATTGATATTCATATGAAAAGTAGTTTTATCAGGCTCAAGTTGAGTTTTATCGAATTAATGAAAATTCAAATTACTAAATGCCGATTTCACGATGTCGAAAGAATTTTGAATTTTATTTTCATTCATACAAATACATTTGATACAAAAACAAAATTTTAGAATTTGTTTTTGCTTCAAATGTAATTATACGAATGAAAACATATGGAAATTTTTTTTCGACATAGTGAACTGCCTATAAGAGTTACTTTTTTTATGTGGAAAAATATTATTATTATATCCAATCAGTTTAGCAGAAAGTATCAGTACCGATTTCAATGCATTTTTTTAAGACAAATTCGGGCGAGACCATCATGTATGAATTCGCCTTGCCCATCGTGGAGCTTTTAAAGTTTTTATCCTTCTTTAACCTTTTGATTTAAGTGCCATAAAAAAATGCCTGACTCCGAAGTTAAGCTTTGAAACTTCCTAAATATTTCCAAATCTAAAATAATCACCATTCTTCAGTTATTCGAGCGATATCCAAATAATATACATACTTATGTATATCTTCCGAAGTAGTTTTACTGAATCGTATTTAGTAGAACGATATCCGATGCATTTATAAAACTCCGACCGTGAGGATTCGAGCTTATGTACCAAGGGAGCAGACCTATAAGAATCTAGACGAATCGAAGATATCTCGGGTGGGAAAGAAAACTGCTTCACTGAATAATAAATATTCTTTAAACTCTATCAAATGCATTCGCATATGCTGTCATTAGAATTGTATAAAAAAATTAAAATATAATTTTGGTGCTTTTTCAAATATTTTCGAAAATTATACGGTTCTTTTCTGTTCATGCTGTTCAAACGCGGATAGGTTGAAAATAAGAATGATATATTTTTTTATATGTATGTATGTGTGAGTTATAGTTTTTATATTTTTTTTTCTTTCTTTTTCGTGCAATATTTGTACATTAAGTCACAGTAAACAAAAAGACATGTAATAAATATTTGTACAAACTTTCCTTCAAAATAGTTTAAAAAATACCAAATTTTTTTAGATCAAATAAAATTTCCTTAAAATAAGGAAAACCCAAATACATAATGTTACTCCAAAATATCCTACTTGCAATAAGAGCGCATTTTCTAAAAGTAAAATTTTATTTTACTAAGTTTAAGAAAATTTTACCATACGAATGAAATTAATTTATTTTAGCTTTAAAATGATTTACTCCTAAATAGTTCACAAAAATTTGCATACTTAAAAACGGAAAACGGTTGCCTTTAATATAAGTTAATACAATTATTTCTAAAATTGAAAATGTTTCCAAAATTTAAAGGAAATAATATTTGCTTACGCTCAACAATAAAATCATGATATTGGGCATTGTGAAATATTAAGGAACAACAAATTTTAAATTATTTTTAGTCCATGACATATTAGTTGAAAAAAAATTATTATTGGTAATGTAAAATACTAAAAATGTAGTACTGATGTGAACTGGCTCGTGAGAGGCTGGTGAACGTGTAGTGTAGTGTGGTGATTAGATTGCTAAACCGAAGTACTTCGGTTCGAGTCTTAATACACTTTGAGTTTTATTAAAAGAATTTCAACACCCCTCACTGCTGACAATACTTATACCTATCTGTTGTAAAGAAGCTTCCCCGGGCGTTCAAGTTCTCTGATGACATTAAAAGTTTTATTGTACCAGATAAACAGTTCATAAAGGGAAAACAGGGAAATGAGAAGTGCTTAGCAAGATAAACAACCACATATCAAGGAAATAAACCACAACATGAAAATATTGTTTTTAGGCATGACAGATGGTGCCCATGACAAAGTTATAGTTTTGTTAAAATTATGAAAAAATTCCTGTAAAATACGAAATTTCTATTTCCTAAAATCAAGGAAAATTCTACAGAATTTCTGTAAAAACGGCATTTGAGCCATACGGCAAGAATTTTAAACTCAAATTAAGCAAAATTTCACAAATTTTAGTTAATCTGTTTTTGAGTATTTAAGAAAAATTTGCATAAGTACCTAATTTAGCGTTCGGTAAGTTTATCTTATAACAAATTCCATATATGGAGCTACGAATATATTTTCCTGCTTACACATGCTTGCATGCCGCATTTCATCTCATAGCACTACGCTTGTATTTAAATTTCTTTCCCATAACACCTTTTCACTTCTTCTATAGACATTATTGAACACATTCTTCTTTCTAATCAACTGGAACAGATGGCACGAAAGTGAAATATAAGAAGGTTGGCATTATGGTAAGTAATGCCTCGTGGGTTATTCTTGAAATCATAATAACCGAGGACATTTAAAAAAAAGCTTAAAATTTCATGGAGCGGCGTAATCAAAATTGTTTACATAAATCAAATACTTAATTTGTTTTAATATCTTTATTAAATAAAATGCTGGGTTTTTTTTACTGATTTTATTGTTTTTAATTTAAATAAATATTTCCTTTTGTGGAGATACATATTTGCTGTTTGTTGTTTGTTTATTTTTATTTTTGGTTTTTATACATTTTGCCGAAAGTTTATTTTCAATCATGAATATCTCTATCCTTTAATATTTTTCTGTGGTTGATATCGCTAAATTTTTAACTACTTTACTTGCTTTTAGTGCTTTTTTTTTGGTTTATTTATATTTTATATTTAATTTAAGTTAATTCCAAATTTTTGCTTTATGTGTTTTTTTTATATGTATGTAGGTTTTTTCTTCACTAATATTGACTATTGTAACTGCTCCATATTCATAATCGTTTAAAATTTTGGTTTGCATATATCTTTTTTTTTGTTTTTGTTGGTTAAAATATGTTTGTTGGTTAATAATTGAATTTTTGTTTATGTCAAAATTTATTGCTGGTTTTAAAGACAAATTGATTGTAGTTTTTCTTTTTCTAATATTCCTTTTTTTTGCCTTTTTAATTATAAACTTTTAACAACATATTTATTAGTTTTTTTTTATAAATGATTTAATTTAAATATTACAAAACTTAATTATACATATAATTATTATTTAATTTAAAAAAAAAAAAGAAAAATTTTTTTGAAAAATATATATGCAAGTTTTTTAAAATATATATTTTTCAGTTAAATGAGTTTTTTTGTTTGTTTTTTTTTTTTGTTATTCTACTAAATTTCATTCCACAATTCTAAAGTTTTGTCTTATTTTGTCATCATAAAAATCCTTAAAGGATATGTTAGAATTATATTAGGTTTTCTTAATAAAAAAATCTAACATATTGCGTATGCATTTGACTTACAACACACATTAACTACATTTTCTAGTACTCGTATTTATAAAAAATAAGAAAATATATACATATATATTTTTTTGTATGTACGATAACTTATACAATTAACATAAATTTATATTTTAAACAGATATTACAGTTTTGTTAAGCCATACATACAATATGTGTAATAAAATGTATTAAATATATTTATTTAATATTAACCTTAAATGCAAATAGACTTTAAATGAACATTAAGAAATAATTGAACAATTAAATTTTGATTTTTGAAACATTTAAATTAAGTTATCGAAGTTTGTTATTGAGTGTATGGAACATGCATAGAGTAAATTTGTAGTCAAGCCCTACTACCTTTAGAATAATATGGAATTTCGATTCTTTACATTAATAAAAAAAAATAGCAAATATATGGTGCATAAGGGTTTCCAGCTCTGCTTCGTATATACTATAAACCTTAGAATTTCTAAAATATCAAGCCGATGTTGAATAAAATAAAAATTTAAATTTGTTACAAGATTTGCCACATATTATTTGTGGCTTAAAACTTTCCATCTCTGCTTTGGTCATATATTTTCTATTTGATAGAATCCTTATAATCTTATAATTTCCAATATACTATAACGATTTTGTATAATATAAAATGGTGAATTTAAAAATAGTGAATTTAAAAAGTTTAAGAGTTTCCAGCTCTGTTTGGGTCATATAATTTCTATTTGCTTATAACCTCCAAAATACTGAAGCAATGTTGAATAATAAGGCATTATGATTTTTTAAAAGAATTACATAGCTGATTGTTGTTTTCCATCTCTGATTCAGGTTTTATATCTGATATTTTGCTGTAATCATTATAGTTTCTAATATAATGTAACGATTTTGAATAATATGAAATTGTGCATTTCTAAAAGCATTGAAAAATAGCTAATGTAGCTTAAGAGTTTCCATCTCTGCTTTAGCCATATATTTACTATTTGCTAGAAACCTTTTAGTTTCCAAAATACTAAACCGATTTTGAAAAATTATTGCTGGAACACCATTTAAAATCATCTTATTTTCATAAAAGTCGTCTCTGAAGTTTAAGCGTAAAAATGTCTCTACTAATGTTTCAGATTTTAGAGAACTCTACTCTTGCATACTATCTGAAAAGGTATAGCAACTTTAAAGTCTTGAATCGTGATCTAAACATGGCTAATGTAGACGGTCCTCATACATGGTGTTGTACGAATGGATGAATGCAGCATCTTGCAAGCTGAAATATCCGCCATCAAAAAGGCAACAAATTGGCTACGGTACTACCGGATAACAAACAGAGTTATTCAAATCATAACCGACAGCAAACCGGCAATACTCGTAATTGCACTCTCGGGTGTGTATACAACATCCTTCCTTACCCTGGAATGTAGGAAGTCACTTAATACAGTGGCGAATCATTCAAGTGTTACCCTTATATGGATACGGGGACACGATAAAGAAATAGGCAACAGCATCGCTGACAATCTGGCCAGGAGAGGTAGAGAGCTAGAGGCTGTTGACATTGACAACTTCTGTGGTCTTCCGCTCTCGGCCTGCTGGAAGCGAATTGATGAAGCTCTTATGCAGATGGCACAAACCAGATGGTTTAATGAGCCAACCTGCACCATTGCAAGGACACTATGGACTCGCCTAGATATCAGCAGAACCAAATATCTGTTGAAATTCCCCAAAACGCAATTCCGCAATCTTGTGGCTACACTAACAGGACACTGTACCTTCGGTAGCCATGCCAGACGCATGGGTCTACCATATAATGAATACTACTCTAGCTGTAATGACGAGGAAGAAGTAGAAAGCATCGCACATCTTCTATGCCTCTGCCCAGCTATGGAGGATCACCGCCTTCGCTTTCTAGGCAGAAGATTCTTCAGTACCCTCTCCGAGCTCTCAGTTGTGGAACTCGGTAGCCTCAGCTCCTTTATCAGGAGCAGTGGATGGTTCGCCCAATAGCGGGCTTGACATCCTGCCCGTTTCACTGCAAGTCTCACCCCTTGCTTCGATTTTTCCCGGCTGTTTTCTCTGTCCCTCTTTTACCTTTTATCTACTCATCTCTAGACTCTTCTAATCCCCCTTTCTCTAATACTATTCTTCACTACAGGCAACACAACGGGACCAGATCAGGACCCAATTGGGCTGGAATCTAATCTTCCTTTTACCAGCAGCCTGCTAACCTAACCTAACCTACATGGTGTTACATACAATTTGTTAAGACATGCGATGTTCAGATAAGAATAAAAATCTATAATTTAAATTTGAAGCCTGTGATAAATACCTATGGGCTCTTTTCACATGACGGACGAATGGTTTGAGTATAAAATTTGTATGAAAAGCACACACTTTTTTGAGTGCTTAAAATAAAATTATATGATATTTTTGTTGCATTCTAGTGTAAATCTATTCCATATTCAACGCAGTGGATCCATCACAAAACACCAAAGAGCAATCAAAAAAGGGGGATTTGTTAGGATTAACGGGCACCAAAGAAGGATAAGGGGAGTTCGTCGGCCAACAAGGTTATTATGGCCACAATGTTTTGGAATACACACCATGCGTTCGTTTCGATTACCTTGAAAACGATAATACAATTACCGGCTTGTCCTACTTTTTGTCCGATTCAATATTGTTGGTTCAAGGCAAACACTACTCCCTTTATCCTCCTTCCCAAAACCTATTTTCATAGTTCCGTCTCAATGCCTTACATACGTAGAGGTCATCCCCTGAGTGCTGGTCCTAATAAAAAAAAAAAAATTGGGGGTACACTTGTGTAATCAGTGGCAAAATTTCATAAATAAGGCGAAGAGGTGCAACCTTGAAATTGATGAATTGGCTGAGTGAAAAACACCCATTTTGTGGGTGTTGAGAATTCTTATTATTTTGAGTGAATAAAAAAAAAGAAAATAGAAAAACAATGAACTCAATGTATCCACAAAGTCTTTCAGCTATCAAACTGTCCTCGAAGAATAGATACTTCGATAAAAATGCTGTTTTCATATGATTTGAGTGTAAATTTTGTATGAAAGGCACTCAGTTTTTTTTAATGATTTCCATAAAAATTTTACACTCAAATCATTAGTCCGTGATCTTAATCGGACTTTGGGCGGACTTAGGTGCTGTTTTCAGATTAGAGACAACTGACTTGTGTAGAAATTTTGTATGGGAATCACTCAAAAAACTGAGTGGTTTTCATACAAACTTTCTACTCAAACCAATTGTTTGTATTATAGAAATCGCACATTATTATTGTTTTTCCATTTCGATCTCCAATATTAGCCTCTCTGAGAATAGATGATAAATACGAACAGGTGTCTCAAAAACGTTGCAACTAAAGTTAAAAAAAAACATTTTTTTTAAAGAATCCAAGAAATAATTCTAAATAAAGTAAAACATTTCAAAATTTACAGTTTCCTCAGTTTTTTTTGTTTTTCATTTAAAGGGATTAATTTGTAATACTTTTTGTTTGTCTGTGTAAACTTTTTATATTATATTATTTAGATTGTTATTATATCTAATTTTAATAAAATTTTTCCGGTCTTAAAATTGGATTTTTGTTTTGAATTTATTGTTATTAAATTTTATGATTTAATTTTATTTATAAACGGCGGGTAGTACTAATTTTCACTGTTTAATTAAATATTAAAAAAAAAAAAAAAAAAAACAATCCATAGATAGAGAAAGAGAGAAAAAGAGAAGTAAAGTAAAACTAATTTTGTTAATATATTTAATTCTCAATAATGCTAAATTTTGTCATATTTTTTGTAGGTTGTATTTTTGTTTATGATTTATAAAATTTTACCTGTCCGTTGTTTAATAATTTTCTTTAAATTTCTTTTTTTTTTGAATTATTTTAATCATCATATAAAAAAGTATAAGCAATTAGTAAACATTTTTTAGTTCTTGTTATTAATATTTTATAAAAAAATGTATTTAGTTATATTTGTTTAACTGTTTTCTTTAAATACTCGTATATTTTTGTTTGTTTGTTAAAAAAGTAGAAAAAACGAGAAAAAAATTGTTTTGGTAGAAGTTTGTTGTTTGTTTTTTTTTTTTAATAAATTGTATTTTTGTATTGTCATAATGTTTTTTTTTCTTAATAATTGTTGTTAGTTTTGTTTTTCTATATTTAAATTTATCCCTTATATAAATGTATATGTTTTCTCTTTTATTGAGTAAATGACTAGATTGTTGCCAAGTCTATACATTCAAAATATCTATTTTTAGTTGTTCAATTGACTTGCATTGATTTCCATCGGTGTATAAATTCTAAAATTGTATGATGATTTCAATATGAATGTGTAGGTATGTGTGTATGATCTTAGGAAGCAAAAAATGTAATAATTATGAAAATATATTGAATGAAAGAATGTAAGAATAGTACTTTTAAGAAGTTCTTTCTTTCTCTTTGTTCGTATTCCGTGTTCAAACACTATAGATTCAAAATTTAAATAAGCAACTAGTCCACCGCACCACAGGTCCCTTCACTCAAATGAGTATTTAAATTTAAGCTGCGAAGGCGAATCATAGAAAAGGCTCAAAATTTAATAAAAAATTAAAAATTTTTAGAATTTACAAAACATGGTCACATTGTTTTTCGAGACGGAATTTGCCAACAATTCAAGTCTCAAAATTTTTCCATCTCAAGTTTCTGATTATACCGCAAAAGTTTTCATTAAATCGCCGCTGTTAGAATTTCTAGGAATGTATTCCGATAAATTTGGCGATAATAGTAAATACGGGTGAAGTCTATTTTATTGAAAATTTTAAACATATGTTAGTAGTTACAGATTTGGATGTACTAAACCAAAATCTAAGCCAACTTTCAATAAATTTTTAAAGGTGTCTGAGATACTAACACACAACATTTTTTAATTATTTCTTGATAATCCCGAAGTCTGAAAAAAGTTAACCCAAAGTTACCAAAATATGTATAACTGCCCAGCATGGATCCCCTAAATATTTTTGATGTACTTACCACACTTGAATTTCGGCGCAAGCATTTAAAAAAAAAAATCACTCTAATCGATAACTGAACATAAAGACGATATGCCATAATTTCTGTAGGCACATAACTGACGACTCTATTTACTCTGACTTGAGAAACAATCGGCGCGGCGCGTTCAGCAAAAAAACCTACTACTAAACAATTTATCTTTAGCAGGTTTATATTTGATTAAATTTTGTGAACTATGAGCTAACTTTTTTTTTGTCAAATACAAACATACATGGTATAATAAAACAGATAAAATCATCCTGCCTGTTTTCAGAAATGTCAAATGTAAAATTGCATGTAGCTGAGCAACATGCTGATTAAAAATTTGTAGTGGCGTCTAAGCAAAAAAAAAAAAAAAAAAAATTCATTTCAACTCGCCGCTGACGTAAAAAATTTTATTTAGAAATTTTATATAAAAAATAAAAATGTCTGCTGTAAAGAAAATTTGTATATCACATTAAGAATCTTAAACCTAACAACGCATTTTTAGCAGCCGGGCTACCTGTAAGAATATGATTCTGTAGATGAATAAATAAATAAATAAATAAAAGTAGTAAATAGCTATTGTGTTTGACAGCGGCTCGAATTTACAAAACTTGCATTGATAGCGATCGGCTCGTATCTCTAATTTTGACGCACAGAAAACATTTTACACCAACAAAATGCCTGTTATTTTTGTGACGTTGCATATGTTTTAGGGACAAGACTACCTCATTTATTATGCCATGAAAATATATTCACCCCTATCGTGAATAATTTTCCACATGAAATTTTTTCACTTTTCACGTATTTGCAATCGTGAACAACTCGCATGAAAAAATTATTCAGTCCAGAATAACAACGTGAAAAATGTTCACTGAAAAAAATTACCCTTATCGTGAATAAATATTTCGCTCGGAATTTTTCACTTCTCACATTGATTATCTTCTCTTAATTTTTGATGGGGAATATGTATTTTTTCTTTAAATTCGAATATTAAAGCTTAAAAAGTTTTGTGAAGAAAGATTTGTGAAGCTTTAATTTGTTTTTTTCGTTTGTTTGTTTTGTTGGCTTTCCAAAAAGTAGCCGAATAATTTTACCACATAAAAGTTAGAATGCAATAAACAAACGGGGCAACCAAACTAAAGCTCCAACACTGAATATCTTACTTTGATTTTTGAAGTTTTCTTTATCTGGTGCTTAACAATCAGTCGAATGCTTTGATTACTGAGCGATGAGGCAACATGTTGAGTGAGCGCTCACAATTTTTTGCTAGCATAGAAAAATTTGCCATACAAGTCATCAAATTACGATGTACATATAAGTTTAGTTTGAATTTTGAATCAAATATCATTTAAAACTTTAATTGATTTTAAACAAAATTAATGTGCGGTTTCTATAATACAAACAATTGGTTTGAGTAGAAAATTTGAATGAAAACCACTCAGTTTTTTGAGTGATTCCCAAGTCATTTGTCTGTACTCGTATTGTGAAAACAGCATATAAATTCAATTATTTTTATTGGCAAATCAAATTTTTTTTATTCTTTTAATAAAAAGAGAGCTCATCGTTCAGAAAAATTAATAAATTAAAAAGTTGCTACAAATGAACTGTTTAGTTTAGTAGCAGGTTTTTCTGCTGAACGCGCCCATTGTCATTGCAAGAACTTTTTATTACTGATACAAATGATATAGAATTTTTACATACGCAGCTACAAAGTTTTGTTTAAATTATGTATCATTTCATTTACAAAATATATCATTTATCTCCAGATATTACCGATATACCCATGTACTTTATATATTTATATGCATGAGCAAAGAATGTCTTAGGACCATCTGGGTTCGATCTCTGTTAGAAGAAAAGTCGGCGAAGGTAAACACAAGTATTGAAATAATGACTTCAGAAATTTAATGCATCTACTTAAAACCAGAGGCGTTGCAACACTGCTCAAAAAAATATTACCAAAACGCGCAATAGCAGATCCGTAAACGAATTAAGCCTTCTTCGACATTTTCTGTATCTATCTGGCACAAGGTAGTGTATAAGTTTTTGTCAATGCCTAAGTGCTGGTTCTACAAAACACACAAAAACTTAAAAAAACACCTGCTCATACACGCACAAAAAAATATTCGTTCAAAACTGA
Organism: Lypha dubia; assembly: GCA_947311025.1. Taxonomy (NCBI): domain Eukaryota; kingdom Metazoa; phylum Arthropoda; class Insecta; order Diptera; family Tachinidae; genus Lypha; species Lypha dubia. The sequence goes on from OX371263.1 coordinate 6,764,139, forward strand.
TTACTTTGAATACGAAATGAATTTGAATAATTTTCAAAAGGGATTTAAAACACTTTTTTAACTTTCTCTGTTCAATACTAGAAATCAAGAAAAATAAAATAATGAACCTTTTTTTGTTGGCTTTAAATTGTTGACTTTAAAATACAAATGCAGCTGAATAGTCTAAGGCGATGTACTATAAACATATAAATCTATGTTCAATGCGAATTAAGGACACAAATATATTTGAAATGAAGAAAACAATTTAATTCTTAAATATTAATTCAACTGTGTTCCAGGGTAAAAAAAAAAATAATTAATCCCGATTAGTGAATTGCTTCAAGTATGCGACAGGTTTATGTGACTGTTTTCTTTACGAGTTTTTTTTATGACATGTAATTAATTTCTCTATGAACTTAAAAACAAAATTATTTACATCTAGAATACGGACAATTGCGTCGTCCGTTGGCTAAAGTACTATTTATTATAAATACACTTTTCAAATAGTTGATCCATTGCTATGGGATTATTCCTCTATGCCGAGAGTTGAAATTCACAAACATTTTTTTTTTGCCAAAGACACAGATTCATATATGGAATAAATGCAGCATTTACATACATATTTGCACTTTTATATGCATATGTAAGTAATTGAAAACCAGTTAGACATACATACATATGTATTTATATAAAAACCTATCTCAAAATCAAGTAATTACTCAATTTAGCGTCTCAAGAAATGTGTTTTGAAAACAAAACAAGGATAACGTGAAGGACGCAGTCACGTTATAACTTCTTGAATTAAAGAAAATTTTTTGATAAAATATTTGACACTTTAAACTGAATGTGAACGAATATGAAATGTACATACAAATATGATTTTTTTCGAAATAAAAATATTTTCTAATGCCAGATGTCAAATGCAGATAAGTTTAGTTTGCTTCGTGCAAGCGATTTTATGATGATTTTCAAAATTGTTGTATTGTCAACTATTTACATCCCTTGTTTTTTTATTGTTTGTTTTGTAATTTACTTTTGTTTAGGGTTAATTTGTTTTCTTTAATTTTTCATATATTATTATTATTTTCTAGTCTTTTACATAAAAACTGAACTAAAGTTATAATGAAGAGAAATAAGTATTGAAAAAAAAATCCATACGTTTTTTGGAGTTTTTGTGTAATTTTTTGTTTTATTTAAACACTTTATTTATAGTTAATTATATTTATGTTGAATTAATTTATTTTCACGCCAAACATATTAATTTTAAAATATAAGGTGCGCGTCAAAGTGTTAGGGTCAGTAAATAAAGAAAGCTGTAAAAGAGTTTACCATACAATAATAATACTGTTATTTTTGTATCAACGTATTAAAAATTAATTTGCCTTATCATTTTCACGCGCACTTCATTACAAATTTGGTTTTTGTAAATTTTTAGTTTATTTAGAAAATTGTTTCTTATTGTTATTATATTTTTTTGTATTATTCTTTTTGTAGTTTTGGAGGGGTGGAAGTTTTTTTTTGTTATTTCCTTTTTCTTTACTCATTTTCTTTCAAATCGTTTTCGGTTTTGTTAAATATTGTAGCTTTTAGTTTTCAATATGGAAGTTTTTAAGGTTTACATTAAGTTTTTATTATAATTTATTTTCAATAGTTGAGCTTCAATACTGTCTTTTTGGATTTATTTTGTTGGAATTTTTAATTTATTTTTAATATTTTACAGAAACTTAAATATACATACATATATTTGAACTTAGATATAAATTTGTTTTCAATATTTGTTCTGAGTTGGTTTTACAAATAAAATGCAATTCTTGTTTTTTTTTTAATAAATGTTTCTAAGCTTTAGATTTTTCTTTAATTTGATATATTAATTTTTATAAATGCGTTTTGTTCTAAATATAAATTTTTATAAATTTCAACTAAAATTTATTAAAAATTATTAAATTTAGATATCAAAAGCTTTTAATTTTATTAATTAACAAAATAATTTATTTGGAAAAAAATCGCATTATTCCCAAGAGTTTTTAGTAATTGATTTAAAATCCAAACAATTAATTTAATTAATCTAAATTTTTTTTAAATAAAAATCATAACACCGATAACATGGAGCTTTTGCGATCCAGAATTAAAAATGTTATAATTACTCGTAAGTGAATTTTCTGTACAGAAAATATCACAGTCTTCATATGATTTTCTTTGAATAGAGTTCAATTGCATTAAAGTTCAAAAACGCTGTTATCGATAACAAGCTTTTAGAGTATAGAATGTAGAATTAGTTATTTATTTTTCAAAAGCAAATGTCATCGATAGCTACATGTAGTTGTAAAGAACATAATATACATATATATGAGCTTACATATATCGCATAAAGGTAAGATCGATAACTGATATTGTTCGGGGATATACTCGTATATAGTTAAGTTTAACTATATTCTCTTTGCCAAGAAATCAAGTTGATTTCTTATATAAAAACATGTGTATACATATTTAATAAATATTTCATAATTAGTTAGAAACACTAGTGTTATCGAGAACGTGTTTTCATTTAAAAATAAAGTTATCGATAAGGTGGTTTCTTTTAAATAACGATTTTATCTCTAATTTTATTCTCCCACAGAAAAACCTTTTTTCGATGTTTAATCAATATCGGCTTTTTTATGTAAATACGTACATACATGCTATCGATATCTTCTTTTCAAATAATATCTAACTGCATTTTCTTTTGAACAAAAATAGGGAAACTGAAAATATTACCTAAATAGATACAACAATGTAATCGATATGTGGTTTTATTTTTTGTATATAAGAAACTTATTAACGATAAGTGATTTTGCCTGCTTTAAAGCGTATTTTTATAATAACAACATTTTTCCCTCACATAATGAAATCCTAGGATTTCTACCTGCATGATGTTGTTCATACGAAAAACTATGTAATCGATAACCAAAATCATAAAGAAACTGATTTTTATTTTAATGCACACGAATTGTATTATTAAATAATAAATAAAAAAAAAATAACTGGTATATATTGTTAAAGCTATCGATAACAGCGAGTGTCAAAAATCCATGGAATTCATATCCTATCTTTATGATATCAAGAACTATTTTAATGTAAACAAAAATATGATACCTATCGATTACAAATTTGTCTTATAAATCAAAATTACGTTATCGATAACTATTTTTTCTGCTTATTTACACACATACATTTTATGTTATGAATATCTATGTACGAAGCAAATAAAGCATCCTGTTATTAATAACTATTTGAAGGTTATCGATAAGCTGAAATCATGTAACAGCTGAGTACATAATCTATAGTTTGTTTGAATTTAAATTCTTTAATGGTATTAAAAATATCACGATGGTTAATTTTTTGTTATAAAAAAACATTATTTTCACCCCAAATTGACCATTCATTATGTTTTAATGGCTTTTTGTAAATGTTATCGATAATTCTCTTTGATTTATTGCATAAATAATTTATACTTGCGATTTATGCTTGCGATAACTATTTTTATCCGAAAAATTTTCCCAAAGTAAATATCTAGAATATTTCTGTAAACAAAAATAATTTTACCGATAAAAGGTTTTTCCCGTTTACACAAAAATCATGTTATCAAATTTATTCGTACATGAAGGATATAAACTTTATCGATAAATAAAGAAAACTGTTATCAAAATTTAATTTCTTTTTTAATAGAATACATTTTGTAAAAGAACATTTTTAATGTAGAAATTGTTTGTGAAAGATGCCTTATCGATAACAGATTTTCTTTTAAAGAATATATCAAATGACCGATAACAAGTTCTTTTTCATGTAGTTATCGGTGACAGACAACATTTGCTTTTGTTTTTTTGTTCAAACTAATTTTTAGCTTTATAGTATTTTGTTATAACTTAAATAAATAAACCAATTTTATATTTATAAATATAAATTATTTACAGAATCAATAATTTGGTTTTTTTCCAGTTAGAAAATAATTTTATTATTTGTATAAAATTTTTTGTTTGTTTTTTTTTGCTTAAGAGATTTGGGTACTTAAAATCTCTTATTAACACACCCTGCTGGGTGATGTCCACCAAAACTTAATAATTGTTGTTATTAAAAAGTTATTTAACAGTCCTGCAAAAGAGAGAAACAAATATTTTTTTGAATTAGTAAAAATTCAAATTAAAAAAAAAATAAATATCAAATCATACGAACTTCATTTAATGCTGTGCAAATTTTGTTCAACAAAAATAATTGTTATTTTGTCTCGATAGTTTTTTTTTGTTTCCGTTTAATATGTATTTTTTTTATACAAAATCTTAATAGAAATTCAGTTCAGTAAAACGATGTTCTCTCAAACAAACCATTCATCTTTTTGTGCAGCTCCCACGGCATTAGCCGCATTTTGAGCAGCCGCATTGTTGAATGCGATATTTGTTTGTGACAATCCAAGATTATTGACTGAATTTGTATTTAGATCTTGACCTAATTGACGAAATTTGCTAAGCACAAGATGGGACGGACTTTGGTGGCCATCATCAAGTAATTGCGTTGCATGCGGTGGTACCCGGTGTATGGTCCCGCAGGGTGATGCCAGTTTCCCGACGTGAGCGGTAATTGTGTATGTTCTCTCGTCAATGTGCCGCCATGCGTATAATGCAAATGCTTTGACGAGCCATTTGTCTCAGCCAAATTATGATGTACTAAAAGATACACACAGATGAAGTTAAAAAAAAACAAATTAATTGTTTTAAATATTTTTACTTTTTATGTGAGAGAGAGTGAGTGAGTGAGTGAGCTGGAGAAGACATCTACTTACATTGTATGGCTGTATTTTGTTGGTTATTGGTTTCCTCTTGTCGCCGACACACACATATTGTTATACCCACTATGGCCGCACTTAATATCAGCAGGACACTAACCACAATCATGACGAACCATGTCATATCCATGCCAAACACACTACTAGCGGTCTCGCCTGCACAATGTGTAGAGAATAAAGAAAGAAATAATAATTTATTAATTATTCAAGTAAATTATCATAATATATTATTGGTGAGTGCTGCGATTATTAAATTGCATTAGAAAGTACAAACGAGTACTATGTTGCCATAAATCAGTAATTTATCGATTGCTTATTTCTACACATCCGCTTTTTTAAATAAATTAAAAATTACAATAGCTAATGGTGATTTTCGTATGTACACTGCGATTTATTTAATTTGAGTTGATAATGATTGTCCTATGGCGCAAAAGCCGTTTTTTACAAATAAATATTCTGTAAAATTAAAATTTTCCTTGATTTTAGGAGATAAAAATTTCGCCTTTCACAGGAAGATTTTACTAAAAACTTGAAAAATATTTACGAAAAACTAGTTCAATGCTTATCCAAAACTTAGTATAAATTTTGTCATGGGCGCCATCTGCCGTGTCTAGGAACTATGTTATCATCTAATTGTGTAGTCGTTCATTTCCTAGCTATATGGTGATTTTTTCGAAGCTAAATTAAAGTAATTTCGTTCATATGACAAAATGTCCTTAAACTTAGTAAAAACAATGTCTGCTTTTAGAAAATGCGGTCTCAAACTAAATAAACATATCCTTGAAAGTAAGTGTTTGTCGCACAAACATTATGAACTATTTTTAAATGCATAAACTAAGTATATAAATTTTTCGTATTAAAGGATATTGTATTTAAAAAAATTTTCTACAGTTTAATAAAATAATATATAAATATAGAAACTCTTTACACTATTTTCAAGTGAAGTGTAAATTTCTTTTAGCGCGGTACGCATATTTTTAGATGAGACCAAATCTCTGAACTCGCGACACCGTGATGAGACGCTAAATAAAAACGACACCGCAAAAAGTGAAAATTGATTTTTTACCCTTAGGTCCCTTTCTCTATGCGCTGTCACATATACAAATTTATTTTGTTCTACAAGTATCGCTGTATTAAAGGTAGGTGGTGCATTTTTGTTATTGACGTGAAAACTTCTTTTAGTGCGGTACGAATATTTTTAGATGAGACCAAATCCCTGAATTCATATATCTAGCTGACAGTTCTAAATAGGGGAAAAATTTAAATGCAGGTATTTGACGGTTCTATATTTCCAAGGGGGTTTACCATGGTTAAGTAACCGATTGGTAATGTTTGGGGAAGATTTTTGGAATAGCCCGTTGCCTCTAAGGGTGCAGTATGTTTATCATCTATTACAAAATTAAAAAATTTTCCAGTCGAAAAATTTTATTTAGCTTTTTTCGAATGATGTTTTTAAATAAACATATTATTTTAATTCTTTAAAATATTTCCTATTAAATTTAATTCTACTCTGATTTATATAAACGTAAACTGGACTGGTAGTAAGCACATCCTTTAATGTATGCAACACATTGTTTCATTTTTAAATTAAATAAAACCAATACAAATGCAATTATTAATGATTTAATTTGAAATCGGGGGGAAAAACGAACACCATGAACAGAATATCACATCTACTGTTGCCACGGCAAAAAAAAAAAAAAAAAACAATACAAAATGTTAAACCAATTTTTATTGCACATACATTCAGAATGTGTTACAGAAATAAAATTAGTACTGAATTTGAGAAAAAAGTGGCATGATTAGCTTTACCAGAAAACAGTAAAGACTGGACTAAACATTTTCCGTTTTTAATTTCACTTATCAATAAAATATTTTCAAGGCATAATTTATGCGAAAAAATTTTCTCGATCTCAACTTAAAATTTGCAACTTAAGTTATGCAACTATTTAATATAATAATTACGGTATTCAGTGTTTGGTGCAAATGGTCTTGCAAAAGTGCAAATGCAAAATATCATAGCTTTTTTTGGTAAATCTAACGGCAACTCTGTGTATGTTGTTGCTGGATTTGACTAAAAGGCTACGATATGTAGCATTTGCGCTTTTGTAAGACCATTTGCATGAAACATTGAATACCGTCACTTTCACAGAAGTAAAAGAAGAAGAAAAACTCAATTTTTCCAATGCGAAACTAAGAATATTTTCAACTCGTAGAACTCAACTGAACTACCTGATAAAAAAGCTATGTCCCATGCGAAATATTATATACCATTTGCACGTATGCGAAGTGGAAAGCTGACAAGTGATGATTTTGGTATAAAAGCTCTTTTCTGAAAAGTCTTTAAAGTCATACATTGCGATGGGAATGGTTTCAATTCTAATAGTGTTTGATTTGCAGTATTCGTTTATTTGATATTTCGATTTTCCAGTGATAAAAAAGTTTTTTATAAGCTGTTCTTAATAGCAAAGCTCACATAAAGCTTTTTTTATTAGCAAGCAAATCTGATTTTACTGAAACTTTTAAAAATTTTCGTTTTTCGTTTTCTAAAGTCTCAACTTTCGGAATTGAAACCATTTTCGATCGGAATTAAGTTCTGTGCCGTGGCTGCATATGTTGATTTTTTCGAAACGAATGGTTTTTTATAAATTTTTTTACTCTTGTTTTAAAATAGTAGTTAAAGTAGTTATCCTTAAATTCCACCAATCCTTTTCCTAGCTTGTATTTCTAGTGGTGTTGAAGTTTTTTTTAATAAACGAATAAGAAATTTTTTCTTTTATATATATGTAAACAAGTTTCTGCAAGAACTGCATTTTATGACATAAATGTTAAATAAAAAAGTTCTAAGCATAAATATATATAATCGCTTGCGAATAAACTAACCAAAATCAGAAAAACGTTCACATTGGAGAAAAGTTAGGCAATTTTGGTTAAAAATAGCTAAAGCGGCAACGCTGATCACATCATTTCCTGCACTATAAGTTAATAATCAATTAATTTAAAATTTAAACAAAAATCTGCTGATAAACACAAAAACAAATATATGTATGTATACTCATCAGTAACAACAACAACAAGAACAACAACTATAGAAATAATAATGAATGCAAGTATCAATTTTAATATGAATTTTTATGAACTGCATAAATTTCCGAATGATAATAAATTCATGTATACAACATTTAACACCAAACAAAAAGAAAAATAATGTTATAAAGCGTAAAAACATCGGCGAAAAATGCAAACAAGTTAAATCACGCTAAATACAATTACAATAATTATGTAGAAATAAAAGTTAAAGGAGAAATCCTACAGCTACCGCTTTTTGCTACCGTCAATACCAAAAATCAGTAGGGGGGAGAATAAATGTATGCGAATAAAATCAGTCGTATTATTGCTGCACCACTTGTGCATCTTAATGTAGTAGTTGTAGTACTATAATTTTACACATTTACAATTCTACAACAACTGCTGTTTCTATGTACGATAATAATAAAATTTATTGCAGCGATAGTTTAATTCACTTTACCAATTCACTACTTATCAGGTTGAAGCAGTTATTTGCTTGCTTCTGTTTGATTATTCGTTTTTTTACATTAAATTCAACTTTCTACTTACTTTGGCATAAATTATGCACCGATTCATCGGAATTATCGCTACAATGATTAATACCATCACACAGCAAATCGGGATGTATGCAAAAGCCATTTGATCCACAGGTGAAATCTTTACAAGTATGTTCTGTAATTTGAATAGAAAAAAAATCGTAAAAACATTATTTAGCTGGTGGCTAAGAAAGATGTAATGAAAAAGAGAGAGAGACAGACAGTGGGAAATAAAGTAATAAGCTGACAAGAAATAAATAAATTTATAAATTGTGGTGAAACCGTAAGCAAATAAAATATAAATAAAGTGAAAACTCATTCATTAAACCAATATTAAATTTTAGTTAATTACACTGCACAACACAATTAAAGTTTTTTTCAAACAATACGATTCTAAAAATTAAATCTAAATCCGAATCATTTATATAAGCAATTTATTTTGATTATCTTTAGAAGAATAGAATTTATCAACTAGATTTTACAAATTTTTAAAATTTTTAAAATTTTAAAGGACTAATTGCAACTATTAATTGTGAATGGATTTTTTTCCATTCAAAGAGAATATGTATGTAGCCTTCCTCCTATCAAAAAATAGGAAGTCACTGAATTTACCTCAGTTTCCGAAAAACTGTTTTTCATCAGATCTCGACGTTTTGGGGCCATGTGAATCTATTTTGTATATCCGTGTGGATGTAAGTATTTATACGTATGTATGTTTGTATGTACGCTTTTTGTTATTCTTAAGATGAAAATCACTGAAAGACAGCGGCAGTAGCGGTTGCGAGACTTTAACACGCTAAAAACTTCCCTTTACACTGACTCACACATACACCGTGGAATTGTAGCAAGTCTTAACGTCACGGGATGGGAATAGTCCTAGACCCTATCTTCTAGTCTACGAAGTTTCAATAGAACCAATTTCACAAAGTTACAAACATGCGTCCAGTTATGCAAAGATTGCAACATATTTGGATCTAAATTTTCCGGCTTAATGTTACAACCTAAAACTTCTTCTAAATACGTTCCTCGAACTGTCAAATCGTGGACAGATGAACAACGCATTCCAATGCAATAAATGCTTGATATGTAGTTCACCACGTATTAGTTATATTATATTATTATATATATTAGTTATATTATATTATTATATATACATAACTAATACGTGGTGGAGTACATATCAAGCATTTATTGCAAAGTAGTCAAATCTTAAAATCGGTTAATTTCACTGTATTCTGAATAAAATCAACATTTATGCATCGATTTTCATGAAGTACAGTTTATTTTATTTCGAATATACATACCTTTCTAATCATGTCATAAAAATATGAAGTTTTTGCCATTTTCGATTTTTTATATATTTTTTAAGAATATAAATAATTTACCAATTTTGCATAAAAAAAATTAATTTTAATTATTGCAGTCTAAATAATTCCGAAACCGTTGAGTTTATAAAAAAATAATATTAGCATGGCTTAAAAGTAATTTAATTTCAAGTTTTTTAGTATGTTTTGTGACAAAATTGAACAAGTAGTTCCATAGTTATGATAAAATTGGTAAATCAGCCCCTGCGAAAATTCCAAAATTTAGAAAAAAATTAAAAAAAAAAAAACACTTATCCATAGAATTGAAAAATTTTACCATTTTTGTACTTATGTAGGTATCCATGATGCATCAAATCTATATAGTGGTTATTAAAGCCTTTAAAATTTTTTCGATTTTGTTCCCCTGTGTAATGAATAAATTTTTTCAACAATTTTTAAGCTCGGGGTCGATTAAATCCAAAATCTAAAAACCAGCATCGAGTGTAAAAACTTTAATTAATATTGAAAGATTCGTTCGATAATTATTGTTTTCGAAAAATTTCTAAGCCTTCTCAAATTGATTTTCGAAATTCATTTATGTTTTTGGGATTAAAAAAACTGCATAAAATTGGGGTATAAAATCTCTGAAAACAGCGTTACGTAATATGTGCACAGCCCCTAAGTTTCATAGTTTAGCCAAAAATTTAAAGGGAACCACCCATGGACAATCGAAAAGCTTTGAGCATACAATCATGTAGATGAGAGTTTCAAAGTTGTATTTTCTGAAAAAAAAAAACAAGTTGTATATGGACCAGATGGATACAACTTTTTTTTTCACGACTTCAAAAGAAAGAAGTATTTCTTTGCCAACTTGGTATTTGAAACGGGGAAAAAAATTCTTTAGCTTGGCGCAAGAAGATACTAAGAGAGTAGCTTTTGCAATACCTTGGACTCTAGCAATATGATAATGCTGCAATTCGTTCTGCCAGAGCTGTACAATATTGAAATCGTACACAAAATGTAGAAATTTTAAGTTGGCCTTCATTGTTTCCGGGCTCTTAATATAATTGATAATGTCTGCATGCGTAGTTATTTTTAATATTTAAAGTGGGAGTGGCACTTTCCACATGAAGGAAATTTTTATTTTATGATTTTTATAAAACTTTTTTCATGAACTGCTGCTAAATACTTGAACCGCATAATTAATTATTTTAACATATCTTGGGACCTAACGATGTAATCAACCTGAGATAATGCAGGATAATCAGAATAAAATTTTCCACATATAATGGAAAATAATATTGGAACATTTTTGAAGTTAGTTAAGTAAGAATCTTTAAATTTTGTGTAATTCATTCCAGAATAGAGCGTGCAGATGGGAAATATGGGTCTGGCACTTCCCACAAAAAGTGTAATATTTAGTTATTTTTTCATATTTAGGTTTTCTTAAGGCATTACCATGATTTTATTATTATCACATTATCACTATAATTTAGACTAATTAATTTTATGTTTTCAAAAATTACTTTATTCATTATGGGTAAGCTAATCTATATGCTGCTTTTTATTGGTTGCTTATAACAACTAATCAAATTACTTTAAGTTTTGATAAAGTAATTTTTTGCTTTAGGTTTTTTTTTTGTTAAAATTGCACTTAAAAAAAACTTTATTGCACTTCTTCATTAAAGTTCTTTATTACTAAGATTTTTCCTTTCTTTCGTAAAATGTAATAATTTTTATTCTGTATAAAATTTTAAAATATCAAATTTGGCTGCAGTATAATTTTAATGTGTATGAAAACGTTTGTCCACTTTAAAATACGGCAGTGCACTTGTTTCTGTGATTTATTTCTTACCAGTCTGTCTTACTATATTTTTTTCATACATTTATTTCTCAAGTATGACATTTGTATGTTAATTTGTATGTAAAAATGTTCAAACTTACTTGGATCTTTTACGGATGTTATAACCAATTTGAAACCATTCGCATCTGTACCCCAATTGTCTGTCACATATTTGAGTGTAACAAAATTGGTACGTGTCAATATTGAAGTCACTGTTTGTTTTGTCTGACGACATGATATATCAATCTGCAAAAGACAAATAAAATAAAAGGAAGATGTTAAAAGAAGGCAAAGTGAGACAAGAAAATTTTAATATAAAATATATGAGCATGACATTTTTCACATAGTGTGTGTATGTATGTGATTTAAAATAATGGTGTGATTGAAAATTGTTCTATTGTAAATTATATTGCATAGACTCGTACGTCGTGACAGTGCTTCAACAAAAGAACTAGATGCCTTTTGTATTACACATACAACATAATGAAAAAAATTATAAATTTATTTTGCTAGAACTGTTCTCTTTTATAAAATTGAATAGTAAAATTTTATAGCATAATAAAACTCGAAAAATTGTGAAACTTATAAAAAGAAGCGGGAAATCCCCTTAGAATGAACTCAATTTAGTTTAAAATTCAAAGATTATTTAACTCATTAAATTTATTTTATGTATGTATGTATATACATGCCTAATGAGCATAGCTCTAGCCGGGTGTCCTAAGACACCTCACTTCTTTTTTTTTCAATGTTGGTGTTTATTTGATATTTAGGGAATTTTTCGCTTAAAATTCCCAATTTTAAATTAAAAAAACTCACGGTCACATACTTTTTGCTACATTTTTTGCAACTTTGCTTTCATATTAAAAATGATTTACTGAAAACAAAGAAGGCTGTTAGAAATAGAAAAAGTTAAAAAATGTCGAAAGAGAAAAGTAATAGAAGTTTATTATTAAAAATGGTAAAAACTTACGAAGGAGTCTTCAAGATTGAAGAAAACTGGCTCTTTTGCAATATATGCTGCTGCAAAATAAATAGTTCGAAAAAGTGAAATGTGGAACATCATATAAGATGTGGAAAACACCAAATTTTATTGAGAAATATTCTCAAATGTCGGTTCCACCTGAAACAACCATTCGCCAGAAATACATACCAGAATTGTATAAGGAATCTATAGAAAAAATGCGTAAAGCAGCCAAAGGCCAATATATTTGGAGGTTTTAAAACCTATCCAATTGCTTTTAATGCTTTTTAACAGGATTTCTGTAGATGAAACGACTGACAGCGAGTAGAGATATGTTGCAAATTTTATTTTTGGCGTCTTAGAAGATATGAAGGACAAAAATCTTATTTATTGAATATGCAAGTACTTGAAACGGCAAATGGTGCATCTATTGCCGCATTTTGTAATGATTCCTTACAAATATTTTGGCCTGGTGGTAAGTTAGAAACCAAATCGAGTCTAGACTTGATATTAATTATCTATTTATAGGTATAAAATATTACTTGTAGTAACAGATGCAGCTGCATATATGTTACGCGGAATATCTTCTCTAAAGGCAATGTATCCGAAAATGCTTCATTTGACATGTTTTGCACATAGTGTACATCGACTAGCCGAATTTATTCGAAAAAACTTTGAAAAAGTCAATAAACTGATTTCCTGCGTTAAAAATATTTTTTTAAAGGTAAATAGTGATATTCACTGCAAAAATACATATATTTTTAAAAAGATGTGTTAAAAAATACTTTTATAGTCACCGCGGAGAAAACAACTGTTTTTAAAAATTTATCCTAATGTGGGGGTGCTCCATGCCCAACTCGTTGGGGTAATAGGTTAGAAGCGGTGTAGTACGCCGAGCATCCTGAAGAAGTTAAAAGAGATGTTTTTGCCAACTAAATATTTGAAAACTCCGAACTAAGTTGTCCACTTGCATTTCTAAAATATAATTTTGCAAACATTTTGGTTGCTATAAAAAAATTGCAAACTGCGCGATTATTAATTTCAGAGAGCATTAACACTACATCAACAGTTTTTGACGGACTATGTAAGATCGAAGACCAACAATATAAAAAGAAATTTGAGGCAATTTTAAAAAGAAATTCCGGATATGAGCAGTTTTTGGAAATAAAATATATGTATTTTAGAGTCTGGTACCGCTCCAAAAGATGATTAGGGGCTGTTCACATATTACGTAACGCTGTTTTCAGAGATTTTATACCCCCCCCCACTTCGTAACGCTTTTTACTAATTTTTCAATGAAAAATTTCCAATCCGTAACAAATCTTTAACCCCCCCCCACCCCCTGGAGCGTTACGTAATATGTGCACAGCCCCTTATGTATAAAGTTTGTCATCAAATGAAATTCTCAAATTTAAATTTGTACCGTCAACCTCCGTCAATTTGGAAAGAAGTTTCTCTTTATACAAAACTCATTTAACAGACCGACGTAGAAAATTAAAATTTGAAAACATAAAACTCCACATGATAGTATATTGTAATAATTTTGTATATCATCAATTAGAATAAACCATTTTTAATGTGCTTGTTGTTGCCGCTTTATCAATATTTCTTCGCTTATTTTTCACATTTTTTTTTTGCTGCAAAAGTATTGCATATTGCTGTTTTTCGTCTTCTCTGCTGAGAAGGTACCACTAGTACATATCAGATTTTCTTTATTTTACACCCAGGAAGTAAAAAAATTAAAAAAAATAATAGTGATAAAAGTACCAAGTTGTCTCCTTTTTATCCTTTTAAAGAGCCCTGGGTCATATGATACCTGTCTACCTAATTTCCTCCAAAACCATTAAGCAGTGTCCGAGTTATAGTGAAACGATAATTTAAACACCTAAAACATACAAACTGTCTTATAATATTAATAGGATTAATAGTTTATCTGCAATTTTTGCAAAATTCTTGTAAATGTCCTTGACTTTCCCCATAAGAAAAACAAGAAATATTTTTTCCACACTTGGGGCAGACTTTTGATGTCCGAATGATTTTTGAAACAGGTAAAATTAATTTTTAGTAATTTTTAGTTATTTGTTTGTAACATACTCTGTTGGGTGTTAGTGCTTATTTTAACCACCAAAGAAATGCAGTTAAAAAAACAAACTTAACACACAAGCTACTAAAAATTACTAAAGGAAATTCTGTAACAAATCCTTGTGCAAATTTTATGGTTAATCCCAAATATTTTGTTTCTTTTCTACGCCAGTGCTTGTCTACATTCTTAAAGATTTTCTACAGTTTTCTATAAACATTGAACAAAAATATTTAGGTTAAGAAGTCAATGCGCAACAAATAGTATAGATACTTGTATTCTACCACTACTAATACTATTTTGTCATACAAGCAAACGAACAAATGACATAGACAAACACACATAAAAAGGAAAAAAAACATACATATAATAAAAACCACAACAATACAGTCTTGCTAAATAATAAATGATTTTCAAAAGAGAGTAAGGATTTTTCTATGCCACAAAAATACATTCAGCTCATTTCTATAAACATCCATTTAAATTCTTTTCTGTGTTGTGTTTTTTTTTTTAATTTTAAAATGTTATTTGTTTTTTTATATAAATTTAATTGTTTTGAAAATAAAACAAATTGAAATTTGAGACTTAGAAGTTTTAACAAATAAATCACTTTACTTTTTAATGAAATTTTTTTGTTTATTTTTTAGATTTAGCTCCATTTAAAGAATACAATAAAATCAATAATTATATTAGTTTTTTTTAATAATCCTTTTTAAAATAATAATTTATCACACCAGATGCCTTCGAGAAGAAGATCGCCACAATTCATTTAGAACTACTTGTATGTGTATGCTAAATAATCTACACTGGCCATGATGCATCTCTCGGTTTTACAGACTTCAACTTGAGTTCTTCATACAAATTTCTAACATTTACTAAATGTTCCATTCTTCGTTTAAAACATATATTTTTGGCATTCCTTTGGTAATGAAAGTTTAAATGAGAATTTTGTTAAAACAAAAAGTTTACTACCTATTTGATGCACTGTGTGACACCTACGGTTGTTGCATCAGCATAAAAACTAACATGTAGTGAGTGGTTGGTGATGGTAACTGTGGAAAAAGAGACCCTAGTTGACTGCTTGGTTAAAACATCAGCAGCAACAATCTAAACTAATCTTTATCTAAGTACATATCAACAACAGTTTTCAGTTTAAATAGACAAGCAACAAATTTAGAAAAAATGGAGAAAAATCGTTACAATATGCAAGCAAGCACATCATTGCGAAGAGCATCATAATCATCATCATCGTCATTTAAATATCA
The DNA here is from genome assembly GCA_947311025.1 of Lypha dubia. Classification (NCBI taxonomy): domain Eukaryota; kingdom Metazoa; phylum Arthropoda; class Insecta; order Diptera; family Tachinidae; genus Lypha; species Lypha dubia. The sequence continues at coordinate 6,779,992 of OX371263.1, forward strand.
GTAGCGCCATCAGTAAAGCCATCACTAATATGGCTGCTTGTGGCATTTCGGCCATCATCAACGTTATCGTAGTCATCATAATCATCGTCATCATCATCATTATCAGTATCATTATTTGCCAGCATATAACATGTAGCAAATAAGGATCAGAGCCAACGACGACGACTGTATTAAACATAAGAGTTTGTAAGGATGTTGATAATAATGATGATTTTGGCTCAATAGAGCAGTAAACTAATGTGAACGATGTTGAATACGAGTTTCTATCGTAAGCATTTGTTTTTCATTTAATGTGTGGTTTTGCGTGTCTTCTGTGTGTGTATGTGTATGTGATAGAGTGTATTTGTTTGTCTACTTGCAACAATGTATGTTTATTTGTTTGCTGCATGCAAATGATAAAATAGAAAATCCCCCACAGGATATATTCTAACCAGTAATGTCATCCACATACAAACAACTAAATACAATTTCGCCTGTATGCATTACAATACACTGTACGCGTGAGTGTGCTACTGTAGTACTGTTTAAGTATGTGTGATACTATATATTTTTTTCCACCCTTTGCAGCAGTTGTTGTTATTTTGCCACAAACTGTGTGACAGTACATTGTTATGGAGGCGGTGGGATAAAAAGGAATTACTTACATCATTAATACACACATACCACAATGCTGTATGCATGCACACATATGCACATACTTGTATGTATGTGGTTATGGGATATAAAACAAGAGACAAATTATTTAAATATTTTTCATTCAATTCTATCCAGCGAACAATGGGAAGGAAACTACATGAAATTAAATTTTTCTAAAGGGAAAAACTTATAAGGTTCCAAAAATTTGTTAATTCACATCAATGAGTCCTTATTACAAGTGCCAATTTAGAAATACAGGGAATCAGAATTTTAGAATTTTAAATACCAGAACTTTCAAAGATTTTTAACATTTAAAAAAGTAAAACTTTTGTTGATTAAAAAATTACAAGACAAATTTTTTTTAAACAGACTTAAAATTTTTAAGAATAAGGGGGCACATTTCTAACAAGTTATAATCACGCAGGGAATACTATAATAAAAAATGCTACCCAGGGATGACAGAATAATATACTGAAAGATGAAAAATACAAGCGGTGAAAGTAGGAAAATGTTCGAAAATATTTTTATTTTGACCTTTTCCCGTGAAACAAATGCAACCCGCGAAGAATTTTGCTAGTTTGCAAAAGACACTCAAGATCTTTGGTCGGAATCGATTCGGCCACTGGACTAGTAGGACATCATAGCAACATATCAATCACGGCTCCACACTATGATTGAATGCATAACGGAGGGCATATCTTTACCCTCAGTGTTTACTACATTAGAAGGCTTGTTATTACGCGTACACACGCATAATATTTTGTAATTTTGGTAATTTGAGCGATTGAAAATAGATTTTTGTATCAGCATGTCATAGTTTTTCTTTATTGATACAAACACTTGATGCTATAAATTTAAACTCAACTGCACTTACAAAGGAATGTGTACAATGTAATTTGTAACTATGGATACTGCATATTTTTAAAATGTTTATAATGCAGTCGCACACGAACACACATGCATATATCATGTATGCAGATCTATCTATCTACACATGTAGATAGCTTGTTTTTGTATTTGTGCGAAAATATCTTTGTAAACTTAGGAAGAAATAAGAATATGTAGAGATTCTAAGCGCGAATATAGAAACGTACATACATACATACGTACATATATAGTTGAGTGGTGCCTTTCATTCTTATATGAATGTATGTATTACATGTTGATCATTTTAAATAAAAAAAAAACTAAAGAAATATGTACTAACTTACATACATTTTTAGCAGACATAAATTTTAAATATTTTTTTATATATTTGTTTGTTTAGTATTTGTTTTCGTATTTATCAATGTATGTACGTTCATGTGTGCATGTAAATTTGTAGCTGTCATTTATGCGGAAAAAATATTACAGATTTAGTACTTCAGTAAATCTCAATGTTGTAACTGTTACAAATTCGTACTACCAAGCAGCTCATACCTAACAACCATCTAACTAAACCCCTTTTACTCGTGAATGTAATTTACAATTTATATGTCACCGTTTTTTTTTTTATTTTTTAAATTCATCTTCTTATAAAATGAAATATTTTTTTTACGATTCTTTTATAATAATAATGACCAGGGAAACCGCATATATGCAATTGGATGTTTTATTATGCTCAATGAGTGTAAATCTAAATAAAATATTTATACGATACGCACGCATTTTCACATTAATATATAAAAATTTTTTGGTCTTTAACTTATACATGGTGTTTAGTGGGATATAAGTGTACTTTCGAATGGCATCAAACATAATTTTTTAGCAGGTATGTGTTGCGAAATAATTGATCACAATGTCATGTGACGCACGCTACAAAAAACGGAAGTAACTTTGAAACTTGAAGTGAGTTTTCGTAATTTTTAGCAAATTTTGCATAATAAAGCACAAAAAATCTAGTTTCTAAAAGAAAGATGAATATAAGAGAATTCTGAAATAACTTATTTGCAGCCCAAGAAATTTTTCGTTTTTTATCAAAAGACGTGAACCCTTTGTGACGCACGCTACGTGACGCACGCTAGTATTTTTTCTAGTAGCATATAAATAAACACATTTGTATTTATTTTAATTTATAGTTTAATTTATATTTATTTATTTATTTATAAAATTATATATCGAATATTCCATAAAAAAAACATAAAAAATAAGTTGGATAAATTTCAAAAAATGTTGTTTGGTGGACTGTTTCTGGGATTCACCCATATGTAAAAAATTAGTGATTTGTAATTTACTGTCATTAAATTTAAACCAATTTTTTGTTTAAAGTCCATTGATTGATTCCAGTTTTATTTGCCGATATCAATTTTTTGTAATCATTGCAGAAATCAGTTTTTGCTTATTTCACTCTTTGCTGCATAGTTTTGCTTATTTCGGACTATATGTTTGAACCATTTCCATTTACAGTTTTAAAAATGTTTAATTTAGGGATTTTTTATTTAATTGCATTTTATGGAAAATCCAAGAAGAAAGTAATCGAGTTCTGGGAATATTTTCAATTTAATAATTAATGAGAAAATAGATGATAAAACTTAAAGCCATTAATTAAATCTTGGTATAAATTGTATAATAATTTTTAAAGCTTTAGGTCGTTTTTATATAAAAAATGTTTTTAATTTGAATTTCTTTTAATTTTTAATTTAATTTTTTTAAAATTAAAAACATTTTTTTATATAAAAACGACCTAAAGCTTTAAAAATTATTATACAATTTAAATTAAAAAGGTCAAGAAAATTAGAAAAGTATTAAATTTTGGTATCTAATATTTTATTAAAAATCGACGAACTTAAATTAAACTTCATGGTGTCCGATATGAATATTATGAAAATTACAAACGAAATGATTTGTCTTTTTTAAAGAATATTTTTTAGAATTTGAGGATGATATTTTTTAAATTTTTGAGTTAGAATTACAGCATATAAGACACAGTTTAAAAGGTATATTTTCGGTTTCCCTGACAACGAAAATCGGTAGAAAAGATTTGGTTACAAAGTTTTTTTTTTTAAATGTATCATAATTTTTAGTTTTAGGATAATTTTTAGTTTTAAAAATATTAACACATAAATATGTATGTATGTATATGTCGCTCATTGGATGCAAAAACCGCCACAACTCCATAAATCATGTTGATGATTATCAAGTTAACAACCCAGCAAAAAATAATCAAGTTTTTGGAAGCAGTACATACTTTTTCTGCCTTAAGAACGTGCTTCATATTAAGCACATATGTATTATCTTAACAAATGCAGAAATGTATGGCAGAAAATGTAAAATTTTTCGATAACTTTATTTAATCAATGTAGAAACAAAAACAAAAAACACACTAACCTTACACTAGTGCATACTAGAAAGCACTATTGTAAGGCAATGATTAAAATTTTAAATTTTACGAAGTGTAGCGAACATCATTAATATCACCTGATATTCCCTTACAACCGTGCTTATGGCGAAGCAGTAATTTTTTCTGGGAATGAACTATTAGTTATCATATTGATCTTTTCTATTGTATAGATATTTAATGCAAATAAATTTTATTATAATTTCTAGATCAAAGAATAGAGAATAAAGATGTATTTTTTTATTAAATCCTGCGTAAATTAGTAACTTTAAACTTGTTTAGAAAAATTACTTTTTGGTGTTATGACATTGTGACAGTAAATGAGCGATATATAAAAAGGTTGGCATTAAACTAAAAATTAAAAATGGCCCCAAACTAAAAACGTATGAACGTATAAAAGTGGTTAATATCACCACAATGTTAAACGAACCATATGTGTCATCTATTTTATATTAGACAGAAAACATCTGACTGTGTAAATATAAGCAGATACCCAACATAAAAGGATGTGTGTGCACTGTCTTTTTGATTTCTTAACTACAAAAGCTAATAACTAATATTCCGTGAGCGACCTTAGTATCAAAACTTTGTAGCTTAACAAAATGTTTATTTTCCTACCTACCAAATTTACATGTTTGCAATCATTTTCTTTTGTTGGACCCCTTTATAATGATCTGTCCTAATATTCATCAACTCACATACAGCAAATGTATGAAAACGACAAAAGATGTTGTTATATTTACCTGAAATTCTAGTTATTATTTTACTCTATCTAAAATTTGTCAAATGTAATTATTTTAACCGAATTATTTTAATAGAAATTAAGAATTCTTTACAAATCACAAAATCTTATCACTAATTCTTCTCACTGTGTTCTTTGTAGCCAAATATTTTCATGCATATTGAAATGAAGGTATGGTCTGCAATGTTATCCATCTAGTTAGAATTCTTTAGCAATACTACATACATACATACATACATACATCCTTAATACACACATTCATCTATGCATGCATAGATAGTACATGCGTTTGCCATTGTAGTGGCATGTGTACAACATTTGTTTCTATATATTGGTGTCTATGACAAGTTAATGCCAGGAAAGTAATTAATTACGCACTCAAATCTTCTTGTCATACTTTCTTTTTTTTTTGCTCTTCTTGATACAGTTGTTGCTTTGTCTCTTGCCACAATTTCTTATTCCAACTAATATCAACAATTTCATTTTGTTCCGAACTCTTGATGAAATTGCTATTGTTATGGTTGCTGCTACATTTAGTATTTATTATTGTTGGCTGAAATATATACAATTTCAATTCATCATTTAATTAAGTAGTTTACAACAAATATTTTGTATCATTTTATTTAGTACAAAGTTTTCTGAGATATTCGTTTTAAGTCCACAAAAACGCAAATCTGTTGATTAAATGGAGGATTTGAAATGCATTAGCGAGAATGCAGATCTTAAATCTTAAGATGAAAATGGAATGAATGCAATGTTTTTGTTTTATATTAAAAAAATATAATAGGATTACATTTAAGTTTGGTATCATATTTTTTAGAAAATTATAATTTTTCAAATACATATAATACAAGTTTTTGAAGGCGTATATTAAATCTGATTAGCAGGGGGAGAGGTTTCATGCAATTGCATCATTTTTCCCTTAAGCCAGATGATGGCTAAACAGAAATAACTTCATCCTACAATTGAATTGCTAAAAAATGGCATCGATTTGTTAGTGCATCTTATTACATATTTTGGGAAAAAAATGCATATTTTTATATATGTGTATTTATATATATTTTTTTTAATTAGGACCAGCACTCAGGGGATGACCCCTACGTATGCAGTGCATTGTGCCGGAACTCAGGAAGAGGGATAGGGTAGAGAAGATGGATGTTGAAAATTTATAAGATTTAACTCTTTCACAACTCTGCTTTGCGCGTTATATTAATTTTTTTAAGGCAGTATTGAGGCGCCTCCGGTGTTAAGTAGACGCTTTAACTATGTTAAACTGTATTAGCAAGCATTTTATTAATTGTTTTACTTCGCCGATGTTTCTGCTAACCGACGAAGGAGGGCGATGTTGTGTACATTAGTTTGGAACAACATCAATCGCTGTCGGAACAGTTTTTTAGTGACCAGTGCTATGCCTTCATCACTTAAATAGTCCGACAACAATTAATGCAATGTCCCATTAATGTACATTAGAGAAATTAAAGATGTTGATTGATTTGCTCTGGCTAGGGTTTGAACCCAAGCCCCAAGTCATTGTTTGCTTAGTAGTCAACGCGCTAACCACTTCAGCCAGCACCACCCTCAAATTCCAACTAGTTGACGATTTTAAGATAAAACAGAATATATTTAAAAAAAAATTAACTCACGAACAAAAGTACCATAGAAAATTCTTTATTTCGTCGCTATGATATTTTCGTTGTTAATTCTTCTTCCTCTTTTGGTTTCTTTACACAATTTCTTACAACATAAAATAAAGTACAACAGAATTTTTTTTAGTAGAAAAAAATTGTAAATAAAATTTTACAAACATTTTAGATGTTGCTGTAAGATGCTTTGTTTTTGGTATGTTTTTGACAACAAAGCATTTAAAATTTTTTTGCAAAATTTTTCCTCTAAACATAAAAAGCAACTACCACAGCACAAATGAAATTGGAAGCCTGAACACTGTTTTATAAAATAAGACAATATTATTTCAAACTTACGCAGAATTTTTGGGCGTAGGATAAAAATAAGAAAATTGTGAAAAGTAAAAAACGATTGCTGAACCTTATGAATTTTAAATTATGGCACCTGAAACAACTGCATATCCTTGCGACAGCTTCATAGTTTTGAACATACAGTGGGTTAAAAAAAGAAAAAAAAAACGTTTTGGCCGTTTTTGACACTAAATGGGTTACACAAATTTTTAAATAATTTGCCAATTATTAAAGTTCTGCAGACAAAAAAATTCTTCCATGAGCTTTACTTTGTCTAGCTGCAACAAAACTGAATCGGTCTATTCAAAAAGCTATTTATGATATTATATTACGAGTGCTCTTTAAAATTTCACTAGTAATACCTTTGTTAGTGGTAATACTTTTTAACACTATAGCTAATCCATTCTTACAAACATTCATAAATCTCAAATAAAACTCTATATCATTCAGCATTAATAATTTGAGCACATTTACGTAAAAACTACAAGAATTTATTTTTTTTTAATTTTTTCATTCACTCCCTAATTTAATTCTATCCCACAGTCCACTAAAGACCAAGAAAAAAACTAGATATGTATATGTAAAACAATATATTTATAAGTGAATGTTTTAACATTATCAATATAAACTTAAACGAAAACCTAAAAACCTTGAAAGGAGACAACAACATCAAAACATAAAGTTTAGAAGTTAAAGAAGAATTTTCTTAAAGTGTGGTTTACATGATAAATAACTGAAACCAAAATGAAAGCAAAAACTAATTCAAAAATATAAACAAAAAGTATTGCAAGAGCTTGACTAACCTCAAATTTCTACCCACTATCCTCTACTTATACACGTATGTACGTAGGCGTACCTTTAGGATAACAAGAATGTGTTTCAATGTATGTGATTTAATAAATATACTTATCCACTTGATGTTTGTTAAGAAACACAAAGAAGAATAACAAAAAAAAAAAAAAAAATCAAAACGACCTCAATGTTAAGGGATAAAGTGAAACCTTTTCATGGGAAGAGCAGCCACCAACCACAACTTTGTTATTTAAGTTCTAATTCTTGTTTGTGGAAAAGAAAATTAGGACATTGCACTAAGTCCCCGATTTGCATCTTTAATATGGACAGGAGAGGTGAGACACGAATTAAAACAACGTAAGTTGAAACACTTTATGTACAAACACTGATTTTTAATGAGGCCCTGTGCGGCTCTATGAAATAACTCCCAACGAAATAACATCGGAAAGAAATATGAAATAAGTTCCAAAAAATTGGAGTTTATTTCACTTCATTTTGGAAGTATTTTTTTTTTTAATTATTTTATTTTATAAATAAAGGTACAAATGAAATAAGACTAGTTTTGGGTAATCTTTCATTGAGGGAAGATTTTTGGACTTATTTCATACATTTTGGGACATTTTTCATTGTCCTAATTTATTTTCGCATCCGTTTCAGGTTTTAAAAATATCTCACAGGAGTCACATTTTTTTTCATTACATATGTATCTCATGATATTCATAATAATGATATAAAATAATAGTAATTTTAGCTGATACTCTATTTAACTCAATAATGAACTTATTTCACATATTGTAATTTGTATGTATGTATGTGTATAATTTCTATACACATATGTAATCTCGCATAAAGCGTTATTGCTGTATAATTTGAGTTAAATACATTGTCAATAACAGCTGACGTATGAGTGATCTAATTCTGTCTCCTGATCATTGCTAACAAATATATCACTCATACGTCTCAATGGATTATTCTAGTTTCATACAAATTGAGAACATTTTCACACACACACACACACTTTACTATCAATAAAAAATATACAATATGTAGACACAAAAAGGAATTATAAACATATTTTTTTAATTTGGTTGTGTATATTTTTTTTTGTTTTCTTTTTTTCTTTTGTTATGTTGTTATTGTTGCTTGTATCACTGCCAATATTAATAATGGCCTTAATAATATATTTTTTTTGTATATATAGAAAAAAAGAGAAAGAAAATAAGTTAAGAATATAAATAAATTAATAAGTGAATGTGTATGTGTATATGTTAGACCATTGTTTGTCTATTTGGGCTGAATATGATGATGATTGTACTTTTGATTATATTAAAATTTAATATGTGTTATTTCTTAGGGGAACAATTTATAGGTCGAAGAACAGTGGTACTCATTGAAGGTCTTCATTTCTAAAAAAATTCTTTAAAACTTCTGTGCTCGTTGGTGTTTGAGGACTGCGATAATTCATCAACTTATTTTCGTGCTAGAATTCAGCCTAAACTGAAAAATTGGTGTATTTTTATTTTTAAGACTGGGACAAATTTTATTGTCATCATTTATACCCACAAATGGCCACAATTAAGAATTTCCTACACAAAACCACAATATACTGAATTTACACACTTTAATTGATTTCATCTTTTATTCTACTGTACTTTTGTTTTCTTGCCATTTTGTAATGCTTTTTCTCTTTCAACCTTTGTACTAATTTACAAATATGCTTTTATGTAATTTTGTCCATAGTAGAAACAACAAATAAATTCTTTTTAATGAATAGATAAAAATATTTACCTGTTGCTACTTGTATTATTTAAAGTTTTATATCCTCTTCTTTTCTTGTAAATTTTTTGCTGTTGCAGGTGTATTTTTATTTTTAAGACTGGGACAAATTTTATTGTCATCATTTATACCCACAAATGGCCACAATTAAGAATTTCCTATACAAAACCACAATATAGTGAATTTACACACGTTAATTGATTTCATCTTTTATTCCACTGTACTTTTGTTTTCTTGCTATTTTGTAATGTTGTTTCTCTTTCAACCTTTGTACTAATTTACAAATATGCTTTTATGTAATTTTGTACATAGTAGAAACAACAAATAAATTCTTTTTAATGAATAGATAAAAGTATTTACCTGTTGCTACTTGTATTATTTAAAGTTTTATATCCTCTTCTTTTTTTTGTAAAATTTTTGCTGTTGCAAAAGCATACTAAAGTATGTTGCCGTAGTTGTAAATTCTATAATAGTTTTTGCTTCTTTCAATATTTAGTACACATTTTCTTTTATGTTATTTCCATAAGTATTTTTCTTGTACTTGGGCTTTTGTTGGTTAATAAGAAAAAAATATTTGTGACAATAGCTTCTTAACATTTTTCTTTGTGATGTGCATTCTACTTTTCGATGCGAGGTATGTTAATATGAATTGGTATTATAAAAGTAATAAAAAGAATTTTACGAATAAATAAGTAGGAATTGCAAAATACCAAAAAAAAAAAAAAACCTGTAGAGTCATGTGAAATAAAGGTATGTAACTTAAGGGTATTAATTTGACGGTGAGTGACGATGAAAGTTCGCCCTACTCTTTCTTCAAATTGGTGATAGCAAAATACTCTCCGTTTAACAACGCGATGTAGCTGAGTATACTTTTGTACAAAAATACTAGTTGTAAAATTTCGATATGTTGGTTAGACTCAGGTTTCCATAAAAGTTCTCTTTACCAGCAAAAGTCATTAGAAAATTGCATGGTGTGTGACCAGGACCTAAATATTTTGTCAATAAATCATCCATTTTGAAACGGATAATAGACAGATATGTTCAAGATTAACGGTCGCTACTAGTCTTGCGGTCTAATCTAACCGCATTCTTAATACCGAGTGAAATAGTGTGTTTATGACCGCCTTCCCCAAAAATGCCCACAAAGAAACCAGCATTACTTGCAAGGAACGCATCTGGTGTCATGTTTATATAGATCACCCACCCATTACGAAAAAAACTTTGCTTAAGCGTTTGAGCTAACTAATATCATGCTTCTAATTGAGCTTTTGTTGCTTAGAAACAGCATAAAGATGCTACAAATTGGTGATCTGAAATCCATACAGCCACTAGCGATTATAAGACATTTAACTAATACCTCTCTCAGTGATTTTGGTAGTGACAAGAGCCATTAGGTATACTGCCGAAGGAGCCGCCACCAATAACCAGTAATGGAATCATTCCACTATTGAGAGTAGGACGCACGGCCCGTGCTCTGTTGACTTGGAGATTGGTGAATGTCTCGTAAGTTTTATAGGTAATTGACCAAAGGTAATGCCTGCAAAAAATCAATTACCCTTCTGACAGAAAACACAATCCCAATATTCATAAACGTGCTACCCGGGGGAGGGGTAATAAGAACAGAAATACTTAGAAGGATTGTAGTATTCCTGCCAACCTTAAAAATCGGAATCCGTTTAGGGTTCTATTATTTTTTTAAAATTAGCAAGGAATAGACAATTGGAAATACAAATTTCCTTTTTAAAGGTTGGGTCTAATCATTACAAATATTTAAAGAAATTACTAAAATATCCTAACTATACCAATTATCAATTTGTATATCGTTATATGAGGCCCTATGCTCCTTATAGGAACTAAAGGAATCAATATATATATATACAGTGAAACTTCGATATAACGAACTTCGTTATAACGAAAAACTCAATATAACGTATGTTTTATTGAGTCCCTTGAGAAAACCTCTTTATTGCAAAGTTTTTCATACAAAATTGTACTATAGCTATAACGAATAAATTCCGAGCAAAAAAGCCTCTATATAGCGAAATATTATTTAAATGCCTCAATATAACGAAATCAGAATAAATTTTAAATGGTAAAGTCCCGTTATAAAAATAGCGAAGTCTAAATATATTTATCCGCCACCTGGTTAACTATCTTGTCGCGATGTGGTGGCTTAAGTGTCGGCTGTGTTTTCTATTCCAATCCAGGCTCTGTCCATGCTCCTGCACAAACCGGACCTGTCTTGGAATATGGAAATAAAAAGGCCTTCATAACTAAAGGTTAACCACTCCTCCTTCCCATTTCCCATTTCCTGATAATCTCCTTCATCAACCTCTATCCCTCTCCCAATTATCCCTTCACTCCCCCACTTGTAAGGTCAAGGTAGTAGGTAGCTGTGCCGAGGACCTGAATGGCTAGTTAGTGGTTAAAGAGGACTAGTCCCTAACAACTCCCCTCCGGTGCCAGGACACGGACCGGTTGTAATTATTTTGTCTAGTTCACGCACGCCGTCACTGCGTGGATGGTCTCTCCCCTTACTGGCCTACTCGTGGGACCAACACATGAACAACATCAACAACAAAAACAAAAAACAACAGAGAAGGGAAGACATCTCTTCAGAGGACGACCTTCTTGCCTCCAGCCAGGAGACAGTAGTCGGCCTCTCGGATGGGGAGGGTAAAATCCAAAGTACCCCTCTATCTGCACAAGAAAATACAAAAACCCTCAAAAGCCCAACACCGATAGTCGAGCCTGACAACCGGCCAAAGGGCAAACCTAAGAAAAGGAGTCAGAAAGACCTCCTTAAGTCCCGTTACTCCAAAGCCGTCTTCATTCTAGACAAGATTGCCAAGAATGAAGCGAATGGAGTTACGCATGAGCTTGATGCTGGGGACAAGGTGAGGTACCAGGCCGTGGTAGACGAATACCATAAGTTTATGGATTCGCTACCAAGTACGTCCAAAAAGGCACCGCTCTCCCAGCAAGAAGTAAAAAGCTCCAAAAGAAACCGCTCTCAGACAGAAAGCGGTCAGTCACCCAAAAAAAGGAAGGTCGCACCAAAGGGGTCCCCTCCTCAACAACTTACGTCGTCATCCATCCGAAGACCCTTTAACGAGGTAGTTAAGGATCATCTTCTGATGGCTCTGGCAAACCATAAAAACGGCAGATTAATCCCTGTAACAACGGAGTGGGGTGCCGTCGAATCCAAATTGGCTGAGCTCGTAATGGACTACGTTCTCACCAATAAGGATAAGCCGGCACCTCGCTTCGACTCCAGTGAGATACACCGGGGTTACAGGGTTATCAAGTGCTTGGACGCGTTCTCAAAGGAGTTCCTCAGCGTTAGTATCGCTAAGATTAGTGACACTTGGGATGGGCTAAGCCTTAAGCTTATCCCTGCGGAGGAAATTCCGATGAGACCGCGAGCAAGAGTTTGGTTACCTCAATTGGGCAAGAACGGTGGCAGAATGTTGGAGTGTCTGAAGCTTCAGAACCCCAGCATTCCAATGGATGACTGGTCAGTTATCCGCACCGAGGACCACGGCAGCAGTGGTACTTGCCTAATGCTGTCCATAACGGAGCAAGGAGCAGTGGCGCTAGAGAAAGCGGGCTCCAAATTGTTCTTCGGGGTAAGAGACGCCAAGGTCAAGGTGTTGCGCCCAAGCGGTTCTGATGCCGACGCTGTCGAGGCTGCAAACAACCTTCTGGTTGGAATGCAGCTGTCAGAACCGCAATAAAGATAACGAAGAACACTCCGCAATGGCGATAAAGGTTGTTCAAATAAACCTCAAGCACTCGAAGTGTGCAACAGACAACCTAAAGGTTCTCCTAGCCGAAGAGAACCTCGATATCTGCGCGGTACAGGAGCCGTGGGTAGCAAACTCCGAGGTTAAGGGGTTCCCGAGGTCCCTGTACAACGTACTATATGCTAAAGGAAATGGTAAGCCAAGATCATGTCTAATAGCCAAAAAACATATTAATATTTTTCTTTGTACTCAGTTTAGCTCAGAGGACCTCACAGTTGCGAGGGTCGAGTTGTCAGATGGTAAGAGCTTCCTTATCGCATCATGCTATATGGCACACGACAAAGAAGCACCGCCAGCCGAAGCGAAAGCTGTCGTGTCATCCATTGGCGCCAATGAAGACATCATCCTCTGTTGTGATGCCAATGCCAGGCATACAATATGGGGTAGCAGTGAAATCAATGGCAGAGGCATATCTTAGATTTCATTAACCTTAATAAACTAACTATATGTAATTCCGGCACTTCGCCGACTTTTATCTTTCCGAGTTCGGATCGATTTAGTGGGTGGGAAGAGGTTCTCGACATTACTCTCATTAATGACAAATTCAAGCTTTCAATTGACAAGTGGAGGGTATCCAATAATAGATCCTTCTCCGATCACAATTGGATACTCTTTGAGGTCATATTACAAAACAAAGAAAAACAATGCTTTAGAAACCCGAGGAGAACCGATTGGAACAGGTTCAACGGGATTTTGAAACAAAAACTAAAAAGAGTTCCAGAAATCGACAATGCGATTGGACTTGAACACAATGTGGAGGTCTTCAACAAGGCTATTAGCAAAGCCTTCGAGATTTCCTGCCCCTTAACGAAAGCTAAGAAGAGTTACCCTCCATGGTGGAGCACGGAACTCTCTAAGCTACGCAAGGAGGTACGTAGAGCCTTCAACACTTGCTATGAGAACAAAATCTGGCAACCATATCGCGAAAGGCTAGCAGCGTATAAAAAAGCTATAAAAATCGCCAAAAGAAAGTCATGGAGGAATTTCTGTGAGTCAATAGATAACACTAGAGACTCTGCAAGGCTTAGTAGAGCTCTGTCCATGAGCCATTCCTGTCCAACCTTCGTTAAAAGGGCGGACGGCTCCTGGTCAGACTCCTCTGCAGAGTCACTAGATATCCTCCTTAACACCCACTTCCCGGGCTGTACGGACACGACTAGGTCAGACAGTTCATCTAGTGGGCAACAATATGCTGTCAATGAGAATATTTTATCCCCGGAGAGAATCTCATGGGCAATCGACAGTTTTTCTCCATTTAAATCGCCGGGTCCTGATGGCATTACGCCAAAGATGTTACAGAGCGCGAAAAGCTCTATCATACCCTGGCTTTTTAGGTTCTACAAACTTTGTCCCTCTCTAAACTACGTTCCAACCAGCTGGAGGAAGGTCAGAGTAGTTTTCATTCCCAAGATTGGCAAGAGAAGTCACGAGAATGCAAAAGACTTCAGGCCAATCAGCCTTTCATCTTTCTTGGTTAAGACGCTGGAAAGATTAATAGACTCTCACATTAGACATCGACTTGTTGGGTCGTCAACTCTCTCAGAAAGTCAGCATGCCTACCTTAAGGGACGCTCTACTGAAACAGCACTACATGAGGTGGTAAGGTTCATAGAGAGATCCCTTGAAAATAAACAATACACTTTGGCTGCCTTCCTAGACATAGAAGGCGCCTTTAACAATGTATCAGTGACAGCCATTCAACAGTCTCTCCAGGATGCCGATGTAGAAGAATACATCAGCATCTGGATTATCACCATGTTGAAGGCAAGAAACGTCACCGCAAAACTAGGAAACAGCGAGAGGTCAAAATGGGCATGCAGAGGAACACCACAGGGCGGGGTGATCTCTCCACTGCTATGGCTTCTCGTTGTTAATACAATTCTTCTCAGACTGGACACTGCGGGAGTGAAAGCTGTGGCTTATGCGGACGATGTAGTAATAATGGTATCAGGGATGTTCACGGACGTGATAAGCGATATCATGTCCAGTGCCTTGGGTACACTCAGCAAATGGGCTACAGGTTGTGGTCTAAGTGTGAACCCTAGCAAGACGGAGCTGGTACTTTTTACTACTAAGACCAAAGTCCAGAGCTTTAGACTCCCTCGGCTACATAATCTGGAACTGTCTCTATCGGACAATGCAAAATATCTAGGAGTCATCCTGGACTCAAAACTATTGTGGAAACAAAATGTGCAACACAGGGTCAAAAAGGCCACAGTTGCCTATTACTCCTGTCGGAGGATGTTTGGCTCCAAATGGGGCCTAACCCCTAACATGCTTAAATGGATGTACACGGCAATTGTACGTCCCATATTAACTTACGGATCGGTAGTATGGTGGCCCGCCACAAATAAGAAATATGTGGTAGACCAACTGTATAGAATACAGAGATCTGCTTGCATCGGGATTACTGGATGTTTACGTACTAGTCCTTCAGAGGCTCTGAATGCTATGCTAAATCTGATTCCGATCGACCTTCATGTATTGGCGGCATCCTCAAGCAGTGCGGCAAGACTGGCGGCATCTGGGAGGTGGAGATCAAGGACCTATGGCCATGCCAAAATCCTAGATCAGCTACCACCGACACTGAGGAAACCCACCGATTACATGGTACCTCATCTGGACTTCGACAGTACGTTCAAAGTTCTCATTCCATCCAGACGGGAGTGGAAGGGGGGAAACATAGAAAAAGACTTTAACTTCAGGACGTATACTGATGGATCAAGAATGATCTGCGGTGTGGGCTCTGGAGTATTTTCGAGTGACCTTGGAATAAAACTCTCATTCCGACTTCCTGATGAAGCTAGTGTATTTCAGGCGGAAATATTGGCCATAAGGGAGGCGTGTAGGGTTTTGATTGACAGGGGTGTCCAAGGAAGAGTCGGCATCTTTGTCGATAGCCAAGCGGCACTTCTGTCTCTAAGGTCACACACTACTTTTTCTACCTTAGTTAGCCAGTGCAAGGACGCGTTATCCAGACTAGGTAGTCAGACTGACGTTACCCTCATCTGGGTTCCCGCACATAGCAACTTCCAAGGCAACGAACAGGCGGATGAACTGGCCAGGGCTGGATCTGCCATGGACGTCTCCACTGCTGAATCGGTAGACATGCCATTTGGCAGTATTAGAAATCTCATTCTCAACCATTTCAGGCAGAAAGCTGAAGACAGGTGGCGCAGGTTGAGCACGTGCAAGGTGGCTAAGAAAATGTGGCCTTGCTACAACGTTAAGCGCACAACACAACTAACTAACAGAAACCGTAGGGACATCTCGAGGCTCGTCGCAGTATTGACGGGGCACTGGGTTATCGGGAGACACGCTAACAGGATGGGCCTTTCCTACAATGCGTTCTGCCGTAGTTGCCGGGATCAAAGCAAAGAGGAAACAGTCTTCCACTTTCTTTGCGAATGCCCGGCCTTACACCATTCGAGACTCAAATTTCTAGGCAACAGCATAATAGACGATCTCTCGGAGGTATCAGGGATAGGTCTAGGTGACCTCATTAGATACCTTAATTCGACGGGATGGATCTAGAATCTTACTCCGAATCTGAGGCCTGGATTCGGACCTAAATCAGGTTGACACTGACGAGTGGAGTGGTCTGTCAAAACGGAATCTCATTGATTCTACTTGAATTGCTTGCGCGTAGCAGGCAGCCACGTAAACCAACCAACCAACCTAAATATATTTATAAGCGCATTTGTAAGGCCTCTATACAACGAAGTACTCGTACAAAAGCCTCTATACAACGAAGTAAGAATAAAATTTAAAGCAAAATAGTAAAGTGCCGTTATCAAAAGAACGAATTCTTAATGTGTGTGCAAATGTAATGCATTTATAATGTATTTTAGAAACGTATGTAATCAGTATTGACTTGATTCTTGTCAAAATGAGTAAAGTAAAGCGTAAATCAATATCTATTCGAGAAAAAAATTCTATAATTGAGGCCGTAGATCGTTCGATTGCTTAGCTTTTATCGAAAAAAGTATTTATAACTGTATTTGGAACTTGCAAAAACAAACAAAATTAACACAATATTATATTAAAACCTAATAAAATTACCTGAATAACAAAAATGTGTTTTATTTCTTATTTACCTCATGAAATATAAGCTTTTATTAGCAATCTCATGTTAAATAGATTTGAATAAAGAAAACTATAGTTATAACGATTTTTTTTCGTATTTCTTCAAATTTCGTTATATCAAGGCATTGCTGATTATATTTATAGCGAAGCAATAGCTATTACAAAGTATTTTCGGATCACCTTGAAATTCTTTATATCGAAGTTTCACTGTATATATATATATATATATATATATATGAAATCAAAAAAGCCCCTTTTACTGAACATGCAAAAAACTTTGGAAAATGGAAACTATAAATACATAAACGTCCCTTTGTTTTTAAATTAATAAAAGCGTAATGTTTGATCGCAAAAGTGTCAAAGTTTGCCAATTTTTAAGTCAATTTTGAATTTTTTGAAAATTTTTTTAGGGTCCTAAAAATTATTGATATCCATTAATTTCCCAAAAATTTCAGGAACTAAAAATAATACTAGAAAAAATTAAAAGGTTTTGCTTCCCAGAATTTCGGAATTAAAAAAAATTTAAGAAATCTTAAAAATTAATTTTTTTATGATTTTTTTGATAAAGTATTTATGTTGAATCCGTTTTTGGAGTATTATTTTTCTTAAGTCAAATCTCTGATTATGACTGAAGAAATATTTATTATTGAAGAAATTAATGATGCTAATTTTTAGGGAACACATTTTCAAAGATTTAAAATTTTCTTTCATTCTTTATATTTTGCAACATAAATGTAAGAGTATTTTTTTGTGCATGTTGGCTTATAAATAAACATACACATTAAATCAGTATATTCGTTTATGCTTTCCTTTGTAATGTTTAAAGCTTTGTACATTATTACACATGCTTGTACATAAACAGGTGTATGTTTTTTGCTCCCTTTAAGTTTATGTTGGTAAATGGATTTTTTGCGTTTGTTTTGATTGTGTGTTTGTATGCTTGCACATACATGCCTGAATACTTACATACTCATGTGCGTATGCATAGTATTATGTTCATGCATAAAAACACATAAGCTACTTTATACAAATTTTATTCATTCTTTTTGGTTTAGTTTGCCGCTTTTATATACACAAACATATTAACACAAATTTTTGAATGTTAAACAAACATTTTTTTGTGTCCTAGGACATGCTGATGTTTTTGATGGCTTTGTAACATTTTCTTTTGCTTTGTTGTAGTGTGGTTTTGTTTTTAGATTTA
The DNA here is from genome assembly GCA_947311025.1 of Lypha dubia. Classification (NCBI taxonomy): domain Eukaryota; kingdom Metazoa; phylum Arthropoda; class Insecta; order Diptera; family Tachinidae; genus Lypha; species Lypha dubia. Next base: position 6,798,323 of record OX371263.1, read on the forward strand.
TCAAAATATTCTTGACTAAATACATATATTTTTTTTTGTCTTGCATTTTCTATGGAATATTTACTCTGAGTTTTTGTAATGAAAGCTAAACAAAGAAAGCGATTCTTTTAAATTTTTTTAGATTCTTTTAGGTTGTGCTGTATCAATGTCAAATGCCGAGTATATTGTAGGAATCATATGCTTAAGTAGAGAGTGATACCTCTCATAGCGAACACCACTTATAACCGATTTCCCTGTACGTACATATTTTATTGCATACATAATATTATAGTTTATTTTGTAGTTAAACCAGTAAGAATTGTTCATTTGTAGGTTTCTTGTGAAACTTAAATATCGTTTGATTTTTAACAAAACTGTTTTAAAGCGACAACTTTATAACAGTGTAGAAAAGTTCAGTACTTTAATACTTTTTTCAGTACTGTTTCATCTTGAAAAACCTTAGTACCCCCATAACAGTTTTAGTACATTTTTCTTATAAGCAGAATCAAATATTCTTACTACCGCAATACTAATGTTCACGAAAACATACAGTTCTGTAAACGGAATGCGGCAGCAAATATAACTCAATTCTTTCTTAATTCGATTTATTTAGTTATAGCTTGTGACCAAAGATAGGTAATAAATTACGTAAAATTAAAAAAAAAAAAAAATATTGGGAAGTTTTAGTATTTGAATGGGGAATTTTCGGTACACCACTTTTTAAAATTAAGAACTTGAGGCAATAGTTAACTGGCTGCATTGGATGTGACCACTTCGATAGAAGACTTTATTATACATATGATTGTGGCTAAAATAGATGTTGGTCTTAACAGAAATGTTGAAAATATACTTTCTTGGTTGAAATTTAGTACCGCATCAAAATTTTAATTTTTAATCACTACACAGTGTGATATTTCTAAAATCTAGGTGGACAAAATTAAAAAAAAATCAACAATTTTTACATACATGATACAAAACATAGCACTGTTACAGAAATTAACACAAATCAAAATAAAAAATAACGAACATGTGCATACAAACAAATGAAAAACTTTAAATATTTTCATAAATTTTTTTTTCTTAATTTGAATAAGTTTAGACTGCAGTTTAATTTGCTATTTTTTCCATTTGTATTCGTATCCGATTGTTATATATATATCTTCATTTATGTTTATATATAATTCAATATCAGAACCGATATTATATTTTTGCTGATTTTTAATACGAATCATCTCAAAAAAAATCCTTAAAATTCAGTCCAAGATACAAGACTGTAGCTCTTTTGTGTCTTCGGAAAATCAATTTCACGTAGACGCAGACGGACAGACGGATAGAAGCACAGACAGATAGATGGACATGGCTCATTCCACTTCCCTATTTATAAGGATTCAGAATATATATACTTTATGGACATCATATAAATATTATGGAAATTACACACGTAATGACAAACCTTATCACTTTTGGTGAAGGATATAAAAATCAAGCCATAAGTGAAGAAGCTATATTCTTATCATTAGCATATTTTTTTAGGTCCAGCACTAAGGAGATGACACGTGCACTGGCTGCATTACGATACGATTTTTTGAAGCAGCTTCGTATTAAGTGCCGCAATTTTCATAAATAACGATATATTTTTATATAATTTCTCCTTTCGAAGGAGGCTGCACAGCTTTCAAAATGTTCTGAATAAGGTGTTCCTCGCTTTTAAATATTCTAAAATGTAACACAAAGATGGACTTCAACCCATCAATAGTTCTTTTAGAGCCGAAAGAACTAAACATTTTTTTAAAATAATAAAATACATCTTATAGCAATTTTGCCGCATTGGTGCATCAAATTCGTATTTTAAATAGATAAAATGTATAGAGGAAGCATTATGCAAGATAATAAAAGTGAGTTGTTACATGTGGAAATGTCTTCTTGCTGACTACTTTGAAAAGTATACGGCGGAGGAAATTAATTTGTTACAAAGACATTGTCTAAGAAATGTCTAGCAGAATACTTGACGTAATTTCTAATAGTAATTTCTTTATTTTTATAATTAAATTCATTATTTACCTGATGAAAAGTGTACATATAAAGCCAATTTTTAAATTTTTGGCCTTGTAATTTATAAATTAAATAAATGACGAAGTTATATATCGTATTTTGTCTTGTGTTTTATATGTTATAAATTAATGAAGCGAATTTATTTTATTTTCAGTTGTACCTTATTATATATATACATACAAACATACATATCTACTTTACACAGCCATTAGCAACAAAAAATACACAGGCGTATAATTAATTTATGCGGTTTGCATTTTAAATGAGAATATTACTCATACGTTTATGCGAACAACGTGATATTTTCCACATATAATTTCGTATAATTTATTTTTCTTAAATTAGTCTTAAAGATTTGACAAATTGTAATGTGTTTAATTTTATTTTTTATTACCAACATTATAAGCATGTGTGTGGTATGTAGCTTTGACTTATTTTTATCGGTACAAACTTTACATACAGTTGTTAGATAATAAATTACAAGACAAAGAAATTCATAATTTAAATAAATATTTCAATGTGAGGAATAAAAAAAAAATATATCCTTGCGTGGGTAAATTAAATTTTAGCAGTCAGAAGTACAATAAAAATGATTATAATAGACAGCAAATACTTAGTGACAGCTACTATATAAAAATTCTTGTTAACTTTTGTCAAGCAAGCGATGAAAGCTAATATTTTTAAAAAGTATTTCACACAATGGATCTCTTTATTGAAGAATGTCTATTATAAATAAGTAGTTGTAAGGACAAAAGTTTCAAGTAGAAATAAATGGCAATACTTTAATTTTATAATTTGTACTGATTGCAATGCAAAAACAATTAAACCTATTAACTACATGCAGAGAAAAAACATGGTTGATGGAATCATAATCGAAAACTATTATATCATGTTCAGATTAATGATTGCAGCTACAATATATTGCATTTACCATCTAGGAACATATTATGCTCTGCAAATACTGAGAAATTTAAGCGCATTATAGTAACTATGAAAATGTTTTTTTTTCCTGGTTTATGTAAACAATTGACATTTTGCGTGGATTAAAGAAAAATGCACATACAAATGATTTTTAAATTAAATTAAATCAAATTATATTTTTGATAAATATTTTTATTTGAAAATATTTATCGAATAAACTTTTCTGGACAAATTAAATTTAATAAGATTCAAAATAAAAATAATTAATCCAATTGCCATCTTTTGAAATTTCGTAGTATTTGTTTCGTCATGCTGCAAAGAAACATACATTCGTATATTTAATTCACTCCATATATTAGTATGTACTCGTATATGTACCTTAAACTACTGATGTTGAAGATTTTAGCTGCACTTTTATTTTGTTGTAAAATTAAATATCTTTCATCATATAATTATAATTTTAACATTAATTTTTTTACTTCACATCTCATCGTCTTATTGAATTCTATGAACGACTAAAGTTACATACGATTGACAGCTATTTTGTTTCTTTTCAGAACACAAACAATGTATGGGCACAATAAACTTTTATTATTCCCATTTGCAAAAGATACTCTTGTAGCAGCGAAAATACTTTTTTTGATACATTCAATTTTTATGGGACGAAACCCAGAATGATTATTTTATTGTTGCATCTAATATTTTATTAATTGAAGAATGTTTAATGCAAACATATTTGCTTCAATGAATAATGATTTGGTTGTAGCAGATTTGCTTAGTGGACATGAACATTTTGCAATCATATCTTTTCTCTGCGTGTACTAATTATAATTAAAGCAGAAGTTATTTTTCAAATACGAAAAAAAAAAACAAATATAAAACATATGACTTTCGTGTGCACACATCTCCAAGTTATTGCGATTTTATAAATAAACACGTATACATAAATGCGTACGAGGCCTGTTCAAAATATTGGGCGAATATAAATTTTTCTCAAAAAATATTTATTTATTCTTCAATTTATATTCTTCCACCTTTAAGGTGGTCCCAGCATTTTTTCCAATCCTGAAAGCAGTTCTGATATGCAGTTATTAGCATGTCCTTTAGCTTTCTCAGCAATTCGGATCTTATCTCCTCACTTGTCGCAAAGCTCTGTGCCTATCAATCTTGGAAACAGGAAATAATCTAGCGAATACGGTAGCTGAGGCATGATTACGGTTATGTTTTGGTAAAAAATTACGAACAATTAATAACGTGATGTAAAAGCCATGATTTCTTTTTTTTCACATTACTGGGTGTATTTTTTTGCTTCTGACAAGTAAGAAGTATTGATTAACTTTGCCAGGGTAAGCAAAGAACACAGTAAGCTAAGCATCTGCACTTGATCGAACTTTAACGTACTTCTTTTGTTCTTAGCTCTTCTCTGTTCTTCCATTAGGACGATTGGACTTTGGTTTTAATGTACCCATGGTTAGTCACCAGTTTGTTTCTCTTTTTTAATATTCTTTATTCGAAATGTATGGCCCTATAGAAAATTTTTGGTAGCTCCAAATATCAAAGCTGTTCAATTTTCTTACAGTTTCCCATTGAAAGAAATATTATTTTGTTTGTTATTTAATACACATTAGACTGCTTGGAAATTAAAAAACAAATTCTGTTTTACATACACGTTTCTATAGAAAAACTTAGTTCACATCTAAAAAAATCGAACAGCTGGGAAATTAGCTGTGTTATTTATTTAGAGCTGGCACTTCCAATGGGAAGAAATTCTTGATATAATTTGAAGTGGAAAGGTAGATCTTACAAATCGAGTGTTAGATAAACGCAGATAATTGGGGTATTCACACTGTAGACATAAGTCATATGTCATAAATAAGTGTGCTATGTCATAATTGTGCCATCTGATAAACATTTAACAACACTCCTTTTGCGCATACGTTTGCATTTTGGCTTAAATGTATATGTTTTTAATTGTTAATACAGAAAACAATAAATTTCCTGTAAATTTTCTAAAATGTCCATTATCAATTAAAATTGAAAAATTTTTTTTATCCATACGAACTTGCTGAAATAAATATAATCAAAAGCAGCTTTTGCCGGTAACATGAGCTGAACCATTTTTTGGACGGCGGCAAGTGGAAAAACGTTCACAAGCTGCCAGGCAGATCACTTACACAAACACATATTTTCATTCAAGGCGAATTCATTATAAGGTGGACGCAGTGGCAAATTAATGCGAATTTCTACATTACCTACACTGTCAAATTAGTTAGATATTTTCCGGCGTTATTTATTTTTATTATTTTTATTTATTTTTTAACGTAATTTTCATGCAAAAGACAAATTCATTACGACTACAATAATTCAACAACAATGCAAACAACAGGCATTGTTTGCGTAAACGGCGGTAATGACCTACGCTGTCAAAATTCTCCATGAATAAAAAATTACAATATTAACAAAATATTTAACAAATTTGACAGTGTAGGTAATATATAAATTCGCATGAATTCGCCACTTCATCCACCTTATAATATATTCGCCTTGGTCGTGCATATACCTGGTAATGAATTTGCCTTGTTTTCATTCTTCTGTGACTTAAAAGTTGCGGCAGCTTGTTAATATTATCGTTAGCTCGAATAAGGAGTTGCAGCTGCTCGACTAAGATTTCCACTGTTATTTTATGACAAACCATAAACATACCTGAAAATGTCTTATTATTATATGACTTTTTTGCTTGAAGCACAACAACAATTTTTTTAAAATATTGTAAAATAATAAGACATTAGGACAATATGACTGATATGACAACAGTGTGAACACTTCAAATGAAAATGGTTGTGGCCTTGGCTAAGGAAATTATGTTACCTTTTATATGACAATTTATTGGATATTAATGATGATCGTTTTTAGGCGAATAAACTCTGACTATAAAATTCCTTGTGTGCGATCTAATACATAAATCGAGCAATATATTGTGAAACAACAGTTCCACCGTGGAAATTAAAGAACTAAAAAATTTATAATAATATACATCAGTGAAAGTTACATTGCAAACCTTGTAATCTTTATTTTTTCGTTATAAAATATGTTGGCCATTTTTATACAAAATATTATGGGAAATATATTACTGGAACATCTTAACTCCCTATCTCTGGCTGTATTAGTATATTTGTCACTTTCCGAAAATTTTGGTAAATTGATTGTCATACTTTTTTATTCGGAAGATCTTACTACTTCATACAGCTGATATATAAGGATTACAAGATAGTAATCACTGAACCAATATGCGATCAAAGCGAACTTTAAGTCTTCTTCCCCTTAGAAGAAGTCTCATGCTTGAAACTCGTGTAGTAGTTAATCCATTGTAGCATTTTCATTGTTTCTAAATTGTTGTAATATAATATTAAACCAAGTGCTGAATTAAAGGATTTTAAAAAATCAAGGCCAAATTATCGCTTTAGTAATACATTTACTATTTTAGTAGTACAAACAAATCTAGTGGGTATCTAGCCATCATTTTAATATTTATTAACAAGTAATTAAAAAGTTTCTGTTTTTGCTTTAATTATTAATACTTTTCATTTTTAACTGAACATCTTAAACGAATGGACAGTTTATTTTGAAATTTCACTTGTGCATGCAATCCCACAAGAAAAAATAGTGAATTAAAATCTGCACACAAAATAGGAAGATAAGAAAATATTAATAATCCGCTGAATACAATAAGCTTATTCATTCACAAGCACCAACCAAGACTGCGAAAATAATAAAAGTTCTTGCCCAAACAATGTAATGTACTCGTAGTAAATGGGGCAAAATGGAGAACAAAAAACCACATACGAGTATGTACATATAAAGTAATAACCTTGCATGAAGAAATAAATTGTTTATTTATAACAAAAAAAAAATATATAAAAAAAACAGTGCTGTACATAAATATACAGAAAGCAGAAAACAATTCTTTAATGCAACAGCTAAAAATGTTAATATTTTCAATTTATGGAAAACTTAAATTTACTTTCGCATAAAACGTTTATATTTATTCATCTTATGTATTTTTTTTGTTTTAGTCTTTATTGTTTCAACTCAAGTCTACTTTGTTATTGAGATCCTTTTTTCTTTCTTTCTTTAATAGCACTATCAAGTATGAATATGTGCTTGAGTGTTACATTGAAGTTAATACACGTCTTGTAGTCTGCTCGTATACATGTGTATGTTTGTATATGAAATAGCATGTGTTACTTTTATTAAGTTAAAAAATAACACCAACAACAAAAAAAGCAACAGCAGGAGGAACAGAGGCAAAGCAAAAAAGTTATAATAAAACCTCATTTACTTTGGTCTTGTACATCTTTTATAAGACATTTTCTTAACGTTTATGGCATTCGAAACTTCAATGTTTCTATGATGTTGTTGTTTTTGTTTTTGTTCTCTCTTTTTTTTATACAGTGTGAAGTTTAGTTTAAACTTTGTTTCAATTTCCATATCATGTTACATTTTTACTTTTAATTTGTTAGAAAACTTGGTTTGTCATCAAGTTTGGTGGTGGCCACAGGAAGAAATATTTTTTTTTTAGCTGGCAAGGCTTATTTTGAAATTTAGCTGAAAAGATTAAATTTTTAGTTACTTTCTAATAATAGAGGAAGTGTTGGCCCTTCTACAAAGCGTTTTACACACTTCAACTTGTATTGATGGAATTTTGATTCAGCTAAAAGAAGAACAGAGCAAATTGTACCCCTCTCTCTGACTTTCTTTCAGCTGAATCTAAAGAGAGAGGGGCTCTGCTCTGTTTTTCTTTCAGTAGAATCTAAAGATGTTCAACAATAGTTGAAGTGTGTGAACAGGATGATACGAAAATGTAATACATTAACCGAATGTTTCTGCTAAAATTTACTTCGTTGTAAATTGTGCAATCAAAGTCGTTACATCATCTCATCAGATTCGCTTTAATTGCTTCAAAAAAACTTGTGGGACGGTGGTTCTGATCAAATTAACAGACCCCAATAGCGGTACATGGTGTTTTTTTGAAGCGGTAAATATAAATATGAATTTCAATAAAAATTTTTACTCAGCGAAACCGACCAGATCAAAAATTTTAGCAATCGTTCATAGTGTCACACTATTAAAGGTGTAATATTGTGGCTGATTGATAATTTTTAAAATTATATTTTAAGACGTGTGGTGAACTGTTTCTAGGAACTTTAATGAAATTATTTACATCTATAATACGAACGGTTGCAAAGTTTGGAAGTAATTTGGAATATTGTCTCATAATAAAGGGGAACTTATAAATATAATGAGGTGGAGTGATACATGGTTTTTTATACTTAGGATCACCCAGTATCATAAAGTCGATGCTTTATTATCTACAATACACCGAACAAATTTTTGATATGAAGCAAAGGATTTGTGTCTTTCTTGGATGGTGTCTTTCAGATTTTTTTTTTACTTTTAAAAATGTTTGTCTTTAAATTTTTAAAGAAAGGTACAACGAGGAGGGATTATATTTCACTTGGAGTCATCGAGATACCTCCAAGGATCGGAAGTCTGCATATCACTACTACCGGATGTTTTTTTTCAGATTCACAGAGTCGATTTACTTGTCTTTAACTGCGGTGATATTTGATAAATATTTTTAAAAATATTACGTGTCAAAATAAAACTTTATATTTTTCAGTTCCAACGTTTTATTTATAAATGTTGGTAACATTTATTGTAAAGAGTAGAAAAAATACTTGCATTATAATTAAGTTTTTTTTTATAATATAAAAATCAAGTTAAATGAGTGAGTTTCAAATAATTTTTTTATTCTCAAATATATTCTGCTGAGATGCCAAAGCAGAGTTCCATTTCCCTAAATCTACAATAGGCTGCTATGTTGGCTAGGCAATCAGCTTGTTAGTTTCAAGAATAAATTATATGACCAGTTTATTCATTCAGAGATTAGAACTTTGAGCGCTATTTGACTATCTGACATCAAATAGATACGAGAACTTTTAAATTGTAAGTAATGGATTTAACTACTGTAAAGTAACGCAGATCGTGTAGTTTATGTTGAAAGTATGTTGCTTGATAACTGCAACCATTACAAACATTCTACAACTTTTTCATGGCTTCTTGAGAAATATATTTTTTTTTTGCCAAGAGTATCCTTGTGTACACGCAGAAATAAGATTAGTTGGAAATTGCTTGTGCCACTAGAATATCAGTTGGACATACTATATTTCAGCTACCACTACCAATATTCTATAGATCCAACCAACTAACATTCCATGATCATAATAATAATACCACAACATACAGTTGTGACAATTCTTAAATGGGTTGGTTCAACCGAATGCATTTTTTTTTTGCTGCTACTAAATGCCAAAAGGGCGAGCAGATCTAAATAATTGGCAATGAATATGGTTTGGTTAATACTCGTCACCGACTATGCGGTTGGCATAAACAATTATATTAAAATATAAGTACTTACTGAGCATTTGTCGATTTTAAAATACTAATGTGGCTGAGTTGTCTAAGTCGATGTGTTTTAAACATGTGATTTCTATATTCAATAACAATAATGGAGAAAAATAAATTTCAAATTCAAATGAGAGAAAGTAAAACAATTTAATTTATTTAAGTATTAAAAATATCAAATCAATTGTGTTCCAGGATAAAAATGAGCGTAAATAATCCCGATTAGCCTCCATTTAAAATTGCATAATGCCAACCAATTTTATCTGTTATCGTAACTATTAGGTTAATTGCCATAACTAAAAATTCTCTGCTACCTACTGCAAACTGTAGTTGCAGCAGCCGAATTCTGTGATAGTTGGCAAAACCGCCACTATTCGTTTGGCAACAAATTCGGTTCTCACAACTAATCTGTTTTCTCTGTATATATTATAAAAATGGTTTGTATTCAAATACTTCTTTAAAAAATTTTCCTACAAAAAAAAAACCAAACATGTTAGGAATTTCTGTAGCGTGTCATCAACTCATGTTTGTTTGTTTGTTTTTTTTTTAATTTAATAACGTGAGTTCATTGCAAACTCCTTTTTTAAAATGCCATAAAATTTTATTCAGTTGGTATTTGTCACGTGTACAATCACATGTGTGAATCATTTGCTCATACAAAGTCTTCATAAAAAAACCATGATAATAAAATGAATAATACCACAAAATCGAAATGCACATTCTTGCAACTGCAACTGCAACATAAACTTCTTTATACCTTTTATGAATATATAAAATTTTTGGTGCTTCTCTTAACAGCTTTGGCTAAGTTTGCATAAAGTTTGTTAAGCAAACAGTTCGAGAAAAAAAAATTAATATAAAAAAAGTTTTGTCTTAAATTTTTAATATGCATGTACATACATCTTTGAATGTATGTATGCTTGCATATTGTAATGTGCAGCTTATTGTAATGAAAATTGATATACTCTCTCTGAGTCTGTGTGATTTAAAGTCGAAAGAAAAAAAACCATTTCATTGAATGTGTTAAATGTTGTACATGCTGTTACTGAATGTAACCCGTTTGTAAGTGATTATTTTGTATGTTACTTGTTCTTTTATTTTAAATGTGGTGTTTTTTTTCTCTCATTTGTACTTACCTTGGGTGTTGCCACAGCATGTGCACCATCGTACACATACAAATGATCATTACAATCCAATTGCAACATGTCGAAGCGTAACATGAATCTTTGTAATATTGAATGTGTTTGAAAGGTGATGATACAGTCAAGATTACGTTCATTTTGTGACCAAAGTACGGCACCGTCAATTTTCCGATACAATTGTTGAAGGAAATGATTTTTACATAATGATTGCATGTAGTCTGGAAGAAAAATTAAATCGTTTAAGCATAATTAATTTGAAGTTAACAATTATTTTGATTTGATCGTTTTGCTGTGGTAATTTAATGGGTAATTTTTTTTGTGAACAATGGTGTGGCCGGTTATATATATTTAGGCTGACTTCCAAAAAGTCAATTGCTTTGTGTTGGAACAAAGCATCACATTTCATAACGCTGCAGTACAATAATTATACAATGTATACCATTTCAAAACGCCGCCGCAACGTATTTTTAACGCAGTAAGAAAGCAAACAAGGCATTGGTTTTATACTTGATTCATTGTTAGGAACTTTGCATATGTATGTGATTTAAATACAGTAGCAATACTGTATACAAACTTTGTATACGAACGTTTTGGAAGTCAGCCATACTTTCAATAATGCATTGATCTTGTCCAACATTGCTTAACTAGTGTAAAATATCATAACACCCCTAAGGTATGCTTAAAAACTTTCAAAAACAAATTAGAACAATAAAAATGTCGCCTTGTTAGGAGTGTTTTGTTTTTGTAAATTTTAACACTCTACCATAGAGTCTTATAAAAAACTACTAATCACATGGTATTTCGGAACCAATGAAATTCGGCATATAGTCTGGCTAATCCATAACAAAGTTTTTTTTAATAAATTCGAACTTTCAATATTAGTTTTTAAACCCGTAATAAATTACTTATAGCGCAGATTCATAAGTACAGCAAATAATATCAAATATAACAATAATCTACATATATAATTTCCGTAATTTTTTTTTGCCTTTCCAGAACTTTTTGAAGCCACCAGTTGGCCTAGAAAGCTGAAAATTGGTATACTTATAGTACTAATGAAGCCGGATTTTTGATTTTCGGCCTGTGAGCGGAACGGTGCGCCTGGCATGGATAGGCTTTCCAACTAGTTTAAAATAAAAATTAAATAAAACAGATTATTTAGAAATAAGATGATGTCGCCCCTGGTGGTGATAAAAGTAAGCGTGGCTTTAAATACCCTGAAAGAACTACAGCTTTAGCTGAAGCAAATTTGTATGCGAAAGATGCTAGTTGTTGATGCCTGTCCTTTCTCGTAAAGAGCTTGCCGAGTTGAAGATAATTTTAATCTCATAAAAAAGCTTTTTATTTTTGAAGCATCAAAAGTGCTCTGAAATTGTTTTTTTCAACGTTGATTCTTTTTACTTACCTGTAGGAAAATAAACAAATCTGAAGAAGTGTGAGAGAGAGGGGGAGCGAAAGTGCTTTTTCAATTTTTTCGGTTATTAAATAAACGCATGTAAGTGATTTTACATTTAGAAATCGTGCTAATTATACGTAAATGACCGCGCACCGTCAATGGCTTTAAAATAAGTTGAGACATCTCTTCGTTTTTTCTTTGTCCTTCCTGGGAAGCGTTTCAAAATCGCGCATCTTAAAAGCGTAACATTTTTTGCTGAATGCACAAACTAAATGATTTTTTGTTACTTTACTAAAGGCAGCTAATTACGTATTTTTATAATAAAAGTGGGCTATTAACTTATGCTAATTAGGATTCTCTTTCTGATGACAATTACAATAGCGGTGATACCTATTTTGATTTCAGTGGTATTAATACCCTAAGTTGTTTCGTTTGGATCTTGGCCCCATTTTTATCCTGCTTTTAATTTTCATCGGGGTTATTCCGTATTGAAGAATATATAAAATTTTTTTATTTTTAAACTCTGCAATTTTAAAATAAAATTTTTTAATTTGTTTTATTTATGCCGATGACTTAAATATTTGAAATAACTGTCTGTCTGTAATAAATGTGTTTGACTAATTTGACATACATTATTCCTTGATCGAATATATATTAAACATATCGGGTGTTTCTTTTTTTTTGCTGCATTAGAACTTAAAGTGATAATATAAGATAGAAATATTGTGGGAATACAATTTTTTACAATAAAACTCGCCATTCACCGTAAGATCAGCTGCTTGCTCATTCCGATACAAAAAAAAACACCACCAGCGATCTTTGTTAACGGATTGATATATCGATTTAAATAGAAATGAACATCATTAGTAAACACTAGTAAATCTTTGTTAAAATGATTATCTTCGGCCAGTTTCAAATAACCCGAATCAGCAATAATCAGACACAAGCGATCGCCGTTTGGCTACAGTTCTTGCACGATCGGTATTTGGGCATGTATGCCAAGATCCTTACAATTAAAATTTTTTTGCGTAGTCGAATGACGAGTCGACATTTCAGTGTCCTTTTCAATACCTCGGCGCTAAGGAAGAGAATATCTCTTTGGTACGCACATTTCTTTGTCTTGTTAATGGTTTTGAATTGAAAAGAGTAAAATAAGAGCGAAAACGATTAGTAACTGGTCAAATTGCTTGCTCACAATGCCGACCGTATGCAGGTTGACCGTAAAATGGACGAAGTACTCTATAAACTTTGCGAGCCCATTTATTTTTTCAATGTAAATTTCTTCAATTTTTTTTCAAAGTAAATTTCGTTGTTCTGATGTTAAACGATTCATGATGACTTGCCAAGCCGTAAGGAAAAAAATTTCAAATCTGTTTGACATTCTGAGCTGTCAAACCATACACAGAGAAAATATTTGTTGCCAACCGAATTGTGTCGGTTGAATCAACTATTAATTTGGTTGAGCTAATCAATTTAAGAATTGTCAAAACCGTATGTTGGGTACAATTGTGTTATGATAATTGAATGTTTGTTGGACCCATATAATATTGGTAGCGGTATTCGATATCCGATATTCTATTGACACAACCCATTTCCAACCAATCTTTTTCATGTGTGTACCTACCGATATCAATGGTTTTTATGAAGCAAAAAAATCACCCGATACAATTAATACAGAAGTTTTTATATCAACAAGACAGCGTAGTGAAGGAGGGCCATGCAAAATCAGGAATAATTTAAAAAATAATCACCCTAAACTAAAAGTTATTTTCCTACTTTGTATCGATTATTTTGAAACAAAAATTAAAGTAAAAGATAAAACACCACAGGTTTTTTTTTTGTTTTGTTTTCTTGTATATGTAAAAGCTTTGCCTAAAGTCCTGGATTTAGAGGGACTTATATATTTACAGGATTTCAGTTTTTTTTTTGTTTGTTTTATATGTTTTGGCAATATGAAACTTTTTTCCTGCGGCTTTGAAAATGCAACATGTAAATTTTTTATAAAAGAAGAAAAAAGAAAGGAAATAGGAAACGAGCAAATATTGCAAATAAATGTATGTTAGAAGAGAAAGAAGATTTTACGAAGGCGGCACCACAGCTTGTCAATCAGAAGTATTAAAAATGTGAAAATTGCCAATATTAAGCTTTTGTTAAGACAATATTTTCAGGTGAAATATAAAGTTTTTTTTTTCCTGTATCTAGTGGTTTTAGTTCTAAGACATGGCTTTTATATATAAACTATAAAATACTTCATTTACAGAATAAATGTACTTTTTAATGGGAGTGCAAAGGAAGATGTTAAGTTTCTTTTGATTGCTATTTTATGAGTTTTACAACTTTTATGATTTTGAAAGTGTATGAATTCCTTAATATTCCTTTAAGTATTTCAACCCTTTGCTATAGAGACTATAAAAAACTATTTTATTGCGTAGAATATTAGCTGTGTGTGTGTGTGGGTATATCTATACTATTTAAGTGTGTATGTCAAAGGAATATGTGTTGAGAGAAAAGTAAGTTTTTGACATACATATTTGTAATAATACTGCAATGTTCTCCGCAACAATGTATGGTTGGTAAAAAAAACTTATCATTCTTTTTTAATACTATAAACATGTTTTTTTTAATATATTTTAAACAAAATTTTATGCAAAATTGCTATAAAAAAAATTGTGTGGCTATTTTTTTCAATCTTCTAAAGAAAACATTTTGTTTTATATCCTTTTTTTTTTTGGCTGTATACCTGCATAAAATACTAAAGACTAGCTGACAAAACTATCATTAAGAAAATCGATAAACAGACCTTAAAAAGGTTTCTAAACAAAAAGCACTGTTCGCTTAACTTTTTTATCATAGTTTTAAGTTTATATCTTCCCTTATTTTATGTCTTCATTTTACTTCTTTTAAGAAATTCCATACAATGCTTTTATTAACTTTTGTGAAAATGTGTAGAAAAAGTTCAGGAAAAAATTTTTGCTTTTGTGGAAAATTACCAAAAAAAAAAAAAAAAAATGGGAAGCAGTCATGTTGTTGTTTAAAATACAAACTTTAAATTTAAAGCATATTTTAAGATGCTGCTGAAAACAAAATATACACACATACATGTATGCTTTTAAATTAAAAAAAGGTAAAGTTAAAAAATGTATATGAACAAAGAATAATTACAACAAATAAAAAGCTTCTAAAAACTTTACGAACCAAAATTGTTATCTTAAAAATTTCTTAAGAAACATTCAATAGTAGGCGTTTTTCTTTCGCTTAATATTCGCTTAATTTCGCTTAATAATTAAAAATTCAGTATAGATAGTGATATGAAAGCTTTTTAATTTTTTTTAATTAGTTTCAAAAGCAGGCTTAAAAAATAATTTTCAAAATAATGCTCTCAGCAAAAAATATAGATTTATAAAGATGCTGCGTTGTCTTACATTATTCTGTTTGCGTTAATTTGTTTTATATCATTTTAAATCATCTGTACGATGAAAAAAGAAACAATTAAAATTGACAAAAAAAAAACACTTCCGTACATAAATGCATGTATATTATTATGTGTGTATGTATTGTTTTCTTTTAGTTAGTTTGTTTTCCTGGAAGTATAGAGAATAATTCTGTTTTCACCCTAATCCAAACAAGCTAACAATTCCTGTTTGCCTATAGACAACGACGTGTGTTCGCTCTGGAGCAATTGGCAACTGATCCTAATTTTCATCGAAAAATCATCTTCAGCGTTAGGCCCCATTTCTGGAAGAATGGGTACGCGAACAAACAAAATTGTCAAGTTTTGGTACGATACCAATCCACATGAGATCCAAGAGCGTCCAATTATTGCATCCCGAAAAAGTCACTTTTAGGTGTGGATTTTTGGCGTTGAAAGGGTCATCACTGTCAACGGTGAGCATTATAGGTCGATGATTACTTACTTCTTATGGCCTGAATTGGATGATCTGGATACCAAGGACATGTGGTATCAATAGCATGGTGCTATATGCCACACAGCTTATTCCACAGAATATCACGAGTGATGTGAGAGCATGATCATATCACGTGGAGGTGTTATGAACTGGCCACTGATATCGTGCGATTTGATCCCATTTTTTTTTTTCATATGGGGTTTCCTCAAGTCCAAGGTGAATACGTATAAGCCACAAGACACAGCGGTCCTCAAATCTGAATAACATAATATATTAATTAAATAGTTAGTGAATTGTAGCCCCCTTATTCATAAACGTTTAATAAACTGAAAGTACACAATAAACCATTTTCCTCTTCCAAAATTGTTATATAGACACCTCAATACCTTAAACAAACTTTGTTAAATAAGCGGTTAGTTGTTTATAGAATAAAATAGCAGTCATGTGTGAATCGCAGTGAAACCAATTCAATCCAGAACTTGCTGCCTAATAGCAACAAGCTTTCAACAAAAATATTTTTGTTTATTTTCTTTTAATATAACAAATTCTAAAATTGTTTTCAAATAATTAATTATATGTATGTACGTATGTATGTATGTATGCAGTAACCAGAGCTGCATATAAATTGTTCAAAATACTAAAGAGGAGTATTTTCTTTATTTAACAATTGTGAGAAACGGAAACACTCTCGTACATATATCTTCAGCAAAAGTTTTTATTTTATTTTATATGAAAATACTAGTAGAGAAAGAGTGAGAGAACGAATTTTTTTTCACTTCTTCTATTTAATATTTCTTATGACATTCGCCTACTTAAACTGTCAATCATTTGTTAAAATAAAGTGGAAAACTTTCTCATATAAATTTTTATTTCCAACTTTCAGTTTTTTCCTAATTAAATGCGAATATAATTTTACGTTAATGTTGGAAAGTATGACCTCCATATACCACCCCCTTGTCTTTCAAGGATCTTGGTTCTTTTTTCTCTTTTATTGTTTCGAAACTAACTGGAAGTTATGATTTTTCCTTTGTTGCTCACAGAACTAAGATAACAATTTCTTATAATTTTTGCAAATATGATGTTGTTGCTGTTGCTATTATTATTATTATTATTATTTTCTTAGGAATTTCTTTGCCAGTTGTTGAAGAAAAATTTTCGTTAAGGCTGCCGGCAATGAATAATAAATTGTTGAATGAACAAGTCCAAATACAATAAACGTTAATTGCCTAAATGACAGTTGCAATGAGTCTCACGGGTGTTGGGCGATTTAGTTTTAAACTTCCACTTAAGTGACACTCTGTCTGGTCAAATGAAGGATATATTGTTTTCCAAACTGGCAAAACTTTTTGAGTTTCTTTTTTTAACTTTCAAGATAAATATTACTTATGCATACCATCTTGATATACATACAAACACAAATACTTAGATACGTATATGTGTATATTGATTTTAACTATTAATATTAAAATTGGTTAAGCATGTTTGTTATATTTTAATTTGCTTAAATTATATACTTAATATCTTTTAAGATTAAATCGATCTCTTCCTAATAAAATCAATCTGAAATCAATCACAAATCCATAAAAATTAAAAAAAAAAATATGTTAAAATATATTCGTTAGAAAATATATTCTTTAAATTCCTTTTTCACATTCTTTTAGCATTTAAGATTCTTTTGTTTTTTTTGCGTTTAACTAAAATTCAATTTGATGTAATTGAATTTTAATGTAATTGTGATTGCAAGTTAACATTAAATCGTAGTGCTTTCAAATTGAAAAATCGTTTAATATTGAATAAATTTCTTTCATCTCTTTTCTTTACCTATAAAATCAACCAATAAATACACATATAACAGCTCCAAACAGGCACAATCGCGCACAAAGACACATAAACAAGCACAGAAAGCTACAAATAACAAAATACCTTGCAGTTCCTTAACTAAATTATATAAAATTTTCAAAAGTAATAAATATGGATATAAACTTCACTTGCTTTAATTGTTCCTTTCAAAACTACCGGGCATGTATATAAGTATGTGTCTATGAAACTTAATGTGTGCAGAGATCGTATTATGTGGTTTTGTGAATGTGTGTGTGTGTGTGTCTGTGTGCATGTTTGAAAATGTGATTGGCTTGTGTCTTTTAGAACAATAAGGCTCATTTTGCAACGATTTCCTTTATTTTAGTAGCTTTTCTTTTCAGTTGTGAAGGTATTTCCGTTTCCGTTTTTTCCTGTTTCATTTCAAATATATCTTATATTCTTTTCATTAGTTGCCAATGTAGCAAAAAGCATAAAAAATAATACAAACTAAACACAATTACTGACCACAGCCCAATATTTGATTATTTTTTGTCTTGAGGACAACAAATTCATTTTAAATATTAAATCAAAAGTCTTTGAAAAGTCTTAGGTGCTGTTTCCACAATCCAGACAAGTGACTTGCGTAGAAATTTTGTATGGGAATCACTCAAAAAGCTGAGTGGTTTTCATATAAATTTTCTACTCAAACCAATTTTTTGTATTATAGAAATCGCACATTAATATTAATCGCACATTTGCATTTTGTCTAGTAGTTTTTCAGCACCAGCTGACATGAAATGTTGTACCCAAATTAGAAATCAACCAAACACAGTGATATTAAGCCCGAAAATAACTTAATAAAGCCCAAAATATTATGAAATTTATACGAAAAACTGTGAAGAAAAATAACCAAAAACTAATTCGAAAATCAACCATTATTTTCATCAACTCGTTTCATTCGAAAAATTAATTTGCGAAAAAAAGTTGAGTGGATAAATGGCTTGCGGTGATTATATAATTTTTTCATAAAAATTGCACAAAACTGTTGTAACTTGTAACTAACTTTTGGCTATTTGTCGAATATATTTTTAAGCCAGAATACTTTATGACACATTACCAAATTATTTTAAAGAGCGCATTAACTTTTCCATGTTTCGCAATGAAATCGGTTCGCAACTGACTAATGAGTCATGTGCGGTTTCCATAATACAAGCAATTGGTTTGAATAGAAAACTTTTATGAAAAGCACTCAGTATTTTGAGTGATTCCCATACAAAATTTATACTCAAGTCATTTGTATGTATTGTGGAAACAGTGCCTAAAACAGCTAAAATTACTCAAGTAAAACTCATACAAATGGAAATTTAATATTTTTCAAATACAGATGAAACACTGGATAGTATCAAATACGGAGTCAAATACAAGTTCATAAACCTACTAGAATTTTCAGTAGCAACATAATTAAATGATGCACAGCACAGTGATGCAACAACGAACAATCCCATTGTTTAACGGCAAAAAAAGCACTTTGGAAAGAAAAAAATAGTATGGACATTTATTTAGGAATTGTTTTTATTTTAAAAAATGGAAAATGGGAAATATGTAACATTTTTTACAACAAACAATAGAAACAATTTTCCCACTAATGCACTTTTTACACTTTCTATATTCGACATCTTGAAAAGTATTAATTATTGTTAACAATCATTTCAAATTATATTTGATTTGCCAAAAATTTAAAAGACCACTTAATTATTGGTAAAAAATTTTTTAAAGTTTCTCTTGTTTCAAATTTAAATACGAAAGTAGCCGAAAGCTTCAATTAAGGCAACATGTTTTTTTTCCAACTACCTCTTGGCGCTGCATATTTAATTTTAGGTCCTTTGTAATATCAATTTGCAAATTTTTCGAGAATAGAATAATGAAGCGAGTATTGTTATTGGTTTGTTAAAATTGTTGCTGAAAAACAAAGTGATAATGACAACTGCGTCTCAATGGTTATTTGTTTCTTCTGTTTGTCATTGTCATTTACAGCAATTTTTAGGACAATAAAGAGAAAAAAGGACACAAAAACAAAACGATATTAAAGCAAATATTGTCAGTAATGTGGAATGAGTTAAACATAATGAAAAGAAAAGTGAACAAAAAGTGAAAAAATTCTAAAAATATTTATAAACACTGTTGCTCGGTGCGAGGTTAGACAGACAGATGTTGTTAGTCAAAACAACTTTAGAAGTGCACAAACTGTAACGAAAAATAGTGTGTTACTGTGTAAATTCATTGTGGTCTTTAAAATGGGCAAACAAATTTTAAAACATTTTATAATTATTAAAATTTATTTCATTAATATATTAATGAAACTCTTTCATTTATACATATTTTTATGAAGAAAAATTAGGTTTTTTTTTTATTACGAGATGAGGACTACCAGAACGTATCAGTTGTGAATTCAAAATTGTTACAAGATCCTTATCAGAGTTCATTGTTAATTTTATGCCACCATTGATTATGTTAGGAACTAATTAGTTTCAGGGATCAGGGGGACCGGAAATATGCCTTAAAAACTGAAAACTAAAAACAAGTGTTGGCTAAAATCCGTAACATGCAAAAAAGATGCAACTAAAATTAATTACAAATTGTTTAAAATCAATTACAATTGTTTAAAAAATGTCTAAATTTGGGCAATTTAGGTGCTGTATCCACAAGACTGAAAAATGATTTGAATGTAAAATTTGTATGAAAAGAACTGAGTTCTTTTTAAGTGATATTCATAAAAATTTTACACTCAAATCAATCGTACAGCAGCTTAGTAAAAATTTTAAATTTTTTGATGACAAAACTGTTTTTTATTAAATAATGATGATTATGATGAAAAACCCATACCTGTCCCAGGATATGTCTTAAATATTAATAAAGTTGTGAATAAATTCGGAATAATTCACAGAAAGGTAGAGGCGCTTTAATGCATCTCCATAATTACAGATGGAGCAGCATACCCGTGCGTACGCCTGTGCGTGAGCATAGAACATTGGGTCGGTAGTGCATTACAATTTACCCTATTAGCATGACCCCCATTTGAAATTGTCAATAGATCGCGATTTAATGTATCATTCATATTTTGCCGCAATGACGGGACCTCCGACGGATTTGGCTTGTTACTGAATGAATTAGAATGAACTAAGCTGCTGTCATCTGCAAAAGAGTAGATAGTGTAGGAAGTTTGACATAGAAGATCATTAAGAAAAATCAGAAAAAGGGTAGGTGAAAGAACGGAGCTTTGCAGTACCCCTGAATTTATCTTGAACTCGTGTGATGGGATCACATCTACAACAACTCGTATAGTGCGATCTCTGAGAAAAGTCGATAAAAATCGAGTTAAGCCATCACCGACACCAAAAGCAATTAGTTTTCACAAAGTGATCCATGCCACACTCTATCAAATGCCTTGCAAATATCTAGATCCACCACCACATATCCTGCAGAATATTAAAGTCTTAAATCTGCGTGAGAATATTATAAATTTTTTAAATACTTTCTAACAACTTTTTATTTTGTTCTTTCTTCCCATCCCAAATGATGGTGCCTTTTCTTTCTTACCAAATAGTTTTAGCTTTTTTCTTTTAAACTTTCACAAAAAAAAATGTTCTTAAGTGGCTTAAGGTGTTGTTAGCTGCCAATTCCATTCACATTTAGTCCCGCTACTCTTACCGCAACTACATTACAAACCCCTTTGCAATTCAGCTAATAAACAACCCACCATTGTTAAGGGTTCGTTTTCTTTTAACTCTTTTTTTATAATTAATTTATGAATATATGGAATATATGTATGTGGTTTCTTTTGGTTTAACAATTTATTGAAAGTGAGTTTGAGCATTGTTAAGAATATGAAAATATAATGAAAAAAAAAAAAAAAAAAGTTTGCAGAAGTTTTTTGCAAAAAACCAAAAAGGAGTGTAGATACCATAGCCTGGGCGTTGCTCTTTAAGCTGAAGTCTAAAGAATATTTTTAATTATTAAAACATTGACTGAATGAATTAAATTAGTAATTCCTATTTTTAATTTAGGTATTGATGATTTTTAGGACTCTATTAGCTAATTTCCTTCAAACGACCCATCTAATAAATACTAAATACCATCGACTTAAAAATTGCTTTGCATTCATACTAATAAAAATATGTATTTGTATACGAGCATAAGATTTTTCTTTCAATTTCGATAAATAAACTTTAATAAACAATTTGGTTTACGAGAGAAGAATAAATAACTTTTGAATAATTTTAATATCACATATCCTTGATGTGATTGTGAATAAAAAAAAATACTAAAACATACGTATAGAATGTTAACAAGAAAAAATAAACTAAAAAAAAATAGAAATAATAATAATAATAATAATAATAAAAACCATATGAAATTTGTAATCATAGAAATTACAACACTTCACTTCTCTATAATAAACCAATGAATTTCCTATTTTGCCATGATAATCCTTTAATTTCCTGCCTGAATTTCATTTTGGTATTTCTCCTTCCTCACACATACTGTGCAGGCAGACAACTTGTATACTTAGAGATGGTAGCGACATAAGAAGGACACACGTACAAATGCATGTATGTATTTTAACATACTCGTACATTAGAATATATCTTGTATTAAAAAAATGCACAAATACATTTAAGAAAATATAAAACAAACATTTATATAAACTAAAGTAAATTCGTTATTATATCATGGTAAAATATTTTAAGAACATTTTTATATCGTAGAAATTGGTAAGATTGTTGAAAAATATACTTAATGCATTGAGAAATGTTCTCTTAGAAATTTAAAAAGTAAGTATTGATCATTTAAATAAGGTTAGATCGAGTTCAATATTTATTACCGTTCAGTAGCGGGAGCATATTCTTCTCTCTTCAAGTGAAGTGGGGATGATTGAGAAAAATATTTTTACTAAAGCAAGTTCTGTCATGGATATATCTATCTTACTACAAGGATTATTCAAATCATATAAACTAATGTGACAAGAAGCCTATGAAGTCACTGATTGTTAATAGTTGAAACAACTTTCTGCTATAATACGGACTCTAGTGAAAAAGGATACAAAATTCGTAAAGGTTGGTTTTTAAAGGATGTAACTCCCTCTTTTTCTTCATATCTTTCTCTCATTGACTATTAAAATATAACATTTAAAGTGCAACCAAAACTAATGAAAACTTTGGTTAACGTTAGTATACGCCTTGAGGCCTAATATAACATTTTTTAACAGCGTGTATAGGTTAGTGTTGACACCACAACCCATAAGTTTCACCAAAGATTCTACCAGTGTGATTCGAAAAAAAGAGAAGAGATGCCAATTTCTTATGGATAGACAGCCATTTATGCCTTAACTTATTATAAGAATACAACAATACAATAAGAAAATATTGCCACCACTAACACATATACCTATATAAAAGGTTTTCCAATAGGGATGATATGATTTTGAAGTGACGTTTCGGCCATTTTTTTTATTACATTTGCCATGATCTGTCATTTGTTTTTCATTGTATTGAGTAGTGTTTACAATTTCATCATGGAGAGATGTATGCAAGAACAACGTTTACAAATTATTCTTCTCCAATGAGGCTTACTTTCATCTGAGTGGTGTGGTAAATAAACAAAACCGTCGATTCTGGTGCGAAGAAAATCCACAAATTATTCATGAAAAACTATTACATTCACCAACATTGACAGTTTGGTGTAGTTTATAGTCTGGTGGAATCATCGGTCCGTAAATGATGCTGGCAACACCGTTACTGTCAATGGAGAGCGGTATAGATCGATGATAACCAACTTTTTATGTATGTTGAATTATTGCGAGAAAAGTTGCGAGATTCGATTATTTCAAGAAATCGTGATATTGAATTGCCTCCCAGAAGTTGTGATTTAACACCATTTAACTATTTCTTGTGGGGTTATTTGAAGTCATTGGTCTTTCAAAATAAACCAGACTCTCTTCAAGCTTTAAAAGTCAGTATTGAACGTGCCATTCATGGCACAACGACTTGATTTAGTAGAAAAAGTGCTCGATAATTGGTTTCATCGAATTTGTTCCTGCAGAAGAAGTCGTGGAGGTCATTTGAATGTTGTTTTGAAAATTGAAAATTTCTATATATGTATGTATGTACATACATACGAGTATGTATGTATGTATAAGTATACTTTTATTAATATTTAGAAATTTTTATTTGTGTATATCAAATAAAATAAAAAAAAAATCAAATTAAAAAAATTCAAGATAATTTGTGTTTAACTTGAGTACATATTTTCTAAAAGTAAGAATGTTTTTACAAAATTATCATACTAATGAAAATATTTGTAAAAAATGATTTAGGAAATGATTTCCTCTTGAATAGTTCATAAAAGTTAGAATACTTAAAAACGGAAAATGACTTTCCTCAATTTAAGTTAATTTTTTTTCTCTTATTGGAAATATTTTCAAAATTTAAAGAATATAATATTTTAAATTATTTTTAGTTTATGACTTACTAGTCTCAAAAAGTGATTTTTGCTAATGTAATAAATTTCAAATTTGGTACTTATATGTGCTTGCTTTACGTATAATGTACCTTGCAGTTGTGAAGTGGTTAGAGTGCCAGCATAAGAAACCGAAGTTCCTTGGTTCGAATCCCAAAAAAGACGTAAGTTTTATAAAATTGTTTTCATCACCCGTCATTTCAGATAATACAAACACATGTTGTAAATAAGCATTCCGTACGTTCCAGCGCTCTGATGACATCAAAAGCTTGTTTGTTTGTAGCAGATGCGAAATTTTTACTGAGTTTCTCTAAAAGAAGGCATTGGTGCCATACGACAACCAATTTGAACTAAAATTAAGTAAAAATTTTAGTTCATATTTTTTTTTTAGTGCATAAACATACAGAGTACTTTCTGAAAGATAAAATGAGTTAAATCTGGTACTTTTGGTACTTTTTGCTTTTGGTATGTTTTTTTTTAAATACAATTGGAATATAGAGAGTTTATACTTTTACTAATATGAAGCTTGAACGACGTCACGGATGAAAGCCTGTAGTATAAGTTTTTAACTAAATCCCACTGCGTAATGTACAAATATTTAATATACTTTTTTCTTCATTAATATAAATACATAATTACTTTAATATACTGAAACATACATATTTAAGTGTACGATATGTGTAACAGATTTAGGGTATTAATATCCTTTCACAGCTATCCTTATAGACGAGTATTAATAAAATATATTAAGACTAACACTCGAATAGCCAAAACTCATACTTAATCTCCAAGCTGCAAATCTTCAACAGCTGTCCAGAAATGTTCGTGAGTCAGCACAATCAAATGTTATACGAATATTATTATTATTGATAATAACTGTGTAAGGGATCCAGAGAAGCTGTTGCTAACCGTAAATAATTTGTGTTTTTTACGAAAAGATTACCACAATTGTATGTATATATGTATGTATAAATGTATTTATGAATGTATGTATTTGTGTGTGTAACTGTGTGTTTGTCAATTTAATAAGAAAGACTGTCATACAGAAAAATACAAATAATCTTTTCAGAGCTCATTTACATGAAAGTTTTTCTCTTGTTTTTAACATTAACATTTCGCAGTCGGAAAATTTGTTTTATATATTTAAAAAAATCCTTTCTCTTTGTAAAAATGTCTGCCATTATGTCTGTTCATTTGCTTATTTGTGTAGACTTGTTCTTTTGTTTTTTTTTTTTCAAGTATTATTTCTGTTTCAATAACGACCTATCCTATATATTTTTTTATTATTATACATATGTATGCGTACATAAATAAATGTATATGTATATAGTATATACATGCATTATATAAATGTGTGTTAATATATTTATATGCGACTGTTTGACTTTTGTCTCTGTTTGCAAATTTGTTTTAATAATAAAAAAAAGACACAAACAAAAATTGCTACAATCGAAAATTTTGTCGCATGTGTTCTAATTATCTATTCCTCTTACCAGAATCACATATTTTCGTATTTTTTTTAAACAAAATATATCTAAAGAAATATTATCTTTGATATTATACATAAAAGGTTTTCCAATAAGAGTGATATGATTTCTTAAAAAAAAAACACACTTATTGTTAAGGAAATTCAAAAGTTTTTTATTTAAAGTGAAGTACAATCGATACAATTAAGTTCTAAATAAAACGCCATTAAAATGGCCTCCATTATTTCTTCTGCAGGAAGATTTTTCCACTAAATAAAGTCGTATGTCATGAAATAATCGAATCTCGCAACTTTTCTCGCAATAATTCAATTGTTGCATTTGCTGTGTGGCACCTAGCCCCATATTGTTGGAAGCAAATGTTGTCAAGATCAACTGATTCCAATTTCGGCCATAAAAAGTTGGTTATCATCGATCTATTCCGCTCTCCATTGACAGTAACGGTGTTACCAGCATCATTTCGAAAGCAGTACGGAGCGATGATTCCACCAGACCAAAAACCACACCAAACTGTCAATTTTGGTGAATGTAATAGTTTTTCATGAATAATTTGTGGATTTTCTTCACACCAGAATCGACGGTTTTGTTTATTTACCACACCACTCAAATGAGAGTAAGCCTCATCGGAAAAGATGAATTTCTTAAAAAAATAATAAAAATGAATAATTTGTAAACGTTGTTCTTGCGTATATCTCTCCATGATGAAATTGTAAACAAAACTGAATATAATGAAAAACAAATGACAGATCATGACAATGTAAAAAAAAATGGTTCCTCAGGCCTGTGGTCCACACTCTCCATCGATTTAGATCATGTCGAGACCCAATAAAGCCACAATTTGATTGTTGACTAGGGTGATTAGTGAAGACATTTAATTTTGTGAGATTAGTGTTATTTATAAAATCAGTGTATTGTATTTGTGGTTTTATTTTCGTTACGGAATTTCTTGATTCAGTCGCCGCGCTCAAAGCCCGCGATAAAAGCTATGCAATAGCTTAAAATGGCCGAAACGTCATTTCAAAATCATATCATCCCTATTGCAAAACCGTATATATAATTATTACAAAGAACACAGTGGCCATTTTTTTGCAAAATAATACAGAGTTGCAGCATACTTAATAATATGCAGAGTTTAATGCACACAAATTAAATATATTTTTAGTTTTCTTTATCATGTATAGATTATTTTTTATGGAATTTACTAAATATAACTTTCGTAATGCGACAGTCACTATTTCCTCCTAAGCCGGGTGTCGCCTCTATACTCTAGAATATTGCGCGCAAGTGGATTTGAGTGCAACTTAAGTTTTTAATGTATTTTTTCGCGTGTTTAGAATATACTGTTTTCACAAACGGAACATCGAAACACCTTGTAAATTTGATGATTTCGGATATACCATGGGGCTGCTGTTATAATACGTAGAATTTTGTTTTGTCGCCTTGAATTTTTAATATCAATGAAAGGGGCTTTATTGGAAAGAATATTTTATGAAATTAATGTTTAAATATGATTTCTGCCATGTGGCCGCCAGGGCTGGCGCGTAGAAGGTGCAATCTGGAACACCAGTTTTCAACAACTTATCGCAGCACTCTTCGAATGTTGATTTTCAGGGTTTCAATTGTTTGTGGCTTATCGACGAAGACAAGTGACTTAACATAGCTCCAAAGAAAATAATCTAATGGGGTTAAATCATACGATCTTGGTTGATAATTAATTGGGCCATTATGTTTAATTATTTTTTCATCAAAAGTTTCTTTGAGTAAATAAATTGTAGCAATCGCTGCACGATGAGTATGACGAATAGTTCAATTATTTTGATTAAAAATTTCAACAATTTGCATGTGTTGCTCTGGTGTAAGTCGATTCATAATGAAATTTCGAAGCAACCTATGCAAAAAACAACAATCAGCTGTTAAAGCTGAAATAAAGTGCTCAAATAAAGCAGTGTTGCCAACTCAAAATTGTTACACTCTATAAAAAACATCCTTTATAATTTGAAGCAGTAAAGAATTATACAAATCGATGCTTCTTTTGTTTTGCTGTCGCAGCTTTACAAATTACTAGCTGTGTCCGCGCGGTCCCCACCCACCTGGCATTAAATATTGACTAACTTTTTACATATAAGAGAAAAGAGAAATCGGACATGTTTTTTAGAAGAATGATAGCTTAATTTGTTTTGTTCAATAATAATAATAAAGCAAATTGAACAATTGAACTTTGCTCTTAGTATAATACCAACTGATGTAGTTTAAATCCAACTTGTTAATTCTGTAGCACCCGTTGCAGAAAAACTCACTATTCAGAAGAAGGAAGAAACCCACAATTGATAATAAAATCAAATAATTCTTATCTGATATTAATTAAGTATTTAAATAAAAATAAAGATTAATTCAATTAATTAATTGTATCAATTAAACAATTTGTACTTAATAATATTTAACAATATAAATTTAAAGCACCAAAGTAAAATTTAATATATATAAAAAAAATATAATAATCAACTTTATTTTATTTCATCTGGATATGAAGGGGACAGTTTTCGACATATAAATAAATAAGTCACAAGTATTAATCCAACAAACTATCCAAGTATACGGCAAGCAATTTTATATATAATAATAAATAAATAAGCATACAACCACTTCATATTCTTTTTGTCAATAAATGCAGCTTTAAACTGATACAAACATGACAAATCATTTCTTTCATATTTTCTATTCTAAATTTGACACTTCTTGTAGGAGCTGCAGCTGCAGTAGCATCAGTATCTTTTTAGAAGACACAACTTATGTAGCAAACATATGTACGAGTATACGAGTATGTATCGAATAACAACAGCAACGTGAACTCTCAAATGCATTACTCATACCCATTAGTTAGTATACGAGTACACGGTACAAAAATGTAAGCATCCATTCGTGTATGTTTACACACAAATACAAGCAACAACGATCAATAACAAAAAATAAAGGAAATCTTTAACACTAATGCAAACAAGAGATATAAAATATAATATAGCATACAACAAGGAGTTTAACTGTCACAATGTAATGTTTGTACTGTTTTTTTTTTTTTCTTTCTGAAAGTTACAAAGGAAACACCAAATTTTAAATACTTAAATTCGATACGTACATTGAAAAAAAGAAAAAAATGCCAGCGTTGTTGTCATTTAAATGTACAAAAAGTGTACTAAACATATGATCTCTTTTTTCCTCGGCAAAACTTTTGAAATTTATTGCATTTTTCTATTTAAGCTACGATATGTTTACAAACATTTTTTCCATGTAATGTATTTGTAGTTTGAAAGTCAATGAAACATTTTTGACTTAAGTCAAGTTGAATGAGTAGAAGGAAACATGTTGAGTTTGCTTGTTTATTGCAAAACAACACGTGTAAATTGATGAAAAATGTTATGTATCGTAACAAAGGACAACATATTTAACATTAATTTTGTATTAGAATTTAATTGAAAGGAAATAAAAGATAGACGAATATTTAACACTTTCGTCTCGATTGTCCAGTGGTGAAATTTTATCTCAGCGGTGTCTTGACAAAATTAAATTACAAATTAAAAACTCTATATTATTCATTAAGTACACTAGACTCGATTAAAAAACTTTTTAAATATCAACAAATAAAAATTTCTACAAAAGATAACTCAAAACTTTCTTTGAAATATCATCTGCCATTCAATTTTATTCAAGCAACCAATCGTTCAAAAGTTATATACTTATTTATAACCATTTATTATTGCTTTCATCTACACTGTGCACACACAATTCCTAGATAAATTCCACTGAATTCGCTACTTATGTATATGCTTGAGAGCAGTTCTGTGGGACAAATGGAAAATGAAAAAAATTAAAGATTGGGAAAAAAATCATTCACATAAACAAACAAATATGCCTGGAATGCTAAAAGCTTTAAAAAAAAGTTCAAATGCTCTCTAAAGCACACATTTAATAACTTCAACTAGTCTTCAGCTATTGTTTGCAATTGTTATTTAGTTGCAACAAACTCTACTCTCAGTGGCAACAAAATAAATTAAAAAAAAAAAAAAAATAAGACAATATGGAGTCATGCACTCGTAGATTTTAAAAGTAGATAAAACGTACATACAAACTAATTGAAATGTTAATCAATTCCGTTGTTCAGATTTTTCTTTTGCTAATCTCTTAATTTATATAAAAACTGTTATATTATAAATTTATTTATAGACGGACAATATGTTTGTGCATTTCCTCCTATATACAGTGAAATGTGTAGGTAATAATGGTGGAATAGATGATCCACAGAACGGCTTTTATGATCCAAAATATGATGAGTGTAACAGCAAACTGTTTTAAATGGAGGCTTCAGCTATAAGCAAACGTTTTTCTAGCCACGTCCAATTACTTCTAAGGGCCGCGTTTAGCTGAACACAATTTTTAATATGAGTTTGAAGGACAATAGTTTCAAAAAGACTCTTATAAAAATTTTAACTAATTATAGCAGAACGTTAATACGTATAGTGTATCAACAAAAGCATGTAATAGCAAAATATAATATTGTTGAAATTATAAGCATAGCATATAATGTCATACCATAACACTGCTTGCTGTAGCATACTAAACTTTAGTTAAGCATAGCATATTGGTGTATCGAATAGTGTAGCATATAATAGCACAGAAAACCACAACATGCTATAGCATAGCTTACTATATCATACCACGACATATCAAGGCAATGTACATCAAAATTTCATCAGCAAAATATTTTTTTGCTAAACTTATAAGCGTAGCAGACAGAGTATGGTATAGGAGAGAATAGAATGGGATGGTATTGCATAGTAAATGTTAAAATGCTTGCTATAGCAAAGCATAATACATTATAGCATATCATATCATAGCATAGCATGGGACAGATAAGCATGGCATGGCGGATACAATTGTTGAACTTATAAATATAGCAGAACATGTCATATCATAGTACATGCTACTACACCATAGTATAGCACGGCAAATCATAGCAATTCGCAGTAAAGCATAGCATAACAGATAGGACATCGTATTTCATAGTATAGCATACCATGACATATCATGCTACAGCACAGCATAGCAAAACATAACATAGCATTTTATGACATTACATACTATAGCATAGCATAGAATTTATGTAGTATATCGCACAAAATTTTCATTATATATTAATAATTTACCATCTACTTTACAACAAAGTGATGTAGTAAATACTGTAAATCGTATATGACTAGCGGTAACATTGAAAAAACTACTTAAGCAAAAATCTCTAACTAAAATATTTATCTAAAAATGTTATTTTATATAAAAAGGAAAAAAAAAAAATTAAAAAAAGAAAATAGCAGTGCAAATGCCAATGGCCGTCAAATTTCCCATACCAATTTTCATGCACACTAAAGTCTAATGTTTATAATTCTCCCTAATGACGACGATAATACGTTTGTTGATGAACACGATGATGATGAACATGATGATGATAATAATTATGATGATGATGGCGATGGTGATGTTTGTTAAAATACTGATGACAATATTATCTATGTATTTAGACAGCACTGAAAAAACTGTTTATAAGTACTTGAAAAATGGTAGCGAAGCAAAGCATTTTCTTTTTTTATTTAATTCTAAGACTACCAGCCAGCACTTTCCTCCACTCTACTAGCGAAAATTCTTTTACAATTGTATGCGTATAAAAGCTGATTTTATTTCTAACAACAACTTTTCCAGATTTTAACACTTACTTGAATATTTCAACTCTATTTGGAGGGAAGTGATGATGGCTTATGCATTTTTCCTTTTCATCTCTTTTTCTTTTCGCGTTGCTCTTTATGGAAAGAGAAGTAACAGCTTAAATAAAAAATATCGCTAGATTCAAATTAAAAAAAAAAAGCTTCAATACAAAATGTGTATTTTTTGCATTTTACCGTAGTTGTGTATATATTTTTTTTAAACTAAAAGCTTAGAGTTTGGCGGGAATGTTGCACAGTATATCATTCCGATTAAGGGTACGTAGTAATTTGTGTTGTGTTTCAGCAAAAAAAA
This sequence comes from Lypha dubia, assembly GCA_947311025.1. Taxonomy (NCBI): domain Eukaryota; kingdom Metazoa; phylum Arthropoda; class Insecta; order Diptera; family Tachinidae; genus Lypha; species Lypha dubia. The sequence goes on from OX371263.1 coordinate 6,830,043, forward strand.
AAAAACTACTTTAAATTTAGCTAAACTTTAGGTAAGAGCGGGCAAATTTTTGATATATCTAGAACTTTCCTAAGAGTAATTTAAAGTGTGTTTGAAAAAAGTATACTTGGCTGTTGGTAATTTCTGTTTTAATTATTCACTTCTTCTAATGACAGCTGAAAATATTTTCCGCCATTTTCTTTTATTAAAATAGATTTTGTGAGAGATATTAAAATATTTCCAGGTGAAAGACATTGACGGTATTCAGTGTTTGCTGCAAATAGTCTTGCCAAAGGGTAAACAACAAATGTTAAACAAGAAATAAAAATAATGAAGAATTTCTTAAATATTTTGAAAGAATAAATGTAACTTTCAAAATTATTAAAAGGATAATGATGACAAAACAAGCAAATATTTTATTCAACTTCACAGCAGCCGCAAAATGTTTATTTGCTTTCTTTTAAACAAAAAAAACTAGTAGTTTAAAACAAATGAGCGGTATTCAGTATTTGGTGCAAATGTTCTTTGCAAAAAATAAATGCTTTTTTTTTAATAAATCCAATGGTAAGTCCGTGTGTTTTCACCATTTGCAGCAAATTGTGAATACCACTAATATGATGTTCGAGGAAATTTTTGTAGATAAATATAACTTATAAAACTTATTAAATTTATCTTAGATTTCTCAGAAATCAAATCTATTATTTCAAATTTTCAAAGAATAAACCTAAAATCAAATGATGAGTTGGCGTTAGCACCAACGAAATACTAACAGTTAGTGAATGACTTTTCCAACAGTTTAAGTGTTCAAAGGAATCGCTGCAGTAATCTCGAGCTTTTCCTCATTATCCCCTTTTATGGCTGAACTATGAAACATTTAGTATATCTGTGGAGTGAATAAATGCTTAAGTCGAGATAACCAAATTTTAAATTAATACCGCTATGCTGCCGAGTTCCCATCATGATGGACAAATTTATGACTTACACTTTTTAAATAGAGACAACATAAAAACATGATTCAGTTTAGAAGAGAAAAAATAATACAAACAATTGGTTTCAGTATAAAATGGATATGGAAAGACCAATTTTTTTAACAATTTTCATACAAAATTTCTACTAACATAAATTGTATATTTGTATGTACTGTACAAACAGCATCTAAATGAAAAACTTCAACTATAATAGAATTAATTGAAACAATTTTTAGATATTTTCAATCAAAAAATATAACTCATTATTAAGAAGATCAGTTAAAATTAAGAAAAAAATCTTTAGATTTACATAAAACAATGACGCGTAGTCAGAAAAATTTTACAATTCTCATAAATGAAAAATAAAATTATATATAGTTGTTTTTTGACCAATTTGCAATTAATTAATGTTTATTGATAGGTGTTACCTTCGGGCTAGTAATGGTCATTCCAAAATTTAAATAAAACAAAAACTAATTCATTTTATTTTCAGCACCCAACGTTTCGTTTGTTTGTTTCAAACTTCTTCAGGGGTATTTTTTATTAGCTTAATCTAGCAACAAAACACAATAATTTAATAAATTTCATATCAAATAATTAGTAGGTATAATATTTTGACTTACAAACTTTTGTTGTTTTAAATTTCGCTGTTGTTTTATTTATTCATACTTTAATATATCAAAACTGGACTTCACGACACATAATTTGTATAAATAAAATAAATAAATAAATAAAATAGAAACAATACAACACAAATTTATTTGTCAAACTTAACGCTAATATCACAGTACTTTTTTAACTAATTAAATTATTGCAGCAGAATATTGTAGCTTGGTATTGTCTTTATCTTCTTTTGTGTTCATTGTCCTTTGTATTTTTTGTTGTATCCTGAGACTTTCCAGAGTGTAACGTTTGTTTTCTTTCTTTTCCCTGTCCAATATTTTAATGTTTTGAAAAATAAAATTAAAGACACAATCAATTAAAATAACAATTAATACAATAAAAAATGTGTCTAAATAAACAGTTAAGTGGACAAATTGAAATAATATTTTTTTTTCTTTGTGAAGAAATGGAAAGTATGGCGTAGCTTTCATAGACGATACTCAATAGGTGATTACTAGGCTTTTTTTTTTTTGGAAAAAAGGTGTAACTCAATAAGACATTTCGGCAGAAGTAAGTTGGTGACTTTAGATTTATTGAGGTATTTGATAGATTTTGCCATTAGACTGGCGTAAATTGCAAAATTATTAATATCTTTGGCTCTAGAAGTCTGCGCCTATTCGAACTATCAAACTAATTTCCAAATATTTCAGATAAATCGAATAATATTTATAGATCGCAAAAAATTTACCTAGCTTGATAAATAAAACTAAAAGTCGAGAACTCAATCTGGACAAAGTATGAATGGCTCAGTAGTAATCGTATACGGTCGATTTCAGTGTGAGAGGGAGATTACATACTATACACTAACCAAGGGCTGAGACACACTGCACCGAACGAAGACATTGACGAGATTTGGTTCGGGTGATGAACCGCACTAACCTGAAAAATTAAGATACGCTGGAAGGAAGTCAGTATTTATGGTCCTAATCTTTTGTGAGGTAAGATCGCATGTTATCACGGATTTTGTTGTATGTGATATTATGTTCGTTGCCGGCCATAAATATTATGTTGTTAATGAATTCAAATAAATATCTGGCTGACAGAGGAACTCTTGCCTTATCTGGCATCTGACGGCGATATGTGAAAGACTCCAGCATAAATAGAAATTCTTTCACTACACACATTAATCTACTTAAATGCATTTTTTGCATTTTTTCAGACTTTAAGTCCGACTGAAAATTGGAACGCAATCTTTGAATATCCTATCAATTTCGATGTTGAAAGTCTTAAATCTGGTATCCATAAACACTATCCTCTCCATTGTTCTTCCATATTTCATTGCTGGTATTAAATTGAAATGTTTTTTTTCTCCAAAATTGTATGAGATATTATAAAAAGCAGGTAATTAATTTGGAATTTACTGATGTATTGTCAAGCATTTTTACTTGAAAGCACTATGGAACGTGAATAATAGTTCTAAACATCATTAAAAAAAATTATAAATGTGAAAATTTTTGTGTTCGGATGTTTGTTTCATTATAAGGAGAAAACCGCTCAATGGATTTGGATAAAGTTTGGTAGACGGATATCATGTGTTCCAGATTTAAATAAATGTTACTTTTCAAGGAGCAAAAATAGGGACAAATTGGCAGTTTTGGTACTTTTTATTTTTGTACTAAAATTTTTTACATTTATTTATATTAACTTATTGTCTGGGGACATAAATTAGAAAAATCTTGTACTTTCGGTACTAATTAACTGTTGGTACTTTTTTTTTACTTTTGGTGCGTTTGTACTTCTGGTATTTTTTTCTCTCGAGAAATTCTCGGAATTGATTTAAAATCACATTTATTAGACGGTTAGCATGTGACTCAGTTTAAAATATAGAATACTTATTAAACGAATAAAGAACGAGAAAAATTGATACTTTTTGTTTTTTTAGTACTTTTTTTACGTTGACGGAAAGTCTATTCTCTGATGATTAAAATAAGATTAAGCGGGTAATTTTGCTACTTGGTATTATTTTTTTAGAAATTTTTTATTACGATAACATATAGTGTACTTTCTAGGCGGTAATTTAGTGAAAAGCTGCTACTTTTGGTGCTTTTTGCTTTTAGTACTTTTTTTCCTTACTTGAAGCGAGAAATTACCTTAATCATATAAATCAAGGCCTGCTAATTTTGTCCGATAGCACTATTACATGGAAATATATAAATTATGTGCATGATCGGTGCTATAAAAATTATTTTTGCTGGATTTTCTGTGTACCTACGGTCCAATACATTTCAGTGCGAGGTTCCAATAAATATTTCTAGAGTAATTTGATGAGATTAACAAACCTTCGAGGTAAAGCAGTGATATGAACGCTTCTAGAGTTTGTGGTGTTCTTTCACAGACCGCTATATTTCATACTCTTAACTGGAAAAGTTTAACAGAGGATTTTTCTAAAAGCAAAAAAAGCCGGTTAAAAACACCACCTTCTATAGATTTCAGTTTTATAATCCGGTGGCAACCTCTGCCCTTTTTTTTATTATCTGGCCACTCTCTATAAATAAATGACGGATTCTTAATAAATCTAGAAAATTTCATGATTAAATTTATTGAAATAATTTCTTTTTTTCTATTTGGAAAATTTCCTAAAGGTCACTTTATGTCTTTCCATCTTAATTTGCTTGTTTTCTTTTACTTCTTCAAAAAATAAACATTAAGGAAAAATTACGTTCTTTTATCATTATTTTCTTTTTCTTCTTTACATTTTTATTGCTCTTCTTCGATATGGACAAACTCAAGAAGCATCTCAAGTGCAAGTTGATGGAATATGGCAAAATGGAATGATATAAAATGATAAAAGTTACAAAAAAAAAAAAAACTAGAAATAAATACATATAAAAATTGTGAAATGTTTAGTATCTTTTTAATATTACACTAAAGTAAACATAGTTTGCTTGTCAGCTTAGAAGTGGATGGGTGCAGAAGTATGTGATTAAGTTTGTATCCATGGTAGTGTATGTGTATGTGTATGTGTAATTGTATCTCTATATTTACATACATTTCAGATATTTTTTTCGACTTTACCCTGCAATCAGTCTTATATAATATTGATATAGTTTAGTAGATTTTGTATATGTGAGTATGCGTGTATGTGTGTATGTGTGTGCCCCGGTAATGGTAGAGTAGAGGTTAGTAGTGATATTTGGTGCCGTTGGTAGTTAGTTGTGGGAAATGTGTGCATAGTTTTGTCATCCTAAATATTTTTCTCGTTTTGTCTTCCCTTTTTTCATTTTAATTTAGTTGTTGGCATGTTTGGAATCTTATTAATGAACGCAAGTTGTGTTTCATGAGCAGTACAGAGAAACACTATTTTTATGCATGCGAGGCTAATTGGAAAAGTTTGTTGTTTCAACTACAAGACTATAAATTATCTAGATTAAAAGGACACACTAGAAATTTTTATTAAAAAAAAAAAAAATTATTCAGAATATCAGCATCCAAAGATGGGAATTTTTTCCATTGCACCGCCATTCATATTTTAATTGTCACAATAATTAAATAGTAGAAACGTTTTAAAATTTCATAGTTGCAGGGACTTTTAGGTTATACATAAGATTCATGTAAATAATTTGTATATAATGGGAAGTTTATATATAAAGACGAACAGTGTATCAACCGTACATGCACTCAAATTGAAAACGAACTTAAATTTGTGAAAGTTTACTTTTTTGTAGCTGAAAATGGTTGTCGGAAATTTTCCATAATATTAAGAAAATATTTTCTAAAAACTAATTTACTGCTTATCCAAAAATTAATAAAAATTAAGTCATTGAACGCCGTGGCTAGAAACAATTTCTTCATATAATTAAATTTTAATAAAACTCAAGTCTAACCACAACTTCGTGCCTCTCACCAGCCAGTTCACATAAAACTTAGGGCCTGTTCGCCGATAACGAAGAACTTCTTTCTTTCGAATAATTACATTTGAAACAAAAACAAATTCAAAAATTTAGTTTTTGTTTTATATGTAATTATTCGAAAGAAAGAACTACTTCGACATCGGCGAACAGGCAGTTAATTAATACAATTTCTGACATTAAAAAAGTAAGTAAGAAATGAATGGCCCAGTATTGAACATAAAGTCACATATGTATGGCACAATCCCTAACAACACCCGATCTTATCTCACAAAAGATAACTTTAATTGAGCACAAACATTTTCCCCTTTTCAGTATGCAAAGTTTTATGTGCAATTAGTGTGTTATTCATTTCTTACACCATTTTTGAAAGCTAAAATAAAATAATTTAATTTTTAGTATATTTTTTTATTTATATTATTACGAATAAACGTAATTATTAGCCGAACTTGGCCTGGCGCACTACCGTGCGCCTAGATTCGAACTTATATGGATGCACCTGTGAGAAGTGAAATTATTTAGGCTCAAGTTCAGTTTTTTTTATTGAATTAATGAAAATTCAAAATTACTAACTGCCTATTTCACTATGTCGAAAGAAATTTTCCATATGTTTTCATTCGTATAATTACATTTAAAGCACAAACAAATTCTGTTCTGTATCAAATGTATTTGTACGAATAAAAATAAAATTAAAAATTCTTTCGACATCGTGAAATCGGCAGTAAGAGTTTTTTTGTGTTGGAAAATATTATTATTTATATCCAATCAGTTTTTAGCAGAACGTATCAGTATTGATTTCAATTCCGCTACACCTCTCATCAGCGTTCAATTGTCCATCTTTACAATTTTCGTAAAGTGAAAAATATCAACTATTTAACCAGTTTTCAACAGAAATAGAATACGAGAATTAATTTTTAATTCATTTTTTATTCTACATATTGAAACAATTCTGGTTAGTACGAAATTCCTTCATCACTGGTTTAATTTTTAGGACAAAAGGTTCCTAAATTTTATAAAAAAGTTCTTAATTTTACGAAATTTGATATAAAATTTATCAAACATTTCTCTCAAACAATGGAGTAACATTATGAACTATTTTCAAAGACATAAAGAATTTAAATTTTGTTCATACAATAATGAAACTTTATTTGCTTTAAATAAAAATTTTATAAACTTTATATAATTAAATTTATAATTTGTTTTTATATTTTGGAAAAAGTGTTGGGTATTGAACAAACATTTAAACACAACAACAAAAAGTTTTATTGTTGTGCCAAAGAACCCTTATCGACAATAAACTAATAGATGGTAAAATCATAAAATATAAATATTTTACTTCATTAAAATATGACATATAGATCTACAGTGAACTCGCGGTAATGTGAACTCATTAAAACTTTTTGATTGCAATAATTTGTACCACTTTAGTAGCTAATTTAGTATAATAGAATAGCCCACAGAAAAAAGAAAGACCAGGTTGGTAAAATAACATAAAATTTATTTTAAACTTATAAATTTTCTATTATTCACTTTTATTTTAATACTAAATAGCAAAACCATAATGGGAGATCATAAAAAACTAGGAAAAAATAAAGTGAAGAGTTTATAGAACATTTGAGAGTAACACATAGCAACAAACATTTTCGGTTTTAAACGCCTTTCATGTGCATTTGTGCAAAAAACTGTCGTTCAGTATTTAGAGCCGTCACACTTTGTTAACAATTTAAAGAGTTCACTGTATATAAATTTTTCTCTTTAGATTTTGTAAATGATCCGGACATTCCGAAAGAAATTATCAGGCATTTTCTGTTGTTTTATATAAAAAACCAAATGACGGGTTGTCATTCTATGAAACAGGTTATAGATGGACTGCTAACAAATGTAGGGCTGTAAATTATCGAAACTCTTTTGAACGTCGTGCATGAAACTATGTTTTTTTTTTAATTTATAAACTTGAGATAGAGGCTTGAATTTATTAGATTAAATTTGTATATTTCGAAAAAAATGTTCAAAAAGCTAAACAACACCATTGAAAGTCGTTACTGTCTCTAACCCCGAGTTCTTATGTTTGTTTTTCCAACACTTTTCTGTGGAATTCCAGCAGCTTTGAAACATATTCAATGTCAAAAGTGAGCTAAATGTTTTTTTTTTTTGGAAAATTTTTAAATAAGCTACCCTCGTACATACTCGTATACAGAAATTGCTAAATTTTTCTCTTGCTGTTATATTTATTCCTCGCTCGTGTGCACGTACGTATCTTATGTATTTTCTTGTCAATGACATTTAGTCGACTTGTGTCAACAATTGTTAAAAGTTTGAAGACAAAATTAAGCTGTAGTTATGTGTGTGTGTGCATGTACATATGAATATGTGTATAAGCAAAAAAATTAAGCTGAAACAAAAAGCGTATGTTAGTCACTATGTAGGGGCCCTTCTTGTCTTTCAATATATTTAAAACTCATTCTAGTTTTGATTAAGTAAGAACTACTTCGAAGGTTACCTTGCAATTTAACAGTGAGACAAAGAATTATTTTATGATTTTTTTTTTTTAATTAAAAATTGTAGTATTTAATATGCGAATTTTTTTGTGACTTCCTTTTGATTTTTTTTCAAGTAAAGCTAATTTTAAATGATTTCTAATGCTAAAATGAAGCTCTTTATAGGATTTTAGTTTTCTAAAAATTTTCTGTGTGTTCTAAGAACCCTCTCAAATCGTACACATCACGTATTTATGTATATTAATTTTATCTGACATTTAGATGATTTTATACGTACACAATCGTACATACATATGTTTGCAATTCAAAGTATTTCAGCGAATTATGAACTCTAGATGTGCTACGAAAATTAAAAAGAAAATAGAAATAATGGTGTATATATACTTATTCGAGTAAATGTGCATGTGTACATAATTATTAAAAGATTGGCAATCAATTTTGTTAACTCACCTTAGGGATAATTTTACATGTAGAGCAAATATATGGTTGTCTGTCAACAATGTCATATATTGCGAAATAGTTTATGGTTGTTGCAAAATCTTTATTGTTACTTTATATCATTGGTGCCCCGACCCTATGCTCTTCATGCTCATTTGTTTTTGTAATACTCTTAGCTATAGGCTGTGTGTTTTAATATACTCATACAGCACTCAGCAACCTCAATGCGAAATACACAAACAACTTTGTCTTATTAGTTTTTTTTTTGTCGTTCTTCACTGTATACACGCAAGAGCAAAGCAACAACACTTTCGTATGATTTGCTGGTAAACATTGACGACAGCGATCATCAATGTACATTTTGTTTTTGTTTAACGTATGATATTAAATAAATATATGAAATATATTTTTTGTGCTTTCTTTGCATGTATTTGTTTTTACAACCAAATAATTTTGAATAAAAATTTGTTTTTCTTTAAATGTATTTGGGTTTGCTCTTCCATAAGGAACTTGTGGGCACCGCGGCTTTATATTGTTCGGATCCTTATATAGCTAATGATCAACAAAATTCTGTTTCCATGTAATCATAATATTGTTAGCATTTTGTACTTAAAAATCATAATAATATTAAGATAAAATTTAAAGTGCAATGTTAGATTCTTTTAAAAGTACAACTGTAATATGATTCTACAACAATAAAATATAACAAAAACTACAAGGTGACTGATGAAAACCGCTACCAAAAAAAAAAAAAACTTTTCTTCTATTTATCTTCTATCTTCTTTTCTGTTTTTGTAGATTTATCCTTAGATTTAATAAAAATGGAAAACTAGGACGGCTATCCTCCGAGTAGACGGACCATAACGAGATTACTGAAAGATTTTGCAGAGCATCCTACAGTCCCTTATAAACGAAAAACTTTTTTTCTTTTCTGCAAAGCGATCAACTTGTCTACAGGAATCCACACTACTAGGCTGGCATTGCTACCTATCGGCCACGACGACACGTCTAATTTAAACAGGAAGTGAACAAATCGCAACCAAAAAATGTAGATGAACTAAAACATTAAATTCGAGCGACAATTGCTGGTAAACAACTTTTTTGCTAAGATGCTGCACCTGCATGAACGAGCAGGGCGCGCATTTAAATTCAATTATATTTAAGACTAACTAAGCTAATTTCAATACAATTCAATGTGCTTTTAAATGAAAAAGATTCCATATATAAAATCCATGACTTTATATGATGATGAACATTCTTAATGTAGCAAAATTTATCAGCCCCCTTCTATTCAGTTTTAAAGTAGTTCATATGCAATCAAACTGTCATGTATGTCACAGAAAACCATTCGGAATGTAATGAGCTTCAGTTCCATTATTTGCAACCAAAAAGTAATTTTAACAAACGTTTCGTCGTCAATTTTGAGCCAAAACCGATTTGTTTCATTGCAGACTTCATTTCAACACAGATAAAGTGATTCAGCGAATTTTCGCCTTCTTTCCATAAGCAATTCCTACCGGAAAACTGAAATAGACATGCAAGTGCTTTTTTTCTAAAAAGGTTTGGTTGAATAATTTTGTGCCACATTTGTATTTTACTTGGATGTTGTTGCTTTGTTAGTGATCGCTTGGTTTGAAGTAATAAATATTGAATGACAAAAATTATTAAGTATATTTTTAGTCAACAAATATCTTATAAAAACATGTCTAGGACCACAAGAATTCACTTTTATTTTAAGACGACACAGTTCGACTAAAAATGTACAAAGCTACAATCACATTTATCAAATATTTGTGGAAAAAAAACGTAACCAACAAAAAAACTAATAATTTTGTTCCTTTAATTCCAATGTCTTTTAATTTTGGTTTCGTATTTTTTGAAAACTTATAAAAATACTTTTTTGTAGAACAATTAATTGTATTTCGTGATATAAAAACAAAGTTAAATGACACTATCCCTAAGCAGAAGTAGTGGTTACGTTTTTTGTGATAAATATTTGATAAATGTGAACGTAGTTATTAATGAAAAATTATATATTTTGTTTCAGATCAAAAAAAAAAAAAAAATGGTATATTCCTTTTTAGTTGTCAAAAGCAACTTTTCAACTGATGTCAACTTTTTAATCAAAATATCGTTAAGAAAACCCTGTATGTATATGATTTCTTAAAATCCCGCTGTCTTAGATTAACTAAATTCCCCAAAAAGCTGTTAATAGTTTCCTTACAATAATTTATTTGGAACAAATTCTTAGTTTTCCAAAAAGAAATTCATGAAAGTTTTGTTTCTAATTGTAGAAATAGAAATGTACACTCATTTTTATTTTAACGAAATTACCCTTGAGACAAGATACGAATTATATTTATTATTTCCCGCACTGTCGGGGCAAAAAGGCATTAACATTATTTTCAATACGTACTGGATTCACATAAAATGGCAGTAATATCACTATTGCAGGAGCGAGGAATAAGAGCGTATACGAAAAGCGATAGTAATAATAATAATAATAATAATAATAATAATAAAGTTAAAGGATCTTAAACGGAGATTACTAAAAAAATTAATCTTTAGGCGCTATCAACTGCGCCTTCAACAAATAAAACACTTGTACCTGTATTCAATTAATATAATAAAATTTATTCAGGACTTTAACAACAATTAGATTATTTACTTTGAAACTTTAAATAGAATTTACTTTATTAATTCACAACCGTTCTCATTTACACCGTAGCCAAGACTGCCAGTTCTCAGCCAACTTTGTTGGCTCGTTGAATTCTTAGATCATGTTGCACCAACATGCGCGAGTATGCAGACGCTGATCATGCAAAATTGTTTTCCCATCATTTCAGCAAGACAGCAATTTCGTAATCGGATCGGAAGCGCGTGTTAAAGTAAAAATACTAAGATAGCTTAAGTTGCAGAATTATTCTTTAGCGACAGCGTCGCCAACGTTGTTAACTCCTCCCTCCTTAAATGTCTGCGTCCCGCAGATCTGGGGGTCCATGGTTGGTAGTGGAACGAGTAGCTTTGGGAGGTTTAATTTTTTTGTTTGTTGATACCAAAGCCATCCAATGCAAAAGGTCATGGAGGCAATGATCATAACGTTAATTCCAATGGTACCATTGAATTTTACTCCTAACTGGTTCAATCGGTTTATATTATTGAGGCTTACCTCATGGACATATTTGATGTCTAGCAGCAGGTCGTCATGTATTACGTTCGCTAGTACTGGTGGTAGGGCTTGAACCTTTATGATTGAGTTGCTTGAGTAAGTATGATTCTTTATCACTACCGACTCATTGGAGAGTTGCAGAAGATAAGTCCCATTTAAAAACTCGGTTTTCCCATTTGACTCGATTAAACCCTGGTAGTTTGACAGGTAGACAACATCGTCACTCAATAATTCAACAATTTCTTCTTGGGTACGTCTGTATTTACATCTTGCTGATCCGCCTTTAAGAATGCGGTTAAGGCAGTCATTTTCTTCCAATTTAGTTACAGATGATCTTTTGCAGACTGTTGAATTACTTATGAAAAGGCAATTACCTTTGATACCATAGGTCTCAGTCTCACTAACAAGCACCTTCTCGAACGGCAGATCTATTTGCTTTCCTTCATTAATAGTAGCTCTAGTGAGAAGCAAGTTATAAAAGTTTTTTTCAAGTTTTGGTATTGATAGGATGTACAATAATAATGAACCATTTGTATAAATTGACGGGGTTCCGTATTCCACTGCTTCTATTGCATTGCCATAAGGCAACGTCTCAAGCTCATCAATTATTCTATTTATCTCCGATTGATCTAGTAGATTTGTATTAACAATACCACTCTTAGCCAGCTGACAGGCTCGGATAATTTCATTTACTTCGTCCCTCAGGATAATGATCTCGTTGATGGTACTTTGCTCGATTAAGGTGTAGTCTTTAACGCTCGTCATATTTTTTAGTCTGGTGATGATTTCGTTGATCTTTTTTGCTACTTGGTTCGTTGCTTGCTGAAGCTCTTTATTAATTTTGTATTGCTCATTGTTATTCACGATGATGTTTTCTTGACTTCTTAGTATATTATTCCAATCTGTTGAATCCGGACTTCCAGCAACCCACTTCCAAGCCGATCCGATCCAATCGATTGATCTAGGCGTTCTCCTTTTTACATTTGTCAATTCATTCAGGCGTTCTTGCATCTGTAGCATGTGGTGCAAAATGAATTCTTTGTTTTTGCTTGGCGGAATGTGCCTTTGAATAAGAGATGATATATTTGCAGCCATTTCCGTGTACTGTTCTAAGTTGATGACATGTATTAATTTAAAGTTCCCATCGATTATCCATCCGTTGCCGATCTTTAATGACACCAGCGATGTTTTATACCGGTAGATTTGCACACCATTTACAAAAGCCATCAGGTTGATTGCGATGAAAAGAATAAACTTGAGATGCATGGTTATAGAAATGAAATTTCTGAAAATAATATAAGTTAATTATACCGAAAAAAATGCGGTGGAGTCATGACAATGAAATGGTTATATGATAAATAGTTAAATTTAGAGTTTCATTTTGTTTGGTACCCTTCCCCCTTTTTTAATATGTTTTTTATGATTACTTCCATCTAAAAAAATTTTTTATGTTTTCATTTTCAATTTTTACATTAATTTGTTATATTTCTTCGTCAGTCAGTTTATGGAAGTTCCTTGGTTCGCTTGGAACACTAAATGATGATCTTATACCCTGTCGCCATTGCATCTGTAAGCCTTGATGCAACTCGTCACTCCAAGGCATTAGTGCATCATCCGGAAACTGACCAGGCCTGAGCTGATGTTCTCTTATCTTGTTATATGGAATTTATATTTGATTTGCTCTTATATGTTTATATAAATCTTTTAATTGTGTAATTTTTTGTTTTTGTTCTACGTGCTTTAATTATTGCATCGTACAAGAATATTTTTTAGAAGTATAGTTTAAATGAGTGAGACGAAAAAGGATCTATGATTATTTATAAAACAACGTTTTTCTTTGGACTTTGCCCATTTAAATTTTTTATATGTTCCTTGTGAATTTTCCTTCCACTCCTTGTCAGCACAGTTACCCTATTATCTTTCTCAACTATTTCTTTCCTATATAGCGCTTTGTTTTTTCCCTTAATTGTTTTAATAGCTACATAGATTCTATCACCCTTCCTATATTTTCTGGGGCTTTGTCTCTTTTTATTCATTCTTGCGTTGCGAGCTGCCATGTTTCTTTTAAGCAAATGCCTGAGATCTGTATTAATTTTCTTTTGTTCTGATAATAGATTTTCATAGTTTGCTCCCACGTTTCTATTGAAAAATAAATCACGGGGTCTTTTCTTTGTAGTTGAATGGATGGTATTATTGTACCTATCGACACAGATTTCGATTAATTCTTTTACTGATAGGTTCGGGTATTCAACTCCTAAACATCTATAAATTTCAATTATTGTTGAATGCAATCTCTCAACTTGCCCGTTCACCTCACTTCTTTGTACTGGCGTAAGATATAATTTAATACCTAGTGATTTGATGAAAGTTTCAATTAAAGGGCTTAAGAAGCTGCGTTCGTTATCAGTAACAAGAATTTTTGGCACTGTGAAATAATGCAAAATTTTAACTATCTTTTTTCTCACTTGTAGCAACGATCTGTCTTTAATGCAAAAGAATTTAGCGAATTTTGTAAACTTATCTATGCAGGTAATGAACTTCTGTCCCTGAATTTCCATAATGTCCATGTGAAGAATTTCGCATGGATATTTCGGATCAGGTGTTTCTTGGCGATGTATTTGTGGAGGTTTCCTGTCATATTTGCATCTATTACAAACGTCGCAGCTGGCAACGTACTTTCTTATACTAGACCGCATATGCGGAAAGTAGAATTGTTCTAAAATTTGTTCACCATTTTCTCTGGGATTACGGTGCGCTCTTTTATGTTCTGTTTCTATTATTTCAAATTGACGTTCTTTTGAAGTAATGTCTGTAACTAACTTCTGCGTAATTCTTACCTTATATCTAGAAAAATGATCAATGTAAATTTCTTGTAGAGCACCAAGAAGACCTTCTGGTGCTTTTATTCCGTTAAGGATATTTGGGCGAAGTTTTTCTTTAAGCAACGCTAAAAGTTCTTCCTTAGACCAATTTTTTAAGGAAATAAAATGTCTAGTATACCCACGGTGTGGTTCCTCCATTGCTGTCATATCCATTCCGACTCTTAGTATAATCTGATTTCTAAAGACGTTTATAGGTACCTCCACGTGGGGTATTAAGTCAGAAGCATCTTGTTCTGCACTGTGAACTGTTGCCGCTGATGAAAGGCCATCATCTTCTCGACCCTCTGAAGCCGTTATAGTTTCATCTGAACTCATAGCCATTCCTTCGCTTGCTGTATCAGTAGAAGAATGGTATAAATGATTTGAAATGGTTTTTAGCCTCGAAAGGGCATCAGCCACGTGGTTTGATTTACCAGGCTTATAAATCAACTCGTGGTTATATTCCTCTATACGTGCTTTCCATCTTTTCAATTTGGCATTAAAATTCCTATTTCCCAATGCAAACGTCAAAGGTTGATGATCAGTATAGATCTTGATTTTTTTTGCACCATACAAGTAATTTCTGAGGTTGTCAAGGGCCCATACAATAGCTAGCATCTCTTTCTCGTTTGTGGCGTAGTTCTCTTCAGTTTTGTTGAGGGATCGAGAAATATATGCTATGGGTTTGTCCTTGCCGATTTCACCTTGTGACAAAACGGCACCTAACGCAGTATTAGAGGCATCCGTTGTCAGGTTAAATGGTTTCTCAAAGTCTGGAAAAGACAGGAGCTCTGCTGTAGTCAACATAGATTTAAGTCCATTGAAAGACTTCAAAGACTCGTCATCTAAGGTAATTGGCACTTTCTTAGACTGACTGGCTTTTATTTGAGCATGTTCCCCTCTTGTAAGGTTCGTAAGGGGTTTCGCTATTTTTGCATAGTCACGAATAAATCTCCTATAGTAGGAGGTCATTCCCAGGAAACTTTTCAATTCCTTCAAGTTCGTAGGCGGCAACAAATTTTCGATGGACCTTACTTTGGCAGGATCCGGTTTGATGCCATCAGAACCAACGATATAGCCAAGAAATTCCACCTCAGCCTTCATAAAATGCGTTTTATCAAGATTTACCTTCAGATTAGCATCGTGAAGCCTTCCAAAAATTGTATCTATGTTCCTCAAATGATTCTCTACATTCTCGCCAATTACTATTATGTCATCAATGTAGACAAAACAAATTTTTCCTATGTACTCGCGGAGGACATCATCTATCATTCTCTGAAATATTGCCGGCGCATTCTTTAAGCCAAAAGGCAATCTTAAGAATTCAAATTTACCGTTTGCCGTTGAAAAAGCAGTTTTTGGGATATCTTTTGGTTTCATTGCTATTTGATGAAAGCCTGATGTAAGATCTATTGTTGTGAAATACTTTGCTTTACCTAAACTAGCTAAAGTAGATGTAATGTCTGGAATTGGGTAGGTGTCTGGAATCGTCACAGCATTTAGACGTTTGAAGTCCACTACCATTCGATATTGTTTTTCACCACTGGGTTTTGGCTTTTTAGGCACGACCCAAATAGGTGAGTTGTATGGACTTTTAGAGGGTCTTATTACTCCCTCTGAGAGTAGTTCTTTTATCTGTCTCTCTACTTCTTCCCTCATACAGACAGGGTACGGATAGCTCTTTGTATATATTGGTTCTTCCGTACTTGTCCTAATTTCTGCCTGAACGTTTGTTGATGCAAGTTCGCTGCCATCGAGCGGTCCAAAAAGTGGTTTGAATTTATTAATAAGACTCTCTATCCTTGTTCTAACTTCTGGTACATATTCCTCGCCTAATATATAATTTGACTGAGTAGTTACTTTTTCTTTCAATGGAATTTTAAAACTATTTTTTAAAACTAAAACATTTTCCTTTCTATCAACTAAAGCACCTAGATCTTTAAGTGTGTCGTCCCCAATAATTCCATCAAAAGTTTTTAATTCTGGTAAGACATAAAATTGAATAGATTCATTTATACCTAAAAATTTAAAAAATGGTCCAATTATCTTTCTATCTATGCTAACATCTCCCCCCACTGATCGAACTTTTATTGGTTTTTCTAGAATTATGCTACCGTATGACAAGCGTGGGCTACAAAAGTTCTTGTTAGACCCCGTATCGATCAAAAAACATAAAATATCACCGGTAACAGAAGGGTATTCTATATAGGGTAAGCTTGATGGCCTTCCCCCATAAAATTTACTTCACCTGCAATTTCCTCCTGATGGGAGTCTTCCTGTAACTCATTCTCAGCTATTTGGTCCTCATCAGAAAAGGTTTCTATGTGATAAAGTCTAGGTTGCTTGTTACCTGTATTTGTTTCGAATGCACCTCTTTTTTCTGTTTTTCTAGGGTTGTTGATGTAATTTACACGACGAGATTGTATTGTTCTATCGACTTCCATCGGTTCATGTTTTATGGCCGGATAACGCGGGGGTAACGCTGGCTTATTATAATTCGTATATCCGTTTACCCGAAAGTTAGAATAGTTGTTGTTATGTTGCCAATTTCTAGGCCGAGAATCTTGATTCTGCCACCCCGATCGCACATGAAATGACTTTGTTGGCCTTGGAGGTCCAGGACGATAAGTTGCTTCTGGGGTTGTCGACTCGTGAGGCTTCGTTTTTGAATAAATTATGTTATTTCGCATAGTTAGGTTTTGCAATTCTAAACAAGCGGAATATGCTTCAGGGAGCGTTCCTGGACGCTGTATAATAATCATACGGGAAAGATCCGATTTTAATCCGCGTACGAAAATGTCCAATGCTCTGTTCCTGTACGTTTCCACTAAGGCTCTGATAGTTTCCTCGCTATAGGATTCTGTCTTCAGCTTATTGATAATAAGCGAAAGTTGGTGATTTACAGTCGAATAAAATTCATCGATGGTTGAGGATCCTTGGGAAAGCTGGTTGAGCTGATGCTCCAGAGTTTGGATGTCTCTTTTATCAGCGTAGTGAAGGGAAAGTATCTTCTTGATTTCAGTCCAATCACTATCGAATACATTATAGGACACCAGAGCTGTGTCTGCAGCGCCAACAATTTTCTGGCGGACGCTCTGTAGAATTGCACGATAAATCGGCTTGTCCCTGACAATTTCAAAATCCTTCAATATGGTTTCCACGGAATGGACCCAGGATACATACTGGGTTGGATTACCCTCAAAGGTTCTCAATTCCTTCACGCTGTCAGGAAGGCGGCTTATATCTTTTAATTCAAGTTCAGTTCGTGGCCGTTGAAGGGATCCTTCATCCGTGACCACCGGGCCTACTGCGGCACCTTGTCTACTTTCAAGGCACTCTATCCTACTTAAAACATTTCCTACTGGGTTGTCACTGAGAATCGCTTCTATAGTCCCTATTCTACTTTCTACCGACTTGATCTGTTCCATAAACCGATTTATGGCTCCAGTCAAAGTCATTACAGTTGTTTTTAAATCTTCCATTATTTTATTTTATGCTGACAAGGGGGAAAAAAATTTTTCACGTACCTGAAATATCCGCAACACTTTGATGAATGAGATCCTTGATCGTTGCACACTTTCACTTCACTTCTTTTTCTTAACTTTTTATATTTTTTCTTTGAATTATTATTTTATTTTATTTTCAAAAGGACATCTTTTATATTTTTTCCTTGAATTATTATTTTATTTTCAAAAGGACATCTTTTATATTTTTCCTTTGATTTATTCTTTTATTTTCGATTTTCAAAAGGATAACTTTAATGCAATAATAATATTTTTATTTTTATTGTAATTTTCGTTTTTATTTTTCAATTTTATTTTTTATTTCATTTTTCAATTCTCTCTTTTTTTTTTTATTTTATTTTAGAATTTCAAAAAGATTTTTTCCAACTCAATAATGATGCTTTCTATTTTATTTTTATTTCAATTATTTCTTTTTCAATTTTCAATTTTATATTTTTATTCAGGTTTATATTTTATCTCAAAAAAAACTATTTGCTCTTAAAGCACTTAGAGGAAAAAAAAAAAAAAATTTTTTATGTGTATATGTTATATAACTTATGATTCTTTTTATAATTTTAGCGAGCCTTGGCTAGGGTACGCGACGCGACCGTTTAAAACCCTTTTGTCCTCACGGAAGCTCCGTATGGTTCCGGTTTAGTGATCCACTTTTATATTCGTGAATACCTACTACGGTACGGTTCACTTCACTTTCACCTCGGTAACCTTCTGTGATGTTTTTTCTTTTTTCTTTTTAATTTATTAACCACCAGGAATACCGGATTAGCGAAGGAGGAGTTAAACTTATTATTTCAATATTATGAGTCCTAAAAGGACAATAATTATTTATTTATAATTCACGGGAACACCACGACTTTAAGTCTGGTCCCTGCTCGGGCGCCAGTTAAAGGATCTTAAACGGAGATTACTAAAAAAATTAATCTTTAGGCGCTATCAACTGCGCCTTCAACAAATAAAACACTTGTACCTGTATTCAATTAATATAATAAAATTTATTCAGGACTTTAACAACAATTAGATTATTTACTTTGAAACTTTAAATAGAATTTACTTTATTAATTCACAACCGTTCTCATTTACACCGTAGCCAAGACTGCCAGTTCTCAGCCAACTTTGTTGGCTCGTTGAATTCTTAGATCATGTTGCACCAACATGCGCGAGTATGCAGACGCTGATCATGCAAAATTGTTTTCCCATCATTTCAGCAAGACAGCAATTTCGTAATCGGATCGGAAGCGCGTGTTAAAGTAAAAATACTAAGATAGCTTAAGTTGCAGAATTATTCTTTAGCGACAGCGTCGCCAACGTTGTTAACTATAATAATAATAATAATAATAATAATAATAATAATAATAATAGAAAACATGTTAAACTACTTAAGTCTCTATAGATTTAACCTCAATATTAAAAATATAAATACTTTATGGCATGCGTACGTTTTTATTGATAAATAAATATGAACAAAGCCAGCCGAAAAAACCATTAAAACCATTTCAATATTTTTTATACAATAATTTAGATTAACAAGAATCAATAAGTATAGCAGAGAAAATATTTGCAAAATAGAAATTATAAAAAACTTTATCTAAGTAATGAAAACAATATTTTCTAAACCGATCATAAATTCATGTATGAATGCATGAATACAAACAGAATCTTTCTTAAAAATATCAACTGATGAAAACGTACAAATTAAAAGATTAATAGTTTACAAAATTCAATTGCAATTAACCTTTACAGACTAACTAACGTATCACTAATGATAAATAAGACGTATTTCAATAAATCTTATTTAAATATGAAGTGTCCTTTTTGTTTATAAAAGTGTTGCTTTTTTCTGGAAAAAAAACGTGGAAATTTAATGTAGCAAAATTAAGAAAAAAAAAAAAAATTGAAGATAAATCTTTTTCACCAACGAAAATATACCCTTCGATATACGAGTATGAATTTTAAAATAAAAAAATACGCCAGCCTTTCTAATGACAACTCTTTAGTAGGTCTGTAACCATGTTTTCAAACTCGTATGGTTCAAGAAAATTTTCAAACATGGCTAAAGATCTATTTAAGACTTGGTGTTACATAAAAGTTTTTAATTCAGATAAAATATTGTTCAAAGTTAAGGAAAATATGAAGCAAATATCCTGATATTTTATTCAATTTTCCCATCGTCATATTACAAATGCAGTATGTAATGCGCTGCAACACCATTAATACCGACAAATGCAGGATAAATAATATCGAGTTCGAAGACGACACTAGCTTTTGCTATCTTGACAGCATTTTAACAGCAGCTGGAGGATGTATGGAATATAAACAGCCAATCAATCTTTTAGTAACTTAATACCACTGAGGAATTCGACTGCTATCTTGAGAGATACTAAAATCAGTAAATTTAACTCCTGCATAAAATCTGTAAGGTTTGTGTCTGTGAAACCTGGAATATGATTTAACGCAATTCGAATACTATCCAGGTTTTCATTAATCCCTGTCTCCAAAGGATACTAAAAATATTCTCGTGGAACCCTATAGCGAATACCAATCTATGGCAACAATATAACTACTTGTAACAACCGAGTCACTTAGAGATTCTCGATCGAAAATAGCGATAAATCGGTCACACTCTCCAGAAACCACAGAGACACCTAACAAGAAAAGCCATAGACAGTAAGTCACATGGTAAAGCTCGGAAAATTGGCCGTAAAATACATACTTGCAGGCGACAAACTGGATTCGAAAACAAGCAAACCGATCGAAGTTAGGGGGAAATCAAAAACATGGCATCTATGTTATAATTAGTTGAATATACTTTTCTAATTAACTAAATTATTATCCCTAGATTCTAATGAGTATTTTTTATGAGTATTTTTTTTAATATCCTGTTTTTATTTAATTAAAATATTTAATAATTTTAAATTAAAAAAAAAGTATTTTGGGGATAACAATAAAAATAGTTAACTTCCAATGTCCTTGCAATTTCCTCAGTATAAGTCGTGTATAACGAACATCTTGGGATCAGGGAAAATAGTTCGTCATAACAAAAGAAAAACCCTTTTTTAAGTTTAAAGTCCAATTTTAAATAAAATTTAAGAAAATGCTATTGAATCAGTCAACAAATCACTGTCACGAGTCATGAATACTAGAATAAAAATTATATGTTATTTCTTTTCCAGTTAAATGCAGTTCTAAAAAATACCAACTCTTCTGAAACTGAAATATTATTTGCATTTTCCGAACAAGTTTTATAGAAAATTATTTTTCATTAACGACATTCAAAACTTTTAATCGAAACTATCAATTATTTAAGAGAGAAAAACCTTTTTATAAATGGAACAAAGTTTCTATTGTAGTAAAGTCGAACAAACCGTTCTGGAATAATAATAAAAATGTTGTGTTACTTTCTTAATTTTTGGGTGTAATTATTTCAGATATAATAATTGATTAGTTATGATCTTTATTATCAAATATTGGCCCAGAAAAGTGTAACCACTAAATATCAATGAAAAACTTATTGATTTATATACGAATTTATTAAGTTAAACAGTTTATAATAATATTGGATTCGCAGACGTCTTCTATAAGTTATGTATGTAACTGTTTAACGTAATAAAAGTGTTTTCATTAGTATGTAGTGGTTACGCTCTTTTTGGGCAAATGTTTGCTAAGTGTGACTGTACCTTAACAGCTACAAACATGTATATCTTCCAAAAAACTTATATTAAAGGCACCCACTTTTATAAGCCCAAAAAATTATCCAGCTGTTTTGCAAAATATTTACGTATACTTGATAATAAATTTTATTAGACTGAATATCACTCATACGTAACTGGTTCTATAGTGATGTTAGGTTAGGTTAGGAAAGGTA
The DNA here is from genome assembly GCA_947311025.1 of Lypha dubia. NCBI lineage: Eukaryota > Metazoa > Arthropoda > Insecta > Diptera > Tachinidae > Lypha > Lypha dubia. The sequence goes on from OX371263.1 coordinate 6,851,850, forward strand.
GTGTGAAATACACATCCACTCGGAGACCCAATTGGATCCATTGTGATTCCCTTCATTTATAATTTATTGACTAATTAATCTCCTTACTGTCAAAGGAGAAACAAAGATCCGTTATTATCCATCATTCAGCCTTTTAATTCCCATGATAAAGTCCCTGATATCCTCAAGTTTGCACTTCGTGATATCACTAATGCCCTCATGGAAACGTCTGTTCAGCCATCTTTGCCTATGGCGTTGCAGCCTTGAGCAATGACAGATGATATGCTCTATAGTTTCTGGCTCCTCTTCATCCCCACACATCCTACAGAAATCCGGAGTGCCATTTTCCCATATGCATAATTGTGCCAGATGATAAAAACAAAAACATTTGACAACACTCCTTTTTTCAGCATACGTTTGCATTTTGTCATGTAAATATTTTTTTTAGTTCAGTCCGACTTGTTAAATAAAGAAAATAATAAATTTTCTGTAAATTATCTAAAATGTCCTTTATCAATTAAAATTTTCAAATTATTTTTATCTATACGATCACTTACACACACACATTTTTTTATTCTTGTGTTTTTTATAAGTACCGGCGTCTTGTATATATTATCGCCGGCTCGACTGAAGAGTTTCAGCTGCTTTTAATCTTAGTTTCTACTGTAATTTTATAACAACAACTTTTTTAAACCATTGTAAAATAATAAGAAATTATGACAATATGTCTGATATGACTACAGTGTGAACACCCCAAATGTATAAATAATTATGGTAGTTTTTTTTGTTCCTGTTTTTTAGGGGTCTTTTATCAAGTTTTTTTTTTTTTGCACAAAATATGTTTTGCAATTTGTACAGCAATCAAAAACTATAATATAAGTAAAATATTATTCAAAATGTTTTTTTTTTTTGCTTAAAAATTATTATTTAAATATTTTTTGCTGAGTTGCTGAAAATTTTTGAATAAGATAAATTATACAATATTTTTTAATTTACAGGATCTGTCTTAGAAAGCTTTTTATTTAATTATTAAGCTTAAGGTTAATTTTTTATGTGTCAATAGTATTTTTATAGCAATTTTTCACTACCCCGTTTGTATAGCATCGTCTCGAATATTTATAAGTATGCTTATCCCCTTATTATTTACAGTTTTGAACTTATTTAATTTTTTATAAATACTGCCATATATGATAAATTGAGAATATTAATGAAAAATTTTGTTGTTAAAATATGCAGTTTATCAAACAAAAATTAGTACAACATTTTAAAGTTAAACTTATGTAAGCATTACAAAAATAAAGTTAAGCCTAAAACTATACTTTATTTTATGTATTAACTTATAATAGAAATATCAGGAGTGCAATATCAAATATACAAATTGTAATAACTTTTAAGAAAAATAAGTTTTTTCAGTACAATTGTGGCAAATTCTTTATTTTGCTTTATTACCGCTTTTAATAAAAGTAAACTAAAAACATACGCAAAACTCATCCCCATTTGTATCAAATACTTAACTTTAGAATAGATAATATAAAATAGGTTCAACACTAAAGAAGTTAGAAGACGGAAGAAGAACTTAGAGACGGATCGGTCAAAGCCAATACGTCACTTCTTTAGATAACTCAGTAGCTTGGTGATTAAAATAACCAATCGTTCCTGCAGGAGTAGGAGGATTGTATAGTCTCGATCAAAAAAAATAAGATTTTACTACTGCGAATGTATAGAAAGGTTTTAAGTCCTAATAGGCGCGTTGACTGGCCACTGCTTGGTTAAAGCAAGGACCATCAGATAAAAAAAGGACAATCACGCTTTTTGTAGGATGTGTGATGATGAAGAGGAGCCAGACACCAATAAAGATATAATCTGTTATAACCCAGGGATGCAATGCCACAGACTAAGATGGCTGAGAAGACGTTTCCATAACATCATTGTGATATAGCGAAATGTAATATTGCGGTTATCAGGACCTTTATCATGGGAATTAAGTGGTTTAATTATAGAGGATTTTTAGGTTCTTCTTAGGCGCCACGGAGATTACAAAATAATTAGATGCAAGGAATCACAGTATATCAAATTGGGTCTCCCAATGCGTTTCTGGAACACAAATTATATGACTTCAGAAATTCTTTTATTTTGATTATTCCAGTCTGTTCTTGTCTTTGGTTTATTTTTATTATATTTTAGTACGAAAATATCTTTTTCACATTTGCAGATGAATGGATAATATTTTTCTATTAATTCTTTAATTATCAGAAAACATCAGCTCACATGTTTCACTTTTCATTTCAAGGGATAATGATGCGTTCTTAATAATAAATAAATTTTTCAGGGTGGTTTTGGTACTTTTCGCTTTTAAATAGTGGTAAAAAAAGTACCAATATACAAATTTTTTTCATCCCTGACATAATTAATAACACGAATAAACACAAACATATTCATCTCTTCTTGTGTATGAAGGTATGTATTGTGGTGTCCACAAGATAGGAATCACTAAAAAAACTAAGGGTTTTCCTTATACAAATTTTACACTAAAATAGGTGGTCTATATATGAATTAATTTTAATTCTAGTTTCTAATATGAATCTACATTTATTAATTTAAAGCTGAAATAGTGATTTAATTCCGCACAATGTGAAAATAATACAGTCTTTCCTAAATGAATACATCCGTATTTCTGAACAGATATCTAATGCCCAGCAATTCTTTTTATTAGTTTAGCATAAGAAAAAAAAATATTTTTTTATTTGGTAAGCATGTTTCTATGTTTGCATTTCATTGTTGTTGTTTTTACTTTTTAGCTTGTGCACCAATTTTCAAAAATCAATTGAGAATTATTTATGCCAAATTTCCTTTTCAAATAAATAATTTTATTATGGCGGTTTTATGGGAAATAAGCTAACGGCACATCTATCTATGGCTTAATATTGTGTTTTAAACTTTTTATACTAATAATCCGTTGTTAATAACTTGATAATGAATAAAAATCCTGCATATATGAGATATTTTTTTTTTCTCATTTTTTCAACGGAATTTTCTTTTTGGTAAATTGTAATCATGAATTATATATTTTTTTTCCGTAAAAAATAAACATTTTTATGCATTTATTTTTCTCAAGAGTTTATGTTTCTACACATAGAGCACTACACACACATAAACACAAACACAGACTCGTGCAAATCCGGAAGCATTTCTTAGTAATTTCCCTTCAGTAGCTGAAAAACAAACAAAAATAATATAGTGGGAGGGAATGCAAACCAACATGTAAGATGTTTATACTTATGTGTTTACTTTAGGAACATTTTACTGCAAAGTTCTTTTTTTAGTAAAGAATAAGCAAAAATATCTTAAAAATCTTTAAAACAAGTTTGATAAAAATACAAAATGGTTACACTGTTGCCAGAAAAAAAATTAAAAGGGAAGACTGCAAATAAGTCTTTTGAGTTGAAACTTTTACAGTCGGAAAAAAACAGAGTTTAGGGATCACAAGACAAAGATTAACAAAAACAAAAAGTTAAAAGTTTTATTAACTAAATGGAACTAATTTAAAAAATGAAAAAATGCTGCCACATTTACAAAAAAAAACCCAGATACAAAAACAAATAAATTTCTTGCATTTGGTTTTGGTCATACAGAATAAAACCACCAAATTAATTACAACTTAAATGTATATTAATTCTAAAAGTGCCTTAATAAGAATAGAAAAAAAAATATTTTTGTGAAACTTATTTGAACTGTTATTTTTTAGATGACCTTAACATTTCCACACACACTAAAAAAAAAAAATTATATTTCATATGATCTTTCGTTAGTTAACGAATATTGAATACAGGGGAAACACGGCAATGAGAAGTGCTTAGCAAGGTAAAAAATCCAGATAGCTGTATGAAGACATTATTTCTAGTTAGATACGCCAGATGGCGCTGCATGACAAAATTTTTTTACTAATTTTTAGCAAATATTTTCTTACGGTAATAAAAAATTTCCTATGAAATTTTCTTACATCATAATTTTTGTAAAAAGCGTAATTTTTGTAAAACTCAGTATACGACAATCATTTTAAACTCAAATTAAGTAAAATTTCTCAAATGTTTATATTATTTTTTTTTTGTCTGTTGATATCATTTGTTTATTAAAAAATAGTTTAATCGGAAGTCAAGCAATAAAACACCGCCTATATCTTGGCCCCTTTTCATTTTTCCCAGTTGCAGAATAATTCATTATATAATTAAGTAGTTTCAATTTAAAATTTTAAAAAATTTATCTCAACACAGCCAAAACTAGCGCGTTATATTGAAATAAATATTTTTCTTTTCATATTATCAGACATGAATTACAACGAAGCATTTATTCTTAATTTCCAAAATATTTTTTGGCTGCAAAAAGTTTTTAAAAAAACTTACCGAATGTAAAGTAAAGCGACAAATGTACACGACGATGTAGTGGCTCTTCTTTCTTTCATAAGTTTCTTATCAAAATATTGATTATCCTCGTTTTCATAAATGCTTCTTGTACTTTTTATTAATAATAGAAAACTGAGTTTGCAGAACTTTTAGTCTATCATTAATGTAATTATTGCTCCATTAGACTGTTAAACTATTAATGCGATAAAAATCAAATTAATTACTACGATATATTCGTACATACATACTTACATGTATAAAAAATAGAAAATAAAAATTCTATTAAAATCATTTATAATTATTTGATATTAATGAAATATTTACCAAAAAAAACACTTAACAATTTAATAGATATTCACACATCCATACATATAAACTTATATACATATATACTTGTGTATGCTATACACACATACATACATACATACATACGTATCTAAGAATTTAAAAGCTTTACATAAAACCACATTTAGTATCTTTTAAATCTGGTAGTATTAGTCGTTAAACAAACAATAAATTTGTGGTAACATGCTTACTCACACATTCACAAACTAACAAACAGTTTTTCTATATAAATGTGTATTTATATTTGTGTGTATGTGTATGTGTATTTGTTCAGATTTTATACCATAAAAGTTTTGTAATTAATTTCAAATAAAATAATGCATGTAGTTGACACATTCATACAAATTTCCATAAAATGAAAAATTTTTATATTTTTCTTCTGCTGCTCTCTAACATTTTCAGTTCCTCTTTAGTTTTTAATGTCCTCGTTGTCGTCGTTGACTTCTTCCTTCTCTTCTGCGAAACATTACAAATGTTAAATGTTTTTTTTTTTTTTTTGTATTTTTATTATTTCTAAGTGGTATTTTTAAAGTACGAGTACTTAATGTATGAGTACGAGTACTTGTTTTAAGTATCCAGTACTGAGTTTTAAGGTGACTGCTTAATTTCTATTTAGTTCGGTTTTACTTTTGCCTGTGAGTTTTGTTGTTTTTTTTTTTTAATGTTTCGCAATCAGACAAACGGTAAAGAAAAAACTTTTTACCAACTTTAATTGACAATTATGTAGGATTTGTGCAGCCGTTCTTACTTGGTTCATTTTTGCTTTTTGAATGTCAAGTAAAAATGACCAGAAAGTGACTTGGAATCTCTGTAATACTTTTAATAAATTTTAATTATAAAAGAAGTATACGAAATGTCAGCCACCATGATTATCAAGTGATTTATCTTGAAAGGATGAAACAATGAAGGAAACTAAAAAATAGTATTTTAATTTAAATAATATGTAAAAACTTTATTGGCTGTGAAATGGATTTGGGATCGTACAATTTTCTCTAGTACAGTGAAAATGCAGACTTTAAAATGCAAAACACCAAATCAAATTTGTTATCGCAACATTAAATATTATTCTTTGAGAAAAACTTTTAATATAGATGACTAAAGCTTTTAAAAAAAAAATTATAAACATTTATTGCCTTCCATAAATTTATGTGCATTACGAATATTGTTTGTTTGTTTGGTCAAAACAGCAGCAATAGAATAGAAAGACCATAAACAACATTTTACAAAGAGATATTTTTGCATTGAAAATTTAAATGATTTATATGGCGTTATTTTCTAAATCTATTGTAAAAGTAATAAATTGTCCATTTTAAATGTATGAAAATTGTATGGAAAGAAAATGCTGATAATCCCTTAGCCTCTCCGAAAAAAATAAAAAAATATATAAAAATAAGTGGCATTAAATAAATAACAACTCTCATTTTGTACAAAATGTCCAATAATGTGCCAGGCAAAGTGTTCAATTTTCGCTTTTCTATTGTTGATTTAATTATTTGATATAAACTTTGCATCCAACAAATATTGCGGACGTTACGAAATGTAATGAAATATAAAAGAAATAAACGATAATGGTGTTTGCTAGGCAAAAGCAGACTAAGTGATACTCTATATCGAGACATTAAATTTAGTTCATACAGGCCCATATTCAAACTTTGTTAAGCAAATTAATTTCATTGTAAAACGAAATATCAGGAAATGAATTATTTATGTTTAAGGATATATAAAACTTGGATATGTTAGGATATCAAAATTCTACTAATGAAAAAAGTACATCAAATATATAAAATTCTCGTTTCACTCTGTTTGTTATCGAACTCTTCCGAAACGGCTCGACCGATTTTAATGAAATTTTTTATGCATTTTTGGTTGGTATGAGAATAGGTTCTAAAGTATATTTTAAATCGCTAGGGGAACGAGGAGGGGAGAGAGCGGGCAATTTCTGTATTTACTAAAGTATTAACCCAACAGATGGCGCTATGTCCGCCTCATAATTATTTTTGTTGTTGAAGGACAGATGGGGCTATGTCCGCCACATAAATATTTTTGTTGTTGAATGACAGATGGCACTATGTCCGCCTCATGCAGGAGAATCGTCGTCGTTCGTATTTCAAACAGAACAAAATTATTGTTTGGCATTTTTTTCATCGGCGGTCATCGTCACACACTTACATGCACTATGCACTAGAAATATTTTGTATGGCAAAACAACGTTTGCCGGGTCATCTAGTAAATTTATAATTTTTTTTTGCGATCGATACAATATACAATTTTGAGCTGAAACTTGTGTTGAAGATCGACAATGACATTAAAGGCCTGTGCGAAAATATGGAATTTGTTAAAAGAAAGTTTTTTTTTTTTTTTGTTAATTCAGTTTTCACATGAAATATTGGTGACAACAATTCTTTGACAACTGAAACACGGTTGCGATGAACATTTATTTGGGCTGCCTAAAATTTCTATGATTTAGACTGTATTACAAACTAGTTGAAAAACCTATCCATACCAGGCACACCGCTCCTCTTACTCCGTTACGATCTTCCACAGAGAAAGTATTTTAAGTATGCCAAATTTCAGCTTGCTATGTCATCAGATGGCTTCAGAAAGTTACGGAAAGATAATAGGACATGCATACAAACGTCCGGATATACTAAGAAATTATATATACATATATTGAGTTAGTCTATTTCAAATAGTCTGCTTTAATATTCATTAAATATATGGGGATTTTTTCGCCGACAGAACATAAAAATTGAGAATTAGTTTTAATTGAAACCGCCTTCTACACAAAAATCCCTTGTAAATATTTCCTTGAAGATAATAGATTATATTTAAAGCGACGACTACATGCTAAACTCAACTACATATAAGCACTTTTGGACATGTCGGCGTATGATTAATATATCTTATTTAAATACAATAAATTAATATTGCTCATACGTTTAAGTGAACAGTGAGTTGCAGTGATGGAAAGTTCATATTTTGAATTTCAAATCTGTATTTTTTTTTTTTAGAAAATTATAGATTTTATTAATATTTTATGGAATTTCTTTAAGACTAAAATCAACTCATAAGGAATTTCTCAAACAATTTGTATGAACATATAATGTTCCCGATCACATTCACTAGAGCTGCATAAATAATGCATGCTCCGTAGACTCAAGACTCAATTAGAGTGCATAACAAATATCTACTACCGACGACGAATTGACTTCACTCCAAGCCAATTATTAACGAATGTTGCGAACAAATTTCACGAAAGTCGCTGACGACAATAATGGTAACATCGCAATGAATATTGTCATTGATGACCATATGGTCTACAATGTTATGGAAATTGTCGTCAATGAATAATATAGTCGAAGGTGACTATTTACCTACAGTAACTACAGTATTTTCTCGCTATTTTGCTAGTCTAAGCCACTTATACTCTTCAATGTAAATAAAAGGCTACAAGTTCGATACTGTTGTTACACTTATGGTGTTTTCTTTTTTACAAACAAAATGGCACCTTATTGAAAGGTACATATATAAAATGACTTGCCAACCTTGTAATAATGCAGCCTATTATTTCAGTAGAACTGAACACAACTTATGAAAAAGTGGAACGCCCTGTTTTCAACAGCTAACAGCTAAGTTTTACAGGGCACTATCAACACTGTCGATTTTTACGGGGCAAAAAGTGCAATGCCTTCTACCCTTAGTGAGGGCAATTTTTTTAGAATCAAACACACTGCCCTTTTAGAGGGCAAAACATTTTTAATAAACGAACACCAAAGTACATTTTCCGCATGGAGATGTAGCATTTTTTTGTAGAAAAGAAAACACCATTCGTGTCGGCAATACGACTCTACATATCGTCGGTCACAAGTTGACAACTCTTAACTCGTAAACCAATCGAATGGGGTTTTTGATGCCAAAAGACTGTGTTTGTCCTTCTGCCGCTTCAGTTATATTTTCAAAATTAATAATAATAAATATCTTCTACTAATTTTGGTTTTTTTTTTATTTACTTCCAACACGGTTTAGTAACGGAATAAAAACGTTTTTTTTTTGTCTCCTGAAAAGTACAAAAAAACTTGTTAAGAGTTGTCAACCTGTGACCGACGATAAGTTATATTACATGTACCTGTTCTTCACTGAGACGTCAAGAAGTCTTTAAAACACACAGCTATTTCGAAATGTGCTTTATAGTCCACAAATCTTTGATCTTCGAAAATCCGGGCTTACAGGGTGATGATAAGCAAGATACGTACATATAAGCCATACCGATGAAGGAGTGGCCGCATCCGATGACGAAGCTCTTATTTTATGCTGTGTACCATCGAAAATTAATTCACGTTGATGTTTACCTCGTATTTTACAAGACTGATAGTTTTTAAATCGTATAAATAATTTAGTATTTACAGTCATGTCACGCAACTCTATTCTGATCGGAAATAATTTCAATTCCGTAAGAAAACAAAAAAAAATAATTTTGTTTGTAATCAAAAGATTTTAATAATTTTAATTTTAATTTACAAAAAATTGTTCTAGTAATCTTAATTTGCAGTAAAGGCTAAAAAAAACTTGCATACTTTTAGGAGCGACAGTAAGATATTTTGCCATAAACTTAGCATTTTAGTAAAATAGCTAAATGTAAACTTTTCTACTAAAAACAACTCAAAAGAACATTTAAAATAAACGAAATCTGAAGATAGTAAATCAAAAACGAGCGAAATTTAAGAACGGAACTGCAATCATTCCCATCGAAATGTGAGTCATGCTCAACAAAATTAAGGAAACAAATAATTAAACAAATTAAATTTCACAAATGATAAGATTTTATTCGCACAAGTACTCCAGAAATTTTAATTTCAACAATTAATTTATTTGTTATGTTTTAGCTAATCTATATGTTGCATTTCATTGGATGCTAAGCCAAGGCAACAGTAGATCTCCTTCGCTATAGGAGTTTTTAAATGACTATGAATAGTTTCCAAGTAAAGATCTACTTATGAATTGGCCAGGTAAATATAGTTGCCTATGGGCTGAAAGGACATTTTCATTCCAACATATTTAATTGCATCAAATATTAGAAAAAAAACTTAAATTAAAATACAATAGACCTCAGAAATATATTATTAGTAGCGCTGTCCGTGATATATACCGAAGCAATGGCAGGACAAAGTAAATGCTGATTCGGAGCCTCGTAGGGAACAAAAATTTATTTCAACTAACTTCTTGTTGTCTTGGTCATATTTACTCTATATATTACTTGGAAATATATATAAAAAACAATGCTCGTCAAACTAATTTTTTATGTGTTTTGCATCTGATGGCCTTTTTTTTATTAAAAACTATAAAAGTTACATTCTAAGCAACCGGAGTATAATGCCATTAATAATACATAAAATCACTATTCTACTGTTCTATAAAAAGTATAACACTAAATAGTAGCAGACATAAAACACGGTTTTTTTTAAACATTAAAAACCTATTTAAGGCAAATTTATTAAGCCCTGCCCCCCAGTACACACCACTTTACTGTAGTTAGTTGTTAACAAACACTGCTTGTTATACCACAAAACAGTAGAGGGACATTCTTCACATCACAAAAAAAAAAAAGGAAATATGTGAGAGCATACAACATAAAAGCCAATACATAAAATATTAGTGCTCATAGTCCCAATAGATGTGGCAAGCAGCATCGTAGTTTATGCCACGAATATAAAAAAAAAAATAGAAAATTGTGGAAAAAAATACTTTAGTAAATTATATACGTTTCCATATACATATTCACACACAGTGTTGCACTGAGTGGAGTTTGTCTGAGTTTTTGTTTTATATTTTTTTCTTTACAAAACTGCAAAAAAATATGTCATTACAGCACGATTTACCATAAAAGTGTGTGTGCGAGCAGCATACGCCAGAAAAATTATAAAAAAAGTAACAAAAAAATATATATTAAATAACAAAATATTAAAAACCTTCAAAATAGCAAATGAAAAAAAGAAGAACATAAAACAATAACAACTGACAAAAATGGTTTTTCTACGAAATTCGTATTTTATAAATATTCGTAGACAAATTCATCGGGAGTCTATAAAACACTTATGAATGTTTTGCTAAAATCTGTATAAAATATGTTTTTATTATTTGTAACATATAGATCGTTTTAGTAATATTATAGATGATATTCTTAAATTATCAATATGTAATAGAATAATATGAAATAAAATTGCCGGTCGGTGGTATTTATTTACATACACTGTTGATCACTTGACTAGAAGCACTTAAATTCTCGACATTTCATATGTTACTAAAACGTTAAAAATACAGAAATTTCCCACTTGGCATTTTTAAATTAAATTTAGTAGTGGAAACAACGGCCGACACAATCGACCGTATTCTAGATGTAAATAATTTTTTTAATGTTCATACACACATTATCCAATCACAACAAAACCATAATTATTTAGTGGTACATTTGCAAAAAAGTAAAATACAAAAACAAATTAATTCCAAAGAACTAAATCTGAAATCTCTTCTCTCTTTAACTCACTACAATTCTCGCACATCGAAACATAGAAAAACAACAATTATTACGTCCATAATATGGCAAAAGCGCACGAAAAGTTGCAATAGGAGAACGATTATTTTGATAATAAAACTAAATCATTTGTAAACGTTGTTCTTGCATATGTCTCTCCATGATGAAATTGTAAACACTACTGAATACAATGAAAAACAAATTGCAGATCATGACATATTACAAATGGCCGAAACGGCACTTCGAAATCATATCATCCCTATTGGAAAACCTTTTATTAGAAATATAAGCAAAGAAAATCAATTACAATTTGCTAGAGAGAATGTGGTATGATGCTTTAATTATGAAATAATGTTAATAATCAATGCACTTAACTGAAAATAACTCCAATTTTCAACTATCCACTTCTGAAATTAATATATTCACGATATGAAAAAAAAGATAATTTTTTATATCACTATCACAGCAGAGGGGGTGTGTTATTTGTGGTCTGCGGTGGTCTGCCACAAACCGTATACAATTGAAATGTGATAAAATTAAATTCTCTGTGAGCTTTCCCACAAAATGAAAAATAATTTCGTAGACATTTGTTGAATTCTACTTTAAGATGACGCCCGAGTTGCCAAAGTATGAGTTCTTTCAAACCAAAATAATCATCTTTTTAATCGAATACTATTTTCTGCAAAACTAATCACAATTGAAAATGTTTGAGATTGGCTTCCCCAAAAGGCATTTGATTTTTTTTTTTTTTAATATTTTAAAGATAATTTATGCTTCAATTAAAAGCTGTTTATTTAAAGTAGTTTTTAATAAGTTGGCTATCGTTTGCCCTTTAGATATCGAAATTGCTATCAATAAACTTATTAAATTGTAAATATATTTTCATTAATATTAAGATTTTATTTTGCCAAAATGTAGAGTTGACAAATGAAATGCAGACACCAAGACAAGCAAACGTACAACATACTTATAATAACAATTGTTTTTTTTGCACATGCACTTAAGGTTCATACCTGGGACAAATTTGTCACATACCCAGCAAAAATTTGGTAATATGTTGCAATTACCCAACAACATACTTTTCAACTACAATCTCCATACCGTCTGCATTACTTTACAATAGTTACACCAACTACTTATTTGTAAGCAAATAATCCATTTATTCTTTCATAAGCAGATTTGTAGTTTCTGTGCTTATCATTCTTATGTTCATTAGTTCAACTTCTGTTGAAAAAAGAAATTTGGACCAGTACAAATATATTTGGTTAGTAGACCAGTGAATAGAACATTTTACACAAAACACTCTTTGCATGTGTTTAATGTTCAGCAGAGGGTTTTAAATTTTCATTATATTTGAATATTAAAAATATCAAATTTTTGTTGAACTCTTTCGCAACAGGGATTAATATCTAAGCTTTCGCCATACGTGCTTTTTTAATTATTACAGGTATCTCAACAATGCATGTATGGACGACTATATTTTTATAAGAACTCGTATATGCACATATGCACGTACATAATGCTTTGTAAAACATGTGATTTAAATATTAATGTAGTTGATAGTATTTATCAATGTACGAGCACGCATGAATGTGTTTTTATAAAATACCAATCCTGTTTTGTCATAGTGATCCATCTTTTTTCTTTCTACGTATGAGTAATATTTTTAAAACGTTCGCCAATAAATATGAAAAATACAAAAATTTATGTAGGTATATGTATGTTCAAATATATGTATGTGAATATGTATTTTATCTTTGCCCACAAAATTATTATATTTTTTAAGTTTGTCTGCGATTGGTTACACAGTGATACTAACTGTTGGTAAGAGTGAAAAACTTTTATGGAAAATATGTTACCAAATAATAAATATTAAATAGATTTATAGATGATAGAGTTTGAGAGATATAAAAATGTATGGAAGCATGAACCAGAGAAATAAAATTTGTATTGGATTTTATTATGAGTTTTTTTTTTTTTGCAGCTTTTGAATTTATTTAAGGGTCATGTATGTGTTATTGAAAGGTGCTTTGCTTGCATTTTATTTTTGAGACTATTTGAATATTTTAAATAATGATCTGTACAAATATGAAGTTTAATAAAATAAATAAAACAAGTAGTAACATCAAGCTCCTGTACGGAAGATTTAAGCAATAGAAGAAACGTAGTATAATATATAACGATCATTTCAAATGACGAACTCGCCCTTCCAATGACTATCCGCTTGGGAGGGAGTTTTTTTTTTTATTAAAATTCACATGGTAAGAGAATAAAAAGCGCAAACTTATATCGCCAGATCTAAATGCATTAGATATAACATTCCCAAAAACACATAACATTGTCTAAAAAAACTACTTTTTTCTAAAAAATGTATGTAGATTTAAAGGGGATCAATGGTGGTCAAATTAGAATGGAGCAACTAAATCAAATATTATGATTCAAAATCTGTATAAGTAAAAGAAAAGAACGAGTCTATGCACACATTATGGAAATGATTTTTACAAAACTCACGGCAACTTATACACAATGTGTACCATATATATTTTGTTAAAGCCAGTTTAGTATTTTACTTTTTTAAAAGCGTTTTAACAAAAAAAAAAACATCCCCAAGAAATTTAAAAAATAACAGAAGACTTTTCAATATTGTGTCAAATACAGGGTTTAAAATTAGTTTTTTTATTTTTATTTATTATACTAGCGACTAGGGAGAAAATATGATCCGTTTCCATTTTTAATAATAGAGAAACTAAATATATTTACCTGATAACAAATAAATTTCCAGTTTTCTAAAAAAAAATTTGTACTTGACAACTAGTAAAATTTTTCAGCACAAATTTCTTGTCAATGAAAACTAGCCATCCACACAAAAATGCAAAAACACACACATAAAAAATATTTTTTTTCATACAATATGCCGCTATCAAAAATACAATACAATCAATATATTACAGAAAATTTACTTTCATTTCGTGTGCTATAAAAAAATTTTACTAGTTGTCAAGAACAAAATTTTTTTTAGAAAGCTGGAAATTTATTTGTTGTCAGGTAAATATTTTTCTAGTTTTCAGATAAAATTATGGAATTTGAGGGGAATTTTTTACTAAATATATTAGTTTTTTTAAAACCTGGTCAAATATCCCAAAAATTTTAAGTAATGAAATTAATGGAACAAAAAATACTTTAACCGCGGACGAACACGAATGTGCCCGATACGATTTTTTTTTAAATTAGTTATCAAAAAATGTTTTTACTTAAATTAAAAAAAAAATATTTTACAAATTGAAAAATACGTTTTTATTTAAACAAAAATGTTAAAAATTAGGAAAAAGCGATATATCCAATTTGCTAGAGAGCTACCATAATAGCTGTCCTAGTCGATTTTTTAAGTTTAGGCGCTGTTTCCACATGACGAGCGAATGATTTGAGTGTAAGAGTCGTATGAAAACCACTAAAATAACTTAATGCTTTTCATACAAATTTTATGGTGTTTTCTTTTTTAGAAAAATATGGTACATCTCCATGCAGAAAATGTACTTTGATATTCGTTCCTTAAAAATGTTTTGCTCTCTAAAAGGGCAGTGTGGTTTTATTTTAAAAAAATCGCCCTCACTAATGGTGGAAGGCATTGCACTTTTTGCCCCGTAAAAATCATAATGTGTTTATAGTACCCTGTAAAACTTAGCTGTCAGCTATTAAAAACAGGGCGTTCCACTTTTTCATAAATTGTGTTTTGTTCTAGTGAAATAACAAGCTGCATTATTACAGGGTTGGCAAGACATTTTATACATAAAACATTCAACAAGGTGCCATTTTGTGTATAGAAAAGAAAACATCATTACACTCATGCCATTCGTCCGTCATGTAGAACAAAAATTACATCATGGCCGCGAAAAATAGTAGGAAGGTATTGCTCCTGGTTTTAGTATCGGATGAAGAAATTGACTCCTATAAGCTGTGCTACAAATTTTGGCTACAAGGAGAAATAACCTTCCTATAGTTTTCATGTTGGCTCGATATCAGTGGCCAACAAATGATGAAAGTCACATGAGATCATTTAAAGGAAAAAACTATGCAAAAATATATTTCGTTTTCTTTCCGAACCCATTCGTTTTGCAGTTTCTCGTTAGCAATATTTGAAATCAGATGTCACAGCAGCACACAGGACAGGGAAAACCGGAATACCTTCATTATCTTTAATTGAAACGTTTTTAGTTGTGGTTTAAAAATATATATATATAAAAATTTATTAAACACTTTGCTCAAATAATTTTTAATCACAAATGTTTTGTGCAAAACATTTTTTCACAAATAATTTGTTAGTAAAGCATAAATCTTTATAGTTGATGCACAAAAAAAAATATTTTATAATGCTTGGCAAATATGAGCAAATATATTTGGAGCAAATATTGGCCAAATTTTACCATACATTTAAAGTTATAAAATTTAAGTGAAATTATATACGTACAGTAAAAAAGTTAGTTTTAAATAATAATTTGGACAAGAATTATAAAATTATAAAAAAAAAAATGCAAGTTATTTATTTGAAACATTTCTAAGGACCAACTAAAAAATGTTTCTTTTCTGCAAAAACAAATAACATGAAAGCTTAACATGATATTTTTAAGTTTTAATCTAAATCTTATATTTACTGTATGCATAAATATGATAATTTGTAAAATAGTTTTCAACTTACAACTTTATGTTGTTTGATATTTTAAGAAAGTATATATATTTGTTTTTTTTATATAAAAGTGTTCTTTTAATATTCTCTACAAATACCAAGTTTTGATCTTTTCAACATACAAATACAAATACAAAGATAATTTTATAAGTTAGACCACATACGAGTTCGTATGGACTTACATACATATAAAATGAGTATATAAATTAATACTATTAAGATGGTCTTTTGAAACGAGCTTTTCAGATTTACTTAAAGGATATTTTTTTTGAAGGAGTAAAAATCTTTTATATTTGCTAACACATAATTTTAAAACCAAAAATTTATATGGATTGTTTTTAATGTTATTTACATTGATTTGATAAGATGATTTTTTTACTTTTTGTTTTTAATTCTCTTTCATCGTAAG
Source organism: Lypha dubia (assembly GCA_947311025.1). Classification (NCBI taxonomy): domain Eukaryota; kingdom Metazoa; phylum Arthropoda; class Insecta; order Diptera; family Tachinidae; genus Lypha; species Lypha dubia. Next base: position 6,868,193 of record OX371263.1, read on the forward strand.
AATTGGTTGTTATTTAGAAAATTTAAATTTAAAAGTAAATTTTACTAGAATTAAAAACTTTTGACTTACGTTCAAAATATATTCATTTGGCTTCATGAAAAATGGCCCCAATGAAAAATGTCCCCAAACTGCAAAATGATCCCAAACTTTTTACATTCAAAACAACAACAATTTTTTTGGGCCATTTTTGCCTATTTTGGGGCCATTTTTTATTTTTCGAATTTGGGGTGATTTATCCTATTTTGGGGCTATTTTTAATATTTTGTTTGAGGCCATTTTTCATTTTTTGTTAAATATTCCAAATTTTAAAATATTTAATTTGTACTACAAACGAATTTCCGCGTAGCCGGCCTTTGGTCGGGCAAAAGGATTTGATCCACCATGTTATTTCCCGACATGGCGGTGGGTACGAAACACTCTCTGACTTGCCAGTCATTGAGCCGAAAATCGTCCAACATGTACAAGTTTGGGGATTTATTTTACCCTTTTCTTTGGGGACTTGTTTATTTGGACAATTTTCCGACCAAGCTCTTTCTTCCTCATGATGCTGCTAACAGCGACAGTCGTTTACTAACGGTTTTTCGCATTGCTGTCCTTCGGTGGGGCTCATGCATGGAATTTCGAGCAACGTCGCCATTTAGCAATAATTCTCAAAAAGCAGTTTTGTATATAAAGAGTTTTTTGGGATATATATAATTCATTTACTCTGTTTTAGGGCGATTTTTCATTTTTATTTTGGGAAATTTTCTGAAATTAACTTTCGGTCATCAAATTAAAAAATAAATAATTCCTACAACACATAAAAAATTAACCCGAAATAAAAATGAAAAATGGCCCCAAAGTTTTGTAATGAAAACAACAACACGAACTTTGGGGCTATCTTTCTTTTTTGGGGCCCTTTTCCATTTTTTAAGTTTTCGGCAATTTTCTTTTCGAGTTTGGGGCCATTTTTCCTTTTTCATAAAACTAAAATTTGAAAAATGGCTTTTAACTGTAATATTAAAAATGTTGTTGTTGTTTTCAATACAAAAATTTGGGGCCATTTTTCATTTTTTGTTTGTGGCCATTTTTCAAGGAGCCTATTACTTTGTGTGGGCTATAATTGGTTTTTTTTAATTTAATTTTAAATTAAATATATGGATGACATCACGAAGCAACAGGTAGACTGTAAATATTTTACCGAAAATGCGTCCATTTGCTTAAAACAAATGTGAAGTCGTTTCTTTTATTAGCGAAAGGAATATTGGTAAGATAAATAAAATAAAAATCCGTTTTAAAATCCATTATTAAATGGGTTGCGTTCTTAATTGACTTTTGCGGAAAATTTTCAATCGGACGTTAAGTGGTAATCAAAGTAAATATTTACCGAAAGCTTGTCTTTATCGGAAAAATTGGATGAAAAAATATATGGATAATGAAATTATTTAGTCTTTACATTTTTGCCGAAACAGCGTACATATTAAGGATTTCTAAAAGATTTTAACGATTATAAGCGCATAATATTGTTTTGTTTTATTCCTTTAATAAATTCTAAAATTTTGTTGCTAACTTATTTATATTAGTATCGTAGCTGAGCTTAAAAAATATAATATTTTAAAAATTATAAGGAAAAAAACCTTCTACTACTACTTTTACATATAATTAAGGCTTAAGCATAGTAAAAACAGGATTTCCTATAACGATAAACTTATGAAATGTGCAAAGAAATGTATTCCAGGACGAAAGTTTAAAAATCGCCAATACACATAGACGTATTTTTTTCTATCCCTTTCTGTCGTAATTCGTAAGCAACTTGTTAATGATGTGAATATGAGACATAGTTTTAATTTTAATTATTTTTAGTCTACTCTAGTTTTATAAACGTAGCATTATTTATTTCTAATAACTAATATATCGAACGAACGACTCAATCATCTGTATTCTAAATGTACATAACTTTTTTTAAGGGCCATAGAGAAATTATCCAACGAAAGTCACAACATTTTGTCTCTTAAGTCAAAGACAAAGTTGCCTTAAGTGCAAAGAATATTTTTTTTGGTACATTGTAAACTTCTAACCATTTGTTGTATGGGAATTCTACTCTAAGTTTTCAATGATAAAAAAGTTTGTAGCTCAAATCATCATCTTTTTTCTTATGCCGATTGAAAATAACAATAAAGAAGGCAGGTTGAAAAGAAAGTTTAGCTCCACCTAAAACTGACTTCCAGATGTAAACTTTTTAAGCCGATGATACACGAATATATATTTGCTGCGATCTGCTAATACCGGTCGTATGTGGTGCACAGTGCTATTTACAATTAAGCAAATAAGTGCCTGCTTAATAACTTGTATTATCGAGTCACAAATAATTCTTGTTGATTTTCATTTAAGCATCTGCACGCAATATATACAGGATATAGATTTTCTAATAGAAATCTACCACCCACAAAGTTTTTCATTTATTCTATTTCTGAAATATGATTCTTTTTCCTTTCAAAATATATTAGAGCTAAACTTTTTTTCTCTTCCCGGTAAATACTTTTTTTGTGTGTTTTAGAAAAATTACAAACAAATTTTATTTTTAACAAATAAACTTTCTACGAGCACCATGGAAAAAAAACCCCAACTACATATATAGAGAAATTTATAATAACTTTAATCAATATTTATTGGTCAATTGTTGAAAAAAAGGTTATTGCAAAAAATTCTTTGTGATTGCTAATCAAAAACAAAAAAAAAAAGAAGTTTTTGCTACTTACAGTGTTTGCTCTTTTCAGCTGCCACTTGATACGGTGTTTGTGCCAAAATGTTAAAAAGCATTAGAAACATTAAAATCCATTTTATAGAAGTTGTAGTTGTCGTGGTAGATGTTGTAAAGCTACAATAAAACTTATTTAAGCTGTTGGCAACATTTGCTACTGCTACTGTTGCTACAGTTGTAATTGGTTGTGATGTTGCTGTAGCAAAATTATTATTGCGAATACTGGAGCAAGTTGTAGAAGTAGTAGAAGTTCTTGATGTTGCTGTTGTTGTTGTCGAAAGGGTGTTAGGAGTAACAGATTTTTTTCTTAATTTTGTCGCAGCCATTTCAGCAAATATGGAGGTGCGTTCGTTTGTGTTTGAGTTGGATGCTGTTCTACTTAACATGAAGTTTTTGGTGTTGTGTGTTGTTGCAGCCAATGCTGTTTTATTTGTTATTGCTGTAGTTTTAGTGTTCAAATAAATTTTTATGTTTTTTAAATGGCAGTTGCTGTTGTTTTTATTCGTGTTAAATTTGTTAGTTTGCTTTTGTTGTTGCCCAAAGCTTTTCATTCGCTTTTCATAATCGCAATCATTGCCAATGCTGCCAACACAAATATAATTATTATCGTCATCATCATTATCATCATGATCATCAACCACTACTCTGGTCTCTACACTTTGATTATTCTCATTTTCTTTTTCAAGTACGGGTTTTTCTTGCTGTTCATTTCTCGGTTTTTGCTTCATTTCGTTTTTATTATTATTAAATTCAAATGTTTTATCCGGTGGCCCTGGGCCACATGATGTTGGTTGTAACATGTTTTAAGTTTTTCTTCTCTATCTTGTTATTGTTGCTCTGCCTTGTCCTTGTTTTATTTTTTGTGGACTCTGTTTCCTCTACTGCTGCTGCTTCAGTTGTTTAAATTTTTTTTGTTCACTTAATTTTTTAGTTTTTCTATTTTGTTGTTTTTATTATCGCTTCTCTTTTTCAGTAGGTTTCCATTTATTCAGCAATTAACCATGTTTTTTGTTTTATTTTCCTGGAAGAGCAAGGGAGATGGTCAGTATTTCTTTTTTTATATTAAATTTAAGTTTAGAAAATAATTCTTTTTTTTTTTTTTGTTTTTTCGTTATTAAATAGTTGTGTTTTTTTTTTGCAACTGCATTGCTGCAAATCTAAAAAAATAGCAATTAAAATATATTTAGAAAAGCTGAATAAGAAGGGAGTGTAAAAAGGATATTGAGGAAAAAGTTACTGAGGCGTATGATGAATATTGAAGGTCTTTCCTTTCATTTATATTGTTCATACGTCTTTAGTTGATACAAGGGAAGGAACATCAGAAGTCTTAAAAAGACTTCTCAATGTAAATGTAAAAAAACAACAGCAAAATTTAAAACTGAGAATAAAAATTTTTTTCTACATTTAAAATTAAACAATTTACGGAGTATTAAAAAAATTAATGGATGCTACGTGGGTTCTCTAAGCAGTGTGCTCTTTTACATCTCTATATTATGGTCTCCGGCAAATATTTTTTATAGACTTATGATAAAGGATAGCGCAAGAAGGAAGTTCCAGACATTAATAATATTCATAAAAAAATATTTTGTAAGGCGTATGAAAAATATTGAATATTATCCCTTTAGTTCATATTGCTCATACGGAAACTTTTGATAGTGTAGATCACTGTGAAAATATGAAATAATTAAACTGAAATTTTTAATTAAAAGAAAATTTAACACAAAAAACAAACATAAAAAAAAATAAATATGTCCGAAACTAAAGTTTTAATTAAATCAAAAATTTTAAATGGTTCTTAGGTCCAACTACGACATACAACTTTTATTTTGCGCAGTGTTTCTATCACAATTTATGATTCACAAAATATATAATTAAAGTTTGATGCAAACATCACCCATTTGCTGGCCCATTTCAACGTTAAAACAACAAAATTCACTCTAAGCAACCATAATCATTTTGCAAACAGCAAACCTTTCTCCCTTCTACGATCCTGTTTTTTTTTTTCTCAAATCTAAAATGAAAATCAATTATATTGAAATTTCAGTTTGTCTGTTTCATTTCCTTTCAACTCAAAATATATTTTAGTAACACCAACTTGCAATGATTTTATCGTTGTATGTTTTTAAACACAAAAAAAAAAAAAAGAAAACGATTGCTAAAATAAAGATGCAGAGGCAAATAGATTTGATTTTAATTGATTTTTCATTAGGATTTTTCTAAACATAAAACAAACATCAACAAGTCTCAAATATTTTCAAGTCTCCTACCTCCTTCCTTCAACTTTATATATTTTCATCCAAGTTCGGACTAGTAAATCCTTATGGCATAGATTTCCAATTCTCTTATAGTGAAATCCATTGATTTGTTTGTAAGTCATTTTAATAGAAAAACTAAATATCTAAAGTTTTATGTGAAAAACTACATTTGAAGAGTATTTAATTGATTTAAATAGCAAAGAGATTAAATACATTTATAAAAATATAAATAAAAGATCTGAACAAAATAGAAAACAATTAAATTATGTTATTGTAATTTTTTAAAACAAATATTGAGCGTATGAGTAATATTTTCTTCAAGTTGAAAAGTTGTCTAAAAAATCATAATAAATTTAAAAAGCAGACGACTTTCAATCTGTGCTACTTGAATAAATGAGAAAGTCTGTGTGTGTTTCTAGCGACTTATTTGTGTAGAGTAAAAATATACTTTTAGGCGAATAAAAAGCAACTGGAACTAATTTTAGGAGAGGTTAAAGTTACATAAATGCAAAGGACCGCTTAACATGATAATCATGTTGAAGCAATTGTTCCAATTCTGAGATTTGTTAAAACTAATCAAAGACCAGATCAGAATAAGACATATCAAACCCTAAAAGTATTAGCAGACAATTTTTGCCTGTAAAACAACACAAACAACAAGAGGACAACAGTCCACGCAAGACCGCTTAATCTATTTAAGTCTATCACGGATATGGTGAAAATCTTTATATTTTCTAAATGTCACGACCAACCCTAAGTGCACTTAAATTGCGTTCGCTATGGCTTCTGCAATAGTTTGCAATTTTTCTTAAGTTTGCATTCTTTTCGTAACGGCCTAATGTTTCCAAAACTTTTAATTTGCTTTCTTTCGTTTTTATTAACTCTTAATCTTTAAAATTTGAGCAACTTTTTGCAAATTTCCGCTATTTTTGCGATTCTTACCGATTCTTTTATATTCCTTAAAATTTATATATTAAATGAAGGCTTTTCCATGAACTGTTTACTTGAAAAAAATTTTCTTTTCCAAAATTTTGTCTTATGAAAAAGCTTTGATTTTAAATTGAAATATTTTAAACCTTTTTTATTGTTGTTAATATTTACTGATTACATAAAAAATTTCTCTAAAAAAGCACACAAAGAAATGGCGAAATTTTGGCTTTTAAAATAATTTTTATTAGTGGAACCATCGACGGCCACAATCGACTATATTCATACAACATACAACAACCAAAACTAAAATTATTCCTTGATTCATTGTGATGAATTCACAAATATTAAAAATAAAAAAAGGACGATTATATGCAAAAACTAAATACCTTCCATTAAACTGAATCAATTTTTTCAACTCTCTATTTAGATGACTTGTGGTTGTTATTCTCCTTGCAACCAAAATGTATAAAACACACGTATGGTATAACTTTCCGGTTGAATCATATGGCCATAAGGTCCAGTACAAAAAGCCTTATTGTCTACTAATTATATTGCAGATAGAACACTGAAAACAAGACCTCAAGCTCGATTAATATAGTAATTAATAATTAACAGATATATAGAGAAATACCTTGCTGAAGTGTTCGAGCTATCTAATCTCTTTTATTTGTTGTTTCACAATAGCACATAGAGGCTTTTTTATTGGTAGACCAAAGTCCAACCAGCCACTTGCACTGGTCGAGCATCAGTTCTTAAACCAATACCTCTCACAACAACCACAGCCACAAATTGTAATCCCGAAGAAGACCTCAACAACAACCGGTCAAGGAATCATGCCACCAACGAGCGAAGTATGATGGCTGCCAGCATATCCATTCTCAAGGAGAAGCTATATGCCAATAGCATATCCATCCCAAAGAGGGCAGATATGTATTTCGCAACAGCACACCGCAAATGTGTGTCCAATATAGGAACAACACTCTCTACCCCCTGTAGACATTCTCCAGTGGGGTTTATCTGCTCCCGTGGTACCAGTTTAGGTTACTGAACAAGCCTCGAAATAGAACCCCTAAGAGTTAACTGTCTATTGACCTTTGTCTTGAGGGAGACCTTAGGTGTCCTTTTACCTTCTACCAGACTAACAAAGATTATCTACTTCCTTTTTCTACCTCATATGTACAGCCGTTTCTCTGTTGTTTCAGAGATTGGGTAGTAACAATTAAGTTTAATGGGTAATTGTCAAAAGGCAATGATTGGAGAATACAATTACCCCTTTCCCCAGCAGGCACAGCACCAAGGTGTGGATATCACCAAGATGACAAAACGTACTCCCCCCACCCCATGTACAATCCAGAAATTAATGATTTGACTGACTTGCTCTGGCCAAGGTTTGAACTCAGGTCCCAAATCATTATTTGCTTAGTAGTCAACACGCGGAAGTCTGCACAGAGAAAACGGATTTCTTGTTACGAGATATTCCAAATATTTTGGAAAAATATTAAAGCTGTAAAGCATTTCCATTTGAAGTCTAGACTGTTTTTTCTGTATTTTCCTTTAGTAAATACTGCATTTACTTTCCATTTCAATGTCTCTGTATTTTTCTGTTCATTTACTTTTTAATAAAATATTTTAATTTTTTCTGTTCTTAATTATTGCCTTTCTTGTTTGTTTTTATAACCAGAAGTAGCAACAGCATCAGGTAAACCAATTTAATTGTTGTTTATTTATAGGGTGAGTACTAGTATATGACTTATTGCTGCAGAGATTTTGTATGATTGTAATTGTATTTTTATTTCCTTAATTAACACATGCAATATTACTTGTTTGTATGACTTTTAATGTATTTAAATATTTTTGCGCATTGGTAAATTTGAAGACATGCATGCTAACAAACAGCGTTGCCAAGTGGATGGTAGGCCAAACCTAATATTGTTTGGTTTGAGAAAAATTGCTTCAAGTATTTTATAAATTAGAAACACTTGGTTACTTCATTTACTTTCAAGCAGATGAAAAACTTTTCTGCACTGCTGTTTCTATACGACGTACGAATTATTTGAGTGTAAATCTTGTATGAAAAGCAATCAGTTTTTTGAGTGCAATCACATTTTATGAACTGAATGTGTACTTATATGTATTTCATATTGAATTAGTACAATAGTGGAGAATAAAATCGAGCGAAATTTATCACACTATTGTCGATTTAAAAAATCGCATTAATTTGGACCACAATCGAATTTCATCACAAATAAAATGTTTTCCAATAAGAGTGATATGATTTCTTAAAAAAAAGCACACTTATTGTTAAGAAAATTCAAAAGTTTTTTATTTAATGTGAAGTGCAATCGATACAATTAAGTTCTAAATAAAACGTCATTCAAATGGCCTCCATAAATTCTTCTACAGGAACGAATTCGATGAACCCAATTTTCGAGCACTTTTTCCACTAAATCAAGTCGTATGTCATGAATGGCACGTTCAATATTGACTTGTAAAGCTTGAAGAGAGTCTGGTTTATTTCGAAAGACCAGTGACTTCAAATAATCCCACAAGAAATACTTTAATGGTGTTAAATCACAACTTCTTGGAGCCCATTAAATATCACAATTTCTTGAAATAATCGAATCTCCAAACTTTTCTCGCAATAACTCAATTGTTGCATTTGCTGTGTGGCACGTAGCCCCGTCTTGTTGGAACCAAATGTTATCAAGATCAACTTCTTCCAATTTCGGCCATAAAAAGTTGGTTATCATCGATCTATACCGCTCTCCATTGACAGTAACGGTGTTACCAGCTTGCAGTCAACAAATTGCGGTCTTCAGCAACACTTGCCTGAACGGCAGCAATATTTGCATTACTTCGAGCGATTCTTTATTGGCACTTGAACATTATGTTTATTCGACGAATAGCGAGCACACTTGGACGAATATTACGACCATAAAATGGCAAAAGCGCACGAAAAGTTGCACTTGGAGAACGATTATTTTGATAATAAAACTGAATAATTTGTAAACGTTGTTCTTGCGTGTATCTTTCCATGATGAAATTGTTAACACTACTGAATAAAATGAAAAACAAATGACAGATCATGACACATTACAAATTGCCAAAACGTCAATTCAAAATCATATCATCCCTATTGGAAAACCTTATATATATCTATTTATATAAAAAATTCATACATATTTTTATTATATTGAAGAAAACTGGTCGATTTGAAATGATTTTTTTCGGCTCTATAGAAAATGTTTTGTAGTGGCAACGCTGCTCACGAGTTTTTTTTTTTTTTTTTTCTTAAATCAGCCCTATTTCATAATCTTGTGCAAAAATCTGCAATTGTAAATCTTTTCTATAAATTGTTAGGTTCCAAGATAAGTTTTTAAACACGAAATTCACAGCTGATTGATAAACAGCAGAATTATTTTCTGCTGATGTTTCGATCCACAAAACATACACATGTCTAAGAAAAGCTTTGAAGAACAATTAGTTGACTCTTTAATAGACGCAGCTGCTGAATAATTAACAACTTTAACATATCAAAATAAATAAAAAACAAAAGAAAAAATTCCCCAGCTAGCATCCATTAGTAGAGATAAGTCGCGTAGTCTATTTGTATTTGTAATTGTGTATAAATAGAGTATGTAATGACGTTCAACGAAGCTACCTAACAAGTAGTGAAAGCATTTGTACATGAATACTGACGAGGTTTAGTGGCTTCTACCGAAAACAACGTTTGTTCTATTCAGCCAGTGCTGTTGAAAAAACATTTAGCCTGTAAATATACTGTTATTGTTTTCTTATTTTCAGCAGATTGATCAAATCCGATACATTTTCATTGACGGCGGCAGCAGAAGAAGTGACTTACAAAGCCGGCTCAGCCTATGGATGACAGATATGCGAAGGTGTTTAACTGGCGAATGCAAACCGATCAGCTGGATTCACTGAGTGTCAGCTGTCTGTTTGCAATTAAGTGTTGCATTAAATATAAATTATTGGTTTTAAGTGTTTCATGTTAACAAGCGAGAAGCAAGTGCATTGCTGAATAATTCGTTGGTATATTAAACCGTTTTGCAAATGTTATGTTACAAGACCATTTGCACATGATAGTGAATAGGGCTTCGTTTAATTATTTTTTTTTTATTTCTTTAATATTTTTGAGAGCTACTCTGATATTCATAAATGATTTTTATGACTGTAATATTTAATTAATTTATGCACAGCACATAAAAGCACGAAATAATCAAATGTTTGCCCAAAATTTCCGTCATTTACAAGCAGTTCATTATAGTTGAAATACCATCTAATTAACATCATTGTGCTCAATGAGTGTAAATGATAAACAATCAGCTATTTTGTATGAACTACAACAGTTTGCAGAATGCACTTAATGAGGTAAGAAAAATTACACATACAATGATTTTTCATAATATGAAATTCATATACTCGTAGACTCTTTATTATAGAGCATTTTAAGTGGGAGTGTGAAACGATTACAAACCAATATTATTCAGAACTTCTGGGCAGATTAAAGAAAAAGGACATTGCACGTGTGCGCACACTTTTCCACATTTAACTCTTTGCGATTAGTTCTCGTTTTCAAATTTGAGCGATTGGCCGGATGATAAGAGTTTGGAAACAAACAGGAATTTTGAGAAGCTGGAGACTTTGCTGAGATATCGGATGATGACTTTAACAACGTATCAATACAAAGTTTGTACACAGTTGCGCTAAACATTGTATCAACTTTGAAAACGCTGCCTTTATTGTCTATTTCTTTTTTGCGGCAATGCTAATACTTGTCGACGATGTTTTGTAAAAGTATACATTGTCAATATTTTGCAACGCAGCGCTATGAAATACTATCCTTTGTTCGAATTCAAAGAAACTGATATTTTGGAAGTCAGCTTTTTTTTTGCCTAAAAAATTTATACTTAAGGAATATTTTTAATATGAACTAATTTGTGCGGTATTTCAAGAAGAATCGTAAATAAACTTATTTAAATTTAAATGTGGTGGCAACGATGTAGAAAAATGCGATAAAATATATGTGGGGACAACAAAAAGAAGACTAGAAACAAGAATAGCGGAACACACCACAGACGTTGAAAAGGGAAAAGAAAGCACGGCACTATCTCAACATATAAAAGAGAGCAAACATAATATGTGTTTTAAAGATGTAAAAATTTTAGACAGAGAAATAAAACACAATAAACGTTACACTTTGGAGAGTCTACGAATACAGGAACGGATCAAACACGCAATGAACACAAAGGAAGACAAAGACAACACCAAATTACAATATGCAATAGCAATATTATCTGACTAATCTGTGATAAACAATTAAAACCTATACTGTGATAAATTGTGTTGTGCCATATTTATTTACATACATATATATCTATTTATAAAAAATTTTTCTAACTACATATGTAATTATATTGTGATGTCCTGGTTTTTTAATTTTAATAATTTTTAAAGTTAACTTATGTCGTGATGTCCACTTTTAAATTTTATAAACCAAATGCTTTAAAATAGTAAGTTTATATACATATAAAAATATACACATAAATATTTATATTGTAATAAATCATTTAATTTAAATTTATTAGATTTTCAAAAATAAAGAAAGCTCCTGAAGAAGTTGGAAAAAAGCCAACGAAACGTCGAGCAAATGTAATATAACATCAACAATTACAAACAACATTGTTTTATTAGAATCGTAAAACAATAACTGACCAAAAAATCAGCCTGTAGGAAACCCCTAATAATACTAAAACTAATTATTGGTCATAACCAAAAATAACTTATACACAAACTTATTTAAAGTTTTTTTTTTTTGTTCTACAGTGTAAATTAATATACAGTGAGTTGTGTTAAATATTTCATCTTTTCACCATTTATATTCAGCAGCTATTATTTTACCAAAAGCCAAATTTCAATTAAAATTAACTACGAAACAATAAAATTGAAACCTGCCAACAAATGCGTTTTTATTCTTTTTACTATACTATTTTGCGGAAATGTTGTGCCCGAGTAATAGTACGATAACAACAACAACGATAACAAAAAACACAAATATGTACATAAAAATTTGTTGTATTTCTACTTTAGGAGAAAATCTATGAATGAACTTCTAATATACACTCGCAATGATTAGAATAGAGAAAATTAAGATGGAAAAGTAACCTTTTTCACGTAGAGTTAAAATAAATTATTTAATAACACTTAAAAAGATATTGACTATTTTGCGTTTCCATTATTTCGGTAAAAATAACGTAGAAAGATATTTTAATAATACTTTTAGTTATTTAATTTCTTTAAATAATTTATTTTTTTTATTCACTAGCTGAGCGTCCCGGCTTCGCACGTCAGCTATTTACTTTTATAAATTTCAATTTACCTCATCAAAGCACATCATGACTTTCACAAACAAAAATAGCGACTTTATTGACAAAATTTATACTACATCCGTACGAAGAGCTAACTATTTGCTTATGCATACAATTTTAATACTGTTGACATATAAAATTAAACTATTATAATACGTTATATGAACTTATATATTTTGTACAATTTATCCGCACAAAAACATAAATGTGAAAATAAGGCCAAGTTCCTGTCCAAAAAAATTTCGGCCGTAAAAAGTACTGAGACCAAAATAAGGACAAAGTTCTTGATAGGTGCAATACCATCGCATTTCTAGGCTTGCTAATACTTTTTTGCCTTTCTAATATGGGAAAGAATTCTTGGAAAAATACTGGCAAGCTTACTGGTTGGTACTAAAGCATCAGCTTTTCTTTCTTTTATTTCCAATCAAGTACTCTCTATATTAACGTAAAAACAATAATAATACCAACACAAAACGTACCAATTTGTCCCGTTTTACACCTTAAAAAGTACTGCGTGATTTTAACTGGGGCACACGTTATCCGTCTACTCAATTTTATCCAAATTCATTAAGAGAATTTCTCAAGAAAAAAAGTACCATAAGTAAAAGTGTACCAAAAGTACCAGTTTTGCCATCAAAACGCTCTTGAAGAATATCAAATGCAGCATGAGCTGTATGGCATCTAGAGCATATAGCACCGTCTTGTTGAAACCGCATGCCGTTGGTGTCCGGATCATCCAATTCAGGCCAAAAGAAGTTGGTAATCATCGACTTATAGTGCTCGACGTTAACAGCGATGGCGTGGCCAACGTCGTTCTGAAAGAAATACGGACCGATGACCCCGCCAGTCCAAAATTCACACCAACCAGAAACTCTTGGATATCATGTGGATTGGTATCGTCCCAAATTTAAGAATTTTGTTTGTGAACGTGCCCATTCATCAAAAAAGCGCCTCATCGCTGAAGATGATTTTTTTGATAAAAATTACAGTCAGTTGCTAACTGCACCAGAACCCAAAAAACAAAAAAACAAAACAATTTTATTATTTGCACGTGTTGTTGCAGACTATATCCGTCCATGGTGATTTTGCAAAACAGACTGAATAAATGAATCAGCTTTCAAAGTTCGGAAGTCCCTGTTAAAGGGTCTTTAGTAGGATATTATTTTTTTATTTTTTTTATTTTTAAAAAATATTTGACATATGAAAATAGGGAAGAAAGAAAGCTCCATTGATAAATTGCGCACTTATACAGGGTAGCGTATGAGTAACATTATGATGTACATAAATTTTCAGATATTTTGCCGTCTCTATAACGCTGCCATTTAATAATATTTCGATTATAATTTCAAAAATTTTCATAAAAGAATTAGCAGATAATATTGACCAAATGGTGCCCAATATTAAGCTCTAACCTAAAATACGACTATAATTAATCTTAACCGCCTATTAAATTATCACGTAACTCATACGCCATCTTATTTTAATATCAATGCGCACGGGAGTGCGCCAGGCCAAGTTCGGCCACACAGTGTGTATATTTACACGAAACCATTCTAGGCTGTTGCCTAGAAATGAGATGGAATTGTACCTATCAAGAACTTGGTCCTTATTTTGATCTCAGTACTTTTTACGGCCGAAACTTTTTGGATACGAACTTGGCCTTATTTTCACATTTATGTTTTTGTGTGGATAATCCCTACAAGAAATCACTGATGGAATTTAACACACACAAAACTTATTTACTAACACTCTTGCAGCTATGACAATGTTCACATCAGTACTGATTAGTAAAATACTGTGGAGTGAGCAGAGTTCAGATATATGTTTTACTATAGTTCACGAAATTCACAAGTATGAAAGAGAAACAAAATCACACGTACACGAATGTTTACATCAGTTTTTTCATATTGTCCTTAATAAAATGATAGAGAATGCAATGCCCATCCGATGATGCATCAAATGACCGTCATTGTTCTTGTAGGGATATAATTAGGCAAAATGCTAAACATAAACTGTCACTTTACTCACATTATCCTTAGTATAAATTTCACACAAAGTAATAATATTTTGAAGGCAGTTGTACGTTTAATTTTTTACATTTCATGTTCGTTGGCCATTCAATGTTGGCTTTCAGCTAGACTAACAACAAAACTGTTTTATGTATAAAATAAAATAATACAACAACAACAAAAACAAACAGCACAATATCTAGTTACTAAAAATAATAAATTTTAAAAGTACGAGTGCCTCTAACAGAGTAAATCACTTTACTTCTTTGAGGTTTTTTTTCTTAAATTAATTTCTCGTGTTTTTTAAATTGTTTTTTTTACTTCAACGCTAATGCTCGGCGAAAAGTGTTGAAAAAATATATTCGTAATCTGGCAAAGGAAAAGCTAATAAATAAAGCCAATACAGTGGCGTAGAAATGATTATTTTAAAAAGGCTATTTTGTTTTTGCAAAAATTATATGTACAACAAGATAAATATTTTTTTTTTCCTAAAATGCAACATCTCTAAGATTTTGGGGTTCGGTATACCAAAAGTGAAAAAAATCGAACCCTCATTGTGTTCGCTACGTTGTACATCCATCTGTCTGTCTATTCGTCTGTACGGCACAGACTTCTCCTCGACGAAATTTTAAATCTACAGAGTATCCAATTTCATAGAGAATGTGCTTTTATGGCCACTGCAGGAAGAAAAACAATAAATTAAGGAAACTTCAAAACTAAAGGGTGTGCTAAAGTGAGTGGGAAAACTCTAAAACAATATAAATGTTGTCCCATTTTTTATAGTCAGTGTTTTATAGCAAATAAATAAGAATTATCTATCAGTTAATGCATTTTCTGCAATGAACAAATTTTGGAAACTTTCTCAGCTATTTTACAGGTAACAGCAACGAATATTATAAAATTACAATTAAAGAGTATTCATCAGTTAATGTTATTCCCAAATTTAGCTGTATCTTATCAATCGGAATATTTAAGACAATGAAAACGTTTATAATTGAAATACCGCTTCAAGTGATGCAAAAAAATTACACAGAAAAAATCGCTAAAACCAAAAAAAAATCATCAGAACTAAAAATTGGCACAACAATAAAAACAAAACACCAAAATGAAACAATTCGCCAAACAAAAAATATTAACCAAGCGATAAAATCATTAAAACAAAAAAGTCATTGACGAAAAGAAACTAATTACAAAAACAAATATATTTGCAAGTCGAAAAAATCGGCGAAACTAAAAAAAAATTGCACAAAAAAAATATCGCTAAACCCAAAAAAAATAACAACATTGGAACATAAAATTGGTACAAAAATAAAACAACAATCATTACAAAAATATCGATCAAGCGATAAAATCATCAAAACGACAAACTCGCTAAAACAAAAAAAAAAATATATAACAAAATGAACAAACGATAAAACGAAAAATTCAGCAAAATTAAAACAGTTGCCAACAAAAAATAGTCATAACTAAAAAGAAAATCGCTAACAAAAATTTCAACAGAAATCAGTCGCTAAGAGAAAGATAAACGTTGATAAAAAAAATCACTAAAACAGAAAAAGCGGCAAAACGAAACAAATCAACAAAACGAAAACTCGCTAAAACGAGAAAAGCGCTGTACTCTTCAAATTTCGATTTAAAATACTGTTTTATTTTAAAATTTATGTTCCAAAATCCTTAAGCTAAAATACAAATACCCCACAGTATTCAATTGATACCAAAACATTTTTTATGACTTGGACCAATCGAGGACATTCGAGGGAAAACTCATTAAAATTGTATGTAGTTTTGCTTCTGTAAAAAGTCTGGGTTAAGTCCATGTGAAATTGAATCGACCCTTTAGAAATGTCTGATTTGTTTCCAAAATATTTTGATACCGCACCACGGTACGAAATTAACTAATTAACAAAGTGACTTAAGAAGATTTCGTTTTTCATCCTTTTCAATAACATACTTTGAAACGCCGGGGGAGTTATTTTTAGTCAGAAAACTTCAAAGGATCAAAACATGTCTACCGAAAGAAACAACACCAATATTCTGAATATGAAAATGAAGAGGAAGAAAGCGGCACGACCCATTCTTCAAGTTCCATACCCTGTGTAATCAACTCTAGATTATCTGCTAAATAATTATGATTTGTTTCTAATAAAACACATATTTAACAAAATTTTCCAAACACGTTTTCATAAATTCAGACAGGCAGTTCTGCTAAGCTTTGGAAGAGAGCATGGAAAAATCTGGAATATCAGTAACTCATGAGTATCACTATGATCCATGCTGTAGAAAATAAAAAATTTCCACTGTAAATTTTAGTCATTTAATGACAAGAATAATTTTTATTCAAGACTTGAATGCGTAAACTTTAGCTTTGGTCCGACAGTTTTTA
This sequence comes from Lypha dubia, assembly GCA_947311025.1. Taxonomy (NCBI): domain Eukaryota; kingdom Metazoa; phylum Arthropoda; class Insecta; order Diptera; family Tachinidae; genus Lypha; species Lypha dubia. The sequence continues at coordinate 6,884,896 of OX371263.1, forward strand.
AGGAAAAAAAATTTCATATCAACATTAATTTGCTTCAAGTTACCTGGAGACAGAATAATGGAAAGGAAAAGAACTTAATTTTATTCGAAAAAATTCAATATCAAAATTAATTTGCTTTGCTTGCAGAAAAAAAAAACGAATAACTTCGTTAGAGAACCAGCAGTTTTTAGTAAAACAGAAAATTTATTTCAAAATTAATTTTCCTCAAACTATCTTGATAACAGGCACAAACAAAAGGAACGAAAACTAAAAACATTATAACCCCTTATTTAGTTTCAGATTGTAAGAAAAACTAAAGGAAACAAACGAAATGTTAATGAAAGAAAATAAAAAACAAAATTAATACCTTTCAGAAACAATTTGTAACAATATTAATTTAATTCAGCTAACAAACACACGCATGTACATACAGGAAATAGCATAGTGTTGAAATGTTGTGCAACCAATTTCATTACACCAATTCCTTTTACAAAAGAAAAAGAGCTCTTTAATACTTGTTCTACGCCAGGATGAAATAGATTAAAAAAAAGTTTGCATTTTAAAGGTCTATGCATGTTACGTATGTATGTATGTACCAGAGATCTGCATCAAGTATCAAAATGTCGTGTGTGTATATGCTATGATGTACTCTGAGTTTTTGTTTAACATCAAGAAATGATTGTAAACGTAACAACACATTTCAAACACTCTGAACATGATTGTTTGTGGTTGATGGTATGGTTGTGTTCGCAGCGGATCGAAACAAACATGGTGTTTGCATCATCCTTATAAAAATACGGTGCAAGGATCTGGGGTAGTGTTGGCTGAAGTGGTTAGCGCGTTGACTACTAAGCAAACAATGACTTGGGGCCTGCGTTCAAACCCTGGCTAGAGCAAGTCAATCAACATCATTAATTTCTCAAATGTACATTAGTGAGACATTGTGTTAATTGTTGTTGGTTATGTATAAAACTCGACCGTGAACAAAACTGCCGAAAGACAGTTTTTACCGGTTACTGGTGACTGAGACGGGTCGATCGTACTTGTTGCAGCTCTCTGGTATGTTCTTAATGTTGCTTTAGAAACAAGAAGGAAAGTGTAAGAAACAACAATCAATTGAAATTAATTAGTAAAACCCTTTTCTTAACCACAAGAAATAGCAAGAATGGTGTGCAAAATACATAAATAATAAAAAGAATACAAAGTATAAATAAATAAGTATTTTCTTTTCTCACACACCCACACTATTCAGCACGTTTTATTGCTTTTCATTTCGCTACAAAATTTTCTCCTTTTTTTCCATTTAGACACATTAGTTTTACTAAAAAAAAACGCAATTTTAAAACTGCAAATATGATGCGCCAAAGTGTGGCGCATAAATTACTCATTTGGAAAAACAGCAACACCGGTAAAGAAAAAATATTTCTGGCCTAAGCAGCAGTAAAGGCGCCAGCACGTATTACTCATGAACACAACATACAAAAAATGTTTAAAATAAATAAAACAACAACGAAAGCAAACTACTCGTCTACAGAAATACAGTTTTAAAAATTTGTTTTGTATTGTATTTCGTTTTTTTAAGTTGGGACTGACTTTCTCCCAAAAAAAAAAAAAAAAAAATATAGAAAATTAAAATAAAAAAGAACGAGACTATTATATTTGCATACAAACGTGTATATGGACATATGCACACGTACATGCTGAACATTTGATATTTCGAAAGGAAAAAAAACACAACTAAGACATGCCCCCCAAACACACACAAAAGGTCGGCGCCATTCAACATACAAAACCACTCATACACAGGAAAAATGTGTTTGTAACACAATTACACGCACACAAACACACACAAGCAGTGCAAGGCCACAGTGGCATGTATTCGTATAAAAATCAATAATCAAATTTATAAGAATATAAGATGAAGGAAGAAAGAAATATTTATTCAGATTCGATAAAACTCGAACAAGAGTTTTGAAATGAAAATTTGTGCGGAATATGAAGTGTTTAGTTTAATGAAATATTCTATTTGAAGTTTGAACACGTATAACTCTATATATTTTGAAATGAGTTTCCTAACTGTTTAATCCGACATTTTTCAAAAATCGAAGGGGCAAGTTGTGTCTCCGAAATATTGATTTTCGCTAACTAACCAAAGAGTTTACTAAGAGGATCAGGAAGTTTTAAAGACTAGCTTAAATGGGAAAAATATGGTCAAAGCTATCAACACATATGCAGCTACGTCCCTGGGTTATGTAGGGTCTTAATGATTAAGGCGCGTACACACCACCCAAAATCTGCAACCGAGAGAACAACGCTCTCTAGAAGTATGGGTGGGAGGGGCTTAATTGATATTAACAATCAGAGAAAACAACAGATTGATGGAGTTAGAGCATTCTTTAGAGAAAAGTCTACGACATCCCAGTACATAAGGCGGTGTTTAAAGCAAATGACACCTCACCTTTGTACATTTGTGAAAACAACACGGTACAATCTTTGTCCACGAACAGCCGGAAACTGGAGTCATGGATGAGTAAATCACTCCATGGTAGACATCCTAACGAAGCCAGTCAAGATCATGTCGACGCCAATTCGTCGAAATATTGGTTAGTAGCAGGGCAACTGTTTCCTGAGACCGAGTGGCTTATGGTGGCAAACCAAGACCAAGTAAGTAAGGGATAGGACACCCACAAATGACTCCTCAGGTACGGGTGCAACTCCATTAAAACGATACAGCATATAACATCAGGATGTACACTTTTAGCCGAGACAGAATATAGTGACCGCCACAACTCCGTTGCTAAAATTTTACACCACAACTTGCAGATAAATACACTTTAATTACAACTGGAGGAGTACCGTATTACGAATACCAACCTGAGTATGTGCTAGAAAATGCAGGATACCGGCTCTACTGGGATCGTACGATTCTGACAGATTAAAGATTATTTTACAATAAGGGTGACTGGCTGCGCTTACAAATTTTCTTCTACTCTTTTCTTCTCTTTCATCTGTAGACGAGTAAAGATTTTCGCCAAACTTAGAAAATCCTGTCGAAAACATTCCACACCGGCCCTTCTTGGTGGAATATTTATTCCACATATACAGAAATTACGATTTCAATTACAAAAAGTACAGATTCAATTAATTTCGCTATTGTTGTTCACCTACGACGGAAATTTCAAAGTTAAAAAATTTAATTTCTAAAAATTTGTGAATAAAATTATTTATTTAAAAATTGGGTTTGAACACAATATTAATCTGGATTCAATTACGGAATAAATAGAAATCTCTTTAAAATTTTGATTAAATGAATTAATTGAAAATTTTTTTAGTTATAGTTTTTTTCTGTATGCCCAAAGGATATAATTCAGATATTCAGAGGATATAATGCTTAAAATCTTTATTCAATAAAAATACTCTTTCCATACCTAAAGAATATAAAAGTCATAAGGCCGGCAAGGCAAAAATCTTCATTTAGTTAAACCAGAGGGAGAAAAACTTAATCCCGGCCGAGAGGCGGTTATGCACTTAATATTACTGCACGCTTTGCAAAACGATTTTTCGAATGTTAATAAAAATATGGGCATTTATTTTTGGAAATTTTTCATATATTTTTTTTTTTTTTTTTGGTAAAATTTCAACTTTTTGGAACTTTCTAATTTAAGGTACTTTTTCTCTTCACGATAAGTTTGATATACAAATAGTTTATTCCCAAGATTTATATATAGTGTGAGCTAGTTATTATTATTTTCATGCAAGAATTCGCAAGTCCTTTGCGGATCACAGTTAAATAATAAATTTCTGAAATGCTAAAACTAGGAATATATACATAAGTAATATATTTGCTTATATGTATATACATATCTATGAACATATGTATGTATGGATGTATGTATGTCTAACATAATTACAAAGGCTGTATGTACCTTAAATATGCCCACCGGGGGTAATGATTTGTGTTACACTGTTTTTGTGGTTTATTTTTTCAAATTACTTTTATACTCGTTGTTTTTCTTATTTCTTCGTTTGAGATTCTATACAAGTTTTCCTAGATTTTTAGCTTTTCATATGCTCGTATAATATTGTATTGTTCTTGTAGTTACTAGGACAATAAGAAGAAGAGAAAAAAAAAATACACAATCTATAACAAGAAAAGAATAAAAACAAACAACGGCAAAACCTATTTGTAATTACGTTTATAAAATTACACCAATTTATTATAATGTTATTGTCTTTACGCTTTAGATTTTTTTGTATTTTTATACATACATACCCTGTAGGAAATGTGGAAAGAGAAATTTAAACTGATTAGCTGTTGACTTTGCTTCTATATATCCCATACAATGCTTTGTGCTGTAGATATTTACCCCCCAATTCATAAACGATTATTAAAGTTATTGTGACTTTAATGTACGAATTTTGTATGGAAAAGCCGGTTTTAATATGCACTTTAACTTTATGAATCGTTTATGAATTACAAGGTTAGCATATAATTATCATTGAGAATCTATTAGTAACATTAAAAATGTTGAAAAAAAATTTTTAATTAAAATTGTTGTAGTACTCATAGGACCCACCAAGTGGTTACATTCGAAACAGAAATTTTCTAGTGCATTTCTATAATTTAAGTATACCCATCAAAGAAAACTAAAAAGTCTTTATTTAAGCTTTTAATTATTATTATAAACAAATTTAATCAAGCTTGAGGTCATTTTTATAAAAATTTACAATGAACACAATTTTTATTCATTCGATATCTCCGCACACCCTTGTTAGGCTGCTGCAGGGGGAAAATATTGTTATAATTGTTTTCAAAAGTTAATTTATTTGTTATGGATTAGCTAATCTATATGCTGCTTTTCATTGGCTGCTAAATTCCAAGCCATCAGAAGATCTTTATCACCACACTTGAAAAGTTTTCAAATTCATTTACTTACACACAAACTCCCAAGTAAGATATGAAAATTATTAAAGCACAAGCAGGAATGTTTAAAAACTCCTCAAGCTATCCTTTAAGATTTAGAAAAAAAATTGCTTTTATTTTATACTGTAAACTTTGAAAAATAACAAATCATTATTCTTACTAAAGTGTTTTATTATGTTATATTTTAATTTTTTATATATTATTTATTTTCTTTCAAATGGTGTTGAAAATGCCCACATTGTTAGTATCATGTCATTTGCCCAGGGAAATGATGAATCATTCAAACAACAACTTTGTCCTTTTGGTATAAATGAAGTGTACATAGTATACATACACACATACATACTATAGTAGTAAAAATCCTATTTGTGTATAGCGATATAATTTTATTATCCACCATAAAACCCACATCTTTTGATGCAATGCAATACAAAAATGAGAAAATACACACACACACATACTCACACACACACACACACACACACACAGAGAGAGAACAACATTCTTCAGAGTCAACAACCGGGCTAAGGGTCAATTGACCAACATTGGCCTAAATAGTGTTAAATAAATATAATTTCAAGAAACTCAAACTCATAAAATAATAAAATAGAAACAGAATACTTTAATTAAGAAAAACTTTACAAAAAGAACAGTACAACAAAAAATATATTTACCACCAAAGATTAACAAGAACTCTGGAACAATTGCCATCTCAGAAAAATTGGAGTAAATTTATGTAAAGAGGGACGACACACATGCACACATGCCTACAAGATTACAAGCAATTGTATGAAATATAAAATGTATAAAACAAAACAACAAACTACATACAATGAAAACAGAACAAGGATGATGATGATGATGATGATGATGATGATGATGATAATAACGACGACGACAGTCTGACTAAGGCAAACAGAATGACGACGACATTATATAGAAAACTAAAGAGACTTGAAGTGACAAGCGGGTGGACAATAGGAACAGCAAGCAGAGCTGAAAATAAAACGTAACGAGTTTTTACTATAGATTTTTGAAAAGATGACACATATACTGGCACACCACAGCAATGTGTTAAAGGAAACTAACAAACAAAAAAGTAATTTTATGTGTTTGTGTGTGTGTGTGTGTACGGGTGTTGTGTGTGTGTAACAGAAATAAGTACAAATGGAAGGATTTCATTTGTACAAATAGATGATTTGTTAGAAATTAAAAGAACAAACTTTTCTTGCTGAATGTAAAATATTCGCCATAGAATTATCCATACATGTATACACTAAGATTGAAAGTCCGCCAGATCTACACAAATGTGTTACAGGTTATTATGGGAACCTACCATTAGGCCCCTAGCCCACAGTCGTCTTAACACCATCCAGCCACTAGCGCTGGTCAAGCATCAGTCCTTAAACTAATACTTCTCTCAGCTTTTATTAGCAACCACAGCCACCAACTGTACTCCCGAAGGACACCTCACCAATAATTATACTTATTATAATCGGTCACGGTATCATGCCACCACCGAGGCTAGTGTGATGGATGCCAGCATATCTATTCTCAAGGAGAGATGGTATGTCAATAGCATATCCATCCCCGAAGGGATAGATATGAATCTCGCCATATCTCATCGCATGGTAAGACCAATATAGGAATAAAATATCTACCCCTTCCCCATTGAAGACATTCTAACGTGGGGCTTACCTGCCCGTGTGGCACCAGTTAAGGTTACTGGTCAAGCCTCGAAAGAGAACCCCTAAGGATTAACTTTCTATTGACTTTGTTCTTGAGGGAGACCTTAGGTGTCCTTTCACCTTTAACCAGACTAAAATATATTATTTACTTACTTTTCTATCTTATACATTCCCTAAAGGGAAAAGAACCTGTCACAGGACACGTCACCTGACTGGTTCCCAGGACTAGCAACCGGTTCGAGTTCCGGAACTTTATATGAGAGGGACCGGTAACTTTAACATGGCGTTGTCATTAGAGGGGGTCAATTGACATAATTAAGATACCCGGTGATAGGTCCTAGACCTAAGCTTAAGGTACATGTCCTGTGGTGGTTTCCTAAGTACTACTCTCAGTTATAGTTTTCCTGATTCCTGATCTATACATAAGAATGTATGTAAATATTTCGATGAGACACTGACTGATGGAATTTTGTTAGCACTTTTGTTCTAGTCTTGTGATATGTCCTCTTTTCACCAGTCACAGCTCAGGAACACTTTGTACCACTCCCATTTTCACCTATCATAGGACAGGTATGTTTGAGACAATTGGTACAACATTTCCCGTAGGGTAGATATGTATGTACAGCCCTTGCTCTGTTTTTTTAGAGATTGGGTAGTAACTTATAAGTACAATTACCCTTTTTCGCTGAAGGAACAGTACCTAAGTGTGGATATCACCAAGATTCCCACAGTCATGAAAAAAATATATATAATTATCTGTGGGATGGATCTTTTGCCTCGTTATTTTTAAAAATGCAGTTTTGACTACATCGTCATTGCAACCGCTGATTTCTTAATTCAGTTTGCCGATTCGCCAAAGTGATAAAATCATACATCACCCAATTACCTCTGTATAAGGTGATCAGACTTCAACTGAATTCCTGAACGTGGGGCAAATAGATCAATCGATGAGTGTTCCAACCAAAAGCGGAAAAATTCTATATTTTGGTGAGCTTTTTGGGGAAAATCTTTTGCATACCAAAGCCAGGAAAAGTTATAGTTACTACTCAGTTCCTGAGACAGCAAAAATAATATAATGTACAGCAACATATAAGACGTCCGCCCAGATCAAAGTCGATAGCAAGCTTTTAATTTCAAACCTGACTACTGACTAAAATAATACTAAAAATAAAAGAATTTAACAACGAATAGATGATTCTAGTTTTAATTAAGGTCTTCTTTGCGAATTGATTATACCTATTGGCTTGGAAAAGTTTCTTCAACTACTTCGTCCTGTGGCTAAAGCAATAGATGTTGTATTAAACAGTGTTTTACGGTCTGTAGAAAAACTGCCATTTCTGTGTATGATTGGCAAGCCACACAAAGCTGTTTTTGAGTGGCGACTTACGACCTGGGTTCGATCTACGGTCAGGGTAAGTCACCAACATCATATATGTCTCTAATGTGCACTAGTTTGACAATGTATTAATTGTTTTTGGACTGTTGAAGTGATGAAGGCATATCACTGATCAGTAAAAACTGCAATTTTCTCTAGGAGTAACTCATTTTAATTGCAAGAAATTTATGACTTCAGTTGAGCAGATAATATTGAAAACACCAACAAGAATTTTTGGGCCATTTTTAATTTGGAGAAATATTTCCTAAATTGATGGGCAATTTTTTATGTGTATATTTGGGGTCTCGTTTTATTTAAAATTAAAAATTGCTCCAATGAAAAGAAAAAGTAGCCCCAAAGAAGTTATTGTTTCTAATTAAAACATTTGGAGTAATTATTCATTTTAGCTGGAGGAAAACACATGTTTTTCCGGTCATAGTCCAGTAAAGCTCCAGTAAAGCTCCAGGCCCTGGTTAAGCGCTCTCAAATTTCTCATCGATTAGTAACTAATTTGTTTCGATTAGATTAAAAATAACTGGACTATGAAATTAATGAAATTTTTATTGGTTTTCAGAAGTTTTTGGCATAACAGTTGTTGTTTTTTTTTACAACAAATCTCAAATGTTATAATTTTAGATCAGGGATACACGCAACATATCAGTGAAAACTAAATTGGCTAAATAAATAATAGTTTGATACAAGCATATGCAGCACCATCTGTGATTAAATCGAAGATTGCGAAAACGGAACACTTACTGTGTAAGTGTTGCAATGCTAACCTGGTAGTCCGTAGGTTGTCGGTGCGATTCCGACCGAAGGTCCTGGGTGTTTTCTGTAGAAAAGCTTATCGCTTTGCGGGCTGTGTGTTAAAAAAAAATTTTCGGTGTGTGCAAATCAAAAAGTGTCATATCCCTGTAAAAATTCCACTTTACCATAAAGTTAATAAATTTGATCTCCCAATCAATAAATACACAAAAAAAAAATATAAAAAAAGAATCAATTACGAAAAGCGAAGATTCAATTAAACCATTAATGTGTTCTCAATCTCAATCACGAAAATCTTAGTACATATTTACTCAACATAATTAATTAAAAACATTTTGAATTTTTTAAAATAAAAAACTAAACGAATGCTAATTAAAAATTTAATTAAATTGCAAAACCGAAAACTAATTTTTCATGTGGTATTTTTTTAAATTTGTTAGTGTCTTACACTGCGTTTATTTTCATGAAAGTTTCCTATATGAATTATCAATGAAAGAGACATAAAAACAACAGAATTTCATGAACATTTCTTGAAAGATTTCATGAAACTGAAATTTTAGTTTTAAAATGTCGTCAAAGGGAAAGCTTAATATATTTCTTCCATTGCTGTTTTTTGTTATTTTTATTTTTTAGAGTTGCCAGTATAATTAGCCAAGCCGAGTTTAAAATTTATTTTTATGATGTTTTTAATATTTCTAAATTTTAATTAGAAAAATTGTGTTTGTAATATATGCTTCAAATGAATGTATTAAAATTATTTGTTTAAACGTTTAAAACAAGTAGCTTTTGTAACTGCTTTTTAAAACAATCTTGAAATTTTGCATGATTATATTTACCTGGTAACACATCTTTGGTTATTATCATTTGTTTGAGAAAGTATATTGAAAGTGTCAAAAAATTACTTTCATGAAATTTTCGTTGAAAGCAGAGCTGACAGTTGACTGAAAGTGACAAATATATGAATGTATGTATCTGTGAGGAATTGTGAGTGTGTTGCGACTTTCATGAAATTACTGTTAATTTCAGGTCTATTGAAAACATTATTTTCAAATAAAAATAAAATCAATTAAAATAATTATTGTAATTATTAATTCATTTAAAATGTTAATTGAAAATTATTTTTAAAAATTTTGTTTTTGTTTCAAATGTAATTTGTACGAAAGAAAAATTCGTTTGACATCGTGGGCCAGGCAGTTTGTTTTTTTCTAAAAAAATTTTTTAAATTCTTTTTTTTAATTTTCTTTTCCACTTTTCCTTTGCAAAAAAAAAACAAATTTTTTTGTGTTAAAGTCTGTGTGAGAATGTTTTATTTTCAATATGAGCTAGAAAAATAAAACTATTACGAAGCATTTTCAGACAAACAGACTACAAACTTTTCAAAGATTTTACAAACTCTCAAACAGCCAGAAATATCGACAAGGAAACAGAGAATAAAAATATTTGCAAGAAATAATTAGTTGGAGTGAACAAAAGAAAATGTTTTACAATACAAATAAGTATGTTATTGATTAAGACATGAAAATAAATATATATAAATATATCAATAAATGTTGAATCTAACAAAAAAAAGTGATCTGGAAGCATATCCATGATGCAGGTCAATGAAATATTGTTAAATAAATGCTCAGTAAAGCCGAGATACCACTACCGGCAGGCACAGTGTATAAATTTTAACAGCAAAATTGTAAAGCAAAATTTTACTCTCCGAGTTAACTACGACTAACTTTGATGGAAGATAAGACCAAGTGTGTACTGAAGTGGTGAACGCGTTGACTACTAAGCAAAGTCATCAATATCATTGATTTCTCTAATGTACAATAGTGTGGCCTTGTATTAATGTTATCAGACTATATAAGGAATGAAAACATAGTACTGGACACTAAAAACTGTTCCGACAGCGATTCCCCTCGCAGCCTCCGTCGGCCGGTAGCAGAACCGTCAGCGAAGTAAAATTATTTATAAAATACCTGCTATAAAGTTAACAAACCATGCAACGGCACAGTTGTAAAAGAATTAAGCCTTCTACATTCTGCATTTTCAAGATCTATCTTCTCTACCCTATTCCTTTTCCTAAGTTCTGGCATCCCCTGAGTGCTGATCCTAAAAAAAAATATTTAAGCTTTTAATCGCATGACATGTTTTATTTTGACAACATTGCAAAAATGGTAATAAAATTAATCACAAAATAACGACTTAAAACACATTGAAGTAGATAAAATATTTTGTGAAAAACTATGCATTAATCCAAAAATAAAAAGCAAATGTAAATCGAAGAATTCCACAGATCTCTGAATAAGAACTACAAGAGAGTAAACAAAAAGTGAAAATGACACAAATGAAAAAACATTTTGTTAAAACATAATAAAAAAGCGAATACATCACAATGAAGACTTAAATAAAATTTATTTACAACACACTCTGCAACCATATAAGAACAAATACATATGTACGAGTGTATACATTCATACATACTCGTAACTATACTCAAATATATAAAACAAATATGTTAACAATATTTAATAAAACTTAATAGTTTGAATATGAGTGGCTGCTTTCGAAAACAAAGTTGTTGTTCTATTCAGTCGTGCATGTTGAACGCTAAATTGATGCTGGTTCTCAATAAGTTAACCAAGTCCAATTCTTTCTAAATATCACCAATAAATTAATAAGCAGATCGATATAATTTACATCCATAATCTTGATAAAGTTGTCACCAAAATAATATTCCAATGATTGCTTCTGTTCACAAAGAGAAGTAACCATTTGTGTAATTATTTAGTTTTATTTAATTATTTCCAACTAATTTCTTCTTTAGTTCTTTAGTTATTAATTCAAACAATCCTTCTTGATGATTAACATTGCAATGAAACATCAATATACACAGCTGAACAGAACAACGTTCTTCTTACAAGCTGATGCTATCATCCCCAGTACTCATGTGTTCAATGCTTACCACCACTTGTTAGAAAAATCTAGTGAACGTAATGGCAAAGCTTACACGAGTATATCTGAAGTTTTTCGCTAAAGTGGGTAGCGTGTTGACTACAAAGCAAACTATTATTTAGGACCTAGGATTGATCCCTCCCTGATCAGGATAAAACAATCAACATCATACAATTCTCTGATGTACATTAGTGCAACAGTGCATTAATTGTTGTTGGACTGCTTAAGTGATGAAGGCATAGCTGTAATTACTAAAAACTTTTTCGTCAGCACTTGATACTATTTTCAGCTAATGTGAACTCCTTTGTCGGTTAGCAAAGTCTTCGGCGAAGTAAATTAATTAATAAAATGCCTTCTATAAAGTTAACAAAATGTGCATTGGCAGACGTTTCAAGGAATTAACTCTTTTTTTAAATTTTTACCATCAATCAGCTCTCCCTTGTCCCCATTCTTAGCTCATGCACAGTGCATTGTACAATCAGGGGTTTCCCAAAGTGCTTGTCCCAACAAACACCTTTTTTGCGAAACTTGAATACGAGAATTATATCACCACATTGTTAACATTGGTTTATTTTGCTTCATGCTCATTTTCTGACATTTTCTTTTGATGAAATCAAACTTATTAATTTAATTAATTTAATTAATTAAATTAATTAATTTAATTACATATTTCCGACTAATTTAGCCTTTAAGTAAAATTAATTATACAGCCAAAAGTTTATCAACTCATATTTTATACCCACCAAAGTAATCAAAATTCCAGTTTACAGTTGTTAGAACAAACATTGTAGAATTTAGTTTTCTTAATTCGCGACAATAATTCCTGTGGACCTTCTCTGAAATTCCAAAAAAAAAATTTACCCGTTAAAATCCCAATTAAGAGCATCGCACCTTGGAGGACCTTAGAAATCTTGGTGACATCAACGAAAAGCCTATAGTTGCGACGTCGACACATCCCTACACGATTTTTAATCAGAAATTGCAAAAATTCTGTTTTACTGCACCAAAGCAGAGTTTGTGGAGTCGAACAGTGCAAGTGAGTGATGGCAGCAGAAACATTTCTTGGATTGGATCATATGCATGTTAACGACGTGCCTGAGGCATCACGGAGGTCCGAAACTATACCCAGAAGACTATTTACACCATAATAAAGTACAGATGTGCTACGGATTAATGTGGGAACCTGTCTTTCGGATTAAGCCCTTAATGCTCTTAACACCGTTGACTCGAGTCAGCCCGAGGACACACAAGAGTAACGTTAAAGAAAAGTAAATTTAAATAGTTTTCTTTAAGGGAACTGTTAATAAGAATTCATTCAAATATTTTACAATACTTCTTTTGTGGAAAAAAAAACAACTCCACATCGTCTATTTTGGAATTTATTCTAAAAAATTGTTTCAATATGTAAAAATGGAATAAAAAGGAATTATAACAATTCTCGTACTTTATTTCTGTTGAAAACTTAGTTAAATAGTTAATATTCATCCCAATTAGTATCCATTTTGCATTAATTGTAAAAATGGACAAACGAACGCTGATGAGAGGTGTAGCGGCCTTGAAGTCGGTATACTGATACATTCTGCTAATCTGATTGCACATGCTAATGTTTTTCAACATAAAAAACTCTTAGTAATTTTAATTTTCATTAATTCAATAAAACAACTTGAAAATATCGATTGCCGAAACAATTTTTAATCGAAAATTACAATAGTTCGCTTTTCTGTTTCGCACTACCAAAACAGAGTTTGTGGACTCCAACAGAGTAAATGATGGCAGCAGAAACTTTTCTTGGGTTGGGTCATATGCATGTTAATGACATGCGTGAGGCATCACAGGGGTGCTTGTGAACCCCCGAGTCACCCCGAGGGCACCCAAGTGTGAAATTAGAGAAAAGTATAAGAATTCACTAATTTATTAAAAAATACTTTTGTGGGGAAAAAAACAACTGCACATCTTCTATTTTGAAGTTGCTTGTAAAATTATAAAATTAATTAATTTCTTTGGCACAACTTACGTTGCTGCAACATCATATACGAGTACATGCAACAACAAATTTAGATCAAGAATATGTACATCTGTATGTAACTGATAAAAAAGATAATAAAAGTGTGCTGAAGACGATGAAGTCATATAATTTCAGATTTAGTTTTATGGATCAATACAGTGATTAGAAGAGTTGGTAAGTAGCACAAGCACATATTGGGCGCCAGTTGTACTGACACTATTTGACCGCTAAATGTCCTTCATCAAACAAATAAAAATTTCAAATTTTATTCTTGAAGATTTTTCAATGACTTTTTGCTTTTATTTGGAATAACAAAAACACAAATTTATTATTAGAGATGTAAAAATAAATGATTTTTTAGTTTTCCTGTTCAATTTGTGCAAGAAATGAAATTAAGTAGATTTAATGTTTCACACGGAATGATAAATATCATGATTGTGGATTAAAGTTTTAAGCAACCTTGATCGCTGACAGCAAAAATCATTATTGGAAGTGTATTTGGTGAAAAAGATTTTTAAATTTATCTTGCATTAGTGCTTAGAGGAGAATACATCTATTAGCTAGAACCAAAATAAAAATTGGTTTAAAGTTCAGTAATTTGAGTAATTGACAAAACAAATAGGTTAAGTGCCATAGTTGTGTCAATTGGGTCCCTCCACTGATAAAGCCATATAAAAGTGTTAGGCACCCTCATATAAAAATTCACTACTCGAAAAACTTTATAGTCCTTGGGAACCCATAGCGTTTTTAAGGATTTTCTTTATTCCAAGTTAAGAACTTTGCAAGGTCACTTCTTTTTTTTTATTAATTTAATTTTAATATATTTTTCTTTCCAATAGAAAATTTTCTCACAACTCCCGAAAAAAGCGCTAAAGATTCTGTAGAAAAAATTAAAAGTGCGTAAACAAACCCTAAAATTAGTTAGAAACCACTAACACAGCACTGCAGTTACACTGTGGGGCACATTTAATATATTTCAAACATATACGAGGTTTGTTCAAAAGAAAAGGCATGCAATTAACGTGGTTTGCTCAAAAGGGTCATAACGGGTGACGAAAACTGGGTATATGGTTATGACGTCGAAACCAAGGCCAAATCATTCCAATGGTAGCGGCCAGATGAGCTAAGACCGTAAAAAGCACGAGAAGTTCGATCAAATGTGAAGGTTTTGCTCACTGTTTTCTTCGATTACAATGGTGTGGTGCATCACGAGTTCTTGCCAACAGGTCGTACCGTTAGTAAGGAAAACTACTAGAAAGTTATGCAACGTTTGCGTGTTACGGCTCAAACGAGGAATTTTAGAGAAAAAAATTATGGATTCTGCATCACGATAATGCTCCAATTCACACATCAATGCTTGTTCGTGATTTTTTGGCCAGATTTGGCACCCTGCGACTTTTTCCTATTCCCAAAACTGAAGAGACCAATGAAGGGAAAGCGGTTTGCCACAATTGATGAGATAAACTCAGAATCGAAGGATGAGCTGATGGCCATACCGAAAAGCACATTTTAGAAGTGCTTTGAGAATCGCTGGTATAAGTGCATTATTTTTGAGGAAGACAAAATGGATATTGATGAATGAATATATATATAGAAATAAATTCAAACTTCACTTTTCTTTTGAACAAATATTTTTCGTATATATTTTTTTTAAATTAAGCTACCAATAAGTATTCAATTCTTAAATCTTAATATGAGTTTCTGCGGTGGAACTGTTGTAGTTTTACGTCTTTTGTTTAGGGCTGAGTGAAAGAATATTATTCTTCCTTCTCATCCAAATGTGACCACTTTAATTTAGAATATTGCAGGCAAGTGGATTTGGCTGCAACTCGAGCTTTTTATATATTTAGTCACACGTTTTGAAAACACAGTTTACAGCAAAGGAACATTTCGATCTTTCTTAATTCGCTGATTTCTGTCATACCAGTGGCTACTGTAATTGGTTGGAGAACTTTTTTGTATATTTAATGCCGAGGCATTGCTCCCAAAAGCAGCGTTACCGTTAAAATTGGGTACAAAAACGGGATTTTTAAAATTAAAAAGGAAACAGGGGGATAAAATATTTAAAGAAAAACATAAAATTAATTTATTTGTTATGAGTTGGCTAATATATGTGCTGCATTTCACTGGTTGCTAAATACCAACTCATCAGTAAATCTTTACTGCGCAAAATTATGTAATACCGATTATTTTTCTAGCGTTCTTCTTGCAACCGATTCAAAAGATGGCGATCTGGTGTTACTAAGCTTTAACAACCAATATTCTGAGATATTTAATTTGTTTTCTAATACAGGGTGTCCGCCGGGAAGGTATACTACTTTGTTTTGCTGCCATTTTGGTAAATATTAGTCTTGACAGGCAAATTTATTGTGGAAAAATATTCGATAAACCAACGTGTTTTAATCGTTAAAACATTTTTAAACAATTTTTTTTAAAAAAATTAATACACAAATAAAAATATACTATAAAAACACAGTTGGTGCTGGTATGATATGATATTGTTGCAATTAAATAACAGCACCAACTGTGTTTTTACAGTATAATTTTATTTATTAATTTTTTTAAAAAAATTTTCGGCTTTAAAAAATTTCAAAAACAATTTTATATTGCAATCCTTTTTAATTGGACATGTGTATTATTACGAAACCCCTGAAGAAGTCAACAAACAATTGATGAAACGTTGGGTAAAAAATGTAATAAAGCTGTTTTATTAACAACACAACACAAAGTAGTATACCTTTCCGGCGGACAGCCTGTATTTTTAAATCAAGCTGTATTTTTATGCTTTAAAAAAATTTACAAAATGGGGCAAAACAAAGCAGCAAAATGCCACTTCAGGGACACAACGGTAACGATGGCCACAACTGGATACGATAGGCCCATTCTCGGTTTAAAATAGAACTGTATAACAAAATGACAAAACGCGTTTTTTTTTAATATTTTGCTTCTCGCCCAATCACAAAAAGTTTATTTACCCTCTTTTGATAAATTTTAAGTTTATTAGAAAATTCTTAAACTCTAAAAGTTTTGATAAATTAGAATAAATATTAAAAATTTTAAAACTGGAATCAATTGCTAAAATAGTATGATTTGACAAAAACTTAAAAAAAAAAATTCGTGACGAAGTTGAAAAGTCGCAAGAATCTGCCTGTTTAAATCACATGATCTCAGATTCCACAAGAATACATCGTTTTCTAGGTCCAGGTGAAATTTTAAACGGATCGGCTGGTTTATTTCCGAATTATGTGGATTCTGCCTACAGTGTGCTATACAAAAATATTTATTCTATTATATAGAAATTCATAAATATCGATCGCCTGGACCAATCAGAGAAAAACTTTATGGCACTAGAAATCGTCTGAATATCAACCCATTTATCGATAGTATGTATTATTTATTTTCATATATCAGAATCAGTGTAGATTACTGAAATCTTAAGTTTGAATGTTGATTGTACTTGGCGTAGTTGCTGTCTCCATATATACATACATATATATAAAATATATCCCAAGGCTTTAGGTTACAAATGACACTTTCTCAACAAAATAAGCATTTAAATAACGATTAGAACAGCCGACATAATTAAAGTTTAATCTGTACAGAATATATGGGCCAGTAATTTGCTGATATTAAGATTAAGTCCTAGTTCCGTTTAACTAAGTCAGCGTTTTAACGTTTACTTATTTATTTTTGTTATAAAACTTTAAACTAGTTTTCAGTAAAACAAATCTTTTTCTGAATATATGACTCTATTCCACCAAAGCGTGGTTATATACTCGTACATGACTTGTTTCTGTGGACAAAATTGGTTTTCTGCTATTGTTCCAAAAAAAAATAGTATGTATTAAGCAGCTAAAACTTGTAGCACAAAAAATAAAAAGCCATAAATTCCATATTCGTTTTTCCAAAAATGAAAATGGTTTAAAAACAATTGATGACCATAAATAACGAACTTCAACTAATTTGTCTTTTACTACAACTAACCGGCATTTTAAAACAATACACACGATACGAGTATAAAATATACATACATATACAACACACACACACAGTGACTGAGTGAATTAGTGAGTAAGTGAGTGGGGTTGGAATGCATTTACAAGTTAGTAGCAGTCATTTACTACAACTGCAAGTTTGCCCAACCAAAAAATTAAAAAATAAGCCATACTCCCCAGGCTGGCAAAAACAAAAACACCGTTCATGAAATTAATTATTTTTGTTGTTTTTGTTGTTATCTTGAATTGAATTCGAATTTTCAAACGAATGTAAAATGAACCATACATGCGTATTACAAACAGTTCAAGAGCATAACTGAAAAAGAGAAGAAACTCAAGGATTTAACAGAAATCTAACAGAGAATGTCAAACTGAGAGTTTGTGCAGACCAGGAACAAAGATAAAAAGCGAATGAGTACGATTATGAGTGCGGTTTTGTTGTATCCGTAGGTTTTCTTTTATTATTTTCAATTTTTCTTCTTATTTTGTTTGTTGCAACTTTGTAGCAAATCAAATAATTTTGTAAAATTTTATAGTTGAGTAGTTACTGTTTCCAGTATTCTTTGTTTTATTTTTCCTGTCAAGATACGCAACTACAGGATGATGAATGATTTTTTATTTTTTTCGATTGTAACAGTTTTAAACTTCTGTATGCAAATGTGTGTATGTGTGTTTTTGTGAATGTTTTGTTGTTCTGTCTATTTTGGCACTCGTTAGTTTTTCAGGCACGTTTGTGTTGTAAGAAACGAGAAAAGAAATTCAGAGTTGTCAAGGTTTTTAATGGTACTTAAACAGCCTTGATTTAATGACACATTTTTTTTTTTTTTTTTTGGATTCTTATACTCAATATGTTGTAATTATTTTTATATATATTTTTTTTAGTTAAATATACATACATATGTATAGGAAAAAAATTATGTGAAAATCCTTGATTCGTTGAAATTCTTTAGAAAGCTCTTGAAAAGTAATTATTTGTTAATTTATGCTTAAACACACTCTATTGAATATCTCTATTAATTTTTTTGTTTGCTTTTCTAGCAAAAGTGAAAGACATTTCTGGTATAGCGATTAAAGAAATTAATTTAGATTTTAGGTGTACTTTTGTTAGAATGCATATGAAAATTTCTGTTAGTTTATAAGTAGTTCAAACGAAATGTCAATTAAATACTAAAATTTATTTAACAAATTCGATTTTAAAACTCAAGAATTTCATTCAGCAAACTTATGATACATACAGTTTGTTACCTAAGTGTTGGCGGAAAACTTTATGTTGAAACAACAGTAAAGCAATCTATTAATTGCCAGTTTAATTGCTATATACGATTTTGCTATTTCAT
Organism: Lypha dubia; assembly: GCA_947311025.1. Taxonomy (NCBI): domain Eukaryota; kingdom Metazoa; phylum Arthropoda; class Insecta; order Diptera; family Tachinidae; genus Lypha; species Lypha dubia. The sequence goes on from OX371263.1 coordinate 6,903,907, forward strand.
TGAACAGTATTATATTAGAAAACCCAGTAAATAGTCAAAATGACCTGCCTACATTTTCCACATTAAGAGGTGGACAAAAGAGTTAGATTTTAAATAAACTTTTATCTTAATCGTCACATCTTGAGTCATTTATATATAAGTATGTATACTTATACCATGAATCACTTAAAAAAATTAATTTAAAATTGTCCAATTTTGACGATCAAATATTAGGGTCTACAAAATAGTGTGCGGTTAAAGGTTATATCCTGCAATTAATTTTATAAAATAACAAATTTTTTTCCTACATATGAAAATTAATATTATCAGGCTCAGGTTCACTTTTATTGAATTTATGAAAATTCAAATTACTAAGAGTTTTTATTTTTGAAGAACATTTGTATATCCAACATGTTTAGCAGAACGTATCAGTATACCGATTTTAAGGCCGCAACACCTCTCATCAGCATTCGTTCGTTCATTTTTACAATTTATGTAAAGTGCATACTAATTTGAAAAGAATATCAACTATTTAACCAAGTTTTCAACAGAAATAAAATACGAGAATTGTTAAATTCCTTTTTTCTTTTATTATATTTTTACATGATGAAACCGTTTTTAATTATTATGAAATTCCCCATTTCATTTTCTCGTACGTTAATATAAGTTCAAATAATATTTACGTTTATTCGTAATAATAATATCAAAATGTATTTTTTTCTACGAAAAAATAAAAAGAAGAAATAGAGTTGTATGCAACAACGATAAAAATATATATTAATGAACGTTCCAAAACGAAGAAGTTGTTAAAAATTTTATGTTAAACGAAAAATAATTTATATTGACGGATCCATTTCTATTTCCGCGACTTAAGTTAGAACAACATATTTTCGCAGTCCAAGCTGTGGGACTACCGTCTTGAGCTTTAAATTAAACAAATTTTCCATTTTATACGCCAAAGCTAACAGAGCTGTAAAATAGTGCATTCATTTGCAAGATGCATAATTTTTAAATTGGCCTCCAGATTTTGCAGATCTTAATATAATTTAAAATGAGTCGTGTGGCTTGTTAGAAAAGGGTACACTGGCTCAAAGCAAATTTAATAAAAAAAGAAGTATATAATGAACGCAATAAAAAATAACTAGAGCAATCACACGATTAAATAGGATCGGTTTTAGTTTTGAATATATTAGAGAGATACAATGACAGACAGAAGGACAGGCACACACAGCAACCAACAATTAAGCCATAAACGAAACATCACAAAGTATCAAAATATTTTGATGTTGATAAAATAGTGAATGCAACCGCAAATGAAATCATAACCACGACTATACACTATGCAAACAACAAGGAAATATCATTAGCTTAATCCTTGCGAAAAACGCCACTACGACATACATGTGTATAAAAAGTACTTCACTAAAGGTCAAAAGTAGAACTAAATTAGTCTATTTGTATGAGACAAATAGCGTCCTAGGACTGGTACCCCAAAATCTACTCCAAATCGTCCTCAAAACTTCAATTTACGTTGGCAAATAAATACTAGAAAAATTATTTTCTAATTTTTTCCAACTACCTGTTCAGTTTGAAAAAATTTGTTTTCAATTAGTGTTTTAATTAAATCAACAATTGTATTAATTGATTTTATTTTATATTAAAACAATTTTAGCAATAGAATTGAAATCAAAAAGCCACATTTCAATTGCTTAAAAATAAATTAATATTAGTTTCGCAAATTGAATAGTTTATCTGAGAAGAGTATGCGACGTTGTTTCATGGAAATTAATAGATTTTTAAAAATATTTCAATTAAATATTTAATTATTACACGATCAAAAATATGATGTTACTGATGTCCCCTGGATTTTCCAAAATTAGTTTTGCATTAGGTCTAAACGACTTGGGCCATCGGAATCAATTTTATTTTTACGTTGATGTGCATGTAGATGCATGTATATGTGAATGTGTATGTAAGAATGTAACTCTACAAAACCTTAGAATTGCTTAACCGATAGCAACCAAATTCGTCACGTTCTAAAGAAATTAAAAATGAGATAATAAACTGATACGATTCAATAGCTTTTGTCAATTTTTGCAACTAAATTTTGAAAAAAGATCTAAGTTGAAAAAATATCTAATGATCGAGAATTATTATAAAATTATTTTACCATCATTGATTTAGAGAATTTTATTGTTTGTTTTATACACACACACACATACACACATTACGAATTACCTAAATAAGAAATTAAATTTTATAAATTTTAGATGAATATAATATATTCACTTACTATATTATAGTAAGTGGCCACCATAGATCGTAATGGATCTGATTCCACTTTTACTTAATTTGTTCTTGCAGTACAATAGAGTAAACAAAAATACATATCGCCTTCTTCATAAACGATTATTAAAGTTATGGTGGATTTAATATACGAATTTTGTTCGGGAAAGCCCGGTTTCATTGTGTACTTTAACTTTATCCGTCGTTTATGAATAACGGGCATAGCCTCCAGAAGTAGCTATTGTTTTCCAATGATTATGAATTTGATATATTTTATTTGATCGTGTTCAATATATATTTTTGTATTACAGATTCTTCAAGCCATAGATAACTTTTTTATATAAAGTCCAATAATGTTAAACAATAACATTGTCAGCGATCTTTGAAATATGAAAATTTTGATCAAACTGCTAATACCAATTGGCTGCAGCGAGTTTAAGTGAGTTTTTAAATATCACGGGCTACGCACATTCGATTAGCGAATTTTTTTTTTTCATTTTGGTCTCGAATTATCGTTCCACAATTCTCTGGTATCGAAAACAATGGAGAAAAATTTGCATAAAATTTTGTGTAAAAAATTGAATTAAGTACTGAAAAGCAGTTGGAATTTTGACAGTGGCATGCATACAGTCATTGTAATCTGTATCAGATAAATGTTTGCAAGTGCACATACAAAATATTTATTTTATTTTTTTTTTTTTCAATTAACACTTTAATTAAAAATATAATAAAATTTGATTAAATATTTAATTTATTTAAATAAATTTTTAATTGTAATAAATTATTTTAGTTAATAAATGTATAAAAATTTAATTGATACTATTAATTTGTTTACTGGTGCAAATTTAATTAAATTTTTAATTGATATCACAAATTTTTTAATTGAAATCAATTTTTTTTTTTTCTGTGTGGTAAAAGCTTTTTACACTACGTCGAATAGATGATAATAATGAGAAAGTGAAGAAATTTGTTATGGAGAGTTGTCAACTTACTATTAAAGAAGTTGCTGCTAATGTCGGGATTTCGAGTGGCTCTTGTCATAAAATTTTTTCGGCATGAAATCGTTCCCAAATTGTTAAACTTTGACCAAAAACCCCGTCGCATGTTCGTAATTTTATTGCCAAATTTAACACGGCAATCATGCCTCAACCACCGTGTTCATCAGATTTGGCGACTTTTGAGTATACCAATGAAAGGACGGCTGAGAGAATCGCTGAGATCTCAAGGACATACCAAAAAACGCACATCATCAGAACTGGAAATAACTTTGGCACAAGTGTATTAATATCTGAGAAAGACTACTTTGAAGGGGAAAGAATAGAAATTAATTAAAATATAAGTAATTTTTGGGAATTGATTTAGTGGAAAAAGTGCTCGAAAATAGGGTTTATCGAATCCGTTCCTGCAGAAGAAGTCATGGAGGACATTTGAAAGACGTTTTATTTAGAACTTAAATGTATCAATTGTACTTCACTTATTTAAAAAACTTTTCCTTAACAATAAGTTTGTTTGTTTGTAAAAAATCATATACCTCTTATTGCAACACCTTTTATTTTATTTTTCCTTGAGGTTCGCATTCTATATGTTTTATCTTTGCTTTTAGTTTATTAAATTGATATTAAAAATTATTTTTAAATAAATTTTAAACTAATGCGAAAGTTCTATAATTGTGTGCATTAATTGAGAGACTGGGGGAAAAACTATATTCCAAATAATACAAAAAAAGTACTTAGCAAAATTTCTTTCAAAGTGATAAGTTACACGTTTAGTGACTATTTGTCTGCTTGAATTTTTGCACTCAATTACACAGAATTAAAGAAGACGAAGAAGTTAGTAAAAATAAGAATCAATTGACATATTTAATAGAAAATCAATTAAGTTTCTTGAAAAAATGTCACAAACTCAGAAGACCAAATCAATCAACACAAATGCCAAGCAATTTAATTTACAGGCAATTGGCATGTGGATATTCTATGTTGTCTTGATTTCGATGCTGTTAATAAGATTCTTTTAAAAGCAAATAAAATCAATCAAAATCATTGTTGATTCAATTAAAAAATTAATGAAAAATAAAGTTTAGCTTTTCGAGGAAACTGTTGATTGGAAAAAATAATACAATAAATTTTCCTGTTAAAAAAATTTTTTGAATACTCGGTGAGCAAAATAACATAAATTATTTAATTGTTTAATTTATAACATAAATGTTACGGCATGATGGATAACCAATTAACAGAACTGTAAAATTTTACATGACAGGATGTGCGGTAAAATTATATTTTACATTCTGTTTTTCTTTAATTTATTTTTTTTTTTGTTTGCCATAAAGGAAGGGTAGAAATTTGTAAATTTTTCTAACTAAAATATTCTAATAATTTTAGTTATATTTGTTAAAATGAAGTAAAAACAAAAACACCAACCAAATTAAGGATATAAGAGAACAAAACCCGAGAAATGTGTAAATTATTTGTTTAGCTGGAGGTGAAATGCATTGCAATTGTATGTGTATTCATTATAATATTGACTAGAATGTATCGTTGTTTAGTATAAAGAAAAAAATTGCATTTTTTTTAAATAGATGAAACAAAAATCCTTGAATTTTTCTTGTTTAAAATGCCTTAATAAATAATTTACCATAATTTGTTGAAAGTTGAATATTTTAAATCCCTTTAGAAAATACAATTGAAGGAAATTTAGCTTTTAATATCTGCTTACAAGCCAAAGCTTTAATATGTTTTCACCACTTATTTCTTATTTCACTTGATGTTAACAAATTTTTATTTATTCTCTAGAGAATTTCAACGAAATTTTTAAAAAAAATATTGAAGCAACAATTTTTTTTAATCTCTTTTCTCTTAAATTTATTACGCGACGCGTTAATTTAATTTAGTTTGATTTAAACTTAAAAAATTTGTTTCCATTTTATTGGATTTAGTGTATCCAAATAAGAATGTCCGTCAAAACGTTTAGTCCAAACAGTGATCAAAATTCAAATAAGTTATTTTAACTACAACGAATTACATGAATTTCCTGTAAGTTTTAAAACTCGTCGTTACGTCGTCTACACACTCTGCTTCTTAGTATTGTATTGTATGTTAATGCTCTCATTTGATGTTAAATAAGATACAGAAAACAGACTTTATATAAATGGCCACAGTAACACTACAACTTAGTTATCGATTATATTTTCCTTGGCCTTCGTTATTAGGTTAGAAAGAGACAACCATATATGATTTTTACACATTTCTAACGGTGGATAGAAAAAGCCCAAACGTAAGTAAAATTTTATATTGAACCAGAAAAAAAAGTATTTTTTCTTAGTTTGACAGCTTAAAAAATGTTTGGATCTTTTAATTAGTAGAATATTTTCCAATTTAACAGTCTAGACAATAAAACTTTGCCATCGAATAGCTTTTAAACAAGCCTTTTCCACACCTTTGAAATTCTTTTATTTGTTACATCTTAACCGCTTTTATCATGGAATTAATTTAAAGTAAATTTTTTTTGTCCTTTTGAATTTCTTGTCACAGTCGAAAACAACCACCTTGTTTTCCTGCTGCTCTCCATTAACTAACATTTTATTTGAAATTTTAAGCTCCTGGAGCCTTTTCATACATGAATTTCATTTTTCCACCCCCATGATAGTAAATAAAATTTTTTTTATTCATTGTTCTTGCTTTTTACGCATATTTTTATTTTTTTTTTTATTCTGTTTTTCCTCTTCTCTTTAGTTTTCTTATTTTACATCCTTTTGTCCTTTCAATACAATTTCGCGCTAACATTTTTTATTCTGTTTCCAATGGCTCGCATAATAATTATTATATTTAGCGGCGCTCCAAACAACCCCTCGTAATTTTTGTGTGTTGGCAACAAAAAATAAAATTGAGCGGTATCTTTTGATTTCCAAAAAATTTTCAATCAACAAAAAAGTGACTTATGCCACTTTCTAAATAAACGGCTCAAATATTTTATTAGGGTCTATCATTTAACTCTTTTATTCGTTCACTTGCAAATATCTTGTGTAGATGAGGTAACCCTTGTCATATCTATCAGGGTCAAGGATATTAGATGGGATGGTTGGTTTCATGTCGTCTTGACGATTATTTCAATATAAATTTTACAAAATGATGATTGACGATTTGGTGTGTAGTACTTTTTACATAATTTACGGTTGGTGTCACTCCTATTCAACATAATAGATTTCCCATTACTTTTTATAAGCATGCTTTAAAAAGCTTATGTATGCTAACATGACACTGCTTTTTACAATAATACTTCTTATCCACTTAGTTTAGATAATTATTTGACAAACGCGATTGCAAATGTCTTATAATTGCAATACTTTTTCAACTGTTCTTGATGTTTGCCTGAATTTTGTATTATTTTACAAATTCGATTGCAAATGACTTATACTCAAAATAGTTTCGTAATAGCTCTCAGCGCATGCTAAAATTTTCAATTATTTGTAAACAATTTTAGTCTATATTATTTCTCTAGATCGTCAAAAATAAGTCCTGAGCTCTGCACAAAACGAAATAAAATTTTATCTAGGCGCACGGTAGTGCGCCAGCACATGTTCGCCCACACAGTGTATATATTTACACGAAACCATTCGAGCTGTTTTTACCCCCCTCATAACGTTGCTCCTTCTGATCATAATATAATGAAACTCGAAACATAAGGTCTCCCCACAGAGGTGACCTCACAGGTTAAATTTGAAAGTTCTACCATAATTAATTATATAAAACTAAGAGTAAAGATTAAACATCCTGTTTTTTTGTAGATCTTGTTCCATTTATTATTAAGTTCAGAATGTGCCAAATGCGAAACTTCTTTAGAGACACTAAAAATCACGAATTTATTAAAAATTAGTAGTTTTCCATTAAATTATTATTTCGAAATAAACAATTGGTAAAATCCCTAGATCTCGTTTCGGGATTTCAAAGTGCTCTGTCTCAATCCAGAGTTTTTCAAAAACCGGTACCGACTGGCGAAATTCTCTGAATGGATTTGAATGAAATTGGTTGACGATACGTTTTAAGAGGTAACAAATTGCAAATTTATAGTTTTGGTAAATTTTATTTTTTTAATAATATTTTATAAATAATCATACTTTCTGGTAGCTTTTTTACTTATGGTACTCTTAGATTTGGTACGTTTTTACTTTTAGTGCTTTTTTAGTTTTAGTACTTAAACTCTTGAGAAATTCTCTTAATAACATGTTACACAGATGAAAATATAGAGTACTTTTTGAGGGATAAAAAACATATCTCAAAATCGGTTAATTTCACTGTATTCTGAATACAATCAACCTAACCTAACCTAACCTACTTAGGTATCCATGATGCATCAAATCTATGTAGTGGTTATTCAAGCCTTTAAAATTTTTTCGATTTTGTTGACTTGTGTTATTTAAAACGCACTTCAAATTACTGTGAGAAATTGTTAAAAGCACTATTAATACCCGCTTTACAAAAACGGTTATTTAATAATATTTTGGGTATTGCTTGAGTAAAGTAGAACCAAGAAATACCCGAAAAGCCCCAAAATGGACACTCTGGTACCGATACGAATGAAAAACTTTTTGATTTATACATTTATTTATTAAGTTAAACAGCATCTAAAAAGATAAGATTCTATTACATTTTCTATAAATTATGTAGGAAACTGTTTAATGTAATAATCAGGTGTATTACATCAAAAGTGTTTTCATTCGTATTTAGTGGTTACGCTTTTTTGGGCAAATGTTTGCCAGATGTGACCGTACCTTTAAACAGATACATTGTTGTTAAGTTTAAACTTGTAGTTACTTATATACAAATATACATACATATGTATGTTTGTATGTTTGTATGTGGGTGTTCTAATAAATTTCATTCTAATACATATGTATGTATGTACCTAAATTACACTCAATCTCATACTGTTTTATATCAAACACGTTCGTTCGCGCAACAAGGAACATAATCTAAAATACTGTTACCTTAAAGACATACATATTTACAAATGCTAAAAAGACACCATCAAGCCACATAGTTTTGCTGACAAAGTATTTCTATTTCTAATATAAAAATTATAAATTGTACCCGTAGCAAAGTACTGTTGCAATAAACATTAATTTTTGGTAATTGTTGATATTTTTAAAATCAGTAGAAAAAAAAATGTCCTTTCCGATGGTAGTAAAATTTTTTCCTATAGACTGAAAACCAAAAATCCAAAAAAAATTTGAGACCTTTTAATCATCTGGCCAAAAGTGTATGTAATTTTAATTACTTTAATGAAATGAATGAATTTTTTATGGCATTAAGACAAGATGTCAATTTTATGGTTTACAAAGCATTTTTTTTCAATGTGATTTGATATTTAATAATATCTGAATGAAATCATATTTTGTATATTAATTTCATTTTAAATTGTTAATGTACTCAATTCAATTGTTCGTCCTGAAAAACGTACTACTGTGACATCATGTACATCCCTCTTGCAACAGCTAAAGACAATTTGCAATTGCTATTGTTATCCATACAGTAAGCGATAAAGCAAACAAGCGTGAATTGAGAATGTGTGTCTGTGTGTGTGAGTGTGAGTGAGTTTGCCGTGAAATGTTCCTTCAAAAAGCTTATCAGATGAAAAGCGTTGTATAATGGTCAAAAAATTACAACAAATTAATGAAAAAAAAATATATAATTCAAAACGGAGCAAAAATCAGACACACATACATATGTACGTACGTAATCGTATGTATGTACATACAACATACAAATAAACCCAGCGGGAAAAAGAAGGACTACGAAGGCCTTCTAGAAGGCCTCTCCACCCCTTCTTTTGGATGCGCATGGCCTTCTCGCTCCATTTTATACTCATTTGAGGGTGGTGTTGGCTGAAGTGGTTAGCGCGTTGACTACTAAGCAAACAATGACTTGGGGCCTGGGTTCAAACCCTGGCCAGAGCAAGTCAATCAACATTATTAATTTCTCTAATGTACATTAGTGAGACATTAATTAATCAATTGTTGTCGAACTACTTATATGATGAAGGCATAGCACTTGTCACTAAAAAACTATTCCGACAGCGATTGATGCTGTTCCAAGCTAATCTACACAACATCGCCCTCCTTCGTCGGTTAGCAGAAACATCGGCGAAGTAAAACAATTAATAAAATGCCTCGTAATACAGCTTAACAAAGTTAATGCGTCTACTTAACACCGGAGGAGCCTCAACACTGCCTTAAAAATTAGCATAACACGCAAAGCAGAGTTGTGAAAGAGTTAAGTCTTCTAAATTTTCAACATCTATCTTCTCTACCCTATCCCTCTCCCTGAGTTCCGGCATAGTGCACTGCATACGTAGGGGTCATCCCCTGAGTGCTGGTACTAATAAAAAAAATATATATATTTTTTACACACGATGTCATTGCGGGCAAGCCCTTCCGCATTTGGTTATTTCGAGAGTGATTCTGAAATGCCTTATAATTAATGGCTTTTAGGAGGCCTTTCAGAGAATGGTTGTCAAAAGGCCTTCCTATAAAGCCTATCTGAAAGGGCTCGTAACAAATGCTTGTTAAAAGGCTTTTAGCTGAAGCTTTGCAGGAAGGCCTGCAGATAACTCCCTGCTAATAAAAGTAATAAAATTATAGTGTTTTAATATTAAAAAGGTTTTTATTTATTTGTTTAAATTATTTACATAAGTACATATATACGTTCGTGCTATATATAAAAGTCCATATGTGTACTTATACATATCAATATTAAAAAACAGTATTTTTGAACAAAATATAACACTTCAATATTATTATCAAACACTTTTTCTTCTTCCATATTTTCCATGTTAAATTTTGACAAAATTTTATCTTTTTCTATTTTAATTAAACGCTTTAAACTTCTTTTATTGTTTTTTTTTTACTTTTTTCAGTTTTTTGACTTCCGAAACTCAACTAAAATGATTTACGATCTCTTGCCATTTCTTTGTTCTGTACATATTTGAATGTTTTGAATTTACATATATATATATGTACATATATATTTATGTATGTTATGTAATTTTATTTTTATAATGGCATTCCAAATCCTTTCTTTTACTAATTTGAAATGTGTGTCTTATTATTATTAATAGGGAGAGCCGAGGCCTTCTATGAAGCCTTCTTTAACAGATTGTGAATGAGTATACGTCAGCACCTGCCTTTACGGCTTATCTGACGGTGTACTTAAACACTTAGTGTAGATTAAGCGTTCACCATCGCCCCTGAGCCACCCCACTCAAGAAACCCGAAGGCATCCCCGAGGGGATGACAACAGGTAGCAACTTCTCAGACATGACCAAGGCCCGTCATGTCCAAACACCTTGCTAAAGTGAGCGAGCTACCTAAACTCTGGAATCCTGTTGGTTCACAACAGCACATAGAGGCTTCGCATCGGTAGACACGAAGTCCGCTAAGCGAGCATCAGTCTTTAACCGACACCTCTCCCAGCTTTTGGTAACAACCACAACCACTACGTGAACTCTCGAAAGAGACCTCAACCAACAACCGGCCCATGGGATCCTGTAACCGGTATAGTAGAGGAGGACTCTACTTCCCGGTTTAAACATTCCCCCATGTGGGCTGCCGGCCCCGTAGTGCCAGTTCAAACTACTGGTAAAGTTTCGAAAGGAAATCCCAAAAGGGATTAACTTTCTATTGGTTTTGGTCATGGGCTAGACCTTAGGTACCCTTACACCTTCTATGTAGACTTACGTGGCAAGCCACTACGTTCATTATAAAATATATGCACATTCCGTTGCTCTGTTAATTCAGAGATTGGTCCGAGCATATAAGTTTTATGGGTAACTGACAAAACGTTATGTCTACAAAAATCAGTTACCCTATACCCCGGGGAGTATTGCATCTTGTTGTTGAGAATCAACAAGATGAACTATCTACCCCCGGGGGGGCCTTCTTTAACAGTTAGAAAAAAGGAAAGTGATTTAAAAACAATCCTAAGATGCCGTTTAAAAAGGCCTGAAGTTAGAAGGTCTTCTGAGTTTTCCCGCTGGGTACTTAGCGCTTAAAAAGACAGGTATTGTAAATACACTGCGTGTGCATATTTGGGTGGGTATGGGTGTGTGGGTGTCTATGGTAGGCAGGTACTAAAGAAATGGTAAATTCTTTTTTGTCTCTGCCCCTCTTTAAATTGCAAAGAAATTAAGTAGACTAAGAGGTGGGTCGGTCGGTCGGTCGGTTGGTTGGTCGTGTACGTAAAAAGAATCTATACTGACAGCCAGGAATAAGGTGGAGATTATTGAAAATAACAGAAAAAACACACACAAACTCACAGAGGAGGGAATAGAAAACAAAAAACAAAATTGAAATGAGTTAAGTTGAAATATGGCCAGGGTCAGACACCTTTTCCCATACTAACTACAAACATACATTCGAAGTATTTGTACATTTTACGTCTAAATAATTATGAAGAAAATCGATTTTACGCAGAGAAATAAAATTTAACTGCCATAAAAATAAAAAAGTAATCAAATATACATATGTAGATGTTATTTCATTGATTTCTGTACTTCGACTTTGGATACTTAAAATAGAAAAATTACTTGCTTGCATCGCATTGTGATCAATCACAAGATTAGCGATTATAATCAGCGGACTCTGATGCCTCTAAGTATTTTTATTATACATGATAAATTTCTTCCGCGGATTTACTTTTGTTTTACAGATTTTCTCGAGTGTAAGCTAAATGAAGCCGTTAAAACACAAGAAATTCCAATAATAAAAGACGTTAAAAAAATAAGAAAGAAATTGCTAAGTATCAAGTTTTTATGACAAAATGAGTTTGGCAAAGTTTTGTGAGGCAATAAATGGAGGTGTTTATCAATATGGTATGTAATGAATCTAACACGAATTGCAAACATTAAAAAGATTTTTATGAATTTTACAATAATATGGACGAACAAATTTAATTTAAAAACTTGTATGATAAACAATAAACTTAAGTCAATTAATTTGAAGTTTTTAATGTATTCTTTTTTTGCCTTAAATGGCACGAAAATCTGAGTGATATCACACTGGTGTGCATTACCGTCACTTCATACAAAAGATTTTATAAAAAAATTAATATCTTTTGGGTATAAATACAACATTAGATGCGTTTAAATAAAATATTATTGTCTAAATATGATTGTCTTTTCTTAAACTGTAAAAAATATGGCTGATTTAAATACCAAAATATGCATGTGGAAAGATTTACGCAAGAAATATTTTCATTTGAAAAATATTTATCAGAAACATAAAAATATCCATATGGAAATATTTTTATCTCATTGTGAAAACTAAGAAACTTTTAGTAAGAAGTTAAACATATTATATACCAAGGTTTATCTCTTGTGGGAAAACTATTTTATTTCCGCGTTATTTATATATTTACACTAGAAGGAATTTTGCACCAATCTAGAAAATAGTTACATACTGCTTTGTTTGAAGTACTTTTGTTAGCGACAATTGATGGCCGTTTTATGCTCAAAATGTGTTTAAAAAGACATGATTTGTGCAATCGATGCCCTACTTCGGAGCTCTCTATTTTAGCATAAAAATAACTTGTGATGATGATAAAAATAAGATGGTGATGTCATTGTAGGCAAATACATAAAACACAATAAAAATTTAAAATCTCTGCTGAGTATTGAACGCGTGCCATTTGAAGGTAATCTTGTCTACTTCAGAAAATTAAATAAAAATCGCATTAAACGGATTGTAAAAATATATTATTGATTATTAATGCAATCTGTTCGTTAATGCTAGATTTAAAAATAAAGGATATAAGGGAGTTACAACAAAACTCAGACTCATAATTTTAAAAAGAATTATTGATTTGAAGTGTATTCCTATCATAAATGTAGCTAAAACTAAGATTAGAAAAAAGGATATATTGGAGGTATTCATTTCCCTGTACCAATTAGAACAAAATTTTCAACAGACCAAAAAGGCATAGTTTTAGAAATATTTAGAAGTTTTGAAGTTATTTTCTAATAAATACAATCAAAATTTAGTTTGAGAGAAAAAGGATATATGGGACATATTCACGTCGTTGCACTGATTGGAACAACATTTCTAAAAGATAAATAAAGCGTAATTTTAGCAATAATTATGAACTTTTCAAATCATTCTAATAATAAATTGATGTTAAATTTAGATTTTGAAAAAAAGGATGTATGGGAGATGGTCATGTCCTTGCGCCGAATGAAGCAAAATGTACAATAGAACTCATACGCATAATTTTAAAAATATTTATTTATATATAGTGTGTTCCAAACATAAATGTAGGTAAAACTTCGATTTGCAGAAAAAGGATATATGGAAAGTGATTTTTCAGCTTTAAATATATTAAATGATGAAAGTTGAGTTATATTAAAAAGTATAAATGAATCAAAATTTCCAATAGATCAAAAAGGCATAATTTTAGAAATATTTAGAAATTTTGAAGTTATTTTTTGATAAATACAATCAAAATTTAGTTTGAGAGAAAAAGGATATATGGGAAGTAGTCATGTCCTTGCACCGAATGGATTAAAATTACTAACAGATCAATATCTCACAATTTTAGAAATAATTTTGAGGTTTTCAAATCATTCTAATAATAAATAAAAGTTAAATTCAGATTTTGAAAAAAAGGGATATATGGGAGATGGTCATATTCTTGCGCCAAATGAAGCAAAAGGTACAATAGAACTCAAACGCATTTTTTTATAAATATTTATTTATATTTAGTGTGTTCCAAGCATAAATGCAGCTAAAACATCGATTTGCAGAAAAAGGATATATGAGAGTTAATCACGTCCGTGCACCGAATGCAACAAAATTCCTAACAGATCAAAATCACATCATTTGGGAAGTATTTAAAAATTTTCAAGTCATTATAATAATAATTGCTGCTTCAATGGAGTTTTTGATTCAAAAAATATATCGAACATGCATCGAATGAAGCAAACTTTACAGCAAAATTCTTAGAAGATCTCTGACTTCTATTTATGTATCCTTAAAAACGTTCCAAACATCACATAGAAAACTTTATTATTAAAAAATTAAAAATATTGAATTGGAAATTTTTATTTCTAAAAAAAAAAAACTTTCTTAGAAAAATTTTACAAAAGATCTGTAAAACCAAGCACTCCCTTGCCAGATAAAATGTCAGGTATATGATGTAACTCGACCTAAAAGAATTTGTCTGTCATTGGTAACTCAACACTTTACACCAGAGCTGAAGGATGTTGAAGTCATATTATTTACCTGTTTATAACAAGAAGATCTTAAACGGAATATTACACATGTGAAATAATTGCAAAAAATACACAAAAAGCTAAAGCAGCATCACTGCTTTCCACTTTCTGCCCATGTGGCAAACATTTATAACAATTCTCTTTCGAATACAAGAAATCGTATATGAATGATTGATACCAATATTAACCATATTTACACACATACAGACACACACATATGTATTCATATATTTCTTTTTTTTTCAAAAATTTTCTTATGAGCTTTTTATCGCTTGAAGTCAAGTTTTTTTCTCTTTATTATTAAGTTGAAATGTTGTTAATTTGTCTTCTCTATCATCTTGATTAATTGTTTTTGTCCTTTGCCTTAGAAATTACACACACACAGATGAACTTGTTGGTAAAAGTTTTACTAAAACCAACCAAATATTTCTAAATACAAACAAACAAACAAATTAATTACTCTCTTGCCAACACGTGTGCAAATATGTATGTATGTATACTCGTTTATGTATGCACGTACATATGTATGTTTGTATCTAAGCCAAATATCTCAGAATTAAATTATGTTTGTATTTAAAGAAAATATGTTTTGTCTTAATTTTTCCTACTGAGCTCATTAGTTTTTTGTCCTTCATCCTTCTTCCTCTGACTAATCTGCACTTTTACGATTTTAAATAGTTTCACTTCAACTACCATCATATTTATTATTCAAAGGTCTTAGATTCTTCTAAATTCTAAGTTGCTTGTAATTTGAAAGGAAATTTATTTTGTGGTAGTTGAACTTTTTGTTGTGTTTGTACTTTTTATGCGAGACTGTCATCTAATTAAAATTTAATGTTTAAACTTGTTAGTTTTAAGATTGTTGCTGTTCTTATTTATTTGTGTATGTTTTTGGCGCTTTTCGTTATTATTCGTAGCGTGTTACTTTAGCACACTACATCGGGCGACAAGGTTAATGGGGTCGCAAAAATTTTAATTTTATTTTTGCATTCTTCTCATTTCGAACTGCGTACTAATAATGTCAACTAAAGAAAATTCGAAGGAAACAGTATAAATAAACTATTAAGACACATACATGCATTCACATGCACATTCTCAGCGGGAAAAATAAGGACTACAAAGGCCTTCTAGAAGGTCTCTTCACCTCCTCTTTTGGATGCGCAAGACCTTCTCGCTCCATTCCATAATCATATATTTTTTACACACGATGTCATTGCGGAAAAGCCCTTCCCTTTTATTTCGAGAGTGATTGTAAAAGGCCTCATAATTAATGGCTTTTAAAAGGCCTTTCAGAGCATGGCTGTAAAAAGTCCTTCCTATAAAGGCCATCTGAAAGGACTCGTAATAAATGCTTGTTAAAAGGCTTTTAGCTGAAGGTATGCAGGAAGTCCTGCAGATAACTCCCTGCTAATAAAAGCAATCAAATTTTAGTGTTTTATTAAAAAGCTTTTTATTTATTTCTTTAAATTATTTACATAAGTACTTATGCTATATTCGTTTGTTTACAAAATTTTTGAAACATTTTTTCATATAAATATTAACGTACTTCATTGAATATTATTATATATAACCCTGAAGAAGCTACCCATTGCTTTGTAGCAAAATATTGGTTTGAAAATAAATTTGTTATTGTTATTTATATTTATATTCTATTTTATTTGACCTTTTCTTTATATTTATTAGAATGTTTGTTTAAGCAATAGGTCTTTTGATTTAATATATATATATATTGTTGTTTTATTTATATTTATTTTCGATATTTCGCTAACAATTTGTTAGCATCTTCAGGAAAATTTTTTTAAATTATTTGAAATTTTAATATTGATTTGTGTATTGGGTGTCATAAAATTTTTTTTTTTTTTTTTTTCAATAATTTTTTATGGAAAAAGTCTAGGAAAATTTAACTACAGTATATAAAAAGGTTTTTGTATGAAATGTCACAAAAATTGTTTCCAAATTTTAACATAAAAAAATTATTGAAAATGAGTTAAGTATTGGATAGATATAAAATTTTTAACATAGAAAAAATTATTAAAAATGTTATGTTATAAAAATAGTGTTAAAAAATTAACATTGAATTTAATATATCAACACAATTAACATTAAAATGTATAGTATGTATCCAGGCTGTTTTTTAACATAGAAAAAATTATTAAAAATGTTATGTTATAAAAATAGTATTTAAAAAAATTTTAACATTGAATTCAATATATCAAAACAATTAACATTAAAATGTGTAGTATGTATCTAGGCTGTTTTTTAAATATAAATATCAAAAAATTATTTACAAATTTTTATAAGCTTTATAAAAGTTAAGAATAATAAAAATCCTACAGGAAATTAAGTTATTATTGGTGTAAAACCAAGAAGCAATAATGTGATTATTTTCCTGTGGGACCATAATATAATTAGATATGTAATTAAACAAAGTAACAAAAAATTCATAGTGAAACAAGAAACAATCATTTAACATTTAGATTTTTACTAACTAAATATCTATAATTCTGTGCTAAATTTTCTGTATCTACTTTGAAATTTATTCTTTGTGTTGCTGGTGTATTAATTATCTCTAACATTTCTAACATCAAACGCTGTTTATAATTATTTTCTGTATTCAGAATTGAAACATTTTCAAAGTTAGGAAAGTGAACTAATCTGGAACAATGAGATGACAACGCTGTCTTCTGTGAATTGATATGCCTATATTTCTGATCTGACTTATGACCTGCTATTCTCGTTTTTAATTTATTTTTGGTAGTACCTACATATACCATGTTACAATTCTCTCCATCATTTCCCTTGCAAGGTATTTTGTAAACTACATTCGATCTATCCCATTTATCAATCTTGTCCTTAGTTCTACTAAATAATTTATTTAATGTGTTATAGGTTCTATGAGCTATTCTATATTTGTTCGTATCAAAAATCTTTGATTTTGTCAATCTCTCTGAAATCTCAGGGATATACGTTAAGGATTTGTATATTCTCTGTTCTGTATTACTATCTATATTATTAATTATTTTATGTTTGTGTCTATATATTAATTTATTAATTAAAGAACTGGGGTAATCATTCTCTCTCAAAATACTTCTTATCTTCCTCTCATTCTTGTTGTGAAACTGTTTGTCACTTATAGTTAAAACTCTTTCTATGAAATTTCTAGCTGTATTAATAATAATATGTTTGCTATGTTTAGAATAGTAATTAATTAACCTTCCCGATGCTGTTGGTTTCTGGTACCAATCTATCAATAATCTATTATCTTTTCTAATAATACTAGTATCTAGATAATTTATCCTTGAGTTATATTCCTTTTCAACAGTAAATTTAATATTAGAATTAAATTCATTAAATGTCAAAAGCACCTTATCAATTTCACATTCAGGAATAATGCAAAACAGATCATCTACATACTTAGTCATCAATCTGGGAATCGCATTCAGTTTTTGAATAGATAAATCCAATAATTTCTCCATAACTATATCTGCAACAATTGGAGATGCTGGAGATCCCATTGGAAGACCATTTTGTTGCATAAATATATTTCCATTATATTGAAAATATCTATTATCCTCTATGCAAAATTTTAAAATACGTAAAAATAAATCCTTATCTATATTTGTATAATCCTTAATCGTATCCCATTTTTCTTTAATGGTATTTATCGCAACATCAACAGGTATACTGGGAAATAAAGACACAACATCAAAAGAAATCAATATTTCATCATTTGATATCTGTTGATCTTTTATCCTGTTTTTAAACTCTACAGAATTCTTGATATTATATCTAGAGTTCTTCGTAATATTCCGTAAAATATTTGTTATGTATTTACATAACTCATATGATGGAGAATTAATAAAAGAACATATAGGCCTTAATGGAAAACCTTCCTTATGGATCTTTGGTAATCCATATAAACGCGGTGCAATTGCAACGTTAGTTTTAAGCCTATTTTTCTCAGTAGAAGATACTATTTCCTTCCTATATAATTCTTCAACTATATTATTGTTAATTTTTTGTAACTTGCTAGTTGGGTCTCTATTTAATGAAGTATATTCTCTAGTATCTCCTATAATATCATTAATCCTAGAATTATAATCATGTCTATTAATTGCTACAGTAGTATTACCTTTATCTGAATTAACAATAAATATATCCCTGTGTTTTTTTAAAAATCTATCAGCTATATTTACCTTATCTATCACAAACCTATCTCTATTAGATAATCTATTTTTATTTAAATGATTATCAATAACTGCTGTTAATCTATTTCTAGCTATTTCTTGTTCTTCCTTTCTATTAAAAGTTCTAACTAACTCTTCTCCTTCAGAAATTATTTTTAAAATAGGAAATTCGTTTGCTTTTACTGGTAAAGCATGTTTTTTCCCGAGTGAAAGAATCCACTGAACATCGCTAGGTATATCACAATTGGTTTTATTAACAAACCATTTCTCATTATACCTAATATTTAACTCTTCTAATTGTAATATTTTAAGATTATCAAATTTCTTCTTATGTATAATATTTACCTTCTTCATATATGTAACCGTTAAATTCTCCTCAAAATATAAAAACTCAACCATTTCCTCCAGAGTGAAATGTTTCTTCAATTCACCAATAATTATTTCCCTTTCCCTTTGAAAATGTTTCAATAATTCGTGTTTTTCTCTTATTGTTATCCTTAAAACTCTGTTCTGTATATCCTGTGTATATTTTGAAATTTGTTGTTGAATCCTGGGTAGTCTATCCTTATTGAAAATGTTCGAAATATTCCTCGTTGTGACCTTTATGAAATTTGGAATTATCCCTGCATTCTTACATCTTGTTAAAAAGGTTATTGCTGACTTTGTCCGTACAAATTTATTCCTAATTGACTTCATCAAGTTTGTATATTTCCTAGTTTGGTTGTTCTTCTTGAAACAGCTATAGTCCATTTTGTTGTTTGATTTGCTCTCTTTATTTATATTTATATTCTATTTTATTTGACCTTTTCTTTATATTTATTAGAATGTTTGTTTAAGCAATAGGTCTTTTGATTTAATATATATATATATATATTGTTGTTTTATTTATATTTATTTTCGATATTTCGCTAACAATTTGTTAGCATCTTCAGGAAAATTTTTTTAAATTATTTGAAATTTTAATATTGATTTGTGTATTGGGTGTCATAAAATTTTTTTTTTTTTTCAATAATTTTTTATGGAAAAAGTCTAGGAAAATTTAACTACAACGCATTTAATCACAACGCATACATTACACACAATTGTTTAAAACGTATACGTCGTGTGGTTCATGTATTGGAAAGTAATAAATTGCCGGTTTTTTAAAATTCTTTTTTTGTTTGAGCGGGATTGCTCCCATAAATAATTTTTTTTTTTAAATCAGGGCCAGTTTTATTCCCCTTAATATTGATTACCGATCGCATAACTCTACTAATTATTGGTTTTATTTGTTTGTGTTTGCTTGCAGTTGGCATCCATATTTTTTTATTTAATCCGGTACCAAATTGTCCGCTCTTTACTGAAATATTCACTATTACTTAAAACATCTATTTATGGACTGATCTTTAAAATTGGTTTAAAAAGGTTTGTTACAGATCGGTTCCGTACATATTTTTGAAAAATTAGCACCCTCCAATTCTTTGCAAAAAAAATTATTATTGCCGAACTCCTTCATTTACGGAACGATTTTCTAAATTCAAATTCGTTTTGGCAATTTGTTTTCAAAGTCGGTAGTTTTATTTTTCATCTTCGGAATCTTTCAAGTTTTTGCCATTACATTTTCGTTCACAATTTGAGGTTTTTAAATCGTAGTTCCTCCTCTATGACTTTTTTTTATAACGTTTTGTAATCGGACCATTAGCTTGAAACACACAAATTTATTGTCTTACGCAACGCGCAACACAGTTGAAATTATACCCTAAGATCTCTAATGAATTATTATCTTTTAAAGTGTTTTTATCATGTGCAAATAAACGTAAAGCTTTAAGATCATAACACTAGCAATTGTTCGTAAAGATGGGAGCTGCCACCTTCATTATAAATAATAATGAAAAATAGATAGTTTAGGTTGTTTTTCCGAGGGAACACATCAACTGTTACACAAATAAATTAAAATTTTAATTATTAAATTTATTATTACAGAGTTTCCCAATAATTTATGAGTTGGCCTTAGCACACAACAAACTGCAGCATTTAGATTAGCTAACCCAAAACAAATAAATTAAATTTATTCAAATATATCGCCAAAACTAATAACAACCATGACGTACCCACTGATATGGCAACCATTCGTTCAGAATCTAACTAAACTTCTATTAAAGATAACAGTTAAACAAACATTCTATTTTTAGCAAAAAAAATATTTTTGTTAGCGAAAAAAAGCTTTTTATTTTTGTTTCTGTATTAATTTTGATTAAAAAAAAAATATAGAACTAAAGGTTTCAAATTACTTTTATGCCATATTCAGCTGCCATTCTTATCGTAACTTGTATGGCTTCGAATGTACCGTGCTGAGGAAATTGAAATATTAGAATTTTGTTTCCGTTGGTATTCGAGCCAACAAGTTCGTGTTCAAATTTTAATTTTATCTATTTTTTGAAAAAAAATTTTTTTTGTTTTATATTTTTTTATTATTTTTAAAATCATTTATTAGAAACAACAAAAAAACCTCGTTAGATTGACAAATACATAAACATTAGTGTAATCTTGCCTTTTGTTGTTGTTTTTGCCAAGTTAATTATTCATTTATTACGTGGATGATAAGAAAATGCAAAATTAAAGATAAACTTATGGCGGTAGTCATGCGAAATAGAAAAAAGTTTGGCGTCCACTAAAATGTTTCAGATATTTCGCAGACAAACAACAGCCAAAATCTATAAAAAAAACAATGATGGAAGGGTTTACCTCAGCATTAAGCTGATTTCTACATTTTTTTTTTTTTTTTGTAAATAAAATAAAAAATTTCTTGAAAAGCTTTCCGATTTTATTCAATGTACGGTATTCGAGTTTCCGTACTAAAAGGTGGTCGAATAAGAAACTTTTATGATTTTCGAAAATTCATTCTAATGAAATTTTGCAACATTTGATGCTGCTTTTAAGCCTAAAGGGTTTATTATATTCACTCATTATATTAAATCAAGCGAATCAGGAGCTGAAAGTTTAGAGCGAAAAAATAAGCATTTTTTCAAAAATTCTGTTTGGGAAAATTTTTTAAATCTACGAGCCGGTTCATATTCAAACGATATCTAAGCAAAGCCAAAATGCCGCAAAAGGTTTTCCTTATTAAAATAATAAGACTTCCTTCTTGAAAAAAAGCCGTAGAGATATCTTATTAATTTTGTTCTATTTTATTAGGTATTTTATTAGGCACTGTTTTCTCTGTGTATCCCTGCCAACAATTGGAAGATATCGTTAAAGCAACATTGTAGCAATATCCCGAAGTTGTCAGCTAGAGGAAAATAATCATAAAAATATTTTCACTTTCTTTTTTTATAATTTTTGAGAAAATTACGCAATATGTAATGACAGAAAATAAATTTAATTACATACTTACACACATATGAAAGACAATCTATATTTACATTTTGTTTAACAAAATTTATAAAAAACACCGTAATCTCCATTAAAATTATTTTAAAAATATTAATCGAAGATCGATTTAAACGGTTGAACCGATTAGAGAGAAGGTAACCAGTTCGCCCGTTTAAAACTCTGTGTCCATAAATGAATATGTATACATGTACATGTACGCCCGCTGTGTCAACTTGCAAACACTCGACAATGGGGACATACAAAAAATCTGTTGACTTTATTGAAAATGTTTTTACGTTATTAATTAGCTAAAAGTACAAACATTATTCATTATAAGAAAAAATTTATCGCATTACATGATTTTGAGGGAAAATCGTTAAATTTTTCCCATAAAACCCACTGCGGAGGTGAGTGTGGTTCTTTTTATTATAATTTCCTATACAAAATGTACATACATCCTCATTATTACTTATTTTTTTATAAATTCAGTATATAAAAAAACACATAAAAAACTTTTACATGGAATAAAAAAATTAAGTTGGGAGATGTTTCTCTAGATGCTGTTATTGCTTTATTATACAGTGTGATAACTCAAGTGATAAAACCAATGGGAAATGGTTTACCAAAGTTGTGAAAATGTAGCTCATAGATTAGACGCAAATCCTGAAAATCCCAAAATATTTTTTAAAACTTTTTTAATAGTTGTGACTTTTTTCGGGACTTACGCGAGTTCCATGACAATTATATAAAGAAATTATAATTTGTATTATTATTAGAAATTTTTTTTGCAGCCCAAATTTTCACCGAATTAGGTTAAGGCTGCGAATAAAACCAGCCACCCCACTCGGTGATAAATTGTAAATCTCTGTTGGAGACAGTAAGATGCCTACAAGAAATCTTGTTCTGCGCTGCGTTACCGCCGGAGAGTCACAGAGGATGTGCTCCAGCGTCTCTTTTTGCATTTCACAGAATCTGCATAAATCATTCTCAGAGTTTCCAATAATTAATTCGTGAGAGACCACAGGGTTCAGTAAACCATCCCGTCAGTAGTATCAGGTCATTTTTGTCCATTTGTTGTAACTCTTGGGATTTGATTTTGGATAACGAAAGGAAATCTCATTACTCACTATATAGAAGATGATGAAAAAGTCCAGAGGCGAGTTCGATAAAAAAAAATGAGAATCTGCTGGTCATCTTGAACGACAATAGCAGGGAGCAACGAACGGGGCAAAATTTTTCTTATTCAAGAAGGCTACATGAAAAATGGTCCCAAACTAAAAAATTAAAAATAACCCTATTGGAGAAACATTACACCAAAATATTTTTTCTTATTTTCAATGTAATAATGGCCCCAATGTGAAAAATGTCACCAGAATTCTTCCATTAAAAATAACAATAACATGTTTTGGGGCAATTTTTTCTAATTTTGGGGCCATTTTATTTGGGGTAATTTTCCCTATTTTCAATAGAAATAGCTAAAAAACTTATAAAGGGTGTTCGTTATTAACGACCATCTTATCTTGTTGAAGCTGCAACTATTAAATCAGTTGTCATTTATTCGGTTGTTTTGCCAAATCACTCAACTCAAAGTAAACGACCTTTGACAAGGACGTGTATTCACTGAAAGGTTCTGGAGCAGATTCGATGAATCTTCAGCGATGAGGTCCATTTCTGAATAAATAAGTACTTGAACAAATAAAATTGTTGAATTTGTTACAATTCCAATCCACATGATATCCAAGAGCGTCCAATGCATCCCGATGAAGTCACTGTTTGGTCATATTTCTTTAAGAACAACGTTGGCCAGGCCATCACTATCAACGGAGAGCATCCTTTTTTGACCTGAATTAGAAGGTCTGGTCAACAACAGGACGACGCTACGTGCTACACAGCCCATTTTTCACGAGCGATTTGAGGGCATAACCATTTAACGTGGAGGTGTTGGCCACCGGGATCGGGGTTTTTGATCACGTTCCTCGTGGGGTTTTCTTAAGTCACAAATTCTGCCTGATTCATACGGCTGAGTGATGAAAAATTTTACATATCGGATGCGCTCTACCCAAAAAACCCGTGTCGGACTTTTGAACGATGTTATATCCCACGCATAATGTCATCAATAGGTCCTTTGAACGATTAAAAAATTTCGATGATATCACAAACACACTTTGTTTTATTTAAATTAAATTAAAGATTGGAAGCGCTTAATGAAAGACAATAACACGATCTTTGGTGCAATTTGTTCCTATTTTCGTGGCCATTATTCATTTCTATTTCGGGATAATTTTTAATTATATGAAAAATGGTCTCTTAATCTTAAAATTTAATGGCAACCAAAAAAAAAAAAGTTATTTATCACATAAATCCTCCATTTGCGGGGTGATTTTCAAATTTTACGTTTTGGTTTGATTAGATTTTCTTGCAGTTTGTAAAAATTAGAGAAACAAATTGTCTACCGAAATATTGAGTTTGGCATAAATAATCTATTTATCGACCGATTTCTAAAAATTTTTTGTTGTTTGAAAGGGTTTGCTTGTAGTTGGGTACCGTGTGTTTTTTATGTTTTGAAAATTCATAACTGGAAATTGGCTGCCGACATATTGCTTTTCTCATAACTTACATTTGTGAGCCAATTTTTAAAATTTCTATAAGTTTAAAGGCTTTTCCTGGGGGTTTGTTCATAATTCTTTAAAATTTGGATGGGCTCGAAAATTTCATTATCGAGCAGCTCTGCTGCTTGTTGTTTCTACATATTCAGGAAGGTAATTTACGTACCAAAGGAGCAAAATTTAAGAAAAACTATATTTTCATTTAATATTCTTCACTATTGTGAATGCAAATTTGTCCCACATTAATAAATTCATTTACAACTTACATTCAAAAACTACCTTCGCAAATGTTGTAAAGTGAATTTATCATTGTTTTTCAATACATTATAGTTGTACTAAATATAGAATAAATTATAATATTTCTTATCTAAGAATATTATAAAAAAAAAAAAGAAAATTGCATTTTGTAAATATCAAAACTACATTTAGAGGCAAACGGTATGGGAAGAGTGAATTAATTATATTTGATATTTTCAATTGATAATCACTCATAAGAACAATTGTTATCGTGTTTGGAATGGTTTCGCTAGCTAATGTGTTGCGGTTTATGCCATTTGAATTAAAAGTGAACATATAAAAAAACATTTAACTTACGAATTATACTGGCATAAACAGAGTCTTAGTTTCGAGACCACTCTAATCCAATGAAATTTTTTTTAAGTATGCAAATATCTTTTTTTATTAATAAGATTTTTTTTTAATGATTCTCTTGATCAAAGGTAATTAAAATTTGCAATAAAAAAATCAAAAAATTTATAAAAGATCATTGTTTTTATTGTAACCTGTAAACAGAAAAAAAAATATTCTTCAAAAATTATCTACTCATACTCAAAATTCAAAAGTAATTTCAATAATTTCGCGTAATTGAATCAATTACTTTTATGAGAAAATATATGAAATTTTCTAACTGTTTTTACAAAAATTTAGTAATTGAAAACACGAATTATAGTAATCTCTTTCTATATATATCTTCTACATCTATAAAACTGAATATGTGTCTGTTAATTTGTGTGTATGTTTGCCTGTTTGAATGCTATGGACTCCTAAGCCAGTAAACCAACCTTTCAGAAATGTTTACGTTATAATTGCGATGGCTAACGACAGGATATTATGTTTTATATTAAAAATGATGACAATTGCAAATTGGGGTCATGCTAATAAGGTTGATTTTAATCAACGTAAGACCCAGTGTCTATAACCGGATGTGCTGTTCCATCTGTAGTTATGGAGGAAATAAATATTTGGGAATGATCACCTTTCTCAAAATAAGCATTCCACTGTCTCGGGTTTTAAGACGTTGTAAGACACACTTCACTCCTTTTGATCTCCTTAATATTTATATCAATCGTATCCGACCAAAAATGGAATCCAACTCTCATGCATGGGCCGGTGCTTCAAAATCTATTTTGAAAATACTCATTCGCGTACAAGATAGAACGAAAAAACTTATCGGTGACTGGGTAGCCAACTCTATTGACTCACTGGAACATCGACACAATGTAGGGTGTATTTCACTGTTCTATCGCTACTACAACGGAATGTGTTCTAATGAAATCAGGGAACTTGTTCGCGAAATCTGTAATTTTTCACATACAACACGCTCTTCATTAAGAGCACGTCACTTTGTGGTCGCTATGCCAGTGAACCGCACCACACATGACAGAGAGAATTCTTACTGTTCGCATGTGAAATAAACTTCCCGAAGAAGTGTTTCCTGTCACCTTTAGTATAGTGGGACTCAAACCACACGTTCACAAACACTAATCCATACGTATGGGTCAACCCCTGAGTGTTGGTCCTAATTAAAAATATGTTTATGTTAAAAGTGGGCGTTGCATTTGAAGGACATTTTTATTTTATAGTATTTATGGAAGTACTGCTGCCAAAAATCTGCAATTTTGTAAGCGTGGCCCACGTACATTTACTAGCTTTAAATAAAATGTATTAAAAATTTTAAAAGTAGGCGTGGCATCTTTCACAATTTTGATATAACTTGGGAACTAATTAAGTAAATGACCTGACAGTTTGGATGAGTTACTAAAAATAATAATAAAAAACATATAAGTAGGCGTAGCACTTCCCATATTCAGGAATGATAAACATATAACTAATTCCGTGCGCAGACTAATTTTTTTAAATTAACTATTTATTAACCATCTTGTAATAATTATTTTGTAGGTGGTTATGAAGAATATCATTAAGAAATCGATATTTCTATTACGGTAGAGTTTTGGGCTTTCACCTCCTAAGATAAATTAATTTTCACATTATTCATTTTAAAGTATTTTACGTCAAACGAACCTGGAGATATTATTTTCACATGAGTACAGTCAAGTGCTCCTACTACCTTTGGGAATTTCGCAATACTATAAAATTCCCTATTTAATTTAGATATTTCTTCTTTAGTATCTGGAAACTATATAAATCTTGGCCTCAATAGAGCAATAAAATGTGTTACAATAGTAACCACTTTTGAAACGGTAGTTGTTGAAACTCCATACAAATCGACAATTGTCCTTAGCATACCTGTAGCATATGCTCGGAGAGTTATCTAGAACATTTTCTCCTCAGTAATGGCAATATTCCTAAATTACATAATAATATACACAAATTAAACAAATTCTAATCTCTTACTTACCAATTGGTTTTATGTTTAATATGTGGAGCAATTAACTCTAGAATTTTGTAAGCCGATGCTTTAGTAAGGCGGAATCTATAAAAGAAATCTCTTTCTTCAAACATGATGAAGGAATTCGGTCTGAATCTTATAGTATGAGATTTTCTCAAAATGGTGACATCTATGTTATTGTAAGTTTCATTATCACTGAAATCCTCTTCATCAGATGAGAAAAACGTTTTATATTTTAGTTTGAAAATTTCATATAAAATATTGCAGCTTTTATATTTTTAGCCCAAGATCACATATGTCAAAACCATATGGAGCTAAATTGAAGCTTAAACGTCCGATTTTTAGCGCTTAAAGATGGTTTAAACTTTTACTTATTTATATATTTACATCTTTAAACACTTTTTAAACTGAAAAGAGAGATGAACTTACACTGATTTATTATGCCTAAAACGTAGTTAGAAACTTCGTTTAAACTCTATTCTAAAAACTCACTCTAAATATTAATTCTTACTTTATTTTCCATAGCACTAAACTTAATTATCACCATATCCCTTTCTATTAAGTGAAGAATTAGCTAAAATTACTCCAGTTAATCAATCCTACTCCTTTTTAAATATTTGAATTTTTGTTTTTGATTTCCATATAAAAGTCACCTCGGTGGCGATGCGTTTTACAAAATTAGGGCCTTAATTGAGTTCAGAACATACATGTTATGTACATACATATGTTTATTAATACTTGGTGTTTGTTGTCCGATGAGTTTACCGTCTTTGAAACCACATCGAAAAAAAGTAAATAATTAGCATTTCATAAAGAGTTTAAATTCATCCAGACTAACCTCCAGGAATTTTTATTTTTTTAAAAAACACTCCATAGAATCAAGGGATTGGTCAAGAGAAAATTTGAAAAACTTTGCGCAAAGTTTTGTTTCCATTTCTTCTACAGTTAACAAGCAGATGATGTACAACTCTTCTAAGGTAGCTCGATATTCAATATTGCCTCAAGCGTAGATTACTTACACAAGGAATTAAGCAAAATCTACGTTTGGGGAACTTCAAATGGGCTCTGCTTAAATCCGCAGAAGTCTAAGTTTATTGTAATACATACACGGAGCATTAATCCCATTATTTCTAAGGATATTGTTTTAAATAGCGAAAAAATCGAGGTTACAAATACAGCAAAAAACCTTTTCAATAATACTTTGACATGGGATAATCACATAAATTCGCTGATATGGCAAACTTATATTAAGCTACGGGCGCTTTGGTCGACACAATACATCACTCCTTTGAGAATCAGGGTTTTACTGGCCAAGTCGTATCTTATTCCCTGCTTAATTTATGAGTGTGAACTATTTTCAAATTGAAATGCAGTTAGCAAGAAAAAATTAAACGTTCTGTTCAATAACATTTTAAAATACATATGTATATTGTTTAAATAAGTTTGATCTTATTTCCTCAGTCTCTAGCTATCTTTACGCTGTTAGTTTTGAAAATCTGTTAAAAATACACAAAATAATATACAACCAAAATCCAGGTTATCTGTCCATTGCCTGATCTCAGAATGGTAATTTAATATAATGCCATTCGCCTTTGGATTATTCTTCCACTACAACAACAACAGTTGAATGGCAAGGCTAATAGTTCTAAAACATTTTTATTTAACTACTTTCAATAAATTTTTAACAATTTATTTGCCCGTTTAACAATTTGTATTAATTTAATTATATGTATTAAATTTTAGTGTATCATTTGTATTGTATTAATTGTATTTTATTGTACCAATTAATTTATATATTTTATTTTGCAACGAAAATCTTTAACGTAATGCGTTCCTCTGATAATATGGCACAAACCTATGTATTGCTCAACGGACTTTGCAAAATACCATCTTAATGTTTTGAGATGCTAAAAATAAAACAAATAGCGTGTGCTTGGACCACCGACCGTTATTTAGTCTTTGGAATCTTTTTGGAGTGGTATTTTCATCTGCAAGCCACAGGAAAACACAATCAATTATAGTAAAAAAAAAAAAAAACTTTATATTTTCTTTAACTTCCTTTTGTTTTGGAATATTTTCGCCAATTTTTGGCATTTTATTGGCAGTGCTACCAACATTTCTTTCATGGTGAACTTTTGATTGGAAATTGCTTTCGAAAAATTTTACTATAGATATGAATCGAAGTAAGTATTGACCTGCCAGTTTAGACGACGATGGATAATAACACAGATTGCCAATTCATACACATGTTTTTTTTTATCAATATTATGGCTTATTTAAAATATTGCAATTTTTGATATTGTTTTTTAGTTGAAATTGGTTAAAACACGCATGCACTTGAACATTTTATCGAAAAAGGAAAATTACATTTATCATAAACATAGAATTGTATTATTATAGTTTCAATAGGACATCATGGCAATATGACTGATATGACTACAGTGTGAACACCCCAATTGATTATTTTACCATATTTCTCAAAACTATCTTTACACCTCTGCCTAAGAAAAAAATGCCATTAAATTTATTTAAAATGTATGAGGAGTCAATTAAAAATGAAAAACTCAATCAATTTAGTTTTTTAATGTAATACCTTTATTGATTTTATGTGTTTGAAATGATGAATAATACAAAATGTTGGGTGAATTACTAAAAAAAAAAATTAATCAAAAAATATTTTTAACATTAATAAAAGAATATATAAATTTTTTTTAAATTAAGTTACATTAATATAAATTACTAAAATAATTGTGCATTGAGAATAACAAATTCAAAATTATGAAATAGTATTTTTGAAGAAATCAAAATACATGCTCGTAAAGGGTTAATAATTTCTTAAATAATATAATTTTCTTTCTTGTAGTTGTTGCTTTAATTATGAAATTAAAATAATACATAATAATAATATGAAATTTGGAATGTGACATCACAATTAAATGTACAACAAATATATCATATAAATTTTTATAAAATTTATATCACAATAAGAAATATATATTATGTATCGTATGGTATTGTATCGTATATAGTATTGTATAATTAATTTTTATTAACAATTCCTTGTAGCATAAATAAATTATGTATGAGTAGTGTTGATTCTGATGATTTCTTATTATCCAAAGTTATTTGTTTGTTTGTTTTGTTTGTTTGTTTGTTTGTTTTTTTAATTGTTAACTCCATTTCCTGTTCTTTGTACAATCTGTGTGAATTTATAGTTTGTGTATGTGTGTGTTTGTTTTAAATAATTTTCACATCCATAATAAGAATTTGATCACAGTGTCAGTGACGAGGCATTGTACCCAAACGGAACCAATCTATCAATTCTTTGCATAAATCATATTTACTTAAATCAATTTGAAAGCCTCCTAATAATTCATTTTCCTGTAGAGTATCGTGCGACCAGACGGTAACATGTAAAATACGACTTTGTATAACTTGTAAAGGCATACGATATTCGAGCTGTAAAATTTTATAAAACATTAAACTTGATTATGACAATAGATTTAATTTTTCTCAGCCTACCGTTTCCATATAACTTGGCACACATGTTTTGCGAACAACTTTCGTTTTACGTTTTGTTGCCTTTTTGTCATCAGGTTTTAAATAACATTTCACATAAGTATTGGGTTCTTGGCCACCCTGCAGTTGGGGCAAACCTTTGGCATGATGAATCTTAACAAAAAACAAATAATATATTAAATAAAAATTTTAATTCCAATAGTGCGATGCTAAAGGCAAAAAATAACCAACAACAACCTACCATTACAGTTAAAACTTCTCGCCGATATTGCATTGATAATTTCAATTGGCCTCCTTCATTTGTCTGTTCTCTAGATGTTTGAGATTTTATTTCTGCAATTAGAAAAATATTAAAAGTTGATTATAAAACAAGAATAAAACTTCTTCTCGCACAACAATTCACCTTTAACTTTCGACAAACCCAATTTGGCTTCTCTTTGATCTCTTAACAAGGGATGAAAGAATGTATAAACCAAATCGGAATGAGCAATTTCATCGGCCGAATCGAATAATGAAATAAGGAATGAACGTATTTCCGGTAAACGTCTTTCGGCCACAGATTTTACATTTGAACGTCCCACGTGTATGCCACTAGGTAAACTGAAAGAACAGAAGAGAAAAAATTATCGATTAAGCGCGAAAAAGTGAGTAAGATTTAAAAAAAAAAAATTGTGGACGAGAAAAGAATTTAATGATGAAAATGCAGCCGAGCAGAGAATATTCTAAATGAAATGGGATAGATTTCGGAATATCGGTAACTTCATCACAATTATCAAAAGTCGACTTCTAATGGGCAATTTTAACACTTTCGAATGAAAATATGGCAGAATAGTGAAATACTTAAGAATTCTTATAAATTTGCAACAAAAAAAACCGACTTCAATACCAAATGCTAATCGAACGAACGATAAAATCAATTTTTAGTTTCTAATTTCAAAATCACGAGAGATTTAAGTACATTCCCAGCAAAAAATTATTATGTTTCTGGAAGCAGTAACAAAATTTCATGCTTTCGGGATGCGCAGTTTTGAAGCGCTTCCGAGGCTGCACAAAAAGAAGCCGAGAGATCGCTCAACTTATTTTTAAGTACGTTGAAGTTGGTCGGTTATTTACATTAAGTTGACGCGAATAAAAAAGTAATCAGCGAATGGAAGATAATATTTAATTTAGATGCTCTGCCTCTCTCTCTCCCTCTCTTATTTATTTAAACTTGAATATTTGCCAACAGATGAATTATGTACGTTAGTAATACGTCAGTAATACGAAGGCATAATTCAGATAATTCAAACATGATTTTAGCGCATTTCGGATGATTAGAAAAAAGCGCTCTTTTATGTAAAAAACAAGAGCTCCAAAGTGGGACATCGCGCACAAAATCATGGATGATCGAACCGCTTTTCGCAGCAGAAGGCACAACAACAACAAGCATATCTCCCTTATAAACCTGCTTCGGCCGAATCAGTAGTTTTTCCTGGGTTCTTAATAAAAAAAAAAATAAAAAATCAGGGGAATATTTATTAAACTGATATGATAACATACACTTTCTAAATCGGAGTATAATTTACGTGAAAATCAATCACGCTTATCGGGAATAAAAGTTCATGTGAAATGGGTTTGTTCCTTTTCCCTAAAAATTTTAACACCCATTTTTGCGTTGTTACGCAACGCTGTTTTCGGAGATGTTTTTTCGTAACGCTTTTTATAAAATTTTCAGTGCCAAATTTCAAATCCATAGCAAATCTTTAACCACCCTCCCCCCTCCCTCCATGGAACAGTACGTAATATGTGCACTGTCCCTTATTTTCCAATTATGTTTACCATATTTTTGTTCATGTGAAATTTATCTCGCTAAGGGTCAATATATCCACGGGCTAATTTGCCCATCGGTCCATAAATAAATTACTTATGCGTTGATTGGCCAATATATAAAGGAGACACCTTGCCACTCCGACTTTCGAAGAAAATTATTAGACCAATCTGCCAGAAAATCCGATCAAAAATATTTTGAAAATCCGTCCGTAAGTCCACGTCCATACGAATTAATTCTTGCTTCTCTAACTGTCTTAAATTTTCTTTTAAAGTTGCATTCGTGTCCATACAATAAAAATTTTGTTGCGCAGCATGTGTATTTCTTAAGCATACTTCATGCTTCTTTTTCCCATTTTTATAAAAGTTGCATGTCCATGAAACATTGTACCCTTTTTCATTCCTCTCTCCTCTAGAAAGACACAAATTTACTTGTACAGACAGACATTAAGAGGAGAAGTTGTTCACATTTGGAATTTTGAAAATATGGCAATAAATTGCGAAGTTATGCGATAAACAATATTTTGCGAGTATGGACGGGGGAGTGGTGCAGTTTATCCCGATTTTTCAAAGTATTGAATGAGACTAGGGATGGGCGATAAACATCGAAAACATTGATGTTTCAATTCGATATATCGAAAAACATCGATGCAAGTTTTTCAATTGATGGATGGATCGCATAAAAACATCGGTGTATATTTAAAATCAACATCCCAATATCGGACCCAATTGTAAGCAAATTTTAAAACACGATTCATAAATGATAAGACTTATGAGTGTGCAAACACACGAATTGATAACTTCTTCCTTTTTGAAGTCAGCCAAAAATTTTTTCGTAAATGGTAAAAATTAAATTGCCAACGGATGACAAAATCGTTCGTATTCTAGATGTAACAATTTTGTTGTTTAGAGTGATGTTGGCTGCAGTAGTTAGCGTTTTGACTACAAAACAACAATTAATAAAAATTACTGCTCACACAGCTTAAGAAATTTAATGCGTCCAGTTAAAACCAGAGGTATTGCAACACTGCTTTAACAATTAAAAAAAACGCGCACTAGCAGAGTTGTAAAGGAATTAAGCCTTATTCTACATTTCACCATTTAACCTCTAATCTTATGTTTTTCTTCCTAGTTTGGCATAATTCATGGCATTACTGGGGGCATCTCCTAAATGCTGATCCTATCAAAATATATAGAACCATCATTTAAAAAACTCTTACATTAAAATCCCATACATTAATAATAAAAAACGACAGTTATATACAAAAATAAAACACTTTCCAATAAGATAAATCAATTTATTGAAATCTAGTCCTTCTCCTTTGATTCTGTGTTATTCCCACAATTCTTCGATTCAATTCTACGAGAAAAAACTATAGAGAAAAATATTTTATTTTTGTTAGTTTCTTTGCAAAATAAATTGAACAAAACACATGTATGATTGTTTTTTTTTAATTGTATCCATGTGTAATACATGTGACTGTATTAGTAGCAACTTTAACCACTTATAGTTCCTAAAATACTGAACCGATTTTATTAAACAATAGATAGTTCAAATTTGTGAAAAAAAGTTTTATTTGGTATAAATTTTGTCTAAATTGTTTATTTAATGTGTCAATTAGCTTTATCACAAAAAATAACCTTGCCTATTCATTATTTAAATAAAAGTGAAAAAATTGGAATATGATAATGATTTGGATTTTTTTTTAAATAATTAATAACGGCTGTATTCAGTGTTTGGTGCAAATGGACTTGCAAAAGTACAAATGCAAAATCTCGTAGCTTTTTCTAATGGGAACTGTGTGTATTTTATTGCTGGATTGTATCAAAAAGCTACTCTATTTTACATTAGCACTTTTGCAAGTCCATTTGCACCAAACGCTGAATACCGCCAATGTGTTTTCATTAAAAAGCATTATAATTAATCAAAATAATGATAAGGGCAAAAATTTAATTAGCATTAGTTAGTTAATAACATAATTGATAAATTACAACACCATATCATTTAATATTGCCAGCCAGCCCTTTTATTAATACCAATAAAAATCCGTATCGATAATATTTTTAATTAATATTATTATGTTTATACAAAATAACGTTTAAATTCCATTACTTTTTGTGTATGTTTAATTGTAATGATCATTATTAAGTTAATTATGCAGACAATATCTCAAATATTAGTGCTTACACATTTTTATTAACAAGAACCCAACATTACGATTGATTTGCAATAAGAGAACACTTTTTATATTCACACTTATCAGAAGTTTTTAGAGCTAATTTAATACATAAAGACCCTAACTAATTTTGTTTTTGCAAATCGAGTTTTTTTTTTTTGCTTATAGCGACCACTATCGAAATATGAGCCGTTTATTTTGAAAGTGGCATAAGTCACTTTGTTTTTAGTCGAGATATTTAAGGGTTTGCGTTTTAACACGTTTAAAAATATGGATGCTAACTTTCGAAAAGATTTTCTTCTATTTGTTATTTCATGATACTGATATTTTTCTCAGTATTTCTCCATATTTTTAAACGTGTTAAAACGCAAACCCTTACATATATCGACTTAAAAACAAAGTGAATTATGCCACTTTCAAAATAAACGGCTCAAAGTTAACGATATGTAGGTATGTCTGTAGTATGTTCTCGTATGTACATTCATTTAATTAAAGTTTGATTTACCGAAAAACCATTAAACTACGTACGTACTTTTGATTGTGTCACTCAGTTTTTATTTTTTTTAACTTGGCCATATTAAGAGTGAAAACGTTAAACAAAGAGAAACTCAATGTAAAAAGAAACAAATTGCGGAAAGCACGTACAAAAAAAAAGTCTGATAACAAACGAAAAACACATTTTTGAAGCAAAAGATACGATAATTGATAACAAACAACAACTACAACAAAATATTGAATATTTTATAGAGAAGTCATAACAACTACTCCCACCGTGGCGGTAACAACTAAATAATTAGTTTTTTTTTGTTTTATAATTTTAATAAAAAAAGAGACTTGCTAACGTTAAATGCGGCAGATTTTTTTTTTTTATAAAACATGAAACGTTGTTGAAAGCTGATATTTTTTTTTTTGTTTTTTAAAGACAAACAAATTAAACAAACAACCAAATAAAAAACAAAATGTTAAATATACCATAAACCCCAAATTCTTAAAAAATGGCTAAAATTAATTTAACAACCCAACAAAATCAAGGTTTGATAAAAAAAAATTTATAAAATATTTTAAAACAACTCATGTTTGTGACGCTGATAACTCTCGTACATCGATACGTTTAAAGTTTTTGTGTTTCCTCTTTTTTTTTATGACGAACATTGTATTTCTGTTAAAATTTAATTAGTTTTATTTTTATTTTTCTTCAATGTTTATTTTGCCTTAAAAAGAAAATCTCAGTGCAGTGGCCTCCTTGGGTCTTTTAGTGTGTATGATCGTTGCTATAGTGGGCATTAAATTATGGTGGTTTAAACATCGTTTATCATTTGAACAGTCCAGTACACAAGATGTTGCCTCCGATAGAGGTACACCGGCTATTATACTGCCCCGTAGAAGCAAACAGCCCAAATATAAAAAGGATAAAAGATATTCTCAACAAGTAAGTGCATATAATTAGATTTAGATTAGATATTAATTAAGATCGCTTAAAACTTTTGGTCGAACCATGATATTATCATGGGTGCTTGATCATGTGGAGTCCTCACAATATTACCACCAAGCAGTTAGAAGTGGAATTAATGACAGCTATTTGAAAATTAAAAGCTTCATGCCGGAGTCATTAGGATGCCTCGGTCCCAAAAAATACAAAATTAAAAATTATCCACTAAGAAAAATATTCTTCAAAGGTTCTGCTTTTTATGAACATGATTTTTCTATAAACTATAAAATTTCAATATTGAACTTCAACCAGAAAACAAATTATAATACAATAATGTGAGGCCGGGAATTAGAACGAACTACGAAGTTTTCGTTGCAAACTTTTGTCATCAGATATAAAACATTTTTGTGCAACACCGGCGTCGACCGAAAATCGTAATGCGTGAAAAACTCTGCGATTTATTTCTACTTCTTACGCCGGCAAAACACAAATATATATATTTTTTTTTTTTTTTAATTTTAAACCTTTTAGTGGATAAAATAACTTTTCTTCGTTAAACTTTTAATGAGTAAATTAAAATTTTACAAAAAAATTCACGAAAAAAGCTGGCAACTCGGAAACACCCTTAAAATTAATTGCAAATGATTAAAACAATAATTGTGTTTTATTTTCTATAAAAAAAAAGTGCGATCATTTATGCAAAAAGAGAAAATTCGCGAAAAATTACAATACATATTTTTAAAAATCTATAATTTTGATATAAAAAAGGAAGAGAAATATTTTAGAAAAATTTTCTTCTGTCGCAAAATTGCAAAATTATAATTTTGATTAAAAATCGCGAAAATGGCGAAAATTCGGAAAAGCTTAGCAGCATCGCGAAGAATGCCAAATCGGAAACTATCACTGAAAGTGATTAGAAATCGCTAAAACTATTAAAAAGAAATAAAAACTGGTAAGAACGCCGAAAAAATCGCATAACGAATATAGTTGCTGCATATATAAAAATAAGAAAACGCTAAAACTGTATCGAATTAATGTCGACAATTAACAAAATTACAATGGGGTAAGGAGCGCTAAAAACTCAAATCTTAGTTCGACAAACTTCAAACGACAAATTTACGCAACGTTTTTTAATCGAAGAAATCGGCCTGCTGGACGAAATTTAATTCAGTCAGGTTTCAATTCAAACCTTTCTGTCATTTGTGAAATTGGGCTTGTTAATACAGTGAAACTTCGATATAACGAATTCCAAGGGGTTCCGAAAATACTTCAGCAAATCCTTAATATAACGAAATTTGAATAAATTCGAAAAAATTCGTTATAATTATAGTTTTCCTTATTCAAATTCTATTTAACATAAGAACGCTAATAAAAGCTTTTATAGGGTGTTTTTTATAGAGTGACACAAGTTTAAATCATAATAAAACAAGGAAATATATTTTTAATATCAATGAAACGGGCTTTATTGGAAAGAACATTTTATGAAATTAATGTTTAAATATGATTTCTGCCATGTGGCCAGCCGCCACGGCTGGCGCGTAGAAGACGGAATCTGGAACACCATTTTCAACAACTTTTCGCATCTTTTGCGGCCGAATTTCACCGATAACTCTTCAATTGTTTATGGTTTATCGACTTAACATAACCCCAAAGAAAATAATCTAATGGGGTTAAATCACACGATCTTGGTGTTTTTCGAATTAGCCGCTCTGAAGGACGATTATATACGCCATAAAATGGAAGAAGTACACTATGAGTTTGACGAATAGAACGATTATTTTGACAACAATTTGCACACGTTGCTCTGGTGTAAGTCTATTCATAATGAAATTTCAAAGGAAAGTAAACAAAAAGCAACTATCAGCTGTTAAATGGCTGCTCAAATAAACCAGTGATTCCGACACGCTTTATTTCATGAAGTCAATAAAAAATCAAACACATTTGTGTTATTCAGTTAATTTGATTAAGTTTTAATAATATATTGTGTCAAGAATCAAGTCAATTATAATGCATTACATTTGCACACACATTATGAATGCTTAATTTTGATATCGGAACTTTACCATTTTGTTTACCATAGAGGCTTTATACTGATTTCGTTATATTGAGGCATTTGAATGAATATATCGCTATATAGAGGTTTCCATGCTCAGAATTTGTTCGTTATACCTACAGTATATTTTTGTATGAAAAACTTTGCAATAAAGAGGTTTTCTCAAGGCACTCAATAAAATATACGTTATATTGAGTTTTTCGTTATAACGAAGTTCGTTATATCGAAGTTTCACTGTAAAAACACTTGATGTCGCAAAAAGTTCAACAGCTGTAAACTATTGTGGATTATTCATTTCAAAATATAAATTAAATCAGGTGTTGTTTTCTTTTTAATTTCTTTTAAATAAAATAAATATTTTTAAATTACAGATAATGAAGCAATCTAATTGGCAGTGATAGAAAACAAAAATTTAGAACAACAGTAATAATATATGGCCAATAAAGGCACAAAGAGTATAAATAAAATTTTCTGATAAGATTTTCTGGTTACGTGGATGACACATGAAATAACACGCACTCTTAAGAAATTGGAATTTTTTTGTCTCTTAATTATAAAAATTAGTTTTATTGTGTAGTAAACAGTAGGTCCCGGTTTACATGCAGAAATTTTAGTCGTTTCTTTATTAAAAAATTAATTTTCGTTTACATTGTTACATTTAATTCGTTTTATGGTGTTTTCTTTGCTACAAAAAAATTTAATTATTTTACTGCTGATTAAAAACATTTTCATTATTCGGGTGCATACGATGCAAAAAAAAGCCCTGGGGAAAATAGAAGTGCATATTTGATCAGATACAAATAAAATAAAATTAAGCAACAGCTTTTGGCATGCGAACCATCAATATCTCGTTTTCTTCTGTGAATAAATATTTTTAATTTGGTATGAGTTTTTTTACAATCGGTTGAATAATGTGGTCATAAACGGAGAGCAGGCACCTTTTATGTGATTGGCGTTTGATCATGCATGATCCCGCATGATCCCGCATGCCTGGCTATGATCGCACGTAACGTTTTCCTAACTACAAATAATAAATAGTTTATATATGATTCATTGTGGCAGCATCTTCTTATAAACCTCTTGCCTTAACTCCACTTTTTTCGCGGGTCTCAGATCGTGATTTTTTATGATTGTGATTATTTTTTGAGCTCGCATAATTTTGCATCAACCGGAGACAAAACACAATTGATATTTTGTATCGTTAGTTTGCATGACAGTGAGTTAAAATCGCTAGTCCTAAATCAACAAAACAGTTCTCAATCGTAACAAGATTATTTTACTTTTTTGAAGGATTTAATCGCAATTAACTCGTTCTTTTTTGATTTTTTTTTTCACAGATCTACGAAAGTGTTGAAGTTCAAGGAGTTTTTCGTCAAAAACGTGAAGATGATGTGGAAATTCAACGACCCCAACAACTTCCGCGTAAGAAGTCATATATTAAAAGTTTACAACAAAATAAACTGAAAAATTTAACTTAATCTTCTTGTTTTCAGCGGTACGTATACGTCAAACATCGGAAAGTACATCATCTTTAATATTACCCCCACCGCGAGCCAAAAGAAGAGATCAAGTTCATTCTACGGCATTTGAAGACTTGGAAATTGCTGCACCCCCTCTTAGCTCAGCCTCATCTGCAGACTTAACAGCAATACCGGAGATTAATACAAAAATAACGTTAACATTTGAGGAATTTGAAAGGCAGTTTAAATTAAGAGAAATAAAACCCGAAGTTCCAAAAGCAGCACCAGTTACAAAAAATAATCAAGTTACTGAAATTCCTATGCCACCGTTACGTTTAAATCGTAGCAGTTCTACGCTAACAAAGCCCGAAAAACCTCAACACATTTTGAAATCATCTCAATCGATAACTATACCAGAATTTCGTAAAGTTTTAGGGAAAAGATCGACTGGCCTATCCAGTCCAAAAGAAGATTTAACCAAAATCGATAATTATGATGAACCAAAAATATTCGAAACTTTTGGTGAGCGTAGACCTACCGGTTACATCAAGTACGAAGAGGTTGATGGCGATTTACAAGAACAGTATGAACGGGAATTAAATACAGAAGTAGTCAAGAATTACCAGCAATCCGTAAACAGTAGTCCTGAAATAGTGCCAGCCTTAAAGGCTTTAAGAAATGAGCGAATCATTTATAACAACGATTTAGACGAAAGTCCTGATGGCCAACGTAGTGAGGAGTACAATTTCAACAGAAACTCTTACAAATGGAAAGATACGGATTATAAGGAAGATGACTTTATCAATCATAAAGTGAAATTTGATGAATTAGATTCTGGAAATACTAACGAACAGAGATCCTTTGATTTTCGTTCATTTAAGGATCCAAGATACGCAGAGCTTGAGCCTGTAAAAGAACCAGAATTATTTGAAAAACAATTCGTTACTGAACCCCAAGCATCCACTGAATTTGATGAAAACTCTCAAGATGTTGGAAAGAAAATTATTATCCAATCCAATTCTGTTAATGGATATACTAAATATCCACAAGCTAAGGAAGAAGCCACAAAAGAGTTCGGTGCGATTGTCAATGAAAATGTAGAAAATTTTGATGCGACAAGTTTGCAAGAAGATTGGCCACAATTTGAGGAGAAAATCGAAACGCCACAAGTTAATGTTCGAAGATTTAATAATCAAAATTTAGTTACACAAAACAGCTTCGATGAAAACGATATTTTTTGTATAAAAAATATCGGCGAAAATTCAGCCAACGAAAATGAAAGCGAAAATCAAACTACTGAGACAAACAAAAAGTGCGAAAGGACACCAACGGAATACGCAAGAGATTTGCCGCCAGAACCGTTCGAACTAAAAGAAATAGAAGAATGGCGAGAAGATTTTAGTAATAAATTTTACAATCAAATACGATCATTTATGACCGCAGAAAGCCGCGAAGTAACATTTGATTCCTCAGCAGATCAAAATTTTGAAACAGAGAAACGCACTAATTCCGCATTACAAGAAAGAAGACCTACCGGATACGTAAGAAAAGATGAATACTACGTAACATTTAGTGATGAATCTGATGAAGCATGTAAAGAAAATTCATCTGCCAGCATTCAGTCCAATGTGGAAATAGTCGAAATTCCGTCACATAAAGTCAACTTTAAGGACGATAATTTTTTAGAGTCTAAAATTGAGAAATTCACACTCAATCAAAGAAGGCCAACAGGTTTTGTTAGATCCTTTAGTCCTGAAGCAGCTGGTAATAGTACTATTGATGATGAAGATGATTCCCGAAATGTTTCTACAGCCCAGGTGAAATTCGCTGAAAATACGGACTTTAAGGATGAACAAGAAATTTGGGATTCTGATATTAAACAGAGAAGACCAACGGGTTACACAAAGCAGTTGGAAATACAAGATGTTACAGATGATGAAGAAAGTTCAAAAAATTATGAAAATAATACAGACTACACACGATCAAAAGAAAGTTTGGATAAACTGAAAAAACAAGTAAATTTTCAATTGTATAATAAAGAAAACAATACAGGCTCTAAAAATAACGAAGCCTTAAATCAAAGAAGACCTACTAGTTTTATGACAAAAGAAGAAATTGCGAAACATCTGCATCAAAACAGCCATGAAGAAGAAACGAATCACTTTGGAAATGTGCAGCGAAGAAGGAAAAAAGAACTCAAATGTTTAAGTCAACCTGCGCCCATATTTAATCCATCCAATTACGTCGAAGACGACAGTAAGGAATTTGATCGCCACTTATGGCAAGAAATGGAAAAGGATGTTGAAAAAGATGTTGAAAATAATTTCGAAGAAGAATTTGCTAAAATACGCCATTCTTATGAGGTGAATGAAGCAGATTTTCTAGAAATTAAAGACGAACAACCAAACTCACCTTTGGGCTTTGGCAAAACTATAGAAGATGATTGGGAGAATTTTCAAAATTTTGAAAAACAAACAGTTGTGAAACAACCGAAATCTCCACAAGAAATTAAAATAGCTTTTAGTGATACGGAATTAAATGCCACAACATCAATACTCAAAGAGCATAGTAAATTAGACGAAGAAGACATAGAGGTGAAGCCACGTAAAAGTAAAGTTACTTTTGATTTTAAAACCAATGAACGGGTTATACCTGCTAGAGAGGACCACAATTACTCAGAAGAAGATTTGTATTACGATGGCAAATCCGCACTAACTATACCGCCACCACCACTGCCACAACCCAGGCAACGTGTGTCTAACATAAATTATAATACCGAAACAACATTGTCACCAATTGTTCCCATACCAACCGAAATATCACTGTTTGGTTCCCACATATCTCGCCAGGATAATACTGCCGAAGACAGTTGGTCAGCCATACGTAAACATCGCAGCTTGACTGAAGAGTTTCAAAATCTTTCTATAGACACCAAACTCTCTCCAATTTATGAAATACCACCATCTAAACCTGTATACCGTAATCCCATGGCTCAATTGGCATTACAACGGGCCAAAGAGGTTCGTGCCGATATGGATGGTTTTAAGTCACGTTCCATAAATGACAAGAAATCTGATACAACGAAAAGACAAAGGGAGAAATTTTTAAATTTAAGCAGTGATACTTGCGAAAGTACTGACGCTTAGTTTATGGTAATAATTATCTGTTAAATAATTGTTGTCACTTAATAAAAAATAAACCAATCAATGTAATTAATTACCATAAAAATTAATTAAAAATTTCTATTGGAAAACCATTTAAAAATGTTTATGTTAGTCGACTTCTAAGTTCTTTTTTTTTAAAAATTGGTTCCATAATTTGTTTATCGAAGAGGCAAGATGTCCCCCGAAATACCAGTCACATAGAAATGTAAGACGGTCCCTGAAATATTGCTATTTATTGGCCGATTTAAAATTTTTTTTTTTTTTGGAAAGAAAATACATTACCAAATATTTGAAAATCATCATGACCATAAATTCTAGATTCGGAATATTTTAAGAAAAATAACATTTTAAGAAAATTTTAAAAGTAAATTTTTTAAAACTATTTATTAAAGCCTTGATCTTTTTTACAAAAATTACTTTTTCAAGAAGTACCCATCATAAAATATTTATGAAAATACTGCCTTTTTATTAAAAGTTGT
Source organism: Lypha dubia (assembly GCA_947311025.1). Classification (NCBI taxonomy): domain Eukaryota; kingdom Metazoa; phylum Arthropoda; class Insecta; order Diptera; family Tachinidae; genus Lypha; species Lypha dubia. Next base: position 6,947,287 of record OX371263.1, read on the forward strand.
TTAAAAAAAATTCAATTTTAATAAAGGATGCTTTAAAAAGATATTCACATTTCATAATTTGATTTCACTCACACTAAATCTAACGAAAATCTTAAAGACTTACAAAATGAAAATTAAGCAACAGAATCTTAATTAATTAAGCAACTTCTAAGATTCCTATCCTTGAGAATTTGGAGAAGACACAGGTACCTCGTAACCACATGTATTTGTTATCTATCTAATATTTGACTGAACTCTAAGCAACATTTAGCAAATTTTCGGCTTTCCGAAATATGAGATGGTATTTCGCTCTATCAACGACTTGGTGTTCATTTTGATCTCAGTGAAATAGAAATTTACGTTAGTTTTCAATATAAATCAAAGATGGACAAAAAACTGCTTGCATCTGTATTGCTGAGAGGATTTTAAGCAACAGTAACAGAAAAAAATTGGCGCAAAGATTTTCATTAAAATTTAATCGCAATATTTTTTCTGTGTTAACACATACTTATATAACACGATTGCACTAAATGATTACAACAGAAAAATTTATTTTTTCAAATATAAAAAAAAATTATTAAAAATTTTTTGATTTTAGCACGTAAAAGAATTTAAATCTAAATTATTTTCATTTTCTTCCTCATCTAACCAACCTCTAAATATTTCCAAAAATATATTTTCAATTTGAGTAAAAATCCATTTCTTTTCCTCATCAATTTAATCTATATATATAAAATTAAGTGCAAAACTTCCTGTGCGCATACTCCGCCTAGACGGCTTGCCCGATTTCAATGAAATTTTCAGGGGTGATTGGGGTCTTTGTGGGGGGTGCACATAAGAAATTTATTGGGCGTGGCCCCTCCCACATAATTTAAATAACATCATATATCTTGACTATTGTGATAGCAAGAGTTTTGAAACATTGCAATAGTACATATGTTACTCATGTGATAATCAGGACAAAAATGGGCGGGATCGGACAAGTGGGCGTGGCAGCTATCATATAAAATAAATATTTAATATCAAATATCTAGAGTTATATAATAGTTAGAGCCTTCAAACATTGTAGGAGTGCATAAATTAATAATATTAGCAGCTGAAGTGAAAATGGGCGTGATTGGACAAGTGGGCGTGGTAGATCTCATACAAAGTTTTAACATATAATATCTGGAGTACTATGACAGCAAGAGTTCTGAAACTTTGCACATGTACATATTAAACTAATCTGAAGAGTTGCGAAAAAAATGGGCGGGATCGGGCTAATGGGCGTGGCAGCTCCCATACAAAGTAAATATTTAATATCATATATCTACAGTACTATAATAGCCATAGTCTTAGAAATTTGTGCACGTTGATTATATTATGAATAGTCATGGGAAAATTGGGCGGGATCATACCAGTGGGCGTGGCAGCTCCCATACAAAGTGAATATTTAGCTCATATACAAAATTAATATTAAATATCTAGGGCTCTATATTAGCTATATAGCCTTCAAATTTTGTACGAGTCCATCAATCTATATATATAAAAATGAATCCCTTTTTTCCTTGGTCACGGCATCACGCGTGATTGGCTGGACCGATTTGGACGATTTTTTCTTTCTAATGATCGCCATGGTCCAACTTTTTTCGTTTTACCTAAAATCAGAAAACGGCTCCATCGATTTGACTAATTCTTCTTTCAAATGTTCGTATTAATCCATTTTAAGTTTTCATCGAAGGAAAAATTTTCCACGCCTACTTTTACGCACGCCCCTTTTTAGGAAAATTAAAATCGTAATTTAGTCTTAACTACTGGACCGATCGTCATTAAATTTTCACAATAGGATATTCTTACGAAATAATAAATTCTTGACTATATAAAATTTTAATTGGACAAAGGGACTTACCACCGCCCATATAACCCAAAAATTTAAATCGCCATATTTTGGCATTTTTTGTCCTACGTCGATGATATTTGGTACATATGGTATTGGCATAATTAGGAATACGTACCAGGAGAAAAGTGGGTGGGAACACTTCCCTTTTTAGGAAAATTAAATATCGTAATATAGTCTTAACTACTGGACCGATCGTCATTAACTTTTCACAATAAGGTATTCTTACGAAAAAATAAATTCTTGACTATATAAAGTTTTAATTGGAAAAAGGGGCGTGGCACCGCTCATATAGTCCAAAAATTTAAATCGCCATATTTTGGGCATTTTTTGTCCTACGTCGATGATATTTGGTACATATGGTATTGGCATAATTAGAAATACGTACCAGGAGAAAACTGGGTGGAAAGACGCCCCTTTTTAGGAAAATTAAAAATCGTAATATAGTCTTAACTACTGGACCGAACGTCATTTAATTTTCACAATAGGATATTCTTACGAAATAATAAATACATGACTATATAAATACTTTCAGTTTTATTTTATAACGATGGGGGTCGAAGCACACGGGTTTTTTGGGATTTTTATTATTGTTTTGCCGCAAGATTGGCAGTCCTGCCTTTTACTAATAAATAAACAGAGACAGCAGGCGAATGTTTACAATTATTAAAAAACATTTACATCGCAACATTGTGTGTTTTTTCCACATTTAATTCAATCGATTTGCTACATTTATTCGAAAAGAATACTTTATCGGACTTACATAGTCTATAAGTATGGATCCTTGGCTTTAATTTCCCATTGGTCCAAATGAGTGACAAACTTAAATGTGCCCACAAATAGCCAAATTCCCGTAGAGCTGAACAAAATTTACACAATTTTAATCTTTAAAATTTTATAGAAAAATTCTCAAATACAATTGAGAAATCGGACTTACATAGTCTATAAGTATGGATCCTTGGCTTTAATTTCCCATTGGTCCAAACGAGTGACAAACAAATTTTATAGAAAAATTCTCAAATACAATTGAGAAATCGGACTTAGATAGTCTATAAGTATGGATCCTTGGCTTTAATTTCCCATTGGTCCAAACGAGTTACAAACAAATTTTATAGAAAAATTCTCAAATACAATTGAAAAATCGGACTTACATAGTTTATAAGTATCGATCCTTGGCTTTAATTTCCCATTGGTCCAAATGAGTGACAAACAAGTGTTATAGAAAAATTCTCAAATACAATTGAGAAATCGGACTTACATAGCCTATAAGTATGGATCCTTGGCTTTAATTTCCCATTGGTCCAAATGAGTGACAAACAAGTGTTATAGAAAAATTCTCAAATACAATTGAGAAATCGGACTTACATAGCCTATAAGTATGGATCCTTGGCTTTAATTTCCCATTGGTCCAAATGAGTGACAAACAAATGTTATAGAAAAATTCTCAAATACAATTGAGAAATCGGACTTACATAGTCTATAAGTATGGATCCTTGGCTTTAATTTCCCATTGGTCCAAATGAGTGACAAACAAGTGTTATAGAAAAATTCTCAAATACAATTGAGAAATCGGACTTAGATAGTCTATAAGTATGGATCCTTGGCTTTAATTTCCCATTGGTCCAAATGAGTGACAAACAAGTGTTATAGAAAAATTCTCAAATACAATTGAGAAATCGGACTTACATAGCCTATAAGTATGGATCCTTGGCTTTAATTTCCCATTGGTCCAAATGAGTGACAAACAAGTGTTATAGAAAAATTCTCAAATACAATTGAGATATCGGACTTACATAGCCTATAAGTATGGATCCTTGGCTTTAATTTCCCATTGGTCCAAATGAGTGACAAACAAGTGTTATAGAAAAATTCTCAAATACAATTGAGAAATCGGACTAACATAGCCTATAAGTATGGATCCTTGGCTTTAATTTCCCATTGGTCCAAATGAGTGACAAACATAAATGTGCCCACAAATAGCCAAATTCCCGTAGAGCTGAACAAAATTTACACAATTTTAATCTTTAAAATTTTATAGAAAAATTCTCAAATACAATTGAGAAATCGGACTTAGATAGTCTATAAGTATGGATCCTTGGCTTTAATTTCCCATTGGTCCAAATGAGTGACAAACATAAATGTGCCCACAAATAGCCAAATTCCCGTAGAGCTGAACAAAATTTACACAATTTTAATCTTTAAAATTTTATAGAAAAATTTTCAAATACAATTGAGAAATCGGACTTAGATAGTCTATAAGTATGGATCCTTGGCTTTAATTTCCCATTGGTCCAAATGAGTGACAAACAAATGTTATAGAAAAATTCTCAAATACAATTGAGAAATCGGACTTACATAGTCTATAAGTATGGATCCTTAGCTTTAATTTCATATTGGTCCAAATGAGTGACAAACATATGTATGTTATAGAAAAATTCTCAAATACAATTGAGAAATCGGACTTAGATAGTCTATAAGTATGGATCCTTGGCTTTAATTTCCCATTGGTCCAAATGAGTGACAAACAAATGTTATAGAAAAATTCTCAAATACAATTGATAAATCGGACTTACATAGTCTATAAGTATGGATCCTTGGCTTTAATTTCCCATTGGTCCAAATGAGTTACAAACAAGTGTTATAGAAAAATTCTCAAATACAATTGAGAAATCGGACTTACATAGTCTATAAGTATGGATCCTTAGCTTTAATTTCATATTGGTCCAAATGAGTGACAAACAAATGTTATAGAAAAATTCTCAAATACAATTGAGAAATCGGACTTACATAGTCTATAAGTATGGATCCTTGGCTTTAATTTCCCATTGGTCCAAATGAGTTACAAACAAGTGTTATAGAAAAATTCTCAAATACAATTGAGAAATCGGACTTACATAGCCTATAAGTATGGATCCTTGGCTTTAATTTCCCATTGGTCCAAATGAGTGACAAACAAGTGTTATAGAAAAATTCTCAAATACAATTGAGAAATCGGACTTATATAGCCTATAAGTATGGATCCTTGGCTTTAATTTCCCATTGGTCCAAATGAGTGACAAACAAGTGTTATAGAAAAATTCTCAAATACAATTGAAAAATCGGACTTACATAGCCTATAAGTATGGATCCTTGGCTTTAATTTCCCATTGGTCCAAATGAGTGACAAACAAGTGTTATAGAAAAATTCTCAAATACAATTGAGAAATCGGACTTACATAGCCTATAAGTATGGATCCTTGGCTTTAATTTCCCATTGGTCCAAATGAGTGACAAACAAATGTTATAGAAAAATTCTCAAATACAATTGAGAAATCGGACTTACATAGCCTATAATTATGGATCCTTGGCTTTAATTTCCCATTGGTCCAAATGAGTGACAAACAAGTGTTATGAAAAATTCTCAAATACAATTGAGAAATCGGACTTACATAGCCTATAAGTATTGATCCTTGGCTTTAATTTCCCATTGGTCCAAATGAGTGACAAACAAGTGTTATAGAAAAATTCTCAAATACAATTGAGAAATCGGACTTACATAGCCTATAAGTATGGATCCTTGGCTTTAATTTCCCATTGGTCCAAATGAGTGACAAACAAATGTTATAGAAAAATTCTCAAATACAATTGAGAAATCGGACTTATATAGCCTATAAGTATGGATCCTTGGCTTTAATTTCCCATTGGTCCAAATGAGCGACAAACAAATGTTATAGAAAAATTCTCAAATACAATTGAGAAATCGGACTTACATAGCCTATAATTATGGATCCTTGGCTTTAATTTCCCATTGGTCGAAATGAGTGACAAACAAGTGTTATAGAAAAATTCTCAAATACAATTGAGAAATCGGACTTATATAGCCTATAAGTATGGATCCTTGGCTTTAATTTCCCATTAGTCCAAATGAGTGACAAACAAGTGTTATGAAAAATTCTCAAATACAATTGAGAAATCGGACTTACATAGCCTATAAGTATGGATCCTTGGCTTTAATTTCCCATTGGTCCAAATGAGTGACAAACAAGTGTTATGAAAAATTCTCAAATACAATTGAGAAATCGGACTTACATAGCCTATAAGTATGGATCCTTGGCTTTAATTTCCCATTGGTCCAAATGAGCGACAAACAAATGTTATAGAAAAATTCTCAAATACAATTGAGAAATCGGACTTACATAGCCTATAAGTATGGATCCTTGGCTTTAATTTCCCATTGGTCGAAATGAGTGACAAACAAGTGTTATAGAAAAATTCTCAAATACAATTGAGAAATCGGACTAACATAGCCTATAATTATGGATCCTTGGCTTTAATTTCCCATTGGTCCAAATGAGTGACAAACAAGTGTTATAGAAAAATTCTCAAATACAATTGAGAAATCGGACTTATATAGCCTATAAGTATGGATCCTTGGCTTTAATTTCCCATTGGTCCAAATGAGTGACAAACAAGTGTTATGAAAAATTCTCAAATACAATTGAGAAATCGGACTTACATAGCCTATAATTATGGATCCTTGGCTTTAATTTCCCATTGGTCCAAATGAGTGACAAACAAGTGTTATAGAAAAATTCTCAAATACAATTGAGAAATCGGACTTATATAGCCTATAAGTATGGATCCTTGGCTTTAATTTCCCATTGGTCCAAATGAGCGACAAACAAATGTTATAGAAAAATTCTCAAATACAATTGAGAAATCGGACTTACATAGCCTATAATTATGGATCCTTGGCTTTAATTTCCCATTGGTCGAAATGAGTGACAAACAAGTGTTATAGAAAAATTCTCAAATACAATTGAGAAATCGGACTTATATAGCCTATAAGTATGGATCCTTGGCTTTAATTTCCCATTGGTCCAAATGAGCGACAAACAAATGTTATAGAAAAATTCTCAAATACAATTGAGAAATCGGACTTACATAGCCTATAAGTATGGATCCTTGGCTTTAATTTCCCATTGGTCCAAATGAGTGACAAACAAGTGTTATAGAAAAATTCTCAAATACAATTGAGAAATCGGACTTATATAGCCTATGAGTATGGATCCTTGACTTTAATTTCCCATTGGTCCAAATGAGCGACAAACAAATGTTATAGAAAAATTCTCAAATACAATTGAGAAATCGGACTTACATAGCCTATAATTATGGATCCTTGGCTTTAATTTCCCATTGGTCGAAATGAGTGACAAACAAGTGTTATAGAAAAATTCTCAAATACAATTGAGAAATCGGACTTATATAGCCTATAAGTATGGATCCTTGGCTTTAATTTCCCATTGGTTTAAATGAGTGACAAACAAATGTTATAGAAAAATTCTCAAATACAATTGAGAAATCGGACTTACATAGCCTATAAGTATGGATCCTTGGCTTTAATTTCCCATTGGTCCAAATGAGTGACAAACAAGTGTTATAGAAACATTCTCAAATACAATTGAGAAATCGGACTTATATAGCCTATAAGTATGGATCCTTGGCTTTAATTTCCCATTGGTCCAAATGAGTGACAAACAAGTGTTATGAAAAATTCTCAAATACAATTGAGAAATCGGACTTACATAGCCTATAATTATGGATCCTTGGCTTTAATTTCCCATTGGTCCAAATGAGTGACAAACAAGTGTTATAGAAAAATTCTCAAATACAATTGAGAAATCGGACTTATATAGCCTATAAGTATGGATCCTTGGCTTTAATTTCCCATTGGTCCAAATGAGCGACAAACAAATGTTATAGAAAAATTCTCAAATACAATTGAGAAATCGGACTTACATAGCCTATAATTATGGATCCTTGGCTTTAATTTCCCATTGGTCGAAATGAGTGACAAACAAGTGTTATAGAAAAATTCTCAAATACAATTGAGAAATCGGACTTATATAGCCTATAAGTATGGATCCTTGGCTTTAATTTCCCATTGGTCCAAATGAGCGACAAACAAATGTTATAGAAAAATTCTCAAATACAATTGAGAAATCGGACTTACATAGCCTATAAGTATGGATCCTTGGCTTTAATTTCCCATTGGTCCAAATGAGTGACAAACAAGTGTTATAGAAAAATTCTCAAATACAATTGAGAAATCGGACTTATATAGCCTATAAGTATGGATCCTTGACTTTAATTTCCCATTGGTCCAAATGAGCGACAAACAAATGTTATAGAAAAATTCTCAAATACAATTGAGAAATCGGACTTACATAGCCTATAATTATGGATCCTTGGCTTTAATTTCCCATTGGTCGAAATGAGTGACAAACAAGTGTTATAGAAAAATTCTCAAATACAATTGAGAAATCGGACTTATATAGCCTATAAGTATGGATCCTTGGCTTTAATTTCCCATTGGTTTAAATGAGTGACAAACAAATGTTATAGAAAAATTCTCAAATACAATTGAGAAATCGGACTTACATAGCCTATAAGTATGGATCCTTGGCTTTAATTTCCCATTGGTCCAAATGAGTGACAAACAAGTGTTATAGAAACATTCTCAAATACAATTGAGAAATCGGACTTATATAGCCTATAAGTATGGATCCTTGGCTTTAATTTCCCATTGGTCCAAATGAGTGACAAACAAGTGTTATAGAAAAATTCTCAAATACAATTGAGAAATCGGACTTATATAGCCTATAAGTATGGATCCTTGGCTTTAATTTCCCATTGGTCCAAATGAGTGACAAACAAGTGTTATAGAAAAATTCTCAAATACAATTGAGAAATCGGACTTATATAGCCTATAAGTATGGATCCTTGGCTTTAATTTCCCATTGGTCCAAATGAGCGACAAACAAATGTTATGAAAAATTCTCAAATACAATTGAGAAATCGGACTTATATAGCCTATAAGTATGGATCCTTGGCTTTAATTTCCCATTGGTCCAAATGAGTGACAAACAAGTGTTATAGAAAAATTCTCAAATACAATTGAGAAATCGGACTTATATAGCCTATAAGTATGGATCCTTGGCTTTAATTTCCCATTGGTCCAAATGAGTGACAAACAAATGTTATAGAAAAATTCTCAAATACAATTGAGAAATCGGACTTATATAGCCTATAAGTATGGATCCTTGGCTTTAATTTCCCATTGGTCCAAATGAGTGACAAACAAGTGTTATAGAAAAATTCTCAAATACAATTGAGAAATCGGACTTATATAGCCTATAAGTATGGATCCTTGGCTTTAATTTCCCATTGGTCCAAATGAGTGACAAACAAGTGTTATAGAAAAATTCTCAAATACAATTGAGAAATCGGACTTATATAGCCTATAAGTATGGATCCTTGGCTTTAATTTCCCATTGGTCCAAATGAGTGACAAACAAATGTTATAGAAAAATTCTCAAATACAATTGAGAAATCGGACTTATATAGCCTATTAGTATGGATCCTTGGCTTTAATTTCCCATTGGTCCAAATGAGTGACAAACAAGTGTTATAGAAAAATTCTCAAATACAATTGAGAAATCGGACTTATATAGCCTATAAGTATGGATCCTTGGCTTTAATTTCCCATTGGTCCAAATGAGTGACAAACAAATGTTATAGAAAAATTCTCAAATACAATTGAGAAATCGGACTTATATAGCCTATAAGTATGGATCCTTGGCTTTAATTTCCCATTGGTCCAAATGAGTGACAAACAAGTGTTATAGAAAAATTCTCAAATACAATTGAGAAATCGGACTTATATAGCCTATAAGTATGGATCCTTGGCTTTAATTTCCCATTGGTCCAAATGAGTGACAAACAAGTGTTATAGAAAAATTCTCAAATACAATTGAGAAATCGGACTTATATAGCCTATAAGTATGGATCCTTGGCTTTAATTTCCCATTGGTCCAAATGAGTGACAAACAAATGTTATAGAAAAATTCTCAAATACAATTGAGAAATCGGACTTATATAGCCTATAAGTATGGATCCTTGGCTTTAATTTCCCATTGGTCCAAATGAGTGACAAACAAGTGTTATAGAAAAATGCTCAAATACAATTGAGAAATCGGACTTATATAGCCTATAAGTATGGATCCTTGGCTTTAATTTCCCATTGGTCCAAATGAGTGACAAACAAATGTTATAGAAAAATTCTCAAATACAATTGAGAAATCGGACTTATATAGCCTATAAGTATGGATCCTTGGCTTTAATTTCCCATTGGTCCAAATGAGTGACAAACAAGTGTTATAGAAAAATTCTCAAATACAATTGAGAAATCGGACTTATATAGCCTATAAGTATGGATCCTTGGCTTTAATTTCCCATTGGTCCAAATGAGTGACAAACAAGTGTTATAGAAAAATTCTCAAATACAATTGAGAAATCGGACTTATATAGCCTATAAGTATGGATCCTTGGCTTTAATTTCCCATTGGTCCAAATGAGTGACAAACAAGTGTTATAGAAAAATTCTCAAATACAATTGAGAAATCGGACTTATATAGCCTATAAGTATGGATCCTTGGCTTTAATTTCCCATTGGTCCAAATGAGCGACAAACAAATGTTATGAAAAATTCTCAAATACAATTGAGAAATCGGACTTATATAGCCTATAAGTATGGATCCTTGGCTTTAATTTCCCATTGGTCCAAATGAGTGACAAACAAGTGTTATAGAAAAATTCTCAAATACAATTGAGAAATCGGACTTATATAGCCTATAAGTATTGATCCTTGGCTTTAATTTCCCATTGGTCCAAATGAGTGACAAACAAGTGTTATAGAAAAATTCTCAAATACAATTGAGAAATCGGACTTACATAGCCTATAAGTATGGATCCTTGGCTTTAATTTCCCATTGGTCCAAATGAGTGACAAACAAATGTTATAGAAAAATTCTCAAATACAATTGAGAAATCGGACTTATATAGCCTATAAGTATGGATCCTTGGCTTTAATTTCCCATTGGTCCAAATGAGCGACAAACAAATGTTATAGAAAAATTCTCAAATACAATTGAGAAATCGGACTTACATAGCCTATAATTATGGATCCTTGGCTTTAATTTCCCATTGGTCGAAATGAGTGACAAACAAGTGTTATAGAAAAATTCTCAAATACAATTGAGAAATCGGACTTATATAGCCTATAAGTATGGATCCTTGGCTTTAATTTCCCATTAGTCCAAATGAGTGACAAACAAGTGTTATGAAAAATTCTCAAATACAATTGAGAAATCGGACTTACATAGCCTATAAGTATGGATCCTTGGCTTTAATTTCCCATTGGTCCAAATGAGTGACAAACAAGTGTTATGAAAAATTCTCAAATACAATTAAGAAATCGGACTTACATAGCCTATAAGTATGGATCCTTGGCTTTAATTTCCCATTGGTCCAAATGAGCGACAAACAAATGTTATAGAAAAATTCTCAAATACAATTGAGAAATCGGACTTACATAGCCTATAAGTATGGATCCTTGGCTTTAATTTCCCATTGGTCGAAATGAGTGACAAACAAGTGTTATAGAAAAATTCTCAAATACAATTGAGAAATCGGACTAACATAGCCTATAATTATGGATCCTTGGCTTTAATTTCCCATTGGTCCAAATGAGTGACAAACAAGTGTTATAGAAAAATTCTCAAATACAATTGAGAAATCGGACTTATATAGCCTATAAGTATGGATCCTTGGCTTTAATTTCCCATTGGTCCAAATGAGTGACAAACAAGTGTTATGAAAAATTCTCAAATACAATTGAGAAATCGGACTTACATAGCCTATAATTATGGATCCTTGGCTTTAATTTCCCATTGGTCCAAATGAGTGACAAACAAGTGGTATAGAAAAATTCTCAAATACAATTGAGAAATCGGACTTATATAGCCTATAAGTATGGATCCTTGGCTTTAATTTCCCATTGGTCCAAATGAGCGACAAACAAATGTTATAGAAAAATTCTCAAATACAATTGAGAAATCGGACTTACATAGCCTATAATTATGGATCCTTGGCTTTAATTTCCCATTGGTCGAAATGAGTGACAAACAAGTGTTATAGAAAAATTCTCAAATACAATTGAGAAATCGGACTTATATAGCCTATAAGTATGGATCCTTGGCTTTAATTTCCCATTGGTCCAAATGAGTGACAAACAAATGTTATAGAAAAATTCTCAAATACAATTGAGAAATCGGACTTACATAGCCTATAAGTATGGATCCTTGGCTTTAATTTCCCATTGGTCCAAATGAGTGACAAACAAGTGTTATAGAAAAATTCTCAAATACAATTGAGAAATCGGACTTATATAGCCTATAAGTATGGATCCTTGACTTTAATTTCCCATTGGTCCAAATGAGCGACAAACAAAAAAAATTCTCAAATACAATTGAGAAATCGGACTTACATAGCCTATAATTATGGATCCTTGGCTTTAATTTCCCATTGGTCGAAATGAGTGACAAACAAGTGTTATAGAAAAATTCTCAAATACAATTGAGAAATCGGACTTATATAGCCTATAAGTATGGATCCTTGGCTTTAATTTCCCATTGGTCCAAATGAGTGACAAACAAATGTTATAGAAAAATTCTCAAATACAATTGAGAAATCGGACTTACATAGCCTATAAGTATGGATCCTTGGCTTTAATTTCCCATTGGTCCAAATGAGTGACAAACAAGTGTTATAGAAACATTCTCAAATACAATTGAGAAATCGGACTTATATAGCCTATAAGTATGGATCCTTGGCTTTAATTTCCCATTGGTCCAAATGAGTGACAAACAAGTGTTATAGAAAAATTCTCAAATACAATTGAGAAATCGGACTTATATAGCCTATAAGTATGGATCCTTGGCTTTAATTTCCCATTGGTCCAAATGAGTGACAAACAAGTGTTATAGAAAAATTCTCAAATACAATTGAGAAATCGGACTTATATAGCCTATAAGTATGGATCCTTGGCTTTAATTTCCCATTGGTCCAAATGAGCGACAAACAAATGTTATGAAAAATTCTCAAATACAATTGAGAAATCGGACTTATATAGCCTATAAGTATGGATCCTTGGCTTTAATTTCCCATTGGTCCAAATGAGTGACAAACAAGTGTTATAGAAAAATTCTCAAATACAATTGAGAAATCGGACTTATATAGCCTATAAGTATGGATCCTTGGCTTTAATTTCCCATTGGTCCAAATGAGTGACAAACAAATGTTATAGAAAAATTCTCAAATACAATTGAGAAATCGGACTTATATAGCCTATAAGTATGGATCCTTGGCTTTAATTTCCCATTGGTCCAAATGAGTGACAAACAAGTGTTATAGAAAAATTCTCAAATACAATTGAGAAATCGGACTTATATAGCCTATAAGTATGGATCCTTGGCTTTAATTTCCCATTGGTCCAAATGAGTGACAAACAAGTGTTATAGAAAAATTCTCAAATACAATTGAGAAATAGGACTTACATAGTCTATAAGTATGGATCCTTGGCTTTAATTTCCCATTGGTCCAAATGAGCGACAAACAAATGTTATAGAAAAATTCTCAAATACAATTGAGAAATCGGACTTATATAGCCTATAAGTATGGATCCTTGGCTTTAATTTCCCATTGGTCCAAATGAGTGACAAACAAGTGTTATAGAAAAATTCTCAAATACAATTGAGAAATCGGACTTATATAGTCTATAAGTATGGATCCTTGGCTTTAATTTCCCATTGGTCCAAATGAGCGACAAACAAATGTTATAGAAAAATTCTCAAATACAATTGAGAAATCGGACTTATATAGTCTATAAGTATGGATCCTTGGCTTTAATTTCCCATTGGTCCAAATGAGCGACAAACAAGTGTTATAGAAAAATTCTCAAATACAATTGAGAAATCGGACTTATATAGCCTATAACTATGGATCCTTGGCTTTAATTTCCCATTGGTCCAAATGAGCGACAAACAAATGTTATAGAAAAATTCTCAAATACAATTGAGAAATCGGACTTATATAGCCTATAAGTATGGATCCTTGGCTTTAATTTCCCATTGGTCCAAATGAGTGACAAACAAGTGTTATAGAAAAATTCTCAAATACAATTGAGAAATCGGACTTACATAGCCTATAAGTATGGATCCTTGGCTTTAATTTCCCATTGGTCCAAATGAGTGGCAAACAAGTGTTATAGAAAAATTCTCAAATACAATTGAGAAATCGGACTTACATAGCCTATAAGTATGGATCCTTGGCTTTAATTTCCCATTGGTCGAAATGAGTGACAAACAAGTGTTATAGAAAAATTCTCAAATACAATTGAGAAATCGGACTTACATAGTCTATAAGTATGGATCCTTTGCTTTAATTTCCCATTGGTCCAAATGAGCGACAAACAAATGTTATAGAAAAATTCTCAAATACAATTGAGAAATCGGACTTACATAGCCTATAATTATGGATCATTGGCTTTAATTTCCCATTGGTCGAAATGAGTGACAAACAAGTGTTATAGAAAAATTCTCAAATCCAATTGAGAAATCGGACTTATATAGCCTATAAGTATGGATCCTTGGCTTTAATTTCCCATTGGTCCAAATGAGTGACAAACAAGTGTTATAGAAAAATTCTCAAATACAATTGAGAAATCGGACTTATATAGTCTATAAGTATGGATCGTTGGCTTTAATTTCCCATTGGTCCAAATTAGCGACAAACAAATGTTATAGAAAAATTCTCAAATACAATTGAGAAATCGGACTTATATAGCCTATAAGTATGGATCCTTGGCTTTAATTTCCCATTGGTCCAAATGAGTGACAAACAAGTGTTATAGAAAAATTCTCAAATACAATTGAGAAATCGGACTTACATAGCCTATAAGTATGGATCCTTGGCTTTAATTTCCCATTGGTCGAAATGAGTGACAAACAAGTGTTATAGAAAAATTCTCAAATACAATTGAGAAATCGGACTTACATAGTCTATAAGTATGGATCCTTGGCTTTAATTTCCCATTGGTCGAAATGAGTGACAAACAAATGTTATAGAAAAATTCTCAAATACAATTGAGAAATCGGACTTATATAGCCTATAAGTATGGATCCTTGGCTTTAATTTCCCATTGGTCCAAATGAGTGACAAACAAATGTTATAGAAAAATTCTCAAATACAATTGAGAAATCGGACTTACATAGTCTATAAGTATGGATCCTTGGCTTTAATTTCCCATTGGTCCAAATGAGCGACAAACAAATGTTATAGAAAAATTCTCAAATCCAATTGAGAAATCGGACTTATATAGCCTATAAGTATGGATCCTTGGCTTTAATTTCCCATTGGTTCAAATGAGTGACAAACAAGTGTTATAGAAAAATTCTCAAATACAATTGAGAAATCGGACTTATATAGTCTATAAGTATGGATCCTTGGCTTTAATTTCCCATTGATCCAAATGAGCGACAAACAAATGTTATAGAAAAATTCTCAAATACAATTGAGAAATCGGACTTATATAGCCTATAGGTATGGATCCTTGGCTTTAATTTCCCATTGGTCCAAATGAGCGACAAACAAGTGTTATAGAAAAATTCTCAAATACAATTGAGAAATCGGACTTACATAGCCTATAAGTATGGATCCTTGGCTTTAATTTCCCATTGGTCCAAATGAGTGACAAACAAGTGTTATAGAAAAATTCTCAAATACAATTGAGAAATCGGACTTACATAGCCTATAAGTATGGATCCTTGGCTTTAATTTCCCATTGGTCCAAATGAGTGACAAACAAGTGTTATAGAAAAATTCTCAAATACAATTGAGAAATCGGACTTACATAGTCTATAAGTATGGATCCTTTGCTTTAATTTCCCATTGGTCCAAATGAGCGACAAACAAGTGTTATAGAAAAATTCTCAAATACAATTGAGAAATCGGACTTATATAGCCTATAGGTATGGATCCTTGGCTTTAATTTCCCATTGGTCCAAATGAGCGACAAACAAGTGTTATAGAAAAATTCTCAAATACAATTGAGAAATCGGACTTACATAGCCTATAAGTATGGATCCTTGGCTTTAATTTCCCATTGGTCCAAATGAGTGACAAACAAGTGTTATAGAAAAATTCTCAAATACAATTGAGAAATCGGACTTACATAGCCTATAAGTATGGATCCTTGGCTTTAATTTCCCATTGGTCGAAATGAGTGACAAACAAGTGTTATAGAAAAATTCTCAAATACAATTGAGAAATCGGACTTACATAGTCTATAAGTATGGATCCTTTGCTTTAATTTCCCATTGGTCCAAATGAGTGACAAACAAGTGTTATAGAAAAATTCTCAAATACAATTGAGAAATCGGACTTACATAGCCTATAAGTATGGATCCTTGGCTTTAATTTCCCATTGGTCCAAATGAGTGACAAACAAGTGTTATAGAAAAATTCTCAAATACAATTGAGAAATCGGACTTACATAGCCTATAAGTATGGATCCTTGGCTTTAATTTCCCATTGGTCCAAATGAGTGACAAACAAGTGTTATAGAAAAATTCTCAAATACAATTGAGAAATCGGACTTACATAGTCTATAAGTATGGATCCTTTGCTTTAATTTCCCATTGGTCCAAATGAGCGACAAACAAGTGTTATAGAAAAATTCTCAAATACAATTGAGAAATCGGACTTATATAGCCTATAGGTATGGATCCTTGGCTTTAATTTCCCATTGGTCCAAATGAGCGACAAACAAGTGTTATAGAAAAATTCTCAAATACAATTGAGAAATCGGACTTACATAGCCTATAAGTATGGATCCTTGGCTTTAATTTCCCATTGGTCCAAATGAGTGACAAACAAGTGTTATAGAAAAATTCTCAAATACAATTGAGAAATCGGACTTACATAGCCTATAAGTATGGATCCTTGGCTTTAATTTCCCATTGGTCCAAATGAGTGACAAACAAGTGTTATAGAAAAATTCTCAAATACAATTGAGAAATCGGACTTACATAGTCTATAAGTATGGATCCTTTGCTTTAATTTCCCATTGGTCCAAATGAGCGACAAACAAGTGTTATAGAAAAATTCTCAAATACAATTGAGAAATCGGACTTATATAGCCTATAGGTATGGATCCTTGGCTTTAATTTCCCATTGGTCCAAATGAGCGACAAACAAGTGTTATAGAAAAATTCTCAAATACAATTGAGAAATCGGACTTACATAGCCTATAAGTATGGATCCTTGGCTTTAATTTCCCATTGGTCCAAATGAGTGACAAACAAGTGTTATAGAAAAATTCTCAAATACAATTGAGAAATCGGACTTACATAGTCTATAAGTATGGATCCTTTGCTTTAATTTCCCATTGGTCCAAATGAGCGACAAACAAGTGTTATAGAAAAATTCTCAAATACAATTGAGAAATCGGACTTATATAGCCTATAGGTATGGATCCTTGGCTTTAATTTCCCATTGGTCCAAATGAGCGACAAACAAGTGTTATAGAAAAATTCTCAAATACAATTGAGAAATCGGACTTACATAGCCTATAAGTATGGATCCTTGGCTTTAATTTCCCATTGGTCCAAATGAGTGACAAACAAGTGTTATAGAAAAATTCTCAAATACAATTGAGAAATCGGACTTACATAGGCTATAAGTATGGATCCTTTGCTTTAATTTCCCATTGGTCCAAATGAGTGACAAACAAGTGTTATAGAAAAATTCTCAAATACAATTGAGAAATCGGACTTACATAGCCTATAAGTATGGATCCTTGGCTTTAATTTCCCATTGGTCCAAATGAGTGACAAACAAGTGTTATAGAAAAATTCTCAAATATTATTGAGAAATCGGACTTACATAGCCTATAAGTATGGATCCTTGGCTTTAATTTCCCATTGGTCCAAATGAGTGACAAACAAGTGTTATAGAAAAATTCTCAAATACAATTGAGAAATCGGACTTACATAGTCTATAAGTATGGATCCTTTGCTTTAATTTCCCATTGGTCCAAATGAGCGACAAACAAGTGTTATAGAAAAATTCTCAAATACAATTGAGAAATCGGACTTATATAGCCTATAGGTATGGATCCTTGGCTTTAATTTCCCATTGGTCCAAATGAGCGACAAACAAGTGTTATAGAAAAATTCTCAAATACAATTGAGAAATCGGACTTACATAGCCTATAAGTATGGATCCTTGGCTTTAATTTCCCATTGGTCCAAATGAGTGACAAACAAGTGTTATAGAAAAATTCTCAAATACAATTGAGAAATCGGACTTACATAGCCTATAAGTATGGATCCTTGGCTTTAATTTCCCATTGGTGCAAATGAGTGACAAACAAGTGTTATAGAAAAATTCTCAAATACAATTGAGAAATCGGACTTACATAGTCTATAAGTATGGATCCTTTGCTTTAATTTCCCATTGGTCCAAATGAGCGACAAACAAGTGTTATAGAAAAATTCTCAAATACAATTGATAAATCGGACTTATATAGCCTATAGGTATGGATCCTTGGCTTTAATTTCCCATTGGTCCAAATGAGCGACAAACAAGTGTTATAGAAAAATTCTCAAATACAATTGAGAAATCGGACTTACATAGCCTATAAGTATGGATCCTTGGCTTTAATTTCCCATTGGTCCAAATGAGTGACAAACAAGTGTTATAGAAAAATTCTCAAATACAATTGAGAAATCGGACTTACATAGCCTATAAGTATGGATCCTTGGCTTTAATTTCCCATTGGTCGAAATGAGTGACAAACAAGTGTTATAGAAAAATTCTCAAATACAATTGAGAAATCGGACTTACATAGTCTATAAGTATGGATCCTTTGCTTTAATTTCCCATTGGTCCAAATGAGCGACAAACAAATGTTATAGAAAAATTCTCAAATACAATTGAGAAATCGGACTTACATAGCCTATAATTATGGATCATTGGCTTTAATTTCCCATTGGTCGAAATGAGTGACAAACAAGTGTTATAGAAAAATTCTCAAATCCAATTGAGAAATCGGACTTATATAGCCTATAAGTATGGATCCTTGGCTTTAATTTCCCATTGGTCCAAATGAGTGACAAACAAGTGCTATAGAAAAATTCTCAAATACAATTGAGAAATCGGACTTATATAGTCTATAAGTATGGATCGTTGGCTTTAATTTCCCATTGGTCCAAATGAGCGACAAACAAATGTTATAGAAAAATTCTCAAATACAATTGAGAAATCGGACTTATATAGCCTATAAGTATGGATCCTTGGCTTTAATTTCCCATTGGTCCAAATGAGTGACAAACAAGTGTTATAGAAAAATTCTCAAATACAATTGAGAAATCGGACTTACATAGCCTATAAGTATGGATCCTTGGCTTTAATTTCCCATTGGTCGAAATGAGTGACAAACAAGTGTTATAGAAAAATTCTCAAATACAATTGAGAAATCGGACTTACATAGTCTATAAGTATGGATCCTTTGCTTTAATTTCCCATTGGTCCAAATGAGCGACAAACAAATGTTATAGAAAAATTCTCAAATACAATTGAGAAATCGGACTTATATAGCCTATAAGTATGGATCCTTGGCTTTAATTTCCCATTGGTCCAAATGAGTGACAAACAAATGTTATAGAAAAATTCTCAAATACAATTGAGAAATCGGACTTATATAGCCTATAAGTATGGATCCTTGGCTTTAATTTCCCATTGGTCCAAATGAGCGACAAACAAATGTTATAGAAAAATTCTCAAATACAATTGAGAAATCGGACTTATATAGCCTATAAGTATGGATCCTTTGCTTTAATTTCCCATTGGTCCAAATGAGCGACAAACAAATGTTATAGAAAAATTCTCAAATACAATTGAGAAATCGGACTTATATAGCCTATAAGTATGGATCCTTTGCTTTAATTTCCCATTGGTCCAAATGAGTGACAAACAAATGTTATAGAAAAATTCTCAAATACAATTGAGAAATCGGACTTATATAGCCTATAAGTATGGATCCTTTGCTTTAATTTCCCATTGGTCCAAATGAGCGACAAACAAATGTTATAGAAAAATTCTCAAATACAATTGAGAAATCGGACTTATATAGCCTATAAGTATGGATCCTTGGCTTTAATTTCCCATTGGTCCAAATGAGTGACAAACAAATGTTATAGAAAAATTCTCAAATACAATTAATAAATCGGACTTATATAGCCTATAAGTATGGATACTTTGCTTTAATTTCCCATTGGTCCAAATGAGCGACAAACAAATGTTATAGAAAAATTCTCAAATACAATTGAGAAATCGGACTTATATAGCCTATAAGTATGGATCCTTGGCTTTAATTTCCCATTGGTCCAAATGAGCGACAAACAAATGTTATAGAAAAATTCTCAAATACAATTGAGAAATCGGACTTATATAGCCTATAATTATGGATCATTGGCTTTAATTTCCCATTGGTCGAAATGAGTGACAAACAAGTGTTATAGAAAAATTCTCAAATCCAATTGAGAAATCGGACTTATATAGCCTATAAGTATGGATCCTTGGCTTTAATTTTCCATTGGTCCAAATGAGTGACAAACAAATGTTATAGAAAAATTTCAAATACAATTGAGAAATCGGACTTATATAGCCTATAAGTATGGATCCTTGGCTTTAATTTCCCATTGGTCCAAATGAGTGACAAACAAATGTTATAGAAAAATTCTCAAATACAATTGAGAAATCGGACTTATATAGCCTATAAGTATGGATCCTTGGCTTTAATTTCCCATTGGTCCAAATGAGCGACAAACAAATGTTATAGAAAAATTCTCAAATACAATTGAGAAATCGGACTTATATAGCCTATAAGTATGGATCCTTGGCTTTAATTTCCCATTGGTCCAAATGAGTGACAAACAAATGTTATAGAAAAATTCTCAAATACAATTGAGAAATCGGACTTATATAGCCTATAAGTATGGATCATTGGCTTTAATTTCCCATTGGTCGAAATGAGTGACAAACAAATGTTATAGAAAAATTCTCAAATACAATTGAGAAATCGGACT
Organism: Lypha dubia; assembly: GCA_947311025.1. NCBI lineage: Eukaryota > Metazoa > Arthropoda > Insecta > Diptera > Tachinidae > Lypha > Lypha dubia. Next base: position 6,968,170 of record OX371263.1, read on the forward strand.
TACATAGCCTATAAGTATGGATCCTTGGCTTTAATTTCCCATTGGTCCAAATGAGTGACAAACAAATGTTATAGAAAAATTCTCAAATACAATTGAGAAATCGGACTTATATAGCCTATAAGTATGGATCCTTTGCTTTAATTTCCCATTGGTCCAAATGAGCGACAAACAAATGTTATAGAAAAATTCTCAAATACAATTGAGAAATCGGACTTATATAGCCTATAAGTATGGATCCTTGGCTTTAATTTCCCATTGGTCCAAATGAGTGACAAACAAATGTTATAGAAAAATTCTCAAATACAATTGAGAAATCGGACTTATATAGCCTATAAGTATGGATCATTGGCTTTAATTTCCCATTGGTCGAAATGAGTGACAAACAAATGTTATAGAAAAATTCTCAAATACAATTGAGAAATCGGACTTACATAGCCTATAAGTATGGATCCTTGGCTTTAATTTCCCATTGGTCCAAATGAGTGACAAACAAATGTTATAGAAAAATTCTCAAATACAATTGAGAAATCGGACTTATATAGCCTATAAGTATGGATCCTTGGCTTTAATTTCCCATTGGTTCAAATGAGTGACAAACAAGTGTTATAGAAAAATTCTCAAATACAATTGAGAAATCGGACTTATATAGTCTATAAGTATGGATCCTTGGCTTTAATTTCCCATTGGTCCAAATGAGCGACAAACAAATGTTATAGAAAAATTCTCAAATACAATTGAGAAATCGGACTTATATAGCCTATAGGTATGGATCCTTGGCTTTAATTTCCCATTGGTCCAAATGAGCGACAAACAAGTGTTATAGAAAATTTCTCAAATACAATTGAGAAATCGGACTTATATAGCCTATAAGTATGGATCCTTGGCTTTAATTTCCCATTGGTCCAAATGAGTGACAAACAAGTGTTATAGAAAAATTCTCAAATACAATTGAGAAATCGGACTTATATAGCCTATAATTATGGATCATTGGCTTTAATTTCCCATTGGTCGAAATGAGTGACAAACAAGTGTTATAGAAAAATTCTCAAATACAATTGAGAAATCGGACTTATATAGCCTATAAGTATGGATCCTTGGCTTTAATTTCCCATTGGTCCAACTGAGTGACAAACAAGTGTTATAGAAAAATTCTCAAATACAATTGAGAAATCGGACTTATATAGCCTATAAGTATGGATCCTTGGCTTTAATTTCCCATTGGTCCAAATGAGCGACAAACAAATGTTATAGAAAAATTCTCAAATACAATTGAGAAATCGGACTTATATAGCCTATAAGTATGGATCCTTGGCTTTAATTTCCCATTGGTCCAAATGAGTGACAAACAAATGTTATAGAAAAATTCTCAAATACAATTGAGAAATCGGACTTATATAGCCTATAAGTATGGATCATTGGCTTTTATTTCCCATTGGTCGAAATGAGTGACAAACAAATGTTATAGAAAAATTCTCAAATACAATTGAGAAATCGGACTTACATAGCCTATAAGTATGGATCCTTGGCTTTAATTTCCCATTGGTCCAAATGAGTGACAAACAAATGTTATAGAAAAATTCTCAAATACAATTGAGAAATCGGACTTATATAGCCTATAAGTATGGATCCTTGGCTTTAATTTCCCATTGGTTCAAATGAGTGACAAACAAGTGTTATAGAAAAATTCTCAAATACAATTGAGAAATCGGACTTATATAGTCTATAAGTATGGATCCTTGGCTTTAATTTCCCATTGGTCCAAATGAGCGACAAACAAATGTTATAGAAAAATTCTCAAATACAATTGAGAAATCGGACTTATATAGCCTATAGGTATGGATCCTTGGCTTTAATTTCCCATTGGTCCAAATGAGCGACAAACAAGTGTTATAGAAAATTTCTCAAATACAATTGAGAAATCGGACTTATATAGCCTATAAGTATGGATCCTTGGCTTTAATTTCCCATTGGTCCAAATGAGTGACAAACAAGTGTTATAGAAAAATTCTCAAATACAATTGAGAAATCGGACTTATATAGCCTATAATTATGGATCATTGGCTTTAATTTCCCATTGGTCGAAATGAGTGACAAACAAGTGTTATAGAAAAATTCTCAAATCCAATTGAGAAATCGGACTTATATAGCCTATAAGTATGGATCCTTGGCTTTAATTTTCCATTGGTCCAAATGAGTGACAAACAAATGTTATAGAAAAATTCTCAAATACAATTGAGAAATCGGACTTATATAGCCTATAAGTATTGATCCTTGGCTTTAATTTCCCATTGGTCCAAATGAGTGACAAAAATAAATGTGCCCAAAAATAGCCAAATTCACGTAGAGCTGAACAAAATTTACACAATTTTAATCTTTAAAATTTTATAGAAAAATTCTCAAATACAATTGAGAAATCGGACTAACATAGTCTATAAGTATGGATCCTTGGCTTTAATTTCCCATTGGTCCAAATGAGCGACAAACAAATGTTATAGAAAAATTCTCAAATACAATTGAGAAATCGGACTTACATAGCCTATAAGTATGGATCCTTGGCTTTAATTTCCCATTGGTTCAAATGAGTGACAAACAAGTGTTATAGAAAAATTCTCAAATACAATTGAGAAATCGGACTTATATAGTCTATAAGTATGGATCCTTGGCTTTAATTTCCCATTGGTCCAAATGAGCGACAAACAAATGTTATAGAAAAATTCTCAAATACAATTGAGAAATCGGACTTATATAGCCTATAGGTATGGATCCTTGGCTTTAATTTCCCATTGGTCCAAATGAGCGACAAACAAATGTTATGAAAAATTCTCAAATACAATTGAGAAATCGGTCTTATATAACCTATAAGTATGGATCCTTGGCTTTAATTTCCCATTGGTCCAAATGAGTGACAAACAAGTGTTATAGAAAAATTCTCAAATACAATTGAGAAATCGGACTTATATAGTCTATGAGTATGGATCCTTGGCTTTAATTTCCCATTGGTCCAAATGAGCGACAAACAAATGTTATAGAAAAATTCTCAAATACAATTGAGAAATCGGACTTATATAGCCTATAAGTATGGATCCTTGGCTTTAATTTCCCATTGGTCCAAATGAGCGACAAACAAATGTTATGAAAAATTCTCAAATACAATTGAGAAATCGGACTTACATAGTCTATAAGTATGGATCCTTGGCTTTAATTTCCCATTGGTCCAAATGAGCGACAAACAAATGTTATGAAAAATTCTCACATACAATTGAGAAATCGGACTTACATAGCCTATAAGTATGGATCCTTGGCTTTAATTTCCCATTGGTCCAAATGAGCGACAAACAAATGTTATAGAAAAATTCTCAAATACAATTGAGAAATCGGACTTACATAGCCTATAAGTATGGATCCTTGGCTTTAATTTCCCATTGGTCCAAATGAGCGACAAACAAATGTTATGAAAAATTCTCAAATACAATTGAGAAATCGGTCTTATATAACCTATAAGTATGGATCCTTGGCTTTAATTTCCCATTGGTCCAAATGAGCGACAAACAAATGTTATAGAAAAATTCTCAAATACAATTGAGAAATCGGACTTATATAGCCTATAAGTATGGATCCTTGGCTTTAATTTCCCATTGGTCCAAATGAGCGACAAACAAATGTTATAGAAAAATTCTCAAATACAATTGAGAAATCGGACTTACATAGCCTATAAGTATGGATCCTTGGCTTTAATTTCCCATTGGTCCAAATGAGTGACAAACAAATGTTATAGAAAAATTCTCAAATACAATTGAGAAATCGGACTTATATAGTCTATAAGTATGGATCCTTGGCTTTAATTTCCCATTGGTCCAAATGAGCGACAAACAAATGTTATAGAAAAATTCTCAAATACAATTGAGAAATCGGACTTACATAGCCTATAAGTATGGATCCTTGGCTTTAATTTCCCATTGGTTCAAATGAGTGACAAACAAGTGTTATAGAAAAATTCTCAAATACAATTGAGAAATCGGACTTATATAGTCTATAAGTATGGATCCTTGGCTTTAATTTCCCATTGGTCCAAATGAGCGACAAACAAATGTTATAGAAAAATTCTCAAATACAATTGAGAAATCGGACTTATATAGCCTATAAGTATGGATCCTTGGCTTTAATTTCCCATTGGTCCAAATGAGCGACAAACAAGTGTTATAGAAAAATTCTCAAATACAATTGAGAAATCGGACTTACATAGCCTATAAGTATGGATCCTTGGCTTTAATTTCCCATTGGTCCAAATGAGTGACAAACAAGTGTTATAGAAAAATTCTCAAATACAATTGAGAAATCGGACTTATATAGTCTATAAGTATGGATCCTTGGCTTTAATTTCCCATTGGTCCAAATGAGCGACAAACAAATGTTATAGAAAAATTCTCAAATACAATTGAGAAATCGGACTTACATAGCCTATAAGTATGGATCCTTGGCTTTAATTTCCCATTGGTTCAAATGAGTGACAAACAAGTGTTATAGAAAAATTCTCAAATACAATTGAGAAATCGGACTTATATAGTCTATAAGTATGGATCCTTGGCTTTAATTTCCCATTGGTCCAAATGAGCGACAAACAAATGTTATAGAAAAATTCTCAAATACAATTGAGAAATCGGACTTATATAGCCTATAAGTATGGATCCTTGGCTTTAATTTCCCATTGGTCCAAATGAGCGACAAACAAGTGTTATAGAAAAATTCTCAAATACAATTGAGAAATCGGACTTACATAGCCTATAAGTATGGATCCTTGGCTTTAATTTCCCATTGGTCCAAATGAGTGACAAACAAGTGTTATAGAAAAATTCTCAAATACAATTGAGAAATCGGACTTACATAGCCTATAAGTATGGATCCTTGGCTTTAATTTCCCATTGGTCCAAATGAGTGACAAACAAGTGTTATAGAAAAATTCTCAAATACAATTGAGAAATCGGACTTATATAGTCTATGAGTATGGATCCTTGGCTTTAATTTCCCATTGGTCCAAATGAGCGACAAACAAATGTTATAGAAAAATTCTCAAATACAATTGAGAAATCGGACTTATATAGCCTATAAGTATGGATCCTTGGCTTTAATTTCCCATTGGTCCAAATGAGCGACAAACAAATGTTATAGAAAAATTCTCAAATACAATTGGGAAATCGGACTTATATAGCCTATAATTATGGATCCTTGGCTTTAATTTCCCATTGGTCGAAATGAGTGACAAACAAGTGCTATAGAAAAATTCTCAAATACAATTGAGAAATCGGACTTATATAGCCTATAAGTATGGATCCTTGGCTTTAATTTCCCATTGGTCCAAATGAGTGACAAACAAATGTTATAGAAAAATTCTCAAATACAATTGAGAAATCGGACTTACATAGCCTCTAAGTATGGATCCTTGGCTTTAATTTCCCATTGGTCCAAATGAGTGACAAACAAGAGTTATAGAAAAATTCTCAAATACAATTGAGAAATCGGACTTACATAGCCTATAAGTATGGATCCTTGGCTTTAATTTCCCATTGGTCCAAATGAGCGACAAACAAATGTTATGAAAAATTCTCAAATACAATTGAGAAATCGGTCTTATATAACCTATAAGTATGGATCCTTGGCTTTAATTTCCCATTGGTCCAAATGAGCGACAAACAAATGTTATAGAAAAATTCTCAAATACAATTGAGAAATCGGACTTATATAGCCTATAAGTATGGATCCTTGGCTTTAATTTCCCATTGGTCCAAATGAGCGACAAACAAATGTTATAGAAAAATTCTCAAATACAATTGAGAAATCGGACTTACATAGCCTATAAGTATGGATCCTTGGCTTTAATTTCCCATTGGTCCAAATGAGTGACAAACAAGTGTTATAGAAAAATTCTCAAATACAATTGAGAAATCGGACTTATATAGTCTATAAGTATGGATCCTTGGCTTTAATTTCCCATTGGTCCAAATGAGCGACAAACAAATGTTATAGAAAAATTCTCAAATACAATTGAGAAATCGGACTTACATAGCCTATAAGTATGGATCCTTGGCTTTAATTTCCCATTGGTTCAAATGAGTGACAAACAAGTGTTATAGAAAAATTCTCAAATACAATTGAGAAATCGGACTTATATAGTCTATGAGTATGGATCCTTGGCTTTAATTTCCCATTGGTTCAAATGAGTGACAAACAAGTAGAAAAATTCTCAAATACAATTGAGAAATCGGACTTACATAGTCTATAAGTATGGATCCTTGGCTTTAATTTCCCATTGGTCCAAATGGGTGACAAACAAATTTTATAGAAAAATTCTCATATACAATTGAGAAATCGGACTTACATAGTCTATAAGTATGGATCCTTGGCTTTAATTTCCCATTGGTCCAAATGAGTGACAAACAAGTGTTATAGAAAAATTCTCAAATACAATTGAGAAATCGGACTTACATAGCCTATAAGTATGGATCCTTGGCTTTAATTTCCCATTGGTCCAAATGAGTGACAAACAAGTGTTATAGAAAAATTTTCAAATACAATTGAGAAATCGGACTTACATAGCCTATAAGTATGGATCCTTGGCTTTAATTTCCCATTGGTCCAAATGAGTGACAAACAAGTGTTATAGAAAAATTCTCAAATACAATTGAGAAATCGGACTTACATAGCCTATAAGTATGGATCCTTGGCTTTAATTTCGCACTGGTCCAAATGAGTGACAAACAAGTGTTATAGAAAAATTCTCAAATACAATTGAGAAATCGGACTTACATAGCCTATAAGTATGGATCCTTGGCTTTAATTTCCCATTGGTCCAAATGAGTGACAAACAAGTGTTATAGAAAAATTCTCAAATACAATTGAGAAATCGGACTTACATAGCCTATAAGTATGGATCCTTGGCTTTAATTTCCCACTGGTCCAAATGAGTGACAAACAAGTGTTATAGAAAAATTCTCAAATACAATTGAGAAATCGGACTTACATAGCCTATAAGTATGGATCCTTGGCTTTAATTTCCCATTGGTCCAAATGAGTGACAAACAAGTGTTATAGAAAAATTCTCAAATACAATTGAGAAATCGGACTTACATAGCCTATAATTATGGATCCTTGGCTTTAATTTCCCATTGGTCGAAATGAGTGACAAACAAGTGTTATAGAAAAATTCTCAAATACAATTGAGAAATCGGACTTATATAGCCTATAAGTATGGATCCTTGGCTTTAATTTCCCATTGGTCCAAATGAGCGACAAACAAATGTTATAGAAAAATTCTCAAATACAATTGAGAAATCGGACTTACATAGCCTATAATTATGGATCCTTGGCTTTAATTTCCCATTGGTCGAAATGAGTGACAAACAAGTGTTATAGAAAAATTCTCAAATACAATTGAGAAATCGGACTTATATAGCCTATAAGTATGGATCCTTGGCTTTAATTTCCCATTGGTCCAAATGAGTGACAAACAAATGTTATAGAAAAATTCTCAAATACAATTGAGAAATCGGACTTACATAGCCTCTAAGTATGGATCCTTGGCTTTAATTTCCCATTAGTCCAAATGAGTGACAAACAAGTGTTATAGAAAAATTCTCAAATACAATTGAGAAATCGGACTTACATAGCCTATAAGTATGGATCCTTGGCTTTAATTTCCCATTGGTCCAAATGAGTGACAAACAAATGTTATAGAAAAATTCTCAAATACAATTGAGAAATCGGACTTACATAGCCTATAAGTATGGATCCTTGGCTTTAATTTCCAATTGGTCCAAATGAGTGACAAACAAGTGTTATAGAAAAATTCTCAAATACAATTGAGAAATCGGACTTACATAGCCTATAAGTATGGATCCTTGGCTTTAATTTCCCATTGGTCCAAATGAGTGACAAACCAGTGTTATAGAAAAATTCTCAAATACAATTGAGCAATCGGACTTACATAGTCTATAAGTATGGATCCTTGGCTTTAATTTCCCATTGGTCCAAATGAGTGACAAACCAGTGTTATAGAAAAATTCTCAAATACAATTGAGAAATCGGACTTACATAGCCTATAAGTATGGATCCTTGGCTTTAATTTCCCATTGGTCCAAATGAGTGACAAACCAGTGTTATACTAAAATTCTCAAATACAATTGAGAAATCGGACTTACATAGCCTATAAGTATGGATCCTTGGCTTTAATTTCCCATTGGTCCAAATGAGTGACAAACAAGTGTTATAGAAAAATTCTCAAATACAATTGAGAAATCGGACTTACATAGTCTATAAGTATGGATCCTTGGCTTTAATTTCCCATTGGTCCAAATGAGTGACAAACAAGTGTTATAGAAAAATTCTCAAATACAATTGAGAAATCGGACTTACATAGTCTATAAGTATGGATCCTTGGCTTTAATTTCCCATTGGTCCAAATGAGTGACAAACAAGTGTTATAGAAAAATTCTCAAATACAATTGAGAAATCGGACTTACATAGCCTATAAGTATGGATCCTTGGCTTTAATTTCCAATTGGTCCAAATGAGTGACAAACAAGTGTTATAGAAAAATTCTCAAATACAATTGAGAAATCGGACTTACATAGTCTATAAGTATGGATCCTTGGCTTTAATTTCCCATTGGTCCAAATGAGTGACAAACAAGTGTTATAGAAAAATTCTCAAATACAATTGAGAAATCGGACTTATATAGCCTATAAGTATGGATCCTTGGCTTTAATTTCCCATTGGTCCAAATGAGCGACAAACAAATGTTATAGAAAAATTCTCAAATACAATTGAGAAATCGGACTTACATAGCCTATAATTATGGATCCTTGGCTTTAATTTCCCATTGGTCGAAATGAGTGACAAACAAGTGTTATAGAAAAATTCTCAAATACAATTGAGAAATCGGACTTATATAGCCTATAAGTATGGATCCTTGGCTTTAATTTCCCATTGGTCCAAATGAGTGACAAACAAATGTTATAGAAAAATTCTCAAATACAATTGAGAAATCGGACTTACATAGCCTCTAAGTATGGATCCTTGGCTTTAATTTCCCATTAGTCCAAATGAGTGACAAACAAGTGTTATAGAAAAATTCTCAAATACAATTGAGAAATCGGACTTACATAGCCTATAAGTATGGATCCTTGGCTTTAATTTCCCATTGGTCCAAATGAGTGACAAACAAATGTTATAGAAAAATTCTCAAATACAATTGAGAAATCGGACTTACATAGCCTATAAGTATGGATCCTTGGCTTTAATTTCCAATTGGTCCAAATGAGTGACAAACAAGTGTTATAGAAAAATTCTCAAATACAATTGAGAAATCGGACTTACATAGCCTATAAGTATGGATCCTTGGCTTTAATTTCCCATTGGTCCAAATGAGTGACAAACCAGTGTTATAGAAAAATTCTCAAATACAATTGAGAAATCGGACTTACATAGTCTATAAGTATGGATCCTTGGCTTTAATTTCCCATTGGTCCAAATGAGTGACAAACCAGTGTTATAGAAAAATTCTCAAATACAATTGAGAAATCGGACTTACATAGCCTATAAGTATGGATCCTTGGCTTTAATTTCCCATTGGTCCAAATGAGTGACAAACCAGTGTTATACTAAAATTCTCAAATACAATTGAGAAATCGGACTTACATAGCCTATAAGTATGGATCCTTGGCTTTAATTTCCCATTGGTCCAAATGAGTGACAAACAAGTGTTATAGAAAAATTCTCAAATACAATTGAGAAATCGGACTTACATAGTCTATAAGTATGGATCCTTGGCTTTAATTTCCCATTGGTCCAAATGAGTGACAAACAAGTGTTATAGAAAAATTCTCAAATACAATTGAGAAATCGGACTTACATAGCCTATAAGTATGGATCCTTGGCTTTAATTTCCCATTGGTCCAAATGAGTGACAAACCAGTGTTATAGAAAAATTCTCAAATACAATTGAGAAATCGGACTTACATAGTCTATAAGTATGGATCCTTGGCTTTAATTTCCCATTGGTCCAAATGAGTGACAAACAAGTGTTATAGAAAAATTCTCAAATACAATTGAGAAATCGGACTTACATAGCCTATAAGTATGGATCCTTGGCTTTAATTTCCCATTGGTCCAAATGAGTGACAAACAAGTGTTATAGAAAAATTCTCAAATACAATTGAGAAATCGGACTTACATAGTCTATAAGTATGGATCCTTGGCTTTAATTTCCCATTGGTCCAAATGAGTGACAAACAAGTGTTATAGAAAAATTCTCAAATACAATTGAGAAATCGGACTTACATAGCCTATAAGTATGGATCCTTGGCTTTAATTTCCCATTGGTCCAAATGAGTGACAAACCGAGTGACAAACCAGTGTTATAGAAAAATTCTCAAATACAATTGAGAAATCGGACTTACATAGTCTATAAGTATGGATCCTTGGCTTTAATTTCCCATTGGTCCAATTGAGTGACAAACAAGTGTTATAGAAAAATTCTCAAATACAATTGAGAAATCGGACTTACATAGCCTCTAAGTATGGATCCTTGGCTTTAATTTCCCATTAGTCCAAATGAGTGACAAACAAGTGTTATAGAAAAATTCTCAAATACAATTGAGAAATCGGACTTATATAGCCTATAAGTATGGATCCTTGGCTTTAATTTCCCATTGGTCCAAATGTGCGACAAACCAGTGTTATAGAAAAATTCTCAAATACAATTGAGAAATCGGACTTACATAGTCTATAAGTATGGATCCTTGGCTTTAATTTCCCATTGGTCCAAATGTGCGACAAACCAGTGTTATAGAAAAATTCTCAAATACAATTGAGAAATCGGACTTACATAGCCTATAAGTATGGATCCTTGGCTTTAATTTCCCATTGGTCCAAATGAGTGACAAACCAGTGTTATAGAAAAATTCTCAAATACAATTGAGAAATCGGACTTACATAGTCTATAAGTATGGATCCTTGGCTTTAATTTCCCATTGGTCCAATTGAGTGACAAACAAGTGTTATAGAAAAATTCTCAAATACAATTGAGAAATCGGACTTACATAGCCTCTAAGTATGGATCCTTGGCTTTAATTTCCCATTAGTCCAAATGAGTGACAAACAAGTGTTATAGAAAAATTCTCAAATACAATTGAGAAATCGGACTTATATAGCCTATAAGTATGGATCCTTGGCTTTAATTTCCCATTGGTCCAAATGTGCGACAAACCAGTGTTATAGAAAAATTCTCAAATACAATTGAGAAATCGGACTTACATAGTCTATAAGTATGGATCCTTGGCTTTAATTTCCCATTGGTCCAAATGAGTGACAAACCAGTGTTATAGAAAAATTCTCAAATACAATTGAGAAATCGGACTTATATAGCCTATAAGTATGGATCCTTGGCTTTAATTTCCCATTGGTCCAAATGAGTGACAAACAAATGTTATAGAAAAATTCTCAAATACAATTGAGAAATCGGACTTACATAGCCTATAAGTATGGATCCTTGGCTTTAATTTCCCATTGGTTCAAATGAGTGACAAACAAGTAGAAAAATTCTCAAATACAATTGAGAAATCGGACTTACATAGTCTATAAGTATGGATCCTTGGCTTTAATTTCCCATTGGTCCAAATGGGTGACAAACAAATTTTATAGAAAAATTCTCATATACAATTGAGAAATCGGACTTACATAGTCTATAAGTATGGATCCTTGGCTTTAATTTCCCATTGGTTCAAATGAGTGACAAACAAGTAGAAAAATTCTCAAATACAATTGAGAAATCGGACTTACATAGTCTATAAGTATGGATCCTTGGCTTTAATTTCCCATTGGTCCAAATGAGTGACAAACAAGTGTTATAGAAAAATTCTCAAATACAATTGAGAAATCGGACTTACATAGCCTATAAGTATGGATCCTTGGCTTTAATTTCCCATTGGTCCAAATGAGTGACAAACAAGTGTTATAGAAAAATTCTCAAATACAATTGAGAAATCGGACTTACATAGCCTATAAGTATGGATCCTTGGCTTTAATTTCCCATTGGTCCAAATGAGTGACAAACAAGTGTTATAGAAAAATTCTCAAATACAATTGAGAAATCGGACTTACATAGCCTATAAGTATGGATCCTTGGCTTTAATTTCCCATTGGTCCAAATGAGTGACAAACAAGTGTTATAGAAAAATTCTCAAATACAATTGAGAAATCGGACTTACATAGTCTATAAGTATGGATCCTTGGCTTTAATTTCCCATTGGTCCAAATGGGTGACAAACAAATTTTATAGAAAAATTCTCATATACAATTGAGAAATCGGACTTACATAGTCTATAAGTATGGATCCTTGGCTTTAATTTCCCATTGGTTCAAATGAGTGACAAACAAGTAGAAAAATTCTCAAATACAATTGAGAAATCGGACTTACATAGTCTATAAGTATGGATCCTTGGCTTTAATTTCCCATTGGTCCAAATGAGTGACAAACAAGTGTTATAGAAAAATTCTCAAATACAATTGAGAAATCGGACTTACATAGCCTATAAGTATGGATCCTTGGCTTTAATTTCCTATTGGTCCAAATGAGTGACAAACAAGTGTTATAGAAAAATTCTCAAATACAATTGAGAAATCGGACTTACATAGCCTATAAGTATGGATCCTTGGCTTTAATTTCCCATTGGTCCAAATGAGTGACAAACAAGTGTTATAGAAAAATTCTCAAATACAATTGAGAAATCGGACTTACATAGCCTATAAGTATGGATCCTTGGCTTTAATTTCCCATTGGTCCAAATGAGTGACAAACAAGTGTTATAGAAAAATTCTCAAATACAATTGAGAAATCGGACTTACATAGCCTATAAGTATGGATCCTTGGCTTTAATTTCCCATTGGTCCAAATGAGTGACAAACAAGTGTTATAGAAAAATTCTCAAATACAATTGAGAAATCGGACTTATATAGTCTATGAGTATGGATCCTTGGCTTTAATTTCCCATTGGTCCAAATGAGCGACAAACAAATGTTATAGAAAAATTCTCAAATACAATTGGGAAATCGGACTTACATAGCCTATAATTATGGATCCTTGGCTTTAATTTCCCATTGGTCCAAATGAGTGACAAACAAGTGTTATAGAAAAATTCTCAAATACAATTGAGAAATCGGACTTACATAGCCTATAAGTATGGATCCTTGGCTTTAATTTCATATTGGTCCAAATGAGTGACAAACAAATGTTATAGAAAAATTCTCAAATACAATTGAGAAATCGGACTTACATAGCCTATAAGTATGGATCCTTGGCTTTAATTTCCCATTGGTCCAAATGAGTGACAAACAAGTGTTATAGAAAAATTCTCAAATACAATTGAGAAATCGGACTTACATAGCCTATAAGTATGGATCCTTGGCTTTAATTTCCCATTGGTCCAAATGAGTGACAAACCAGTGTTATAGAAAAATTCTCAAATACAATTGAGAAATCGGACTTACATAGTCTATAAGTATGGATCCTTGGCTTTAATTTCCCATTGGTCCAAATGAGTGACAAACCAGTGTTATAGAAAAATTCTCAACTACAATTGAGAAATCGGACCTACATAGTCTATAAGTATGGATCCTTGGCTTTAATTTCCCATTGGTCCAAATGAGTGACAAACCAGTGTTATAGAAAAATTCTCAAATACAATTGAGAAATCGGACTTACATAGCCTATAAGTATGGATCCTTGGCTTTAATTTCCCATTGGTCCAAATGAGTGACAAACAAGTGTTATAGAAAAATTCTCAAATACAATTGAGAAATCGGACTTACATAGTCTATAAGTATGGATCCTTGGCTTTAATTTCCCATTGGTTCAAATGAGTGACAAACAAGTAGAAAAATTCTCAAATACAATTGAGAAATCGGACTTACATAGTCTATAAGTATGGATCCTTGGCTTTAATTTCCCATTGGTCCAAATGGGTGACAAACAAATTTTATAGAAAAATTCTCATATACAATTGAGAAATCGGACTTACATAGTCTATAAGTATGGATCCTTGGCTTTAATTTCCCATTGGTCCAAATGAGTGACAAACAAGTGTTATAGAAAAATTCTCAAATACAATTGAGAAATCGGACTTACATAGCCTATAAGTATGGATCCTTGGCTTTAATTTCCCATTGGTCCAAATGAGTGACAAACAAGTGTTATAGAAAAATTTTCAAATACAATTGAGAAATCGGACTTACATAGCCTATAAGTATGGATCCTTGGCTTTAATTTCGCACTGGTCCAAATGAGTGACAAACAAGTGTTATAGAAAAATTCTCAAATACAATTGAGAAATCGGACTTACATAGTCTATAAGTATGGATCCTTGGCTTTAATTTCCCATTGGTCCAAATGAGTGACAAACAAGTGTTATAGAAAAATTCTCAAATACAATTGAGAAATCGGACTTACATAGCCTATAAGTATGGATCCTTGGCTTTAATTTCCCATTGGTCCAAATGAGTGACAAACAAGTGTTATAGAAAAATTCTCAAATACAATTGTGAAATCGGACTTACATAGCCTATAAGTATGGATCCTTGGCTTTAATTTCCCATTGGTCCAAATGAGTGACAAACAAGTGTTATAGAAAAATTCTCAAATACAATTGAGAAATCGGACTTACGTAGCCTATAAGTATGGATCCTTGGCTTTAATTTCCCACTGGTCCAAATGAGTGACAAACAAGTGTTATAGAAAAATTCTCAAATACAATTGAGAAATCGGACTTACATAGCCTATAAGTATGGATCCTTGGCTTTAATTTCCCATTGGTCCAAATGAGTGACAAATAAGTGTTATAGAAAAATTCTCAAATACAATTGAGAAATCGGACTTACATAGCCTATAATTATGGATCCTTGGCTTTAATTTCCCATTGGTCGAAATGAGTGACAAACAAGTGTTATAGAAAAATTTTCAAATACAATTGAGAAATCGGACTTACATAGTCTATAAGTATGGATCCTTGGCTTTAATTTCCCATTGGTCCAAATGAGCGACAAACAAATGTTATAGAAAAATTCTCAAATACAATTGAGAAATCGGACTTACATAGCCTATAATTATGGATCCTTGGCTTTAATTTCCCATTGGTCGAAATGAGTGACAAACAAGTGTTATAGAAAAATTCTCAAATACAATTGAGAAATCGGACTTATATAGCCTATAAGTATGGATCCTTGGCTTTAATTTCCCATTGGTCCAAATGAGTGACAAACAAATGTTATAGAAAAATTCTCAAATACAATTGAGAAATCGGACTTACATAGCCTCTAAGTATGGATCCTTGGCTTTAATTTCCCATTAGTCCAAATGAGTGACAAACAAGTGTTATAGAAAAATTCTCAAATACAATTGAGAAATCGGACTTACATAGCCTATAAGTATGGATCCTTGGCTTTAATTTCCCTTTGGTCCAAATGAGTGACAAACAAATGTTATAGAAAAATTCTCAAATACAATTGAGAAATCGGACTTACATAGCCTATAAGTATGGATCCTTGGCTTTAATTTCCCATTGGTCCAAATGAGTGACAAACCAGTGTTATAGAAAAATTCTCAAATACAATTGAGAAATCGGACTTACATAGTCTATAAGTATGGATCCTTGGCTTTAATTTCCCATTGGTCCAAATGAGTGACAAACCAGTGTTATAGAAAAATTCTCAAATACAATTGAGAAATCGGACTTACATAGCCTCTAAGTATGGATCCTTGGCTTTAATTTCCCATTAGTCCAAATGAGTGACAAACAAGTGTTATAGAAAAATTCTCAAATACAATTGAGAAATCGGACTTACATAGCCTATAAGTATGGATCCTTGGCTTTAATTTCCCATTGGTCCAAATGAGTGACAAACCAGTGTTATAGAAAAATTCTCAAATACAATTGAGAAATCGGACTTACATAGCCTATAAGTATGGATCCTTGGCTTTAATTTCCCATTGGTCCAAATGAGTGACAAATAAGTGTTATAGAAAAATTCTCAAATCCAATTGAGAAATCGGACTTACATAGCCTATAATTATGGATCCTTGGCTTTAATTTCCCATTGGTCGAAATGAGTGACAAACAAGTGTTATAGAAAAATTTTCAAATACAATTGAGAAATCGGACTTACATAGTCTATAAGTATGGATCCTTGGCTTTAATTTCCCATTGGTCCAAATGAGCGACAAACAAATGTTATAGAAAAATTCTCAAATACAATTGAGAAATCGGACTTACATAGCCTATAATTATGGATCCTTGGCTTTAATTTCCCATTGGTCCAAATGAGTGACAAACAAGTGTTATAGAAAAATTCTCAAATACAATTGAGAAATCGGACTTACATAGTCTATAAGTATGGATCCTTGGCTTTAATTTCCCATTGGTCCAAATGAGTGACAAACCAGTGTTATAGAAAAATTCTCAAATACAATTGAGAAATCGGACTTACATAGCCTATAAGTATGGATCCTTGGCTTTAATTTCCCATTGGTCCAAATGAGTGACAAACCAGTGTTATAGAAAAATTCTCAAATACAATTGAGAAATCGGACTTACATAGCCTATAAGTATGGATCCTTGGCTTTAATTTCCCATTGGTCCAAATGAGTGACAAACAAGTGTTATAGAAAAATTCTCAAATACAATTGAGAAATCGGACTTACATAGTCTATAAGTATGGATCCTTGGCTTTAATTTCCCATTGGTCCAAATGAGTGACAAACAAGTGTTATAGAAAAATTCTCAAATACAATTGAGAAATCGGACTTACATAGCCTATAAGTATGGATCCTTGGCTTTAATTTCCCATTGGTCCAAATGAGTGACAAACCAGTGTTATAGAAAAATTCTCAAATACAATTGAGAAATCGGACTTACATAGTCTATAAGTATGGATCCTTGGCTTTAATTTCCTATTGGTCCAAATGAGTGACAAACAAGTGTTATAGAAAAATTCTCAAATACAATTGAGAAATCGGACTTACATAGCCTATAAGTATGGATCCTTGGCTTTAATTTCCCATTGGTCCAAATGAGTGACAAACCAGTGTTATAGAAAAATTCTCAAATACAATTGAGAAATCGGACTTACATAGCCTATAAGTATGGATCCTTGGCTTTAATTTCACATTGGTCCAAATGAGTGACAAACAAATGTTATAGAAAAATTCTCAAATACAATTGAGAAATCGGACTTACATAGCCTCTAAGTATGGATCCTTGGCTTTAATTTCCCATTAGTCCAAATGAGTGACAAACAAGTGTTATAGAAAAATTCTCAAATACAATTGAGAAATCGGACTTACATAGCCTATAAGTATGGATCCTTGGCTTTAATTTCCCATTGGTCCAAATGAGTGACAAACAAATGTTATAGCAAAATTCTCAAATACAATTGAGAAATCGGACTTACATAGCCTATAAGTATGGATCCTTGGCTTTAATTTCCAATTGGTCCAAATGAGTGACAAACAAGTGTTATAGAAAAATTCTCAAATACAATTGAGAAATCGGACTTACATAGCCTATAAGTATGGATCCTTGGCTTTAATTTCCCATTGGTCCAAATGAGTGACAAACCAGTGTTATAGAAAAATTCTCAAATACAATTGAGAAATCGGACTTACATAGCCTATAAGTATGGATCCTTGGCTTTAATTTCCCATTGGTCCAAATGAGTGACAAACAAGTGTTATAGAAAAATTCTCAAATACAATTGAGAAATCGGACTTACATAGTCTATAAGTATGGATCCTTGGCTTTAATTTCCCATTGGTTCAAATGAGTGACAAACAAGTAGAAAAATTCTCAAATACAATTGAGAAATCGGACTTACATAGTCTATAAGTATGGATCCTTGGCTTTAATTTCCCATTGGTCCAAATGGGTGACAAACAAATTTTATAGAAAAATTCTCATATACAATTGAGAAATCGGACTTACATAGTCTATAAGTATGGATCCTTGGCTTTAATTTCCCATTGGTTCAAATGAGTGACAAACAAGTAGAAAAATTCTCAAATACAATTGAGAAATCGGACTTACATAGTCTATAAGTATGGATCCTTGGCTTTAATTTCCCATTGGTCCAAATGAGTGACAAACAAGTGTTATAGAAAAATTCTCAAATACAATTGAGAAATCGGACTTACATAGCCTATAAGTATGGATCCTTGGCTTTAATTTCCCATTGGTCCAAATGAGTGACAAACAAGTGTTATAGAAAAATTCTCAAATACAATTGAGAAATCGGACTTACATAGCCTATAAGTATGGATCCTTGGCTTTAATTTCGCACTGGTCCAAATGAGCGACAAACAAGTGTTATAGAAAAATTCTCAAATACAATTGAGAAATCGGACTTACATAGCCTATAAGTATGGATCCTTGGCTTTAATTTCCCATTGGTCCAAATGAGTGACAAACAAGTGTTATAGAAAAATTCTCAAATACAATTGAGAAATCGGACTTACATAGCCTATAAGTATCGATCCTTGGCTTTAATTTCCCACTGGTCCAAATGAGTGACAAACAAGTGTTATAGAAAAATTCTCAAATACAATTGAGAAATCGGACTTACATAGCCTATAAGTATGGATCCTTGGCTTTAATTTCCCATTGGTCCAAATGAGTGACAAACAAGTGTTATAGAAAAATTCTCAAATACAATTGAGAAATCGGACTTACATAGCCTATTAGTATGGATCCTTGGCTTTAATTTCCCATTGGTCCAAATGAGTGACAAACAAGTGTTATAGAAAAATTCTCAAATACAATTGAGAAATCGGACTTGCATAGCCTATAAGTATGGATCCTTGGCTTTAATTTCCCATTGGTCCAAATGAGTGACAAAAGAGTGTTATAGAAAAATTCTCAAATACAATTGAGAAATCGGACTTACATAGCCTATAAGTATGGATCGTTGGCTTTAATTTCCCACTGGTCCAAATGAGTGACAAACAAGTGTTATAGAAAAATTCTCAAATACAATTGAGAAATCGGACTTACATAGCCTATAAGTATGGATCCTTGGCTTTAATTTCCCATTGGTCCAAATGAGTGACAAACAAGTGTTATAGAAAAATTCTCAAATACAATTGAGAAATCGGACTTACATAGCCTATAAGTGTGGATCCTTGGCTTTAATTTCCCATTGGTCCAAATGAGTGACAAACAAGTGTTATAGAAAAATTCTCAAATACAATTGAGAAATCGGACTTACATAGCCTATAAGTATGGATCCTTGGCTTTAATTTCCCATTGGTCCAAATGAGTGACAAACAAGTGTTATAGAAAAATTCTCAAATACAATTGAGAAATCGGACTTACATAGCCTATAAGTGTGGATCCTTGGCTTTAATTTCCCATTGGTTCAAATGAGTGACAAACAAGTAGAAAAATTCTCAAATACAATTGAGAAATCGGACTTACATAGTCTATAAGTATGGATCGTTGGCTTTAATTTCCCATTGGTTCAAATGAGTGACAAACAAGTAGAAAAATTCTCAAATACAATTGAGAAATCGGACTTACATAGCCTATAAGTGTGGATCCTTGGCTTTAATTTCCCATTGGTTCAAATGAGTGACAAACAAGTAGAAAAATTCTCAAATACAATTGAGAAATCGGACTTACATAGTCTATAAGTATGGATCGTTGGCTTTAATTTCCCACTGGTCCAAATGAGTGACAAACAAGTGTTATAGAAAAATTCTCAAATACAATTGAGAAATCGGACTTACATAGCCTATAAGTATGGATCCTTGGCTTTAATTTCCCATTGGTCCAAATGAGTGACAAACCAGTGTTATAGAAAAATTCTCAAATACAATTGAGAAATCGGACTTACATAGCCTATAAGTATGGATCCTTGGCTTTAATTTCACATTGGTCCAAATGAGTGACAAACAAATGTTATAGAAAAATTCTCAAATACAATTGAGAAATCGGACTTACATAGCCTCTAAGTATGGATCCTTGGCTTTAATTTCCCATTAGTCCAAATGAGTGACAAACAAGTGTTATAGAAAAATTCTCAAATACAATTGAGAAATCGGACTTACATAGCCTATAAGTATGGATCCTTGGCTTTAATTTCCCATTGGTCCAAATGAGTGACAAACAAATGTTATAGCAAAATTCTCAAATACAATTGAGAAATCGGACTTACATAGCCTATAAGTATGGATCCTTGGCTTTAATTTCCAATTGGTCCAAATGAGTGACAAACAAGTGTTATAGAAAAATTCTCAAATACAATTGAGAAATCGGACTTACATAGCCTATAAGTATGGATCCTTGGCTTTAATTTCCCATTGGTCCAAATGAGTGACAAACCAGTGTTATAGAAAAATTCTCAAATACAATTGAGAAATCGGACTTACATAGCCTATAAGTATGGATCCTTGGCTTTAATTTCCCATTGGTCCAAATGAGTGACAAACAAGTGTTATAGAAAAATTCTCAAATACAATTGAGAAATCGGACTTACATAGCCTATAATTATGGATCCTTGGCTTTAATTTCCCATTGGTCGAAATGAGTGACAAACAAGTGTTATAGAAAAATTTTCAAATACAATTGAGAAATCGGACTTACATAGTCTATAAGTATGGATCCTTGGCTTTAATTTCCCATTGGTCCAAATGAGCGACAAACAAATGTTATAGAAAAATTCTCAAATACAATTGAGAAATCGGACTTACATAGCCTATAATTATGGATCCTTGGCTTTAATTTCCCATTGGTCGAAATGAGTGACAAACAAGTGTTATAGAAAAATTCTCAAATACAATTGAGAAATCGGACTTATATAGCCTATAAGTATGGATCCTTGGCTTTAATTTCCCATTGGTCCAAATGAGTGACAAACAAATGTTATAGAAAAATTCTCAAATACAATTGAGAAATCGGACTTACATAGCCTCTAAGTATGGATCCTTGGCTTTAATTTCCCATTAGTCCAAATGAGTGACAAACAAGTGTTATAGAAAAATTCTCAAATACAATTGAGAAATCGGACTTACATAGCCTATAAGTATGGATCCTTGGCTTTAATTTCCCATTGGTCCAAATGAGTGACAAACAAATGTTATAGAAAAATTCTCAAATACAATTGAGAAATCGGACTTACATAGCCTATAAGTATGGATCCTTGGCTTTAATTTCCAATTGGTCCAAATGAGTGACAAACAAGTGTTATAGAAAAATTCTCAAATACAATTGAGAAATCGGACTTACATAGCCTATAAGTATGGATCCTTGGCTTTAATTTCCCATTGGTCCAAATGAGTGACAAACCAGTGTTATAGAAAAATTCTCAAATACAATTGAGAAATCGGACTTACATAGTCTATAAGTATGGATCCTTGGCTTTAATTTCCCATTGGTCCAAATGAGTGACAAACCAGTGTTATAGAAAAATTCTCAAATACAATTGAGAAATCGGACTTACATAGCCTATAAGTATGGATCCTTGGCTTTAATTTCCCATTGGTCCAAATGAGTGACAAACCAGTGTTATAGAAAAATTCTCAAATACAATTGAGAAATCGGACTTACATAGCCTATAAGTATGGATCCTTGGCTTTAATTTCCCATTGGTCCAAATGAGTGACAAACAAGTGTTATAGAAAAATTCTCAAATACAATTGAGAAATCGGACTTACATAGTCTATAAGTATGGATCCTTGGCTTTAATTTCCCATTGGTCCAAATGAGTGACAAACAAGTGTTATAGAAAAATTCTCAAATACAATTGAGAAATCGGACTTACATAGCCTATAAGTATGGATCCTTGGCTTTAATTTCCCATTGGTCCAAATGAGTGACAAACCAGTGTTATAGAAAAATTCTCAAATACAATTGAGAAATCGGACTTACATAGTCTATAAGTATGGATCCTTGGCTTTAATTTCCTATTGGTCCAAATGAGTGACAAACAAGTGTTATAGAAAAATTCTCAAATACAATTGAGAAATCGGACTTACATAGCCTATAAGTATGGATCCTTGGCTTTAATTTCCCATTGGTCCAAATGAGTGACAAACCAGTGTTATAGAAAAATTCTCAAATACAATTGAGAAATCGGACTTACATAGCCTATAAGTATGGATCCTTGGCTTTAATTTCACATTGGTCCAAATGAGTGACAAACAAATGTTATAGAAAAATTCTCAAATACAATTGAGAAATCGGACTTACATAGCCTCTAAGTATGGATCCTTGGCTTTAATTTCCCATTAGTCCAAATGAGTGACAAACAAGTGTTATAGAAAAATTCTCAAATACAATTGAGAAATCGGACTTACATAGCCTATAAGTATGGATCCTTGGCTTTAATTTCCCATTGGTCCAAATGAGTGACAAACAAATGTTATAGCAAAATTCTCAAATACAATTGAGAAATCGGACTTACATAGCCTATAAGTATGGATCCTTGGCTTTAATTTCCAATTGGTCCAAATGAGTGACAAACAAGTGTTATAGAAAAATTCTCAAATACAATTGAGAAATCGGACTTACATAGCCTATAAGTATGGATCCTTGGCTTTAATTTCCCATTGGTCCAAATGAGTGACAAACCAGTGTTATAGAAAAATTCTCAAATACAATTGAGAAATCGGACTTACATAGCCTATAATTATGGATCCTTGGCTTTAATTTCCCATTGGTCGAAATGAGTGACAAACAAGTGTTATAGAAAAATTTTCAAATACAATTGAGAAATCGGACTTACATAGTCTATAAGTATGGATCCTTGGCTTTAATTTCCCATTGGTCCAAATGAGCGACAAACAAATGTTATAGAAAAATTCTCAAATACAATTGAGAAATCGGACTTACATAGCCTATAATTATGGATCCTTGGCTTTAATTTCCCATTGGTCGAAATGAGTGACAAACAAGTGTTATAGAAAAATTCTCAAATACAATTGAGAAATCGGACTTATATAGCCTATAAGTATGGATCCTTGGCTTTAATTTCCCATTGGTCCAAATGAGTGACAAACAAATGTTATAGAAAAATTCTCAAATACAATTGAGAAATCGGACTTACATAGCCTCTAAGTATGGATCCT
Source organism: Lypha dubia (assembly GCA_947311025.1). Lineage (NCBI taxonomy): Eukaryota > Metazoa > Arthropoda > Insecta > Diptera > Tachinidae > Lypha > Lypha dubia. Next base: position 6,991,331 of record OX371263.1, read on the forward strand.
TGGCTTTAATTTCCCATTAGTCCAAATGAGTGACAAACAAGTGTTATAGAAAAATTCTCAAATACAATTGAGAAATCGGACTTACATAGCCTATAAGTATGGATCCTTGGCTTTAATTTCCCATTGGTCCAAATGAGTGACAAACAAATGTTATAGAAAAATTCTCAAATACAATTGAGAAATCGGACTTACATAGCCTATAAGTATGGATCCTTGGCTTTAATTTCCAATTGGTCCAAATGAGTGACAAACAAGTGTTATAGAAAAATTCTCAAATACAATTGAGAAATCGGACTTACATAGCCTATAAGTATGGATCCTTGGCTTTAATTTCCCATTGGTCCAAATGAGTGACAAACCAGTGTTATAGAAAAATTCTCAAATACAATTGAGAAATCGGACTTACATAGTCTATAAGTATGGATCCTTGGCTTTAATTTCCCATTGGTCCAAATGAGTGACAAACCAGTGTTATAGAAAAATTCTCAAATACAATTGAGAAATCGGACTTACATAGCCTATAAGTATGGATCCTTGGCTTTAATTTCCCATTGGTCCAAATGAGTGACAAACCAGTGTTATAGAAAAATTCTCAAATACAATTGAGAAATCGGACTTACATAGCCTATAAGTATGGATCCTTGGCTTTAATTTCCCATTGGTCCAAATGAGTGACAAACAAGTGTTATAGAAAAATTCTCAAATACAATTGAGAAATCGGACTTACATAGTCTATAAGTATGGATCCTTGGCTTTAATTTCCCATTGGTCCAAATGAGTGACAAACAAGTGTTATAGAAAAATTCTCAAATACAATTGAGAAATCGGACTTACATAGCCTATAAGTATGGATCCTTGGCTTTAATTTCCCATTGGTCCAAATGAGTGACAAACCAGTGTTATAGAAAAATTCTCAAATACAATTGAGAAATCGGACTTACATAGTCTATAAGTATGGATCCTTGGCTTTAATTTCCTATTGGTCCAAATGAGTGACAAACAAGTGTTATAGAAAAATTCTCAAATACAATTGAGAAATCGGACTTACATAGCCTATAAGTATGGATCCTTGGCTTTAATTTCCCATTGGTCCAAATGAGTGACAAACCAGTGTTATAGAAAAATTCTCAAATACAATTGAGAAATCGGACTTACATAGCCTATAAGTATGGATCCTTGGCTTTAATTTCACATTGGTCCAAATGAGTGACAAACAAATGTTATAGAAAAATTCTCAAATACAATTGAGAAATCGGACTTACATAGCCTCTAAGTATGGATCCTTGGCTTTAATTTCCCATTAGTCCAAATGAGTGACAAACAAGTGTTATAGAAAAATTCTCAAATACAATTGAGAAATCGGACTTACATAGCCTATAAGTATGGATCCTTGGCTTTAATTTCCCATTGGTCCAAATGAGTGACAAACAAATGTTATAGCAAAATTCTCAAATACAATTGAGAAATCGGACTTACATAGCCTATAAGTATGGATCCTTGGCTTTAATTTCCAATTGGTCCAAATGAGTGACAAACAAGTGTTATAGAAAAATTCTCAAATACAATTGAGAAATCGGACTTACATAGCCTATAAGTATGGATCCTTGGCTTTAATTTCCCATTGGTCCAAATGAGTGACAAACCAGTGTTATAGAAAAATTCTCAAATACAATTGAGAAATCGGACTTACATAGCCTATAAGTATGGATCCTTGGCTTTAATTTCCCATTGGTCCAAATGAGTGACAAACAAGTGTTATAGAAAAATTCTCAAATACAATTGAGAAATCGGACTTACATAGCCTATAATTATGGATCCTTGGCTTTAATTTCCCATTGGTCGAAATGAGTGACAAACAAGTGTTATAGAAAAATTTTCAAATACAATTGAGAAATCGGACTTACATAGTCTATAAGTATGGATCCTTGGCTTTAATTTCCCATTGGTCCAAATGAGCGACAAACAAATGTTATAGAAAAATTCTCAAATACAATTGAGAAATCGGACTTACATAGCCTATAATTATGGATCCTTGGCTTTAATTTCCCATTGGTCGAAATGAGTGACAAACAAGTGTTATAGAAAAATTCTCAAATACAATTGAGAAATCGGACTTATATAGCCTATAAGTATGGATCCTTGGCTTTAATTTCCCATTGGTCCAAATGAGTGACAAACAAATGTTATAGAAAAATTCTCAAATACAATTGAGAAATCGGACTTACATAGCCTCTAAGTATGGATCCTTGGCTTTAATTTCCCATTAGTCCAAATGAGTGACAAACAAGTGTTATAGAAAAATTCTCAAATACAATTGAGAAATCGGACTTACATAGCCTATAAGTATGGATCCTTGGCTTTAATTTCCCATTGGTCCAAATGAGTGACAAACAAATGTTATAGAAAAATTCTCAAATACAATTGAGAAATCGGACTTACATAGCCTATAAGTATGGATCCTTGGCTTTAATTTCCAATTGGTCCAAATGAGTGACAAACAAGTGTTATAGAAAAATTCTCAAATACAATTGAGAAATCGGACTTACATAGCCTATAAGTATGGATCCTTGGCTTTAATTTCCCATTGGTCCAAATGAGTGACAAACCAGTGTTATAGAAAAATTCTCAAATACAATTGAGAAATCGGACTTACATAGTCTATAAGTATGGATCCTTGGCTTTAATTTCCCATTGGTCCAAATGAGTGACAAACCAGTGTTATAGAAAAATTCTCAAATACAATTGAGAAATCGGACTTACATAGCCTATAAGTATGGATCCTTGGCTTTAATTTCCCATTGGTCCAAATGAGTGACAAACCAGTGTTATAGAAAAATTCTCAAATACAATTGAGAAATCGGACTTACATAGCCTATAAGTATGGATCCTTGGCTTTAATTTCCCATTGGTCCAAATGAGTGACAAACAAGTGTTATAGAAAAATTCTCAAATACAATTGAGAAATCGGACTTACATAGTCTATAAGTATGGATCCTTGGCTTTAATTTCCCATTGGTCCAAATGAGTGACAAACAAGTGTTATAGAAAAATTCTCAAATACAATTGAGAAATCGGACTTACATAGCCTATAAGTATGGATCCTTGGCTTTAATTTCCCATTGGTCCAAATGAGTGACAAACCAGTGTTATAGAAAAATTCTCAAATACAATTGAGAAATCGGACTTACATAGTCTATAAGTATGGATCCTTGGCTTTAATTTCCTATTGGTCCAAATGAGTGACAAACAAGTGTTATAGAAAAATTCTCAAATACAATTGAGAAATCGGACTTACATAGCCTATAAGTATGGATCCTTGGCTTTAATTTCCCATTGGTCCAAATGAGTGACAAACCAGTGTTATAGAAAAATTCTCAAATACAATTGAGAAATCGGACTTACATAGCCTATAAGTATGGATCCTTGGCTTTAATTTCACATTGGTCCAAATGAGTGACAAACAAATGTTATAGAAAAATTCTCAAATACAATTGAGAAATCGGACTTACATAGCCTCTAAGTATGGATCCTTGGCTTTAATTTCCCATTAGTCCAAATGAGTGACAAACAAGTGTTATAGAAAAATTCTCAAATACAATTGAGAAATCGGACTTACATAGCCTATAAGTATGGATCCTTGGCTTTAATTTCCCATTGGTCCAAATGAGTGACAAACAAATGTTATAGCAAAATTCTCAAATACAATTGAGAAATCGGACTTACATAGCCTATAAGTATGGATCCTTGGCTTTAATTTCCAATTGGTCCAAATGAGTGACAAACAAGTGTTATAGAAAAATTCTCAAATACAATTGAGAAATCGGACTTACATAGCCTATAAGTATGGATCCTTGGCTTTAATTTCCCATTGGTCCAAATGAGTGACAAACTAGTGTTATAGAAAAATTCTCAAATACAATTGAGAAATCGGACTTACATAGCCTATAAGTATGGATCCTTGGCTTTAATTTCCCATTGGTCCAAATGAGTGACAAACAAGTGTTATAGAAAAATTCTCAAATACAATTGAGAAATCGGACTTACATAGTCTATAAGTATGGATCCTTGGCTTTAATTTCCCATTGGTTCAAATGAGTGACAAACAAGTAGAAAAATTCTCAAATACAATTGAGAAATCGGACTTACATAGTCTATAAGTATGGATCCTTGGCTTTAATTTCCCATTGGTCCAAATGGGTGACAAACAAATTTTATAGAAAAATTCTCATATACAATTGAGAAATCGGACTTACATAGTCTATAAGTATGGATCCTTGGCTTTAATTTCCCATTGGTTCAAATGAGTGACAAACAAGTAGAAAAATTCTCAAATACAATTGAGAAATCGGACTTACATAGTCTATAAGTATGGATCCTTGGCTTTAATTTCCCATTGGTCCAAATGAGTGACAAACAAGTGTTATAGAAAAATTCTCAAATACAATTGAGAAATCGGACTTACATAGCCTATAAGTATGGATCCTTGGCTTTAATTTCCCATTGGTCCAAATGAGTGACAAACAAGTGTTATAGAAAAATTCTCAAATACAATTGAGAAATCGGACTTACATAGCCTATAAGTATGGATCCTTGGCTTTAATTTCGCACTGGTCCAAATGAGCGACAAACAAGTGTTATAGAAAAATTCTCAAATACAATTGAGAAATCGGACTTACATAGCCTATAAGTATGGATCCTTGGCTTTAATTTCCCATTGGTCCAAATGAGTGACAAACAAGTGTTATAGAAAAATTCTCAAATACAATTGAGAAATCGGACTTACATAGCCTATAAGTATCGATCCTTGGCTTTAATTTCCCACTGGTCCAAATGAGTGACAAACAAGTGTTATAGAAAAATTCTCAAATACAATTGAGAAATCGGACTTACATAGCCTATAAGTATGGATCCTTGGCTTTAATTTCCCATTGGTCCAAATGAGTGACAAACAAGTGTTATAGAAAAATTCTCAAATACAATTGAGAAATCGGACTTACATAGCCTATAAGTATGGATCCTTGGCTTTAATTTCCCATTGGTCCAAATGAGTGACAAACAAGTGTTATAGAAAAATTCTCAAATACAATTGAGAAATCGGACTTGCATAGCCTATAAGTATGGATCCTTGGCTTTAATTTCCCATTGGTCCAAATGAGTGACAAAAGAGTGTTATAGAAAAATTCTCAAATACAATTGAGAAATCGGACTTACATAGCCTATAAGTATGGATCGTTGGCTTTAATTTCCCACTGGTCCAAATGAGTGACAAACAAGTGTTATAGAAAAATTCTCAAATACAATTGAGAAATCGGACTTACATAGTCTATAAGTATGGATCCTTGGCTTTAATTTCCCATTGGTTCAAATGAGTGACAAACAAGTAGAAAAATTCTCAAATACAATTGAGAAATCGGACTTACATAGTCTATAAGTATGGATCCTTGGCTTTAATTTCCCATTGGTCCAAATGGGTGACAAACAAATTTTATAGAAAAATTCTCATATACAATTGAGAAATCGGACTTACATAGTCTATAAGTATGGATCCTTGGCTTTAATTTCCCATTGGTTCAAATGAGTGACAAACAAGTAGAAAAATTCTCAAATACAATTGAGAAATCGGACTTACATAGTCTATAAGTATGGATCCTTGGCTTTAATTTCCCATTGGTCCAAATGAGTGACAAACAAGTGTTATAGAAAAATTCTCAAATACAATTGAGAAATCGGACTTACATAGCCTATAAGTATGGATCCTTGGCTTTAATTTCCCATTGGTCCAAATGAGTGACAAACAAGTGTTATAGAAAAATTCTCAAATACAATTGAGAAATCGGACTTACATAGCCTATAAGTATGGATCCTTGGCTTTAATTTCGCACTGGTCCAAATGAGCGACAAACAAGTGTTATAGAAAAATTCTCAAATACAATTGAGAAATCGGACTTACATAGCCTATAAGTATGGATCCTTGGCTTTAATTTCCCATTGGTCCAAATGAGTGACAAACAAGTGTTATAGAAAAATTCTCAAATACAATTGAGAAATCGGACTTACATAGCCTATAAGTATCGATCCTTGGCTTTAATTTCCCACTGGTCCAAATGAGTGACAAACAAGTGTTATAGAAAAATTCTCAAATACAATTGAGAAATCGGACTTACATAGCCTATAAGTATGGATCCTTGGCTTTAATTTCCCATTGGTCCAAATGAGTGACAAACAAGTGTTATAGAAAAATTCTCAAATACAATTGAGAAATCGGACTTACATAGCCTATAAGTATGGATCCTTGGCTTTAATTTCCCATTGGTCCAAATGAGTGACAAACAAGTGTTATAGAAAAATTCTCAAATACAATTGAGAAATCGGACTTGCATAGCCTATAAGTATGGATCCTTGGCTTTAATTTCCCATTGGTCCAAATGAGTGACAAAAGAGTGTTATAGAAAAATTCTCAAATACAATTGAGAAATCGGACTTACATAGCCTATAAGTATGGATCGTTGGCTTTAATTTCCCACTGGTCCAAATGAGTGACAAACAAGTGTTATAGAAAAATTCTCAAATACAATTGAGAAATCGGACTTACATAGCCTATAAGTATGGATCCTTGGCTTTAATTTCCCATTGGTCCAAATGAGTGACAAACAAGTGTTATAGAAAAATTCTCAAATACAATTGAGAAATCGGACTTACATAGCCTATAAGTGTGGATCCTTGGCTTTAATTTCCCATTGGTCCAAATGAGTGACAAACAAGTGTTATAGAAAAATTCTCAAATACAATTGAGAAATCGGACTTACATAGCCTATAAGTATGGATCCTTGGCTTTAATTTCCCATTGGTCCAAATGAGTGACAAACAAGTGTTATAGAAAAATTCTCAAATACAATTGAGAAATCGGACTTACATAGCCTATAAGTGTGGATCCTTGGCTTTAATTGCCCATTGATCCAAATGAGTAACAAACAAGTGTTATAGAAAAATTCTCAAATACAATTGAGAAATCGGACTTACATAGCCTATAAGTATGGATCCTTGGCTTTAATTTCCCATTGGTCCAAATGAGTGACAAACAAGTGTTATAGAAAAATTCTCAAATACAATTGAGAAATCGGACTTACATAGTCTATAAGTATGGATCCTTGGCTTTAATTTCCCATTGGTCCAAATGAGTGACAAACCAGTGTTATAGAAAAATTCTCAAATACAATTGAGAAATCGGACTTACATAGCCTATAAGTATGGATCCTTGGCTTTAATTTCCCATTGGTTCAAATGAGTGACAAACAAGTAGAAAAATTCTCAAATACAATTGAGAAATCGGACTTACATAGCCTATAAGTATGGATCCTTGGCTTTAATTTCCCATTGGTCCAAATGAGTGACAAACAAGTGTTATAGAAAAATTCTCAAATACAATTGAGAAATCGGACTTACATAGCCTATAAGTATGGATCCTTGGCTTTAATTTCCCATTGGTCCAAATGAGTGACAAACAAGTGTTATAGAAAAATTCTCAAATACAATTGAGAAATCGGACTTACATAGCCTATAAGTATGGATCCTTGGCTTTAATTTCCCATTGGTCCAAATGAGTGACAAACAAGTGTTATAGAAAAATTCTCAAATACAATTGAGAAATCGGACTTACATAGCCTATAAGTATGGATCCTTGGCTTTAATTTCCCATTGGTCCAAATGAGTGACAAACAAGTGTTATAGAAAAATTCTCAAATACAATTGAGAAATCGGACTTACATAGCCTATAAGTATGGATCCTTGGCTTTAATTTCCCATTGGTCCAAATGAGTGACAAACAAATGTTATAGAAAAATTCTCAAATACAATTGAGAAATCGGACTTACATAGCCTATAAGTGTGGATCCTTGGCTTTAATTTCCCATTGGTCCAAATGAGTGACAAACAAGTGTTATAGAAAAATTCTCAAATACAATTGAGAAATCGGACTTACATAGCCTATAAGTATGGATCCTTGGCTTTAATTTCCCATTGGTTCAAATGAGTGACAAACAAGTAGAAAAATTCTCAAATACAATTGAGAAATCGGACTTACATAGCCTATAAGTATGGATCCTTGGCTTTAATTTCCCATTGGTCCAAATGAGTGACAAACAAGTGTTATAGAAAAATTCTCAAATACAATTGAGAAATCGGACTTACATAGCCTATAAGTATGGATCCTTGGCTTTAATTTCCCATTGGTCCAAATGAGTGACAAACAAGTGTTATAGAAAAATTCTGAAATACAATTGAGAAATCGGACTTACATAGCCTATAAGTATGGATCCTTGGATTTTATTTCCCATTGGTCCAAATGAGTGACAAACAAGTGTTATAGAAAAATTCTCAAATACAATTGAGAAATCGGACTTACATAGCCTATAAGTATGGATCCTTGGCTTTAATTTCCCATTGGTCCAAATGAGTGACAAACAAGTGTTATAGAAAAATTCTCAAATACAATTGAGAAATCGGACTTACATAGCCTATAAGTATGGATCCTTGGCTTTAATTTCCCATTGGTCCAAATGAGTGACAAACAACTGTTATAGAAAAATTCTCAAATACAATTGAGAAATCGGACTTGCATAGCCTATAAGTATGGATCCTTGGCTTTAATTTCCCATTGGTCCAAATGAGTGACAAAAGAGTGTTATAGAAAAATTCTCAAATACAATTGAGAAATCGGACTTACATAGCCTATAAGTATGGATCCTTGGCTTTAATTTCCCATTGGTCCAAATGAGTGACAAAAGAGTGTTATAGAAAAATTCTCAAATACAATTGAGAAATCGGACTTACATAGCCTATAAGTATGGATCCTTGGCTTTAATTTCCCACTGGTCCAAATGAGTGACAAACAAGTGTTATAGAAAAATTCTCAAATACAATTGAGAAATCGGACTTACATAGCCTATAAGTATGGATCCTTGGCTTTAATTTCCCATTGGTCCAAATGAGTGACAAACAAGTGTTATAGAAAAATTCTCAAATACAATTGAGAAATCGGACTTACATAGCCTATAAGTGTGGATCCTTGGCTTTAATTTCCCATTGGTCCAAATGAGTGACAGACAAGTGTTATAGAAAAATTCTCAAATACAATTGAGAAATCGGACTTACATAGCCTATAAGTATGGATCCTTAACTTTAATTGCCCATTGATCCAAATGAGTGACAAACAAGTGTTATAGAAAAATTCTCAAATACAATTGAGAAATCGGACTTACATAGCCTATAAGTATGGATCCTTGGCTTTAATTTCCCATTGGTCCAAATGAGTGACAAACAAGTGTTATAGAAAAATTCTCAAATACAATTGAGAAATCGGACTTACATAGCCTATAAGTATGGATCCTTAACTTTAATTGCCCATTGATCCAAATGAGTGACAAACAAGTGTTATAGAAAAATTCTCAAATACAATTGAGAAATCGGACTTACATAGCCTATAAGTATGGATCCTTGGCTTTAATTTCCCATTGGTCCAAATGAGTGACAGACAAGTGTTATAGAAAAATTCTCAAATACAATTGAGAAATCGGACTTACATAGCCTATAAGTATGGATCCTTAACTTTAATTGCCCATTGATCCAAATGAGTGACAAACAAGTGTTATAGAAAAATTCTCAAATACAATTGAGAAATCGGACTTACATAGCCTATAAGTATGGATCCTTGGCTTTAATTTCCCATTGGTCCAAATGAGTGACAAACAAGTGTTATAGAAAAATTCTCAAATACAATTGAGAAATCGGACTTACATAGCCTATAAGTATGGATCCTTGGCTTTAATTTCCCATTGGTCCAAATGAGTGACATACAAGTGTTATAGAAAAATTCTCAAATACAATTGAGAAATCGGACTTACATAGCCTATAAGTATGGATCCTTGGCTTTAATTTCCCACTGGTCCAAATGAGTGACAAACAAGTGTTATAGAAAAATTCTCAAATACAATTGAGAAATCGGACTTACATAGCCTATAAGTATGGATCCTTGGCTTTAATTTCCCATTGGTCCAAATGAGTGACAAACAAGTGTTATAGAAAAATTCTCAAATACAATTGAGAAATCGGACTTACATAGCCTATAAGTATGGATCCTTAACTTTAATTGCCCATTGATCCAAATGAGTGACAAACAAGTGTTATAGAAAAATTCTCAAATACAATTGAGAAATCGGACTTACATAGCCTATAAGTATGGATCCTTGGCTTTAATTTCCCATTGGTCCAAATGAGTGACAAACAAGTGTTATAGAAAAATTCTCAAATACAATTGAGAAATCGGACTTACATAGCCTATAAGTGTGGATCCTTGGCTTTAATTTCCCATTGGTCCAAATGAGTGACAGACAAGTGTTATAGAAAAATTCTCAAATACAATTGAGAAATCGGACTTACATAGCCTATAAGTATGGATCCTTAACTTTAATTGCCCATTGATCCAAATGAGTGAAAAACAAGTGTTATAGAAAAATTCTCAAATACAATTGAGAAATCGGACTTACATAGCCTATAAGTATGGATCCTTGGCTTTAATTTCCCATTGGTCCAAATGAGTGACAAACAAGTGTTATAGAAAAATTCTCAAATACAATTGAGAAATCGGACTTACATAGCCTATAAGTATGGATCCTTAACTTTAATTGCCATTGATCCAAATGAGTGACAAACAAGTGTTATAGAAAAATTCTCAAATACAATTGAGAAATCGGACTTACATAGCCTATAAGTATGGATCCTTGGCTTTAATTTCCCATTGGTCCAAATGAGTGACAGACAAGTGTTATAGAAAAATTCTCAAATACAATTGAGAAATCGGACTTACATAGCCTATAAGTATGGATCCTTAACTTTAATTGCCCATTGATCCAAATGAGTGACAAACAAGTGTTATAGAAAAATTCCCAAATACAATTGAGAAATCGGACTTACATAGCCTATAAGTATGGATCCTTGGCTTTAATTTCCCATTGGTCCAAATGAGTGACAAACAAGTGTTATAGAAAAATTCTCAAATACAATTGAGAAATCGGACTTACATAGCCTATAAGTATGGATCCTTGGCTTTAATTTCCCATTGGTCCAAATGAGTGACATACAAGTGTTATAGAAAAATTCTCAAATACAATTGAGAAATCGGACTTACATAGCCTATAAGTATGGATCCTTGGCTTTAATTTCCCACTGGTCCAAATGAGTGACAAACAAGTGTTATAGAAAAATTCTCAAATACAATTGAGAAATCGGACTTACATAGCCTATAAGTATGGATCCTTGGCTTTAATTTCCCATTGGTCCAAATGAGTGACATACAAGTGTTATAGAAAAATTCTCAAATACAATTGAGAAATCGGACTTACATAGCCTATAAGTATGGATCCTTGGCTTTAATTTCCCATTGGTCCAAATGAGTGACAGACAAGTGTTATAGAAAAATTCTCAAATACAATTGAGAAATCGGACTTACATAGCCTATAAGTATGGATCCTTAACTTTAATTGCCCATTGATCCAAATGAGTGACAAACAAGTGTTATAGAAAAATTCTCAAATACAATTGAGAAATCGGACTTACATAGCCTATAAGTATGGATCCTTGGCTTTAATTTCCCATTGGTCCAAATGAGTGACAAACAAGTGTTATAGAAAAATTCTCAAATACAATTGAGAAATCGGACTTACATAGCCTATAAGTATGGATCCTTGGCTTTAATTTCCCATTGGTCCAAATGAGTGACATACAAGTGTTATAGAAAAATTCTCAAATACAATTGAGAAATCGGACTTACATAGCCTATAAGTATGGATCCTTGGCTTTAATTTCCCACTGGTCCAAATGAGTGACAAACAAGTGTTATAGAAAAATTCTCAAATACAATTGAGAAATCGGACTTACATAGCCTATAAGTATGGATCCTTGGCTTTAATTTCCCATTGGTCCAAATGAGTGACAAACAAGTGTTATAGAAAAATTCTCAAATACAATTGAGAAATCGGACTTACATAGCCTATAAGTATGGATCCTTAACTTTAATTGCCCATTGATCCAAATGAGTGACAAACAAGTGTTATAGAAAAATTCTCAAATACAATTGAGAAATCGGACTTACATAGCCTATAAGTATGGATCCTTGGCTTTAATTTCCCATTGGTCCAAATGAGTGACAAACAAGTGTTATAGAAAAATTCTCAAATACAATTGAGAAATCGGACTTACATAGCCTATAAGTGTGGATCCTTGGCTTTAATTTCCCATTGGTCCAAATGAGTGACAGACAAGTGTTATAGAAAAATTCTCAAATACAATTGAGAAATCGGACTTACATAGCCTATAAGTATGGATCCTTAACTTTAATTGCCCATTGATCCAAATGAGTGAAAAACAAGTGTTATAGAAAAATTCTCAAATACAATTGAGAAATCGGACTTACATAGCCTATAAGTATGGATCCTTGGCTTTAATTTCCCATTGGTCCAAATGAGTGACAAACAAGTGTTATAGAAAAATTCTCAAATACAATTGAGAAATCGGACTTATATAGCCTATAAGTATGGATCCTTAACTTTAATTGCCCATTGATCCAAATGAGTGACAAACAAGTGTTATAGAAAAATTCTCAAATACAATTGAGAAATCGGACTTACATAGCCTATAAGTATGGATCCTTGGCTTTAATTTCCCATTGGTCCAAATGAGTGACAGACAAGTGTTATAGAAAAATTCTCAAATACAATTGAGAAATCGGACTTACATAGCCTATAAGTATGGATCCTTAACTTTAATTGCCCATTGATCCAAATGAGTGACAAACAAGTGTTATAGAAAAATTCCCAAATACAATTGAGAAATCGGACTTACATAGCCTATAAGTATGGATCCTTGGCTTTAATTTCCCATTGGTCCAAATGAGTGACAAACAAGTGTTATAGAAAAATTCTCAAATACAATTGAGAAATCGGACTTACATAGCCTATAAGTATGGATCCTTGGCTTTAATTTCCCATTGGTCCAAATGAGTGACATACAAGTGTTATAGAAAAATTCTCAAATACAATTGAGAAATCGGACTTACATAGCCTATAAGTATGGATCCTTGGCTTTAATTTCCCACTGGTCCAAATGAGTGACAAACAAGTGTTATAGAAAAATTCTCAAATACAATTGAGAAATCGGACTTACATAGCCTATAAGTATGGATCCTTGGCTTTAATTTCCCATTGGTCCAAATGAGTGACAAACAAGTGTTATAGAAAAATTCTCAAATACAATTGAGAAATCGGACTTACATAGCCTATAAGTATGGATCCTTGGCTTTAATTTCCCACTGGTCTAAATGAGTGACAAACAAGTGTTATAGAAAAATTCTCAAATACAATTGAGAAATCGGACTTACATAGCCTATAAGTATGGATCCTTGGCTTTAATTTCCCATTGGTCCAAATGAGTGACATACAAGTGTTATAGAAAAATTCTCAAATACAATTGAGAAATCGGACTTACATAGCCTATAAGTATGGATCCTTGGCTTTAATTTCCCATTGGTCCAAATGAGTGACAAACAAGTGTTATAGAAAAATTCTCAAATACAATTGAGAAATCGGACTTACATAGCCTATAAGTATGGATCCTTGGCTTTAATTTCCCATTGGTCCAAATGAGTGACATACAAGTGTTATAGAAAAATTCTCAAATACAATTGAGAAATCGGACTTACATAGCCTATAAGTATGGATCCTTGGCTTTAATTTCCCATTGGTCCAAATGAGTGACAAACAAGTGTTATAGAAAAATTCTCAAATACAATTGAGAAATCGGACTTACATAGCCTATAAGTATGGATCCTTGGCTTTAATTTCCCACTGGTCTAAATGAGTGACAAACAAGTGTTATAGAAAAATTCTCAAATACAATTGAGAAATCGGACTTACATAGCCTATAAGTATGGATCCTTGGCTTTAATTTCCCATTGGTCCAAATGAGTGACAAACAAGTGTTATAGAAAAATTCTCAAATACAATTGAGAAATCGGACTTACATAGCCTATAAGTATGGATCCTTGGCTTTAATTTCCCATTGGTCCAAATGAGTGACAAACAAGTGTTATAGAAAAATTCTCAAATACAATTGAGAAATCGGACTTACATAGTCTATAAGTATGGATCCTTGGCTTTAATTTCCCACTGGTCCAAATGAGTGACAAACAAGTGTTATAGAAAAATTCTCAAATACAATTGAGAAATCGGACTTACATAGCCTATAAGTATGGATCCTTGGCTTTAATTTCCCACTGGTCCAAATGAGAGACAAACAAGTGTTATAGAAAAATTCTCAAATATAATTGAGAAATCGGACTTACATAGCCTATAAGTATGGATCCTTGGCTTTAATTTCCCACTGGTCCAAATGAGTGACAAACAAGTGTTATAGAAAAATTCTCAAATACAATTGAGAAATCGGACTTACATAGCCTATAAGTATGGATCCTTGGCTTTAATTTCCCATTGGTCCAAATGAGTGACAAACAAGTGTTGTAGAAAAATTCTCAAATACAATTGAGAAATCGGACTTACATAGCCTATAAGTATGGATCCTTGGCTTTAATTTCCCACTGGTCCAAATGAGTGACAAACAAGTGTTATAGAAAAATTCTCAAATACAATTGAGAAATCGGACTTACATAGCCTATAAGTATGGATCCTTGGCTTTAATTTCCCATTGGTCCAAATGAGTGACAAACAAGTGTTATAGAAAAATTCTCAAATACAATTGAGAAATCGGACTTACATAGCCTATAAGTATGGATCCTTGGCTTTAATTTCCCATTGGTCCAAATGAGTGACAAACAAGTGTTATAGAAAAATTCTCAAATACAATTGAGAAATCGGACTTACATAGCCTATAAGTATGGATCCTTGGCTTTAATTTCCCACTGGTCCAAATGAGTGACAAACAAGTGTTGTAGAAAAATTCTCAAATACAATTGAGAAATCGGACTTACATAGCCTATAAGTATGGATCCTTGGCTTTAATTTCCCATTGGTCCAAATGAGTGACAAACAAGTGTTGTAGAAAAATTCTCAAATACAATTGAGAAATCGGACTTACATAGCCTATAAGTATGGATCCTTGGCTTTAATTTCCCATTGGTCCAAATGAGTGACAAACAAGTGTTATAGATAAATTCTCAAATACAATTGAGAAATCGGACTTACATAGCCTATAAGTATGGATCCTTGGCTTTAATTTCCCATTGGTCCAAATGAGTGACAAACAAGTGTTGTAGAAAAATTCTCAAATACAATTGAGAAATCGGACTTACATAGCCTATAAGTATGGATCCTTGGCTTTAATTTCCCATTGGTCCAAATGAGTGACAAACAAGTGTTATAGAAAAATTCAACTGAGAAATCGGACTTACATAGCCTATAAGTATGGATCCTTGGCTTTAATTTCCCATTGGTCCAAATGAGTGACAAACAAGTGTTATAGAAAAATTCTCAAATACAATTGAGAAATCGGACTTACATAGCCTATAAGTATGGATCCTTGGCTTGAATTTCCCATTGGTCCAAATGAGTGACAAACAAGTGTTATAGAAAAATTCTCAAATACAATTGAGAAATCGGACTTACATAGCCTATAAGTATGGATCCTTGGCTTTAATTTCCCATTGGTCCAAATGAGTGACAAACAAGTGTTATAGAAAAATTCTCAAATACAATTGAGAAATCGGACTTACATAGCCTATAAGTATGGATCCTTGGCTTTAATTTCCCATTGGTCCAAATGAGTGACAAACAAGTGTTATAGAAAAATTCTCAAATACAATTGAGAAATCGGACTTACATAGCCTATAAGTATGGATCCTTGGCTTTAATTTCCCACTGGTCCAAATGAGTGACAAACAAGTGTTATAGAAAAATTCTCAAATACAATTGAGAAATCGGACTTACATAGCCTATAAGTATGGATCCTTGGCTTTAATTTCCCACTGGTCCAAATGAGAGACAAACAAGTGTTATAGAAAAATTCTCAAATATAATTGAGAAATCGGACTTACATAGCCTATAAGTATGGATCCTTGGCTTTAATTTCCCACTGGTCCAAATGAGTGACAAACAAGTGTTATAGAAAAATTCTCAAATACAATTGAGAAATCGGACTTACATAGCCTATAAGTATGGATCCTTGGCTTTAATTTCCCATTGGTCCAAATGAGTGACAAACAAGTGTTGTAGAAAAATTCTCAAATACAATTGAGAAATCGGACTTACATAGCCTATAAGTATGGATCCTTGGCTTTAATTTCCCACTGGTCCAAATGAGTGACAAACAAGTGTTATAGAAAAATTCTCAAATACAATTGAGAAATCGGACTTACATAGCCTATAAGTATGGATCCTTGGCTTTAATTTCCCATCGGTCCAAATGAGTGACAAACAAGTGTTATAGAAAAATTCTCAAATACAATTGAGAAATCGGACTTACATAGCCTATAAGTATGGATCCTTGGCTTTAATTTCCCATTGGTCCAAATGAGTGACAAACAAGTGTTATAGAAAAATTCTCAAATACAATTGAGAAATCGGACTTACATAGCCTATAAGTATGGATCCTTGGCTTTAATTTCCCATTGGTCCAAATGAGTGACAAACAAGTGTTATAGAAAAATTCTCAAATACAATTGAGAAATCGGACTTACATAGCCTATAAGTATGGATCCTTGGCTTGAATTTCCCATTGGTCCAAATGAGTGACAAACAAGTGTTATAGAAAAATTCTCAAATACAATTGAGAAATCGGACTTACATAGCCTATAAGTATGGATCCTTGGCTTTAATTTCCCATTGGTCCAAATGAGTGACAAACAAGTGTTATAGAAAAATTCTCAAATACAATTGAGAAATCGGACTTACATAGCCTATAAGTATGGATCCTTGGCTTGAATTTCCCATTGGTCCAAATGAGTGACAAACAAGTGTTATAGAAAAATTCTCAAATACAATTGAGAAATCGGACTTACATAGCCTATAAGTATGGATCCTTGGCTTTAATTTCCCATTGGTCCAAATGAGTGACAAACAAGTGTTATAGAAAAATTCTCAAATACAATTGAGAAATCGGACTTACATAGCCTATAAGTATGGATCCTTGGCTTGAATTTCCCATTGGTCCAAATGAGTGACAAACAAGTGTTATAGAAAAATTCTCAAATACAATTGAGAAATCGGACTTACATAGCCTATAAGTATGGATCCTTGGCTTTAATTTCCCATTGGTCCAAATGAGTGACAAACAAGTGTTATAGAAAAATTCTCAAATACAATTGAGAAATCGGACTTACATAGCCTATAAGTATGGATCCTTGGCTTTAATTTCCCATTGGTCCAAATGAGTGACAAACAAGTGTTATAGAAAAATTCTCAAATACAATTGAGAAATCGGACTTACATAGCCTATAAGTATGGATCCTTGGCTTTAATTTCCCACTGGTCCAAATGAGTGACAAACAAGTGTTATAGAAAAATTCTCAAATACAATTGAGAAATCGGACTTACATAGCCTATAAGTATGGATCCTTGGCTTTAATTTCCCACTGGTCCAAATGAGAGACAAACAAGTGTTATAGAAAAATTCTCAAATATAATTGAGAAATCGGACTTACATAGCCTATAAGTATGGATCCTTGGCTTTAATTTCCCACTGGTCCAAATGAGTGACAAACAAGTGTTATAGAAAAATTCTCAAATACAATTGAGAAATCGGACTTACATAGCCTATAAGTATGGATCCTTGGCTTTAATTTCCCATTGGTCCAAATGAGTGACAAACAAGTGTTGTAGAAAAATTCTCAAATACAATTGAGAAATCGGACTTACATAGCCTATAAGTATGGATCCTTGGCTTTAATTTCCCACTGGTCCAAATGAGTGACAAACAAGTGTTATAGAAAAATTCTCAAATACAATTGAGAAATCGGACTTACATAGCCTATAAGTATGGATCCTTGGCTTTAATTTCCCATTGGTCCAAATGAGTGACAAACAAGTGTTATAGAAAAATTCTCAAATACAATTGAGAAATCGGACTTACATAGCCTATAAGTATGGATCCTTGGCTTTAATTTCCCATTGGTCCAAATGAGTGACAAACAAGTGTTATAGAAAAATTCTCAAATACAATTGAGAAATCGGACTTACATAGCCTATAAGTATGGATCCTTGGCTTTAATTTCCCACTGGTCCAAATGAGTGACAAACAAGTGTTGTAGAAAAATTCTCAAATACAATTGAGAAATCGGACTTACATAGCCTATAAGTATGGATCCTTGGCTTTAATTTCCCATTGGTCCAAATGAGTGACAAACAAGTGTTGTAGAAAAATTCTCAAATACAATTGAGAAATCGGACTTACATAGCCTATAAGTATGGATCCTTGGCTTTAATTTCCCATTGGTCCAAATGAGTGACAAACAAGTGTTATAGAAAAATTCTCAAATACAATTGAGAAATCGGACTTACATAGCCTATAAGTATGGATCCTTGGCTTTAATTTCCCATTGGTCCAAATGAGTGACAAACAAGTGTTGTAGAAAAATTCTCAAATACAATTGAGAAATCGGACTTACATAGCCTATAAGTATGGATCCTTGGCTTTAATTTCCCACTGGTCCAAATGAGAGACAAACAAGTGTTATAGAAAAATTCTCAAATATAATTGAGAAATCGGACTTACATAGCCTATAAGTATGGATCCTTGGCTTTAATTTCCCACTGGTCCAAATGAGTGACAAACAAGTGTTATAGAAAAATTCTCAAATACAATTGAGAAATCGGACTTACATAGCCTATAAGTATGGATCCTTGGCTTTAATTTCCCATTGGTCCAAATGAGTGACAAACAAGTGTTGTAGAAAAATTCTCAAATACAATTATGAAATCGGACTTACATAGCCTATAAGTATGGATCCTTGGCTTTAATTTCCCACTGGTCCAAATGAGTGACAAACAAGTGTTATAGAAAAATTCTCAAATACAATTGAGAAATCGGACTTACATAGCCTATAAGTATGGATCCTTGGCTTTAATTTCCCATTGGTCCAAATGAGTGACAAACAAGTGTTATAGAAAAATTCTCAAATACAATTGAGAAATCGGACTTACATAGCCTATAAGTATGGATCCTTGGCTTTAATTTCCCATTGGTCCAAATGAGTGACAAACAAGTGTTATAGAAAAATTCTCAAATACAATTGAGAAATCGGACTTACATAGCCTATAAGTATGGATCCTTGGCTTTAATTTCCCACTGGTCCAAATGAGTGACAAACAAGTGTTGTAGAAAAATTCTCAAATACAATTGAGAAATCGGACTTACATAGCCTATAAGTATGGATCCTTGGCTTTAATTTCCCATTGGTCCAAATGAGTGACAAACAAGTGTTGTAGAAAAATTCTCAAATACAATTGAGAAATCGGACTTACATAGCCTATAAGTATGGATCCTTGGCTTTAATTTCCCATTGGTCCAAATGAGTGACAAACAAGTGTTATAGAAAAATTCTCAAATACAATTGAGAAATCGGACTTACATAGCCTATAAGTATGGATCCTTGGCTTTAATTTCCCATTGGTCCAAATGAGTGACAAACAAGTGTTGTAGAAAAATTCTCAAATACAATTGAGAAATCGGACTTACATAGCCTATAAGTATGGATCCTTGGCTTTAATTTCCCATTGGTCCAAATGAGTGACAAACAAGTGTTATAGAAAAATTCAACTGAGAAATCGGACTTACATAGCCTATAAGTATGGATCCTTGGCTTTAATTTCCCATTGGTCCAAATGAGTGACAAACAAGTGTTATAGAAAAATTCTCAAATACAATTGAGAAATCGGACTTACATAGCCTATAAGTATGGATCCTTGGCTTGAATTTCCCATTGGTCCAAATGAGTGACAAACAAGTGTTATAGAAAAATTCTCAAATACAATTGAGAAATCGGACTTACATAGCCTATAAGTATGGATCCTTGGCTTTAATTTCCCATTGGTCCAAATGAGTGACAAACAAGTGTTATAGAAAAATTCTCAAATACAATTGAGAAATCGGACTTACATAGCCTATAAGTATGGATCCTTGGCTTTAATTTCCCATTGGTCCAAATGAGTGACAAACAAGTGTTATAGAAAAATTCTCAAATACAATTGAGAAATCGGACTTACATAGCCTATAAGTATGGATCCTTGGCTTTAATTTCCCATTGGTCCAAATGAGTGACAAACAAGTGTTATAGAAAAATTCAATTGAGAAATCGGACTTACATAGCCTATAAGTATGGATCCTTGGCTTTAATTTCCCATTGGTCCAAATGAGTGACAAACAAGTGTTATAGAAAAATTCTCAAATACAATTGAGAAATCGGACTTACATAGTCTATAAGTATGGATCCTTGGCTTGAATTTCCCATTGGTCCAAATGAGTGACAAACAAGTGTTATAGAAAAATTCTCAAATACAATTGAGAAATCGGACTTACATAGCCTATAAGTATGGATCCTTGGCTTTAATTTCCCACTGGTCCAAATGAGTGAAAAACAAGTGCTATAGAAAAATTCTCAAATACAATTGAGAAATCGGACTTACATAGCCTATAAGTATGGATCATTGGCTTTAATTTCCCATTGGTCCAAATGAGTGACAAACAAGTGTTATAGAAAAATTCTCAAATACAATTGAGAAATCGGACTTACATAGCCTATAAGTATGGATCCTTGGCTTTAATTTCCCATTGGTCCAAATGAGCGACAAACAAATGTTATGAAAAATTCTCAAATACAATTGAGAAATCGGACTTATATAGCCTATAAGTATGGATCCTTGGCTTTAATTTCCCATTGGTCCAAATGAGCGACAAACAAATGTTATAGAAAAATTCTCAAATACAATTGAGAAATCGGACTTACATAGCCTATAAGTATGGATCCTTGGCTTTAATTTCCCATTGGTCCAAATGAGTGACAAACAAGTGTTATAGAAAAATTCTCAAATACAATTGAGAAATCGGACTTTTATAGCCTATAAGTATGGATCCTTGGCTTTAATTTCCCATTGGTCCAAATGA
Source organism: Lypha dubia (assembly GCA_947311025.1). NCBI lineage: Eukaryota > Metazoa > Arthropoda > Insecta > Diptera > Tachinidae > Lypha > Lypha dubia. The sequence goes on from OX371263.1 coordinate 7,012,490, forward strand.
GTGACAAACAAGTGTTATAGAAAAATTCTCAAATACAATTGAGAAATCGGACTTATATAGTCTATAAGTATGGATCCTTGGCTTTAATTTCCCATTGGTCCAAATGAGCGACAAACAAATGTTATGAAAAATTCTCAAATACAATTGAGAAATCGGACTTATATAGCCTATAAGTATGGATCCTTGGCTTTAATTTCCCATTGGTCCAAATGAGTGACAAACAAGTGTTATAGAAAAATTCTCAAATACAATTGAGAAATCGGACTTATATAGTCTATAAGTATGGATCCTTGGCTTTAATTTCCCATTGGTCCAAATGAGCGACAAACAAATGTTATAGAAAAATTCTCAAATACAATTGAGAAATCGGACTTATATAGCCTATAAGTATGGATCCTTGGCTTTAATTTCCCATTGGTCCAAATGAGCGACAAACAAATGTTATGAAAAATTCTCAAATACAATTGAGAAATCGGACTTATATAGCCTATAAGTATGGATCCTTGGCTTTAATTTCCCATTGGTCCAAATGAGCGACAAACAAATGTTATGAAAAATTCTCAAATACAATTGAGAAATCGGACTTATATAGCCTATAAGTATGGATCCTTGGCTTTAATTTCCCATTGGTCCAAATGAGTGACAAACAAGTGTTATAGAAAAATTCTCAAATACAATTGAGAAATCGGACTTATATAGTCTATAAGTATGGATCCTTGGCTTTAATTTCCCATTGGTCCAAATGAGCGACAAACAAATGTTATAGAAAAATTCTCAAATACAATTGAGAAATCGGACTTATATAGCCTATAAGTATGGATCCTTGGCTTTAATTTCCCATTGGTCCAAATGAGCGACAAACAAATGTTATAGAAAAATTCTCAAATACAATTGAGAAATCGGACTTACATAGCCTATAATTATGGATCCTTGGCTTTAATTTCCCATTGGTCGAAATGAGTGACAAACAAGTGTTATAGAAAAATTCTCAAATACAATTGAGAAATCGGACTTATATAGCCTATAAGTATGGATCCTTGGCTTAAATTTCCCATTGGTCCAAATGAGTGACAAACAAATGTTATAGAAAAATTCTCAAATACAATTGAGAAATCGGACTTACATAGCCTCTAAGTATGGATCCTTGGCTTTAATTTCCCATTGGTCCAAATGAGTGACAAACAAGTGTTATAGAAAAATTCTCAAATACAATTGAGAAATCGGACTTACATAGCCTATAAGTATGGATCCTTGGCTTTAATTTCCCATTGGTCCAAATGAGTGACAAAAAAATGTTATAGAAAAATTCTCAAATACAATTGAGAAATCGGACTTACATAGCCTATAAGTATGGATCCTTGGCTTTAATTTCCCATTGGTCCAAATGAGTGACAAACAAGTGTTATAGAAAAATTCTCAAATACAATTGAGAAATCGGACTAACATAGCCTATAATTATGGATCCTTGGCTTTAATTTCCCATTGGTCCAAATGAGTGACAAACAAGTGTTATGAAAAATTCTCAAATACAATTGAGAAATCGGACTTACATAGCCTATAAGTATGGATCCTTGGCTTTAATTTCCCATTGGTCCAAATGAGTGACAAACAAGTGTTATAGAAAAATTCTCAAATACAATTGAGAAATCGGACTTACATAGCCTATAAGTATGGATCCTTGGCTTTAATTTCCCATTGGTCCAAATGAGTGACAAACAAATGTTATAGAAAAATTCTCAAATACAATTGAGAAATCGGACTTACATAGCCTATAAGTATGGATCCTTGGCTTTAATTTCCCATTGGTCTAAATGAGTGACAAACAAGTGTTATAGAAAAATTCTCAAATACAATTGAGAAATCGGACTTATATAGCCTATAAGTATGGATCCTTGGCTTTAATTTCCCATTGGTCCAAATGAGTGACAAACAAGTGTTATAGAAAAATTCTCAAATACAATTGAGAAATCGGACTTACATAGCCTATAAGTATGGATCCTTGGCTTTAATTTCCCACTGGTCCAAATGAGTGAAAAACAAGTGCTATAGAAAAATTCTCAAATACAATTGAGAAATCGGACTTACATAGCCTATAAGTATGGATCATTGGCTTTAATTTCCCACTGGTCCAAATGAGTGAAAAACAAGTGCTATAGAAAAATTCTCAAATACAATTGAGAAATCGGACTTACATAGCCTATAAGTATGGATCATTGGCTTTAATTTCCCATTGGTCCAAATGAGTGACAAACAAGTGTTATAGAAAAATTCTCAAATACAATTGAGAAATCGGACTTATATAGCCTATAAGTATGGATCCTTGGCTTTAATTTCCCATTGGTCCAAATGAGCGACAAACAAATGTTATAGAAAAATTCTCAAATACAATTGAGAAATCGGACTTACATAGCCTATAAGTATGGATCCTTGGCTTTAATTTCCCATTGGTCCAAATGAGTGACAAACAAGTGTTATAGAAAAATTCTCAAATACAATTGAGAAATCGGACTTATATAGCCTATAAGTATGGATCCTTGGCTTTAATTTCCCATTGGTCCAAATGAGTGACAAACAAGTGTTATAGAAAAATTCTCAAATACAATTGAGAAATCGGACTTATATAGTCTATAAGTATGGATCCTTGGCTTTAATTTCCCATTGGTCCAAATGAGCGACAAACAAATGTTATGAAAAATTCTCAAATACAATTGAGAAATCGGACTTATATAGCCTATAAGTATGGATCCTTGGCTTTAATTTCCCATTGGTCCAAATGAGCGACAAACAAATGTTATAGAAAAATTCTCAAATACAATTGAGAAATCGGACTTACATAGCCTATAAGTATGGATCCTTGGCTTTAATTTCCCATTGGTCCAAATGAGTGACAAACAAGTGTTATAGAAAAATTCTCAAATACAATTGAGAAATCGGACTTATATAGTCTATAAGTATGGATCCTTGGCTTTAATTTCCCATTGGTCCAAATGAGTGACAAACAAGTGTTATAGAAAAATTCTCAAATACAATTGAGAAATCGGACTTATATAGTCTATAAGTATGGATCCTTGGCTTTAATTTCCCATTGGTCCAAATGAGCGACAAACAAATGTTATGAAAAATTCTCAAATACAATTGAGAAATCGGACTTATATAGCCTATAAGTATGGATCCTTGGCTTTAATTTCCCATTGGTCCAAATGAGCGACAAACAAATGTTATAGAAAAATTCTCAAATACAATTGAGAAATCGGACTTACATAGCCTATAATTATGGATCCTTGGCTTTAATTTCCCATTGGTCGAAATGAGTGACAAACAAGTGTTATAGAAAAATTCTCAAATACAATTGAGAAATCGGACTTATATAGCCTATAAGTATGGATCCTTGGCTTAAATTTCCCATTGGTCCAAATGAGTGACAAACAAATGTTATAGAAAAATTCTCAAATACAATTGAGAAATCGGACTTACATAGCCTCTAAGTATGGATCCTTGGCTTTAATTTCCCATTGGTCCAAATGAGTGACAAACAAGTGTTATAGAAAAATTCTCAAATACAATTGAGAAATCGGACTTACATAGCCTATAAGTATGGATCCTTGGCTTTAATTTCCCATTGGTCCAAATGAGTGACAAACAAATGTTATAGAAAAATTCTCAAATACAATTGAGAAATCGGACTTACATAGCCTATAAGTATGGATCCTTGGCTTTAATTTCCCATTGGTCCAAATGAGTGACAAACAAGTGTTATAGAAAAATTCTCAAATACAATTGAGAAATCGGACTAACATAGCCTATAATTATGGATCCTTGGCTTTAATTTCCCATTGGTCCAAATGAGTGACAAACAAGTGTTATGAAAAATTCTCAAATACAATTGAGAAATCGGACTTACATAGCCTATAAGTATGGATCCTTGGCTTTAATTTCCCATTGGTCCAAATGAGTGACAAACAAGTGTTATAGAAAAATTCTCAAATACAATTGAGAAATCGGACTTACATAGCCTATAAGTATGGATCCTTGGCTTTAATTTCCCATTGGTCCAAATGAGTGACAAACAAATGTTATAGAAAAATTCTCAAATACAATTGAGAAATCGGACTTACATAGCCTATAAGTATGGATCCTTGGCTTTAATTTCCCATTGGTCTAAATGAGTGACAAACAAGTGTTATAGAAAAATTCTCAAATACAATTGAGAAATCGGACTTATATAGCCTATAAGTATGGATCCTTGGCTTTAATTTCCCATTGGTCCAAATGAGCGACAAACAAATGTTATAGAAAAATTCTCAAATACAATTGAGAAATCGGACTTACATAGCCTATAAGTATGGATCCTTGGCTTTAATTTCCCATTGGTCCAAATGAGTGACAAACAAGTGTTATAGAAAAATTCTCAAATACAATTGAGAAATCGGACTTACATAGTCTATAAGTATGGATCCTTAGCTTTAATTTCATATTGGTCCAAATGAGTGACAAACAAATGTTATAGAAAAATTCTCAAATACAATTGAAAAATCGGACTTACATAGCCTATAAGTATGGATCCTTGGCTTTAATTTCCCATTGGTCCAAATGAGTGACAAACAAGTGTTATAGAAAAATTCTCAAATACAATTGAGAAATCGGACTTACATAGCCTATAAGTATGGATCCTTGGCTTTAATTTCCCATTGGTCCAAATGAGTGACAAACAAATGTTATAGAAAAATTCTCAAATACAATTGAGAAATCGGACTTACATAGCCTATAATTATGGATCCTTGGCTTTAATTTCCCCTTTGGTCCAAATGAGTGACAAACAAGTGTTATGAAAAATTCTCAAATACAATTGAGAAATCGGACTTACATAGCCTATAAGTATGGATCCTTGGCTTTAATTTCCCATTGGTCCAAATGAGTGACAAACAAATGTTATAGAAAAATTCTCAAATACAATTGAGAAATCGGACTTACATAGCCTATAAGTATGGATCCTTGGCTTTAATTCCCCATTGGTCCAAATGAGTGACAAACAAATGTTATAGAAAAATTCTCAAATACAATTGAGAAATCGGACTTACATAGCCTATAAGTATGGATCCTTGGCTTTAATTCCCCATTGGTCCAAATGAGTGACAAACAAGTGTTATAGAAAAATTCTCAAATACAATTGAGAAATCGGACTTACATAGCCTATAATTATGGATCCTTGGCTTTAATTTCCCCTTTGGTCCAAATGAGTGACAAACAAGTGTTATGAAAAATTCTCAAATACAATTGAGAAATCGGACTTACATAGCCTATAAGTATGGATCCTTGGCTTTAATTTCCCATTGGTCCAAATGAGTGACAAACAAATGTTATAGAAAAATTCTCAAATACAATTGAGAAATCGGACTTACATAGCCTATAAGTATGGATCCTTGGCTTTAATTCCCCATTGGTCCAAATGAGTGACAAACAAATGTTATAGAAAAATTCTCAAATACAATTGAGAAATCGGACTTACATAGCCTATAAGTATGGATCCTTGGCTTTAATTCCCCATTGGTCCAAATGAGTGACAAACAAGTGTTATAGAAAAATTCTCAAATACAATTGAGAAATCGGACTTACATAGCCTATAAGTATGGATCCTTGGCTTTAATTTCCCATTGGTCCAAATGAGTGACAAACAAATGTTATAGAAAAATTCTCAAATACAATTGAGAAATCGGACTTACATAGCCTATAAGTATGGATCCTTGGCTTTAATTCCCCATTGGTCCAAATGAGTGACAAACAAGTGTTATAGAAAAATTCTCAAATACAATTGAGAAATCGGACTTACATAGCCTATAAGTATGGATCCTTGGCTTTAATTTCCCATTGGTCCAAATGAGTGACAAACAAATGTTATAGAAAAATTCTCAAATACAATTAAGAAATCGGACTTACATAGCCTATAAGTATGGATCCTTGGCTTTAATTTCCCATTGGTCTAAATGAGTGACAAACAAATGCTATAGAAAAATTCTCAAATACAATTGAGAAATCGGACTTATATAGCCTATAAGTATGGATCCTTGGCTTTAATTTCCCATTGGTCCAAATGAGCGACAAACAAATGTTATAGAAAAATTCTCAAATACAATTGAGAAATCGGAGATTATATAGCCTATAAGTATGGATCCTTGGCTTTAATTTCCCATTAATCGAAATGAGTGACAAACAAGTGTTATAGAAAAATTCTCAAATACAATTGAGAAATCGGACTTATATAGCCTATAAGTATGGATCCTTGGCTTTAATTTCCCATTGGTCCAAATGAGCGACAAACAAATGTTATAGAAAAATTCTCAAATACAATTGAGAAATCGGAGATTATATAGCCTATAAGTATGGATCCTTGGCTTTAATTTCCCATTGGTTCAAATGAGCGACAAACAAATGTTATGAAAAATTCTCAAATACAATTGAGAAATCGGACTTACATAGCCTATAATTATGGATCCTTGGCTTTAATTTCCCATTAATCGAAATGAGTGACAAACAAGTGTTATAGAAAAATTCTCAAATACAATTGAGAAATCGGACTTATATAGCCTATAAGTATGGATCCTTGGCTTTAATTTCCCATTGGTCCAAATGAGCGACAAACAAATGTTATAGAAAAATTCTCAAATACAATTGAGAAATCGGAGATTATATAGCCTATAAGTATGGATCCTTGGCTTTAATTTCCCATTGGTCCAAATGAGCGACAAACAAATGTTATGAAAAATTCTCAAATACAGTTGAGAAATCGGACTTATATAGCCTATAAGTATGGATCCTTGGCTTTAATTTCCCATTGGTCGAAATGAGCGACAAACAAATGTTATAGAAAAATTCTCAAATACAATTGAGAAATCGGAGATTATATAGCCTATAAGTATGGATCCTTGGCTTTAATTTCCCATTGGTCCAAATGAGCGACAAACAAATGTTATGAAAAATTCTCAAATACAGTTGAGAAATCGGACTTATATAGCCTATAAGTATGGATCCTTGGCTTTAATTTCCCATTGGTCCAAATGAGTGACAAACAAGTGTTATAGAAAAATTCTCAAATACAATTGAGAAATCGGACTTATATAGTCTATAAGTATGGATCCTTGGCTTTAATTTCCCATTGGTCCAAATGAGCGACAAACAAATGTTATAGAAAAATTCTCAAATACAATTGAGAAATCGGACTTATATAGCCTATAAGTATGGATCCTTGGCTTTAATTTCCCATTGGTCCAAATGAGCGACAAACAAATGTTATAGAAAAATTCTCAAATACAATTGAGAAATCGGACTTATATAGCCTATAAGTATGGATCCTTGGCTTTAATTTCCCATTGGTCCAAATGAGCGACAAACAAATGTTATGAAAAATTCTCAAATACAATTGAGAAATCGGACTTATATAGCCTATAAGTATGAATCCTTGGCTTTAATTTCCCATTGGTCCAAATGAGCGACAAACAAATGTTATAGAAAAATTCTCAAATACAATTGAGAAATCGGACTTACATAGCCTATAAGTATGGATCCTTGGCTTTAATCTCCCATTGGTCCAAATGAGCGACAAACAAGTGTTATAGAAAAATTCTCAAATACAATTGAGAAATCGGACTTATATAGCCTATAAGTATGAATCCTTGGCTTTAATTTCCCATTGGTCCAAATGAGTGACAAACAAGTGTTATAGAAAAATTCTCAAATACAATTGAGAAATCGGACTTATATAGTCTATAAGTATGGATCCTTGGCTTTAATTTCCCATTGGTCCAAATGAGCGACAAACAAATGTTATAGAAAAATTCTCAAATACAATTGAGAAATCGGACTTATATAGCCTATAAGTATGGATCCTTGGCTTTAATTTCCCATTGGTCCAAATGAGCGACAAACAAATGTTATGAAAAATTCTCAAATACAATTGAGAAATCGGACTTATATAGCCTATAAGTATGGATCCTTGGCTTTAATTTCCCATTGGTCCAAATGAGCGACAAACAAATGTTATAGAAAAATTCTCAAATACAATTGAGAAATCGGACTTACAAAGCCTATAAGTATGGATCCTTGGCTTTAATTTCCCATTGGTCCAAATGAGTGACAAACAAGTGTTATAGAAAAATTCTCAAATACAATTGAGAAATCGGACTTATATAGTCTATAAGTATGGATCCTTGGCTTTAATTTCCCATTGGTCCAAATGAGCGACAAACAAATGTTATGAAAAATTCTCAAATACAATTGAGAAATCGGACTTATATAGCCTATAAGTATGGATCCTTGGCTTTAATTTCCCATTGGTCCAAATGAGCGACAAACAAATGTTATAGAAAAATTCTCAAATACAATTGAGAAATCGGACTTACATAGCCTATAAGTATGGATCCTTGGCTTTAATTTCCCATTGGTCCAAATGAGTGACAAACAAGTGTTATAGAAAAATTCTCAAATACAATTGAGAAATCGGACTTATATAGTCTATAAGTATGGATCCTTGGCTTTAATTTCCCATTGGTCCAAATGAGCGACAAACAAATGTTATAGAAAAATTCTCAAATACAATTGAGAAATCGGACTTACATAGCCTCTAAGTATGGATCCTTGGCTTTAATTTCCCATTGGTCCAAATGAGTGACAAACAAGTGTTATAGAAAAATTCTCAAATACAATTGAGAAATCGGACTTACATAGCCTATAAGTATGGATCCTTGGCTTTAATTTCCCATTGGTCCAAATGAGTGACAAACAAATGTTATAGAAAAATTCTCAAATACAATTGAGAAATCGGACTTACATAGCCTATAAGTATGGATCCTTGGCTTTAATTTCCCATTGGTCCAAATGAGTGACAAACAAGTGTTATAGAAAAATTCTCAAATACAATTGAGAAATCGGACTAACATAGCCTATAATTATGGATCCTTGGCTTTAATTTCCCATTGGTCCAAATGAGTGACAAACAAGTGTTATGAAAAATTCTCAAATACAATTGAGAAATCGGACTTACATAGCCTATAAGTATGGATCCTTGGCTTTAATTTCCCATTGGTCCAAATGAGTGACAAACAAGTGTTATAGAAAAATTCTCAAATACAATTGAGAAATCGGACTTACATAGCCTATAATTATGGATCCTTGGCTTTAATTTCCCATTGGTCGAAATGAGTGACAAACAAGTGTTATAGAAAAATTCTCAAATACAATTGAGAAATCGGACTTATATAGCCTATAAGTATGGATCCTTGGCTTAAATTTCCCATTGGTCCAAATGAGTGACAAACAAATTTTATAGAAAAATTCTCAAATACAATTGAGAAATCGGACTTACATAGCCTCTAAGTATGGATCCTTGGCTTTAATTTCCCATTGGTCCAAATGAGTGACAAACAAGTGTTATAGAAAAATTCTCAAATACAATTGAGAAATCGGACTTACATAGCCTATAAGTATGGATCCTTGGCTTTAATTTCCCATTGGTCCAAATGAGTGACAAACAAATGTTATAGAAAAATTCTCAAATACAATTGAGAAATCGGACTTACATAGCCTATAAGTATGGATCCTTGGCTTTAATTTCCCATTGGTCCAAATGAGTGACAAACAAGTGTTATAGAAAAGTTCTCAAATACAATTGAGAAATCGGACTAACATAGCCTATAATTATGGATCCTTGGCTTTAATTTCCCATTGGTCCAAATGAGTGACAAACAAGTGTTATGAAAAATTCTCAAATACAATTGAGAAATCGGACTTACATAGCCTATAAGTATGGATCCTTGGCTTTAATTTCCCATTGGTCCAAATGAGTGACAAACAAGTGTTATAGAAAAATTCTCAAATACAATTGAGAAATCGGACTTACATAGCCTATAAGTATGGATCCTTGGCTTTAATTTCCCATTGGTCCAAATGAGTGACAAACAAATGTTATAGAAAAATTCTCAAATACAATTGAGAAATCGGACTTACATAGCCTATAAGTATGGATCCTTGGCTTTAATTTCCCATTGGTCTAAATGAGTGACAAACAAGTGTTATAGAAAAATTCTCAAATACAATTGAGAAATCGGACTTATATAGCCTATAAGTATGGATCCTTGGCTTTAATTTCCCATTGGTCCAAATGAGCGACAAACAAATGTTATAGAAAAATTCTCAAATACAATTGAGAAATCGGACTTACATAGCCTATAAGTATGGATCCTTGGCTTTAATTTCCCATTGGTCCAAATGAGTGACAAACAAGTGTTATAGAAAAATTCTCAAATACAATTGAGAAATCGGACTTACATAGTCTATAAGTATGGATCCTTAGCTTTAATTTCATATTGGTCCAAATGAGTGACAAACAAATGTTATAGAAAAATTCTCAAATACAATTGAGAAATCGGACTTACATAGTCTATAAGTATGGATCCTTGGCTTTAATTTCCCATTGGTCCAAATGAGTGACAAACAAGTGTTATAGAAAAATTCTCAAATACAATCGAGAAATCGGACTTACATAGCCTATAAGTATGGATCCTTGGCTTTAATTTCCCATTGGTCCAAATGAGTGACAAACAAGTGTTATAGAAAAATTCTCAAATACAATTGAGAAATCGGACTTACATAGCCTATAAGTATGGATCCTTGGCTTTAATTTCCCATTGGTCCAAATGAGTGACAAACAAGTGTTATAGAAAAATTCTCAAATACAATTGAGAAATCGGACTTACATAGCCTATAAGTATGGATCCTTGGCTTTAATTTCCCATTGGTCCAAATGAGTGACAAACAAATGTTATAGAAAAATTCTCAAATACAATTGAGAAATCCGACTTACATAGCCTATAAGTATAGATCCTTGGCTTTAATTTCCCATTGGTCCAAATGAGTGACAAACAAGTGTTATAGAAAAATTCTCAAATACAATTGAGAAATCGGACTAACATAGCCTATAATTATGGATCCTTGGCTTTAATTTCCCATTGGTCCAAATGAGTGACAAACAAGTGTTATGAAAAATTCTCAAATACAATTGAGAAATCGGACTTATATAGCCTATAAGTATGGATCCTTGGCTTTAATTTCCCATTGGTCCAAATGAGTGACAAACAAGTGTTATAGAAAAATTCTCAAATACAATTGAGAAATCGGACTTACATAGCCTATAAGTATGGATCCTTGGCTTTAATTTCCCATTGGTCCAAATGAGTGACAAACAAATGTTATAGAAAAATTCTCAAATACAATTGAGAAATCGGACTTACATAGCCTATAAGTATGGATCCTTGGCTTTAATTTCCCATTGGTCTAAATGAGTGACAAACAAGTGTTATAGAAAAATTCTCAAATACAATTGAGAAATCGGACTTATATAGCCTATAAGTATGGATCCTTGGCTTTAATTTCCCATTGGTCCAAATGAGCGACAAACAAATGTTATGAAAAATTCTCAAATACAATTGAGAAATCGGACTTATATAGCCTATAAGTATGGATCCTTGGCTTTAATTTCCCATTGGTCCAAATGAGCGACAAACAAATGTTATAGAAAAATTCTCAAATACAATTGAGAAATCGGACTTACATAGCCTATAAGTATGGATCCTTGGCTTTAATTTCCCATTGGTCTAAATGAGTGACAAACAAGTGTTATAGAAAAATTCTCAAATACAATTGAGAAATCGGACTTATATAGCCTATAAGTATGGATCCTTGGCTTTAATTTCTCATTGGTCCAAATGAGCGACAAACAAATGTTATGAAAAATTCTCAAATACAATTGAGAAATCGGACTTATATAGCCTATAAGTATGGATCCTTGGCTTTAATTTCCCATTGGTCCAAATGAGTGACAAACAAGTGTTATGAAAAATTCTCAAATACAATTGAGAAATCGGACTTACATAGCCTATAAGTATGGATCCTTGGCTTTAATTTCCCATTGGTCCAAATGAGTGACAAACAAGTGTTATAGAAAAATTCTCAAATACAATTGAGAAATCGGACTTACATAGCCTATAAGTATGGATCCTTGGCTTTAATTTCCCATTGGTCCAAATGAGTGACAAACAAATGTTATAGAAAAATTCTCAAATACAATTGAGAAATCGGACTTACATAGCCTATAAGTATGGATCCTTGGCTTTAATTTCCCATTGGTCTAAATGAGTGACAAACAAGTGTTATAGAAAAATTCTCAAATACAATTGAGAAATCGGACTTATATAGCCTATAAGTATGTATCCTTGGCTTTAATTTCCCATTGGTCCAAATGAGCGACAAACAAATGTTATAGAAAAATTCTCAAATACAATTGAGAAATCGGACTTACATAGCCTATAAGTATGGATCCTTGGCTTTAATTTCCCATTGGTCCAAATGAGTGACAAACAAGTGTTATAGAAAAATTCTCAAATACAATTGAGAAATCGGACTTATATAGCCTATAAGTATGGATCCTTGGCTTTAATTTCCCATTGGTCCAAATGAGCGACAAACAAATGTTATAGACAAATTCTCAAATACAATTGAGAAATCGGACTTACATAGCCTATAATTATGGATCCTTGGCTTTAATTTCCCATTAATCGAAATGAGTGACAAACAAGTGTTATAGAAAAATTCTCAAATACAATTGAGAAATCGGACTTATATAGCCTATAAGTATGGATCCTTGGCTTTAATTTCCCATTGGTCCAAATGAGTGACAAACAAATGTTATAGAAAAATTCTCAAATTCAATTGAGAAATCGGACTTACATAGCCTATAAGTATGGATCCTTGGCTTTAATTTCCCATTGGTCCAAATGAGTGACAAACAAGTGTTATAGAAAAATTCTCAAATACAATTGAGAAATCGGACTTATATAGCCTATAAGTATGGATCCTTGGCTTTAATTTCCCATTGGTCCAAATGAGCGACAAACAAATGTTATAGAAAAATTCTCAAATACAATTGAGAAATCGGACTTACATAGCCTATAAGTATGGATCCTTGGCTTTAATTTCCCATTGGTCCAAATGAGTGACAAACAAGTGTTACAGAAAAATTCTCAAATACAATTGAGAAATCGGACTTATATAGTCTATAAGTATGGATCCTTGGCTTTAATTTCCCATTGGTCCAAATGAGCGACAAACAAATGTTATAGAAAAATTCTCAAATACAATTGAGAAATCGGACTTATATAGCCTATAAGTATGGATCCTTGGCTTTAATTTCCCATTGGTCCAAATGAGTGACAAACAAGTGTTATAGAAAAATTCTCAAATACAATTGAGAAATCGGACTTACATAGCCTATAAGTATGGATCCTTGGCTTTAATTTCCCATTGGTCCAAATGAGCGACAAACAAATGTTATAGAAAAATTCTCAAATACAATTGAGAAATCGGACTTACATAGCCTATAAGTATGGATCCTTGGCTTTAATTTCCCATTGGTCGAAATGAGTGACAAACAAGTGTTATAGAAAAATTCTCAAATACAATTGAGAAATCGGACTTACATAGTCTATAAGTATGGATCCTTTGCTTTAATTTCCCATTGGTCCAAATGAGCGACAAACAAGTGTTATAGAAAAATTCTCAAATACAATTGAGAAATCGGACTTACATAGTCTATAAGTATGGATCCTTTGCTTTAATTTCCCATTGGTCCAAATGAGCGACAAACAAATGTTATAGAAAAATTCTCAAATACAATTGAGAAATCGGACTTACATAGCCTATAAGTATGGATCATTGGCTTTAATTTCCCATTGGTCGAAATGAGTGACAAACAAGTGTTATAGAAAAATTCTCAAATACAATTGAGAAATCGGACTTATATAGCCTATAAGTATGGACCCTTGGCTTTAATTTCCCATTGGTCCAAATGAGTGACAAACAAATGTTATAGAAAAATTCTCAAATACAATTGAGAAATCGGATTTATATAGCCTATAAGTATGGATACTTGGCGTTAATTTCCCATTGGTCCAAATGAGTGACAAACAAGTGTTATAGAAAAATTCTCAAATACAATTGAGAAATCGGACTTATATAGTCTATAAGTATGGATCCTTGGCTTTAATTTCCCATTGGTCCAAATGAGCGACAAACAAATGTTATAGAAAAATTCTCAAAATACAATTGAGAAATCGGACTTACATAGCCTATAATTATGGATCATTGGCTTTAATTTCCCATTGGTCGAAATGAGTGACAAACAAGTGTTATAGAAAAATTCTCAAATACAATTGAGAAATCGGACTTATATAGCCTATAAGTATTGATCCTTGGCTTTAATTTCCCATTGGTCCAAATGAGTGACAAAAATAAATGTGCCCACAAATAGCCAAATTCACGTAGAGCTGAACAAAATTTACACAATTTTAATCTTTAAAATTTTATAGAAAAATTCTCAAATACAATTGAGAAATCGGACTTACATAGTCTATAAGTATGGATCCTTGGCTTTAATTTCCCATTGGTCCAAATGAGTGACAAAAATAAATGTGCCCACAAATTGCCAAATTCCGGTAGAGCTGAACAAAATTTACACAATTTTAATATAAATACTTTTAATTTTATTTTATAACGAGAGGGGTAGCGAAGCACACCGGGATAAGCTAGTTTTTTATATAACTGTGATTGATAATGCACCTTAATAACATTTTCCCAATGCTTTTTAAATGTTTGATGACATAAAAGTCATTGGACATTTATTTCCAAAAGCATTGTTTATCATACATTTTTTTTAACTCAAGCATCATTTAAGTTGCGTACTGTATATGAAAAATTACCAACAAAGCTACTGACGATGTTCGCTCTTCGCACTCACATGTACGACTAAATTAAAGAGCTTAAAAATCAATTTTAGGTGGGGCTTACAAACACTTCTGTGGTGAATTGCCCACGAATGATCTAAATTCTAAAATAGCAAATGTCTCTTCTTCTTTTTCAATGATGTACTCACCTGTGCAATTTGGCTAATGGAAAATGTAAACAAAGCTTTTGATGAAATTCAGTGAATTCTTTGTAGGAACGGAATAAATGTGTTGGGTCGGTTTGGCCATGGCGAGTGACACGTAAAATGTATGTATAAAATTTCTCCATTTCGTAATGTTTTTGGCAACGTATAACCGCCACACTTTTTAGGCGACCATCTTGTTGCATTCTAAATGAAAAGATGTATAGAAATTTATTATTTTAATTTATTATTTTAAAAATCATATCACAACTTACGTATATTTTCTAGGAACAAACGATAACAGTTCGCCGCTGCCTTCATCATTGCTAAAACGCATTTGTGCTAAATTGTGCAAAAAGAAATTAAATTGTGTAAACAAACTTTTCAATGAGAATTGTATCATTTTAGCAAACGAGGCAGCTGCTTCAGGATTCGATTGTGAAGGCAATAAAGCTTTGCGTACATAAGTAACAGCATCGGCTGTAACACCTGGTATACCAGCTGTAGCCATAAGGGCCAACATGTGTAACAATAGATCACCATGTTTGCGTAAAATATTAAAGGCACGACAACATAAGTCAACAAAGTAATGAAAATCTGTAGAGGGTTTATCACCACCATTAATCACATACGCCATATCGGAGGTAAGAACAAAAGGTGTCCGATCTCTGTTAAAAAGAGAAAAACGTTACATATAATTGTAGTTAATTTAATTTTTATTCATTCTTATTCGAAAATCGGGCTTTACCTTTTAAAATTGCCAAACATTTGAGCATCTCCTAAAAATTTACCAAAATCGATGTGGAATAAATGTCCCGAAGTTTTCAACATAATATTATCGTTATGTCTATCACATATTCCCAAAATATAAGTAGCCACACTATAGCCGGCACAGGAAACTAGAAAGAGACAAAAAAAAATTAGTTGAATTATCGGAGAAACTAATACCAACACACATCAATGTTTTTTTCTTGTTTTGTTATGTTGTCGCTTCTCTTATAATTTTTTTTATTAACCGTAAATAGTGGGCAGATCTCGGAAAAATTGCTATTGTGAAAAATATTTCAAAGATCTGTAATATTTATAGTCTGGTTCGAAAAAATCATTAAAAAAACTATGCAAAATGCAAAAATTCTGGTGTATTTGAGGTTGCAAATTTTGCAATTATAAACTTTTCCCATCAATTGTGAGCGGTCTTTTTGTTTAAATGTAATTGCAATACACAGTGAATTATTTTTTGTTTTTTTTTTTTTGTTCTACTTAAGACAAACATTTTTAGTTTGCTTTTTAAACTTAAGTATATTTTTGATTAATGTCGTTTTTGAACATATAATTAGCACAGGCCCTTGCTTTTTTGTATATGTATATTAATTGTAATTTTTTAAATTAAATTAAATTAATTTTACTTCTATATATTTCTCAAGCAATAAGGTCTATTTATTTTATATACGAAATTATTTATTTATAAAATTAATCCTTTATTTCGTTACACTTTGTGTAACTTCTTCAGGGAAAAATGTTTTCCCTTAAGAAAATAAATATAAAAAAAAGGTCGAAATTAATAATCAATTAAAATAAATTAAATTAAAGTTTGTTGAATATTAGTAGTAAGCAATCAGACATGGGGAATTTCGTACTAACCAAAAATGTTTCCATATGTAAAAATAAAATAAATTAAATTAATTCTCGTATTCTATTTTTGTTCAAAACTTGATTAAATCGTTGATATTCTTCCCAATTAGTATCCACTTTACGAAAATTGTAAAGATGGACAATTGAACGCTGATGAGAGCTGTAGCGGCCTTGAAATCGGTATACTGATACGTTCTGCCAATCTGACTGCACATGCTAATGTTTTTCAAAAACAAAAATCTCATAGTAATTTTGAATTTTCATTAATTCAATAAAACTAAACTTAAGCCTAATAATAATTTAATCATTTAAATTATTATTAAACTATTAAATTATTTTAGAGATCAGTGAACAATTTATGGACAAATCAAGAGAGTGATAAATTTTTTACAGCTGTTGCCAATGATGGATTTGTTTGTTTTATATGTTATGCGTTTAAAATCACTAATATAAAAATTTTATTTACAAAATAAGTTTAAAATTTAAAATTTAGCATTACAGAAATCTTTGGACTTAAGATTCTGGTTTTTCGCGTTCCAGATGCATTTTATTTAATTCTTGCCCGTACATCTTTATACAGGAAATGAAACAAAATACTCTCTCATTCGCTCTCAAAATTTAACAAAAAATGTTATCTGGAAGGCTTTTGGGTAACTTTGTGTAAGTTCGGACTGTTTCGTTATGCACCTGTAACAGACCTAATCTTTCACTGTCAGTATTCAATTAAGTGTTGCATACGAAGAGCAAATATATACCATCGTTTTAAGTTTTCCTAATTTACAATACAACTGTACATAGAAGATAGTGAATAGAACTACTGTTTGTAGTCAGAGAAAACTTAAAAAAATCTCTCCAAACTGTTTTTTTTTTGTCCTTTGTAAGTGCTTCGTTATGCCGAAGTTATCTTCACGTATAGCTCAAAATTATATAATGCCGCTCTGTGTAGTAAATATTACAGATATGTCGATCTGCGCAATACCTCTTATGGCTATTGAGATTTTATAGAAGCGTTTTATTGTATTACCACTATTTGTATGTAATCTTGAAATTTTAAGTCCTAATTTCCCAAAAAAAATTTTGGAGATACGTGAAGATATTTTTGGCATGACGACATGTCAAATTTAGTACATCTAGTTTTAACTGAGTTGGGATAAAGACAGAAAAATCATTTTTCTCTTTCTTCTTCCGTTTTCGTAACGCATCTTAACAAAACGTGCTCATACACTTCAACACATAAAACAAAGTAACAAGTGGCGTCTTGACTTTTTACTCTTACCCGTGAAATTCTTAACAGCCCTTTGATACTCTAATTGACTAGGATTTTGTTTGGCCAACCATTCAGCAATCGGTCGATCTTTAAACGATCCGGTTAATCCATATTCCACTTGAATTTTTCTCAAAGTCTCTGCATCCGAAACTAATTCGATCATGCCCTTCTTAAAGCCGGTGGGCACACAATTAAAAGTTACCATTTTTAAGTCCAATCCTTCAGCCAGCCACATTTTATTCATGACACGTATAAGCTGTATGGTCAGCATGTCCTGCTGTAAATCATCGCCGGACTAAAAATTCAAAGTACATATAATGAATTAAAGTCCAAAAAATTATATGTAGCTAATAATATATTACCTTAAAAATAGCAGGTAATATTTCAGCATCTGGACCAAGAAAGGAAATTTTCAAGGGCAAAGTATTGGAATTGAAGTAACTGCAGCTGCGCACATTAACGCCAGTAACCTCCAATTCTGGACCCAAAGGTAACGAAGTGGGTTTATCTAACAGCTCTTGATTGACGCTATCCATGCCGGCATAAAGGAATTTTTGACGCAAGGATTCTTTGGCTTCTTTAACTGTTTCAGCAATATTTGCCAAATTCTTAAACAAAATAAATTTAATAGTTATCTACTTAAAAAAAACACAAATTATTTTATCTAAATAAATATCTTACCCTACACATCAAATTTTGGAGCAAGAATCTTTTCGATAACTTTTCACCGCATATGGCCAATAAAGCTCTCAACATCATTTTATTTCGCCGATAATAGCGAGCCTGTGTTATCAGCGAATCATCCATATCCCCCGAATTACTTGAGGAAGCATCTATAGAGTTTTGTGGTCCATCTCCAGGCAAACTGTGTACTAATAACCAATACATATGATGAGCTATACGAGGAGATTCTAAAGATTTACACAATAAAAATCTAGACATTGCGGAAGCTTCATAAGTATCATGTTTTAAGGATTGTATCAGTTGTGGCAAGTAGTCCACCAACTGATCATTGGGTAAATGAGAGATCCATTCTACAGCTCTTTCCCTAACTTTGCTATCAGGATAACGTGGCAACAGCAATTCCAGGGCTTGTAGAGGTGATAAACCTGACCACGAGTATAGCAATGAATGTAAATCCATGAGACTAGCATAATCCCAACTATGGGCAGCATGTAAAACTTTAGGTAAGGCATGAGGAATATTTTGCAAATACAAACGTTTCTCCCAAAAAACTTCACGCTTGTCAATGGCTCCGGGATAGCCCTGTTCGGCAGTATCTAATAGTTCTTGCTGCAGATTGGTATCCAAGGAATTAAAGTCGTATCTAAGAAAATTTTATAAACTTGGTGAAATTACTATTTCAATGTTTATAACTAGTTTAATTACCTTGGTGCGGGTGGTGGATTTTCTAAAGGTTCCGGAAACTCTATTTTACCACCATAAGGCGGCACTTCTATACTTAAAACCGGACAAAAATCGGGCTGAGGATGACAGCCACGTGCTGGTGCCGGACCCAAAAACTTGTCTGTTGTTGCCGGCCACATCGACAACAAATATGAACCACATATCATTTCACGTTTATAATCAAACAATTGTATCGCACACCAACCCAATTCAGTGGTAATTTGTCTTCTCTCAACATTTTCGGTATTATTCTGGTCATTTTCGGCCGCTTTAGTTCCGTATAAAACAAAAATCAATCGCGATTCTCGTGGTAACGTACAAATGGGATTTTTCTCAAATGTTATCCAAGATGAGAATTTAAGGCGAGGGAATAAACCTCCCGTGGTATCATTAGAACATTTTGTCACAACTGGATCCGAAATAAATCGTGTGCCATAATTGATTTGTACACCCAAAGAATAATTATCGTAACGCCATAATAGGGGCGGACGATGTAAGCAATTGATACTGACCACAATGGGCTTGGACACATAGGAAACATGTATGGGTGCTTTAAAGAGAAGTTTAAATAATTAATTTTATTTCTAGACAAACGTTACTGACTATAAACATGCTTTTCGTTAAGCACGAGTTCAAATGTCGATGCTCGCTTGGAGAATGAATATTTTTTTTTCAAAAACCGGAAAAACAAAAAAACAATATCCTTTAAAGCGAATAATTTTTTGGTTCATTAATTTGTTTAAAAATATTTATTGTATTTAAATTTAATCCTGAAGAAGCTACACAAAGGAGTAGCAAAATATCGATAAATAAATTTTTATAACGTTTTTTATAAAAAAAATTCACCTCAAGCTCATTAATCATATATAATTTTTTTTTTAATTTTATTATGATAAAAAAGTAAATTATAGCATTTATTTTCCACGGCTGTATGTAGTCAAAAATTTGTGCGTTGCATCACGATTTTTTCTCTGACATATTTCCAAAATTGCTTTCATTAAATAAATCATGTTACGAAACCTGCTTCGAATTTAGATCTATTTTAGAGTTGGAAGCGTTTGCGACCGATCAGTATAAAAATTTTTCGTAATTAAAGCAAACTCAAATTAACCTACATAAACTGCTTACTAAAAACTTTCTGCTTAAGGATTTTCTCCACTATGGTATATCCTGAAACTGCGATACTTACTAAAGATTTTCTGCATTCCTTAGTTTACTGTAATCTAACACCCCTATGCAGTGCATAAAATCTTTAGTAGGCATCGCCGTTTCAGGATATAGTTTTTAGTAAGTGAAGCAAATTTTAAAATTATCTCACAGGATACCCCTCAAAGCCATCTTGCTAGCTAAGCGTTTTAGAAATTTTGTCTTTAAGGTATTTCGAAAGCCGGCTATGTTCAGTAAAAATTTACTGAAATTTTTCATACATATCTCATTAGACCATAAAAAAACTCTGCACTTATATCTTAACTTTATTAATTTTTTAAGTGGGAGTTATTTCATTATGAAGCAAGTCCAAAAAAATTTGAACTTATTTCACTTGACGTTTGGGAATAATTTCATACTCTTTTGACTTTATTTCATAAAATTTTTTTGGACTTATTTTATTTTTTAAGGACCCATTTCATTGGGAATTATTTCATTGGCAATTATTACATTGGGACTTATTTAGTTGGGCGTTATTTTATACAGCCATTTTCCATTCAAAAATAAAACTTTAGTATTTTCATAAATTTTACGAAAGTATTTACATTATGCAAATTTGTTGCATGCAATTTTCATTTTAAGTGAGATTTGTTGGAATAGAAATGTTTACATATTATATTCCTGATTGGCTTACACACAAAAAAAATATAGTTTCATGTATCAAAGTATTACTCTAGAGTTTTATTATTTTAAGAAAGTAGTTACTTTTTCGAAGTATACTCGTATGCTTCTACGAAGCTTTCGCACATATTACGAAATACATACTTATGTATGTAAGGCCAGTTTAAAATTTTATAAATTGATAAAATTTTCAGTAAATAAATTTTTTCGCACTTTCTTGATACGTGAAGAATGTGAGTTCGTACACCGGATAAACAATTTTTTTTTTTATTATTTTCCAACATTTCGCATATTTTAAAAATCAAAATTTATCTATCCTTCTTCTTTGGTGATAATACGAAAACAAAAAATTTTATATGGATGGTAATTCTCCAATGGGTTAAGAAGATTTGAACTCAGACCCAACTAAACATGTTTATTGAATCTAGAATTAATTGATTTTTTATACCCATTTCAACTACTCACTTATTGAATAATCCATAGTTTTGACCGAAAATCCCACTCTAAATACATTTGAATATAATTCAATGAGCTCTTGTACAGCATCTCGTAGTTTATTACATTTCAATTTAATTTGTTCTAAAATAGAACGTGGCTTTAAACACACTTCAGCATAGTCGCCACAATCAGTGACAATTTCGGGATTAGCTGAGGAACTGGCATATTTGGGTTGATTTTCTTCACACACTTGTTTTAGTTTTGCTACACAATCTGCTAGTTCTAATGTATCAATGGAACCCAATAAGGCACAAATGGCTTTAACACCCTGCACTACACCGGAACAGGAAATTACATTGCGTGAGCTACTATCGCTAGCAGCTGATTCTAATTTATCGATTTCCGTTTCCAAAGTTTCTAAAATTAATTTGAAAAATAATTTTTAAATTTTTTCTCAATATTTTTAATTGTTTCTTATTTACTTACCAATTAATATCATCATGCTGTCATATGTTATAGTGGTGGCTACTTCATTGGGCAACACATCTTCTGGACGCATATCTGCTTCATTTTTATCATCTTTTTGGGTGCGGGCAATAACTTTCATATTTTCATCGGTCTTCAGACACAAACCTAATTGTACATCTTTTTCTAACTTCAAACTATTGTGAACACATTCCAGTTGACTTAATTTAGATGAATTCGAAAGCCATTCCGCTACACCTATAGGTCGTACCGCATAATCGTTTACACTGCCTCTTATTTGACCCTCCAATGAATAGAAGGCTTGACTAATGACCATTTCAACAGGAGTATTAACTAAAAAAAAAAACATTTACTTGTAAATTTTTAACAAATTTAAAGTGTATCCAAACTTACTGTCACAGGTGAATTGTATGGGTGCTCCATAACCCTTAAACTGACCCTTATCGCATGAAGTTGTTGTTGTTGTTTCATCATTGGGCAATAGAATTTTTGATGCTGGATGCACTAAAAGTTTAATACTTGTATCCAATGGATAGTGATAATTAAATTCGGACGCTATAACATGACCCACATTATTCACTTCATCATCGTACGGATACCGTTGTCTCAGCTCCTTGACCATATAATAGAAATCAAGTAATTCTAAATCGACTGTACGTTGATCTGTAACAATTTCATAAAGACGCGAAGCAGTTTTTCGTCGATCCAAAACATTGCTTGTATTTAATACTGGTGCATATGTTTCGTAGTCCCTGGTAAAAGTGTTGAATGAAGAGGTGCCGGCTTCATTACTATTGCCACCACTATTACGCGGTGGTAAAGGTGGCGGTGGTGAACCTGAGCCACTAGAACGTGGAGGCAAAGCTTTAGCTTCACTAATATCAGTACTTTTATCAGGCTGCCAACTAATGGAGGAAACTAAAAAAAATTTATATGATAATTTTTGGAACAAACTTTGGAAATTAAAAAAAAAAACATTAGAATTAATTGAAAATTTTTAATCTGAACTTTGCTTTATCTTCGTTAGAACACAAGTTTTCAAAAATGTTTTTAATAAAAAAAATGCGGGCTTCCTTTTAAAATTGTTATCGATATCAAGAGCCACATTATTTGTCTCAAGTACAGGGCGGGAAATTTTGAGGTTAGGAAGTAAAATGGCTGTCAAATGATGAAATGTCAACAATTGAGCTGTCATCCTTTGACAATTATTTAGTAAAAAGTTGGAAAATTTTAAATATGGAAGGCTTATAAAGTTCAACTCGTTCAAGAATTAAAGCCGACCGACCATTGTTTGCGACACGTTTGTAAATTACCTGTTTGAAAAACTGAAGAAAATCATCTACATATAAAGATGAGGCAATTAGGCGGTTATGTAAACAAAGAAAATTGTCGCATATGGGGCTCAAAAAATCCACAAACAGTCCTCGAAAAACCATTACATCCAAAGAAACTGACCGTATGGTGCCGTTTATGGTCAGGCGGCATTATCGTCCAGAATTTTTCGAAAATGAGCAATTAAATGCCGTCACCAGCGATTTTTTGTGGTCACAATTGGCTAATGTTGACATCAGTAACCCTTGTTTTCTGCAAGACGACGCAACAACCCAAACAACAGCCCAAACAATTCAGCTATGGCATGAGAAATTTCCCGATCGCGTAATTTCTCGATTTGGAAATGTCAATTGACCCCTCTCATTCTTGTGATTTAACGCCGCTGAATTATTTTATATGGTATACCATTTAAAAGACCGGGCTAAGTGAACAAACCACAAATAACTGACGCACTGAAAAATGAAATGGGGTGCTGCATTGACGAGATAGCGAAGTTTTGTTGCAAAATGTAGGTACAAATTTTGTGAAAAAAACGGACGTCTCCCGCTGTGCTAGAGGTAGACATTTGCCCCGACATCATATTCCATTATTAATTCCCAAATTTCTACTTTACATCGGTATCAATAAAACTGAATTTTTCAAAAATGAAAGTGAGTTTTTAAGCCAATTTACTTCCTAACCTCAAATTTGCCCTCCCTTTATTTATTTGGGATCTGTCCTTAAAGTACTTACAAAGCTTTTTCTTAGATAAACCGAAACTCATTGCAAATATTAAAACGACCACGCCAAAAAATATCTCGAAATTTTCAAACATTTTTTCGTACTAACAGCAAAAATCAAAATTATTTTTATTTGGCACATTTTCTTTTTAGCAAATATGTATGTATTTATAAATATATGTACATACGTATATTATATATGTACATATGTACATCTGCTGAAATCGTATATATAACATTTTTTTGCGAATTTTTTTTTTTTGCAATTTAATAAAAACTTACCATTTGGACTAACGGCTGATTTATCCAATTTATTGACTGCTTCATATACGGGATCGGAATACTGAGTGCTGCCGCCACTGTATAAATAATCGAAAGGATCATATTCTGCATAAAATGAAGTGCAATCCGATGCATCATCATAGTCTGAAAATATTGAAGGTAGCATTTAGAGTTTAGAATTCAATTAAGCCAAGCCAAATATTATTATCGCAACTTCTTTCTATAACTTCTCGTCTCTATTTACGGGTATTTATAATTCTTGTGATTAAAATAAGAAGAAATATACATAAATACATATGTACACAGGCACACAAGCTTAAACACATAATTTATAACTGTAATGATCGCTATTCAAGTACATACATATGTACATACATACATATGTACATATACATATATTTGTATATGCAAAATCATATCATTTTAAAAAAAGAGCAAATAATAAATCGATAAAATTTGTCAAGTTCTTGTAAAATCGCCTAATATATTTACAAATGTATGTATATACATACATATGTATGTATGTATGTATGTGTTTATTAAAAAGAAAAAAAAACAAAACGCGACACGACAAAGAAACACCAAATAACACAAAAAATTAATAATAAATACAATAAAATTAAAATTAAAAAACATTTGCTCAAACAGTCATGATCGCTAGTGTTGGCTACTCGTATGATTTCGTCACACCGTTAAGATAATTTTTTTAGACTCTACGTTTTGGCCTTAAAATCAAACAGCTAAAATAGTGCGACAAGAAAGAAAACAACAATCAAGCATCATCCTCCCCCACGTGTTTTTGTTGGTTTAATTAGTTTACCCATGATTACAACAATACAGCAACAAAACATGATTTCAATACGAATTAAAATTTTATTTTATTAAAAACAAACAATAATAAATAGAGATATAATTGATTTATTTATTACTATTATTGTTGTTATTAAATATTTGATTAAATTATTAAGTAATTTCGCGTTTTAATGAGAACTGAGCCAGCCACTGAGTTTGAGTGTAAAAAAACAAATGTTGAAACAAACTACAAATAGAAAGTTTAAAATAAATAATATGTATTTATACATATTGAAATTTCTACCGGTTAAAAACAGTAGTGGATAAATTAATAGCACACATTTTTATTTGGTGTGATTAGTTTTAAAATGAAATTTTAGACAGCTGAATCCATTATTTAAGATGAACATAAGATGCGCACTTTTCTCACTCAAATAAAAAATGTACTCGTATGTGTAGTTATTTTGAACATACATATGTATGTATGCATGAACATATCAGTGAGATCGAGAAGTCTCAATCACGCTAAATAAGAAAAACAATCTAATCAATTTTTCGTTAATTTTCTTCCCAATCGAGTTTCATTCACGAACAAAAAAAATCCGTAACGAGTCACAACATTATACTTGGATTGAGTTGTTTAACAAAATCTTCGGCTTGTTTGCAAACAACCGCTCATTTATACTTCACTTCATTTGAATTTTAACACGGGTTATACGCAAGGACTAAAATAGAACGAGCATTTTATTGCATGTATGTATGTGTTTTGTATTAATATAAGTGGCTCGAGCCTTGCACCATATTAGAACGCAAAACATACAAGGTTGCAGGGTTTAAAAGAACTGATATATATATTTACTAAAAATTGCCCTCATATTTGATAATTTTATGTGAAAACTAGAAAAATATTTACCTGATAACAAATAAATTTCCTGTTTTCTTAAAAAAAAAATTATACTTGCAAGCTAAATAACTTATTAAGTAACTTACACGCCAGAAATATCTGCATAGTAAAATTTATTAATAGCACACAAAATGAAAATAAATATCTGTAATATATTGCTCAGCAAAAATTTCTTGACAACTAGCTAACCACACAAAAATCTAAAAAAAAATATTCTTGGATTCAAGGAAAAAATATTTCTAAACGACAAAAAATATGTTATACATATAAGGATTTATAAAATAAATCAAATTGTGTTTGCTGAATCTTTCCAAATTATTATAATTAGTAGCTTACATTACCAGTCAAACTACATATGTAGATCCTGATTATGAACCAAATGGTTTGATATATATATATATTAGATATTTACGTGAATCTCAAGAAGCAAAACAAAACTAATTATAATAGCTACAAAAAATATATGTTGAAAATGGCAGATTCTAAAAATTTTTAACGACTTTGCTATCAGGTAAATATTTTTAATTTCTCTACTATCAAAAATGGAAACGGATCATATTTTCTCAGAAGTCGGTAGTATAATAAATAAAAATAAAACACTTATTTTAAACCCTGCAAGATTGATTAAATCAGCATGCTCGTTTCGATCCGGTGCGGTCAATCATAGCCTATGTATGTAAGTATGTATTAAGAATATTAATTCAATTGTGTTCCAGGATAAAAATTTAGCACAATTAGGCGAAAAGTAGGTGAAAGGATTGAAAGTAGAAGAAATGTGTGCACACGGCTTTCAGTTGGATGCAAAATGATGTTGGACATGGATTCTTGCATCCAGTCTAAAACGTTTAATTTTCGCCATATATCAAGACGAACGCGTTTTTAAACGAATCTTTTTAGTTTAATCAATATTTTTATACTTGATTCAAGAAAATACGTACTTACAGTACTTTTCACACCGCTTGGGACGATTGTTTAAGTACATTTGGGACTATATTTTTCTCAGTGTATGAAATTTCATTGGATTCAGTAGTAGGCAATGGTAGTATCGACTTGGTATTTGAAACAATCAAAATATAACTGAAGCATCCTTACAAAAGGATATTCAAAGGCGCGACACTTTAAAAATATATTTGGATAAATGGCCTTTCATAATCGCTGGCACAAAATGAAAGTATTTAGGCGAGAGAGGTGAAGAGAGTGGTTTTTCGTTGGCATAATTTTTCAACCAGCTACAACCCCGTATTATTAATTTATCCCGTGTGTGAAAGCTCACTAACCTAATTCACACTGCCAGAAGTGGAAAACAGTGAATTCGTGAGCATGATGTAAAAGTGTAAATTTTAATATAATGGAAAGTGTCTGGGTTTATATAAAGAAGTCTTTAGAGGAAGCATAAAATTTGCCTGGAGCTCAAAATCACTACATTATATTGAGTCGATTTACCGATTTACTGATGGCAGTACATGCCTTAAAATTTATATTACTATATTTATTAATATTTATTTGAACTATTAGCTTTTACCCGTGACTTCGTTCGCGTTACATGCTAATGAAAAAAAAAAAAAAAAACAAGAATTACTCAAAGCAAAAAGCATTAAAAGTACCAGCTTATCCTCATATTATCCTAAGAAAGTGCACTGTATATTATTGTAAATAAATTCCTAAAACAAATAAAAAGTACCAATAGTACCAGCTTTTCCTTATTTCAGCCCCAATAAAGTACACTCTAACTCAACGTAAAAAAATAATAACAAGAAAAAATTACCAATATACTATATATTTTAATATGGCTCACATGTTATCCATCTACCAAATTTGATTCAAATCAATTTATAGAATTTCTCAAGAAAAAAAGCAGCAAAATAAAATAAAGTACCATAAGTAAAAAAAATACCATAAGTAAGATGTACCAGAAGTATCAGTTTTTTTTTCTCATTTCAGCCCCAGAAAGTATGTTCAGGGTTTAAAACTAGTTTTTTATTTTTATTTATTATACTAGCGACTAGTGAGAAAATATGATTCGTTTCCATTTTTGATAGTAGAGAAACTAAAAATATTTACCTGATAACAAATAAATTTCCAGTTTTCTAAAAAAAAAATTTTGTACTTGACAACTAGTAAAATTTTTTACTAGCACACAAAATGAAAATAAATTCTCTGTAATATATTGTTCAGCAACAATTTCTTCTCAATGAAAACTAGCCATACACACGAAAATGCAAAAACACACATATACAAAATATTCTTTTCATACAATATGCCGCTATAAAAAATACTAAACAATAAAATATATGTCAATCCAAACACACACAACTTCGACTAGTTGACAAACATGTCGATCTTACAATGACTAATATTTAAAAATTTTTCTCCTTGAATCAACAACTAGCAACCCAAAAAATTACACTAAATAAGCGTTGATAATTATAAATAAAATGCTATTATAATAGCAGATTTCAAGAACGACGCATAAGCAAAAAGCAGTTTTGTGTCATTTTGATGTCTATAATAATTTCGTGTACGACATTTCATGTGTGTATGGACCCAGCTAGCATTTTTAATCGTAAAACACTCTTCCGCGATCGGAGAAGATTATTAAACCGATCGTCCTGATGCACACAGTATACATACACGCTCATAGGCGCCTACGTATTTGTTGATGATTTTTTTTTTTTATATGGACAAAATCACATGTTCTCATGAAAAGTCATAATTCACGGACGCGTCCACCGATTTCGTGCAAACTTTACATAAACCATCTACCATACGAACAAACCCTAAAAATTAAATCGAATTCGGTTTAACCGTTCGTGAGTTATAAAGTGACAACACACTTGCATCAATTTTATATATACATATATAGATTAGTACGAAAATAAGAAGTACCAAAACGACCATTTTGTCCCTTTCTACCCCTTAAAAAGTACCCGATATTTTAATATGCGTGTAATGTTATACGGTATGCGTTACAGTGGAGCAAACATCTAACTATACAAAGTTTTACATTTATAATATTAAGTAGGATACAATGATTTAGTATAAAATTAGTTTTTCTTTATTCAAGTGATAAATAAAAATATATTAGTTCATTATCGGTAAATAAAAAGAACTCAATATCTGGATATATTCGCTTAAAATTGACAATTCCTTATTTTAGTGATTTGCTGGTGTAAAATTGGTTTAGAATTGTTTTTATCGCATTAAAGTGCGTTTTTGGTTCCGTGATGACATTTCTATTTGAAATCAGTCAATACTAATACAAAATGTTTTACTAATACATTCTTAGAAATTTTTGGCAACTTACTAAGTTTTTAACGTATCAGTTGTTCCTCTATCTTAAGCGCTATGGCTACAACAACGTGGTATGCTATTTCTGTGTTCGCTGCTATTTCTACGTATTGATTACTTTAAATTTTATTATACCCTACGCTAAGTATTCGTATTAAATATTAGATTAATAGCAAAATTGTCTGAGCATCGGAACTGCGATTTCTGCATAAACTGTCATCCGTTTCGCTATAAAGAGTAAAAGTGTTTGTTATTCTTAAGCTACGTTCACACTCAACAAATATTTGTCAAACAAAAAAAAACGTAACCACTACTTTTGCTTAGGATTAGTGCCATTTAACTTGGTTTATATTATAACAAAATAAAATGAATTATGCTACACAAATCAATTTTTATTTAATTTTTAAGAAATGCAAACCCATGTAACGTTTATTTCAACAAATAGTTGATATTGAATTTCGTGATAATATTTATTTATATTTAAATGCATTTTGTAAAAATTCATACCATTAAGCTTTTATTTGTCTATGTAAGGCAAATGTTGTAGGAAGTTAACTAGTCGCCTATGCTCTATGCATAACTTATTATCTAATAAATTTGAATGTAGATTTATTTTTATAGCATTTTTTTTTTTTTCAATTTAGTTTAATTTTTCTCACTATTGTCAAATGATCAGCTAAATGCCAAAACATTCTGTGTTTTTAGTTTTATGGAAATTTATTAGAATGTCTCGTGCTGAGAAATTTATTGCAAATTTGTTTACAATAATCACAATTCATTTGTAATTTTTATGTGCGATTTTTTTTTATTTATTTTTATGCACTTGCAAATATATTTTAACACTTTTCAATAGAAAGTTTTATTTTTCTTACTTTCAGTGGAATGACATACAATTTCAGTTTTTATTGGGTGTTTGTTAAGGCGCACTGCCATGCTTAACCGAACAAATAATAAAATTATACTAAATTCATTAAACTGAAACAAGATGTGAAAATCATACAATTTAATTTTAATATAAAGCGTCATCATAATTACCACAAATGCGATTATTTAGTTATCAGATTATGAATTATTCTATTGATAAAAAACAAAGTATTGTGAGGGTTTTTCTTTAATATGAAAATAGTTGTAACAATATTTTTTTTTACAATTAATAATGAGCGTTTTCCTAAATTAATATTTTACTATTGCGATAAAATATTAAAGCTTTATTGAAACTACATAATATGTATAAGCAAAGGATGACATAATTGACCGTATTCTAGATGTAAATAATATTTTATTATTTTTTTAAATAATATTTTTATCATAAAAAATCTCTTAAAAACTTTCACACCAGAACCAAAACTGCAAATATAAAATTTTGATGCAGAATCATCTTCCAAGACACACCTGAATTAACTTCCGGCACTTTGCATCAAAAAACGGTTAGCGAAACTAATAGTGGGAATAGATGCAACAAGCTTCACAATTCTCTTCCAGCTGCGGCAATTTCCCAGGTAATATCGCTCATCCTCTGGCACAACTTACAGCCGGCTGGAACAGTACAGACAACTGGTACCAATAATGCGTCGTACCCGGTATTATAGATTACAGATTGTCTCCAAAGTCCGCACAATATTGAGCCCTTCTTCCCCAATAGGCCTACATCTCTTAGTCCTTCAGACTAAGGTGGCAAGGTTTTTTCAGCTCCCACTCACACCCAATGACAAATAATACATGTACATATAAACTTATACAATTAATACTCTATAATTACAGGAAAGATCTCCCGACAACAGCAAAACTGTTACAGCAACAGCACCAACTACAATTATAATTGTGTAGTTAAATATTTTAGCTGAAAAACTTTTGGGTAAAAATCTTGTAACAATTTTGAATGACGAGGAAGTTTTCAACAACATAAAGAAGATGCCACCTAAAGTGCAAAATGCAAAGGGTCAAAAAATTTTGCATCTCTAATGCTGAGAGAATTTTTAAGTACAGTGATACAGAAAAGTAATTATCGGGCCTTATCGCAACGACTTTGACTTTTGTACTAGATTAAAGAAACACACCATATTTTTCTTTAATCTTTTACAGCAGTCGAAGTCGATTCGAGAATGGTAATAAAGCCCATCATAGAATAATTTCTTAGTTCTTAATTCAAGCATTATTTATTTTGCGCACTGTATATAAAAATATATAAAAAATGCTATTAAATATGTCGCATGTATGAGTAAATTAAAAAGCATCAAAATAAATTAGGACAATTAGCACAGATATACGACACAAATGGTCCACTGTATGCATCAATTGAGTTTCTATATTGTGCAAATGTGCCCTCTAATATTTTTTTTGTACGATGTTCCAGTAATTTTCAGGTCCGTTTCAAATATCAAGTCGATAGTGCAGTAGTAGAATAAGACATTCCATGCTACAAATTCAAGACCACCACTCAGGGGATGACCCCTACTTATGTCATGCATTGTGCCAGAACTAGTGAGAAAGTAACACGGTAGAGAGGTTGAGTTTTGAAATTGTAGAAGAAGATTTAATTATTTTACAACTCTGCTATTGGCGGTTTTTTTTTTTTTTAATTTTTTAAAGCAGTGTTTTGAATTTCTTATGCTGTGTGAGCAGTAATTTTTATTAATTGTTTTACTTCGCCGACGATTCTGCTTAGCGACGAAGGAGCGCGCTGTGGTTCACATTAGCTTGGAACTGTATTATTCGCTGCCGGAGAAGTTTTTAGTGACCAGTGCTATGCCTTACTCACTTAAACACGATATTGATTGACCTGCTCTGACCAGGATTTTAACCCATTTTATCGGGGAAGATAAGCTAAAACTATCCGATAAGGGGTTATTTACAAATTATGTAAAATTTTCAATACCAAATTTCCATTCCGTAAAAAATCTTCAAATCCGTCAAACCCTAAGCTAAAGAGCATTTCATCTTACCGGTAATTTTGAAGTTAAAATTATAAGCTACTACAGTTGCCATACTATTTGAAAGAAACAAAATCTAAAATATTTTAGAGCATAGTTTTAGTCTAAGCTGTATTTTAAAGCAGTGATCGTCACAAAGAGAAATATGTATGTATTTGTAAGTGAATTTAGAGCAGACTGGGAGAAATTTTGTGCTAAATATTTCGTGAATAATATTTTTGTATCAGAAAATAAGGCGTAAACAAAAATATGAATTCAAGAATGAATGAACATTTTTGTATATCTATATATGTATGTATCTGTATTATATAAAAGTGAATGTTTGTTTGTCTGTTTGAAAGCTATGTACTCCTAAACCAGTGGGCCAATCTGGCAGAAATTTTCACAGTTTATAAAAGGTTTTCCAATAAGAGTGATATGATTTCTTTAAAAAAAAAAAACTTTTTTTTAAGGAAATTCAAAAGTTTTTTATTTAATGTGAAGTACAATCGATACAATTTAGTTCTAAATAAAACGTCTTTCAAATGGCCTCCACGACTTTTTCTGCAGGAACCAATTCGATGAACCCAATTTTCGAGCAGTCACTTTTTCTACTAAATCAATTTGTATGTCATGAATGGCACGTTCAATATTGATGTGTTAAGCTTAAAGAGAGTCTGGTTTATTTTGAAAGACCAATGACTTCAAATAACCCCACAAGAAATAGTCTAGTGGTGTTAAATCTGAACTCCTTGGAGGCCATTCAATATCACAATTTCTTGAGTGAAAACAATTTTATACGGATGCAAACCCAAATCCTTTTTCAAAATCCGCCAGGATTTTCAGAACGTCTTGGAATCGACAAATTGCGGTCTTCAGCAACACTTGCCTAAACGGCAGCAATATTTGCATTACTTCGAGCGGTTCTTTGTGTTATTGGCACTTGAACATTATATAAAGAAAATGTAAGCACAAAATTTTCAACAATTCGACGAATAGCGAGCACACTTGGACGATTATCACCCAATTCACATGATGACTTTTGCGACGTCGTTTTTACTGAATTCCCTTTTGAAGTTGCTACCAAAATCTTTGTGCGTTTAGACGATGTCTTTTAGTTTCATGTCTTTTTTCCCATTTTTGTTTTGAAATAATGAAAGTAACAAAGATAAACAACAAAAGTAAGAAAAATAATGAAAAGTAACAAAGAGAAATAGAAGAAAAGTCTTGAAAAACACAAATCAAGACTTTTTGTTTACCCCTCTTTCTTCCCTACACCGCTCACCAACAAGCAAAAAGAGACGTCGAAAAAGCGACGTCGCAAAAGTCATCATGTAAATTGGGTGTATTACGACCATAAAATGGCAAAAGCGCACGAAAAGTTACAATTGGAGAACGATTAAATTGATAATAAAAGTGAATAATTTGTAAACGTTGTTCTTGTTTATATCTCTCCATGATGAAATTGTAAACACTAATGGCCGAAATGTCACTTCAAAATCATATCAACCCTATTGGAAAACCTATTATGTGATAGTCTGGAATGAACAATATAGCAGTTTTCTTAAAATAAAACGTAGTCCAATAAAAACTATATAAAAAAGATTATCTATTAGAATTGACGAAGTCGACTAGTTCTTCTATGATAATATCTTCATTATAACAATTTATTTTTAGAAGTGTTTCCAAATGGCTGTTTGTCAATTTATTTCTGTATTTATTATTTATATATGCATGTGTTATTGCCGAAAAAGTGTGATCGCATATGGGTATTTCCATGGTTGCGCACGTGACAGAGTCGCACGTATTCAACATGAAGAAAATCAAACTAAGGCCCAAATATTTTTCTCTTCATTTAGGTTTTTGGGAAGCAATTTTAGAGCTCTTAATTTAGTGGAATGCATGGGTGCTGTAAGAGTCGGGGTCCTGACATATTGGTCAACAAAAGCTGTTGCGTGACGTGACAAAAAATTGAAGTGGTTTTTTTCTACATTTACTAAAGTGCAAAAACCAGCGAAATAAGCTAAAAACTTTTATGTAACTTATGGATATTATTAAGGGATAGTTTAGCTTTATTTTCATAACTGTTTTTTTTTTTTTGATGATTTTATGTTTAGTTTTATTGATACAAGCCATAATATGAAGCGTTACGTGACTTTTTTCCCTTATGATAAACTCGAATAATTTTTGACGTAGTTTGGTTTTAAAGTTTTAATTCATCGAAAATAAATGAAAATTCAACTTCAGGTCAATGTTTGAAAAGGTACATAAGAATAAAAAAAATAGTAAAAAAAGGTTATTTATTAAATATCTCTCTTTGACGAAATTGCGGTTCGAGCTACTTTTATTTGTAAATCTTCTTCGCATGATAAGTAGTGAAGTTTCTGCATGCCTGAGATACTCGGCACTTCTTTCCATTTTTCCGTTAACGGTGGGGAAAGTCTTTCAAGTTCGTCTGCACTTATAAAAGTGTATATTATTTTGAATTTTATTAACATTTTTCTCATTATGGATGTTAAGTTAAGGTATAAATTCTTTAAAATAACAAAATTTATATATTTTTCTCTCATAATATTGGATAAAAAATATTGTTTAATAACTTATAATTTTTTGGCCTTGGTAGACCTTTCTGTGGAAATACCCATATGTATGTAGTAAAAAAACATTGAAAAAATATTTAATAACCCCTCGTAATTTTTTCACTTTTCACGTATTTGCAATCATGAAAAAGTCTCATGAAAAAAGTTTATTCAGCCCAGAATAACAACGTGAAAAAATGTTCTCTGAAAAATTCGCCTTATAGTGAATAGTTTTTTCCCCTTCCCCTTTTTTTCACTTCACCCTTTGATATTTTCACTTTATTTTCGTTGTGGAATAGATTATAACATGCATTTAGTTCTTCTTATAATTCAAATATTAAAGCTTACAAAGTTTATTTTAAGAAAAATATCTGATAATAAGGCACAAAATTGTGTATTGGTCAACAAAATGCAAAACAACAAGTCGATTGCCTGCGGATTTGTGAAGATTTAATTTGCTGGGATTCTTTAGTTTTTTTGGCTTTCCAAAAAGTAGCCAAAGTCTTTAACCACATAAAAGTTAGAATGCAATAAACAAATGCTGCAAATAAACTGTAGCTGAAATGCTGAATATTTAACTTTGTTTTTATGTTTTCTTTAAAATATATTTTTGAGCAAAAATTTCTTTTATTTTTTTAATCTTCTTCTTTTTTTTACATTCACTGAGAACTGATAGCGGCAACAAATTTTCACGCGAGATTCATGATAGCATTTTTCACTGCGAGGGGAATAAAAATTTCACGGGAACGAAAATTCCACTTATTATTTACGATAGGGGTGACTATTAAGTCCCTAAATAAACTATATTTAGTTGGCCAAATATTTTTCCCGAAATCCAGATTGGTTTTCATTGGAATCTTCAAGTCCTCCCGCATTAACAATAGCTCTTGTTTTAGTTTTCTGGAACGTTGTACATCATACATGTTAGAGCATTTTGATAGGTATTGATAGCATATTCTATTTCTAAAATATCATGAAATCTTTTGCCGAAGTTTTCTGAAAGAAAGTTAGCATACAATTTAATCTTTCTTTTTGAAAATTTCTTTGCACCTACAAAATTATACCAAGTGTATTAAAAATGCTAAAAAATAAACATAAAACTACTCTTGGAGGTTTTTTTTATTTTATTTTCAATTTCAACTGTATGCAACGACAAGAACATGCGGGTTGATAAGCAAATTATACTTTTTTACGCTCTTTTTTAGTCCAGCTCGTTAACAGTCGTGTTGTGTATGTAAAAATGAGGAAAAGTAGTCGGCCCCCGGGGGTATTGACTGATGATCACTGTTTTAAAGTGACGCTTGAATATGCATAAGTCTATATTTGTTCTGGTACCGCCATACATTCTTAACGTGAGGGAGAGTAATAATTTTTATCTTCCTCTTTTATCGTGTTGTGTACACAATTAGACCAATCACGAATATTCCCTAGGATCTCGAGATAAAAAATTTCATCAATTAGCAATTCCGCGGAATCTAAGGAATGAAATTTTTTTTTTCAATTTTATTATTTATTGAATCTTCAATTATAAATTGAAACATCAATAAGTTGTTCAAATCTTAAATCTAAATAATAAAAAAATGTTAATATATGTTTAGCCAATACTAAACAAAATTTTTAATTTCAACGGTTGATTTTTGTTGATTTACATCTCTCGTGTTCGGCTGAGAGAAAGAGTATACCTCCTCCTCAGCCCGGGTGTGACCACTATTCTGTACAATATTGCGCGCAAGTGGATTTGGGTGCAACTCAAGTTTTATTACATATTTTTTCGCGTGTTTTGAAAATACTGTCTTCACCAACGGAAGATCGAGATCTTTATGAATGCAATGATTTCTGACATACATAGAATGAAATGGTGGCATTATTGTATTTTGAAGCCAGTTGTATTGCTTATTCACATTTATTTTTCTTATATATACTAATGTTTCTTAATTGTCGTTTTGTGTGAGAAAAAAATATGTACTTAAATAAATGAATTGTTTTTTATAACAATTTTTAAGAAAAAGTTATAAATGAATAATTTACTTGTGCTCTTTTACCTAATATTACAATAAAATAATTTTTCATTTAATTAAATATATTTATAATAATATTTCTTTGGTTCCGTAAAAAATGGCCTCAAAGCAAAAATTAAAATTCGCGCCAAATTTTTGTAATAAAAACAACTACAAGAAACTTGGGTCAATTTCTCAGCTTGGGCCATACTTAATTTGTCAGTTTGGGCAATCTATCATTTTTGTTTATAAAAAAATTAAAAATTTCTGCAACTGGCAATCTAACTGAGGTTCGGTTGCTATCCATAATCGATCCATAACTCATATGCAATTTTATTGTTTTTTTTTTTTTATTTAAATTTATCTCTGAAATTTTTATAAAACACAATAAATTTATTAATGTTTGCACACACAAAACCACAAATTTGATAAAACAATACAAGAAATTCCTAGAGAATAATAATGCTTAGAGCTGTTAGCTTTTATGACAGAAAATTTTGTAGTCGTCCCAATATATTCGTTCAAAATATTGGTAAAATTAAATTCCTTATTTAAGGTTTTCGCAGTATTCGATAATCGGTATTAAAGAACAAAGTTATACAAATAACTTTAAATTCTTTTCTCCGTATGTAAAAAAAAATAGAAAATATTTTTGCACTTCGAAGATTCTTACCTTTTATGTAATATCCATACTATAATTTTCTGATCCTTTATCCTATAAAAATCGGATGATTAATTTTATTTTTCTAAAATAGAAAAAAATTGGGAATATTTTCTACTCTTAATATTAAACTGCACAATAATGACAGCTTGAGCTTTGAGGTAAACACAAATGTACATACAAGGAAGTTCGCAATACGTTAAACACAAAAATTATTCATTAATAATCACAATTTATTCGACTTGTAAAGGCTGATTAGGAAAAAAAAACGAAACAGTATGAGTAAAAATGCAGCAGAAGGCTAAGGGATGTGTAGAAAATGCATGGAAATTGAAAAATTGTAATAAATACAAATTAAAAAAGCTAATGACTGATAAGAATAGCAATAAAGTAAATGTACAAATACAAAACCTGCCCGATTAATAATGCAATACTTTTATGAATTTCTATGGAATAAAACAAGTGATTTTTCATTTTGGTTTTTATTTACTTTTGTTTTATTCGAGAACATTTTTATCGAAAATCATACAAATCATTTAAAGCTAAGCAAGAAGTCTGAATATGTTGATAAAAAAATGTTCGAATATTTTTATTGACTTTCTTTCTTTTTTTCATAATTTTTCGTTAACATTATTAATAAATATTTTACTGTTTATCATGATATTTGATACAATAAAAAAAAACATTATATAGAAAATGTTTTACAATTTCTGTTTTGCAATACTGTATGCTTGAATTAGAATAGTAAGTAGTGATAAAAGTATTTGTTCAACTCACAACATAATTGTATTGTTGTAACGATTGTATTATTGTATTACTTTATAGTAGTGTAGTTTCTTTTATTGATAATTTTCTTTGAAATTTCATTACTCCTCGTCTTTACGTTCAATAATTATTTCTGAACATAAGCAATAACGTCGGCAGATCAACTGCATGAATATGTTCATGTACAAGCTTATGTTGAGAGCTATATATGTAACACGTATTGGTGTGATGGACATAAAATAAACAAATTTGCTGTAAATGGTTGTAGGAAACTTTAATAACTTACCTACTGTTTGTTTAAAAAAGAGGAATCTATTTGCGAACGTCAGTACTATTAGTAATGTATTTACTTCCTTTTTTGTATACACTTCGCGTGGAAATCAGATTTCAGAAAAATAACAGCAAAATTTGACAGTTTATGTTCCACATAATTTCTTGAAAATAAGTGAGAACAACTATTTCTCAGTAAATGTTCAAATAAATGTTTTTGTGGTCCACACATACAACATACCGTGTTGGAAATAGAATTTGACAGTTTAGAACATAATTATTTCCAAATTTATTGAACGTAGAAACCTGCAATTATAAATGTATGCTTCGTAAACTTGTACTGAATTTCATGTTATCATTACCATATGAAACTATCACATGCTATTTTTAAAGAAGAAGCAAACAAAATTAACTGTTCCTTTCATGTTTTCAAAATGCAAACTTAATCAGATAAGTTGTGAAGATTTTTACATTTTACATATTAGCTTTTCTATCTGTCATCTCTTTTTCTTTTTTGAGGATCAGCAATACAAAAATACCATCTCTACAACACGCACTGGGTGTTTACAAGTCAAAAAAACCGGAAACAAATACATCATCTGCTGTTTGTGAATTGAACAATGGAATTTTTACAAATCAGTTTTTCGTTTTTTGTTTATTATAACACAATTATTAATATTTTATTTATAAATTAATTTAAATTTCCTTTAATTAATACAATGCAAATTTAATTTGATTTGTTTATGAATCGAATCAAAACATAACAAGACATACAATAAATTAATTAAAACAGTGAAACTGAATTTATATTGTTCTTAAATAAAATCTCTAATTCGCGAGGGCGGTGTCTCAGAATTACACATCGTTATGTAAATTTAAAAAAGTATACAGTTATAAAGAGTAAGCAATGCTACTTTAAGCTTAAATTTTAAGTTTGGGAGTACGATTGTCATTTACAAACCCGATTTTCTAATTAAAATTAATTGTTAGTCTTAATTTTTTAAAATGTTTATAGAGTTTGACACTCCAAGAAAGCAGGAAATTAGCTGCTGCATAGTCTTATTAATTGTATTGATTTAAAAATGTTCAAGAACTTTTACGTAGAAAAGATCATAATATATAAATGGTCAAACAAATAGTTAACAATTTATTTCCATGAAGCATTCATTAAAATGCCATTTAGAAAGGGATTTTGCTAAGCAAAGATTTTTCGCCAAGCCATCCTTGCGCCGGGTTTAAGGGGTTTAATGTGTAAGTATATAGCTTAGAGTGCCTTTAGCCTCTAATACACTTTTAGTTAGCGAGCAACAAGTTGATATTCAGAATTAAATGAGGCAGACAGAAGTCTAATTATGCTTGTAATTTTTTCATGATTTTCTTGGACATTCTTTCTTAGTTTTAAATTAAGAACTGAATTGGAAGAATCATTTCCTAAGACAGTGAGAAGGGACTATCATACTATATTCAATATATTTACATATAAAAAGATATTTTACGTCAAGTCGTGTAATTCAAAGACCGCCTTCGTATATATAATCGTATTTTTTGCATTGTTTGTATAATTTGTTTACGCTTTAAATAACCAAATATCCTATAGTACTTATCAGACCTTAGCTCGACGGCTGCATCATAACTCGAAACTTTGTTTACGTTATTAATAGTGGATTTTTCGCAAGAAACGGTCGAAACGCAAAGAGTGAAATAGGAACAAAGATGGGTAGAATGCAATATCTTCGTTTAGGCAAAAAGATGTAATGCGATACTGTTTTCTTTGTTTTGTTTTTATTTTTTTTTCTCGTTTTATGTTCGAACTCGAATCGATTGTATGTATTTGCTTTTCTTTTTCTACATTTACTCTTTTGTTTTCGTTTTGTTTACATTTTTATTTAAGTCTTTTGGTAACTGAAATATAAGAGAAAGTAAAAAAAAAACATAAAAAGTTTATAATAAATAGAACAACACAAGTGATACGCTGTTTGTTAGAAACAAAACAACAAAACATAGTTAAAATATATAAAAGTAAATTAAAAAAAACAAAACAAAAAACTAAACAACATTAAATAGACAATATTTAGCATGCTACTCTCAATAATGAGCAATAATTGATATTAATGATTCGATTATAAATATAAGAAAATAATTTATTTTCCATTGACTTTAACTTTATAATGTGCGGTTTCTATGATACAAACAATTGGTTTGAGTAGAAAATTTGTATGAAAACCACTCAGTTTTTTGAGTGACTCTCATTGTCTGTGTTGTGGAAACAGCACCTAACTCTTTTTTAAGTTCGACTTTATCAATCTTATCTATAAAAATTTCTGCAAGAATTAAAAAAAAAAAAAAAAAATCTTTGAATAAGTTTAACAAGCGCAGAGGGGAGGGAGCAAAACCAATTCTGTGGTGGGCAATACACCCGACAGAATAATTTTGACAATCTGTTTTTGGCAACCATCTAGACTTAACAGGAATGGAAGTTAAATATGCAAACGATTCGAAATAGAAACGACACTTCATTTACCAATTTCAATTAACTTTTTCTAATTTTGGATAATATAACTTAAAACCTCTCGTATTTCAGCTCAAAATTTCTACATACATACTCGTACATGTATTTATTTATATCTACTAAACTTTCATAGACCATCCAAGGATTTTCGGGACTTTGCGAATACCATTTTTTTAAAAGTCACCTATTAAAGAACATTTTATATAAAATACCATTCATCTAATTGTATGACAAAAACATTGAGAGTAAATATTTTAAAGTCTTGTCAGGAATTGAACATTCGCTCCTCATCTACTATTACAGGGCGCTATCTACTACTCTTTAGGGTATAAAATATTTGGAGTTCGCAGATTATATATTTCAAAGTTAGAAGATAACAGAATTTGAGTAAAATCACGGATGTGTTATTATTTTTGAGAAACATGAGTTCATGAATAAAAATAAGTAGTATTTAATTTAAATACATTGATCCTTTATTTTGAATTTTTGAGATGTTATTTTAATTCGTATTTAGTCAACTAAAATTTAAATTATATTGAGCTTATTTACATGTGTATTACAAATCATTAAAAAGTAAAAAGTAACTCATAAATTTTCCTCCACAAAAAAAAACACATCTCGGATCTTAGATTTGAATTCAGGAATTGTTTCTGGTTTATTCGCATAAGCCCGAGATTTGACAAAACCTTAAAGAAAAATTTGTTTTGGAAATCGAAATTGTGACCGGTGTCAGCATAACTTTTACAATTTTTTACAATAAGTTTTCACAATTATAACGCATTGTTCTTTCGTAAAGCGCTCCATTTTTAATAATCGAATTATATACAAGTGACAGTCATTAAATTTCAGAATTTTCACTTGCACAAGAAAATGCCACTAAATTAAAAAAAAAAAGAAGAATTCTTACTGCGACAATTTTTACAAGAAATAAATCAAATTTTTGAAAACATAAGATCTTGAAAATTATTGGAATAAATTGTTACACATTGATTTTTAACATCTCGCTGTAAGAAATGGGAAGTTTCCCCAATTTTCGAAAATTGGATTTATGTGTCTATTTGTGTATGTAACTCCTCTTAACTTAAGAATGGCTTAAGCAGTCGGAATCAAATTCGCGATATTCGTAAGTAATTGACTTTCAGCAGGGTGCCCTGGAAATAAATAACCAATTGAAATGAATGTAAGCTACTGATAAAATCAAATACAATATTAACACTCAAAAAACAACGTCGATTACAATTTTTTTTATTAAACTCGATCAATTTAAATTTTTATATTTTTAACTTTATTTATATTTTTGAAAAATGTTATTTATTTGTTGTGTTTTAGCAAATCTATATGCCTTTCGTTGGTTGCGTATAGATTTGCTAAACCACAACAAATAAATAAAAAAATTTAATCATTTCTTGAGTATTTGCTTGAATAAATGACATATTTTATATATTTTTTTTTTTTTGAGCTTAACAAGCTGTAAGGAATGCTGTCAATTTGATTAAAATCGCTGATGTTTTTTTAGAAATATCGGTGTCGAAAACTTCAGGCGAAATTGATTTGTAAGATTTGGCTACTTCTTTTGAACTTAAACGACACCTTCAGATGCCGCAAATTTTATATAAGGGTTGCGCTTGGAAGCTCCAGGTACGATCCGAGACATCAATCGTATGTTACATTTTTTTAATTATTGCTTACCTATTTGGCAAATCATTTCGGGGCTTCGTTTTTTTCGATTTAGCCATTCAATAATAATTTATACTGGGAAATTTAAAAAAACTATACGGGAAAAATGGGGTCTAAAACTGCGAAAATTACGTTACGTGATATCTGAACAGCCCTTTCGAAGATAATTTATTCTTAGCAGATTTTACAAATTTAAATTTTGATTCAAAGTAATTTTTCGCGATATAGTCTTTATAATTTCAGCACTATTTTTTTAGGTGTTAATAATTCTCTTTTCCAATTTAAGTATTTACGAATTTCTTTCTAACTTTTTGCAATTATTTAAAGTCTAAGGATTTTTTTCTAGTTTTGAAACTTTTAGTGATTTTAGGAATATTTGCAGTATTTTTAAACATCATCATGCAAATAGTTTGGAATATTCGTCATTATGTATTTTTAAACTATACTGCAATAAAATAAAAAGTAGCCCAATAGAGTGCAACATTTTTTGTCTTGACATAAATAAATAATACGAGTTCGAACCTCGTTTGAGACAAGTATTTTTTTATAGTTTCAATACATTTCGTTTACTTTACCGTAGACTACCGTGGCAAGGGTTCGTGCTTAGGTTGCATGATTATTTTTTAGCGTACACTATTCAATAAAAATATAAATTATTATGATGAGAAGGACGCATGTGATACAAAACTAATTAATAACAAACAAACTGAAATGCAATGAAATTAAAAAAAGTATTATAAAACAGAAAATAACAACACAACAAACAAAAAAAAAAATGCATACACAATGTGTAAAGGAAGTGCAATCTAAAAGATGTTTATAATTAAGTAACAAACTAAAAATTCATAAAATAAATAGTATTTATTCTTGAGATTGAATATCTCGAATAAATTAATATATTTTGATTTAGAAAATATAAATAAAAATAAAACAACAATAAATCAAAACTCAAACTTACCATCATCGTGTTCATTTAATAAAGGATCAAAGGCTTCTAAAACACTGACACGTGATCTAAAAGAGAGAGAGAGAGAGAGAAAGAGAAGAAATATTATATGTGATCTCCAATATATTGAATTGTATATATGAAAAACTTACTCATCTTCATGCGATAAGTCAATTAAATCCGAACCAGTTACTTTAAGTTTGCGTGCGGGTTGTACCTGACGTTTAAAGTTGTTTTGAATGTTACTTTGACTGGATGCATTGGACGAACTTGAAGGTTTGGAATGTGTATAATTGAAAGTGTTATAGCTGGAGGTCAAATTTGATGATGATGAATTAAGCGTATTAAGTTGATTACTAATATTGTGAACATTGGATGCCAAGGAGGATGTTGATAGAGATGAGATGGATGAGTTAGACGAGGCCATATTAGAGGGATAGTAGTGAAATTGTGTAGGCGGTGTTGCCACATTATATTGAAAACCAAAGGGGTTGGGATATTGTACAGGAGCAGTGTAAGGTACGCCAGTAGCGCTCCCCATAACGGGTGGTGTTTGAGGATAGTACGTCGCTCCATGAATTGGCGGCATAAATCCTATAGGGCGTGGACCGTAAACGGGAGCTGAATATGGATGTTGTGACATTCTATATAATTTTTGCAATTCATCATGGGTTAGTGGTACTTTCTGTTGCTGTGGTGGTGGTGTAAATGGTACCAATTGCATACCGGCAGCACCCGCTGCTGTTGTCACACCATACTGAGCTGGTGGTTGTACAGCTGCAGCACTTCCCGTGTACATGGCAGCGGTTGGCGGGGCTGCAGCTGGTG
Organism: Lypha dubia; assembly: GCA_947311025.1. NCBI lineage: Eukaryota > Metazoa > Arthropoda > Insecta > Diptera > Tachinidae > Lypha > Lypha dubia. The sequence goes on from OX371263.1 coordinate 7,056,973, forward strand.
TATGATAACCTGGATATATGGGTGTTGCTGCTGTAGGTCCTAAAGGCACTAAAGCTGTTTGTGGATTTGTAGCTTGAATCTTTTGTAAGTCTTCTATTAATTGTTCAAATGTTGAATTCTCTGGTTTTTTCGATGTTGGACTAGCAAAATTTATTAAATCCTTTTCCGGCACCGTAGAAACTGGTGGTGTCTTGGAGCGTTCGACATCCGTTAACAAAGTAGGTGGTGGCAAATTATGCGTTATTTCAGAATGTCGTCGTTGTGTTTGGTTTGATTGTGGCGGTGGCAATGATAAACCATACTGAACGGAAGCTGATGTTTCGGCAGAGTCCCTTCGAGCATAGTGCTGACGTCGTATTTGAGCATAATTGCGATTTTTGGCTTCTTGTTGTACAGATTGCGTATACGCTATGCCATATTTTTGGCACCGTTTAAATTCCTCTAAGGCTTGTTGTTCTAAACTTAAGGCGGTCGCTTTAGCCAAATCTTCTTGAAATTGTTTTTCATAATCAATTTCTGCTTGATTAGACATGTTTTATACGTTTTGCACACAATTGTCTCAATGATGGTAAAAATAATATTCTAATAAAAGAAAACAAGTTCCAAAATTAAAATAAATATATATAAAATTATTTGTACTTGCAGTTAAAGTACTTCTTTGTTAGGACTTTAGAAATGTTCTTTTTAACGAAATTTCAGTAACAATTTTGTTTTGATTTCAGGTGTTTTATTTAACGTTATCTACAGCAGTTTTTATTGAGGCTTTTTAATCAATTTGGTTTGGTGTTGTCGTGTATTATTGTTGTTTGATATAATATATGTAGATAAAAATAAATAATTCATATTTCTTTCTGTCTTTGTTAAAGTTAAATGGAATTTTACGAAAAAATGCTATATTACCCCTTCTTACAGATATACCTGCGGGAACGTTGGTGACAAATTATAAAATTGTACTCATCCAATGGCAATGTAATGGTATGTAACAACTATATGGTTACACATTAACCCCCTTATTCACAAACGTTTATTAAATTTATTATGACCTTAATGTACAAATATTGTATGGGAAAATTTGTTTTATTTTACAATTTAACTTTATCAATCTTTTATGAAATCTTCCGTCAATTTAATTATTAAAACATATTACTGTTTAATATGTAACATAACTTTTGTTAGACACAAATCAGTTAATCTGCGCAGATATACATATATACTTATCTAGTTCAATATTATTTTTAAAAAATATAACATCCGAAATTTGTTTACGTACTTTAAGCATTTCGTATTGACATTTGAACTTTTTCTACAAATACTCTATATGACCTTATAATGCGATTATTTTATGATTAAATATTAAAAAAAAAATTTGTCCTTTTAAGATCTTGAGATATTTCGTTGAAGACTTTCAAGTCTTTTATTAAATAGAAAATTTTGACCAGTTTGTAGATGAAAATATAAGCCTAAAATCATTAGCATTTCGGCTGTACATTTGCAATATTTACTGAATATCTGTACATATATATGTATATGTATATACATATATATAAACAAAAGTATGTACATACATACATATGTGTGATGTATGTGTTTAGAAATACTTTCTTAAACGCGAAAACACATTTGGAAATTTTTCCCCCTTAGGAAAGTATGCGGCATCTTTCGTTTCTGCGGGATCCCAAGGCCTCCCAATTTTATCGTTTGTAGTGTTAAATATTAGATAAATTGTGTAAATGAGAATTCTTATGAGAGAATAATATGTTTCTCTTCTTACCAAACTTCATCCATAGCTGTTTTGCATTTGTGAAAACAAAATAAAAAGTTGCAAAAATATTTATTTTTTTGTAAACATTCTTTTTACTGTTCATGAAAAAATTATCAATTAAATTTGATAAAGAAAATGTTTGTCTTTCAGTGTTTTATTGAAAAAACAAAATTAGTTTTTTGTATTTATTCAATTTTTTTTGGAGTTTTTCAGTTTTAAAAGTATGTACTCAACAAGTGTTCAACAAGAAGTCGCTTTACCCGTTACCATTCGGGCTATCGTTATTGTCGTTACTAGAACAAAAAAATCAGGAGATTGGGCATTGTAGGATATAAATCATTGGCAACACTGTAATAATTAATGTATGGTGAAAAATAAAAAGTCACCAGCAGCTAACATCAAATTAGTAGTGAGAAGGAAATCAAGTCGTATGTCGCGAATGGCACGTTCAATATTGACTTGTAAAGCTTGAAGAGAGTTTGGTTTATTTCGAAAGACCAATGACTTCAAATAACTCCACAAGAAATAGTCTAAGGATGTTAAATAACAACTTCTTGGAGGCCATTAAATATCATAATTTCTTGAAATAATCGAATTGCACGATTTTAGCTTGATTTTATCTTTGGAAACTTTAAAAAAGGTTCCTTTCCTATACCTCAACTATTTCTGACATATCGCAACCATTTTGCACAAATGAAAACTCGTATTTATTTCGTATTCATTTTGGAAAATTTTACAATTTTCTTCATAAACGAAAATTTTTTAATTTAAATATAATAAATAAACAGAAATAAAAATTTGACACCCAAAATTAAAAACAAGTGGTTTACAACAATTGTCAGCTGGTCTTGTAAGACAACCTTATAGTCATTGTATTATGAGTAAAATATAACAAAAAACATTGCCACACATTGAAATAAGGAAACTCATTCCTAGAATTTTTTACAAAAATGTGTAAGTACCCGTCCACATTGCAATTTTATTGGCTGCAATTCTTTAAAATTCGCGAAAAGCATTTGTCCGATTTTAAGTTAATTTCGATGCTGTTTTAAAATTTTTGCTATTTCCGTGATTTTTTCGAATTTTGTTGTTATTTTTCTCGAGATTTCAGCGATTGTTCATCAGAATAATGGCTTGGTTAAAATTTTGCAATTTTTAGCGAATTTTCACTACTATTTCCAAAGTTTTTTACTTTCTGTTTTTTTAGAGACTTTTAATCAATATGGAGCTCAGTAATCTTTAAAACTTTCGAATTTTCATAATTTATGCTATTTTAATATAATATTATAATATTTAGCGATTTTAACGCTAATTTTGGCCACGCAAAATGATTGATTGATATTATAATACCATGTGTATTACTACATACATATGTACATAAATAAGTACATACATATGTATGTATATTATTCATCTTCACATTATTTATTTCAATATGTGTAAAGCTTAATATTTTGACAAATATGGTCATAAGCACGAGATGTTATTTAGAGCTCAAAAACATACATACATACATAATTTTTGTATGCTTTGTTTTACAATCTCTTAGTAGTACAGTAGTAAAATTAAGAGTACAACGACATCAAATAGAAAAAGAAAGATATTGTTAAAATTATTTAAAATATATGTTTATTTACATATCGCAACTTTAATATAGAAAAGCTCTGACTAATATTTTTTTCAAATCTTGATTTTTGGCTTATTTCGATAACTTACAGAGTTACATATCGCAATATGATAAATAATTTATTTAAAAAAAGTTGTTGCGGCTTTTATATATTTATGTAACGATATACATATAACTGTTAATATTTACTGAATGACAATAGGTTATCGAATAATTATTTTGTGTAATGTTCCTTAGCTAGCGATATTCTTTAAGCGACTCTATGATTCTTAAACATTTATCGATTTTGTGATCGTAGCAACTTATCCGTATCATCAAATCTATTCCTTTTAGCTACCATACTAAAACAGCATAAACGTAACATTCTAAACATGTGATCTTCCCCGAGAAAAGGGACCTTGTGTGTGAAAAAGAAGTTTTGAGAAAAACTCATTTCATCTTATTCTACACCCTTTTAGGTACTAGAATCCACTCTTAAGACCAAACCCTTTTTTCCACACTAGGTCCCTTTTCTCGGAGAAGGTCACATATATAAAGTGAACGACTCAGCTCTACACAAGAAAACATTGGGAAAGAAATTCAAAAGATCATTTTATGTGTATTTAAGACAATAAGCCAAAAGAGATATTCTGATAATTCTAATCAGGATCTAACAATCCAAAACTAACTAACTAACAACCTAATTGAATCATATGGATATTTTATATGTGTGTGTTTGAATAATAACATTGAGATAAAATTTTATTAAAATCGTTATAAAAATTTATTTATCGATACATATTTTGCTACTCCTTTGTGTAGCTTCCACGTTAATTTTAACAAATTTGATCCAAAAATCGGTTATATTTTTCGGCATGATTATAAAGCGAAGTTAGAATTTATTCGATAGACTATTTAATGTACTTTGTACTAATTCTGTATTTTCGGCTGTAAGTAGTCTATGGGTAGAAATACTTCAAGGGAGGTTATAAATAATAATACTAACTAATTTTGTTAGGGACGTTTGAAAGTTTTGTATGTGACAATTCGAATATTTTTTTTTCCCGGACAGGAATTGAAAAAAAATATGACAGTAAAAAATATTTTAAAGTAACGTTTGTTATTTATACTTATCTCGAATTTCGATTAAAAGAAGGATACACGGATAATAATGTTTGACTTGTTTAAAACATACGGTACCTTTGTGATCTTTTAATTTAATATTATGATCTAGTATTACACCTAAATATCTAACACTAGTAAAAATTCTTTTGCATCGTTTTATATAATAAACCCTTGTGCCACACTGACTCGAAAGATCCCAGTTTATTTTTGATAACTAAAATTAGACTTGATTTAATTCTTCCTAGTGGTTGTATAGTGTTGTGTTGGCTAAGAAATCCAAATTGGCAAAGAAGTAAGATATTATTAGCTTCAATCATGTATGTAGGTCAGTTTATTTTTAATTTATGGTTGATAATAGGTCGGTTTGATGAAGGACTATCAGGGCTTTTTAACAGAAATGACTTCATACTATTTAACCCCACCCGGGAAGTAACCTAATTTTAAACATGCATCTAATAAAATCGTTATATACTCAATACCTTTTGTTTGTAGACCTTTAAAACATCTGTTGTTAGTACTATCAATACCTGTCGATTTTTTACTATCAAACTAGAAATGTCTGAGCTCGTTATTATTTTTTGCTATAAATTTTGTTCCACTAATAAACAATTATTGGACATAATTAAAATAAATAATTAAAATGGCACAAAGTACCCACTTCGACACATTAGTTTATTGTAATCAACAATGAAACAACTTCAACCAGCTAACTAAAGACCAAACAAAGGCAAAACTTGCGATAAAAGTATAAGTATGTATAATGTATGAAAGATAAAATAAATATGTATATACATAAATGCATATTTTATAAGAAACGATAGAAGCTAAAAGTTGTAAAAAAATACTGAATATACCGACAAAACAAAGACCGGCAAAAGCTTAAAGTCCAAATGGGGGGACAATTTAAGTAAACGAAGACATGGGATAAGTTGGTAGGTTGCAACATTTTAAATAAAGGTTAACTATAATAAATAAAAATTAGCAATAATGTTGAATACTGAAAATATCTACTTAAGTACTTATATACATACGTACATATGTATGTAGATAGATATTTATATAAGAATAAAGACAAATTAATGAATGGATATAAAAACCAATAAATTTATAATGACGTCGTAAAGCCCCAAAACCCATGCAGACACACACACACAATAACAGCATTGAACCAAAACTTGACTTCTCTACAAGACAAAGCAAAATTGCGTCAATGTTTTGATAAAAATCATTAAACTGAAATAAAATACATACTCACAAATGTAAAATAATTTAGTTTTATTCTGACAATAACATACTTATTCATATAAATTATGGGTATTAACTTACTTAACACTTGAGTTGTTTCAAAATTTTCTTTTCACAAATTTATTCGGAGTAAAACTGATAATTATGTATCTTTTAATAAGCCTTTTTCTTTTCAACTTCATACAAACAGTTTCACCAACTAATTTTGATTTAAATGTTTTTTGTTAATTCAACTTATTTATTTTTTTTCTGCTGTTTTTATACACAATCACACATACACATCTACTACACTGACGACATCACAAATTTTTGACACCCAAAAAACAAAGATTGGTTTTTTCTGGAATTTTTTACACAATTTTTCATTTATTTACAAATTATAACAAACATTTACATATATTTATATCATTTTGTTAAATTATTGTACAATTTAAATTAAATAAAATTTTAACAATTCATCTGATTTAGTTTTTGTTGGAATGAAGAAAGAAGCAAAACGCAAACTGCAAAAATTGGCGTTCTGTTGTAGAGTTGCCACTGCTTTTATTTCTTGACCAAATTCGGCCTGATAAAGTCAAATGCTAATAATATGTAACGATTTATTCGAGATATTTATGTCTCAGGTCTTATTTGAGATTTTGTGTATAACTGTACGTGTTTGAAAACTTTTCAAACGTGTTTAAAGAGCTACTGATAAGTTGGCATATGCAATCAAATAAGCTAGACCACAACATGTAAAATAACAATTTTTATCATATGTATAATATGTAATATGATATACTGCACTTAATATATAATCTTAATATAGTCTTGATATCAGAAAGTTCAGGTTTGGCATCTTTTTATATATTAATTTAAAGGTAGACTTTTTTTTACTAATTTTGAGATATTTTAAAAAAGACAGAGCGTTACTGAAGTCGAATTAAATATTAGAAAATACGTTACGAGCAGTAATCTATAACAATACACAGGTTAAAAACAATTAAATTCATGTTTCAATTATTTTTATCAGGACAAAAGATGAAATTTAAGTTTAAAAAATCAGAAATCAAAAAACAAAATATTTGAGTCAACGATTGGTGGTTGATTTTATATAACATATTTGTGTTAATGCAATTTTATTAAATGAATATTTTTTAAGTACAATTTGTTACCGTTACTTTTTTAATTGTGTTAGTTTTGTATCAAATAAGTATGGAACTCTATATCAAAAATACATGTGCAACGTAGTCATATCTCAAAAAATTTAAACGTGGCAAAATGCATTTAAAGTTTTAAAAACGTAAGCAGTTATATGGACGGTTCGAACATATAAGTGGTTATAACTTCGGTTTAGATAGAGATATGTTTATGAAACATTTTTTTAAAAATAATGAAGGTATTGAGAAACTCTTTCTCGTCAGTAACTGAAAAAGTTTGGTTTTTTGAGATATGACTACGTTGCAATTAAGGATCCATATATATTTTTAAATTCTTAAAAAAATATTGGTAGGTTTTAAAGGTATTTTGTAAGTTTTATAAACAAGTTTAGTCGGATAGAAAATTATTGAGTGGCAATGCAGGGCCCAAATCAGTGCTTGCTCGGAAATTAACTATATAGAGCGCCAAGTGGTTGCTGGTTTGCCTCAAGGAATAAAAATGTTTTTTCGATTAAAATGATATATAATGTCTGGATTAGTTTTAAAAATAAACTGCGGGTTAGGTTTTATTTTTTTGCTAATAATAACGTGAGTTGCGACATATGATTCTTAATCAAACTTTAAGTCATTATAGCTTTCTGCACAAAATATGTAAAGTTATTAAGATTTTATTAAAATGATACAAACCTGTTTGTGCCGGTTTTTAAATGTCTTCTAAGTAGGTTAAATTAATGTATTGGATTAAGGACTGGTCCAGAATTATTCAATAAAAGAAATAAAAAAAACATAAAAATATTATGAATATAATTAATGTAAGGGCTCGTTATTTCTTATTAGATTCGAGATATCAAAAAATGGATTAATTAGAATAATAACAGAATAGAACATTTTTTGTAAAAAATTAATGATCCAAGCGACATATCAGTAACAACCCGACGATATACCATCTGCATACATTTGATAATATATTATATAGACAAATAATGAACTTGTATTGTATTGTTATCCTCCGTTCCCTGTATTATTGGAATGAATTTATAAAGAGATTTGGTACTACCTTTTTCAAGTACGATGTACTTGGCATTATGCTCAGCTGTTATTTATTTTGTTTTCATTTTGCACTACAAACGAAAAATAAACAGATTTTATAATTTTACAAATTTTGTAGTTTTTCATTTGAAAAAATATGAGCTCGATTAATTTTGAAATAAAACTTAAACGGGAAAATAAAATTTATTATGAAGGAGTGAGTATATATATCTGAACATGTAAAAAAATAATAAGGTAAATATGCATTAACTTCGTAGGAACTTTTGACTGGATGTGTTCAATTTACCTGTCCTTCAGAAGCCAAACATGAAGGCATTACCCTAACATTGGAAGGTGTGGTAAATCTCCAGCTAAGTAACAGTAAATCTGTTGGACTTCTCGACGCTTTTTACAATTCCGTTAAGCCTATTGCACTTCTCAATTCCGTGCTTGAGCTGTCTGCTCCTGGAAAATTATGTTCCGGTGTGTCCGACTTCCATTTTGAATTTCCTCTGCAATGTAAAAAAGAACCACGCATTCTTTACGAAACTTATCATGGCGTTTTCATTAGCATAAACTATCAACTTAAATGTGATGTGAAACGTAGTTTCTTGGCCAAATCTTTACAAAAGACTCAACAATTTTGCATACAATATAAACCTCCAGCCGATGAGACTGTTCAATTACCTGCAAAGGAGGTAAATATCAGTATTAGTCCTGAAAGTTTTCAAAAAAACTCAAAGGAAAGAATAACTATGCCAAGATTTTTAATAACTGGCAAATTGGATCGTACAGAATTTTGTATTACACAGCCCTTAAAGGGACAATTGACCATACAGCATACTGAGGCAGCCATTAAGTCAATTGAACTGCAATTAGTTCGCGTGGAAACATGTGGATGTAATGAAGGTTACTCTAAAGATGCCACTGAAATACAGACTATACAAATAGCCGATGGTAACATATGCCCCAAATTGGAGATACCGATTTATATGATGTTACCACGACTATTTACGTGTCCAACGTTGCTAACAAAAAATTTCAAGATTGGCAAGTAGCTGCTAATTAAACTAAAACCTTTAAATTATAGTTAAATATTAAATTTGTTTTTAGAATTTGAGGTGAATGTGGTAATCGTATTCAAAGATGACTACCTAGTTAGTGAAAATTTTGCCCTGGTTTTGAGAACGTTGCATGGACCACCTGGCGTTAAGTTTTTGAATCGTGCAGCGTAAACTGCTACAACAATTTTTGCAACAACATTCTGCAGTGTGATTGAAATTTATAGATATCATTTATTGATATGATTTATTGAAAGGATGTTTTTTTTTCATTTCGCAGTTATATTTAAATTCAATATTGCGACTGAGAGCGAGACATTGTTATGATTCCATGGGCAACGCTACTGTGTAGGCGAATCTAATAAAAATGGCACTGATTTTATATTTCGAATTAAACTAATGGCCGAAAAAGTATAAAAAAAAAGTTCTCTGTTCATAAAATAAACATATAATTGAGTTTCCAAACATATTTCATATAAAACCCGTGCTAGACTTATGAATCTATTTAAAATTTATGTTTACTTGAGAATAAGTCGGTTCAAAATTGACCGAATTTTTAACCTTTTGTAGGAACAAAATTTTGTAAAAACATCTGCATAATGTTGCTAGAATTAAGACAAATTTTATATTAAAGCTTAGCTCTTGCATAAATAATCATTAAGTGTGTTCTTTTACGGCAAATTTGTGCAAATATGTGTATAAAGTAATTTTTTAGCGACATTTCAAGATCACTCAACCCAGTTCATATGTGCATTTTTTTATTTTTTTCATACATAAGTACGGTGACCATCTGTATTTTTTTAATAAGGAGAGTCCTCTTTTTTGACACAACGTCCTTTTAAATTTAAACAAAATAAATTGTCCTTTTTTTAATTGAATTGTCCTTTTTTGTCCTTTCTTTTTGATGGCTAAAATTAAAAGTTTTATTTTCTCAAAATACCGAAATTTTAAACTCAATACAATATAAATTTATAACCACCCAAGACAGGAATTGCCTGGCAACACTGAAAAGAATATTTTCAATTGCAATCATTTTTGGACATCAGAAAAGTGCCAACTAAAAGTTATTCGGAAGTTATTCGTAAAGAGATTTTTGATTGATTTTGGAAAATGTCATAACCTTTGAAAATTAATTCATATTTTCTAAATTCATTCTTCAATTCTTGATACTTTTTAAATGAAGTCTTTTTTTGTTTAATTTTAATGAATTATTTTAATTTACTTCTTGTGATGCAATATTAAAATAAATTATTATGTAATAAAATATAATAAAAATGTTTATAATTAAAATAAATGATAAAATTATTTTGCATTAAAGTGTAGAAAGGGCCTTTGGTTTCAGAAAATTAAGGTACAAAAGGACCTAACTAACATAGCCATTCAAATATCACAAAATTTGATTTTATTCTGCCAGAAATCAATTTGTCACACCTTTTTTAATAATACTGGTGAAAAATGATGCTGATTGAAACTATACTTTTGGTTTAAAACAGTACTTTGCTTCACCTGTAAAATTTTACAAATGAACGATAGGGCCGTTTGCGTTTTAGCTGACGATATGTACATACATACATACATACATGTCTTTCTGAATTTTGTTTGTTCGAATATTTTGATACAATTATGTGTGTGACCGCTCAAAGTTTTTGTAAACACATTTGCATAAAAATAAAATGTTTGCTAAATGCATTTATGGTTTTCTATGTACTTCTGTTTTAATGTCAATTTTGACAGTCCCCGAGTACCTACCACATGTCTTTTTTATTATTTTAAATTATACCTGTTGGTTCAAAACCGCAAACACACATTTGTGATCTCAAAAAATGTACAATTTAGTACCTATAAGAAATTGAATTTTTTGTTGTTTTTTTTTGTTTATTTTATGTATTAAATAAAATATGAATTGTCTTTATTATTTACAATAAAAAAAATAATTTTTTCCAAAAATAAGCTTTTTTCTTCAAAATTAAAAGATTTTTTTTTGGTGAAATTAAGATTTTATGCTGAAAATTTCTGGCAGCTTGTTAACAACAGTGTAGACAGGTAAATATTGTCTAATGTCCCCAAATTAAAAATCCCCATTTTAAAACTGGAAATCCCTAATTTTGTCCCCAATAAATATATATACATATACTTATATTAAGCATCATAAAAAACATTTTGTTTGAACTCCTTTTGCTTCTAATTGCCAACATCAATTTTAGCAACAACCAAATTACTTTCCTTATCGTCAATGTACATCCAGTTTAGCAATATCGAAGTCAATAAATTCTGGTTTTAAAAATTTTGAACAAATTGTTATGTTTTTTTTTTTTGATGGTTTCATCATCCTCAATACCATCGCCTTGAAATAATCGAAATATGGAGAAAAAAATCACCAAGATACATAAACATATATGTATGTAAATATATATATGAAAGATAATGATAAAATAAAGCAAAATTGATAGATACATAATAGCTGAAAAATCCCCAATTTGGGGAGAAATCCCCTCACCCTGGCTACTAGAGTTGTGTCGTTCCGGAACGACCTAGTTCCTTGGAACGATTCCCTTATTGGAACGGTTCGGTCTGATCCAGCCATTAAAATTTTATCGTTCCTCGTTCCATAATTGCAAACCGTCTTGTTTTTGGTAAACGTCAAAATCTACAACATACAAAAAAGTTCACAACACTATTATACATTTTTCTTATACGTCGCACTTTAATTAATGGCACATTTAATTTAATGTATTTATTTTATTTAATTTACCTATTTTATCAGGTTTTATTAAATAAAATCTATTTATCCCTATTTATTATATCATGTTCTGTTGGTTTATTATTTTTGACAGCATCCTTGTTGGTTTTTTAGTGTTGTATTGGTGCATATACATTGTTTATTATATATAGGTAGGTCCAAAGTAAGCAACAGGAACGATGAACGACCTAGTTCCCTTAATCTTTCGGTCCGGTCGGAACGATTCCGCAAAAGGAACGATTTTGCCCAACTACTCAGCGTTGTCAACTTTGCAATTTCAAAAGGCACCAAAATGGAGAAAAAAACGCGCCATTCAACAAAAAACGCACCAAGTTCAGAATTTTTTTTTATTGAATTAATTTTACGTCTTTACAAAATCCAAAATTCTAATGTTGATACAATATTGTGCCATTGCATGAAGTGAATTATTCTCCACCGATTTTGAATACTAGATAGATAATATTTCGACATCGGATTCAAATTGTACTTCTAATGACATGATATCATATTTGTAATGGGATAAAACATTTTGTACAATGTTGGTTCTTGATGTCGTTTGTAGCTAATGGGCTTAAAGCTGCAATGTGTTTCCGTGTTCCAGCATGCCGAACAAGGTTGGATATTTAGGCGTGATATCGCATTTGCAATAACATCTTGCTTTTATGTTATTATTTGGACAAGGCCGAATGCATTGCTTAAACTCACATTGTGATTCCCAAATCTTTTTGTATTTCGCTTATGATCTCCTTTTTTAGACTCCATTATTGATACTAACTTTAAATATTTTTTTTAGTAAATAGAAATTTTATTAATTTTAGTGTTACAACACTTTACATAAACGCATTTTTTATGCATTTTATGAAAATCGAACAATGATCGCTAGTCTCGAGAATACTTTGTTTTTGCTAAGCTCTTTAACAGACTTGACAGCAACTTTTACGACAACAAACAATTAGGTACTCTGAAAATCTAAAAGGGACAACAAATTTCTTATAATGAAATGTTACAAATTATCTATAACAACAGACGGGTTTTTCCGAATGTGTTTTGGTACCTCTTAAACATCATTAATGGTTGCTCTTATTATGGTCTGTAAAATTGAATGTAAAAATTGTCTACAATTGAATGAAATGATATTCAAACAGTTGTATTTTTTGTACAAAATTCTTTTGTGTTTAATAAGGTTTGCCACCCAAAATTAAAAAAACGCACCAAAATTAAAAAAAAAGCGCACCACGCACCAACTCACATATTTTTCGCACAAAACATTTAGAAAAGCACCAAAAAAGGTGCGAAACGCACCAAGTTGACAACGCTGCAACTACTACTGGCTACCATAGCTGCCAGATTTTTTTAGGTAATATCGTCATATTTTAGGGCAAAAATCGTCATTATCGTCAATATAGCTCATTGAAATCGTCATAAAAACGTCAAATGAAAAACCGCTTTTTTTACTAACAAAACATATTTTTGTTAGAGGCAAAACATAACAAAACTTCTAAATCAACAAATCTTAATAAAAACAGCATTATTTAAAATACAGAGATCAAATACTTCACTTAGAATTCACATGTAAATAGATTGCATGTTTTTCAATACTTTGAAATATATTTATACATTGTATGGAAAAAAATAAAAAAATTCAAATCCTTTAGTTATTTTTTTCAATTTAGTAAAATATGCATTTTAAATTTCATTTTAGGAAACACTTTTTCTAAAAATGTATAAAAGCTACAATAAAATTTATACAATAAAACTATAATTTTTTACAAATCGCAATTAACCATATTGATTAATTCAGGTACAACTGTCAGATCATAGCAGGTACATTTGTTTAGCTTTAAATAATCTTTTGAATATAATATTACGTTTACCTGACTAAATATTCATTCCATATTTGCTGAATAATGTGGTAAAACTAGGATTTTTGTAATAAATTTAGTCAAAATTGGAAACAAAAGACTAGAATCCCTCGTTTGCATCTCTGATAGTTTTTTCCAAAAATCCAATAGTTTTATGTTTTTATCAGGACAATAATTTCAATTGTCTGAACTCTGTTTCTAGCTTTTGGTTTTTACTTTCTTCAACAAAAAGGAAAATTATTTTATAATTTCAGAAAACCAACTTTTTTTTCTTCATTTATAATATTAAATGGATTAATTTGGCCAAGAGCTTTATATATATTTTCAAAATCAAAGCTTGATAATATCTGATCACAAAGCTCTATATAAAAATTAACACAATTATTACTACTATCATATTTTTCTTTTGCATTTATTTGTGATTCTTCCAATACGTCTTTGGCAAATATGTCTTCAAAATTTAAAAAATAGTTTTTGTTTTTATAATCAGTTAAATAAAAGTTTTCTGTTTTAAGCAAACTATTTTTTAAAAAAGTTTCTCATTTCAATTTCAGCAGTTCAAGGTTGCTCTAATAGTGCAAATATATGTTGCAAACTTGAATTATTTAAAATCGTCAAAATTAGGGTATAAATCGTCCCATCGTCACTATGTCATTTTTAGGACCCAAAATCGTCAAAATGACGATAAATCGTCAAATCTGGCAGCTATGCTGGCTACACTGGTTAAAAAACTTCAGTTAATTTAACTGAAGGCAACCCATTTTTTACCTCATTATTGAAATGTATATAATCATTGGGCCGAAATCCCGGCGGTACTGCAATACCGGGCCAACCCGTAACAGAAGTGGAGCAAGCCCCTAACATTCCGTCATTTTCCAAAAATCAGTTTAACATTTGTTGTCCTCCGATGGAGGATCTATCAGATGTTAAGCTGATAAGAACAGATACTACACTTTGATCTTAGCCATAAGGCCGAGAAGCGATAACTTAATTATAATTTATGTTTACAATTTCAAGATAATATAAAATAAATTGAATGAGAATTAGGAAGAGAAATAGTGTTTTCCTTCTAAAAGTGTTTTCCATATGGATGTGTTGTGAACAAGCACAATAACGTCTTGCTCAATATATTAAACATTAACAACCCTGTACATTAGCAACACATTAACACAAACTTTATACATATGTATAGATGTACAGTGTTATTCAGAAAAAGTTAAAGTATGTTTAATATCCACTATTAAGTAAAATTCCTTAAAGTATTATTCACAAACGATTATTAGCTTAATTTACAGAATTTAACGCCATATTAAATGTTGAAATTTTAAAGTACGTGGACCCCTACTTTAAACCTAAATTAAAGTAAAATGAGATTTCTGTGCTGCTGACATTTATTTGTTTAAATGTGCGCCTTTTTATAAAAACTTGTTAAAAATTAATAAATTTTTGTGGTTAATTGTGTAAAATATGGAAACATTAAATTTTATTAGAAGAATTTTTTTAATTCTGTTGCACTTAAACAGAATACATCACAGAAATTTCCAACTCCAGTCAACCGAGAATATACAAGGAGAGGGTTGACCCATTCTTTCTTCCTAACACGGAATTTAAAAAAAAAAATACCGATTCAACAAAGAAACTGTAAAAAATAATCAAATTTAATAAAAAAAAAGATATATTGTTGGACAGTAGAGGATGCGGCACATCAGCGGAATTGCAAGTTTTAGTAGCTTTGCGCACTGGGGGAAGAAGAGAGGTAGGACTCATATTCTATGATGCATATATATGTACATACATGTACATATGTACTTGATACATAAAAGACAAAATTGTTCTTTAAGATGCAGGATGATGCAGGAGATATTCATGACGTTATCGATGACATTGACGGAACCCATATAAAAATTAAAAAAACCGGGGGATTTATACATATATCATCCAAAGAATTCGCCAGTATTTTCAACAAAAACTTTTACTCAATTATAACAATAGCTTTACTTACTTTGTCCTCCTCGTTCAAATTTTTGGATCTTTTTCTTTTAATATCCTCTGCTTTATCCACTTCTTTATTAAATTTTCAAAATATTTACCAAAAATTACTTAGCAAAGTAATGGAAAACTACAGACCATTTTAGTGATGCACATACAACAAACTCAAGTAAACAAAGATCGTACTTCAAATAATCGGATTAAAATTTTTATCCGATTATATGAAGTAATTTAAATCCTTTACAAAAACTAGCCGTATTTATTTATTTTACATTACTATAAATGTATTTAGTTTATGTTGTTATGTAATATAAATATTAATTTACATCTTTAATAAGAAAAAATTTAATTTTTTATTAAAACTATACAAAAATGTATTAATATATCCGAATATCCGGATGAATTAAGAATCGTTTTTTTGCATCGTTAACTATAAAGAGACAAGAGAGAATGATGGTATTGCCAGTATCAACATGTTAAATTTATTAAAGCTTACATTAGTTAATATGGTGTTTTTGCATACTATTTTTTAACATAGGTTTGTTAGCGTTAAAGTCGATAGTAACTAACACGAACTTCAAACCTCAATTAAGATTTTTTTTTGCATAAGGCTGGTAGTTTGTAGTCACACAAATAAATTTGTTTATAGCTGACTTAAAATTTGTGATATGGGCGTGAGTGATGTGTAGGTTACGATTATGCACGCTCAAAATGATTAATACTATGTTCACACGACGAACTGAAACACTAGGTTCGCTGCGTGAACCTCGATGGCGAACCCATGTGTTCTCACGACATATTCTAGGTTGGTTCGTACTTCAACATTCTTTTACTGTTGAAAATACGATTGACTATTTATTGCTTTTTCATTTTATTTAATTATTTACATAAATATAAATATATGCATTATATTTTTTCAATGTTTTTATTAAATTTTAGCACTTATCAATTGTTTTTCTGTGTTAAAATAATTTTGGACAACTAGTTCAGATAAACTAGCGATAATTTGTTATCAAAATTAGAGATGATAGTAAATTATACAGGTTCGCAACAAGGTTCAAAATGAAACACGTAGGTTCGCTCTCAAAATTTTGTATGACGAAACATGTAGGTTCAATCAAGGTTGGCCCGCGAACCAAGAATGAGAGCACGAACCTCTATAATTTCTGTCCGTGTGAACATAGTATAACTGCCTAAGTATTTCTGTCCTGCGAAAGAAAAAACACAAAAACAAATTCTAAAATTTTGTTTTTGTTTCAAATGTATTTGTACGAATGAACGAAGTCTTTCGGAGGACCGAAATAGGCAGTAATTGTGTTATCGTTTTTAATATGTCAAAATACCAATAACGAATTAGTTACATAAATTTCATTAAATATATATATATTTTTAAGCATTGTTAGTTTAAAAATAAGATGAAGATATAATCGACATGCGAAAAAATCTCAATTGAATAAAATTAAAAAAAAAAACCAAGCAATCTGGTGAATTTCAGCCGTATTCTTACGAAACTTTCAAGAGAATTAAAGATAGAGAGAATATTATTAACTAGTTAATTGCAGCGGTCGTGATTTATAGTGAGGTCTAAGTGGTAAAAAAACTCTGATGATGAGACTGTGGTTAGTATCATAACATCATGATGTCAGTTCAACTTTTCGTGCAGTCTAATTTTTCTTTTACTATATACAGTACAATACGCATATAAGAAAGTCTGAAAATGTACAGATTTTATTTCTTATATGCGAGCTTTCTTATAAAGAGAACACGCATATAAGAAATTATCTTTCTTATACACGTACAATTTTCTATGGAAGTAATATAATTTTTCATAAAAATTTGTTTCTTATAGCAGAGTTTTTCTTATAAGCGAGTTTCTTATATAAGGATTATTTAGCACGTAGTTATATGGAAATGTACATGGTGTCTGGAAAAGTGTTTCTTATAGCCGAGATTTTCTTATAAACGAGTTTCTTATATGCGTATTGTACTGTATATTAAAAAATTAAAAGACGAACTTTAGCCAAAATAATTACAAATTTCTTTGATTAAACAGCATTCAGTTGGACTCAGAGATCATAACTTAATTATAGGAAATAACTGATATGTGCACGCATCATCAATATTAACACGCGTGACACAAACAGCTCACAAAATAAGCACATCCCAACAATAAGCCAATAAAACAATACTTGTATACACCAGTGTTGACAGAATGTACATACAGAAATACCTGAAGGCACAGATAACCAGAGATGACAAAAAACAAAAAAATTGGACTTGGATCATATATTATTTGTCATAAGTAAGCTTCGTGAAAAAGAGACAACATTAGTGTGTTTGTTATGAAAGTAAACAAAACGAAAAGCAAAAAAAAGTTCAGTTTTTAGTGGAAAATGCTACATAAAAGCACCCTTAAATTTAATAAAATGTGATAATATTAAGTATTTAGGGCATATAATTCCAAAATAAAGTGATAAAACTATTTAGTGTGTGCTTATGTATATACTCTGTATATTAAATTTATATACATACGTACATATGTATATGCTGTAAATTTGCCAAATGGTGGTGGTTTTTTGCTTACATACACACATACATACATACATACTTGATAAATTCTGATATTTTGCAGATGTATGTATATAGTAATAAAATACAAACGATGAGTGAAAACCAATTGAAATTAATTAATTAATAATATTTTTAATGTGAAGTATAGAAATATATGGATATTTAATTAGTTTTGTGATTTATAATTTTAATTTTGATAGAAAGACAGCACAAAAAAAAAAAAAACGAAAACGAAGGATTGTATGAGTGTATACAAACCAGTATGCAAAATCTTCCGTCTCGTGTCATCTCTGGTTATCTGTGCTGAAGGTACAACCAATAAAATATTATATTATTGTTTTCTACTGCACAAAATTATGCTTACATTTATTATTTTGTAAATATTCGTCAAGACAATATCATAAATAGGTTACTTGCATGCTCGAAACCATTTGGGAAATTTTATCATCAAGGTGATAGTAAAATACTGTCAGCGTTAGAATATTGTTGTCCAGAACCATGGTACAATAATAACAGGTACACTTATCAGCAGATTTTCTCGTCAGCTGGTTTCAGTTTGTGTGTGTGTTTGAACACTTGAGTGCTATATTTTCACATCTGGCATGAACTGTTTATGTTCTAGGCTTTGAAAACATACATACATGTTTGTGTGTTGATTTTTTGACAACTCACAAGCAATGAAAACAAAAATGTTGGTTGTACTATGCTGGCAACGCTGGCCACTACCTAAATATAGGAAGAAGAAAACCATTTTAAGGCGGAAAACATGAGTGTACATATCTAATGAGATATGAGTTCATCGTGAGAACGATCAAGAACGTGACGTGAACTTAGCAAAGCAATCATTTAAATTTCAGATTTTAAAATTCCTTTCATAGAAAAATAAAGTCGCTACAAATTTGTTTTTGTATTTCATAGTAGCAAAAAAAAAAAACACATTATAACAAAACAATTTATTCAAATTTAAAATATTTAGAAAACATATTGTACTATTAAAAAACTCATTTATTGAAAAAAAAAACTGTTCTTTTTTTATCATTTGATTAAATCTTTATTCAAATATTTACCGAATCAATCTAGTGCGGTATTAACAATATGCACCTCTGTTGCGTACAATGTTCCTTTGAAGTGAGAGTGTTGATATATAAATGTTCATATATTTTACTTCTTCTCTGTTCTTTTCACGGTATAATTTTGTATTTATTCCATTTAGTTTGCAAACAGCTGCTTGCCGCAGAATAACTTCTTTACATGAATAATAAACTCACCGTGCCATCTCCACTAACATATTTTAGCATGTTCTCTGCCTGGTTTTTACAACTACCACCATTTCGTTAAGAAATACTAATTTGCTGATTATCAGCCAGAGATGGAAAGATTAGTTTTTTTTCTATCAAGTATAAAACGCGCATATCTCTGGGTGGGAACACTTTTGGGGCATGGGATCGGTCTCATTCGATGCTCAGATGTTGCCCACATCAAAAAAAAAAGTGAAAATTGATTTTTTTACCCTTAGGTCCCTTTCTCTATGCGCTGTCACATATATATAAAATTTTTATACATAAATAAGCAACTTTTCTTTAAACTAAGCGGATTCGAGTAAAACTTTATTTTTCTTTTCTGCTTATAATTATAGTTGAATTAGTTTGTATTAATTGTTATTATTAAGAGAGAATTATTTAACTTATTTAGACTTTAGACAAAATTATTTAAGTCATATTATGCACATTTGTCATATTGAACTGGAAAATTTTTAGCTTGTTAAAAATCCTCTATGGTATATCGAACACCGGCTTCGCGTTCAAAGTATTTTCTGCATCAATTTAACTGTTATATGACAGATATTCTTAAATCGTCTCGTGTTGCTATCAAATAATTTAAGAAACTTTGAAGCAATAAAAATAATTCCAGATACAGACCCACCCAAAAATGCAATTCGATACGCAGAGTCAAATGTATAGTACATTAAATTATGGAAGAAATGGAGAGCAAGTAGTTTTTTCTTATAAGTAGAGATGTAATATTTTTCTTTAAACCTGAAAATGAAAAAACGTTTTTTTTTACATACTTCTTTCCTCAACGACATCGGCGAATAAAAGAAGACATGTTTTTAAATTAAAAAATAACATTCGTTGTTACAGTGTGAAAAATTAATCAAGAAATATATTTATTCAATATTTCACCATGCAAAGGCGAAACTATTGAATATTAAATTATGAAAAACTAATGTTTTTTTTCTTGCCTTTTCGAAAACATTTTTAAATTCTGATGAATGTTACTGCAACTAATTTTTTTCTAACAAAACATACAAGAAACCTGTTTGAATTACATAATTTTCCAAGTAACTATGAGAATTTTCGATAGTTAAAATTGCTTCTACTCGAAGGAAATAAAGAAAAGAATCTGAAATTGTTTCTATCACCAAAAAAAAAAAAAAAAAAAAAAAACGGGATTGTTCAACTAAATGGCATGTATTTTTATATAAATTTTAATTCTTAAATAATAGAAGAGAGTTTTTAAATATTCTATTATAGAAAAATATATGTGTCTGTTTCGCTTTTTCTATGCTGAATAATATTCCGATATATACATAAAACTATAGCTGTCATATATACAGCACAACATAAACTTGAGGGTGGTGTTGGCTGGTTGGTTGGTGGTTAGCGTGTTGACTACGAAGCAAACAATCACTTGGAGCCTGGGTTAAAACTCTGGCCAGAGCAAGTCAATGACCATCATTAATTTCACTAATGAACTTTAGTGTTGCATTGTAATAAGTGTTGTCGGACTATTTAAGTGATGAAGGCATACCAATCGTCACTAAAAAACTGTCCCGACAGCTGTTCCAAGCAAACGTAACGCCCACCTTCGGCTGAACGTGTAACTGCAGAGTTAACGTGCAACGCAGAGCTGTAAAAGAGTTAAGCCTTCTAAATTGGCTGGTCCTAATTAAAAAAAAATTACGTTTAGCACTCCGGGAGTACCGAAAGAAACTGAAGTGTAAATTTCTTTTAGCGCGCATATTTGTTTTTAATTATCTAGACGCGTTCGCGGTCTGCAATATGTACATGCATACATATATGCTCACACTGTAGGTGCGTCTCGTAACGGTGTCGCGAGTTCAGAGATTTGGTCTCATCTAAAATTATGCGTACCGCGCTAAAAGAAATATTCACTTAAAAAAAATATATATATTATATGAAAAAAAAAAATTATACGTAAAATTTTCATATTTCTATTTCCGGCTCTGAAAATCGTTAAAATATCGCTGGAGCAAAGTTAACGTTAAAGTTATAAAACTATTCTCTACTTTAGTTTGATGTTAAAAATACAAAGCATATATGTACATATCCATTGAATGTTTATTCACTTTTTAACAAATAGAAAATAATTAAGAACTAGGCTGTCCATTACATCTCTTTTAAAGAGAACATGTTCTCTTTTTGTGTTCGTATCTTTTTGTTCACTCTCTTTTTTTGGTGCGGTAGTTTTTTGTCCAATCAGAATGTCAGAATCAGAATCAGATATTGATCTCAATTAATTTTTATATATTAATTTATTTTGTTTTTATGTTTTTTTAATAAAATGTGATTTTTGAATTTATTTTGTTTATTTTTTTAAGAAAATGTGATTCTTTTTGTTTTTTATTGTTTTATTATATATTTATTTCGTTGTTTCTATCATTAATAATAATTAATTAATTAATTATAACATCAAAAAAAATTATTAATTATTTAATAAATAATTTTTTTATTGTAAACTCTTTTTTAGTTAAAATGTTCTCTTTTTTTAGAACGAAAGTTCTCTTTTGAAAATAAGTCATATGGGAACCCTATTAAGAACTTATTTGTAGGAATTAATAATCAAATAAACTAACATTTCAAAATCCCATCTCTGAAAAATAAAAACTGATTACCTAGTCAGTACGTGTGCGTGTGTATGCTTTTGTTGTATTTATAATCATATCGTTTTTGTATCATACTAGCTTATCCCGGTGTGCTTCGCTACCACCTCGTTATATAATAAAATTAAAAGTATTTATATGTATGTACATTGTGAAAATTTAACGACGATCGGTCCAGTAGTTAAGACTATATTACGATTTTTAATTTTCCTAAAAAGGGGCGTGGTCCTACCTACTTTTCTACTGGTACATTTTCCAAATTATGCCAATACCATATGTACCAAATATCATCGACTTAGGTAAAAAAGTGCCCAAAATATGGCGATTTAAATTTTTGGGTCATATGGGCGGTGCCACACCCCTTTGTCCAATCAAAACTTCATATAGCCTTTTATTCATTCCGGAGTCACAGTAACATGCTGTGAAAATTTTAGGAGGATCGGTCGGTTTTGGGTTATATGGGCGGTGCCACACCCCTTTGTCCAATCAAAACTTCATATAGCCTATAATTCATCCGAGAGTTCCAGTTAAATACTGTGAAAATTTCAGGAAGATCGCATCAGAGGTTTAGCCTCCTATAAGGAACAAACAAACAAACAAATAAACAAACACACATTCGGTTTTATATATATACATAGATACATACGTTTACTTTGCTTGTTGATAAGGTGGTGGATTTTTAGCTGATAATATTGCTATTCTAGTAAAGCATTAGTATCACGCTAGTGTATTGCTAATATAATTCTCGTTTTGTTTATAAATATATTACTAAAAAATGTTAAAGTCGTTAGAATTGACTTCACTCTGGCTTCTCTTCAGTTGTCGAATAAATCTTTCGCCTTTTACTAAAGATTTCCGTGGAGAGGAGCACTCTAATGAGTCTAAAATAAATTTTTGTTAAGGCTAAACTGTTTGGTTGGGCCAATGTGTAATAAATGTCAATCTCGAATGAATATCACAAATACCTGTGTATCGTTACCGTTCACCCGACTAAAGTCACAATTTGACCCTTTTTCGGCGGTCGGCGAGGATTTTTTTATCACCGACTTTTGCGAACTTTTTTAATTTTGTTGCAACTTTTTACCCTTTTTTGTAGTTTCTCACAAAAAGCATTTAATTTACAGTAAATTAAAAAATGGTATTATTATTTTTATAAAAAAAGTCGTCAAAATTTAAAAGTAATTTGCAGTAATTTGAAATAAGTATATCACCCAATTTAGACGATGCCATTATGGCGTGAAACTTTTCACTTCACTTTTGTTTTGGCAGCGAGCGGTGCGCCGCGGTGTAGAGAAATAGACTCGTTTTCTGTTTTCATGGGATTTTTTCATATTTCTCTTTACTCTTTTCTTGTTACGTTTTATTATTAATCTATTCTTATTGTATTGGCGTCATAAATCAGAATTTTTCTATAAAATTTGTTTGTCACTCATTTGGACCAATGGCAAATTAAAGCCAGGATCCATAATTATAGACTTAGTAACTCCGATTTCTCAATTGTATTTGAGAATTTTTCTATAAAATTTGTTTGTCACTCATTTGGACCAATGGGAAATTAAAGCCAGGATCCATAATTATAGACTTAGTAACTCCGATTTTTCAATTGTATTTGAGAATTTTTCTATAAAATTTGTTTGGCACTAATTTGGATCAATGGGAAATTAAAGCCAGGATCCATAATTATAGACTATGTAAGTCCGATTTCTCAATTGTATTTTAGAATTTTTCTATAAAATTTGTTTGCACTAATTTGGATGAATGGGAAATTAAAGACATGGATCCATACTTATAGACTATGTAAGTCCGATTTCTCAATTGTATTTTAGAATTTTTCTATAAAATTTGTTTGTCACTCATTTGGATGAATGGGAAATTAAAGACAAGGATCCATACTTATAGACTATGTAAGTCCGATTTCTCAATTGTATTTGAGAATTTTTCTATAAAATTTGTTTGTCACTCATTTGGATCAATGGGAAATTAAAGCCAAGGATCCATACTTATAGACTATGTAAGTCCGATTTCTCAATTGTATTTTAGAATTTTTCTATAAAATTTGTTTGCACTAATTTGGATGAATGGGAAATTAAAGACATGGATCCATACTTATAGACTATGTAAGTCCGATTTCTCAATTGTATTTGAGAATTTTTCTATAAAATTTGTTTGTCACTCATTTGGATGAATGGGAAATTAAAGACAAGGATCCATACTTATAGACTATGTAAGTCCGATTTCTCAATTGTATTTTAGAATTTTTCTATAAAATTTGTTTGCACTAATTTGGATGAATGGGAAATTAAAGACATGGTTCCATACTTATAGACTATGTAAGTCCGATTTCTCAATTGTATTTTAGAATTTTTCTATAAAATTTGTTTGTCACTCATTTGGATGAATGGGAAATTAAAGACAAGGATCCATACTTATAGACTATGTAAGTCCGATTTCTCAATTGTATTTTAGAATTTTTCTATAAAATTTGTTTGCACTAATTTGGATGAATGGGAAATTAAAGACATGGATCCATACTTATAGACTATGTAAGTCCGATTTCTCAATTGTATTTTAGAATTTTTCTATAAAATTTGTTTGTCACTCATTTGGATGAATGGGAAATTAAAGACAAGGATCCATACTTATAGACTATGTAAGTCCGATTTCTCAATTGTATTTGAGAATTTTTCTATAAAATTTTAAAGATTAAAATTGTGTAAATTTTGTTCAGCTCTACGGGAATTTGGCTATTTCTGGGCATATATATGTTTGTCACTCACTTGGACCAATGGGAAATTAAAGCCAAGGATCCATACTTATAGACTATGTAAGTCCGATTTCTCAATTGTATTTGAGAATTTTTCTATAAAATTTTAAAGATTAAAATTGTGTAAATTTTGTTCAGCTCTACGGGAATTTGGCTATTTCTGGGCATATATATGTTTGTCACTCACTTGGACCAATGGGAAATTAAAGCCAAGGATCCATACTTATAGACTATGTAAGTCCGATTTCTCAATTGTATTTTAGAATTTTTCTATAAAATTTGTTTGTCACTCATTTGGATGAATGGGAAATTAAAGACAAGGATCCATACTTATAGACTATGTAAGTCCGATTTCTCAATTGTATTTGAGAATTTTTCTATAAAATTTTAAAGATTAAAATTGTGTAAATTTTGTTCAGCTCTACGGGAATTTGGCTATTTCTGGGCATATATATGTTTGTCACTCACTTGGACCAATGGGAAATTAAAGCCAAGGATCCATACTTATAGACTTAGTAACTCCGATTTTTCAATTGTATTTGAGAATTTTTCTATAAAATTTTAAAGATTAAAATTGTGTAAATTTTGTTCAGCTCTACGGGAATTTGGCTATTTCTGGGCATATATATGTTTGTCACTCACTTGGACCAATGGGAAATTAAAGCCAAGGATCCATACTTATAGACTATGTAAGTCCGATTTCTCAATTGTATTTTAGAATTTTTCTATAAAATTTGTTTGTCACTCATTTGGATGAATGGGAAATTAAAGACAAGGATCCATACTTATAGACTATGTAAGTCCGATTTCTCAATTGTATTTGAGAATTTTTCTATAAAATTTTAAAGATTAAAATTGTGTAAATTTTGTTCAGCTCTACGGGAATTTGGCTATTTCTGGGCATATATATGTTTGTCACTCACTTGGACCAATGGGAAATTAAAGCCAAGGATCCATACTTATAGACTATGTAAGTCCGATTTCTCAATTGTATTTGAGAATTTTTCTATAAAATTTGTTTGTCACTCATTTGGATCAATGGGAAATTAAAGCCAAGGATCCATAATTATAGACTTAGTAACTCCGATTTTTCAATTGTATTTGAGAATTTTTCTATAAAATTTGTTTGGCACTAATTTGGATCAATGGGAAATTAAAGCCAGGATCCATAATTATAGACTATGTAAGTCCGATTTCTCAATTGTATTTTAGAATTTTTCTATAAAATTTGTTTGCACTAATTTGGATGAATGGGAAATTAAAGACATGGATCCATACTTATAGACTATGTAAGTCCGATTTCTCAATTGTATTTTAGAATTTTTCTATAAAATTTGTTTGTCACTCATTTGGATGAATGGGAAATTAAAGACAAGGATCCATACTTATAGACTATGTAAGTCCGATTTCTCAATTGTATTTGAGAATTTTTCTATAAAATTTGTTTGTCACTCATTTGGATCAATGGGAAATTAAAGCCAAGGATCCATACTTATAGACTATGTAAGTCCGATTTCTCAATTGTATTTGAGAATTTTTCTATAAAATTTGTTTGTCACTCACTTGGACCAATGTGATATTAAAGCCAAGGATCCATACTTATAGACTATGTAAGTCCGATTTCTCAATTGTATTTGAGAATTTTTCTATAAAATTTGTTTGTCACTCATTTGGATGAATGGGAAATTAAAGACAAGGATCCATACTTATAGACTATGTAAGTCCGATTTCTCAATTGTATTTTAGAATTTTTCTATAAAATTTGTTTGTCACTCACTTGGACCAATGTGAAATTAAAGCCAAGGATCCATACTTATAGACTATGTAAGTCCGATTTCTCAATTGTATTTGAGAATTTTTCTATAAAATTTGTTTGTCACTAATTTGGATGAATGGGAAATTAAAGACAAGGATCCATACTTATAGACTATGTAAGTCCGATTTCTCAATTGTATTTTAGAATTTTTCTATAAAATTTGTTTGTCACTCACTTGGACCAATGTGAAATTAAAGCCAAGGATCCATACTTATAGACTATGTAAGTCCGATTTCTCAATTGTATTTGAGAATTTTTCTATAAAATTTGTTTGTCACTCATTTGGATGAATGGGAAATTAAAGACAAGGATCCATACTTATAGACTATGTAAGTCCGATTTCTCAATTGTATTTGAGAATTTTTCTATAAAATTTGTTTGTCACTCATTTGGATCAATGGGAAATTAAAGCCAAGGATCCATACTTATAGACTATGTAAGTCCGATTTCTCAATTGTATTTGAGAATTTTTCTATAAAATTTGTTTGTCACTCATTTGGATGAATGGGAAATTAAAGACAAGGATCCATACTTATAGACTATGTAAGTCCGATTTCTCAATTGTATTTGAGAATTTTTCTATAAAATTTGTTTGTCACTCATTTGGATGAATGGGAAATTAAAGACAAGGATCCATACTTATAGACTATGTAAGTCCGATTTCTCAATTGTATTTGAGAATTTTTCTATAAAATTTGTTTGTCACTCATTTGGATCAATGGGAAATTAAAGCCAAGGATCCATACTTATAGACTATGTAAGTCCGATTTCTCAATTGTATTTGAGAATTTTTCTATAAAATTTGTTTGTCACTCATTTGGATGAATGGGAAATTAAAGACAAGGATCCATACTTATAGACTATGTAAGTCCGATTTCTCAATTGTATTTGAGAATTTTTCTATAAAATTTGTTTGTCACTCACTTGGACCAATGTGAAATTAAAGCCAAGGATCCATACTTATAGACTATGTAAGTCCGATTTCTCAATTGTATTTTAGAATTTTTCTATAAAATTTGTTTGTCACTCATTTGGATGAATGGGAAATTAAAGACAAGGATCCATACTTATAGACTATGTAAGTCCGATTTCTCAATTGTATTTGAGAATTTTTCTATAAAATTTTAAAGATTAAAATTGTGTAAATTTTGTTCAGCTCTACGGGAATTTGGCTATTTCTGGGCATATATATGTTTGTCACTCACTTGGACCAATGGGAAATTAAAGCCAAGGATCCATACTTATAGACTATGTAAGTCCGATTTCTCAATTGTATTTGAGAATTTTTCTATAAAATTTGTTTGTCACTCATTTGGATCAATGGGAAATTAAAGCCAAGGATCCATACTTATAGACTATGTAAGTCCGATTTCTCAATTGTATTTGAGAATTTTTCTATAAAATTTGTTTGTCACTCATTTGGATGAATGGGAAATTAAAGACAAGGATCCATACTTATAGACTATGTAAGTCCGATTTCTCAATTGTATTTGAGAATTTTTCTATAAAATTTGTTTGTCACTCATTTGGATCAATGGGAAATTAAAGCCAAGGATCCATACTTATAGACTATGTAAGTCCGATTTCTCAATTGTATTTGAGAATTTTTCTATAAAATTTGTTTGTCACTCACTTGGACCAATGTGAAATTAAAGCCAAGGATCCATACTTATAGACTATGTAAGTCCGATTTCTCAATTGTATTTGAGAATTTTTCTATAAAATTTTAAAGATTAAAATTGTGTAAATTTTGTTCAGCTCTACGGGAATTTGGCTATTTCTGGGCATATATATGTTTGTCACTCAATTGGACCAATGGGAAATTAAAGCCAAGGATCCATACTTATAGACTATGTAAGTCCGATTTCTCAATTGTATTTGAGAATTTTTCTATAAAATTTTAAAGATTAAAATTGTGTAAATTTTGTTCAGCTCTACGGGAATTTGGCTATTTCTGGGCACATATATGTTTGTCACTCACTTGGACCAATGGGAAATTAAAGCCAAGGAGCCATACTTATAGACTATGTAAGTCCGATTTCTCAATTGTATTTGAGAATTTTTCTATAAAATTTTAAAGATTAAAATTGTGTAAATTTTGTTCAGCTCTACGGGAATTTGGCTATTTGTGGGCACATTTATGTTTGTCACTCATTTGGACCAATGGGAAATTAAAGCCAAGGAGCCATACTTATAGACTATGTAAGTCCGATTTCTCAATTGTATTTGAGAATTTTTATATAAAATTTTAAAGATTAAAATTGTGTAAATTTTGTTCATCTCTACGGGAATTTGGCTATTTCTGGGCACATATATGTTTGTCACTCACTTGGACCAATAAGAAATTAAAGCCAAGGAGCCATACTTATAGACTATGTACATAAGTCCGATTTCTCAATTGTATTTGAGAATTTTTATATAAAATTTTAAAGATTAAAATTGTGTAAATTTTGTTCAGCTCTACGGGAATTTGGCTATTTGTGGGCACATTTATGTTTGTCACTCACTTGGACCAATAAGAAATTAAAGCCAAGGAGCCATACTTATAGACTATGTAAGTCCGATTTCTCAATTGTATTTGAGAATTTTTATATAAAATTTTAAAGATTAAAATTGTGTAAATTTTGTTCAGCTCTACGGGAATTTGGCTATTTGTGGGCACATTTATGTTTGTCACTCACTTGGACCAATAAGAAATTAAAGCCAAGGAGCCATACTTATAGACTATGTAAGTCCGATTTCTCAATTGTATTTGAGAATTTTTATATAAAATTTTAAAGATTAAAATTGTGTAAATTTTGTTCAGCTCTACGGGAATTTGGCTATTTGTGGGCACATTTATGTTTGTCACTCACTTGGACCAATAAGAAATTAAAGCCAAGGATCCATACTTATAGACTATGTAAGTCCGATTTCTCAATTGTATTTGAGAATTTTTCTATAAAATTTTAAAGATTAAAATTGTGTAAATTTTGTTCAGCTCTACGGGAATTTGGCTATTTCTGGGCACATATATGTTTGTCACTCACTTGGACCAATAAGAAATTAAAGCCAAGGATCCATACTTATAGACTATGTAAGTCCGATTTCTCAATTGTATTTGAGAATTTTTCTATAAAATTTTAAAGATTAAAATTGTGTAAATTTTGTTCAGCTCTACGGGAATTTGGCTATTTCTGGGCACATATATGTTTGTCACTCACTTGGACCAATAAGAAATTAAAGCCAAGGATCCATACTTATAGACTATGTAAGTCCGATTTCTCAATTGTATTTGAGAATTTTTATATAAAATTTTAAAGATTAAAATTGTGTAAATTTTGTTCAGCTCTACGGGAATTTGGCTATTTGTGGGCACATTTATGTTTGTCACTCACTTGGACCAATAAGAAATTAAAGCCAAGGATCCATACTTATAGACTATGTAAGTCCGATTTCTCAATTGTATTTGAGAATTTTTCTATAAAATTTTAAAGATTAAAATTGTGTAAATTTTGTTCAGCTCTACGGGAATTTGGCTATTTCTGGGCACATATATGTTTGTCACTCACTTGGACCAATAGGAAATTAAAGCCAAGGAGCCATACTTATAGACTATGTAAGTCCGATTTCTCAATTGTATTTGAAAATTTTTATATAAAATTTTAAAGATTAAAATTGTGTAAATTTTGTTCAGCTCTACGGGAATTTGGCTATTTCTGGGCACATTTATGTTTGTCACTCATTTGGACCAATGGGAAATTAAAGCCAAGGATCCATACTTATAGACTATGTAAGTCCGATTTCTCAATTGTATTTGAGAATTTTTCTATAAAATTTTAAAGATTAAAATTGTGTAAATTTTGTTCAGCTCTACGGGAATTTGGCTATTTGTGGGCACATTTATGTTTGTCACTCATTTGGATGAATGGGAAATTAAAGCCAAGGATCCATACTTATAGACTATGTAAGTCCGATTTCTCAATTGTATTTGAGAATTTTTCTATAAAATTTTAAAGATTAAAATTGTGTAAATTTTGTTCAGCTCTACGGGAATTTGGCTATTTCTGGGCACATTTATGTTTGTCACTCATTTGGACCAATGGGAAATTAAAGCCAAGGATCCATACTTATAGACTATGTAAGTCCGATTTCTCAATTGTATTTGAGAATTTTTCTATAAAATTTTAAAGATTAAAATTGTGTAAATTTTGTTCAGCTCTACGGGAATTTGGCTATTTGTGGGCACATTTATGTTTGTCACTCATTTGGACCAATGGGAAATTAAAGCCAAGGATCCATACTTATAGACTATGTAAGTCCGATTTCTCAATTGTATTTGAGAATTTTTCTATAAAATTTTAAAGATTAAAATTGTGTAAATTTTGTTCAGCTCTACGGGAATTTGGCTATTTGTGGGCACATTTATGTTTGTCACTCATTTGGATGAATGGGAAATTAAAGCCAAGGATCCATACTTATAGACTATGTAAGTCCGATTTCTCAATTGTATTTGAGAATTTTTCTATAAAATTTTAAAGATTAAAATTGTGTAAATTTTGTTCAGCTCTACAGGAATTTGGCTATTTCTGGGCAC
The DNA here is from genome assembly GCA_947311025.1 of Lypha dubia. NCBI lineage: Eukaryota > Metazoa > Arthropoda > Insecta > Diptera > Tachinidae > Lypha > Lypha dubia. The sequence goes on from OX371263.1 coordinate 7,088,162, forward strand.
ATATATGTTTGTCACTCACTTGGACCAATGGGAAATTAAAGCCAAGGAGCCATACTTATAGACTATGTAAGTCCGATTTCTCAATTGTATTTGAAAATTTTTATATAAAATTTTAAAGATTAAAATTGTGTAAATTTTGTTCAGCTCTACGGGAATTTGGCTATTTCTGGGCACATTTATGTTTGTCACTCATTTGGACCAATGGGAAATTAAAGCCAAGGATCCATACTTATAGACTATGTAAGTCCGATTTCTCAATTGTATTTGAGAATTTTTCTATAAAATTTTAAAGATTAAAATTGTGTAAATTTTGTTCAGCTCTACGGGAATTTGGCTATTTGTGGGCACATTTATGTTTGTCACTCATTTGGATGAATGGGAAATTAAAGCCAAGGATCCATACTTATAGACTATGTAAGTCCGATTTCTCAATTGTATTTGAGAATTTTTCTATAAAATTTTAAAGATTAAAATTGTGTAAATTTTGTTCAGCTCTACGGGAATTTGGCTATTTCTGGGCACATTTATGTTTGTCACTCATTTGGACCAATGGGAAATTAAAGCCAAGGATCCATACTTATAGACTATGTAAGTCCGATTTCTCAATTGTATTTGAGAATTTTTCTATAAAATTTTAAAGATTAAAATTGTGTAAATTTTGTTCAGCTCTACGGGAATTTGGCTATTTGTGGGCACATTTATGTTTGTCACTCATTTGGACCAATGGGAAATTAAAGCCAAGGATCCATACTTATAGACTATGTAAGTCCGATTTCTCAATTGTATTTGAGAATTTTTCTATAAAATTTTAAAGATTAAAATTGTGTAAATTTTGTTCAGCTCTACGGGAATTTGGCTATTTGTGGGCACATTTATGTTTGTCACTCATTTGGATCATTTGTGAATGTCGTTAGAGACACTTTTGAAAAAAAGAAATATTGCTCCGCACTCTTCATTGATGTTGCACAAGCCTTCGACAAAGTATGGCACAAAGGTCTAATACACAAACTGACACAAAATCTACCCGCAAACATCGTCAAGCATATATCGAAATAATATTTTTTTATATATAAAATTATATACATATCTAGTCTAATATTCCATAAAAAAAAACATAAAAAATAAGTTGTATAAATTTCAAAAAATTTTGTTTGGTGGGTGAACTGTTTCTGGGATTTTCCCATATGCCAAAAAGTCGGAGTCTTTTCAAAATATACCCGATAAAATTTTTTTTTTATTTTCACCACTGCTTCCGGCATATGTTTTGGAGAGAAATGTCAATTTTTGTGAGCTTTCACGAATGAAGTTAGAAGTTAATATTATTTTATTGAAAGAATAAAATATTGTTTTGTGTCGCATATGCCACTTTTCTTAATTTATTTTTTAAAAGTAGCTTTTTGTGCTGCATACGTATACATACTGCTGTGTATTGAGTAACTTGTTGGTGAGATGAAAGTTTCATAAAAATTGAACATTGATGAAATTTGTTATTTTTATTTGGTTTTATATAAATCATGTAAAAATAAATAAAGCGTTGAAATTGATCTGCGACGTTTTACAGGATGTCGTGGTACAAATTTATAACAGACCTTGGATTTTCATCGTCAGACATATTCCAAAATGATTGATTAATCTGCGTGCGGTCATTAATTGCTTTCGCATTTGAGAAAGTATAAAACTCGAACGGGAACAAAATTGCCGAAAGACTGATCAGTTTGTACTGATTATAATTATTAGCGCCAGTGATTTAGACGTCTCGAACATACTTATTGCGGCGCACTGTTTGGCACATATCTAAATATGGGTGCATATTTAGAATAAAAGTTCAAAATTAATTTCTAAAATGATTTTTAATTTTGTTAACCATTTTTGTTTATGGCAAATATTTCAAGCGAACAAAATGTTTGCCTCTTAATTTTGATAAGAGTGAAAATAATTTTCCCGCCTCAAGATTTCGCAATTAAACTATTTAGACTCTAGATGTAGTCCACATCAAACTTTAATGTAATTGTAAATATTAACATATGACCGTTAATTTTGAAAGTGGCATAAGTCACTTTTGCAAAAAATCGAGTTAATGGCAACACTAAATAAAATGGAACGATATCTTTTCATTTGTAAAAAATTTGCAATAAAAAAAATGACTTATGCCACTTTCAAAATAAACGGCTCATATAATCCTTCCCCAAGTCTAATATCTAGAGGATTTTGTTGCAACTTGTACATAAAGGGTTTTCCAATAAGGAAATTGACAACTTTGAATTTAATTTGTGAACGCACTATTTCACTTATCATCTAACTGTTATTTTCCATTTATAATAATAAAATTCAAAATGTTTTGATTGTATTTCAAGTCGATCATAAAGTTTTGGAAATATCTCAAACGGTTTGCGTTTTATTTAAAAAAGTTGTCAAGTCCTTATTGGAAAAACCTATAGATTGCTCTAGAAGCATCTCGGAATAAATTTCAAGACATTCAATAACTTACAGATATGAGAAAATTTTAATGTTTACTTTGTTTGGTAGAACCCTTCCCCACACTAAAACAATTGACGTCGTCACTTGATTCCATGTTCATGGATGACTCTTTCTTATAGGCATGAAATACACCACAGCATAATAATCATCACTAAATCTACACATAAACACATATTACGGATACATACGAGTATGTATGTATATATCAACCATGTGTACACAAACAATCTGACAATTAATTCAAATGAGATCAATTGAGAACAAGAGACATTATCATGAAAGAAAGTGTAAAGGTGGTCATTATCAAAACATAACACCACAATAATTCCTTAAGTATGTGTACGTACACATGCATGTTTACTTATCTTAACTTTCTTTTAACCCAAATAACAGTTTATTTACACACATGCACAGAACAAAATCAAAAACCAAAAAAAAAAACGACAGTGAAGTGAGTTAAATTTCCGTATCCGTTTCCGTTTAAATAATGCATGTAGCTTAAGTAGCAGTATTACCACCACATTGAAATGAGAAAGAACAACCCGAAGCCAGACACAATCAAATAAACGTCTGTTAAGTTCCATTTATTCGCATGTATTTTAAGTTAATGTGAGTATAGATTAACGTGGTAATTTTCTTTCAAATAAAAAATGAATTTTAATTCAAGCTTTATTTGCTGCCAAAAAAGAAAAAAATAAAAAATTACTTTTTATATTTTTTTCTTACTTATTTGTGTTTTGTGTAAACAAGCAAGTACACATTTTATCTTCATCGCTATCTGCTTGACAGGCACAGCAGTCGTTCCATTTTCGATGTTTTTTTATAGTTTATTTTTTATTTGTTTGTTTTTTTTTTGTATTCCTGTCATTTTAATTAAAAATGTGCTGGCTCATGTTAAGGATTTAATAGCAGTATTGTAAAAAAACAAAAGATACTGAAGTATATTTTTAATGATGACCATAATCTTTGGCTTGTAATAAATATTTTGCTTTTTATTTGGTGTGCGCTGTCCTACTTTCCTGCCGGAAATTCTACTGTGAATAAACTGTTAAATATCTGGGGTTTGTAATACTGGATTTTAAAAAAAAAAAAGAAGAATTGATAAAAAAATAGGTTGCAAAAGAGAAATGAATTTTTTCTTGGCTATGTTACAATAAAGAATACCAATTTAACATAAAATGCTACACTATCTGTTGTTTTCTATTTTGCTAAATAAAGTTGGGTTAAATTGTCGATTTTTAACAGATTAGCAGAACACTTCAGTACTTACTCTGGAGTTTTATTCGAATTTCTAATTTTTAGCTTAATGGTCGATTAGACCGATCTATCTACGCCGAACGGGTTACGATTGCGCACGATATATTTCGAAACTTTTATATCAAAAATGCATGCAAAAAAAATATTCGACAAATTACACGTTAGTGGTTAAAATTTCCATTTCAATATTCAAGAATTTCCCGAATGCAACATGCCAATAGTTTTTCGAAATTGTAAATAAAAATACGAAACTATAATCTTTTAAACTATTGAGCACGATCAATTTAAGAAACATTTATAAGCTTTTAGTGCGTTCCCAGCACAAATGCAGATAAAATTTAATTTGTCAGAAAAAGGATATATGGGAGAATGTCATGTCCTTGCACCGAATGTAACGTAATCTACAGCAGACCGAAACGTTAAATTTTATAAAATTTTTGAAGCTTTTAACTGTTTTCCAAGCGCAAATGCACTTGAAATGTAATTTTTGATCAAAAGAGTATGTGGATGTTAGTAATATCCTTTTACATAGAATGAAATAATTTTCATAAAAGATCTAAAACGCATAAAATCAGGTACACGTTTTGTGCATTCTAATCACAAATGCAGCTAAAAGTAAATTTTTTTAGAAAAAAGGATATATGAAAGATTGTCATGTCCTTGCACTGAATGAAAGGAAATTTATAACAGATTTAAGATGTTTAATTTTGGAATCATTTACTAACTTGAAATACATTCTATTCACAAAAGCAGTTAAAATTTCATATTTTAGAAAAAGGATATATGGTAGATTATCATGTCCTTGTACCGAATGAAACGAAATTTTTACCAATTCGAAGCAGCTCCATTTCAGCAACATTTATTTATTTTTAGTGCATTGCGATCCCAACTGCAGTCAAAACTTAATATTTGAGAGAAAAGGATATGTAGGAGGTAGTCGTCATATCCTTGCACCGGATGAAAAGAAATTTATAACAGATTTAAGATGTATAATTATGGAAACATTTATTAACTTCAAGTATATTCTAATTATAAAAGCAGCCAAATTTTATTTTTCAGAAAAAGGATATGTGGAAGATCGTCATGTCCTAGCACATAGTTTGTAACACATCCAGGGCGCTTAATTTTAGAAACATTTATTTATTTTTACAAATAAAGCTAAAACTCGATTTTTAGAGAAAAAAAAGGATATATGGGAGGTAAAAGAGTTCTATCAAAGTACTATGGGTTGCCTACAAATACAACATTGGAAAATTTTAATACTTCTTCTATGTGATTTGATTCATGTAAGTCCGTAATTTTGCAGTTTAAAATTTACAGATTTATTATCACTTATTTTGCATTTCACACCACAATGCGGATGGTCACGTATAAATTAGATTGAGGTTTTATTAAAAAGCTAGAGAATACATATCACTATTTGTTCATATTTTGATATTTTCCCATTCTCATTCATTTCATGTACGAACCATTATTCTTTGAGTTGTGATGTCCTTTCAGTAAATGAGCGACATGTGGTGCCTAATTATTACGAGCCATATACTACATGTAATGCTTCCGGTTTTAACTTTCATACTCAACAGTTTTAAACAAATAAAAATTTTAGAAAATAAATAACATTAAAATATGCGTATAAAAACTTAAATTGTTTGTAGCCCAAAGGATATTTACAGGAAAGTATAAAACGAGAATCACCACCGTAAATAAATAAAATTAAAAAAAAAAGAATTATATGTATGCATGTGTATAATGTTTTACTACTCGCAGAGACAGTGGGTTTGTATGTGTGCATACAGCCATCATATAAAATAACATGGCTGTAGGAGAAAATAACGGATGTAATAACGTACTTATTAAATTGTTAAAAACAGGAAAAGGAAATATAAATGTAGCGTGGAAACAGCGCAAACACAGCAGTCAAGTTAAAGCATGCTTAAAATGCAAAAAAAAAAAAACACGAATATGTTGTGTTTTCTTTTTTTTTTCTCTAAAATTACAAAACAATACAGCCAGCAGAAGAATAGTTATTTTATTTGCAGAATTTTAAGGAAACAATATAATAATAATTGTAGAGAATAACAAAAAAAAAAAAAAAAAGCTGGCATTAAAAACGTATAAAAAGATAAAAACTTAATATACTGCTTAGAGATGTACAACTTATTGTGTTGCAGTTGAGTGCAATAATTAATGGTTTAAGTTACGAGCACGTACGAGGACTTCCTACAACATCCAACTAAATATACTCTTCGAACACATGTCTTCAGTAGTTTTTTTAGAAAAAACCATAAAACAGCAACAAAAAATAAGTAGACATGAATTGAAATATACATATTTTCGTGTGTATGTGTGTATGCATGTCCTTACAACTGCTTTTAAGTTTCCTAAATAGATTTAAAACTTGCCACATGGATAAAGTTTATTTGGGAAAAGATTTTTAAATCGTTTCAATAGTTTAGTTTAAGTATGGGAGTATTCAAAGGGCAGAAATGAAATTTTTTTTATTCTGTTTTTTTTTTTTTTATTCTAAATCAACGGAAAATTTGCTACGATATCAGTCGGTCTGTCACGGGAATCTATTGCAAGATTCACAATAAGTACAGATACAGTGAATAAGTACAGATACAGTGAAAAAAAACTTACCTTTATGAATCCGATCTGTATGTGTTTTAAGTTTCATCATAATTGGCTGGTTGGTTTTGGAAATTTTGCCCCCTCCCATTCTATCCTATTATTTCTTATAGACCCCATATCTATATATTGTGTTTTACCAAAATTTGTTCAAGCTTTTACCCGCTAAAGTGTAACAACCAATATTGTTTTCGATTGAATTAATGAAAATTCAAATTACCATGAGTTTTTATTTTTTAAAAACATTAGCATGTGCAATTAGGTTAGCATTATACCGATTACAAGGCCGCTACACCTCTCATTAACGTTCTTTTGTCCATTTTTACAATTAATATAAAGTGGATAACATTACATAGCGCCTTACTTTAATACCTCTACTAAATCTATAATAAATATTTCCAGGGTATGGGGAGTTAATTGCCCCTTGGCCCTATTCTAAGCACTTCAACGGGACAATAAATATCCTATGTCCGAATCGAGATTTCATTCTACATTTTTGCTGAAAAAAGTATTGGAAATGGGACCCGTGATTCTGGAGATTACCTCATACAAACATACAAACATAACCTCTTTATAATATTTGTGCAGAAGTATAGACTAGTGATGTTACGAATACTTGTATTCGTATTCGATTATTCGACTATTCACCCAATTTAAGATATTCGTATTCGCCAAATTCAAGCGAATATTTCTCGAATAATTTGCACATACATTTTCCAAAAAAAAAAAAAAAGAAAATCATACAAAAAGTTTAAAAAATGACATAAAATGTACAAAAATATATTATTTTATATTAAATATTATTTAAAAAAAGAAAGCCCTTTATCTTTGACGCAAGATAGTAATCTTCTTAAAAAACAAACGAAGAATATATTTCGTAAATATTTTTTAAAAGTTAAAGTCTTATATGTCAATTCATATCATGTTAAGTTAGTAATCAATTCTCAGTAGGGGAATGTTGGAAGAACTAAAATCTAATGTGTGAAAGTCCATCGAGACATGTGGCTGCGTAACCTGCGAAAAGTTTGTTCTCCCAAATAACACTGTATTACTAATTAAAAATGCAAGCAGAGTAAGAAAAACTAAATCGCAAAGTAAAGTAATTTAAAAATGTTCCGTAGTGGTCTTCATATTCGGCATCTCAATGTCATAATAATGATAAATACCTTAAGTAGTGTGACAGTTTTTTTTCAATTTATTGTTACTGACGCAAAGGGAGGGATTTTTTCCAATTAAATTTGAAATAGTATTTGGCTCTAAACCTTAAAAGTAATATTCGTATTCGTATTCGCCGAATATTGTTTCAGATATTTGTATTCACGAATACTAAAAATTGATATTCATAACATCACTAGTATAGATTTAGTACAAGGTAGGCCATACAATTTTTTGTTCTACACTTTTAAGTAACTTATTATCCATCAATATTTCTCAAAAATATACTTTTTAAAAGGTGCTTTCCTGTAGATATGCACAATACATGTTTTTCTAAAAAAAATTCGGTTACCAAACCGGTTACGAATACACCCGGTTGCGGATCAAGTGGTAAAATTGCGACCACTGGGCGAAGTGCTAGTTAGATCTTTTAAAATTTACTAACCAAATACTATTTAACAACAGCTTTTTCTTGATATTAATTTTAACACAATAACTTGCCTAATTTTAAGCTTAAATATTTACCATCTGGCATCATTGCTAAAAATCCTAAAGTGTGGAAATCATATAAAAATATAACGTATTTTTTTAACATGAATTAGAAGTAGCATTAGTTTGCCATACACAGTATACAAGCTGGTATACGTGTTTGTGCATGCATAAGAGTTGGCAGTTGATAAAAAGAGCTTTACAAACAGCAAAAACTATTTTAGAAACTTTAAGTTCTTTCATGATTTCTATTGTTATTTTTGTGCTTTTTAATTTCTTTTTTTGTTATACACTTTCTTTTTGTTGGCTGTTTTGTTCATTGGGTCAATGGGTTACCATTGACTTAAATTGTAGTGTACAAGTGGAAAACAAGCCAACGACTATACTTATATTTTTTTTTTAATACATATTTCTTTTGTAAAAAATTTCAAGCACGAAATAGTAAAAAAGGGAATAAATAACAAGTGTTAATGGAGTAGGACGACTGGTAAAGGACCTGTAAATGTGTCAAAATGTTTTAAAAAAAATATTTAAGTACTAAGGAGTTAAATAAACAATTAAGGTAACCAGAGTTAAGTTAAAAACTTATGGTTTTAGCTTGTTTACAGCAACTATATATAATATAGTCTATACCACAATGTATGGTTGAGGCAAACATAGTTATGGTTATTTTTAGCAATTTTAAATATAACCTTTATGGAATTGACTTAAAATATTAGAAAACCAAAATAATACCAAGAACTTTAACGCAGATTGTAGGGCGATTAAAAGGTTTGTGAACTACGATATTAAATAACATTCTGTTTAGTTTGTATTCTTAGTTTGCTTAATTTTTTTTTTTTTTACTTTGCTTTTGTTCCTGTTGTTCTGTTATTTTCCTATTTTTTTATTTTTCTCTTGTTTTCCAGATAAATGCTTTTCGATTGTTGTTTTAAGTTGTTACTCGTTATTCTGTACTCGCATTTGTATTGTATTTAATTGGCATCTTTGCTGACAGTGTTGTTTTTTTTTTTGTCTTTTTGTTGTTATTGTTGTTGTTGATTTTATAACTTCCCCTACAGATTTAATTAGTTTGTCATTTCGTTTGTAATTATTTTCTAAATTTTCTAGCTTTTCATACTCAAGAGACTTACGGTGTTTTTGGCGTCCCTGTTTTCAACTTTATAAAAGCTTGAGATAATTAATCGATTAATTTGATCAATTGGAAACAAACCCGGATTTCCTATACACAATTTATACATTAAAGCCACAATAACTTTAATAGTGGTTTTTGAATAAGAGCCTGGTATCGCTAAAAAAGCGAAAAAGTCACTGAAATTCGAAAATTCTTAAAAAAAATAAATTTGCAGTTTGGGCTTCCCTTCAGAACTGATGTGGCGGTTTGGAGACCATCCATCTTTTCAAATTAAAAAGCCGCCAGCGTATGTTTTCAATTTATCATGTTGGTCTGCCTAGCGACAGCTTTCAAAACTTGTTAGGAACAGAATCTCATATAATCGGTAGATTCTTCGCAATTTTCAAATACTCAACTCTTGTGGTATTAATTTCAGATTAATGAAAGTTAAATGAAACTAAGATTATTCACATCAGACAAGACGAGCCTAGGAAACTGTTAAAAGAGGGCAAAGGTCAACTTGTGCGAATAGTGAATAATGAAAATCGCCATACAGAAGCAGCAAAAAGTTGTTGTACAATGCCCAAATTCCCTTTTGAGAAGATATTTTCAGTGTTGATAAAACTAAACCAGAGCTTGCAGTAAAAAAGGATGCTGCGGCTTCAATAGCTGGTTCCTGGTATGGACCGAAGAAACCCCAGAAAACATTTTCCCAACAAACAAAGTTTTCCACTAGATTGAAGGAACGTCTTATATGGTGAAGCTTTTAGTTTCGCACCTTCAGAGTGTGTGGGCAGAAGCCATTGTGAATCAAACGGATATTGAGAGAAACTAAAGTAAAAAATGAAGGGGAAAAAGGGTCATAAGGATGCTTGGTTTACACTCGTCATTTGTAACTAACTAAAAGTCAACGACTTAGGATAATTAAGCAGTACATGAACTCACAGAGAAGAGTGATGAATCGTAAAAGTAAACTTGGAATTGTATTGGAAATGGGGTAATTGGTCTTAAGTTATTCCGCTGGATATACCTCATAAACCGGAAAAGTTGCAATAGTCAAATATTTCTACGAAAGCTTAAAAGCTGTTTAAACAGTCAGTGGTAAAATCAGGCGCTTTTAAGATATTTTGTAAAAATTTACTAGGCGGAATGCAATTGAAACAAAGCAAGTCGCTTGAACGGTTTCTAGATAATGACAGCTACACTACAAGCTACACTACACCCCAAATGAAGAGGATCAGCATGTTATTACCTGGAATTTGGTTAATTGATACTTTTTATACACTTTTTGAGTGGTTACTAAATGCTAATTGAAAGCTTATTTAAACAACAAACACAAATTACGTTCTCTATTACTCACTTTATAACGAAAAAGTTTTTTATATGGTTTAAAGAATATATTCTTTAGAAAGTGGAGACATTAAATTCCTCTTTTTTAAAGTGATTTGCAGTGTAAATGTGTGGACTTTGCATTAACGTCAATACCAGCGAGTGCTCAAATTTATTTCTCTACTGTAAAGGGTATCTTAAATTCACTGCAGTCCAATATTGTACTTTTACATGCAAGAAATATATTTATTTTTCTAAAGATATTCAATTTTTTTTATTGTTTTTTTGTTAGGCTAACAAAAATCTTTGTTGTTAAATTAAGTGCAATTGTGCAATTTTCTGTTGAAAGGTGGTTTAATTTTAACAAAGAAAAAAACGGAAGTATTACATTATACCGACGACTTGAATGCTGAATTGTCTTAATATGTATGTGTTAGTATGCCTGTGTGTGTTTGCTCATATTAAAAATATTTTGCCAGTTTATCTCCATATATATTTCTATAGCATTATTTTGTTTTTACAAGTGCCACAATAGTTTTAGAAAGCACTTGAGAGTGCAAAGAGTTTTCTTTATTAAAAGAGAATGGAAATGCAAAATATACTTTTGAACGACTCCAAAGTATTGAAACCTCTTAGTTTGGAAGAGCTGAATGGAATATATTTTAAAATTGTTTTTTTTTTAAATATATTTAATTGGAAAGTAATTAAAATAAAAAATTTCTATCAAAATTTGTAAAATTTAATATTAAAAGAAATTTTGAATCCCAAAATTAACGCAAGATTTGAATTTGTCGTCATTTGTGCAGTAAAGTATTGGCAACCCTTGAAAAAAAAAAACGATCTGCATGCTGACAGTTTAAGCGCCATGGCCACGTTCAAATTGGCTTGACAAATAACATGTATGTGTTGGTAAAATTTGATTTTGCTTAACACATCAATATGTCAAATTAATACCATCCAATTTCATTTCGAAGCTGTTTTGAAGGGTAAGAACGTGTAATGTTTTTGGTCGCAAAATATTTTTTGTTTAGAAAATTTTCTTAATTTTATTTATTAGCATTTCTAATTTCAATTGTCTCATATTTTTATATGCGATTGACTTACAGAGCATTTATATTAAATTATTAAGCAAATAATTGCATATATTTTGTAAATTTTAATTCAATATGCATACATACATACATACATACATACATACATACATACATATGTAAAATACATATTTTTCTTAAAATTCGGTTTATTTTTAATAACTCTCCATGAAGCAGGCAAACCGCGATAAACTTCAATTAATTCCAGTACGAAATTTCTTCATCCATTTTTTTATTTATTGTGCTATCAAATTTTCGCCTTACGATGTTGTCGCTGCGCAAACTAAATAAAAATTTGCTTCAGTATCGACGGCAGTGAATATATAAATTGTTTTAATTTTCGCCAAACTCACATGGACATACTCTCGTATACATACGTGTGAGTTTGTTTTTCACTAACGTCAGCAATAATCGTGTTAGAAACAACTAATTTTTTCTTAACCATAGAAACCTAATCTACCTACGACTGCGAGACGTACAAAAAGTTAAATTCAAAAGTTAATAAATAAGTTTACAAAATAAGTTTAATTTTATTTTTCATCACTTAAAGTGTTTGTTTTATCATATTACGCCTCAATGTTTAAATTCTTAAAATAAATTGGGACACTACCACCCCTGCTTTAGCCCATATGTTGCCTAGCAGACGTATGTATGTTAAAGGTGGTTTAAGACACTATGTATTTTACAGTGGCTTTGTCAGTTGACGATGCATCTGTAATTGCTTATGTCTGTCAAAATTTACAATATACAGACGGTTTATAATTTTTGCATTTACACTTGGGTTTTTGGTTTCATCTGACATAACCTAAAATAACTTTCAACTGCTCTTTTTGTGATAACTTTTTTTTATTTTTCTGCAGTGTCTTATTTATTTAGGAATATGTATAAATACATAGATTTTAATATAAATAAAATTGTTTTAATTTAAATTTGCCGAATAATAAACACTTGTTCTTGGCGCCACAACCAATTGACTTGCAAGACAGCTGATGTCAGGTGCTTTGTGAATTCAAAATAGAACACGCTCTAATTGAAATAATTGTAAGAACACTGCAAAAGCAGGCTGACATTTACAAAGCAAATTTTTTTTTTTTGCTTTTACACACTATGTATGGATATAGCAGTGGGAAATTTGACAGACACACTGTAAAATACATAGTGTGTAAAAGCACCTTAAGGCTTTATGTACCACTAAAATAGATCAGACTTGTAGGTTTAATATAAAAATTAAAATGAAAACAAATCTTAAAAAATATACTATATTTATTTAAAAAGAACTGATCATTATCTTTTTGTGAAAAATGTATTAATTCGTGAATAGAATAAAAGAAAAGAAAATATCACTTAATTTAAATAAGATTTCCCATCCAGTTTTCTTTATTTGCTTTCGAGTTAAGCACGTAATTATCGCACTAATTTGGTAGTTTCTGAAATCAAAATGAATATATGTATGTATGTTATTTTTAAAACTTCTTTTATTTAAACTGCAAGAATAGAAACACATGAAAAACATTTAAAATATTTAAAAAGTCTACGAGCATTAGAAATAAACACAATTATATAGACACGGTTTTACCTTCTAATTGACGTTAAGCTTTAGTGGTTGGCCCCAATGGCTTTAGATACACTCATTCGTTACATTTTAAAGTTGTTGGAATAAATAATGGCTTCGTAAAGTACACAACACAAATACTGTTTTAGTACAGTGGGATTTTTAATTAACTGGATGGGAATAAGAAGAAAAAAAAAAAAACATGGGTTGCAAGATTTTTACTAATTTCGAATTAGAAAAATAAAATATTAGCAAATTTTTAATTATAAAAATTCCTTTAAATTAAAGATGATTTTAATTTCAATGCTCTGTCCACCGTTAACTTTACACACATACACACACACATACATATTTCTTTAAACTATTTAAATTGTTTTTGTTCAAACGGCAAATAAGTACATACCTGCAGTATAGTAAATTATAAAGTACTCGTGTATCGTGTTTATACTCTGCAGCCAAATAATACATTAGTTAAAATGTTTGATTTTAAGCCCACCTCTATGTAAACACACAGAGACACACATACACGCAAACATGTAGAAAAACATATACATTGCAATGCCACACTCGTTCATAGACGTTTGTTGTTAAGCACATGTGTAAATTCCCTGAGGAAATGGTAACAACTAAAATATATAACTCGACTTATGCTCACGCACACACACAACACACACAAACGCAAACAAACATTATATTAATGCATTTCAAAAGAACGTGACCTAGCGTTCGTATGTATTTAGTTTTGGTAATAGAGAGAAAATCATATAAAAACTAATACAAACCTTTTGAACTAATATCATAAATGCATGATTTTAAAATATTTATTATTTTTTTTTTGTTCTAATTTTTAACAAACACTCAAACACATGCTTTACCAAATTTTAACGATATGTTGGAATAAAATAACTTGTACGCTGATGTTCATAGAATAAATAGTTTTTGAATGGAAATTAAATTTTATTATTTAAATTTCTCTGTAGAAGATACTGAAAAGGCAAATACGATGGTTAACAAGGCACGACCTCACCGGTTGTTTCAAAAACGATTTGTCATGGTTTCATTCTAACGACAAAAACAGTTGAAATTTAAAATTATTTATAATGGATGTCCCAAAATCAACGCAAGATTTCAATTTGTAAAGCGTTAGCAACCCTGAAAAAAAAATCCAACTGCTGACAATTTAGCGTTTTGAAAAATAGAGCGTTACACGGTGAAACAATATTAAAAAAAAAAAAAAAAAAAAAAATGAAAGCTTGGCGGTCGCAGTTTGAAAATTTTAAAAATATGCTCAAAATAGTGATTTAACTTCGGGTGGTGTTGGCTGAAGTGGTTAGCGCGTTGACTACTAAGCAAACAATGACTTGGGGCCTGGGTTCAAATCCTGGCCAGAGCAAGTCAATCAACATCATTAATTTCTCTAATGTACATTAGTGAGACATTGTAATAATTGTTGTCGGACTATTTAAGTGATGAAGGCATGGCTCTGTTTACTAAAAAACTGTTCCGACCGCGATTGATGCTGTTCCAAACTATTGTACACAACATCGCCCTCCTTTGTCGGTTAGCAGAAACATCGGCGAAGTAAGAAAAATTAATAAAATGCCTGCTAATACCGGAGGCGCATCAACACTGCTACAAGAGTTAACATAACGCGCAAAGCATAGTTGTAAAATTTTCAACATCTATCTTCTCTAAAGCTTCCAACACTGCGAAACACTTAAATAAGGAATTTAATTTCATCAACTTTTTTCTGTTATAGGTTGCCACCTAAGTATGAAGGCAAAAATAAAAAACTCAATTAAGTGATAGGAGAAGAAAATAGGGAATTTTCAAACCGGATTACAAAATTTCAAGTGACTCAGCAATGTTTAACTACTGGATTGTATATGTATCATGATTAACAGTGGGACCTAAGTAAAAACAACACTCTGATGGCATCAGATCAAAGCATCATCATGTCAGTTCAACCTGCCGTGCAGTAAAAATATAAATAAATAAATACAAGAGAAGCAAAACAGAAATCATAAACGAAGCATGAGTTGTAATTGTAAATAAGTTTCCAATAAGGAGTTAATAAAAACGGTGCCATTATAAGCCCTTATCATCTGACTGAAAGACATTTAGTTTGGTTTTATCCTACCATATTACCCCTTTCCAGCTTTCCACACTCCAGTTTTTGTTTTCTTTGGAGATCTTTAAGTCTATTTTTTTTACATATTTTTCTGACAGGGTTTGTTTTTTTTGTGTAGCTGAAGTGAACCCGATAGTTTTAAGAGCTGTCCGTTTACTAACTGGGTTTTTTATGGCATCTGCTGCTTGTTTGGCATTTTTGCATGTTTCGTAAACAATAAATGTTCCATCGGCCGAGAATCTCTTTCAGTAAGCAAGAATCGCCGCAATTTTCTTCACCTTGGCCGCTAATATTTCTACATTTTCTTACTTAAAGCAGCGTTGGGTGGCAAATTCCCGAATGAGTGCTGATATATTGTTTTTAGTCATTTCAATAATTTGATTTTCTAAAACAAAGAAAATTTTTCCAAGTTTAATTCAAAATAGTTTTTTTTTTTAAATTGATGTCAAGCGAAAAATTTCGGTCTTTTCGTATGGTCCTAAAACTATCTGATATAATATAAAAAATAAATGACATTTGTCAAAAACAAAAACCTGCAGGATAACAAAAATATGATTGAATATAAATTCACCAAAAATTTGGTTTAAGTTTTGTTTGAAATATAAAATAATTTGTCTGCCCTTTAACCAGATCATAATAAATAGTTTTAGTGGAAATCTTTGTTAATTTCTTAAATAATGCATGTTATACATGTATTTACAAGTATTTGCCACTGTATATATGAAACAAGTTCTTTCTTTGCTCAGATTTATTCTCTGTATTGATGAAATTCGAGATCTATAAAATTGTTGTTTCAAAGTGAATATTTTCAATAAAGTGAACGAGGGTCTGCTTTCATGAAAACCGTGCGAGCTATCACTGGTAAAACGCGTGACATCTTGACAAAAGTTTCTGTGGTTTTATAATAAAAGAAAAATCGAATATAAAAAATATTACATTTTTCCTGTAATATTTTTAAATTTGTGGCTATAAAATGAAAAGAAAAGTACACGTGAATTGCTTACATGTTCTTTTTCTTTTTTAATGTCACACACATTTCATTAAGCACTTTCTAATTTTAAATTTAAATAAAACAAAGTGTGTGTGCGAGATCAGCGACATATTTGTTATTAATTTAAAATACAAATTGATGCCATAATGCGTGAAATATAAAATTGATCATTAGCAACGGGTTCTCTGGGTAGAGCGCATCCGAAATGTCCAATTTTCCATGATTCTGGTGCATAAATCGGGCTGAATTTGACCGATGGTATGCATATTGTTGACTTTGAGGACCGCAGTGGTGTATTCGCATACACCTTAAGACGCACAAGATAAAGTCAAACGGGGTCAAACAACATGATCTCGGTGGCCAGTTTACACTACTTACACGTGAGATGATGATGCTCCCAAATCGCTCGTGCACGATATCATAAGTGGCATGAACTGTGTGGCACGTAGAGTCGGCCTGGTGTCAAGATCATTAATTCAGGCCAAAAGGAGTTAGTAAACATCAATGCTCGCCATTAAATGTGATGGACTGGCCAACGTCGTTCTTAAAGAAATATGAACCATTAACTGTAAGACCAAAATGCTCACCAAGCAGTGAATTGTTTGCGATGCATTGGACGGTCTTGGATTTCATTCATCCAGAAATGGCTGGGCTGAAGATGATTTTTCGGTAAAAATTAGGTTCAGTTGCCAACTGCTCTAGAGTCCATTTAAATTTTCTATGTGCAAGTGTTGTTCAGTGTTACACCCGTCCATGATGATTTGGCAAAACAGACTGAATAAATAAGAACAACTGTCGATGTTCGGAAGTCCCTGTTGAAAAACCCTCTATAAATACTCATGGTTTTCTAAAGGTGTAATTCATATGTGATTATTAAAGTTATTGTGGCGTTAATGTATGAATTTTGTATGAGAAAACCGGTTTTAATGTGCACATTAACTTTATGAATCGTTTATGAATTACACCTTAATAATTTAAGCAAACAAAAAGGAATATATAAACTTTTATTTGTTCAAGCTATTCAGGCAAATAAACCATATCAAATAGACTTTTTAATTTCTAAACTCATGATAAAAACAATAAAAAAAAGTTAAAAAATAGCAAATTTACGTGTTTCAATTTATTGTTTTGACATACTAAAAAAAACAACAAAAAGTATGTATATGTATGTATAATATTACAACAGTTAATATTGTAATAAAAACACAAATAAATTGTGTGACCGTTTCTATTTCTATTGAAGCTTCAGTGAAAAAAAACTACTAAAAGCAAATGAAATGTGAGGGTACACGAAACAAACAAATTATAAGCGGAAGTCTCTTAAAACCTAAAAATCACGATAGAAATTAAGCAAAAATGTAAAACTATTTTTGTACTTCATACGCTGCCAATCTGATTTAAATTTAGCAAAAAAATTTTTGCAAACAAGGATTAAACAAAAAAAATAAAGTAAATTAAACACACACACACACACACATTGTTTTTTGTGTAATTGTGAAATACAGTGGAACAGGAGTACCATTTTTTTCATATAAAGGTCTCAGAAAAATATTTTGGGAAAAAATTCTCAATTAGGTGGAAAATAATGTAGTTCAGGTAAAGAAAATTAAATAATCAAAGAAATTTTTCAGGCTTAAGTTCGTTTTCTCTAAATATAATTTTGTTATGGATTAAATTATTATTTAAATTAGAAAGAAAAATCTAGTGGCTCTTAATACTTGAACAGACAAAGGAAAATTAGACTGCGCGGAGGGTTGAACTGACATCAATGTTTCGAGACTAACCACAGTCTCATCATCAGAGTTGTCTACCGCTTAGACCTCACTGCCACCGCTGCAGCTGCAATCACATCGAAACATCGAAAAACACTCATAGTAATTTTGAATTTTCATTAATTCAATTAAACTGAACTTAAGCCTGATAATAATAATTTCTCATTTATTTTAATTTAATTAGTTGCTTTTTCCAAACTTTATTTTTGAAACATTTTTTACTTTCCCTTTAGCAAAACAGTGGGGCCAAGGTAGGCAAAACAATTAATAATAAAATTTTTTTAGTCGAGCATCTCCTAAACTGTTAACTAAACCCCATAAGAATTTTTTATTATGTTTGCGCTTCGATAGAAAAATCTACTTTTAAAATGTCTTTTTGATCAAATAAAATTATATGAAATTGTCAGAATCTCCATTGTGGTGTCTTATGAAGTCTTATTGGAATCAGATTGCCCGTTCTGCAGATTTATTTCTTTTTTATTTCCAAAGTCCCCCACTGTGCAACACTAACAGCTTTACATTACTTTAATTGTTCCTAAGAATCTATTATTTTTAGCTTTCAACAATTTTTTTAAATCTAATGCCAACTGAATTGTGGCAGTTTCATCAACTAAAATATAATTCGGTTGCTACAACTACAATTTTCGTGTAGTATCGCTGCATTTTCGATAAAATTTGTTAACACCATGTAGTTTTAAACGGAAGCTAATCGGGATTGCTTACGCTTCTTTTTATCCTAAAACACACTAGAATTTAAATTTGAAATTTATTTTTGTCTATTATTGGTATTGAACATTGAATTCACATGCTTGAAACACATTGAATTAGACAACGCAGCCAAATGAGTATTTTAATAACGAAAAATTTAATATAATTGGTTATGTCAACCGAATAATTGGTTAGGAGTATCAACTAAACCATATTCATTGCCAATTATTCAGTTGTGCTCGCCATTTTGACATTTAGTAGCAGCAAAAGAATGCATTCGGTTGACCCAACCAATTTAAGAATAGTCACAATTTTGATATTATGGTTATGATCATGGAATATTGATTGGATCTATAGAATACTGGTAGCCGTAACCGATATATAGTCCATGCAACTGATATTCTATTGACACAACCGATTTCCAACCAATCTTTTTTCTGGGTGTAGAAGCTTTAATTTTTATGTAAAAAGTTTTAATGTCCATTTTGCAACGCTAAAAATTATTCATTTTATATCAGCACAGCTAATTTATAAAATATTATTTATACTAAAAAAATTTCAATAAATTTTTTTTAATTATCATAACTCTTAATAAAAGCTCTTAGGTACATAAAAAAGTTACTTTCAAATTAATTACATCATTTCATCTGAAAACTCACCAATACACCAAAGCGAGTTGCTAAAAAACGTAATGAAATAAAATTTCAAACATTTTCATTAAAAATGAGAAGCACCCTTCTACAAATACAAAAAAAAAGCGCCAATTTCAAATTCTACGGTATTAATTATAAAAAAAAAACTATTTCAGCTGCTTTGTTAAGTTAATTTTATTGTAGAAGCTTAAAAGGACTTTGTACAGCTACGGCGAACTTTTAATACCGTTCATCTCAATAAGATAATTAATGGATAGATAATGAGGATTGAAAATCCCCTACTGAGATGGACCGAGACATGCAAAACATCTTGGATATGTACTTTGATTTTTCTTCCCAGTAAAAGTTTCAGCTTTAAGATTTTTTTAAAATTTTTTTATTAGTTGATTCTTTTATTGTTTCTTAAATCATTTGGAATATCTGCTCGAAAGGACGAAGGACCAACACATTAAAATATCACTTCACTACAAGCATAGATATAAAGCGTTGTACAAAATTAAAATATTGCAAAAATTGGCAAACAGAAAGACAAAATTAAATAGAACCAACAACCACGAGTGAGTGGTAAAGGACATTAAAAAAACCATCATGAGTTAAGTTGCCTTAATTACTAGTGAACATAATAATTTTGTTTTTCTATTTAGCAAAAGGATTTCTCTTTTGCTTTTATTTTTTGTTGGCAGCAAAAACAATTTTATTGTGGGTAAAAATAATTTGTGTTTTTTATACTACTTAAGAGCCTT
This sequence comes from Lypha dubia, assembly GCA_947311025.1. Classification (NCBI taxonomy): domain Eukaryota; kingdom Metazoa; phylum Arthropoda; class Insecta; order Diptera; family Tachinidae; genus Lypha; species Lypha dubia. The sequence goes on from OX371263.1 coordinate 7,108,253, forward strand.
GAGTTACAAATACTCAACAGAAAAATTTTTTAAACAAAAATTAAGTGCTTTTAATAATATTTGTTTTTGTTGCAACCAAACAAGGATTATTTTGTTTTCAATGAAAATAATATTTTTTGCTACATATACTTTGTATGCTAATTTAGAATGTTTTGAATATACTTGAAATCATAAAAGAAATGAAAGCAAATTGTTGTAATAAACTGTTTGGTATTCATAACCTTTTAATGCGAATGCTTGACTAATTGCAATGTACATCAGGGTCATATTACTTTTTTGAAAACAACAAAGCGAACAAAAGAGCTAATTACTATTGAATGGTAAAAGTCAGTGAAAAAACATGTACTAAATTTAAGTTAAAAATTCCAGTCATAATAGTGGGAAAAAATGGTTAGTGCAAGTTGAAGTACCCAGGTTCGAATCCCACTAGACTACGTATTTTAACAAAACGTTTTCAACGTTTCTGACATCAAAAGCCTTGTTGCACCATCGAATGGTCTAGGAAGCGGAAATGAAGATCACTTAGCAACATCAACAACCCAAATAACAAGGAAATGAACCACACTATACAAATGTATGAAAACATTATTCCTAGCCACGGCAGATGATGCCCCATTACGAAATTTATACAAAATTTTTAATAAAAACAGAACTAATTTTTAGTAAATATTTTCTTATAAATCTTTAAAATGTTCTTGTAAAACACGAATTTTTTTATTTTCTATTATCTGGTTAAATTAAAGAGAATTTAAAAATTTGAATTTTAGCACCCAAAATTATTTTGACTAAATTAATGCCTATGAAAATTCAATGCCAATGAAAATTCAATGCCAATGAGAGAGTTCCATGTATGGAATAGTCGAATAAACGAATACAAGTATTCGTAATATCACTACTTTCTATACACAAAATAAAAATACGTAAGATCAATAATTTCTATACACAAAATAAAAATAAAATAGCGCCAATACCACTTTCTACAGAAATTTTGCCAAATTTTGCCTGATGTTAATAAATAAAAACATTTGATTTTACGGAAAATTTTGTAAATTTATTACAACATATTTATAAATAACTTGTTGAGTGTTTAGAAATATATTTTTTCATGTAGATGTAGAGTGGTTAATATCCTTACTATTTGTGATCTTGCTAGGTAAGCACAACGTACAACGAAGCATTTGATGTCATCAGAGCGCTGGAACGTCCGGGGATGCTTCTGTACAAAAGTTAAATGAATTGTGTGCCGTGAGGGGTGTTAAAAACCTTTTAATAAAACTCCAAGTCTATTCCGACTTGAACCAAGGTTCTTTCTTTTAGTAGATTGGCATTGTAATCACCTCACTATAACAACTTTCTAACTCCTTATCAGCAAGTGCACAAAAATACAAAATTCCTGATTTCTTACATTAACAAAAATAATTTTTTTAAACTTGTAAATCATGAAATAGAAATAATTAAAAAAAAAATTTTCTATAAATATTGTCAAATTAAAAAAAAAAAAAACAAGTAAGAGTGCTATATTCGGCTGTGCTGGATCTTATATACCCTTCACCAGGCCGTAAATGTATAATTCATTCAATACAATACAGGATTTCCCTTCTTATAAGTATGCACGTACGAGTATATCTATATACATACATACGTATGTACTAATTAGAATGAATTACATACACACTTTTAGATAAATACATATGTACAAAAAAAAAAAATACACTGTTTAAAATATTTTACTATTTTCCATCCATCACTGAACAAAAAAGGGGTTTGTACCAAAAAATACATAAAGTTGTTATTAAGTTATAATCGAAAGATTCCATATTCATTACTGGGTATCCTCATGTATTTATAAATTTTTTTTCTGTAAGGGTTATATATAAGTACGTCTTCATTTATTTGTATATACAATCCAATATCAGAACCGATATTTTATTTTTGCTGATTTTCAACAAAAATCATCTTAAGAAAAATCCTTACATATCAGTCCAAGACCCAAGTCTCTAGCTCATCTAGTGTTTTCAGAAAATCGATTTCACCTACAGACAGACGGACATGGCTAATTCAACTTCCCAATCGATAAAGATTCACAATATACATATATACTATATGGACCTCATAAAAATATTTTGGAAATTACACTCGTAATGACAAACCTATAAAAACCCTTACGATTTTTGGTGAAGGGTATAATAAGAACTTAAATTAAATGCAACCGTTTTACTTTTTTAAATATGCAGATTTTTATGAACTATTCAGGAGCAAGTTATTTCGTAAAAAATTTTATTCGTAGGACAAAATGTCCTTAATCTTTATAAGTAAATTCTTACTTTCAGAAAGTGAGATCACAAATAAAATAAAAATTTCCTTAAAAGAAGTATGTTTTCGGAGTAAGATTATGAACTATTGTTAAAGACATAAAGTATTTAATTTTTTCTTATATTAAGAAAATTTTATTTGATTTTAAAAAATTTACATTTAGATTTAGAAATTGCTTTAAACTAATTTGAAGGAAATTGTTTTTTTAGTGTCGGCAAGTATTTCATAACTAAAGTCCCATTTTCGTATTTTGCAAAGTTTTAAAGTTTTCTTTAAATACTTACTTACTGAAAAATACTACAATTTAAAAATGTTTCAAGGACACTTTTCACTGTATTTAATTTTACTCGTGTATTTTATATAAGTTTTCTATTAGTATCAATACTAACATTAATGTTAACAAGAAAGTAGTTTCCATTAACAAGTCCATTGATAAAATAAATCTTTAAGCAGAATAAAAAAACAACAATCAGACTTTTATCTTATCTGAAGCAACGTGAGTTCAAAACAGCACAGACGCAAATCACCATATGTCCTATTGCAACCATACGTAGTAATTTCGAACAAAATCACATCTATCTGATATTATTAAATTCTTATTTATAATGACAACACTAATAATACCCGTATAATAAAAGATATTAAATAGCAATTTATTATGGTGTTTTTTTCTTCTATTTTTCTGGGTGCCAGCAACCAATGAAAACATAAAAGTAATAATGATGTGATGGTCTAGTTAACATATGGTCAAATGAAATTAAAGAAAAAAAATAAATGGCAAAAGCTCACATAACATGTCATTGGAATGGTATAACAATTTCTATTAACTTACTCTAGTCTCACGAAATAATAAATTATTTTGTGACTTTATCTTAACTGATGATTACGATGAGGTTAATGAGACTCGTATGCAATGAATGTGTGTCCTAATAGAATTTTTCTGTGCGTGGGTTTACAACAACTAAATTTTACTAAGAATTATGTGTTTGGTATAATTTTGCCATAAATTTTTATTTATTTACTGTGTGCTGTGGTGTTGTGCAAAAAAAAATAAGAAAAATTTTAAGTATAATTTTGGTCGCTCTTTAACGGACCAGCTGTGGTTATAGTTCTGTTGGTAAATAATAAATAGCAATTAGCAAGCAGTTAAGGCCATTAATTTAAAAAAATATGATAAATAAATTATAAGAATTTTATTTTATTAAGAAGACTTAAAAAGACTACAAACAATTAATTGTATTATAAAAGAACGTGATATAAGATGTGTTGATGAGCTGATGTGCTGATGGTGAATCGGTTTATTATATATCGCATGCTAACGTCCAGATCTGTGATGTCGAACAATATGGTTTTCTAGACGTAAAATAAATAAGTTACGTTTCACTGGCACAAAAGCTAAACAAATACACACATAAATAAAGTGGATGGTTAGAAGGGGTCGTAACTCAGTTATTTATAGTTTACAACTCCAGCATTATCAATTGGTAAATTGTAAACCCATACAATTAAAAATTTTTCAAAATGCTTTTTATTTCATAAATCTGTGCCCCGTTTCTATAACTTGTGAAAAGTTCTCACATCTCACATATTAGTAGGAATTTTATGTAATCCACCCTGCAAACCTAATAAAAATATGAAAATTTAAATTTTTTCCCAAATCATTCAGTTTTTCAAAGGATTATAATAAACTTTTCAATAACAGAAACTCTCACATTCGTAACTGAAACGAGGCACTATTCACAGACGAAATCCCTACTGATCATGAAGTTTTTTTACCACTTCCGGTTTCCTTTACGAAAAAAATACTGTTGAGACTGTTTGCACTTTGCTTGCATTGATCAATTGCTACATATCAAGCATAATGTCGAAAATTTTGCTTTGAAGTTTATTTTTCCAGCCAAATGGAACTGCGGCAGGTCACCACCCGTGATGACGTTGATAATCGGTGTGCTGGTGTGATGGATGACAGTCATTCGTTTTAGTTCGTGTGTCTAGTGAAAATAATGAAACGAAATCTAGAGTTCAAGTATGATGTTTGATAAGTAGACGGCAGTATTAACGAAATTAAGAGGTATTCCGGTTATCGGTTATCGGCTACAGTGAATGACGGTTAACACGAATGTAAGAAAGTATTCCGAAGGTCCTACAATCGGCAATCTAAAGCAATCGTTACGTTAAAAATCACGGAACACAAGAAAAGGATTGGGTGAAGTTCTGGGACGTCAGTTTAAATGGCTGACTTGCAGAGCTGTAAAAGAATGATTATTTTCTGAATGAAACTGATTATTATTCAAGCATTGAATTAAAACTTTTTTAATGCATTCATTGTGCCAAAAAAATGAATTGACTCAAAGCATAAATGTATTCATCATAAAAAGCAAACTTTTAATTTAATTCATTTTACAAAATAATTAATTGAGTTACCACTTTAGAGAATTCGTTTTGAATTATATATCTTGAATCCATTAACTTCATACAATTAAAAAAAAAATCAATTAAAATTTGAATGCATTATCGATGATTTAAGGGAAAGGAATTATAATTTATTTTTCATTCACTTCTATAGTTACGATAAAAATTCCAAAAACTAACTCTTCATCTAATACGCTGTTCTGAAATTTTTTTATAATTATAGTACATAATTGATTGATTTTTTATTCATGCATTCTGACAGTGTTCCGTGTGGAACACTGAACAGAATACTGGGCTTTAGATTGAGTTTGTTGACACATAGTTTGTGATAATAGCAAAGTTTTTAAATCGTACAACTGTTTTTGTTTTATGATGTTCATCCGAATTAAAACAGTGAATGAAAAATGACTTGCAGTTCCTTTCTCTTAAATCATCGATAATGCATTCAAATTTTAATTTAATTCCTTTTTGTGAATAAAATGAATGAATTTAAGACTTTGTTTTATGTTGAATTCGTTCAAGTAATTTTTTAAGTGACTTCAATGCATGCAAGAATTTTTAATATTTTACGAATGATTTCGTGTTTCAATCCAATTCACATTCTGAGCAAAATTAATTAATTATATTTTCTCTAATTCATTGTGAATTAAAAATCAGATTTGAGTCATTCTTTTAAAGCTCTGCTGACTTGTAACTATTGTTCGTACGGTATCGATAATTGCTCGTCTATTGTGTACAAAATTACATATTAAAATCTCAACTGTCTGGGAGTTATAACATCACTGAATGTTGTTTTTTTTATTATTGTATATGTTTGTCGCTACACTATTCAGGGTGGTATATACCTCTTCGTTACCACGTTTGTAATTGAAGGGTACTCACGTGGTGTTTAATAACTATTTGTAAAGGCTTCTTACAAGTTAAATGTATTATTTGGATTGAGATGTGTCTATTAGGACGCGAATCGAGGTAGTTTGGTTTAGTATATTGGCAACACTCTAACTACCACACTACTACTCCTTGCACCTCTCACCAGGCAGTTCACATAAGTACTAATTTCGTAATTTCTTACATAAACAATGTTAATTTCAGGAAACTTGAAAGTCTTCAACTAATTATAATTTATAAAATTTTTTCTTTAATTATTCGAAAACTTAAATTTTTTAGCTGGGGAATTTATTTTTATACGCCAATAATTTTTTTTGCCTTCATTGAATACCTTAACTACAAAAATGTTTCAGTTAATTTTGTTTGAAATTTAATCGATAAATTCAAGTTTATGTTAATGAGTTAGTAAAAAAAAAGTTTGGATATCAAGTTGAAATACTTTTTTCTTGTTATGATCCTTTCTATAAAGTTTTGCAAATTAAATGCATGAACTATTGTTTTCACTCAAGTTGAACAAATTCATGGTCATACAAACAAGGATTTGAATCCACATGCTTGCAGTGATATTTACTGTATGTTTGTCTGTCTGTATGTCTAACTGTCTGTCTATATTAATGTGTTTAAAAGGAAATATTCTATATGTATTATTGGCATTTTCAGTGTTCAGTTGGCTATAATATGTTAGCTGTTATTTGAAATAATATGATTTATTTGAAGGCGCTTGGCAAACGACTACACAGACATGTTGAGAACTATTTAATTGATATAAAATAATTGATATTTATTAACCTGTAGACCATATTTGGCACAACGACAGGCAATTTAACGGTAATAGTTAAATGACTAATTAGCTGTTATGGTCAACTGGCACAATTGAAGATAATTGGCAAAATATTAATTATTTCCATGTGAAATAGAATATTGGAAATTGGAGAAAATTATCTATTTAATGGCACACAAAAATAAATAGAAAATAGAATTTAAGATACAGTACAACATCAATAATCCGGACAGATATAGTTTCAGCTATTATCCGGATTAGTGGATCGTGCGGACTACACTTAAAATAAATTTTTAAACGCAATACATATACTCGTACATACAATACATACATATGATTTGTTTTTATTACCGAGCTGATATAGAAGTACACATAAGAATTCATTTGTATTTAATTAATTTACAAAAAAAAAAATAAATAAAGAAAAATACTAAAAAAAAGTGACCAAAAATATTTTGAAAAATAAGAATATATTTTTATTTTTAATTTGTCAGCTATATTTTGAAATTCTTTTAAAAATAAAATATCCTTAGCTGTCGCTTTGGACTATAGAGGAAAAAATTCTAAATTGTACGAAAAATTTAAAAGTCCGAATTAGCGAGTGTCCGGATTAGGGAGGTTGTACTGTATAAATAAAATTATGATATTAACCGTCTGTTCTGCTAAATGCGAATGACAATTTCTTTCTTGTATTTTTATTGATTGAAAACAAAAACTAATTAAAGTTTGTTTGGTTTTATTTTGTTTTCAATAAAAATGTAAAAACGAAACAATCATTCGTATTTAGAGAAACAGGCCGTTAAAAAAATTACATATACGAGACTCGTATTACGAGTATGTATAACAATTTTGTTGTAGTAGAGAAAACTAAAAAGAAAGTAATTAATTGTTAAACAAAATAGTTGTACTAAATTGAGTTGTAAAAAGTCGTTATCAGCAAATATTGTTGTAACGATTTTGTACTGTGGGAAACTTTAAACCAAATAGTTTCTCATGCAAGATTTTTCGCCATTTTTTATTTTTTTTTTTGGAGGACTAGCAGAAGAGGACCCCTATTTATGCAATGTATTGTGTCAGAACTTAGGGAAAGGGATAGGGTAGAGAGGATAGATGTTTCTTTTTAATTCGTTAATGAATTTTTAATTCATTAATTAAATAAGTCTGAATTCTTTTACAAATCTGCTATTGCGCGTTTTATTTAATTTTTAAAGCAGTGTTACAGCCCCTCTGGTGTTAGGTAGACACATTAATTTTCTTCAGCTTTATGAGCAGCCAACAATTTTATTAATTGTTTCATATTGCCGACGGTTCTGCTAGCCACATAAGGAGGACGCTGCTGTGTACATTAGCTATGAACAGAGTCAATTGTTGTCGGAAAAGTTTTATTGACCAGTTCTAATATATCTTCATCACTTAAACTATCCAAGAATAATTAATACAGTGGCACACTAATGCACATTAGAGAAATTTATGATGTTGATTGACTTGCTCTGACCAGGGATCGAACCCAAGTGCTGTGTTATTGTTTGCTTTGTAGTCAACGCGCTAACAACTTCAGCCAACACTATCCCCAACGAGGTTTAAGAAAACCAGAAAAACCTAAAAGATCTCAACAGGTGGCAATAGGGGTCGTAATGGGTTGATAAAATGCTTAAGCATCTACTTTCGTCTAATCTAAACAAAAATAAAAAAAGCTAAGAAAAATAATAAAATAAAAAGCTTTTTTGATATTTTCCCAACAACAAAGAACAAAAGGAAACTGTTTTTCCAACTTATAGAAATCGAAAAAAACCTAAAAAAATACTTTTTCTTTAGTTTCAATATCTTTAGACAAGTTAACATCTAATAATGTCTAGATTTACAAGCAAAAACTTCAAAGCTAAAAAACAAATAAATAAGGATATAAAAGACATACAAGGTTGTAAATAAACTGAAGTAACAACAAGCACTTTAGAAGATGATAACAAAACTTGTTTGTTTTTGTTTAAATATTTACGTAACATATTTTTCTGTTACACAGAAGATTTTGTTGATTTTCCACTTTTTTCTGTTTAACTTCACTAAAGTCCAGAACAAAGTTTTGTTTATGCTTTAAACCAGGCACCTTCATTTCGTCCACTTGCTGTTCCCTTTAGATACAGACTACAAATAAACTGAAAACGTAATATTTTAACCAAATGTTGAATTCATGAAATGAAAATTTATTTGGTTTAATTTGAAAAACCAATATGTTTTTCACATGTCTAAATAACCAAAAGTTGCTTTGGGCTGTCGTGCCAACAATTCTCTATTCTGTTTTTCGTTGTGTTTTTTTTTTTTTTTTTGTCAAGTCCCTTCTGATATGTATATGCCAGAGCATCATTTGTTTCGTTATTTACTATTTTTTCCATATTTTTAAAAGGGGGCAAAAATACCATATGAGACATGCATATTTATTTATTTTATTTTGTGAAATACAGTTTCATGCAAAGTAGGAAGTTAAAAGGATTTATTAAATATGCCACATAGACGAATATGACATATGCGCTACCTTTAAATTGTGGATGGATTTAATGCACAAGTTAGTATTGTTTATTAAGATACGAATTGAATTTTGTGTTCTTTTCGGCTTACTGTTCTACCAACATTTTCTCATTTGGCCCCCATTTTAATATAAAAGATTATTAGAGAAAAAAAAAAACCAAAGAGTACCAATTTGTCCCGTTGTAAGCCCTCAAAAAAGTACCATATATTTTAATCTGGTTCACATGATATCCGTCTAACGCATTTCATCTAAAACTATGAAGAGAATTTCTTAAGAGAAAAAGTACCAAAAGTAAAAGGCACCAAAAGTAAAAATGTACCATAAGTAAAAAACTACGAAAAATATATAATTTTTTCTTTATTTCAGCACCCAGAAAATGTTTTAGTTTATAAAAAAAAATTTATAAAATATTCATACTAGAGTAAAAAGTACCAATGACACCACTTCGTCCTTCTTTTATCCCTCAAAAAGTAACCTCTTTATTAATCTAGGTCACATTTTGCCCGTCTACAAAAGTTCATCCAAAACTAATGAGCGGTTTTAGTATTATAGTGCAATAAACATACAAACTTTCACATTTACAATATTTGAGTCATAAGAAGTCAGATTGCATTATAAAACTATTTAGAAATCATTACCAACATAAGCCTTAAGCTTAAAAAATTGTTAATAATGAAATCGAAAAAATAATGGTTATCTGTAGTATACTAGAATCGAATAAGTTTAATTTTAGAATAGTCTTATAGAAAAATAGCTTTCTAGTCATCTGTATTATTAGCTTATATTCGTAATATTATTGTAAGCTTAGCAGTATAATCAATTTATAAAATTTATGTTTTCATTTGACAATTTTTTTTTTCATAAAATATATTTGCGAATTCTATAACTTTCGATTTAATGCGTTTTACTTACATACTTGTGTACGCTAATTCTAATAGAAATTGTTGCATTTTTAAAGTTGGAAAAGTAAATTAAGGTATCATTTCTAATAATATTTGAAATTCTTTACTTCTTGAACCTCTACCACTTGTTTTCTTTAAAACACTTCCTAAAAACACTCCACTCCTCAAAAGAAAATATAAAACTTGAAAGTTTTACAAAATATACAAACCCCTTGCACGTCTCAAGAATAGTTGCAAGACTATAATGAACCACAAGTGATTTGCAATCGTATTTCTTAAACTGTTATCTCGATTGAGTGTATAAGAAATATTATTATAAAAAAGTATTTGTCATCCATAACATTTTTAAAACATTATTTAAAAGCTGTTAAGATTTTCTACTTAAATAAGCTTTAAATTAGTTAGCTAAAAAGTTATCGGAAATCTATTATGATAAGCTTATTCTACAATTCAGTTTTATAATGCTTATTTTTGTTTTTAAAAGCCTAAAGTAAATATTCATTATGAGTTCATACATACATATATTTATATGTCACATACAAAATGATAAATCAAGCATATCAACATGCTTGCCAATCAATTGTCTGTGGGGGGCGGCAACAACAACGAAATAGTTGTTGACATAAATTTTACCGAAAATTTGAGGCTTGGCGTACACATTCATATTTGATATACAAACATATGAATTTGCGTTTACTTACGTCTGTGATGGTTGTATGTTAAACAAAAATAAAAAAAAATTCTTTTCTCTGTGGTTTTTAATTTTTTTTTGGGACATTTTTGGTTATTTTTCTGTTTGCATGATCAAATTTATGGAGCATTTTTTTTCAATTTTATTTAAAATTTGTGTGTTTTTTTAATATTCTAAACAAGTGAAATGTATTTTAAAGTAAAACCGATCATTTAGTGCATAATATTTAGCTCAAGGAATTTATTTGTGTTGTCTTAAGACTTATTTTTAGCAAATTGATGTTCGATATAATCCAGAGAACATGGATGCAAATTTAAAAATTCTACATCATGCACATGAATCAATTGCTTAAAACTATTTTGTTTCGTGTCTTTTGAAAATTTTAACTAAAACTTGAACTGAATGGGATCCCACACAAATGTTTTTGTCTTTAAGCAACAATCGAATTTTCTTCTCTGTTTTTAGTTACAGCGAAAAGCCTCAATGACCTTTAATTTGAACCAACTTTAGTGGTGTGTTAAGGCCACGTAAACACATACACACACACGCACATACCTTAATATGTAATAGAAATCAATTAAGCAAATTTCTTAACATCGTTATGCATTTGCATGTTTTGCAGCATTATAAGTGCACAATTTAGAACGGTAAAATTTCTTCATACTCAGTGAATTTTCTAAGGACTACAACAGCTCAAGCGTATGAGTGATATTTAATTACTTTTTAATTAATGTTACATACACGTACAGGCGAACACTTACATATACGTTCATACATCATATACCGAATAGCAGCAGGCAAATAATACCTCCTCTTGTTAAACGTTTTATAAGGTGGTGGTGGTGGTGCTTAAAAATATTGCTAGAGTTTTGGAAACATAATTTTTATTTAAAGAGATTTCTTCTTGTTTTCTTTATTAAAATTTAAATTTTTATTGAAATTTTCATTATTTATTTAAACGATTTTTAGAATTTCATAGTAATGGCGGTTTTATTATTCAAATATTTTACACAAATGTTCCTGTATTTATTCATTTATTCTTGATGACAAAATAAAATATTAGAAAATAAAGAATTACTATTAAATTTCACAAATTTCATTTCTAAATATCCTTGTTATCATTTTGAAGCAAACGACTAAAGTAAAAGCGCAACAAAAGAAATTTCGTTCCAAAAAAAAAAATATTCGTATAGAAAAACTCTTTAAAAAAAATTTCTCTAGAAAAACTAAACTAAGTTAAGAAAGGAAACACCACAAACATTGACATGGTTAAGAGTGAAAAAAAAGAAAAGAAAAGAAAAGAAAAAACTAAACTGAATAAAAACCAAAATTAAGGCAAACATGAAGTAAAAATAAAAATAAGATGATATCATTGTGTTAAACATGCCAACACTATTTATGCAAAAGAGAAAAAAGCAACAGTATGTTTGACGTACATAAAAACCATACAGTGAGCAACAAAAGTTATAAAATGAAACAATGATATTCTTACAATAGGAGATTTAGGGAAATTACTGGAAAATTTTTTTATTTTTTAATTCAGAATCGTTTTCTTGTTTTATTTTAGTTGCGATTAAATTTAAGAAAGAAACATATTCTTAGTAGGAAATAAGTTTCGTATATTTTTAGGTTCATTTCTTCAGCCATTTAGCCCATTTTTTATTTTAGTCTTTTTGCTAAGCTTATTTCAACTGACATTTTGTGATCTGTATGTAAGTGATCCTTGACAATTTTTATTTGTATACAAATTGCCAAACATTTTAACTCAATTTCAAAAAGATTAAAATTCAAATTATCTAATCCTATCATTGACCATATTTCCAACTTTCTTCTTTTTTTTTCTTAATAAACTTATTCGGTATTTACATTTTTTAAGAAAAATTTAAGTATAAACATTTTATGCAAAATGTATGAATATAAAAATGTAAGAAAAAAAGTTTTGCGTATCCTTGCAAACATAAGTGAAAATAAACAAAATAAAATAGAGATTACACACAAACAAGCTGATATTATTATCTGCAAAGACAAAGACAGTGGAAACTATGAATAATGATTTTATATATTTTTATGTATGATGACTGACTTCTTTACATTATTGTATAATATTAACATAAGCGACCCACTGTGCAAACTATACGCACGTGAATGTAAAAAATATATTATGCACTAATTCAACGTGAACGATCTGAAAGCAGACGTAAAAAGGCTTATGCCACATTTGTTTAAGGGGCTGTGCACATATTACGTAACGCTCCAGGGGGGGAGGGGGTTAAAGATTTGTTACGGATTGGAAATTTTGCACTGAAAAATGATTAAAAAGTTTTTATGGAGGGGTGGAGGGGTATAAAATCTCTGAAAACAGCGTTACGTAATATGTGCACAACCCCTAACTTGCGAGGCTTTCACGACGACGTTTCTGCAACACCAATCATGACTAGCGAAACGGTTATTTTGTCCACTTCATAGTAGTGAAGCAATGGCGCTGGTATTTGGTATAATAAATACTTGCAGGTACTACAATTACAACCCATTCTATTCTCTAAGCCTTGTTTTATTTTACAACTAGACTACTGTCGCTACAATATCCCCCTGGGGGTAAGACAGTTTCATTTTGTTGATTGTTAACAACAAAATGCAATGCCTTCCGGGGTATAGGGAAATCTGACTTTTATAGACATAACCTTTTGTCAGTTACCCATAAAACTTATATGCACTGCACAATCTCTGAATTAACAGAGTAACGGAATGTGTATATATTTTATAATGAAAGAAGTGGCTTGCCACGTAAGTCTATATACGAGTAGGAGGTGTAAGGGTACCTAAGGTCTAGCCCATGACCAAAAGCAATAGAAAGCTAATCCTTCGGGGTTTACTTTCGAAACTCCACCAGTAGTTTAAACCGGTACTATGGGGACCTGCAAAGCTCTCATAGGAGAGTGTTTACCGGAGGGTGGCACTGATGACCAACGTTGGTCACACGTTTGCGGTATGAAGTACGATTGAGCCGTCGGTTGTTGGTTGAGGTCTCCTTCGGGAGTAGACGTAGTGGTTGTGGTTGTTACCAAAAGCTGGATGAGGTGTTGGTTTAAAGGCTGATGCTTGTGCCGGTGCTTGCGCTGGACGGACTTCGTGTCTACTAACGTGAAGCCTCTATATGCTGTTGTGAATCAACAAATAATAGAGTTTAGGTTGCTCAAACAATTTACCAAGGTGTTTAGACATGGTGGGCCTTAGCCATGTCTGAGAATTTGCTACCTGATGTTGTCCCCACGGGGATGACTTCAGGTTGTCTCCGAGAGGGCGGCTCGGGGGCGATGGTGGATGCATTATTTTCACCCAGTATTTAAGTACACCGTCAGATGAACCATATCGCTAGGAGCTGACGTAAACTTGTAACACAATTTGTTGCTACAATAACCCCGTACTTTGTTAAAGGTTATGCAGACAAGTCCAATGACACCACCGTATTCACACCAGCGAGCTAAATTGTGGTAGAATTAGTGGTAGTACTTAAAGATCTAGGGAATAAACATGTACGACATACCACTGTGTTGAGTTTCTATTTTCTAAAATCCAAATAGTATTATTTGGTCACTGTAAGATTTCTATTTTCTTAGACGATTTTGTAGTTTCCTTGACCTTTTGATGCTCTACAAATAATTATTGTTTTAGCTGAAGATCATTTGAAATACATACGTATATCTCACGGCAATATTAATTTTGTCAAGTCTATGAAAAAGAAAAAGTCTCGCAACATTTAGCAAAGCATGGAAAGGTGGTCAATTCTTTCGAATTGCTTATTAATTAATCTGTAATGATAAGACGAATTTAGGCATTGTTAATATTTCAAGCAACAAAGGAAAATTGTAATATCCAACATCACTTAGATGTCAACAAACACGGCTGAGTACAACAAACTTTATTTTCGGAGGAAACCACTAAACCTTGTCAGTATTCATGTGTATGATGCTTTTAATACTTGTATGTCCATCCCTAGTTTTCCTATTCCTTCTAAGGGGTTTTCGTGCACTTTTGACAACTCTATGAAAATGAAAAGTCTGGCAATACTCAGAGAAACATTTGCAAGTTCTCCGGCAATTTCTCAATAACTTTCAAGTCCTCCTATTTTGGTTTCAAAACCTACCAAATTTTTCCAGCATCTCTAAAACTGTTTTTTTTTATGTTTCTGGCAATTCGCTATGCAGAAGAAGTCTGGCAATACTAGAAGAAGCGTTAGCAAGTAGTCTGGCAACGCCAAAACGTTTAAAGTGAACTAATCAGAGTCTTAAAGCTTCCATAGTTTTTCCAGATATTATAAAAGTTTTCCTCGCGGTTCTGACAACTTTTGTAGCGTAGCATGGTGGTATTTGACAGTTTATACCAAATGGTTGCCAGATTATTGGCGGCGCTGACATGCTGGCGTTTTGCTCCGGCTGAAGCTCGCCGTTGGGGAGGGATCTTGCCAATCGCTCTGGAAATATACCAGCTACAAAAAAAAAAACATGTCAGCTTTACTCGTCGATGGACACGAGAAAATAATTTAGAATAAAGGGACACGAAGCAAGTTTCGTGCACTCCCTGCATACACACCACAAAAAAAAAAAATCCTCTGGCTGATGGCTTGCCAGGACTTTTGCCCACCCCGTCTGAGGCTACACAACCTCACCATAGCATCCTGAAAAGAAGTTTGATGCCCCAAACACGACCAAGGAGAGCTGTGGCAATACTTAGGGCAGGGTTGAAAGCTGGTTTGACAGTCCCTTAACATAATTAATTGCAAGTTTTAACACGTGTCTAATTTTCCAAGCATTTTTAAAAGTCTTTATCGCGTTTCCAGCAGCAACTTTACGAAAAAGGGGATACATGGCAACAGTAAACGAAGCATTTGACAGTTAGTCCGGCAACCGCTTAGCCTGTTACAACTGGTTTAATGCAAGGTGAATTCACTTAGCAGGTGGTGTTAAAAACACAGCTCAGCTACTTTTTTCTTGCATAATGGAGATCGATATGTCGATATGTGCAACATACAGGCATAGGGGCTGATATGTTAAATTTTGTTGTTGTTTTGTTTGTTTGTTTGTTTGTTGTATTTGTTGTTACTCCACCTGGTAAGTAAATTCGTTTAATGCAGGACTGCACGCGCCCTTAAGTTTTCCAATCTATTTTTTGTAGCTCTTTTCTGGAAATTCTCTGGAAGGGCTGACTGGTATTGTGGCTACTCCTCTATTCTTTTTATAAAAATTTTTCATTTCATCTATAACCTAGACTCGTTTTCAGATCATTTGATATTGTAAGCTAATAAATAATATAAACTAGAAGAAGAAGAAAACAAATTTGAAAAACAAATTTATTTTACAACAGAAATTCGTCACAAAACTAAACATGTTTTCAAAAGTTCATAACTTTTATTTAAAATTCTATAAAGAAAAATTTAATTCCAAGTAGTTTTATTGAAAAGATAATTGTGTGTCATTCTTGTTTATTTATATATAATATTAAATTTCCTTCAAATTTAATTTGGCTACCAAGGAAATATATATTTAGATATTGCTAACCCGCAACAAATAAAAAAAATTTTAAATATATATAGTAGAAAAGTAAACACATTCATAATATATATAATATTTTTATGTGTATAGAAGATGCAAATGGCGATTGCATGGCGCAATCAATCGATTTCCTGCAGCAAGTGTTCAACGGCGTGCTTTTTATTAGCGTAGGCCGAGGCATGGAAAAATATCTATGCGATTTAAAAAATAATTTTGTTTTAAATTGTATATTTAATTTTTTCATAATAAATAATATATTAAGTTGCTGTTCGAAAGGTGCAAAGCTCAGAATGAGTGCCTGAACATACAGTCAAGCTAAAACAGATTCTTTATATATTCTTACTTTCATTTGCCAACTGATCGGCAAAAAATTCTACATGCATTTGATTTCGGAGATCCCTAAACAAATCATAAGGTTATATTGTCCAATATACCAAGTTTCTACTCTAAAATGTTTTTAGGGTAAAATTACAATATGTGTGTGTTTTTGTGTTAGAGATGAAATTTAACATGTATCATCATAATAATAATAACAAAAAAGGACTTATCTTAAAAAAGTCTGTTTGTATTAGTATTAAAGTTTAAAAGATGAGAGCGTATTGCATTTTGTGTTAAGGATTTTGTAATAGCACCATGACTTGATGATTACATTCCCTTCTTTTTGGTTGTAGTCGTATGTTCAGTAGGTTAGATGATGTGCCAAAATAAAAAAAAACTTATACAGAAAACTTTTATAGAAAGAATACAACTCGTAATCTGAACAATACAACGAACAGAAAACTGCCATACATTCAAGAGTTATGTAAGTAAGACAACAAAAGCCTAAAATTAGGCAACATTTTCTTGGACACATAATAACACATTGAATTAAGTTTATTATTTTTTTTTTTTGGTATTAAGGCCACAAATTCATTTGAAATAATGTATTGAAATCAAAAGTGTCCTTTATTATTAGAAATTAAATTATCTAATTTTGTGAAGAGAAAAACTTTTAAATTTCATTTCAATTTAGTTCGATTTTATAACTATTAGATGGGTTTTGCAAATGTCATTTGTATTTTATAATCCATGCATATAATAAAATTTTAACTTGCTTCTGTTATATTAAACGAAATATTGTAAAAGAGGATATTTTACGATAATAATACTTTTTTGTAAGCCTTTCCATACATTTTTATGTATTTGTTTTTTTTTTTTATTAATAATTTTCTTTTTATTATCTTAATCAAGTATGCTTATGTATTTAACATGAAAATTACAATAAATATTTCTTTGAAAATAATATGAAAAAAAAAGACGTGTACCATGGTATAATAAGTAAGGTAGTCTTGTCCCTAAAACAAATACAACGTCAGAAAAAAAAACAGGCATTTTGTTAGTGTTAAATGTTTTCTGTGTGTCAAAATCAAAGAAACAAGCCGATCGCTTGCCACTTTTGTGAATTCGTGTTGCTGCAAAACACACCAGTTTTTACTGCTTTTACAGGTATTTCGGCTGTGAAAAATGCATTGTTAAGTTTAAGTTTTTAATGTGATATTAAATTTTTCTTTACAGCAGTTTTTATTTATTTAATATAAAAAATTTCTAAATAAAATTTTATACGTCATCGGCGGGTTGAAATAAATTTCTTTGCTTAGACGCCGCTACAAATTTTTAATCAGCTTGTTGCTCTGCTAAATACAAATTGATATTTGTAAAACAAAAATATTTTTTTACAGCAGGCAGGACGACTTTACCTGCTTTTATTATACCACGATGTATACTAAATTTAAATGAAAAATTTCCTTTAATTTTTTGCCAAATTTATTAAAAATTTTAATTAAATTAAGCAAGGCAAATTCATAACAGCTAGACTCGGCTCAATTCGGTTTGAAAAATATACACTTACTTTGTCAAAAAATGTATCGACAAATGTGTCAACAAAGCATTTGGCAAAGTAACTGGCGCACAAATACAAGGGACGAATCAGGGCAAAAATAATCACCTGGGGTGTTGAGACTACCTGCTATGAATTTACCTTGAAATTAAGTCTTCGAGTTTTATTAAAGGGGTTTCATTCGCCTCATTCCAGAAATTACAGAGCTGTGGTGACATCAACGGCTTCCTTGTAGCTGATGAATGGTTCAGGTGCGCCATCTACGGAGGAAAACACAAAATATTAGAAGTGGTTTGCAAGATTTTCAACAAAAACATATTATTGGTTAATCCAATCAATTTCAGTTGTTAATGAACAGTTAATGTAAATTTTTGTTGCAATTTTCAGTGTCACAATAGCTCTGTTTCTTTACTTTTCTGGTAAAGTTCGGTAAAATGAGCGTAAACTATAATTCCTCTCAATTAGAGACAAAAATGCACAAAAGTACGGGAACGCACAAAACCAAATTTTTAGCCCAAAAGTTTGTATGAAATTGCTGTGAAAGTAAACAAAAAAAAAATAAATACTGTTTTTGATTAGTATTTCACTTTTTAAGAGATTTTAGTTAGTACACACATACATATCTATGTTTGTATATCCAAACATACATATTTTGCTTTGCTTTTTGCAAAAGTAACAGTTATTTCATTATTATTCTTGTTAGGTAAAATTCAAATTTCTTATTTGTTATTGTTTATTTCATAAACTGCTGATTTATTAACTAGTTGCACAAACTAGCCCGAAGAAAAAGTACGGGAAGTTTCGTGCAAGAAGAAGAAGCACACTGCTCTCTCAAAATCACTCTCATTTGCCCAATTTTAGAGTACGGGAACGCTTTTCGTGCAAATTGGGATCCCGCGGGATCCCAATGTAGAGTAAAGAAACAGACCTAATATTACTATTGGTTAAAGTAACCATGTTACAGCAACAATTGAACTACTTATGTAAATTGTTTTGGGCATTTAAATACACCTACAAAATTATTCCAAGTTTCTTAAAAATTCTGAAAAAAATAACATAAGAGTTTTTTTTTTCAGTTGAGCTGTTTTTTTGTTTTATGTGTGTTTCTTTTTATTTTTAACAAAAACAGTAACGACAACAACATGCATGTTGATAAGCTGGAATACAAGTTATGTTGCAACTGAAAGAAATTATACTTTGTTACGCTCTTTTTGTGTAGCTCGTTAACAGTCGCGTTGTGTATGTGAAAATAACGAAAAGTAGTCGGCCCCAAAACACAATGTTAAGATACACACATCTATGTA
This sequence comes from Lypha dubia, assembly GCA_947311025.1. Taxonomy (NCBI): domain Eukaryota; kingdom Metazoa; phylum Arthropoda; class Insecta; order Diptera; family Tachinidae; genus Lypha; species Lypha dubia. The sequence continues at coordinate 7,127,493 of OX371263.1, forward strand.
TTTGCTTATATTTGTCAATATTAATATTCTGTTGTGACTGATTTGTCTAAGGCGATGTGTTACAAACATGGGAGTTCTATGTTCAATACCAAGAGTGAGCAAAAATAAATTTGAAATTTAAATGAGTAATTAAACAATTAAATTTAGCGTATTAAAAATATCATTTCAATTGTGTTCCAGTATAAATATAAGCAATAATTATAACTGTAATGAAACCACAAAAATTGTGCAGCTACCATCATCTTTGTAAAAGGTTTTGTTTACAATTTTTATTGGTTGTTTTAACTATTTTCATTGGTTGGTGGTGCAACTGTAAACAACAAAATTGGTAGGATCTACCTATCTTTTTTTTTTTTTTGTACCAAGGACGAAGCCTTATGACGAAATTTTTACTAATTTTTTAACTAACTTTTATTAAATATTTTCTTATAATTAAGCTGCGTTCAAATTTATTAAATACTTGTCCAAAACAACGTAACCACTAGCTTTGATTAGGGATAGTGTCATTTAACTTGGCTTTTTATTAAAAAATGAAATTAGTTATTCTACAAAAATGTATTTTTATGCACTGCCTGGCTCACGATGTCGACCGATCGATAATGCTGAAATTGTAAACGAAAAACAAATGATTTGATGATTTGTGACCGTCAAACTATAAATTTTATTTATTACTTTACCTTTTCTTCTAGTAAACAATTAATAAGATAAAATCGGTTATTAATGGAACGCAACCTAGATTTTTAGCGTCTAAAAATCAAGCGACCAACATCGGTCGACATCATGAGCCGTGAGGCAGACAGTTTTTAAAAGATTCGAACACATACGAGTAATTAAAAGAATATTGAAATTAAATGAATTAAATTATTAGTTTCTTTCTTGGTCACGTTTTTTTCAAAATATATTTGAGAAAAACGTAGCCTTAGGAAAAATATCATGTGACGGACAAATTTTGTATTTCCTAAGATCAAGGAAAATTTGCAGAATTTAAAAAAAACCATTTATGCCTTACGACAACAATTTTGATGACAAACTAAATAAACTTTTCCACAATTTAGTTAAATTTTTTTGGTCACAATATATCCATCAAGTGTGGCCAGTCATCTGTGATCGGTATATCCATCAAAGTCAAAAAATTTCCTCTAGAGATTTTTATTTTTTTTTTTTTTAATAAGAAAAAATGGATGTTGAATGCTCCCGACAACTGTAATTCTCACTGAATAAACTTTTAATAGCTTTTGTGTGATGTTAAATCCTGGATAAAAACTTTATAATACTTTATGCAAGACTTTAACTTACCCTGCAATAAATTATTCTGTTTCTGGAAGCAGTAACAAAATTCCATGCTTTCGAGATGCGCTGTTTTAAAGCGCTTCCGAGGCAGCACAAAAAGAAGGCAGAGAGATCGCTCAACTTATTTTTAAGCTCGTTGAGGTTGGTCGGCTGTTTACATTTAGTTGACACGAATAATAAACGGTAGAAAAAATTTCATTTAGATGCTCTCTGCAGCTCTCGGTCTCTTATTAAATTAAAGTTGTGTATTTGCCTCCAGATGAAATATGTATGTGAGTAGATGACGCAGTAAAACGAAGGCAAAATTCAGATAATTCAAACATGATATTAGCGCATTTCGGATGTTTAGAAAAAAGCGCTCTTTTATGTAAAAAACAAGAGCTCCAAAGTGGGACATCGCGAACAAAAATCATGCATTTTCGAAGCGCTTTTCGCAGCAGTAAGCATAACAACAACAAGCATCACTCGGCCGAAGCAGTAGTTTTTGCTGGGTTAAGCTTGAAAGATGTTAGTTAGTGAAAAGAGCAGAGAATTATTTCTTTCCATTGGAAATTTTTCTAACAACATTTTGAAACGCAAAAAAAAAATGATAAAGAAATTTTTGATTGAAATGTTTTTCTTCAAAAATTTTACTTAAGCAATAAAATATTAATTTTAAGCCTGAATTTCTTAACGGAAGCAACAAAAAAATATTACTAGAGGGAAAAAAATGTAAAATTAAAGGACTGAATTTTATCCATGTATTTTTAAGCACATTAAAATGTTAAATGTTTGGGTAAATTATTTTCATCCTTCGTTTTTACCAGAACCTAACTAAATGTGTGCCATTCATTTCTATTCAGTTTTACAAATACTACACACTGTCGCAAACATACTTAAACACCTGCAAACAAACTACTCAAATACTGATGAGCAGAACATCACAAAAAGAAAAGAAAAAAATATATGGAAAAAAAATGCAATGGAATACATTAACAAACGCCAGAATAGTTACCAAACACCACTCACACACTCACTGTTCACTTGTGTTGTGTGGGAGTATGTGTGTGTGTATATAAGCTTAAGGTGTTTGTGCATTACATGCATCCATGCTTGTATATGACATCTAAATACTTAATATGCATGTCTGCTTACAAGAGATGTAACCATGTTAAGTACTTGTGCTTCGAAAAAAAATTGCTGATCAAAAAAAAAAAAAAATTAATTCATGGATGACGTAAAATTAATTGTAAAATGAGCTGATCAGCAGAATAAATGGAAAAAGCAACGGATATTGGTTCTAAGTATGTGCATATACACAACGGCAAATAAGATTTGGTTGGAAAATTTAGAGCATGAATTTCACAATTACAAGGCTGCTGTTTGATACTTTTCTTTTAATCCTCAATACATAGATAAGCAGGAGAACAGGCTGGAAAATGTTTTGTGAGCTTCCTTGCACCGAAGCATGCCTTACATTAATGTTGGCATTTTTACAGTAGATCTATCGAAAAATATCTCTACATTTTGGTTACATTAAATCAAAGTAAAATCATGAAGCTCCGATTTTTCAATAGATGTTATCAAAAATAACATGAAGAAAAATATTACAGGATTTTTCACTACTTTCTGCTTTTATTTTTTTATGTAATTTTCTTTTTTTCTTCTTCTCTTTTTAATGGCTTTTGTTTAACTTTTTATTTTACTAAATTTTTTTACACTCTTTCTTTTTATCTGTTATTGTGTGAGATTGGAAAACATAAAACTGTTCGTCCCAAAACAAAAAAAATGTTCTTCTGTCTAAAATCTTGTGCAATTTGTTTCCGTTAAATATGCCTTCAGATATTTTCCTTCCTTCGTTTAATATTTTCTTTTAATTGCTCTAATAGTTTTCTTTATAAAAGCACAAACTCTTATCTGTTAGGAACTAAAAACTAAAAAGAAGAAAAAAAAAATGTCATTTTGCCAGCAATAAAAGTTCGTTTGTAAAATTTCTACTTGTCACAATTAAAACATTTACAACATGTAATAAAATTCTATTTGAAGCTAAAAAAAATATAAAAGAAAAAAGTCGAAACATAAAAGAACCAACAAAACTAAGGAATTTGTATGTTTATCTACGAGTTCTTATTTCCACATGGAACGTTTTTTTTTACATTTCCTTGTCTTCTTCTGCAATTTTACCGCTTTTTTCAGACACATATTTTTTAATTCAACTAGATAGAAAGTTGTAGGGACGGACGTAAGGCGAAACTTTAAGAGTAGTATATCGTTAGCTAAAATGCAAAGCAACGTAACTACCAAACGTAAACAAAAAAAAAAAATCTTTAAGTGGCTTTACTAAAGTCTCTTTGTTTTCGTTTATAATTTTGGCATAAAACTGATATCTAGATACATTTGATTGATTTGATACATTTCCTAAGAATTTTTAAAAATGTGATTTGGAATTTTTTGTCATTTACGTGGTTTTGTAATTCATCTAACGTTATGTAGTTATTTTTATAGACAAAGCAAGGAAATATTTTGCAAAGTAAATGTTATGTGTATTTAGCAGTTGTTTTAATTAAAGAATTTTTGTGTATTTGATTAAATTGGTTGTTAATGGTCTACATGGGTGTTATCCTTGTATTTTAGTTTTTGTTGGTATTGAAAATATTTTATTAATTTGGATGACATTCTGCAACGGAGCATAAACTTATTAAGCTAAATAAGAGAAATGAAGTAAAATGGATAGAGCGTATTTTTTAATCTATATATATAAAATACAAAAAATGTTTGTACCCATGTTCGCTATAGACTCGGAAACTATCCAACCGATTTGACCCAAACTGGTGTCATTCAAAAGGGAATTTATAGAGGATGGTTTTAGGCTTTTAATATTTCAAGTGGGCGTAGCCCCTCCCACATAAATTGAATAACATCATATATCTTGACTATTGTGATAGCAAGAGTTTTGAAACATTGCAATAGTTCATATGTTACTAATGTGAGTAATCAGGACAAAAATGGGCGTTATCGGACAAGTGGGCGTGGCAGCTCCCATATAACCCAAAAATTGAAATCGCCATATTTTGGGCATTTTTTGACCTACGTCGATGATATTTGGTACATATGGTATTGCCATAATTTGGAATACGTACCGGGAGAAAAGTGGATGGGACCACGCTCCTTTTTATTAAAATTAAAAATCGTAATATAGTCTTAACTACTGGACCGATCGTCACAATAGGATATATAAATACTTTTAATTTTATTTTATAACGAGGGGGGTAGCGAAGTACACCGGGATCAGCTAGTTATTTTTAAAATTTTCTTAATTTTAGAAAATTCTTTGTAATATTTGTTTTATATGTATATGTACATCCTATTTCCCATCACTTCTACTATTTGATTACCAATTTTATTGACAATAGAAAAAGTACCAATAGTAAAAAAGTACCAAAATTAAAAAAGTACCAGGAGCATATACAAGCTTCTACTAATTTTAGCCCCCAGTAAGTACACTGTATGGTAATGTAGGCTTTACTCAATTTATAAACAAATTTATTAAAAAAAGATAAAGTACCAAATTAAAAAGGTATCAAAAGTACCACATATTTTTTTATTTTGAGCTTTAGAATGTAAGCATTGTAAATTTGTCATAAAGAAAAATATTACCAAAATTAAAATATCAAAATGGTACCAATTATTAATAAAGTACCTTAAGTACCAGATTTTTTTCAATTTTGCTTCCCAGAAAGTATGTATAAAAATTTCATCAAAAAGAGAAAATATAGCAAAGGTACAATATTTTCCTGTTTCTACCTATTAAAAAGTACCCTATATTATCATATAGGCCATATACTATACGACTACTAAATTTTATCCAATGCATTAAGCAATTTTTTCACTATAGTGGAGCAAAAATCCAAACATACCCAGCGGCGGAAAGAAGCACTAAGCAGGCCTTCTGGAAGGCCTTACTTGGCCTCTTGCCCAATTCCATACTCTTACAATTTTTACACACTCTGTCCTAGCCAGCCAAGCAGTTCTATGTTCCCTTCTTACACAGGCCTGGTAGAAGGCCTTATTTTTAAATTACCTTTAGATGTGCAAAAACGTAGTAAAACCCATTAAAGTGCCAAAATATCAACTCAACAAAATAGGAATTATTATATTATGTTGAATTTCAGGGTTTTCTTTACATTTGATGACATGTTGTTGTTAACTATTTATTTATTAACTGATGTATACATATACATAATAAAAACCGCATTTTTAGAAGGCCTTCCATAGGGCCTTCTTGAGAAGGCAAGCGAGCATGAGTACTAGATCTAAAAGAGGTTCTAGGAAGGCCTTACGGAGGGCCTTATAAATAAAGGCCTTCAAAATTTCGCCGCTGGGTACAAACTCCCACTTATACATTTATAATATTAGAAGGCTCTACATACGAGTATATGTATACTCTCAATCACATGATTATAACCATTTACATTTTTGTTATTTTGAAATTTTAAATTACTCTCAAATTTACAGTTTTTGTTTTTGTATGAATTTTTTTTATGCCTGAAGAAAATATATTGAATACCTTCAACTGATTCAGAGAAAACATAGAATGTGCTTAAATTCTTTCTTTTTATTGACACATTTACTGTCTACAATTGTAAATAGATAGACAATTATTTCTTCAATATGTCTCTAATATACCTTTATTTATCATTATTATCAGCTAAAAGTTTTTACGTAGGTGAAATAAAAAATAAGTCCTAATTCCCAAAGAAATTTCTGAAATCACATTATGGAATTTTTAATACATTCACGGTTTTTTTTAAATACTTTTTTTTACTATTACAAGAGCGTTTATTAATTTTAGCTTTGCATTAAAGCAAATAAGTCTTTATATTAAAAAAAAAATGGGAATTTTTAATACTTTTTCCGTATTTTTCTTCATTTTGAACAGGAAATAATTAAATACACTAGATCTCTAAATGAATTTTTCGATTGTAGCTTTGAAATTTGAAAAAAACAGGCCTTAATTTAATGTTTTCAATAAAAATAGTTCTGTTTTGAAATATTCTGGCTAATTCAATTAAAAAAGTAAAAACAGCAAAAAATGAGTGAAATTGCCGCAAAAATAGCTGGGATTGTTTTTATTTTAAGAATTTTAGGAACACGGTACTTTTCCAGTTTAGGTCCTTTTTTCGTGTATAAATTTACTTGTAAAGGGTTTTTTTGTCATACTTTTGATCCACTTTGGTATGTTGTAGCTAAAGTTAAGTTCATTAACATCTTAACAGATGTCATAAAACCTTTTTTTGGCAATTGCATTTTGCTTTCTAAAATCCTGTACTGTGGCTGAAGGTTATTCGATAGAGAGCTGCTGTCTTTAAAGAATGCAATGAATATTTGCCTGCAATTCACTTTAAACATCCCAAAATATGTGGTTTGCAAGATTCATGAATACGTTTCAAATTAGAAAAATTAAATTCCTATTTTAAGTTCAAAATATAAAAATACATATAGAGATAATTTAAAAAGCTTTATAGCACAAAAATTCTTTCTTTTGTATTGAGTTAATCTTATTATTTATTTTAAGCCTTTTGAGCTTTTATTGTAAGACAATAATAAATTTACAATAATTATTTTGTAAAGTATAAAAACAAAAAAAAAAAAAAAACACAATTGTTTTCTTTCACTTGAAAAAAACCTTTAGTATTTTAAGACTTTTGTATATTGTAGAAAAACCAAAAAATAAATCATTTTAATATTAATTATCAGATTTTTGCTGTGATTATTATTTTAATGTAGGATATGTTGTGAAACAATTTTATTAAAATTTTTTTACTTATTTTACCGCATTAAAGTGTTCTAAATACGAGTTTTCAAGACCTCTCTGCCTGCTGTTGGACCAATCTGCGGTCCTCAAGATTTTTTGGTTTATATGAACCACAAAATAAAATGTATTCAATTGTAAACTCTGTTAACATCTTTTTATTTTATTCCATGTCGTCTGTTCTTATTGTGTTCTATCAAAACAATACAAAAACAAAAAATTGAATTAACACTACAAGTGACAACCAAACTAATAAAGAAAAAATATATATCCAGATTATCAGGTAGTTAAGATTTCTGATAACTTAAATGCATTGAAAGTTTTGAGAAGCTCAAAATAAAACTCAATTTCATAAGAGAAGCAACAAAGCTGCAAACAAAATACAAATAACGAAAATTATTCAAAAGAATTTTTATCTCTGATTATTAGAAAATCTCAATGTTTACAATAGAAGGTGCAAAAAAAATATTATATTTTAAGGTATTTTGTGTTTTCTTTTTTCTTTGTTTATATAAAAGATCAAAACAGAAGACAAACTTTACAACAAATTTATTTAATTAAAACATGTTAAGATTATTTAAAAAAATTGTTTGCGATAAGAATAACAACGATATCAAAAATAAAAAGCATTTTTGAATTAAAAAATATGTATACGAAATTAGAAATTAGTTTAATTTAAAAACAAAGCTACAGTAATGGGAAATTTATTTTCGTATTTGTGAATAAATTATACGCCACGTGCTACAGGCTTTTAATAAAAATACGTAAGGCAGACAACATACATATAAATAAAATGTACAATGAAATCATTTATTTTAAGGGGACAAAATTCAAAACTGTTTTTTCTGACTAACACGACAATAGAACAGTAGTTTTAATGAAACAACCCACATCGAACAAATTAAACGCAAAACTGTCTGTTTTACTTACTGCGCCATAGCATTAATTGCAGAAAATACATGTGGTTTAATATAACATACCCACACAGACAGACTGAAACGATCCTCGTTTTAAATAGTTGCATGAGGTTCTTATGATTTAAGTAACACCAAGTTAGACAAGTCCAAAAATAAAAACGGAAACATACAAATAACATTGTCTCACTGCTGTCTGATTGCCGATTGTCTTTTAAGACCAAATCCTTATGTCTGATAACACATTTCTTTTGGTATGAGTTGCTATCAAACAAATCTCTTTGGCTTAAAAGACAAAAACTTTTTGTCTTTCGTTGGTCTGGGTTCAGCATTACTATTTTCGTAAAATGATATGAACGCAAAATATATGTTGCAAGAAATTTTTCGACATTTTAGCGAAATTTTTTTAAAGTAATAAATTTAAATATAATTTCAATAAAAACTTTAAACAAAATTATAAGAAATTGGTTAAAATGTCTTGTTAATTTCTTGCTTTGTATGCCGACAAAAGCTAGAAAGAATTACATAAATTGTGGCGAATAAAAATCACGACTCTCGAAAGCGATTTTTAAGCAAACACAAAAAAAAAAATTAGGGTATATCTAACCAATTTTGTTGTTTAGTGTTGCACCACCAACCAATGAAAATAGTTAAAACAACCAATAAAAATTGTAAAACAACATATTACAAAAATGATGATAACTTCAGAATTTTGTACAGTTATAATTATTGCACATATTTATTCTGGAACCCAATTGAACTGATATTTTTAATACGCTAAATTTAATTGTTTAATTACTCATTTAAATTTCAAATTTATTATTGCTCACTCTTGGTATTGAACATAGAACTCCCATGATTGTAACACATCGCCTTAGACAGCTCAGTCACAGCAGAATATTAGTGTTGGGGCCCACTACTTTTCGTCATTCTCACATACACAACACGACTGTTAAAGAGCTACACTAAAAAGAGCGTAACAAAGTATAATTTCATTAAGTGGTAACACAACTCGTATGGTAGATTATCAACAAGCATGTTGTTGTCGTTGCTGTTTTATGTTAAAAAATAAAAATAAATACGTATAAAATCAAAAAACTGCTCATCTGAGTAGTTTTATGTTATTTTTGCAACATTTTTAATAAACTTGGAATAATTTTATTTAGGTGTATGTAAATTCCAAAAACAATTTACATAAGTAGATCAAATAGTGCTGTGACATGGTTAGGTTAGGTTAGGTTTCGAGGGCCGCCACATCTGAGACGTGACGCACTTGGGTCCGTTAATTCGGTCCCTTTGTGATACCCTACAGCACACAGGGCTCAGTCAATTGGTTATTCAATTGCCTGTAATTGCCCTGTCGCCGAATCAAACCATCCTGATTGTTGCAAGAAGGAGGATATGTTGGTTAGCCCCATGTTCGCCAGACTGTCGAGGTCTGGCAGAGTGTTCGAGCCCATAGTAACCGCCCTAACGCTGTTAAGCGCGGGGCATTGACATAGAAGATGAAGAACTGTTTCTTCTTCCTCCTCATCGTTACAACTTCTGCAGTAGTCTTTGTAACTTAGGCCCATCCTTTTTGCATGAGTCCCGAAACACCAGTGCCCCGTTAGCACTGTTACTAGTCGTCTTGTGTGACATTTACCAAGCCTGAGTAGATCGCGAGTTCTGTGCAGGCTGTAGCGGGGCCAAGTGGACCTGCCGACTCGACAGGTGTGCTCTTGTTCCCACCTTTCTTGAGCAAGATTGTATGATTCCTGCTGGATCAATCGCATTGCAGTGAGATAGAGGAATGCCAACGAGTTGACATATCATCAAGTTGCTCAATGATGCGCCCTTTTTGGCAGTTTCGTCCGCAATATCGTTACCAGTGCACTCTGAGTGCCCTGGAATCCAGACTAGTGTTACTCTTGAATGTCTCGCTATCTCGTTTAGAGACTTCCGGCATTCGTTTACCACCGTCGATGTAGTGTATACACCATCGATAGCAGCAATGGCCGCTTTGCTGTCGGTAAAAATATGGATGTCTTCCGATATCCTGTAATACCTAAGCCATCTTGCCGCTCTTGTAATGGTCGAGACTTCGGCTTGCAGGATGCCACGGCCATCCCGAATGTGACATGGTTACTTTAACCAATAGTATTATTGTGGCACTGAAAATTGCAACAAAAATTTACATTAACAGTTCATTAACAACTGAAATTGGTTGGATTAACCAACAATATTTTTTTTTTTTTGTGTGAAAGCTGCAACAAAAATTACGAATTCTCTTTATATTTCTCTCTTATAAACCTGCTACGAACAAAACTCTAATTTATGCTACATTATTATCTAATTCAAACCCAAAAATATTAATTGCTCTAACAAAAATTTTAATTGCTATGCTTGGATTCTATAAGTTGTTAGAAGTATGAATGTATTCTTATGGAAAACTTTTTTAATAATTAATTCTACAGAGAATGAAATGCACCCATAACAAATAAATTTTTTTTAATAACAGAAATTCTTTTCATTTACATATATTAAGTATTATTTTATTTATTTTCGCATTTTAAACAAACCAGAACTTTTGAACAATGCACGTTGCAAGTGTGTTTGTGACAAATGTTACAAGACTGCTTATAGATTCTGCTTATTTTCGGTGGGAACATCACATACTTCGTATATTTGTCCGGCTTGGCTGATTTTACTTTTATTTAATTCTAAAAGACTACGCCGTTTTAAGTTTGGAATCACAAGTTCCTGAATTAAAGTTTTTAGAAATATTTGTCGTCGTAGTTGCTTTTTAGTATCGTTCTAGTTTTGAAACTTATTTGTCCATATAACAAAGGCATCACTGGCTGAAATATCGATGAGATTATGGAAATGTACTAGTGGGCAACGTGTTGTTTTATGTTTGCCAAAAAAAGCGGTGTGCCATTTGATCAAGCGTATGTACACCGCATTTTGTGAATGGTTTCGCTTAATAGAGATTTAAAGGTTTTTCTAATTCGCCCATGTTCTAGATATTCCATTTACAAACTGAGCTTTCAAAACATGTAACGAAATATTTTAAAAAAGCTTGGGTTGCACTCAAATCCACATGAGCACAATATTTTAAATTATAGAGGCCACACTCGGCTGAGAAAGAGGGATTCCCTTTTTCTCAGCAGTACGCGAGAGAGTTGTAAAACTATAAAAAATCAAACACTGAATTTTTAATATTTGAAGATGCAATAAATAACGAATAGATAATTTATTTTCTAAATTTTGTTTTATAAAATAAAATTTTATTTTTTCCTTAAAAATAAGCAAATATACATATGTTGTAATATTAATAACTGCAAGAATTATTTGTTAGCTTAATATACTTTAATTTCCTGTTACAATACACACATACTTGAGTAAACTCTAAAAAACGTTGCCTACTTTTAGACATTATCTGAATAAAACAAATTTAAGAATTTGATAACAAAATATCAAAAAGAAGCCTTCTTTTTCCAACACAACAGACAAACAACTTTCATAAAAGAAAAAATAAATCTTATAAAAGAATTTTCTGTAGAAAACAAAACTTATCAACAGTAAGTAGCAAATCATTTACTTAAAAAACTTTACTTATTCTTACGTTACTTCAAAGTATATACATAAGTCACTTGATAAAGATCTTTTTCAAAGTTCTTAGTTTGTTTGGTCTCATCTCCACCATCTACGTACGAGTATGTTTTTATCTTTGGCAGCAGCACGGCACTTTAATCAGGAAAACTGTGCCATTTACTTACAACACTAAGGCATTTTTTTTAAAACCTACAACAGAAAAAAGCAAGCTGCTCAATGAAACAATGAAAGAACATTGTGTATACTTTTGTTTTTATAGATTTTGAAGACAAGTCGAAAGGCATTAATATTCTGTAACCTTTTAAGCGTATTGGAAATTAAGGTACTAAAGATAAGGGAATACAAAATCCCAGCTATTTATTAAAAGCTTTTATTAAAAGGAGGCAATGTAAGAGAGTAAGAAATAGCATCGTCACAACAATATACTACTACTGATACACTCGTAGACAAACTTAAAAATAATCCTTAAACAAATACGTACGCAATGTCTGCAAGTGTTGTTTTTTAATCGAAGATTTTCATCGCTTTTTTTTCGATTTTATGACAATCATCACAAATAACCAAGCTTGGAGTTTATTGTCTTTGTTCTTTTGTCTGTGAGCTTGTGAAAAAAAATAACCTTAAATTGGTAGCTTTCCTTAAAACGAACAAAAGTAATGTTAATGTAGTGGGTAAAATTATAGCAGAGTTTTTTTTTTTAAGAAAGTGTGATTTTCCTGTCTTCCAGAGAATAAAAATAATGGAAATTTAGTATTAGTTTATGGCTTTTAATACAAACTTTCCTTGCGAGATATATATGTATCTAAGTATTCTTTTACCGAATGAATATGATAGAAACAAGGAAAAAGGAAAACTCAATGGAACAAAGTAATGAATCTCTGAAATATAAAAATGAAAGCAAAATAAATTTGGAAATTTATTAGGCGAATTTATTAAATTCTTTTGACATTCAACTTCTTGACTGTTGTTGCTGTAATGCTGTAATTGAGGTCTAAGCAGCCAGGAATTTTATTATTTTGATGATAAAAAGATGGGATTAGAAAAGGGTTGTGGCGATAAAAGTAATGCTTTTTTCGTCTTTGCGTTTTAAGATCTACAAGCCATTTGATAATTTCATGAAAAAGATTTGTTGGATTTTAGTTACAGAATTCTTATAAATTACTTGTATACGATCGTATGTTTTATCTTCAATTGTTGATATTTTTCTTAGCGCTTAACATATTTTTTGATTCTTCAAGGGTTAACAAATAATAAGGCCAGTGCTAGACAATATATTATTATCAAGATATTATTTTCTTTCGTGTTGTTATGTCTCTTGTGTTCGGCTGAGATCAATATTATTCCTCCTTCTCAGTAGAAAAGTAAATAATTTTATATTTTCTCTATCGTTTTGAGTCTGATAGAAAGCTGACAATAAATATTTTTAATCGGTTCCTGTTAACACTATTAACAAATACCTCAGCAGATTTTTAAATCTATTCGTTTACCTGGTGTTTAAAAAATTGCAATTGATTTTTTTTACAACAAAGTCGATGTTACCTTTGAGTTTGTTTTGAAAGCTTAGTCTGTGCCACAGAAGTACCCCTAAATCTTTTTGTCTTGTCAGATTCCTGCTATTATAAAACCAAAAAAGTATGCAACAGATTTTGTAATATATTTACGTATAATTATTATTTAATTTTATTAGACTAAATATTGCTCATACGTCCTGGGTTTGATAATTTAATGTTTTGGGACCAGTGTTGTCAGTTTTTTTGTGGAATATTGCCAAAATTCCCCAAATATCGCCAATCCATAAAAGTATGTAACTTTGGTTATAAAAAAATTTAATTTATCACTTCAAATGTGTACAGCAATTTTAGAAATTAAATTAATTTAGTTGTAATTTTTACCAAACATAAATATTTCATTACTTATCATTATTTCAAAAAGAAATAGTAAACAATTTACCTTGACGTTAGGAAATACAAATGTCGTCTTTTACAGGAAATTTTTTATAATTCTAAGAAAATATTTACAAAAAACTTGTTCAGTGTTTATCCAAAAATTAACAAAAATTTCGTAGTGGGCGGTAAGTGCTGTGACAAGTAACAATTTTATTTTATGTAATTGCATAGTGGTTAAATTCCTTGAGATGTGGCTGTTGATCTTGCTAAGAACTTTTCGTTTCCGACATTATCTTTCTTCTGAACAGTCCAGCTGGTAAAATGAAAATTTGGTGTCATCAGAGCGCTGGAACGTCCGGGAATTATCCTTTACAAGTGGGATATATTATCTGGGTTATTAAAAACCTTTTTACTTAATTCCTTATGGGACTGACACTGTGGTGGCACTCTTATCATCGCACTGCTGGACTCCAACCAGCTAAAATGCAATAATTTTATTCCTCTGACAATATGTCCTTAAATTTAGTAGAAAAAAAATTTTTAATAAATTCAATATATATTTCCTTGAATGTAAGACTTTTTGGGGTGAAATTATTTGCAAAATAATTCGAATGTATTAACATTTTATCATAATTTTCCTTAAAAGTGTAATTCCGCTAATTTAAGTATTTTTGTTGTACTGAAAACTTTTTAAACTTAACTTGTTTTGTTAAAAGTCCACATAAATTATTTTTGATTACCAAATTCGATTAAGATCTTTGAAAAATATTTTTAAAGAAAAATTTCGGTAGGCGGCATCACCATATAGGAAGATTATCACGTCCCATTTTGAAAGAAAGAAATAATGAGACCGATAAGGAGTTGTGTTTTTTACATAAAAGTGCTAAAAACATCTTATAAAGTAAAATTATCCACGGGGAATTGTTTCATGATTGCAAATTTAGGGAAAGGGGAAAAGTTGCGAGGGAAAAATTATTCATGATAGGGATGAATATGTCAATATTTTCTTTCAGTATAAATTTTAGCACTCATTCATTAGCTTCTCTTTTCCAACCATTGAAGTTTTTTGCTAAAAGGTTACTTTCAAAATTGCCTAAATTTGTATGGGATCAATACGATGAACTTGAACAGATAACAGAAAAGCAAGCACATACTCTTTTAAACGATTTCTGTAAAAAAAAAATTGTCCTTACAATTTCCATTAAATCCTTTCCAGAAAACACATTTAACCAGCATCGATGGATGTAATGACACTTTATAGAAACATTAAACAAGGTACACACATGTTTTTGTACACTCCATGTCTTCCTTCCATTGGGCCCAGGTTAGAAAAAATATAAGAAAAAAAAATCTATGTATGTGTGAGTGTGTGTATGTCTAGTATATATAAATTGTAAAGCAATAAACAGAAATCGTGTTTGCTATGAAACGAACAAATTGTTGTTTCATGGATTTGGATGAGTATTTGCTACCTTGCAATTTTTGCGTCTTTAAGAAATTCTAAACGATTTGTGATTTTATGACTTTTGACGCTGTTTCGTTTTGCTTTGTTTTTTGATTTCATATAAATTTTGCTAGACATGCGTTACAACTTTCTTTCCAGTTATTTAATTTAGTATTAAGTTCTTTTTATTTAATGAGCGTAAAAAGAAAAAATGCGATTTTATAGATTCATATTTTTTGCATTTATGTTTTTTTTGTTAAAATTTTCACCTTTGCATATTTTACAATTTATTTGCCTGGTTATGTTGGAAATATAATAAATTGTTAAATTTTATTCATTACAGATTTATATCCTTTATAGACGATTTATTCATGTATACACGTGTCTATAGTATATATATGTACGTGTAAATATTCAGGTGAGTTCATACTTTAAAAAGTTTATATTCTTTATATGAACGTGGTACTGCCAAAAATTCTTATAATTAAATTGTAGTGTCAAAAGACATCTGGGAGTTTTATTTAAAAATTATTATGAGAGAGTTGTGTAGATAAAAATTAACGATTTTTTAGCCGATTTCTATGGTTTTTAATTAAACGAAATTTTAATTATTCCGTCTTAAAATAGTTTTATTAAAATTAAGTTTCTAAAGTCCGCAACAACTGTAATTATTGCAAAGAAGGTGGTTGTATCTACTGAAAGTTAAACTGACATGATAATGTTTCGATACTCTAATAGAAGAGAGGATTATTTTTATTATTTTTTTTAGAGATCCATTTTTCTTAAAAGCCAACGAGTGCATACCTAAATACAACAGAATTTTCGTGTTGTTTATATTTATAAATAAGCACATGCAGTTTATAAATGTCATTTATTTAAGTGCATTGTGCAGATACCCTTGAAAGTATGGGTGTCAAGTGACCGTCACAAAAAATTTTTGACACGGCTGTATGTTGCGGTAATGTTCAATCGCAATGCATACTACACACTGTGGGTTATGGTGATAGTTAGACCACGCTATAACACTAACCACCATAGCGTTATCAGAATTTTAGTCTGCTTAGATCTAACTTGAAATTACGAGTTTACGAATTTAGCATGAAATTTAGGTAAACATTTTTCTCAAAGTCATCCCTAACTCATCCTTATACAAGCCTAAAAATCATTTTTACAAAATTTTTTTTAATTAAAACAAAATTATCTTAACGAAAACTTTCGCCAACGATATCTTCTAAGCCACTTGATCGATTTTGGAAAAATTTACAGCTTAAGTTGCACCGTTTTAAGATAAAAAAAGTAAATGCCTCATGAAAATTGATTCGATAAGAACTTTTAAAGTTTTTAATACAAAGCGTTTTTATTCGAAATTTTTCAAATTTTTTGTGCAATCAACATTTTTGTTTTGAGCTTAAGAATTAATTAGTTTTCTAATTTGTTCGGTGTAGTCGTTTAGAGTTAATTAAAATAAATATTTTCTTCAAAACTTCTTAAAAATCTAGGAAAATCGATTTGTGTAAAAATTCTATGGCTAAGAAGTTATGAGGTTTTACACACTTGTACGAATACACACACAGACCCACATACATCCATACGGTCATCATCATAAAAATATTCAAATACGTTTTTGTGCGACAGTTGCATTAATTATTTTTTTATATAAAACATAAGCTGAAAATTCGTTGCGTAAATTCGTTGGTTGTAACAATTAAAGAAAAATTAAAAAAATTTATTTTTCGTTCTTCGATGGACGAAATAGAAATAAATCCATTGCAGAGTTCACCGCGTAATACGATTTTCATTCAATTTCACAAATTTTCAATTGCACAAAATGCTTTTTATATCTGATGACGAAAGTTCGTAACGCAAAATTCATTCGTATGTTCCAATTGTGCCCGCAGGATTGCTGGAATATCCCGAATGAAATAAAAGTTTTACTCGATTGATCAACTTATTTAAAATTCTCCATATTGATTTTATTATGAATCGAGCAAATAAAATTTAATATCCTTGTAGAAATGTAAATCTGAGATAATTCTGATTTGAACAGTGAAGATTCCTCACTATCAGTCTTTTAACTAAAATAACAATGACCAATTATCTAAATTTCAAATAACAGAGCAATTTTTAAAGTAATAAACAAAAGCGAATACGTATAAGTCCTTAAAGTATACGAAAAATATAAAAATTTCAAATATCTCTGTTTTAAGCATCCTGAATATTTGTGACATAAAAGTACAAATTTGTTCGATGTGAATAGAATTCAAAACAAAGACAATCGTTAAGGAATTTTTTCTATTCATCCTGCCTGAGGGAATTTAATACATACATTAGAATGTATGTGTGTATCTGTGTTATAATATTTTTTTTCGAAACGAAGCTATCAATAAAATCCTACTTAGGATGGAAAACAAATTGTCAACAGGACGATGTAAAAAAATCCTCATGTCTCATTTCAATAAAATTTTATATGCCCGACAATAATTTCAATAGCAATTTTTAAGGTTTTTACGTTTCCATTTGTTCTTATTTTTATGATAATTTTTTCTTTTATTTTCGTTTGCTTTTATTGAACACGTAGATGTTTCTTATTTATTTTTGTATAGAATTTTTTTTAACGTCAATTTTGCGTTGCAGAATTTTATTTTAGTGTTTGTCGTTTAAAGGTACAAACTGATGCTTGTAAGCCACCTTAATTGTTAACAGATTATAGAAAAGCTTTTTCACTCACAATAAAATCTAAGCAGGTTTTTTTTTTTATTTAGAAAATTTGAATATGATTTTGTGGTTTGATCCTTAAATAGTCCAACAAATTTTATGTGATTTAAAAAAAAATTTGATATTAAAATTTTAAATAGCTTGTGAAAAATTATGTTGAAGTGTCTTTATTTTCTAGTTGTAGAGTCATTCACACTTTTTAATTTATTTTGGGAAGTCTTTTACATGATGCTACACAGAATATTATTTGAAAACCGTTATAATTTAATCCCGAAAAAAAATTTCTCCACAAAAAGCATACGGTTTGATTTAAGGCGAAAATTAACGTCTCTTGTTTTGGATTTATGAATACGTGCTCAACATCATCCTGCTTTCAATTGGAAGCCATGCATATTTATTTCAGGTAAAATCAATCCCTTATCGGGATTACTTATGCTCATTTTTATCTTCGAATACAATGGAATTAATAAGGGTAATCACGATGGTGATCGTGCAAATTTGCATTTTGCATTTTAGATTTGATCATTTCTGGTATTGAACAGAGGCAGCATAAAAAATGTTTAATCCCTTGTAGGATTGATTGAAGTATAATTTAAGGATCCTGAAATACTTCAATTTAGTATGATTTTTTTTTTCATCTAAAGTCCTTTAGGTAGATTTGTTGCTCTGTGAACAGAGGACAAAATGATTACTTAGAAAATCGTTCTATAAAGAACATTCTTTTTGTGTTCTTGTTGCGTGGACGTAAAGGAGTGAGCAAAATCTAAGGAGCAGACTTGGGTTAAAAATATGATTAGTGTGGCACTCCTTATCAGCGAGTTATGAGTAGAATTTATATTTTGCAAAAAATCCGTGAAAGTTCAACTACCTTCGATAAAAATCAATAAAAATACTAAAGAATATAAATGATTTGGCAATCGCCTGAATACTCTGGATTTAATTGAAGTTTGCTGCAAGGATATTTTTAATTAATATCCGTTATAAATTTTATATATATCAATTTTTTTGAACCGACACTCATTAGATAACCCCTACTTATGAAATGCAATTTGCCACAACTTAGGGAAAGGGTAGAGAAGATAGATGGTGAAAATTTTTAAATTCTCTTACAACTCTGCTATAGCGAGTTTTGTTAATTTTATAGTAGTTTTACTGCACCTCTGGTGTTAAACCCAGCTTTATTAATTGTTTCACTTCGCCTACGATTCTACTAACCGTCGAAAGAGGGCTCTGATATGTACGAGTACATTTGTTGCGAACTGTATCAATCGCATTCGGTCAATATTTTAGTGAAAGGGGCCATGCCTTCATCCAGAGTCCAACAACAATTATTACAGTGCCACATTAATGAAAATTATATTAATTCATTATGTTGTTGATTTTCCTGACCCGAGATCGAACTCAGGTCCCAAGTCCTCTTTGATTTATAAGCTATAAGCTTGGCAATATTTTTTTGCCTTTGTAATGTGGGAAAGGATACTTGGAAAAATATTGCCAATCTTACAGGTTGTCTAGAAATGAGATGGTATTGTACCTATCAAAAACTTGGTCCTTATTTTGATCTCAGTACTTTTTACGGCCGAAATATTTTGGATAGGAACTTGGCCTTATTTTTACATTTATGTTTTTGTGCGGATTTTTTTTCTTTTATATATTTTTATTCATATCTACTTATATATTATTAACACAAAGTCATCATAACTTTCCCCTATAAGCACATAAGCAAGTTCATTGTCGATGCCATTGTTCTTGCGAGAGTCAAATGAAAATATAATAGCCTTTTCCTTATCCAGCAAAACTACAAAGTTTTGCTCTTTATTGCCTTCTGAATTGCGTTTTTGGCACGGACACTTGTATAGATAGCACCCTTAACAGACGTTGGATTTGTATGCATACGTCGCATTAATGTTTCTCAACTGGATGTTTTTATTCATAATTATTTTTTGGACACGTACAGATCTAATTTCTAGACCGAATATAGTATAAAAAGAATGCTCACGGTTTAAACCTAATCTGATACAATTGAAAATAATTGCAATAGAAAATGCACCAAAGATTGAACTCCGCTATTGTTACCGTTCGGTATTGATCTTTTATATATTTTTAAACTGTCAATGAAACTAAAAGAATCAAATTTAACTTTATTATTCTTTTTAAACGCGTTTAGCAATTATAAAAAACAGGCCGTTAAATACTTTTAATTAAATAATTTTATTTTGTTACTTTGCTTTTTGATGAATACTTTAAAATTTTGTTATATGTTGGAATAATATTTTTAAATTTTATTCATTTGTTGGGGGTTAGCAATATCTCAATATATATTTCGTTGGTTGCCATACCAACTCATCAGTAGACGTTTACCCTTTATGTTTAAAAAGTTTCAAAGCTCATCTATTTATACATAAACTCACAAATAGATTTGTGAATTACAAAGCATAAAAATAGTCTTTCAAAATCTTTTCAAACATACACATCACATAATTTTTCATTATGAATGTGTTTACTTTTCTACACCTATACAATTAGATAACCCCGCTGGTTGCCGTTAAAAATATTTTTTAGGCAAAAATGAAAAGCAAATCTCCCCTTTACAAAATTTTACATTTATTTGAGCATGTACGAGTACTCCAAAAAATAGAATAAAAGAAGAAAAATTGTCAATTATTTCGATCGGACTCATTTCAATTCCGTTATTAGTTTTCCGATCGTTTTTAATTCAGATTCCGTTTAATTTGTATTTTTATTTTACAGTGATAAAGTTTGTTATACCTATAGGCGTTTGTTAAAATTGTTTTTACTAGCAAAGTCACAATAAGTTTTTTCCTGTTATGCAAAGCTTATTTTACTCAAGCCGCCTAAAAGTATGCCTTATTTTGTTTACTAAAAATGAAGCTTAGTAAAAATATTCATTGTCAATTTTTTTTGAATCTTTAAAGCGTTTTGATTAGAAACACTATTTTCGTTTTATAAAAACTCAACTTCTTTAACTGAAACCACTGCCGATCGCAATTGAGTTCTGTGACATGGCTATTTCTGAATAGGTTACACTTCCGATTTTCTTTGCACAATGACTTTAATAAAAATTTTATGAAAGCTTTTTCCGCTCTTAAAGCTTCAATGAATTTGTGCTTAGTCATATTTCAATCAATATTCCTACAAATTAAGTAGCTACCGGCCGCATACTTGAGTGACGTTTGTGAAATACATGCCAGAATAGAGAATAATAAAAATCTCAACATGCAAACGACTTACATGAATGTTTTGTAAGGAAAAAACAAAAATGTCTAAATCATATAAAAATTTAAAATATTTACACGTAATACTTCCATGGTATTTATTTTATGTGAAGCTGTTTACACTTCAGAACAAAATTGTAAAGCTTTCAATATGTTCAATATGATGAACGCAGGCAACCTTTTAGGTAAGCAGGGTATTTTAAGCAAACCTGCAGAGGACATTTATATTCCTTTCAGCTTATTAAGCACAAAAGAAATTTTGCACATATGAAATTTTCAAACATATTTTGGTCTTGTTGCTACAAATTTTTTTTATTATTTACTGCCAATGCTTTGCAAACAAGGTCGATAAAACGTGCCATTTACCCATATGTTGTGTTTAATGTTTGGGGAATATTAATGGCAAAAAAGTGCATATATACACACTCACACAAACACACGAGACAAAATACCTACACGTAATAAAGCCGCAAACAAAAAAATGCTTGCACAGTAATTGATCGTACAAAAGGACGTGAGTATGTTTTATAATTCTTTTTAAATATATTTTTTAGTCATATTGATTATGTGTATTTTAATAATTTTTCTATATATTTCTTTTCTAAAAATTCACATAAATTGCCTTTGCACACAAAGCAGCAGGTGGGAAAGTTAAAAATTAAAAACAACATCCTATGTTTGAGTATATAATCTGTTATTATAAAATTAAAGTAATTAAAATTTATCATAATATATTTCAGATGCACATACGAGCTCATTGCACAAATGCATGTAATACATATGAATATACAGTAGATCTGCTCAAAACGATCAGTATTGTTTTTAATTCAGTTTATCATATTCAAAGAGCTTTTCCCAAAGAACAGGTCCCACAATTTTTTTTTTTGACAAAGCCGCCACGTACAAATTATTTCAAATGAGAAAACCGACGAATATTGATTTTTTATTTTTTATTTTTTTAAATTATTGTATTTTGCATGCCCTACGATGTTAATGTCGATCGAACTTAAATATTTAATAGTATTATTGAATTGTACTTAATTCGTCTTCTTTAAGTTTAACTTTCACTGTATACATTGAGTTGACATTATCCTTCAATTTATGCACCGTCGCGCAGTGCATTGTTTTTATGTGTGTTTTATAAAGTGGCTTTAAGTTTAAATGTTAAGAGAAATAAAGGGAAAGAGAGCACGACACAGATCTATGGCAATCTCCATTAGGCTTAGGAAAATAATAAACAATAAAAAGAATACAATACATTTGCACAAATACAGATCCACATACACAGTTATTGAGAAGAAGTAAGAACACAACAGCTTTAACATCAAAGTTTGACATAGACAATTTAAAGGATTATGATTATTAAGGTAATTGTGTTAGAAATTAACAGGGGACGACTATTCATCATGAACACAGGGGAATAGTTTTAGAATATATGAGAAGTAGAAATTTTTTTTTATGGGGAGAGGGTTAAACTTAAACTTTGCTAATGTTATTAAAACTTATAATTTAGTTAAAAAAAATCTAATAAATTTCTATTGTACACAATTTGTTACTAAATATGCTAAAAAATTTTGCATGTACATTTTAATTAGTGCATATGCGTGTATATAATAGGCTATAATCAATTCAAGTTGCTTAAGTAAATAATAATAAGCGACAACAGCCGCAAAACTAAAAGAGAAGCGAATCCATTTAAAGGTATTTTCTTTTTGTGTATCAAAGAAGCTTTTTAATTTCAAGAATAGTATAGCCAACCGACGACAGAATCGTCCGTATTCCAGATGAAATAATAAGTATACATACTAGTTAAATAAAGGACCTCGCAATTTATTTAAACCAGTTATATTGAGCGCATTTAACAATTGTGCATAATCAAAGCTCACTCATTTTTCACACACATTGTTGTGATCTTTCATTTATTTAGTCGTCAATGATCCAGCGACGAGTACACATCCAGAAAACAAATAAGTTTCATATGAAATTTAAAGATGAAAAAGAGTTATGAAGTGTGAAAAATATTTCATTATTGTAAATGGTTTTGGAAATATGCAATGCCTCTTGCATTATAAACTTATTAAAAAAATTTAGTGAAGATGTAACTTACATATTAATATGGAAGAATTTAATAAACAGGTAAACCAATAGACCAATAACACATTTTCACTGGGTTACTCTTTCAACTGACTAATGTGTTTACGACATTCACAATTTAATTTTTGTATGTTTCTGATTTAAACATTAAAATATTTTACTGATCATAAAGAAATAATAAAAACGTGAAAAAAATGTCGTAAAAAGAACTAAACGATATTCATGGTACACTTGCACAAATCAGTGATGGCCAAAAAGGGAATACAGATAGTAGTAGTGCTTGTGATTATGTATTAGTGTAAATACAGTAAACAAAATGCATGAACATAACAAAATACCGACATTGAATTTCTTTCTATTTGTTTTGTATAAATTTTGATGTAAATAATAAAGTTTTGTAGTTAATAAATGACATCTAACAAGTATTTCATACAAAAACAATAAAAAAATATCAAAACTTAAAAAATCTTCAATGATCAATGATTGGTATGTCCGCAAAAACTAAAAAAAAAATTATGGATCAAATGAAAAAATTATTTCCCTTAAATAATCCTCATTATTACTATATTTTCATTAAAACTCTACTTATAAATTATAGGCTTGAATTAAATAAAGTAATTGTGCGTTGTTGCAAATATTCGCTGTGTATCTACAAAAAAAAAAATTTAACAGAAATATCAAAAGGCAATCAGACATAAACCTGCCTATGAAAAAGCTATCATTCAACTGAATGAATATGTTGTTTATTTTTGCCAATTTAGTGAGTAGTTTTATTTTCATTCAGTTGTATACATATAAGAAGCCGAATGAGGTTCGGCACCCTGGTGCCCTAATGGCTTCGCTGGCATAAATTCAAATTATTGTATTGAAAATAAAACAGTAGAGTTAAGTGTAAAAACAAAACAGCTTTCAATGAGATAAATACATTTATGGGACTCTCTTGTCATTTGTTCCCTTAACATTTCTACAATTCATCTACATCAAATCAAAAATCAAAGCTAACTTTCCTTGCAAAACTATTTGGGGAAAACTTACATATATTAGTAATATGTGTGAATGTGTTTGTAGCAGCTTTAAAAACTTATAGCTACCAAAATACAAAAACCAGATTAATTAACAATATCTTGTTCACTTTTGTGTATAAATATTTTTAATTTGGTATAAGTTTTGTCACAACCGGTTGTGTAAAGTGGCCATAAGTTCGATAACAAAAAAAAAAAAAAAAAAAAATATGCACATACGTAGAAAGATACTACGTATTAATCAATTATTTATTTTTTCTTTACATGTTGTAACATTTAAATAATTTTTCTATGAGTCGTCATAAGAGTTTTTATATCTGGAATACGGGCAGTTGTGTCGTCCATCTAAAAGTAAATCCATCTTAAATAGATTAATAATAAAATTAAATTTAATGAACTTGAAATTGTACAAGAGACCAAAGATTTTTAGTTTTTGCTAATTAAAAGTAATAAAAATACTTAAAAAAAAATTACTGATAAAAATACGAGGGTTATACTAGCACTACTTATATATAAAAAGAAAGCACAATTAATTTAAAACAGAATTAAATGGATGTTTAGCCTTCATATCGAATAATCGAAGAAAGTCATATAATCTACGATCAAACAAAAATTCCTAACTTTCAGTAAAGATATATTCGAATAATTTTGAAAGAATATTCGAATATAAAAATTTCTTATGCACAATCTTGTTGTCTAGCTCACGTTAGGTTTGAAGCAAAATCAATAAAGATCAATAAAAATTCCCACAAATTGAAGAAATGGCAAGTTTTAAAAATTTTTATTAAAAAAAAATATTTACAACTGCAGCCTTTATCACACCAATTCTTTTTTTTTTTTTTTGAATACTCATGTAAGTGCACGCTTTACTGTTATTTTTGCTTCACTTCAACGCAATCGCTAAGTGGGAGAGTAGATTTTATATTGTGTAAAATTTATCATTGCATTTTTTAATTTGCGTGTTCCTAAATGTGGTACAATATTTTTGAGCAAATCAAATAATTTTGGTATCGCCCTCATACATTTTTTCTTATAAACCTTCAATTTTGTGTTTTCCGTTCAATTAAAATGTTTTCCTTGAATTTAAAAAAAGGCCGTGCACCTGTGCACTCTTTGAAGTGAAAGTAGAAAATCAGTTTTTTTTTTTTACTTTCTTCAACAGCCTTTGCTTGTTCTTGCCAATGTCAGTTGGCATTTTCCTTGGCCTTTTGTTTTTGTTGTTTTCTTTTAGTTTTTGCGTTTTACGGAAATTGTTTTGCATGATTTTCTTACTGGCTATTAGCCATGAAAATTTTTGCCAACTCTAAAAGTGAGTATAAATAAACAGTGAAATGTCTTTAAATAAAGTTGAAAAGCATTTTTTTGTGCAACAAAAATAAAATAGAGTTTAGTATTGAAGATATTTTTTTCTTGAACAGACATTATTTTTTTAGCGTTAAAATTTTTATTACGTGCCTCAAGATTATTGTGATTTCACTGTTTGGAATTTTTTTTCTAATTGATTTTCTATATTTTTCTATTTTTCTTGTTCGGAAAAGTATTGCCTTCATCGAAAGCAAGCAACTGCATTAAAATGCCAAGAAAATTTCAAAATTGCATTTAGTTTTAATCCAGCAGTTGAAAGCATTAAAACGATGCATTTTCTTACACTTTTATTCATCATTTTGGCATCAGTTCAAATCATAACAAGTGAAGTATCAACTTCTTCTAATAAAACAACAACAGCCGTCACTAATGCTGAAGTTGCAGTTAAAAATAAAATTATTCCCAAGAAAGATGACGTCAAACAGCCAGTAGCTGTTGCTGCTCCTGTCAAAGCAAAGTCTACAACTACTCCGGATATAAAAGTAAAAAAAAATTTTCGTTTGTATTAATTTATTTTACTTTAATTTTTAAAAATATAATTTGTTTGTAGGCTTACGATGACGGTGTATTAAAATGGAATATAAGTGATTTAAATAAAAGGTATTTGTTTAATATTTTGATTAATTGGTAGTCTGTGAATTTCAGAAATATTTTATCAAGAAAATTAAAGCACCAATCCTGATCCCAATCAGTTGGTAAAAAAAAACGAAAATATATAAATGCATCACGTGTTTGTTCTTATTAGAAAAAATTCGAATAGCAAAACTTTTTCAATTTCACTGTATAACAAAATAAATTTTTTTGGGAAAACAACACAACACATCGAAAATAAACGTGTATCGGTGTTCAACATTTATTTAAGGGAGAGTTGAAGCTGCTTTTTCAACATTTCTAAAGTGAATAATGAAGTTTGCGGCATAAGATGGGGTTTTAATGCAAAATACTATTGCAGCATTTTTATAAAATGGTTTAACTTTTATTAAACAAATTCATCATGAAATACTGCTGTAAATCAAAATCTCTCTTGCACCAACCTGAAAGTGTGTTTCCCACGTTCTTTTAAAACTTAAAATATAATTAAGGGTTAACATTGTGCTCTGATCAACCCTTAAGAGACTTTATAAATCTAAATTTTATAAGCCCAGTTACTATTTAAAAATGAATTTCATTATAAATAATATACATTTTTTGACAGACAATCCCAGCAGGATGCCTTCCTTAAAAAGCTATCCATGGATATGAGTTACATTAAAAAACAACTTATAAGAATTGTAAATCAAAACTCCGACTGGACAGTGATATTGCGTAGAAAAGATGGTTCCGTGGACTTCTTTCGTACTTGGAGTGAGTACAAAGAGGGTTTTGGCGATTCCCAAGGTGAATTTTTCATTGGTTTAGATAATTTGCATGAAATGACTTCGGGAGATGATGCACAAGAATTACTCATTTATATGGAAGATTTTGAGAATGAATCACGCTACGCTAAATATGATTTGTTTAAGGTGGCCAGTGAAGATGATAAATACGCTATTGAGGAATTGGGCGAATACAGTGGTGATGCTGGTGACTCTTTGAGTTATCACAAGACACGGAAATTCTCTACAAAAGATCAAGATAACGATAATAATCCAACATCAAATTGTGCTGCAGACTATAAGGGAGGCTGGTGGTTTGATAATTGTTATTCAAGGTGAGTTGAGAAGAATAGAAATCAAGGATATTTAAAAGGTTGTACGAGTTGCTTGTAAGTGATAAGTTTTAAAAATTGTTTGTAGTTGTTTGTATGCATTTACAATTTTAATAACAACACACAAGTTACATACAGTTTAGTTTACCTTGTGAAATCTATTGTTGCTTAAAAACTTTTTTTTTTTACTTTTACTCTTTTCACTTATTTTAAGCCACTTAAATGGTCCTTATTATAAAGGTGCCGGTTCTTGCAGAGGTGGTATCAACTGGTATCACTGGCACAATTATGTTTATTCGCTGAAATTTGTTGAAATGATGATAAGAAATGCTCCATCAGAAGGGGAATAATTTGTTGCAGTATGAGTTTTAATAGAACTAAGCAAATATAATATATTTTTTGATGTTTTCTAATGAATTTGATTAAAAAGGAAATAAAATTTCAAATAATTCATTAAAAATTTTGACCATGAGTGAAATATATTTCCCATAGTTTGCTTAAAGTTTAAAGTTTGCCATAAAGTTATCTGAATTATTGAATACAATATTGTTCGGTAGTGCTTTAAATGATTCTTACACATCGCATATTTTTGGAATTTAACAAAAAACAGTTTAATATATTTTTGACCAGAAACAGGAAATATATCTTTAAAACTGTGTGTTATGCGCTTTAAATATGCGCCCAAACTTTAGAAATATGATGCCACAATATATAAAAGATATGCGCTTAAAATGTAAAAACGTACGACCGATTTCGGTTAAATACTCTCAAAACTCGATTATTATCTTCTTCGAATTTTAATAAACAGCAAATAAGCGAAAATTATTGATAATTTAAAATAAAATCACATTAAGCAGCGTCATAAATATACCTTGAGATCCCAAATAAGAATCATTTTGCTGTAAAAGATAAAATATGCACCAAAAATAATTTAAAGAAATTAAATTATTCAATTATTAAGTTCGTTCTTAAACTTAATTTTTAATTAAATTATTTTTTTTATTAGAACGGAAAATTTAGAAGCTCGTAATAATTGAATAGAAAAAAAACCAAAATGAGACTGAACGAAAGTTTGAACGGACACCATTATGTTTCGATACCAGCCAGAGTCTCATCATCAGAGGTGTCTTAAACATCACTGCCAATAGCTGCGATCAAGTAGTTGACAATTGTCTATTGTATTATTAATTTATTCTGCTGAGTCACATGATAGTGTTTTTTTTATCAACAGTTTAGTTTTTATATTAATGGTGTGGAAATTTGCTATCTTCCTGAGTATTGTTTATTTGAGGTTTTTCCATTGTTTCTTTTCAATGAGGTGTTAGCGGTAATAAACTCTGATGGTGCTGAGATAATGGCTAGTTTCGGAACATCATTATGCCATTACAATTTTCTAAATTTTTTTTCTGGCATAGTAATAATTTAATAAAAAAAGTTTTTTTGCTTAAACATCATTAAATTATTAAAAATATTTCAAGTCTTTAAATTAATTCGAAATAAATCAAAGACATTAATTAAAGTAAATTTAAAATTGTCAATTTTTTTGTAACCTTTTTGTAAATGTGAATAGTAACATTTAAAAATGTTGTAGCAAATAAGATCGAATTAAGTTTCAAAATCAGATCGAATCGAAATTATAAAATTGACGCAACTAAGCAAATCCTTAAAACCAGATATAATTTATTTTAAAATTATATATAACTCTCACAAAAGATTTAAGTACTTTAAAATCGGCCCATTTACATTTCTATGGAACCAATATTTCCCTGGGACATTTTTACTCTCCTATAAAAAAAATAAAAACAAATATGTAACCAAATTGCGACGAAAATGCGATTAAACAAAACAGGAAGAATATTCAAAATTGGTCAAAATATAATACTATAATATATTTTTAAAAAATTTATAAGGCAAGTTTCCGGCTGATTTTAAAACAGAAATTAAGGGATCAAACTCTTTGTAACCCCAATCAAATACGCTACCAATATAGCATATTTATGAGACAAGCCATATTTTATTTTGAAGAAAATTTTTTCAATTAAGTTGTGAATTTTTTATTCGAGCTGAGTGATATTTAATCAAAGAAATTTTTAATTTTTCAGGCTTAAGTTCGTTTTCTCTAAATATAATTTTGTTATAAATTAAATTATTAATTAAATTAGAAAGAAAAATCTAGTGGCTCTTAATACCTGAACAGACAAAGGAAAGTTAGACTGCGCGGAGGGTTGAACTGATATCACAGTTGTTTATACAATAAAAAAAAGTTGTATATATATATATATATACTCGTATATAACGTATCACATTCCATAACCTCTATAGTATTGGTAGCCGAAGGCTGCCACCTAGGAATCAAATAAGAAACACTAGAATAAAGCTCAACTTGAACAAGATAGACTTTGAAAAAATGATAAAAGCTGTAGTGTTAAAACTTACATGTAATTCAGCAGATTCAATTAATGATAGAGGATCTTTAACTAATGTGATTGCAGCTACCGTGGTGGCAGTGAGGTCTACAAGGTAGAAAACTCGGATGAAAAAAATGCAATACAGTGCAATTTTAGGTGCCTTGTTTACTCGTTTAGTTTATATTAAACAATTTATGTTACCTATTCCATTTTATTTTAATATGAATGGGTTTAAAAAGAATTTTTTAAAAGAATTACAAATAGAATTTTTCAATATAAAACTTGAAATATCTCTACGTACTAATTTTTACTCGTACGAAAATATTTAGTTTTGTGAATGTGTATCTGTACATATTTGACTATCTACTCGTATGTGTTCTTAGAGTTAAATAGAAAATCTGTGTTACATATATTGATCAAATACACAAACACTTAAATACATATATGGCATGATGTACGTATGTATATATGTATGTACGTATGACGAATATGCCTGAAAAATATCTACCTGAATATATTTGAACAAGTGGTCTGTTGATTAAGTCTATTGAAGTGAATGAAAATTTAGTTTCTTTTTATAAAAAAAAAAACTAAACTAAACATGTGTATGCCACATTCTTATTAGGTCAGGTAACGTGACGTATGATTAATATTGTTTCATTATATCTACATTTATTACTCATACGTAACGCTGCAATTTGGATGGAAACATTTTATTTTGAAAATGAGTAACTGAAACTATCTTTTACAACAAGAAATTCTAGTCTGTAATAAAATTTAAAGTTTGATTTCTTTTTATATAAAAATATTTAGAAAAACAAACGGAAAGAGATTTAAAAATAAGTCACAAAAAAGTAATACTTTTGAAGAATCATTCGTTGGATGAAAACACTGGTGAAATTTAATATGTTTTCTTTTCATTTGAAGGAGACACAATACAAAATCTTACAATTTTAATAAAAAAAATTGGAATTTTAAAATTTCTTTTGAGTTTGTTACTTTTCTGCCTCATTGTTTTTCGATAGTGCTTTTCTTTAAATTAACATTTCTTTTGATTGTAATTTTTTTAAAGTAGAAAGGAAGAATGCTGTCGGCATTTTAATTTGAAATTAGTGTTGTTTACTTTTTATTTTATTTAAGAAAAAAACATATGTTTTTATTGTTCGAACACAGTTTCGAAAAATAGCAAATCGTAGCGTTTTTAGAACATGACAAAGTACGTTTTGCGTTTTTAAAACAGTATGCGATTTGAGAACACAACGTTTTTAAGAACTTGCCGTATTGTTGTTAATATTGTGAATGTGTGCATCTTAATAGAGGATGTGTGTTTTTACTAGAAAACATATGCGCAAAAAGTTAAGATATTGTTTTTTATACAATAAGGAATTCATTTCTAACTAAAATGATTACTCCAAATTTTGTAATGTGCTGAAAATAATTGAATTAATTTTTGAAATTGCACTTCTGTGTGTTTTCTACTTCGTTGATAATTTTCTGGAAAAATCACATTGACTTTGCAATTTATAACTGTATTCGTCTCCCTTTAGTCTATAACTATTTGCCAATGTCACTTTATGACAATTTCAAAGATAGTTTACTTATTTGCTAATTTTTGGCAACACTTAACCACTTTAAACAGTGTCTCGTTGTATCTTAGGCACTATAGGATATTAAAAGGCTATTGGCATTAATCATCTATTGTCCAGTTCTATTTTCCATATTATTTTCTCTCGATGTTAACCACAAGTTACGAAATAAGCAAGATTTTATATTAAAATAAAATAAAATATATAAAACTGGGTACATTTATTGCTGTTCTCCCACATGCAGAGAGCTGCTGCTATCAAAGGTATCGCGACGTATGATTAATATTCTCTATTCCCTGTTGATTTACTACTCATACGCAAAGTTGCACGTTGGCTTAAAGCTTTTTTTGAAAATATCTGACTAAAAACATCTTATACAACAACAAAGAGTTTTAAAAACTTGTAAGCAGGCTTCTAAAAGTTACGGTAATAAAATATTCTACAAATGTCAATTCTTTAGCATATTTTATTGCTTTAAAAAATTTTAAATAAAAAAGCTTTTTTTTAATATCAAACTTTTCCAATAAAAACAATAGCTTTCAAAAGTATGTGCTTTTCTTTTATTTACTGTTCATTAATTATTTCCGTTTTTGAAAATAAATTGATTTAATTAAAAATTTTACTTTTATTTCCTCATTTGAGATTTAGCGGGAATTCTGGGCATCCTGATAAATACCAAAACTAATTTCGTTTTATGAGGAAATTGAAAAGTTCGACTCAAGGAAAGCTCTAGTGTCTGGTAGATCTCACAATTTCATTAGATGTGATAATCCAGCTACTAAAGTTTTCTCTTTTTATCTGGATACAACCGTTGGAATTGTTTTTGGAGTTGGCGGATAGAATTCACCAAGAAGGTCTACAGAAAAGACAACTGAAGGCGAACTAAAAAAGTTCAGACAATGCTTTTAGACAAATAGATGCTAAAAATAATTTAAAAAAAAAAAAAACATAGAAAAAATTCTTTTTTTAACAACTTATTTTTCTACCCACCACGAAAAGGTATGCAAAGTATACATTTCAATGTGTAAATGTGCAAATGAAAGTGCGTAACTTAAACATGTCATAGTCTTGACAACTACACAAGAATACAAAAATAAAACAAATTTATGATATAAGAATTTCAAAAATTCATTTTAAATCTTCTGGTTTAGAAGACAGGATAAGGATTGAATATTAAAAAAAAGTGTCATACACACAAAATATTGTGATATTTCTATCGTTGAGCGTGTGAGAGTGTGTGTGTTTTGGATCTTAAGTATGCGTATTTAAATATTTTCAGTGACATGTAAAAAGCATCTTATTGTGATTCGATTAAATTAAATTTGAATATTATGGCAGTGTTATACATCTTCTTTGGGAGCAAATGAAAGAACATGATTTCTTTTTTTTTTTTTTGGTAAAACAAGGATCTTTTGTATATATTATTTAATTTTTGTTGTTTGTTTAGTATTTAAAGATTATAATATTTATTTTGGTTTATTCAGTTGATTTTAGGCATATTTTTTTATTTGGAATTTTTTCTTAAACGATTCTGAAAAATATAACTGCTGTAACTGCTATTTGTGGTAAAAGTTTTGCAGAAACTTATAAAATTATTATTAAACTTTATAGAATACAAAATATAATTTTAATAAGCTTTTAACCCTTAAATAGTATAAGAAATACGCATACTTTGGAAGTTCTTTAATATCTATTATTTGTTTTAAGTAAAACTTAAAATTAAATTCTTTATATCCTTTAAAATATTTGGATATTTTTTTAAGGATAATCACTTTACTACTAATTTTATTAAAAAATATTTACAAACTCTTAGTTATACTACTGGGCTTAAAGAAACTCCTGGGTTCGTATGTGCGTAAAAGAATCCTTAATTTATTCACAACAAAAAATATACCCCTCTAATGTTTTATTGTTTGTTTTTAAATATATTCCCATTGCTACAAATATATATTTCTACGTGTGTATCTCTATATGTGTGTATTTGTGTAGGCATATCTTGTGTAGTTGATTTGCTTAAGATTGGCTTTATACAACAAAACAAATTGAACTTTATAAAGATGTTCACATTAATATACATAATTGTGAGTATACTTGAGAGGAGTTCTAAGACTCAGTTAACACAAAAAAATTGACAGCAAAATAAAAATAAGTTTTGTGTTAATAAAGACTACTCTGTATCTACATAATCTAATTATACTGAAGGAAAACTGAAATCCTTAATCCAAATAATGGCCTGAAATACTTCCAGTGATATTTTGCACTTATAATTCTCCTCCCGACTGATTTAAATAAAATTTAAATTTTTGCTACTAAAATTCTTTATTCTGTCATCAACATGAATTAATGTTCGAAGGCTGATAATTTAAAATCGTAACATACGTATTCCTTTAATATATTTGCATATGGAGTTCGATAACGAGTGTACTTGTATTGTTGTATTTGTTTTCTTGAAGTTGGGAAAAAGGTCTTAAGTCTGAATCTTTAGTTTATTGTTATTATTTATACCCTAAAGTTCGAATAAATTTTATTGCCTAAAAACCATGGTGAGGTCTTCTTCAGGATTACACTTGCTGGCTGTGGTTGCACCCAAAAGCTGGGAGAGCTGATGCTCGTCCTGCGCTAGTGGCTGGATGGACTTCGGTCTATCAGTGGAAAGCCTCTATGAGCTGTCGCACAACAACAGATGAAGAGCTAGTCTACTCTCAACTAGTATGGTGGGTATTCCAGGCATAAAAATTGTGTGTTTAAGCCGCATGGCAGGTTACTACATTAATCTGTACCACATTTACCAAGAAAAGCCGAGTTGAAAACGGAGAACAGATAAAGTTTGAAATTCCAGATAGATAAAATTCTAAAATTTTTATTTTACTCTCACGAAATATTTAAATAATAACTCTTCGAATAAAATTATTTAAAAATCTTTTTATGAATGGTACTGTTATTTTCCCATGAATTTCTATGAGAGCAAAATCTGGCGATGCGTTTAAAACTAGAAAAAGTTAAAAAAGAGTTCTTTTAGTACTTTTTACCCCTATTTTTAATTTTTGTAATAAACTGTTCCAAATTAAAATGGTACTTTTGGTACTGCTTTGATTTTTGGTAATTTTCCTTGCGTTGATAAATATCGTTTACAGATAATTTATTGCAAACAAAGTCATTGATAAAATCATGTAGGTCCTTAATTTTTTTTTAAAAACACAACGCGCACAGCGATTAGGTTGCCTGCAGAAAACACCAAGGATATCTGGCTGTAATCGAACTAACAATCTTCGGAATACTAAGCTAATATTGCCACGGCGGCACGCTGCCATTTCTATTGTGCAAATATATTTAATTTTATTGAAATCATTCAAAACATGTTGAAGTTATGCCTAAGCGATTAATGAAAATGTTATGGGAAATTATTTCGAAGAAAATAAAGTAAAATTATATCAATACATGATAGTCTGGTTGGCTCAAAACACTATTTATTTTAAATAAATACTTTTTATTGAAAGCTACTTTTCATAAAAAAGCACGTAGTTTTAAAACGCAATTTTTCTTTAATGTGGATTTTTTAAATGTAGTTTTAAGTTTAAAAGGTGCTTTTTCTTAAAAGTTACTTTTTTATTAGCAGGAAATTTCTCCTAATAGGTACTTTTTCTTAAAAGATAATGTTTCTAAAAAGGTTCCTTTTTTATTAGGAGGAAATTTCTCGTACCAGGTACTTTTTCTTAAAGGGTATTTATTCTGAAAAGGTATATTTTTTCTTAAAAGTGAATTTTTCTTAAAAGGTACTTTTTCTTAAAAGCGGATTTTTGCTTAATGTGTTTTTCTTAACAGTTACTTTATCTTAAGAGGTAATTTTTCTTAAAAGGTACCTTTTTTATTAGGAGGAAATTTCTTTTAACCGACACTTTTTCTTAAAGGGTACTTCTTCTTAAAAGTAGATTGTTCTAAAAAGGTATTTTTTCTTAAGAGCTACTATTTACTTATAGTGTACTCGTACTTTTTTTTAATAAAATACACTTTATTTTAAAATTTATTTTTGTCGTAAAAGGTACTTTTCATAAAAAGCACTTCTTATTAACAATTAGTGTTTCTTGAAAATTATTATATACTCAAAAAGTTAGCTTTTCTAAACGGCAATTTATTTTAAAAGATAATTGTTTTAAAAAAGTAATTTTTCCTAAAAGGTATTTTTCGTAAGAAAAAAATTTTTTCCCGATTCCTGAAAGATGGTTTTTGTTAAAAGATCGTTTTTGATAAACGGTGTTTAATCTTAAAAGTACATTTTCTTAAAATATATTTCTTATAACGTAGTTTTTATTATAAAGTGAATTATCGTATTTTTGGGTCGATTTATAAAAAAATTTTATACTGAAGAAGAACAACATCCCTGTAGGAGCAATAAAATATATTTACATGTATCGAACAATTAAAACTGTGAAAAATTCTCGTATTACATAAACTTTTTATTTTCAAACAAAAACCTATAATGACTTTCGGTGTGAGCGTGACAAATATTTCGCACTGCTTTTTTGCCAGTTTAACGAAAGTGAGCA
This sequence comes from Lypha dubia, assembly GCA_947311025.1. Classification (NCBI taxonomy): domain Eukaryota; kingdom Metazoa; phylum Arthropoda; class Insecta; order Diptera; family Tachinidae; genus Lypha; species Lypha dubia. Next base: position 7,163,072 of record OX371263.1, read on the forward strand.
GGAAAAAAAAGACAAAAAAAAAATACAATCAACAATAAAATTTAATGATGGCACAGTAAAAATAATAAAGCAAACAAGTTGCAACAATATTTTCAACTTAATTCTACGTTATCATTGAATGATGCCGGGGAAGAGAATACAAGCGTTCTTCTGCTCCAAGCAGAATAACGAAAATCATGGCAACAACACCTTTATTCACGTTGATTTTTTATTTTTTTATTTTTTTTTTATTCCAGAATGATTTTCGTCTTTAATCTTTTATTTCCGTAGCTGTTTTCCGTTCAAGGATTTTTGTTAAAGTTTATTTTATTTTTCGGAATTGCATTTCTTTCAAGATTTTTTTTCTTGTTGTTTAACAACAAATTGTAATCATTGCGAAACATTTTGTAGTTATTTATGGTTGCATTTAAACGTTGTTGAAAAGAAAATTTTATAACTCTTGCGAATCGTTGCTGCTGCTCGCTTGGTGGTAGTTTTCATTGTTTCTTGGATGCTATTGTTGTTCTTGTTGTTTTCAATTGAATATACAATTTGGAAAAGGGCACAAGTCTGGATATGTAAAATTTAGAGAAAATATTTTTCTACAAAGAAACCAAATTTTTATCGAATTTATTTCTATGCTTGACATGGCATTGACCAGTGGAACGATTAAGTTGGATGTTGTCTTTTGAAAAATAGTACGTGTAGTGAAGTATTTAGAAGTCATTAATAGGAAAAAATACATGCGCCAAAATATGCAAGATGTGCCCTTTTTGAAATTCCATATTCAATTGTATTTCGCAGGTTGATTTTATAACGTGTTGCACTTTGGGGAATTTTTTTAAGTTTTCACTACATCAGTAATCTGGTGGTGAAAGTAAGTGTTCATACTTTTGCTTCTGGTTATAATGGAACAGAAGCTGCATCATGTAATATTCGTAGTAAAATCGTATTATTCGTGTCGGTGTCGTTAGTGTTGATATCAATTGTGTGCAATATTTTTACATTTGAAGCGGTTGATTGCTACGGCTACAGGACTTACATTTTCTTTTATGTGATCTGAATGTGTAAGTGAATATTTGTATGTATGTATGTATGTATGTATGCATGAAATAAAAATGTGTTAACGATAATTTGGCTTAAACAAACGTTTTTGTTGATTCTTCCGGATGTTGATCGTATTTTTTTTATTGATATTTGATTTTTCTTGTATAGATTTTGTAACAGAATTTTTATTTTATTTTAAAAAATAATGTAAAAATATACGAAAACAATGAAAACAAATTATATTTTCTATTTATATTTAGTTAAGGAGGCAAAATGAAAAAAAAACCAGTCGCAGGACTTTTTTAATATCTTCTAAATTTCACTGTGTGAAACAAATATTTTACAGAAGATCATCTCTATATATAACTTCTATGCAGTTATATTCTTTATAAGATCCTGCAACAAAGCGTATCGTAGCTAATGTCCTGCTTTAATAATAACGAATCTATGAAACCATTTTTTCCCATTAGTAATGATTTTTAAATATATTTTGTGGGAAATGTACTCAGGTATGTAATCAGAAGTAGTATTCTACAAGCGTTTTTATAGTTTTACCAACCGTGGTTGAATCACGTAAATCACGCGTCTCATGTAGCACTTCAATATTTTATAAATATTGTTCACACAAATAATTTTAAGTATATTATCATATTACCTAAGTTGTTGAGAATTAGTATTAAGATAATTAATAATAAATCACGCTTAGGAGCTACAATCTATCTCTCTTAGGAGCACCTGAAGAAAACAAAATAATAATAAATTGTTTCATTACAATCCATATGTTGAAGATTGAGAGGGGAAGCTTTTTCCACCAGAAAAGAGTTTTTAGGACCAAACTGCATATAAACCAATTCAACCAATAAAAAACCATTAAACCAATATTAAAAAAAGAGTCCACAAATACAAAAGTAAATCAATAATCAAAATATTGAGAAGAAAATGTGAGGTGGGGGAAACTTTTCCCCTGATTTAAAAAGAAATATTGTGAGCCAAACCGAATGCAAACTCTTTGAAAAAAGTAATTTTAAAAATCGGTCCATAAATGGAAGAGTTATGCGACATTCGGCATTTGGGGTTAAAGTTGCCTCAACGATTTCCTGATTAGGATAAAAGTGGTGTCAAAATCGAGTGAAAAATTCCGCTGCATAGATGCATTGATACACAAATACACAGATACATACAGGTTAAGTTAATATAAAGTGTGTAAGAAAAGCTTCATTGTCTATATCACGGACTCTTTCGATTTTTGTTTGATTTTTCATTTATGTTGCAAGCTGAACATCATCTCAGGCATGTGATGCAATGAGACCACTATCAAATGCCTTTCAAATAATGTGAATGCAAATCAATGTAACTCAGTTGCAATTTATTTTGAAAAAGTGTTTTTCTTATACAGCCAGAGCTAAAAAAATTGACAAACAAAAAACAAAAGAAGGATATACAGTGTAGATTTTTTGGCATTGTTTGTTATACAAGCAGAACGGTTGTTGTAATACAAACAAACAACACATGCGGGCTCATGACAGACATGCAACCAAGGCAAGTTATTAGAAAGAAAAAGGAAAAAAAAAAACAAAATCTTTAAAGCGGAAAAGTGTAAAAGCTGTTGTGCATTAATAACGAAAATGTTCATAAATGAGCGTACGAATAGACCATACTTTCTTATACTGTTTGCATATTTTCAAAACGAAATTTTCTAAACAAAGCACAAGATCCAATATGAGAAAATCTTTTGTAAATATTTGACAAAAAAAAAAGAAGAAAATATATTGACAAATGACAAATAATCTATGGCACAAACCCCATCATCTACAAAAAACTAACAAAAAAAAAAAGGACAATAAAAACATAACAAATGGACCATTTTGAACGAAAAATAAAATTCTGGCAAAATCAAAAACTGTCATGTAAAACAATCATTGACAAACAAAAAAAAAATCGTTTTTCTTTCTCACATTCCAACATCCAATATGTTCGATATTCATTTACGAATTACACACGATTTTTTTTTTCATTCATTCAGTGATAGTTTAGCCTGCAGCGAATCTGTGTTTGAATATAGAACTGTATGTTTGTATATAAGTACATACATACATACGTACTTAAACACATATGTACATTCATAAGTATCTTTTTGTGTTGAGAATAAAGTTAATTGTCCATAACCATTCTTCTTTTTTTTTTTAATTAGTACCAGCACTCAGGGGATGACCCCTACGTATGCAAGACATTGAGCCGGAACTAGGAAAATAGGTTTTGGGAAGGAGGATAAAGGGAGTAGTGTTTGTGGACATTCGATTTGAACCCTGACACACTAAAAGTGGTAGGAAAGACCTCTGCGGGGATTTTTATTCCACATACGAATAGTACGGCCAAAGTACGAATTCTCTCTGTAATGCGTGGTCCAGTTACTGTTATATCGACCACAAAGGGATTTGCTCTTGATGAAGAGCGTGTTGTACGTGAAAAGTGACGGGTTTCGGGAACAAGTTCCCTGGTTTCATTAGAGAACATTCCGTTGTAGTAGCGACAGAACAACGAAACACAGCCAACATTGCGTCGATGCTCCAGTGAGTCAATAGAGTTGGCTACCCTACTGTCACCGATAAGCTTCTTCGCCCTATCCTGTACGCGGTCGAGTAACTTCAAAATAGATTTTGAAGTACCGGCTCATATATGAGAGTTGTATTCCATTTTCGGTCGGATATAGGTGGTATAAAAATGGAGCAGCATGTCCGGTCATACGTCTGTGCGTGAGCATAGCACATTGGGTCTTTCGTGCATTAAAATTGACCCTATTAGCATGACCCCAATTTGAAATTGTCAGGAGATAGGGATGGAAGTTTGACGTAGAAGGTCATTAAGAAAAATAAGAAAAAGGGTAGGAGAAAGAACGGAGCCTTGCGGTACCCCTGAATTTATCTTGAACTCGTTTGATGAGACCCCATCTACAACAACTCGTATAGTGCGATCTCTGAGAAAGCTCGATACAAATCGAGTGAAGCCATCACCGACAGCAAAAGCAATCAGCTTTGACAGATGTGCTCCATGCCACACTCTATCAAATGTCTTGGAAATATCTAGAGCCACCACCACTTCACTTTCGCCAAAGTGATGTATGCTATAACACCACTTCTCCCAAAGAAAAGCTAGTAGGTCCCCCGTAGAGCGGCCCCTACAAAAGCCATACTGCCGGTCGCTAAGTAAACTGTTGAGCTCCAAATACTTCACAAGATAGAAATTCAACATACTTTCCATTACTTTGGAGCGCAGAACAGATTGAAATTGCGCGGTAATTTTCAGGATTGGTGGCCTCCCCCTTTCTGTTAAATACAACGCCATCTATGTGTGAAATAGCTTCATCTATTAGACTTATGTACCGATTTTCTTCGGCTCACTGCAATAAAGTCAGAAGTACTAAGAGATTAAGAGATTAAGAGATTTTCTTATGATAATTTCTCTATGAACAGTTACAAAAATTTATTGACATCTAGAATACGATCGATTGTGTCGACGTTTGGATATACTTTTATATAATTAATCACTCAATTGCATTTGATGACATTGAGCCTTCACACACGAGAACAATTGTACTGGCATAATATATATAGCTTATAGACAAGAGACGTGATGAAAGCGGTCTTTTGTTGGCATAATTTTGCAACTACAATCTCGCTTTAGCAGCACAAAACCAATAGAAAAAATATGTAAATTCAAAAAACACTAACAAACATCGATTTGCACGTATTCATAAATATATTTTATGCCAGATGCAAATAGTCCCACGATTGACAAAAACAAAAAAAATGTGCAGCTTAAAAATTGTTCTGGAGTATAAAGGCATCTTGAGAATAAAAGGAAGAAGTGAGTGATTTTAACATTTTGGTGGCTTAACATCAAATGATTTAAATTTGAAATCATGAAACAATACGACAAAAATTATTGAGAAAATTTTTTTAAATTAATTCATTACATTAATTGATTGCAATCAAATTTGATTACAACCTATAAAAATTATTTAATTGAAATCAAGTTCAGTAATTGCAATTGAAATTAAAGCAGCATCAAAATTTCTGTTCTCTTCAAATGAACCGCCTTCTTCAAAAAAAAAAAAAAAAAAAACTATATATTTCTCCCTTATTTTTTTTAATCAAACACCATTTCGTTTGTTTCTGTTGGCAATTTTCGCGTTTTAGCCTTTTTAAAATTTAAAGAAGAGAATTCAATAAATTCATTTAGTTCGTTGAAAGGTGTTTCGTTTTTTAATTTAACTGTTTTTTATTTTCAATACATGCTACAAGTATTTACATCTAGAATATGGAGGATTGTGTCGTTCATTAGCTTTTATAGTTAATATAAATAAAAACATTTTAATTTCATTTATGGAATAAATTTTTTTAAAGTAATTTTTCCTATTATATAATGACCTATTCTACTGAATCTATTATGAATCTAAAATAGAATTTCACAAATTTTCTTTGTCACAGTGACTTCGGTATATCTGTTTTGTGCAGTTAAGTTACGATATCTATTTATTTTTCTTCTACTAAAACCATCTTTTAAAAGAGATGACTTGGCTAAAACATTTTGTTTCAGTTAGAACATGATTTAAATCGTAAATAAATATACTGTAAATTTAATATGATTCATGTACACACAATTTAAGTATTATTTCTATATCTTACATATCAGGTGCTTTGTGTTTGTTTTTTATATATTTAAAAAGAAAAACATACAGTTTTTAAAAGTCCAACACATTTCATTTTATCTTTTCGACATACAATGAAAGAATTGTTTAATTTTGATATTTTGATGTTGTTTCCTTTTGTTGTTTATTGTATTACTTTACTTATATGTGTGCTAATGTGCATATTTGCCTTTGTCATATGTGCATATATGCATATGTGTGTTTGTGTGCGTGTTTTTATTTATGACTGTGAGATATTTTTTGTTAAATGATTATGCAAAAGTATTCATTCATTCCTAAATACGACTGCAAACAAGTGACAAAGATTTTTGTTTGCATACTTTAAGGGATTTTCGACTTGTTCGTTATACGAGTACACACACTACGAATCTCTTAAATATAGAATTTAGTCTTATCACTTTTAGACGAATATAAATCCAGTAATAAGAAATAACAAATATTTTGGGATTTTCAAGCAAATATTTTTACTATATAAATGAGATATTATTATTATTATCAGGCTTAAGTTCAGTTTTATTGAATTAATGAAAATTCAAAATTACTATGTGTTTTTTATTTTTGAAAAACATTAGCATGTGCAATCAGATTAGCAGAACGTATCAGTATACCGATTTCAAGGCCGCTACAGCTCTCATTAGCGTTCATTTGTCCATTTGTCTTTTTTTCGTAAAGTGAATACTAATTGGCAAGAATATCAACTATTTAACCAAGTTTTCAACAGAAATAGAATACGAGAATTAATTTAATTCATTTTTATTCTATTTTTACATAGTGAAACAATTTTGGTTATTAATTTTTACTATAATTGAGAAAAAATTCAGAACTGTTGTTCTCTAAAATAAATTAAGATATTTTAAGAATTTAAACCAAAAAACTTATCCATAGGCCTTTATGCAATTCATATAAAAATCATGAAAAATTATTCAACAATTTTACAATAAATCTTTTAGAATTCCCCCTGGTATTTTCTTTTTATAGGTTAACAACATGTTAAATAAGTTATCGTAAATTTTTCGATATAAAAAGAAAATTTACTTCAAAACTTTTATACCTTTTACTTTCTCATCAGATTTTTCTTAAGAAATTTACAAAGAAAAAAAAAAAAACAACACAATAAAGAATGTTATCATCAACTTAGTTGAGTGTAATATAACACTTTAAACAACATTGTTTGTTCTTCTGCAAGTGAAAGTATGTATGAAATATGAACATCAGTAGAAGAAAATAAACTCATAAAGAATAATAAATGAAGAAAAAAAATTAATGAATATGAGCAAAAATAACAGGAAAAGTGGGTGTAACGAGTCTAAAGAACATCAAATAAAGTAAAAAACTTATAAAAATTTTGTTAACAATACACAAGAGACCCATTGTAGATATAAAAGTATAACGACATATGTATACACACACATACACACAAACTCATTTAAACTCATTTAGAATAACTTTTATATTCGCTTACACTCACACATTCACTTTTAAGAAAAATGAAATTTTACGATATGTGAAAAATTAATTACGCGGAAGTGGGAGGTTTTGAATGCGTCAAATGGGAAATTTAATTCATATGTTGTTCTTTAATGAGTTGTATTCGAATCTGCACATGGTCTTGTCACATTATTTATATTTCTTCAAATATTGAAAGTTTTTAAAAGCTTCCGAATTTTTGTTGGTGTTGTCAATAAGGTTATTGGAGAACTCGATAATGGCAGCCTACACTTAATTTCAAAAGTGATTAAGAACATCGTCAGCTTTGGCTGAGAGGTAGGTACTGACGCATGGTATAATAAAAACAGCTAAAATCGTCCTGTCTCCTCATTTGTTTTACAAATTTCAAATTTATGTAGCAGAGCAACAAGCTGATTAAAAATTTGTAGCGGCTTCTAAGCAAAATATTTCAACCCGCCGGTGAAGTATAAAATTTTATTTGGAAATTCTCCATTCTCCTTGAGAATTGATATGCTGGTACCATCGCGCTACCCTCGTTGGTGGCATTATTCCGTGGCCGGTTATTGGTGTGGTCTCCTTCGGGACTTCACGTGGTGGCTGTGGTTGCTACCAAAAGCTGGGAGAGATATTCGTTTAAGGACTGATGCTCGACCAGAGCTAGTGGCTGGTTGGAATTCGTGTCTACTAATGTGAAGCCTCTAGGTGCTGTTATGAAATAACAGATAAAAGAGTTTAGATAGCTAGAACACTTTAGCAAGGTGTTTAGGCATGGTGGGCTTGGGCCATGTCTGATAAATTGCTATCTGATGTTGACCCCGAGGGGATAACTTCCGCTTGTACCCGAGGGGGTGGCGCGGGGGTGTTTGTGAACACTAATATTCACACCTGTTAAGAGCACGGTCGAGTGAGTACCCACCTAAATCTGTAACACATCTGTAAAGAAAAGTCTAATATCATTCTAAGAAACTTAAACCGAACAATGCATTTTTAACAGCCGAAATACCCATAAAAGCAGTTAAAAACCGATGTCGGTCGTTTAACAGCAAAATTAGTATCTAGGACCTGATCAATCAGAATTGTGTTAAATTTTCAGTCGGATATAAAATAGATAAGAAAATCAAATGAAGTATCTCTTAGAGTCTTAAAAAACGAAAATGTGATCATTCTGTGCAACATAACAAATGCCAAGAATATGAAGAGTTTTTTCATATATCACGCCTTACCGGCAATAACTACAAATACGGTCATACGCCTACACAGAACACTGTAATTTGCGACCGTATTCGCATGGCTCTTTGCAGAGATCACGATTACTATTCATAATTTTGCTCATGGCTAATATCTCTGATAAGCTTGGACTATTATTGAATAAGTATAAAAAGCAAATCGTGCTGTGATCTGCAAGTTGGCGGTACACCGAGTTAGCCTTGACGTTATTTGGCATATTTTGGTATGAATCGACAAACAAGTTTTCAGAAATCCTTTGAAGGATGAAAAGTTTGGTGACATTTGTCGACAATGCAGCTTAGACAGGAGCTAAAACCAGCAGACCATGGAAAGCACAGGCAATTAATTCAATGCGTAATGGAGCAAAGTGAAGTCACTGACAATTTTTCGAAAAAGGTCATCTTCTCTGTTGAAGCGCATTCTCAATGACATCGTGAATACACAAAATTATCGAATTTAGGGCTCTTCAACGAGCAACTGTCTGATGCGGATTTCGCTCAGGCAGCACGATCAGGCCTTACTTTTTTTTAAATGAGTCCGAAATTGAAGTAACTGCAATTCGTAACTGGAACAAGATAACGAAATTTTTGTGGCCTCAATTGTACGGCATGGATGTGAACGACATATGCTTTCAGCGACACCTGCCACACCGTACATGAAACAGACGCTTTATTTCAGCAACGATTTCCAGAACAAATTATCTTAAGAAATTCTGATATAAACTGGTTACGCGATCATGCGATTTAACGCCATTCGATTTTTTCTTTGGTATTTCGTTAAATCGCTGGATTATGCAAATAAACCAGAAAAAATTCCTGAGCTTATATCCGTGTCATCGATGAGATTCAGCCATATGTCTGTAAAAAGTCATGGAAAATTTTATGAAAAGATGAGCAAATGGCCTGACATAAGAGTTGTGGGGTCCATTTAATGGATATTTTATTCCACATTTAATCGGAACCTGTCTTCTTTACGATCCTGTTTTTATTTTAAAATGTAAAAGTGCCGTCTTACTGAGACACCATTTCCTTACTTCATTGCATTTGGCTGGAGTCATACAGAGGTGACTAAATGGTAGAAAATTAAACGGGTGCCGCCATGACTGAGGAGGTTGCCGGTTCGATTCTAATCGCTTTGCGGGTAGTGTTTGTGATAAAAAAAATAGTTTTAGCCTTCATTGAGGCCAAACGAGTTAATTCTGCTTATATTCTGATATCAGAATTGAAGAAATTTCGACTTTATTTAAAATCATGCAATTAGTCGAATAAATTTTTAGCAAATGCTTAGGACTGTCTGTGTACCTTTTCAAATGTCCCTCTTTAATAAATACTTTTCCAAAAATTTTTTAATGCCATCAATGAATGTATATGGGTGCGTATAAGCAACTTTATTTGCTTTTTTCATATTAAAAAAATATTAAAGTTTATAATCAATATTTGATCCTGTCATCACTCCATATAAATCATAAATTTAATGTGTTTTAGCCCAGGGATTATTTTTTGCTATTAAAGACCCCCAACAACAACATTGCAAATATTTACACAAATAATAAACAATAAAATATCAATATTTTTCAATAAACAGCTCTTAAAAATTCATTTTGATTTTATGTTTTGCTTAAATTTTCATGCTGTGATAGAAAATAAAATAATTTTCATTCCTTTAGTATTTTTCTTTTTCGTTTTCGTAATGGTATAACAATTTTACATATTTAATATGGTCTTAAATTTCGGCAAAAATGGTGGCTAAAAGATTGACTGGCTACGTTACGGCAGATATAAATGTGGATGATGAAGGTGCAAACTAAGATCAAAAGTCGCTAAAGTTGCTTGATACTACAGACACAAAGAGATGTTGCTCTCTGCATTTTATGACTAAATTTATTATTATGTATTTACAAGGAATATAGAATTTTCTTTACTCACATGTACTCTTGGAAATATTTTTATAGATAATACTTTGTTAGCCTTTGAATTTATTTTCATTAATAATTTAAGCCTTAAACAACAGAATCTTATATATTTGTATCGTTTACAATGTAATTGAGCCCACTGTACATTACAATTCCTATTTACTTTATAATATTAAACGAAGAACAAAGTCTTTAATCAAACTGAAAACCGATTCCTTTATTTTGCTAAAATATTTATAAAAAAAAAAACTAAAAACTTTCTAAACAACTTTTGTTGCTTGAACACAACAAAAAAAAAAAAAAAATATATCTAAAAACTTTTAGTTAATCACAGCACACGCTTTTTGTTGTTGTTGCTTGGTATTTGTTGTGAAATAATATATTTGTTTTTCGATTAAGTTAAAGTCTACGGTTACATGGAACAGGAGATTTCTTGTGAATTTTCTGTTGCTTCATTTTCTTCATTTAATCAACTTGCCACTTTAACGCTTCAGTTGTGGCAATTCACTGAAAAAATATTTTAATTAAATTTAACACAACTTCTGAAGTGTACTTTTTTTTATAAAAAGGATAATATATGTATACATTTCATGTACGCAAGTGCTTGTATGGACGTTAATAAAACAAACACTGAGCTAGTGTATAAATGAGTGGTTGTGTGTGTTTGCATAGATTATATGTAGAATGTTTTACCACCACAACAACACGAACAAATTAATTTAAATACTATACTGAAACTTAATTGTTGCAGCATAAACTATAGAAAATTTAAATTTAAAGTCTTGTATGAATCTTAAAAATTTTAGTCAAGAGTACGCGAAACTTATTTCAAAATTTTGTACTGTTGCTTCTCAAGTTCTAACCTTTTTAAACTTTTCTTATATGAACATCCATAGAGAACTTTCACATCAGCATATATGTATAAGCTTCTTGAACCTTTTTAAGTTCGATAGGTATTTCGAAATAATACTTTATTTATTTATTCAAACAAAATAATATAAAAAGCGGCAGCTGGCCAATAAATTGGTTCTCGGGAAAATACAGGACACTGCGACCATGAAGATCTATTGTATCCCCTGCCAGGTGCTATAGCACCTCAGTCAGACCCACTCTCCTGAGGAATCTCAAGATTGCTAGTGGTTCTCGCATTGGCAGTTCCCAGTCCTCCAATAGGTGCTTGCCAAATTGGCTATGTCTTCTGTGGCACAACGATTCACAGTCCTTCAGAACATGCTCTGGAGTTTCATCCTCATAATCACAGAATTTACACAGGCTATTTCTCTCAATGCCAAGTCTGTTGAGGTATTTTCTCAGTCTACAATGGCCTGTGAGGAAACCTGTGAGAATCCTTAGATTATTTTTACTCAGGGACATGAGAGCTATGAAAAAAAATATATATTACAAGAACAAGTTCCCGAATATGTAAATACTTAATGATATGTAGACTATGACTTAGGGCTCGAGTTCAAACTCTGGTCAGAGCAAGTCAATCAACATTATCAATTTCTCTAATGTGCTGAAGCGTGCCATTGTACTAATTGTTGTTGGACTGTTTAAGTGATGAAGACAAGACAAAAAACTGTTCCGGTGCCCATTTATACAGTTCCCACCTAATGTTCACCACATCATTCTTCTTCGTCGGTTACAAGAATCGTTGGCAAAGTATAAAAATTAATAAAATGACTGCTCTCACAGCTTAAGAAATTTGATGCGGCTACATAACAATAGAGGTGCTGCAACACTGCTCTAAAAATGAACAAAAACGAGCAATAGCAGAGCTCTAAAAAAAGAATTAAGCCTTCACAGAGCCAAAACTTCCTAATAGAATCAAGAAGATTTTCTCTATGAAACGCTTTTAGGCTACGGGGTATCTCAGCAGAAAGAAGCGAAGATTTTTCCGAAGAGATTCCTTATTGTTTTTATGTGGTGAATCTTATTAATTTTTTCAAGAAGGAAACTTATTATTCACAATTTTTTTACCCAATTTACGTTATTTTTGGCACCAAAAAAAAAACAATCCATAGAGAAAAACTTTTTGATTCTATTAGGTTTTCATATGAATTGTAAATAAAAGGGATTTCTTATTGATTTCATTAGGTCGTCTTATTGTTTTTTCAAAAAGGTTATCTTCTTGATTTTATTAGGTTCCCGTATGATCATGTGTAAATCATCTTCTTAATTTTTTTAATAAGAATATCTTCTTGATTTCATTAGCTTGCTTGTTATTTCATACATATAAATCAACAAAGGAACAATTTTTTCATATATTTTTTGTGCTACAATAAATCATCTTCTTAAACTGGCTGCTAACGTGTATACTATAGCAAGGTGTAGTAGTGAGGTGGTTAGAGTGCCAATCTACTAAACCGAAGTTCCTTGGTTCAACTCCCTGAATACGTAAGTTTTATAAAAATGTTTTCATCACCCCTCCATCCAGATAATACAAATACATGTTGTAAATAAGCATTCGTGACGTACCATGACGTTCTGATGACATCAAATTTGTATTTCCTAACATAACAACAGAGAAAACAGTGCCTAATAAATACCTTATAAAATAGAACAAAATTAATAAGACATATCTACGAATTTTTTTCAAGAAGGAAGTCTTATTATTTTAATAAGGAAAACCTTTTTGAAAAAATTAATAAGAATACCTAATAAAAACCATAAGTTTCCTTCTTGATTTTTTCAATAAGGTTTTCCTTATTAAAATAATAAGACTTCCTTCTTGAAAAAAAAACCATAGAGATATCTTATTAATTTTGTTCTATTTTATAAGGTATTTATTAGGCACTGTTTTCTCTGTGTTCTAAATTTTCACCTCCTAACCTTTCTGCCCTATCTCTCTCTCCCTAGTTCTTCCACAATGCACGGCATAATTAGGGGTGATCGAATATTGACTAGGTAGTGACTAGTACTTCTCGCTATATAACTTTCTCGCTATATCGCACCATTTGAAAGACGAAATTTGTATTTCGTACCATCAAGGAAAAAGTTTATATAGTTTCGCTAAAAACCGGCATTGTTCCAAATTATAATTAATTCGTGTGTACAAATAATCTATACTAAATACTATCGTTTTCAGATATGCTATTGTGGAGAAAATCTTTATAGCCATACAGGACACCTTTTAAGCCTACTTTGCGTAATTTGTGAAGATACTCTGTGTAGCGCAAAGATTTTCTTTACCAGAGTATAACCGCATTAAATAGTAAAGATTTTTCGAAAGTTACACGTTTTTGACACATTTTACGTTTTCGTAATAAATTAGAAATTAATCATATACGGGGAGCCATTGCCTGCACCTGCCGCCTTCCACTTCACACCGAACTTTTTAACACATTTTGTTAATATTTTTAACAAAGCTTCATATAAATTCGTTAGAAAAACAACAAACAAAAAATACTATAATACATCGTTGCTGCTACAGAAGACCTTCGAGATAACATTTCCCCATTTTTTTCAACTCCATTTACTATAGTATGCAAGAATGTTTGTAGTTGTTATGTGTGTGTGCGTATGTATACATATATTTTTTTTTTTGTGAGAAGTTTATTAATGTCACGTTCAACTATTCAATTATAGTTAATTTGATATTTATTAGTTTTGTATAAAGTTTTTGTTTGTTAAGGGGAGCAAAATGGTTTATATTGAAAATGTTTTACAAGGACAAAAGGAAAATTTATTATTAAATATTAAATTTTTGTGTTCATAAAATGTTTCTTAAAGCCAAATATAATGTGTTAGCAACTCTCCGTCTTCAATGTAGAGTGAAAATAGTTTTGCTTTAAGAAAACTACTGAACAGTCAAATTTGTGTTGGACGGCCGAAAAAATTCTGACCATTTTTACACCAATGTGTCGAACGAGGGCACAAATTTTCTTCAACGCTTCTCAGCAGAGGGAGCATTACATCTCTGTAAAGTGTAGATTCTACACGTTTAAACACTAAGTTTTCACAGTAGAGGACGCTAAAGTATGAATACTCTCAGAGTATTAACTCTTTTCTCAACTAAATTTATGTTTTACCAATCTTTGTTCCATGTGTACTCGTATTATTATACATGTGTCCACTTCAAAATCCACGTTATCTTGCATTTTTTTGAAAAATGCTAATTCAATCCGCTTTTGTTACTAAATAAAAATCACTGTAAAGAAAAATGATAATATATTTTACCACACATTAGCTATTTTTCTTTTGATACGAATAGTTTTACACAATATTATTACTTTTATTGTACCCATGTTGTTCAAATAATGTAGATTTATGATTATGTTTCAGAATTTTTTTGTTAATGGTTGAATACTGATGAAGTTTCTTTTTTTGGCGAAGAAAACTTTTTAAAAATTCAATCAATCATATGTTGTTATTTTTTTTTTATATTTGATTTATTTATACCCAAACATAATAAATATTTTTTTTTGTTTTGTTAAGGTTTTTTACACTATTGGAAATAAATATAGAAACAAGTCTAGTTAAGCATCCAAATGGAAGGTAGATTGATGATAAAATATTGAATAAATAAGAAGTATAATAAATAGTTCGTGATATACACAAGAATTTATGTTTCCTAACATTTAAAAACTATTGTGCTTTGCATTTTACAATTCTCAGTTTGTGCTTGAGAGTTTGTGTATAAACAAATGAGTTTGCAAACTTTTCAAATATGGTTAAAAATCTAGCGTTTTTTTAACCTTCCTTACATTATTTATTATCAGTTGCTTTTAAAATGTGTTATAAAAAAATTTAAAATAATGAAAATATTGTTGTTGAAAAATAAGACAAATATTTTTTAAATCAATTTCCAAATTTTGTAAATTTTCCTTACATGAATTCTTCATAAGGGAAGACTTAAAAAAAATATTATTAAAAAGGGCCAAAATTTAGAATAATCTATTACGGAATTTATATAACATTTTTTTCCGACACTGATTGAAGGAAGGAATCTAATTCA
The DNA here is from genome assembly GCA_947311025.1 of Lypha dubia. Taxonomy (NCBI): domain Eukaryota; kingdom Metazoa; phylum Arthropoda; class Insecta; order Diptera; family Tachinidae; genus Lypha; species Lypha dubia. The sequence continues at coordinate 7,178,351 of OX371263.1, forward strand.
ATCAAATATTCCGCTTTCAAAGTAATTCTTAAAGTTTAATGGTAGTAGTCATTAAAAATAAAACAGATATCAAATGATTCAAGTTTTCAAATTTTTCTTGAAATATATTTCAAGTTAATTTTAATTTCTTATAAATTGGGGGTAAAAGAGTTACTGAAAATAGAAACATGATTTGCCGGTATTACATACAGAGAAAATTAGATTAATTTTTTTTCGAAAATTTTTAGCAACTAGATATAAGACGCGTCAAAGAATTTAATTTCGATCGAAAATGAGGTTTCCTTCTTAATTCATTTGATTAGTAAACAATAAAAAATCATGCATAGTTTTAGGAGCGTCAATATAAGTTTCTCATGGTTATAAAAAGAACCTATGGCGAGATTAGTAAAATTGTTATACAAACTAAACGGAAACGGAAATAAAGACTGTAAATCAAAAACGATTAGAATACAATTACAATTAAAACATTCCGATTGGAGTGTGTGATTTCACGATTCGTCTAATTCCGAATCCCGGGATTTTAAATGCGGGATTTTCGGAAAAAAATTGAAAGAATGAACTCCGCTATTGTTACCGTTCGGCCACAATATTGATCTTTTCTATATTTTTGTTTCACCCTGTTAAATCTGTCAATGAAACTAAAAGAAACAAATTTAACTTTAATATTCTTTTTAAACGTGTTTAGCAAATATACAAAAAAAAAAAATAGGCCGTTAAATACTTTTATTTAAATAATTTTATTTTGTTACTTTGCTTTTTGATGAATACTTTATAATTTTGTTATATGTTGGAATAATATAAAAAACATATGCAATTATATTTAACAATGCAATATAAAATGAATTATATATAATATTTTATTCGAATAAATGTGCTCAAGAATTTATGTTTTGAAAATTTTTATATATTTGTTGTGGGTTAACTAATCTACTCGTATATGCATTTTATTTCCGAAAAAATCCCGTGCTCCCGGGATTGCAATTTTTGAAATCCCAAATTCCAGGATTCACAAATCCAGTCCCGATTGGCATCCCTAATTACAACACATTACGTTCCTAAGAGATCTTAATGTTCATGACAAAGCCACAGTGTAATACTTCGAAATTGCGTTGGTCTGAAATCCGAAATTTTCTTTTCTTCTCCTTCGACCATTGAATTAGTTTAAGTTAAAGTCTGAAGAATGACTATATTTTCGATACGATTATTTAAGCTGTCCAAAAGCTTTAAATAATTTACTTGCATACATACAACCCATTAAGAAAATTAATTCTTGCGAAAACTTTAAAGAGTTTTTTTTCGAAAATCGCTGTTAAATCAATAAATTTAATTTTAATGCAGGAAGCTGAAAATAGAAAAGTGTTCTATAAACAAATACATGCAAAATTGCGTGGAAAAATATCTTCGAGTACTTTTTTAAAATCATTATCTAAGTGAAAAATCATTTTGAAACATTTTCACATAATTTCATATAAATCTCATGACTTCGAATTAACGGACTACAATTTTTTTCTCTATTGTTGCCAGTAGTGAAAAGTTAAATAAAACAAAATATACAGAAGATAAAATTTCTTGCCTTTTCCCCCTTTTCTCCTTAAACTTTTGTATTTTTTTCCAAGCAAGAGAAAATATTTACAAATTTATTTACGTGTTTTCTTCCAAAAAAAAAAAAAAAGTTTTCCTTTTAATGTCATAACTTATTCCCTTGCATTATTTGAAATATTTCCTTTTTGTATATTTCCTTTCTTTATACTCGTGTGGTGTTTCTATTGATGTGTTTATGTTACTTTTTGGGTGGTTAATGAGTTATAGCAAGATACATATTTGTGACTGAAGCATTGTTGTGAAATATGTTGTTCAAAACGATTTTTTTGAAAGTCAAAAATGAAGCAAAATAAACTTGATGATTTATTGCATAAGTTTATGAATGTGCGGAACGAAAATATATGGTTAATTTGGTTTTTGAGTTATTATAAATGTTTGTAAAGCTCATTTATTTCTTAAAACATAAAAAAGAACTACTATTTATGTGAAAAAAGAAGATATTAATGTGAAAAAGTTTTGTAAGAATAAATGTAATCAATATTTTGCGATATAAAAGTCTATGAAACGTGGTTAGTACTAAAGATCTTAAATTGTACAGAGGGCCGTGAACAAAAGCTGAGCTAAGCTGAAAATCATCATATTAAAGATCTTTGCTAAATAACAATGAACCTGGTAAATAAAATTACCAAATCCTAGAGGTCCCTAAAAACAGCTTCGGCAAAATAGTAACCAAAACGGTCTAAAGCGAGCACTTGAGATCTTAGAATCGTCACGATACGAGTGAAAACAAGTAAAATTATCAAAAACAAACCATAAGAAGAAGCATCTCCATGCAGAGTAGATCATAAGCTGAAGTAGTGGAGGCAATCAAAATCCATAAAGAACGCAAAAGCTCCATTCTTACTCAACACAATGTAGTTTTGACTAAGTTAATATCTGCATCAGCAACCCAAAGAAGGCATCACCGCTAAGCGTCTCAAGAATACCAGATTATCAACTTGAAGAGCCTTTGAATAATATTGGAACAGTCTGTAGAATGTTTATCTCCCGTACTTTTTTATAAAAGAGAAGTAATATTCAGGGATTTAATTTCTATCACCTAATGCGTTTCTTTCTTACCCTACGTCTTCACGAGCCATCTACTTGAACATGACATGAACATAACTTCGGCAGAGAAACGGTAATAATATGTCCACCTTCTAGAATGTGGCAAATACTTACAGATGTTCATGTCCTGACTAACCATAATTTTGAGTTTGTCAAAGCGTTCACATAGTTCAAGTTTTTCTATTTAATGGTTTGTTTTGGGTATTTTTTAAGTGGTAATCGCATTTAAAAGTGTTTTTTTTTATGGTTTTCGCTGTTTTTTGTGCAGTATTTGTTGCAAAACAATATTTGATTGAAACATAAGCGGCCAAAATTTAAAAAAAAAACTGTCAAAGAGAAAATAGCATTGAATAGCTAATCTCATGGCGAACATTGTTGCTCAGCCATATTTTCGGGCATTGATGTAATAGCATTGACGAAACATGGACATGAGCAGTCTACATTAGCCATATGCGATGTCTGAAATGATGCTCACACCAAGTTCATGACTAATGGAGACCTCTAGTTAAGGAAACTGATAAGACAGAGAAGACATTTGGTGTATATGTGGAAGAAAGCCTAATACCTTTACAACTCTGTTATTGTAGGTTTTTTGTTTTTTGGTAAATTAAGATCCTGTTGTGCGCTCTTACATACATTAGCATGAAACAATATCAATCGCTCGCCAGTGTAGTTAAGTGATCAGTGCATAAACCCTCACCAAATAAAAAAACACAGAATACAAGGCACACTAATGCATATTAGAAAAAATAATGACATGGATCACTTGCCCTGAGCAGAACTCCAACTTTGTTTTTTAGTCATTAATTTAATTAAAGTCAAAGCGTTAACAGATTTTGTCAACAGCAGCTCTAAATAGCGATTAAGAAGACATTTGATACCGCGAGCTGTAAAACACTTTGAAAAATACAGGATCACAAGGTCTGCGAATATTCGTTTAGCGAATTTTTTAAATATTTTTTTTATTGGTAGACTCGTTTCGAACATTATGATCAATTTCCATCTATTTAGCATATTTAGTTTATTGATGAGAGTTGAAGAGTTTCGTGTGTTCGGCAATTTTCTGCTAACGAAAAAAATTGATCAAAAAATTTGCATAGAATTTTATATAAAAAATGGAATCAATTGCTCGAAAATACTTGATTGTAATATGAGTCAGAAAAACCCAATTAAGTCGAACCAATGGAAGAGCCCATTAGAGCCAAAGCTAAGAAAAGTACGTCAAGTTCGCTCAGTTTTCATGGTTTTCATGGCGTAGTGCATCAGAAGTTCTACCACATGGCCGTACGGTCAATAACGAGTATTATTTTAAAATTATGCACCTTTTGCAAGAAGTATTAAGAAAAAATGTCCAATATTGTGTAAAAATAATTCAGGTCTTTTGCATCATGATAATGCACCTACTCACTCATCATTGCTTGTTCGTAATTTTTTTTTTCCAAAAGCAATCATGTCTCAGCTGGCATATTCAACAGATTTAGGTACCTGTGACTTTTTCCTGATACCAAGATTGAAGATATCCTTAAAAAGAGGAGATCCGAATTGCTGAGAAAGCTCAAGGACATAGCAAACAGAGCATATCAAACTGTTTTGAGGATTAAGAAAAAAAAAATTCTGGCCTAAGTGTATTTTAACTGTGGAGAAAGGGAACAAAATTGGAGTTTGTTGAATAAATATATTTATTTTGAATAAACTTCATACATATTTTATTTTATGATCGAACCTCGTATAATGAGACATATAATTAAATATCATATCTGTCATCCAAGGTAGCATAATAGCCTAATAAGATAACATGAGGCTTACTAGTGCAGCTAGACGTTTAACCCTAGAACCATATCGATATTTTATACTACGTTAACATCAACGATACGTCAATTTTACGTAAAAAATATTTATTGTTAAATATTTATTGTTAAATATTTTTAAATAAAAGTTAAATATGCAGAGGAAAATACTTTTATTCATTTATTTCAATTCATATTTTGTGCAAAATAGAAGTAATTTTTAAAGTAATTTTCAAATACATTTTAATCAGTTGCTGATTATCATACAATTTTCACAAATAAATATATTTTTTTAAGCACATGTAAGCGTAGCAATACACCTGATATAAGCATTCCTGGAAGGAATTGCCTTTGGAAAGTCTCACACATGTTTTATACACATTTGAAAAAACGGTTATGCTTGTGACCTCTTGACTGGTTTTAAGACGACCAACTTGGTTCTCTCGACTGTTTAGAAAAGCTATTAAATTTCAGCAAAATATCAACTTTTATCGCTAAACCTCAGTTACTTAATACACGATAGTATACAAGCCAAGAATATGTTTGTAAAGCAACATATTGCAAATGCGGAACAAAAAAATATTAATAAATTTTTATTCACGATTTATAATGAAAAAGTAATTCGATCAGGTATATTTTGAGGGAAATTCCTGAAAATTATTTTGTGGTTTTGTTTTACTCCGACTTTTTGGTAGCATTCGGCATGGTTCAAAACCGAATCCTTTGTATTGAATAAAAGCAGAAAGATATTCAGATCGTTTTTTATTTACTGTCTTCAGATTCCGTTTATTTTATATTCCGATTTTACAGTGAGAAATTTCTTTATAATCGTTTGATTAAATCGTTTCTACTAACGAAGCTAACAGCAACATTTTTTAACTTGCAAAAGTATTCATGATTTTCATTGTTTTAATTTTTCGGTTTTCAAAAACTCAATTTTTGAAATTGAAATTATTTTTGATCCAAATTGAGATCTGCGATATGGTTGAATATTTGGATTGAAAAAAAAAGTTACAGTGGCTCTTTCAATCGTCAAAAGAATATAAGATGTGATAAAGGATTTGAATTCCTTCCAAGCATTCCATTTTAAAACGTAAATATTAAAGTAAATATTATTTTCATATAAATATGAGCATACTTAAAAACATTATCGAGCTACCTCCTCAGCAAAAACTACTGTTTCAGCCAAAGCAGGTTTGTAGGCAAGAGATGATGCATTTTGTTGTGTCTTCTGTTTAGATCTCTTCTTTTTAATGTTAAACAACACTTTTTTCGAGACTTCAGAAATGCGCTAATATCGTTTTCTTTCGCTTTATTGCATCGTCTACATAATTGATCTGTTGGAAAATACACAAATCTGATGAAGTGAGAAAGAGGGGGAGAGTTTCTAAATGAAAATTTTTCTCCCATTCCTTGTTTATATTATTGTTCGTATTAACTAAATATAAATAGCTCACCCCACTTTTGTCGTTGTTATGGCGTTGTCGCCAAACGTGGCGATAAAAGTCCTGCAACATCGCCCCTGACTGCTTTTGTGTGCATCTGGAAAACATGATATTTTTCTACTGCTTCCAGAAACTTAATTAATTTTTTTGCTAAATTTTTCCTAGGAACCCATTTCTGACCTGCCATTATAATTTATAGAAAGTAATTATTTTATATATTATTATTTTTTTTTTTTGATTAATTCATGTGTAAAAAGCATAAAAAAATATTTACCATAACGTTCTGCTTTATTAAACTAAATACTCGTATACACATGGTAGATTTTAATTTATTTCCATGTTTTTTTTTCTTAATTACTAGAGCACTCCTGTGCTCCTTTATAAGTTAAGCAAATCTTGTATATCCTCATCCGTAATGGTTTTAAAAGTCATGTGTTTTCATTTGCTAATTTTCATTTGCCAAAGTATTTTCACTCCCGTTAAAAGGACTCAGTAGCCGAAAGTAATGTGATGAAATGAAACAATAATGTGTTCCTTGATTTTTATAAATTTACACATTTTCGTTATTTCTTTTGTTGGCTGTAGCGTAAAATGGAAAATGGAAAATGGTAATATATTTAATGAGCTGCTTGCTATTTGCCATCATAATCAACATCATCAACATCATCATCATCATCACCACCGTCAGGAGCCTTATGCATTTGGAAAAATCATAATATACCTCTTCACAATCTTGCGCAAATCGTATCGCACTAGTGGAAAATAATAAAATATATTTTCACTCTACAATAAAAAAATAAATAGAAGTGCATATGTTACATTTTTGCAAAGGCGAATTGCTATGTTTGATGCATATGGTTTTGTAAAAGCAGAGATAAGGCAAAAATATCCTCACATCAATCTCGAAACTCACCCATCAGTATACGGGATTTTGTCTATTTGCTCATTCCTCCTCGTTCATGAAGATGACGAATTTGCTACTACTTATTTTGTGAGCGCCTCACTCATGAGGAAATACGTAGTCTGTGTAAAAGTGAAAATACAAAAATAATGAAGCTTTTGTTTTTTCAATAAAATTTAGAGACTGTTGCCATCAAATACTGTTTATAAATTTACTCTGTGTATGCAGCATTAAGTGTCAACTGACAGCTGACAGCGTGACTTAAAAAATAAGTAAAATCAAAACAGGAAAAATTTCATATAAATAGGGGCCAAATTACGGCACTCGATATCGATCGAAATTTCAATACAATTTAAATGTAAATTTCGATCGGTATCGGAAGGCATAAGTTGGTCTCAGGATATTAATATCTAAAATGTTTAGAAAGAAGTAGAATCTATAACATTGTGTACAGGGAAGGACATTATAAAAAATATTAAAATACATTTTTGAGCCATCACTCGTCTTTTTTGTAACCAATCAGCTGCGTTTTTTGTAATTTGCAACAAGTATTGCAATTTTATCAAAAAAATTCGTTCACAATGGAAAAATAGCCCTAAACGGTAAAATTAAAAAAGGGGTCAAACCCAAAATTAAAAATGGTCTTTCAAACACTTTATGGCAATTTAAAATTTTCAGGTATGGGGCCATTTTATTCCTCAAGTAGGAAAAAGTAAAAATTTGCCCAAAAACTTGAAACATGGCACCAAAATTCGCATTGTTTTCAATTCAAAACTTTTGGCATTTTTTGGGCATTTTTAATTTTTGGTTTGGGGCCATTTTTATATCCTTCACCAAAAATGGTATGGGTATTTATAGGTTTGTCATTACGTGTGTAATTTCCACAATATTTGTATGAGGTCCATATATTATATACATATTCTGAATCCTTATAGATAGGGAAGTTGAATGAGCCATGTCCGTCTGTCCGTCTGTCCGTCTGTCCGTCTGTCCATCGGTCTGTAGGTGAAATCGATTTTCCGAAGACACTAAAAGAGCTAGAGACTTGGGTGTTGGACTGAAATGCAAGGATTTTTCTTAAGATGATTCGTATTGAAAATCAGCAAAAATAAAATATCGGTTCTTATATTGGATTATATATTCAAATAAATGAAATAAATTTTGAAATACATGACGGTTCCCCAGTATTGAATATGGAATCTTTCGATTGTAATTATAATTATATTAACTTAACAATAACTTTATGTATTTTTTCGTACAAACCCCCTTATTGTTCAGTGATGAATGGAAGATTGTAAACTATTTTACACAGTCTGTAAAAATATGAAGTTGTGTTCAAGTTTGTAGTTTAAACTTTCTTTTTTGTATTGTTTGAAATGTTCTATTTAAAAGAGAAGGGAAAGCGTGTGTTATATTCAGTGAATCACATATTAATGCATTGGTGAAGGGTATATAAGATTCGGCACAGCCGAATATAGCACTTTTACTTGTTTTAACCCCAAATGTACCTGGATCAATCCCAAAATGGGATAAATAATTTTGTTTGTGCGGCCTCAATACCAGAAGTAAACAAAAGAAGTATAATAAAAATTGTTTCTTGGCTTTTATTTGTTGATTTAAATATTCGAATGTGGCTGACTTGTCTAAGACCATGTCATAGAAACATATGTAGCTCTGTGCTTAATACCAACAATGGACAAAAATAAATTTGAAATTGAAATGAGTAATACGATAATTACACAAACGCAATTTTGTTGCATGCAACTCGCATTCTTCAGTGATTCAAAAAGAAATAAAAATATATTCTAAATGTATGTATTTCAGTTGCAACACTCTCAATTATAATGAAAATTGCATGCAACAAAGTTGCATATTGTAAATGCGGTATAAGTAATATATATAAAAAATAAAACTTCGCTAAGTATTAAAAATATTAATTTAATTATGTTCCAGGATACATATGTACATAAATAATCCAGATTAGGGAGGGATTCAAGTGTGCGTCGGTTTTGATTTGGATGGCCAATTAGTTGGATGCTGGATGATGTTGAACGTAGATGCATGCAAATAGTCGAAAGATGTTAATTTTGCCATTAAATAAATCTGGATGGTTTTTTGAACTCATCTTAAATTAAGTATTTTGGGATTTTGTATAAGCCAGACTTGAATCAATTTTTTACACTTGATTAAAGAAAATCCATATTTAGGCACCGCTTGGGATTAATTTATATACGTTTGGTATAATTTTTTTTTCCTGTTACCGCTTTTGATTATTTGGCCAAATTTTTTTACATTTTTAACGATTTTAAAATTAACCAAAAGAGAAGAAAAAATAAACAAATAATATTTTATATTTTTGTTTCACTTATTTCTTATTTTTTCTGTGCGGTTTTATTTTGTTGCCCCAAAAGTTTTTTTCCCATTTCTTTTTTGTTGTTGTTGTTGTTGTTGTTGTTAATTTTGACTGACTGATTGCAAGTTTGCTGCCTGGCTGGCTGGATAGGATGGTTGGTTGCTTGTTTGGCTGGCTGGATGGTTTGTTTGTGGCTTATTTCACCTCTGTTTTCATTCATGCTCGAATGATTAAAAAAAAAAATCGTAATAATTTAGTGTGGCTCCTTATAAAATATTACGATTTTTTTTTGATCTTTTGTTTTGTGAAACGAATATAAGACTCATTATAGAAATTAACCTGAGCATTTTGGCAGTTACTTTTGTCGATTCAAATTAATATTGTTTTTTTTTTTGAATAATTGCCATTATTTTTGCAACAACATTGAGGGCATGCTTTTGTAAATTTTGGTTTGTTTTTATTATGTTAATGCATCACTTGCAGTTCAAGGATCTAATATTTCGTATTATTTTTATAAAATTTATTTTAATTACTCAACCTTTTTAAAATCATGCAAATTATTCCTTATGCTCAGTAATCACTGCGTAACTGTAGTGGGATTTAAGTGTTTAAAATTTATATTCTTGTTTAAATTTGTTTTATATACAAACATTTTTTCAACTCTTTGTGTTTAAGGTTATAGATTGTTTTAGTTTAACTTGAATGTATGGAATATATTTCAACCTGCTCTTAGTTTACCTTGACCACAATATCTACTTATCGGAAGAAGCAAAATTTTGAAACAGCGTATTGTTAGCAACATTGACAGCATTTTATTCATAAAGAAAATATTAAGTTAATATTCTTAAAACTAAAACTATTGCAAGAGAAATTAATTAACTGTTTGTCTATGCATCTGTTTTCACAATAGTTTTTCGTCTGATATTAAAATTAAACGAAAAAAAAAAAAACAAAAAAAAAGGCTGTTTGCTAAAGTGTTTATCGGTTCGACTTTGACTAAAACAATGCCTGACATCGTAATTCGAATTAGTAATTAACATTACTAATTCTTTATTACTACGTCTTTTACTGTTTAACTTCGTAGGCATAGTACTGGTAACGAATTACTACACAGATCGGGACCGTCGTTCACTAATGCTGTAGCACCATCGGAGGCGAAATAAAATACTACGCATACAGCTTAAGAAAGCAACTTCCTCTATGTTACTAAGTTTCTTAACACTTTCAGTGAAGTCATTCAGTCAGCGCTTAACGAACCATTTTCCATTGGGAGGAATTGGGATCTGCAACCGAAGGTGGTAAACAAATATGTAGTGAGTTCGACAAACTAAGAAGAAGAATACGATTTGGTTACACAAAATATGATTAAGAAAAAAAAATTTTTTTTTTTGTTAAAATGCATCTGTTGTTCCTTTAAAATATTTTATTGTTGCTTTTGTTTGGTTTTTTCTTTGCCGTCCTCATCTTATACTGCATCTTTAGTTGTTGCATTTTTAATTTCCTTCTTTTGTTACGCTTTTGTTCCACTTGGTTGTGGTAATTCTTTATTCTTTTCTCTTCTCAACCAAAGAACCAAATAACATCGAAATTTTAAGAATATTCTTTTTATTTCTTTCTTATCATCAACATTTATTCTTAAGAGGTTGCCCCAAACTCGTAGTCATGGTATGTAAAGGAAAATAAAAAAAAATAGTTCACAAAAAAAAAAGTTTTTTGTTGTGTAGATGTGTTGAGTGTTTTAAGAGTACATGAGCTTGAAGTTGTGTTAAAGTATGCATGATAACCTTGTGTCGCAAGCTTTTGGGATCATAAGATGCAAGTACCTACATTAACAGTGACTAGCAAAAAGTGAATAGTAAGTAATACAATGATCGCACAAAATAGAGTGAATATCAAAGGCTCTACATATATATTCTGTTATTTTACTCTTCAAATCTTTTGAGCTTTATGATGCAGCTCAGCATTAAAGATTGCATTCTGAATTTATTTTGTGCCGTAAATGATTTGTAATAGGCTCAAGGTTACAATTTTTTCAATAAATTTAAGGATAAACTTTAATTTTAACCTAAAACTTGTTTCTGGATGTCTCTTTGATAACAACCTTTAAGCCATTTTCATTTCTAAGTTGCATAATTTTGCCCAACACTGTTAATTTACCGGCTGCTCTAAATATCATCTCATCGAGTTGCAAAATGTGTGGGTAGAGTAAAAAAAAACACCCAACTAAAATATTAATACTACTACTAATCCCATTACGACAGCTGGCAAACTATAGTGTACATGCTGCAGCCACAATGGCAACAACAATGACAACATGCTGCAACATCATTGATGACAACTTTAAATTTGAAGAAAAATTCAAGATGAAAAATAAAGAGACAAATAAAAAAAACTATCGTTTCCCTTTACTCTGATGTTGTCTTCTACTACTCTTGCAAAATTGTACATTTCGTACTTCTACAGTTTTTTCTTTCTTCCTGCAGCCACCGCATGATGTCGATCTTAATAACATCCGTTTAAGCCACAAGGCTTGCTGCTGCTGTAGTTCTTGTGTTATGCTCTTGTTTAACTACATTGAATGATGTCTGCTGATAAAAACCAAAAATATATATAAAGAACTAAATGTGCAGTTGTTGCTACTGCCACTGCTTGCATTTTATTTAAAATTTTTCTTTCGATATTTCGTTTTAGCCTTTTATCGGAACAAATATTCAAAAAGAAACAAAAAAAAAAACACATTAAACAAATTTTGTTCAACATTTTCTGCTACAACCGCACAGACGGCAGGATAAACTTAAACACATGCAAAGAGAAAGAAAGAGAGCGAATGAATTATCAGAAAAAAACCTCATCATCATCAACAACATCATCTTTATCAGCAGTGGCATTACCATCTCAGTTAAATCTGATGATAAACTTTTGCATGTTGCTTTTTGTTGCAGCCACTAGAACATTATCTTACTGCTAAAATTTGTGAGATTTCTAAAGATATAAATAAGTAGATATAAATGTAAAACATACATGCACACACATACTCATAAATTCATTCATTCATTCTTTTCAGACATCCATCTATTCAACCAGTTATAAAACCGTATGCAGTAATTGTGTCCGTCTGTTTAGTCGTATGTCTGTTTTTCCCCTTTTTGTGTCTTTCTAATTAATTCTTAGTTTTTTTGTTGCAATTTTTCTCTACTAACATCTTTAAACTGTTGCTATTGTAGTTAGTGCTGCAACTACTGTGGCTAAAAATGCTGATGTTCATTGATGACGATGATGAAAATGTTAAGGTTTATTACTGTCTGTGTGAAAGTTTCGATTGTGAATGTAAATGACTTTTTTTCTTTTTGTTGCCAATGCCAATGACTAAAACCGTATTTAAACCAAAAATGCATTTATCTTCTATATATTTAAATATGAAAAGTAATCTGTTGTGTTTGGGCTTTCTTTATTTGTAAATTCTTTCTACGAAACCAAAGTGTAACACCGTTATCGGGGAGCTAAGGGGTTAGCAGCAGGTTTTTAGAGAAAACAGTGCCTAATAAATACCTAATAAAATAGAACAAAATTAATAAGATATCTCTACGGATTTTTTTCACGAAGGAAGTCTTATTATTTTAATAAGGAAAACCAAAAAGGAAACTTATGGTTTTTATTAGGTATTCTTATGGATTTTCAAAAAGGTTTTCCTTATTAAAATAATAAGACTTCCTTCTTGAAAAAAATTCGTAGAGATGTCTTATTAATTTTGTTCTATTTTATTAGGTATTTATTAGGCACTGTTTTCTCTGTGTGATTTTAGGAAATACAAATTTGATGTCATCAGAACGTCATGGTACGTCTGGAATGGTTATATACAACATGAAGTTGTGTTATCTGGATGAGGGGTTCTGAAAAAATTTTTATAAAATTTACATCTGTTGGGACTCGAACCAAGGACCTTCGGTTCCGTAAATATGCACTCTAACCAGTTTTTCTCTATGGATTGTTTTTTAGGTGCCAAAAATAACGTAAATTGGGTAAAAAAAATTGTGAATAATAAGTTTCCTTCTTGATAAAATTAAAAATATTTACCGCATAAAAATAATAAGGAATCTCTTCGGAAAAATCTTCGCTTCTTTCTGCTGGGATATCCCTTAGCCTAAAAACGTTTCATACAGGCATGTTCTGATATCACGGTGATATCAAATCACGAACGATTTTAAAATCACGGAAGTGATAGTAAGGTGTTCTGAAATGCACGAGATTTTTCATTTTTAGTGGTGATTTCATTGTTCTAAATCACGAGCAAACAGCTGATTTTTTCTCTTTACAAACATTTTTTTGTATTTTTAAGAAATTTATCACAAAAATATAATAAATCTACGAATTGAAGTTAAAGTTTTTGTAAATATATCGAAAAAAAGCGTGGTAAGTAATAAATGATCTAAAAGCAAAATTTAAAAATAATCCGCAAAAAATACTGCGTCCATAAATTTGTAAATTTTGTAGGTTCTTCTAAGTAAACTAATTTATTTTATTGCACAAACAAATCAAGAACAAACCATTTTAAGTGTGCGTAATAATTTTATTGCAGAGTTTTAAGGAAAAATTATTAAATAATTTAAAGTGATTTGAAATCGTCATGCTGTTAGCTGACCGGTTTTAAATCACGAAATTTCAAACATTTGTACGCCTAGAACACCTTTTCAGTGATTTTAAAGCACTTTTCGAAAAAGTAATTTTCAGAACATGCCTAATAGGGAAAATCTTCTTGATTCTATTAGGCAGTTTTGGCTCTGTGTGGTTTTGCAAAAGGACTGAAGGGCAGACAGATGGATTGGAAAACTGACAGCCGGACTCAAATTAATATGTATCTGCTTTAATTTTTCTTGCATTAATAGATCCTTGGTTAAAGGATAATATATTCTACGCTATTATATGAAATTTGACAGGACAATATCTGTTTGCAGACACATAAAGTTACAGATAGTATCCCCCATATTAATGTTCGTGCGTTATAAACCAACAGCAATTTGTGAATATGGTAGTATGTCTTTATAATATTAGTATAAGTGTGGTATCATTAAAATGTTAAGCGCCATTCACATAATGGAACGGATCGAAGCTTATAGAGTTTATTGATTGCACTTATCATCGCATAAGAGTGTGGATGTCTATCAATTATCTTAAAAAAATTGTTAAACAACTCTTGTTGTAATTTAAACACATTTGATTTATATTATTAGAAATCCAATAAATGCTAGCTTTTCTTCAACTGATTCGAAGAACGAAAAATTAAAGATTTAATATCAACCCAATAAGTCTTGACGCTAATCATACAAATTTATTTGTTCTTGTAAAATATTATTCTCTTTTATAGCAAATAAAACTTTTTGCAAGTTCATATCATCTTAACAACCGACTAATGCTGTAATAATGACTTTAATTTACAAATAATTCAAAGCCATTCAAACTGTGCGTCCATGTTCATTTGTACGACTGTGTTTGTATGCATGGACACAAGTACAGTCTAACAGAAAACTTAACATTTATTTTATATTGAAATTCACTAAAATTCAGTGTTTAATTGTTGCATAAAAAAGAGCTCGATGACACTGTGTGGTGAAATTAATAAAATTTTGCGAAATCATATCTCTAGAAATTTAAAATTACTTTGGTTTCAATAAAATAACAAATTGTAAAAGAGGGTGCATAGTTATGCATCTTGGTAACTAACAACACATTAGTGCTGTGCTTTATTGTGATAATGGTTATTTGGTTTTTTGCAGACATTACCTTTGTCCAACTACCCATAAATGTTTTTTGTCACTAGTAAATCACTGCAGTAACAGTAATAGCTAAGGACTCCGCCCAAGACCAAAATGGATATAAACTGAATCCGTAAGTCTCGACCAGTTAGCATACACTGGTTAAGCTCCACACATGAGAAGCTATGGGAGGACTAAAGAAGTATTCATTGTATTTTCTACTCCCTGTACGTTTTCCTGCATGATGCTTAATCTGTCCCCTTGGTGATGAATATCCTGACGAGCATCGTGCTACCCTCAATAATGACATGATTCTTTGACCGGATATTTGTGAGCCCTCCTTTGGTGGTGCCTGTAGTGGCTGAGATTGCTTATAAAAACCTTTTGAGAAGTATTGGTGAAATGCTCGATTATTGCTAGTAACTAGCTGGTCTTGGGACAATTAACGATAAGCTTCTTTGTTCTGTTGTTAAACAACACCAGATGACAGCTCTAACACCTTTTCAAAGTGTTGCTTCATGGTGGGTGGTTCATATACAAGAAGTTGTTACCTGATATGTTCTTTTAAAGACACATTATTGTGCCTTTGGGAAAACTCGAGTGTCGTGATGAACTCTGAACTTCACACGATGTTAAGAACACTGTCAGATTAGGCCTAATGGCAAGCGACTGTAGTTAATCTCGAACAGTTCTGCCCTCGTTGAATTAACTTTTCAGTCTATTTACTTTTTAACTCTTCCTTGCAAATCATTTCCCCATTTAAATTATTTGTCACACTGTCCACTTAGACATGTCATTGAAATTTATCACATTCCGTCAAGTCCACACGTAATATACGTTGTACTACATACCAATGTGTTGCTACAATCAATTGACACTTGCATCTCTTGACTATTAGTGTCCCTGATATAAGATGACAAACGATTACTACTAAATGTAATTTGAGTTGTAAGAAATATGCATACCGAAATGGTATTTCAAATTAATTAATTGTAATGTTTAGTTTAATGACATTAAGTCAGTCATTATGAAAATTTAAAGAAAACAAGTAGTAGGGAGAATGCAATTTTTTAAAATATTAAAACTCTAATAGAAATTATTAAGTTTAAGAGTGTTTTGATAATTTTGATAATAATAAAATTAACAAATAATTCAACTGAGAGAAAAAAAAATAGAATAAATATTAATCCCATAATGAAACTACGAGACGGAATATTTTCTTTCAGAAAGTATTTGATTTATGCAAACAAATCCGATGTATAAAAGAATAAATTTTAAAATCATGAACTTCATTCTGTCTCTGCCTCTCACTTAGCTTCAATTTTGAAACTGTTTAGTCTATGAATGTATAGCCTCGACCTGTGATCCATTGTTTTACCTCTGCAAATAATACGAAGCAATCGAAGATACAACCCAAATGGAAATAAGTGAAGACTATACATTAAACTAAATTTGACATACCAAAAAATTTCATTGTTTGACCGAACCAATTGACTTTAACATCTTTTTTGTTGAATACATAAAACGTAACGTTCCTTTTACTTTCCTGCAAAAGCAAAAAAAAAAAAAAAAATGAAAATCCAAATTTTTTCCGCACCCACCGCGACACTCCTTCTAACAGGTGCACAATGATGAATGGGGTAAAATTTCATGATAATGCAAAAAAAAAAAATAAATCTAAAAAAAATTTTTATAAAATCATCAACATCATTATCCTCTTCTCAGTTAAACAAGTAGTATTGTTTTTGTGGTAACAAATCGCAACTTGGCTTTTAATTTTGTTCGTAGCTGCTGTGTGTTCTGTTTTTTCTTTTCTATTTGAATTTTTTTAAATATTTTTCCATTTTGCTTTTTTCAAGCCAAACATGACAACTCGTTACAGAGTAAACTTTTTAACCTCTATAAGCCTGGAGGCCACTGTGCAGTGTCTGCATAATTGCTTGGGTTGAGTTGTATGAATATCTCTGGTATTTGTTTGTATGCATACATAAACTGCAATTTGAATGATTGTAATTGTGTAGCACACATGTAAACAGTAACACAAAGTTGTAGATACTAGAAATACTTTGCTATCAACACTATCTATTTATATGTATGTACGAGTATGTATGTACTTAAATATTCGTATGTAGTATATAAAAAGTGCACGTTTGACTCTGTACGACACCTTCACTTACATGCACACTACAAAGAGGAAGTGTCAATATGAAATAAAAAAAAAAAACAAGAAAAATACAATTAATTGTGGTGTGGTAGAAGCAACAGAAAAAAACAAGTTTGTATAAAAACTGCAAGCCCAAGCAGCTTAAAAAAATTGTTTGTTTTCCTCTTTATACTCATGATAAAAACACAAACACTGTTAGTCAACTTGACCTTCAGTCATGCAGGTCACAAACAATCAATTACAATTTTTCAACTTAATGCACTGTTACAAATATGTGTAGGAGGTGTACAACAGGAGTTTGATGTGATAAATGGAACCGACCTTAAATAAAACCAACATAAAATGGTTCATTCAAGTCGTACTCATTTTCTTTAGAGGTTTTTTTTAAGCTATTTTTGGCAGTTTTATTTTCTTTTATTTCTAAATTTTTTTTAGTCAGCCTTTTTTTGGTAACTATTTCGCCTGTCATTGGTGGCTATAGTTCCTTTTTTCCACAATAACTGACAGTATCTCGTTCACTTCTGTGAATAAATACTCTTAATTTTTAATGAACTTTGTTAAAATCGGTTTAATAAAGTGGCCATAAAGTCCTTCATAAAAAAATATATTGCGAATTAATTATGTAAAAATAGAGAGACTACTCCCACGAAAGACTAAAGTACTTCCATTAAATTTTTAAACTTCGATGGGACCTATACTTCGGGGCCAAGCTGTCTCTCCGATTAAAAAAAAAAATCATGGCAATAAACTGCAAGAAAACCTGATTAAACAAAATGTAATTTTTAAAATCTCTCAAGAAATTGAGGAACTCTACGATAGTCAAATTTTTGTTTTTGGCTTGGAAGGAAACTCTTTCCTCGATTAAAAAAAACACATTTATGGGATTAACCTGCAAGCACAAAAAATAATATTAAGAAAATCGATCCATAAATGAAAGGATAATAGGATAAATTAAATTTAAAAGAAACATTTTGCCACCCATTTTTCAAATAAAAATTTTGCTAATTTTAAATAAAAATAGACCACAAGCTTGACTAAATATGTATGTAGTTATTTGTTAAAATATTGGATTAATTTTTTAATAGTCCACAGCTTTCAAATAGACAAACATGCACTTTTTTATATGCATTCATGCTCATTTGAGCTGAATATATTTTGTCCAGTCTCTTTCAGTATTTTTTTATTATTCCCACGACTCTCCAAATGGACGTTTGTTTCACTTATTAAATCTTCCTTAGATCCATATCTTTTATCATCCAGCAATTTCATAAAATTTTTAAACAAAATGAAGTCACGAAGGGCCAAGCCTAGGAATTGTGCTGGATGTTGTAGCCGTTTGTAGACCAATTCTTAGATTTTGGCCTAAGTGACAGCACGAGAACATTGTGCCGATAGAACAGCCCGTTTTTCTTTTATTGAATTTGTGTAAAATCTCTTAGTAATATTCATTGGTTGATCGTTTTAAGCTTTTTCAGACAATCGATATGAATGACATATCGAACATCAAAAAAATTATCCTAAAACTTTGGTGACATTTTTATTCACCTGAGGAAATCCCCTTTCTTATTGGCTGTTTGTTCTCTGGTGTATTGTGGTGACTCCATGTTTCATCCATTATTAAAGAATGTTGCAAGGTTCGATCAGACTGCGTTTGCACTTTCGGCAGAAACTCCTCTGTAGTGGTCTGGCGGTTGCGCTTATGGTTGAATTTAAGGACATGTAGTACCCATCACCCATAGCTTTTTCATATCCAAGCAATCCTTGATTTTTACCGAACTCGCGACGACGAATTTTGAGCGAAATATTTGTTTTGCAACACAACGAAACTTAGTGAATCACTTATTGATCATTAAAATTCATGTTATAGAGTCACAATAGTTTCGCTGATGTTAATTTTTAAGTAAAAATTAATTTCTGTCTATTTTAGTCGAACTGTTTGCTCTGGAATTCAAAGAAATTTTTAATTATTTCGACCTAAGTTCGTATAATTTAATTTTTTAATTAAATAATACTTTTTTTAAGAAGAGATTTTTAAAGGTTCTTTACAATTAAACAGACAAAGAAACTTTTGACTGTATGGAAGGTTGAACTGTCGCAAGACCAATCACGAGACCAACCAAGATCTCATTATCAGAACTCTTATTTGCTTAAAGCTCATTGACAATAGCGACAGCGGCAATCAAGATGTTGAATATTCTCTCGTTAAATATTAATCGATCCGGCTTAGTCACTTTTTCATATTAATGGTTTGAAAATTCACTATTTTGCTGTCTATTGTTTAATTGAGCTTTTATTTATTATTTATTTAATATTTCGATGGCAACCAACGGTCATGTTATTGTAAATCTTCCTCTTATTACTGATAAAACTTTATTTATCCAAATAATATTCCATAACCCAAAATAAGTTGGTCAAATCTAGCAGCAATTCGTAAGCCAACTTTATTATCCCAGCAATTTATTATATTTTATATTTGGTTTGAAACACATTGTCTGTCCTTTATTTAGTTGCAATGTCTGTAGTCGTATGTACTCGTTAGTATTTATGTATAAACTTACAAGAGAAAATTGTGGGAGCGACAAATAAAATATACGAAGGATGGAACTCACCTCAGATTAGTTGTAAAGCTAAAATTTATTATGGTTTAGTGATGTTGTTTGTTTTTGGTGCTGTTAGTTTAACTCTTTTAATGGGTCGCTGCAGGTTAATTTTCCAAACAATGCGAAAGAAGTATAAAAGAAGAAAAAATTTGAAATTATAAAGTAGACTAAAGACCGTTTGACCAAGTGGCAGTCAGTTAAACTTAATAAGCAAACAGGCAGACAGACAGATAGACAGATAGACAGACAGACATAGAGACAGATAGACTCTATGGCAGGTACGATCTTTGTGGCAAATATTTTCTCAATCAAATGACTGTGCATTTTCTATCATTCTTCTTTTATATTATTTTATTTATTGTTTAAAATGATTATCACTGCCATGATAATGAAAATGACGCTGACGACGACAACCATGTCTAATGGTGGCTGGCCTTTTAAGTTTCTACTACACCTAAGGTCATATTATGTGTCGAAATGTATGTTTGTGTATAGTTTCTATTTAAAATGCAATTTTGTGCAAATATTTTCTTTTGCAGAAAAGGTCTTGGGTTAATATCACGCAGTCCAAACATTTAAGCAACGAAATTAATTGAAAA
This sequence comes from Lypha dubia, assembly GCA_947311025.1. Taxonomy (NCBI): domain Eukaryota; kingdom Metazoa; phylum Arthropoda; class Insecta; order Diptera; family Tachinidae; genus Lypha; species Lypha dubia. The sequence continues at coordinate 7,198,599 of OX371263.1, forward strand.
AGTTGTAGGATTAAACTTCTTCCTTTTGGTGTTTCTCTTTTGCTTTTATCTTTCTTGCTACTTAAAAATTCTTGCTACTTAAAAAAAAAAATAAGTGTTTTAAACAGTCAGAAAAATATTGTTAGTTAAATGTTTTTTTTTTTACTTATTTCCTTAAATAGATAACAACACTAATGATTTTTTAAGTCAGATTTGAAATATTGAAGAATTTTTAAAGTTTTTGTCTTTCTCTCAGGTGACTAAATGCCATAATACCATAAATTTCACAAAAAATAGAACGAAAAAACTTCTTATAACGGCGACTGTACTATTTACAAAGAATTTTTATTTCTCAAATATTTATATTTAAATATACTGAAACAAGAAAAAGCAATTACTATATAAATAAAAAATGTCCACCAAACTAGTTGAAAGATGTCCTTAATTTTAATTAAATTTAGCAAGATTTGTTTCAATCAAATAAAGTATCCTTCTATTAAGGATCACCAAGTTCAAAGGTTTGGAAATAGTTCGCAATGTTGCAGCAAAAAAAGAAAACTTATTTTCAAGAACATTCTTATTTTATATGAGAGCGCATTTTCTGAAAGGAATATTTTTTTACTAATTTTAAGGACATTTTGTAATACGAACGATTTCGGGTTTAAAAAAAAAACTTATTTGGGTAAATGACTTAAGAGCTCATTAGTTTTTTTCCTTTTAGTGTCTGTTCCTGTTCTGTGCCGTTTTTCTAAAAATTTTTGAAAAACTGACTTTTTAAATTTTTCTGTATTAAATTAAGCTGTTTCCGACAAATAAATAAACAAAATAAATATTAAAATTGAACTAAAAATATTATATTGAAAAGTACACCATAAATGGTGTTATTTTAAAGTTTTGGGAAAGTTTTTGATTTAATTTCATTTTAAAAATATAAAAAATTGACAAACTAAAAAATGTAAAATGAAAAATCTCCCAAAAAGCTTTTGGTTATTTTTCGTGGGACAAGCACTCAGGGGATGACCCCTACTCATGCCATGAATTATCCCAAAACTAAATAGAAAGGGTTAGGGTATAGAGGATAGATTTTGAAAATGAAGAAGAAGGTTTAAACCTTTTACAACTCTGCTATTGCCCGTTTTTGTTAATTTTTAGAGCAGTGTTGCAGCACCTCTGGTGTTAAGCAGTGTAACAATAATTAATATAAGGCCACATTAAAGCACATCAGAGAAATTTATGATATTGATTGACTTTCTCTGACCAGAGTTTGAAACTACGTCCAAAAGAATTTTGAAAAGCAGTTTAGTTTTTGGATAGTAAACACAAACGTTAATATATTGTTTACTACCGTTACCAAAGATCGTGTTCGTAGCCAGACTTAAGGATTTTTTCCACCAAAGTATTTCACGAAACGGCGATGCTCACTAATGACTCTATGCATTGCCATTTGGCCTTATTATTTATGGCTTTATTGCTCTACACAATTTTTTCCAAATTTAAATAGTACAAATGAAATATGGCCTCAAAGTAGGAAAACTTACAAAACTCGATTAGCTGATTTAGAAAAGAACAGGCCAAAATGTAAGAACGAATTCTACTATTATTCCTGAATAGTTTATAAAACTTTGCAAAATTTTGCCAATAATTTAAGAAAAATTTTTTTAAAGTTTTTTTAATTCATGACTAACACGTTTAAAGGACCAAAGAAATTATAATTTGTAAGACGTAAGTTAATTTTTTCTAAATATAATTTTTTATAAATTAAATTATTATATTATATTTTGCACATTTTTCTGAGAGCTAAATATCTCAAGAATAAAATAAGGTATAAATCATGAAAAATCGATTAGCAAATACCGATTTTATTCTAAATTTACCGCAGGTACCCAATTTTGAACAAATATGTGTGAAAAAAAAATGTTTCCCCTTAAGTTTTTAATAATTCCAAAACGATAAAATATAGAAAAAAACTATTGTGAACTAAATTAAATACAATTTTGTTACGCATCTTTTGGTGTTTTGTTTATAAAAATTGGATGACTCGTTCTCGAGTTAATATGTCTTCGTACCTGACTAATTTAGGGGGAAAAATTGCTACGCCCATACAAAAAAAAAACCCCTACGTGGTGGAGAAAACCCGAAAACGGATTTGAGTTTAGCACATCAAAATCCATGTAGCCCACATAGTTTTATTTAAAGGAGGGCCAAAAAGTGATTTTTGCAGAGCAGTGTAATTGAACAGACAAAGAAAAATTAGACTGCGCGGAGGGTTGAACTGACATCATGATATTTCGAGACCAGCCACAGTCTCATCATCAGAGTTGTTTACCGCATATCATACGTACTGGAGAAAACACGGCAATAAGAAGTTCTTAGCAAGGTCACAAACCACATAGCAAACTGTACAGTACGAAATAGCAAGAATACATTTTTCTTAGCTTGGCAAGTCAGAGGTAGCATCAAATAATTTGTACTTATTATTTGGATAAACACTGAACGAATTTTCTAAATATTTTCTTTTAATAGCGAAAAAACTTCATGTAAAACAGGAAATTTATAGTTTAAACTAAAAAAAAATTTCCAAAATTTTAGATAATTTTTTTCAGTGTATTACCAAAATTATGAAGATTATTGACTATTATGAATAATAAATTGTTTATTTAACTTTTATTTCTTCAGCAAAAGTTCTTAATTTGCAGTTGATATCATCTAACTTTTACTATTGTCAATACTTTGAGTGTATGAATGCATTTTAAGTTTTTCTGGCAGTGTGCTTCTTAATAAGTCGAAAACCTTGAAATACAATTTTTTTTATCATTTCTTGCTTGTCCCTAAGAGATTTGTCAAAGTTGGTAAAGTTATAATTGTCTGCGAGTGTCAAGTTTTCGTTTTAAGTCCATCGGTTGCACGGTGTATGTACAAAAGCAAATAGTTTCTAAAACTTTCTTCAATGGGCAGATACTTCAAAAAAAGTTAAGTTAAGCTTTCATCTAAAGGACAAATGAAGTTATTGTCAAACTGTTTCGTTTGATTGTAGGAAACAAAACTATTTGAAAATAAAGTGTATTTTTTTTTTTTTTAGAAAGGAAGTGACACTGAGATATTGAAAATATCAAGGCACCATATTATTTTTAAAATATTATTTTTAAAATAGAAAAATATATTAGCGGTTTATATTTGAATAAGAAATAAGTTTAGGCGTGGAAGTATGAGTTTGAAGAAGTCCTTCTAGAACTTCATTAGCCTTACGACCATCTTGATGTTTATGATTGAATTTAAACTTGCTGGCCAATTTGATAATGGATGAAGGACCTAACTATCATCTACTCTATGAAGATATTCTATCAATACCCTCTATTAATAATGAATAATTTTCCATTAAATCAAATATGGAGTTAAGCTGAAGTTTCTTTATACTCCATGAATACTGAACACATGCAAGCATGTGATCTACCGGTCCAATTAAACTGTTATTTTCGCTAAATAAAAATAATATTAACACAAAAACTCTAAAGTACTTTTATTTGTTGGGAAAAATAAATATTTGAGCTTCAAAAAAGATTTTAATATACAGCAATACTTGGTTTCCTTTAAATTTAACAACTTGTTTGCAAAATGTTTGTAATTGAAATACTATTTACAAACAATAGTTTTGTTGTTTTATTTTTTGCACGATATTAAAAAAGTTTTGCAAATTTGAAATAAAATATAAACTGCAAAAAATTATATCATAAAATATTTTATTTTTAATGTTTTATTGTGCATGAAAGTTTATTGAAAATTTATTGAAAAAAAAAAAAAAGTTACCATAATATGGTTGCACAGGAGTTTACTAACTTTAACAGTTTATATATAAAAACAAATGAAATGCTGCTCTTTTAATTGTTTTTTATTTACCCAATGTTCATGTTACTAAGCAACGCACAGTTGGGCTTACAAGCAGCTTAAATCATTGAGAAAATATATACATAAGTGCATTTGTTTGAGCTGATTTCTTTTAATAGCTAAAATTTAATTTTATTTGTTTTGTTATTAAATTATTATTTTATTGTAAAAATATATTAAAATTTTTGAAAATGTCATTTCATTTCATAATTTATTTAGAGAATAGCACATTTATAGGGGAAAAAAATGTTGGTAAATCTAACAAATTTCGTTGGTTAGAATTGCACCAACCAATGAAGATAGTAAAAACAACCAAAAAAATTGTAAAATGACAATATTTTACAAAAGTTATGGTAGTTAAGCCTTAATGGCGAGTACCCACATTAATCTGTAATATATCTCTGGGTTAAAGTTGGTTTAAGTAGTAAGCTATAAAAGTTTAAAATGCTACTAATACACTTACATATAAGTGTAATGTATAAGTGCATGTAAGTTAAAAAAACCAGACATTTGGTTTTAAAAAGAGAATAACAACATTAAGAAATTTTTTTTTTATTTTGATGTATGAGAATTGCAGAAATATAAAAGGAACAGAAAAGAGATCTAAGTAAATAGATTTAGCTGATTGGAAGGTATTTAGTTTTTGCATTTTACTATTTTATACTAATTTGAAAATTAATATTTCCTTATTTTTGCAAAGCCTTGGATCATATTGTTTTGTCTATTAAAATAATAGCAATTAACACCTGCATTCATCCATTCATAAATATTTTTATTTGTTTGCCTCTTCTACAATTAGCCAGCGGGTTCTGTTAGAGTCGTTTGGCGCTCCTATTTGTGTCTAATGTTGGCCAGAAAAATTCATACATTCTATTCTGCGGAGGCACTGGTTAGCAACCACCTGCAATTTTTGAATAACTTGCTCTGCAGCATTCGATGTTTCCGAGCTGTAGAATAGGACTGATTTCACTCGGCGAGAATGATCTTGCGAACTCCAAACGGGTTACAGTCGACCGAATGCTTTCCCTGCTTTTATGACGCGGTTTTCGATCTTATTTTAAGAACCACCAGTTTTTGATATGATGAAAAGTGCGTTTACGTTTATATAATTCTGTGATATGTGATATGCTCACATTTCTTTTAGAACATATAAATTTAATGGATTTATAAGTGAAACGTTGTTTTAATAAAGATTTATTTTGGAATTGCAATGGTCCTCCGAACGTATACTTATTATTATTAAGTATGCGTAATTTTTGAAAGATTTATGGGCGGTTTCTACAATACAAACAATTGGTTTCAGTAGAAAATCAGTTTTTGAGTGATTCCCATAAAAAATTTCTACACAAGTCATTTGTCTGTATTGTGGAAACAGCAACTTATTAAAAATTATAAGGGGAATTGTTGTTTAGCATTAATTTTACGATAAATTTTCAATTAAATTTTTATATATTTTATTGGAAGTATTCTCAGTATATTTTGATAATTAATTTTTAATACCTTTAAAAGCTCTTAAAAGCCAGTAACTCATTTCAATACCAAGAGATTTTAAATTTCTTAATGACTACGGAAAAATACTTTTGAAAAATAGGCACTTGGCTTTTATATACTAAAATTAATGGACCATACGATGTGGTCTCACCCCAATTTGCCTGGGATACAAAAATATGTACTAAAAAATGTATTTTGACATCTCACGAAAATCGAAAAAATTAGCGAATATAATAAACTGTTATGTCGAGATCACTTTGTATGAATCGCCTTGGAAAAATCTTTTATGTTCATGAATGCATTCGTTCAATTACTTGAAGGCTTTAAAGCTTAATATTTAATGCCAGAATAACACAAATTGAAAAAAAAAACGGTTTGCAAAGTTCAAAGAGAACTTTATCCAATTTACGGTCCACACAGTCGGCATATTGAGCAAGCATTTCGAGTGATTAAAGATCGTTTTTCGATTTAAAAACATCAGCAAAACAGTGACCAGGAAGAAGACCTTAAAACGTCTATTCTTCGTCTTCCTCATCTGTCGAGCCATGCTGATTGCATTTTTATTTTCCCAAATTAATCAGCCAAAGATAAAAATCTACGATATTTGGTTCCAACAAAACCCTACAGCTCGTTGAAATATCGATTATTGCAAAATCAATTTGGAAACAAATATATTTCTAGAACTGGTCCTGTTCACTGGATCCCTCTTTCATCTAATTTAAGGCCTCTGGAAATATTTTGACGGGACTATGATGATATCGGCTTATTCCGTAAAACCAGCAACTCTTGAAGAATTGGAAGGAAATATTCAAGCAACCAAACAGTAAACAATTAGACTGATGGAATGGGCCATGGCCGTGGCGAAAAATTGCCTGAAATCATAAAGAGTGTAAAAGTAAATGCCATGAAATTATCAACCAGATTATAATAAAAAAACTTTAATTCCAATAATCAGCCATGTCACAGGTTTTGTACGAAATTGATTTGAATTCGTATTTCCAAATCGTATCGTTTTACTTTTGCTTCTTCAGCTTTCGTACGTTTTTATGAAAACGGAAAAAATGGAAATCGTATTATTTATGTTAAAAATATGGTAACATTGAAATCAAAACAGCTGGCTCAGCAACCGGCGCCGACAATATCGGTCAAATATATAAAAATTAGTTATTAAATTTAATATTAAATGAAAAACTTACATTTCTTTGGTCGACTGTTTTTCTTCAGACTTTTCTATTTTGTGTTTGTTTTGATTGTTTTGTTTTGATTGTTTTGATAAATGCTGCCACCTTTTTCTTTAAAACATATGGCAGGATGTCATCATAAACTCGGGTGGCAATGCAACATCAATTACGTTTTCAGTTTGTGACCAATGTTTTATACGATTTACAAAAATATTCAAATTTTCATACCAGAAGTATTTAAATAAAAATTTTTTTAGGTGAAATTCATATAGACAATATTTATAATTAATTTTGAGTACAGTTTTCCACATTTTTCGAGTTTAAGTTATTAAAAATATCAATTTCACTTTAGATTTTAAGACCGTTTTCAAAATGAATTTTTTGATCGTTTTACATTTTCTAGAGAAGCAAAATACGTTTTCGTTTTCAAAATCGTACAAAATTTCACTCTGTGACATAGCTGATTCATTTCTGTTTTGTATTATAATTTTAAGTTCTGGTGGAGAAAAAAAAACACCCGATAAAAGTGAATTTGTTTTCTTATAAAAAAAAAAAAATAGATTAGCAGAATTTATCACTTAATTTGTACATATTTTGCGTTGGGTATTCATGATTCGACTCAAACCAGTTTATTGAAAATAAAGCCAATTCCATTTCTTTACAATAATTTCCTATAATAATTTCCCTAAAGTGTTATTGTTAAACTAAATTTATAACTTTAAATTTATCCAGCTTTTCTCTGGTTTGCCTAAAGAAACCACACACACACACACATTTGAAACATACAAATAATTTTACTTTAAAGCACATGAACACACATTCGTAAAGTTTTACATGGTCAGCTTAAGCAAAGTCTTCGGTTTCCTTTCTTTTTCTTTTTTTTTCGTACATTTTCTATTGTTTGCCAACAGATTAGTTTGTTCGATATATGACCGCACCTGGTTTCTTAAGAATTTGTAACTAATTTTACAAAAAAAGCAAACGAAAAAAAAATAATATATCTATTAAACAAATATGTAGAAAGAAATAAATAAATAAGTAAATACAGATTTAAAAGTATTGATAAAAGGATAATAAAAAACAACAGCAACAGCGACAAAACAGTTTACTTTAAAGTTAAAACATTTTCACTAGTTGAGGTTTTTGTTTGTTGCCAAACAGCAAAAATTTTCAAGGAAATGAATGTGAGAGAAAATAAAGCGCCTTAAGGGATTTCGTATTATTTTAAATAGTACAAATATTTCTTTAAATCTTGTTTGGAATTTATTTATTTTTATCATTTATAATTCCGTATTTATAAATCAAAAGATTTGCTTGCAGCTTTAAAAAATATAAATAATAAATTTATTTCTAAATTTTATTCTATTTATACGTTTTATTAAATAAAGATTTTCAGTTCTTTTGGAATCTATATACTAAATACCAAGTAAATAAATAAAAATTCAGAGTGGTTTTCGAAGCTATGACTTAAGACCTGGGTTCAATTTCTGGACAGGGCAAGTCAATCAACATCGAAGATTTCTTTAAAGGGCACTAGTGTGGCGATGTGTGTTAATTGTTGTTGTACTGTTTAAATTAATTAAGACATAAAACTGATCACTAAAAACTGTTCTGGCAGAGAATCATACAGATCCCAGGTAAAGTCGATCACAATTCCCTGCTTCGTCAGTCAGTAGTCGTCGAAAAAGTAAAATAACTAATCAAATCCTTGCAAAGACAGCTTAAGCTTAAATGCATCTACTTAACACCAGCAGAGTTTTAAAAGAATTAAGCCTTCTACATTTTCAACATGTATCTGCCCTTTCTCCAAAAGTTCTCGCACAATGCATTAAACAAGTAGTGGTCATGGCCTGAAAAAAATTAAAATTTAATACCGACATTCTGAAAAATTCCTACGAAGGTCTCTAGAAATCCTTAAAATTAAAATTTTTAAAGATCCATAAAACGATTTAGCAAAGAAATTTCCGACAAATGGACAATTCTTTTTGAATTCAAGCTTTGGGCTTTATCAAGACATGTTCTATATTATTAAATTTAGCTTTTAGTTATTTCCAGGACCAACATAAGTTTAATAATTTTTACACCCTTCACCAAAAATGGTAAGGGTATTTTTAGGTTTGTCAGTACGTGTGTTTTTTCCACAATTTTTATATAAGGTCCATATATTATACATATATATTCTGAATCCTTATAGATAGGGAAGTTGAATAAGTTATGTCCGTCTGTCCGTCTATCCGTCTGTCTGTACGTGAAATCGATTTTCCGAAGACACTAGAAGAGCTAGAGACTTGGGTCTTGGACTGAAATGCAAGGATTTTTCCCCAGATGATTCGTATTGAAAATCAGCAAAAATAAGATATCGGTTCCAATGTTGGATTATATATACAAATAAATGAAGATGTATATATAAACTGTTCAGAAATAAGGTTTAAATATATGACTGTGCCCCAGTATTGAATATGGAATCTTTCGATTGTAATTATAATTATAATTATATTAACTTAATAATAACTTTATGTATTTTTCGTACAAACCCCTTTTTTTTCAGTGGAAGATGGAAAAGTGTAAAATATTTTAAACAGTCTGTATTTTTGGTACATAAGTATATAGCACTGAAGAAAATATGAAAGTGTGTTTAAGTATGCAGTTTAAACTTACTTTTTATATTGTTTGAAATGTTATATTTATAAGAGAAAGGAAAGCCTGTATTATATTCAGTAAATCACATTGGTGAAGGGTATATAAGATGCGGCACAGACGAATATAGTAATCTTAATTGTTTTTACTAAAATCATGTCTGTTCTTAGATTTATATGCACGGATGACTATTTTTTTGTTTATGAAAAATTGAAAATTAAAGCTTTTTTGGCCAAATATTTTAAGAACTTAAATAAGGCTGTTCCTATTATATTATATGTAACCTATTTTATAATACATACACCTGCGCTACATTTTACTGGATAATCAGTATTAACTTAATAAATTTTTTTTTTTTTAACTCATTTATTGTTTTTCTAATTTTACTTTGAATAAATACTCTCTTGGTTTTCTTAGAAACATAATTGTAGGTGACACGAAATAAGCCCCAATGAAATAAGCCCCAAATCGAAAAGTGAAATAAGATCTAAACACATTTTGAGAAAAATTGCATGTTATTTTCAAGTTTCAACTTTGTTATAATAAAGTCCTTGCGCCCGGCCGTACGCCGCTTATGCAGAAAATATTTTGAACTCGAAGCCGGTGTTCGATATACCATAGAGGATAAAGTCCTTGCGCCCGGCCGTAGGCCGGTTATGCAGAGAGTATTTTGACTGCGAAGCCGGTGTTCGATATACCACAGAGGATAAATTCCTTGCGCCCGGCCGTAGGCCGGTTATACACAGAGTACTTTGAATGCGAAGCCGGTGTTCGATAAACCATAGAGGATAAAGTTCTTGCGCCCGGCCGTAGGCCGGTTATGCAGAGAATGCTTGAAACGCGAAGCCGGTGTTCGATATAATTTAGAGGATAAAATTCATGCATTTTATGATTTCTTCTTAAGCTTACTTCATCAAGTTAACAAATTTGGGGGTTATTTTATTTTTTTTGGGGTTTATTTTATAAAATGAAAAATTTGGGGCTTATTTCATTTTTCAATTTGGGGCTTATTTCGTGGCGCCTAATTGTAGTGTACAACGGTGGAACGGTGTATTTTTAAATTAATTAAAAATAAATAAAACAAATAGAAAAATAATTAATTGAAATTGCTTGTAAAACGAATAAAAATGCATAGGAAAGCAAATAAAGGGAGTTTGAAATTAATTCAACCTACTCTGAATACTGGAAGTATATCGCGCAGTGTCTTGAGTTGAGATTTGAATCACTTGACGTAAACGGAAAATTTAAATTATTTTATCGGAAGATTTAAGTAAAATTTTTCATAACAAGCTTCACTTGAAGAGTTGTGAAAAATATTATCCGTGTTTTTACAATTTAATTTCTTTGTGGAAATTGCTGAGCCATAATAAATTACAAAACTATCAGTCGCTCCATAAAAAGTTTCCTTTTTCCCACCTTTGACCAACATAATTTTCAATCAAGAATTTGTATGGTTTAATCAAGAAATATTTCTTTACTTTTGTTATTTACAGTTTTTTTGTTGTGTTCAAAAAGAATTTCTTCAACACAAAAGAAAAAGTTTGTGAAAAGAATGTCATAAAGCACACAATGCTGAATACATTTTTATCATTTTATATTTTATCATTGAATTTTTTTCTTAATCGCAATTTTGCTTTTAAACTTTACACACACAATATAACACATACACACCAATATAACACACAACTATTATGATTTTAAAGAAAATATGTAATTTAAGATTTTTAAAAACTTTCAAGTGCAAGACTTTCTAGTTTATTAAGAAACCTATCGTAAAACACACTTGAATAAACTTTTATCTTGGACTTACTCAAATACATGGAAACGTGCATACATACATACATAAGTAAGTATGTATAAGTTTATGTATAAACACATGTGTTCTTTGAAAGAAGTTCTACGTAGTATCCTTCTTTAACACTTGATGATCATAAAGAGAAAAGAGCCCAAGACATTTTGAACTTGAATTGTATCTGCAACAATTCATCAATAATAAAAAAAAGGTAGGAAAAACTTAAACAAAAATGATTTCCAATTAAAGTGTATATTCTGTTTTGTTTCTATTAAACTATTTTAATAAATTTTTTCCAATCAGATTTTATGATTTGGTTCATAAGTTTTCTCTAGCAAACAATTTTAAAATATGATTAATGACACATTTCATGTTTTATGAAATAAAGATAAGGTCAATTTTGAGAAAGTATGAACTTTAATTCATAGTGTTGACGGTGATGGGATTCCTATAAAGGCCAAAACTGTTATATAATAAATATTAAAGCCTTATGAAAATGGTGAAACAGTGGAAAGAGAAAGAGTTTTGGTTTTTTTTTCTATTTAAAAAAGTTGAAAAGTTAATACAATTCTTATTATTGGCGTGCCTGGCACTTTTTAATTTAAAAACTACTCTATGCAATTTTTCAAGAAGTGTTTTCTAAGTCTGTGAAAATAGAAGGTGCAAAAAGAATTGAAGTGTGATCTTAATAATCCACCTCACACATTTCATTCCCGGTTTACACTATATCCTTCTAAATTTTAAGCGTTCCACACGCAGTTTGGAAATATATATAACTCTTTAACTATAAAAGAATAATAATTTTGTGAAAAATATTGGAAAAGTAATTTCTGAAGATATTTTATATAAATATAACTTAGACGGTACTCATGGTAAAAATAGGCTTAAAGATTTTAAAAATCTGTACAGCGCAATTGAAGGTAATAGCGAAATTTATTAAAAAAATAGTTCTTATGTATGTATGCATTGTTCATTTAGATGCGTTAAAATCAAGTCCAGATATTGAAGACATAGATGCAAATATAAGAAAAGCTATTTATTTGATAAAAGAGCGCCATTTGAAGAAAATTGTAAAATACAGATAACCCCAAAATCCATCACCAGAAAGAATTGTAAAATAAAAATCAGACTTTTTAAATAAAATCATTTAAAAAACTCTAAATTTTAGAATGCCGAATTTGCTGTCAAAAATTCTGAAATATAAGTAAATAACTTATGTACTTATATAATCATATAATTATACAAATCATTGTTACAGCCACTTTCATACAGTGGCATCCTGAATTTCAGCGGGAACGACTTACGGCTAGTTACTGGTTTGGAAAAGTAACCTAGTTCGCTCACCCTTGTGCCGTTTATGCATGGAAGAGGATGAGACAACGGCACACATTCTCTGTGAATGTATAGTCTTATGTAATAATAGAAGTAGTGTTTTTCTTTCTGAATTTGTGTCTTCGGATGATATTAGGCGGGCTTCTCCAAGCTCTGTGCTGACTTTCATTCAGTGCTTGGTTTAATTTAGAGATCCATGGCACAAAAGATGCAATAGGTGTCGCAGTGCCAGTCCTTGGACCAGATCTATCCACTTATCTATCTATCTATGTACATAAGTATGTATGTATGTAAGTACGTATTGTGAAAGTAAAAATATCCCATGGAACTATTAATTAATAGAGTTAGGAAACCACCACAAGACGAGTAACTTAAGTTTCATGCAGTTTTCAATTTATGTGAGAGTGTTGAAATAGAACTGTAAACATTTTGTGTATTTTGTTTGCCTTTCTCACAGAAAAAAGGCTGTTGCATGCAACAAAGTTGCGTAGTGTAAATCCGGTATTAAATCAAAGCAATAAAGTAAGTAAAGGGGAAAAAACAAGGGGAATATAGGCACTGGAAGCGTTCATCAAAGAAACCTGCTACTTTGTTGTCAAAAATATCAAAAAATTTGACTTTTCAATTCAAATTATTGAATTTTAATTTGTTGAAAGATTTTATGTATAATATTTATTTGTGAATTTAAATAAATTAAAATTTAAAACTTTATCATGAAATTTGATTAAAAAGTCAAACTCGACTGAAATATCGTAATTTGATAAAGTGTGTCGAACTTTTTCTTTGCTACCAAAAATAGTGAGCGCTCATTTAATATGTTCGCTCATCGCATAGTAAAAAAAGCGTTCAGCTGATTGTTGATCTTTAGTTGTGTAGCAAACTGTGTATGCTGATCGCACCCATTGTAATATTGTAATGCGGCAACATTGGAACATTTAATTTAGTATAAACAACGGCCTATCATAAATTTAGAAGAAATTCTCGTATTCCATTTTCATGGCAAAGCTGCATACATGAATACTGATGATGATTTGGTGGATTCTAACGAAAACGAGGGTATTAGTGTTCGATGAAGTGTTTAGCATTTTGACTACTACGTAAACTATAACTTAGGTGCTAGGTTCGATCCCTGGTCAGGGCAAGTCATCAACCTTGGAAAATTCTCTAGTGTTCTCTTGTGTCACATTAAATTAATCGATTTTGGATTTTTTTAATTTTTTTTTTTTAATAAGGACCAGCACTCAGGGGTTGACTCCTACGTATGCAGTGCTTTGTGCCGGAACTCAAGGAAAGGGATAGGGTGGAGAAGATAGATGTTGAAAATTTATAAGGCTTAACTCTTTCACAGCTTTGCTTTGCGCGTTATGTTATTTTTTTTATAGCAGTTTTGAGGCGCCTCCGGTGTTAAGTAGACGCATTAACTTTGTTAAGCTTTATTAGCAGGCATTTTATTGCTTAGTAGTCGGTGCGCTAACCACTTCAGCCAACGTCATTGATTTGGTACCAGGACAGTTCAGCATTAGTTACAGTGGAAATTAAAATATTGTACGTCAATGCTCCACTTGATTTTGTTAAATACATCAGTAACGATCTTGTTATGTATTTTATTGATCTGTTCTATTGCAAGTTGTGGTTGAAATGCGTAAAAATGCAACTGGACATACTACGCGTGTCTGCAAATTGGTCTGTGCTTAATTTGTATATAAAAAACACACTACACCTACAAAAAATTATTAATTATATCACAATTTGCTGTATAAATAACATTTTTCCAAAACTTTTATTCTTAAGTTTACGCATACAATCCGTTTACGTTTTATCGCACTTAAGACGCAGCAACATTCAATTGACTTCCTCTTTAAAATAATATACAAACACACAAGTCAAAAATGCTAATTTCGAACAACGCCGTTCATTATTTCTGTGTGTGTTTTATAATATTGTCAATTTAATTGCTGTTATAAATTTCAACAATATCCATATTTAACTGGACTTAAATTAATTATATTCAGTTGACATTAATGTCTCCTCTTAGGCTCTTAGTGCTTTGTTTTTAATATTTTGTATGCAGCTTTTCATTCCATGCGATTAAATTAATAATGACACTAATGTAATCTTGTCAGTTTAAGTTAGCCCCGACATTTTGCATATACATTTATTTTCATATACACAAGAGAAAGAAAGAGAGAGAGAGAGAGAGAGAGAGATTGGAATACAAAATATTGAATTTTAATCAGTATTATTTTGAAAAGTAATAAATTTGATTAATTTTCACACCTACTTTAACACAATGCTTACATACACGAACACCCACCCACACACACATGTAAACGAACATGTGTAAATGAAAAGCTGTAAATTAAAGCTAACTGTCATTTGCGCAAACCATATTTGTAAAAATAATTTATTAAATACCATTAATTTATTAAGTTTTGCAACAAATAAATTAACCAAATACCTGAAATAATAATTAAGAAGCTTAACGCAAAAGTTATGTAAATCACAGTACTTAAAAAGTTTGATTTGCAGGTTCATACTATTCCTGAGAGTTTACAGTGCAATATCTAGGCGCACGGTAGTACGCCAGGCCAAGTTCCGGCCACGCAGTGTATATATTTAGAAGAAACCAATCGAGCTGTTTTTACCCCCTCATAACTTTGCTCCTCTTGATCGTAATATAATGAAACTTAAAACATAAGGTCTCCCTACAGAGGTGACCTCACAGGTTCAATTTGAAAGTTCTACCGTAAAAGCTTTCCGAGATATTAAGGTGTAAAAAGTCCATATTTTAGTACATATTCACTCACTCACTGACTCATCAATATTATTGGACAGTTCCAGTATAGCTAGAGAGCTGAAACTCGGTATACAGGTAGTTATTGGTGAGAAATTAATCAGAAAAATCTGAAAACGGGCACTTTCCTCCCACGGGGGACTTGGATGCCCCTCCTTTGTGTGGTGCACTTCCAGTATAGCTAGAAAGCTGAAATTTGTTACACAGGTAGCTCCTGATGAAAATTTAACAAACATGATTTTTAAACGGGCACTTTTTAACCTGGGGGGACTAGGGTGCCCCTTCTTTTTATGGGACACTTCCAGTACACCTACAAGGCTGAAATTTGTTACACATGAAGGTCTCGACGAGCAATTATCAAACATGATTTTTAAACGGGCCTTTACCACCCGGGGGACTAGGGTGGCCCTTCTTTGTTTGGGGCACTTTCAGTATAGCTAGAGAGCCATAAGCCATAAGCCATACATATAAATATTTATACAAAAACCACTTAAAAAAGAAATGCGATCCGCACAAAAACATAAATGTGAAAATAAGGCCAAGTTCCTATCCAAAAAATTTTGAGCCGTAAAAAGTACTGAGATTAAAATAAGGACCAAGTTCCTGATAGGTACAATTCCATCTCATCTCTAGGCTACCTGGAAGCTTTGCAAAATTTGTTTGCCTTTCTAATATGGGAAAGAATTCTAGGAAAAATATTGGCAAGCTTGCAGGTTGCCTAAAAATGAGATTGTATTGTAGCTATCAGGAACTTGGTCCTTATTTTGATCTCAGTACTTTTTACGGCCGAAAGTTTTTGGATAGGAACTTGATTTTATTTTTTAATTTATGTTTTTGTGCGGATATCCTTTACAAAATCCATTTAAGTTTTAGTTCAAATATCCTTGAAGATCTTTCTTTCCGTCAATCTGTATGTGAAATCGATTATGCGAAGACCATTATTAAAAAAAAATATCTTATATTAGTTATATTGCATATAAAATTTCTTTAACTTTCATTAATTCAGCTAGAAAATTACACACTAAAGTAATTTCTTGAAAGTTCTATGACGAAAATGACAAAGAAAATTCTTCAATTTCATGAAAATTTGATGAAAGTTTGTTTTTTTTATATTCCAAAGTGGCCAAGAGCATTACCCACGTCGAGTTTTGAGGAATGCATTGAAATTATTATGACTTTATGAATTTATTCGACCTTTAATTTGTTAATTATTATTTATTTTTCTTTATATTCAAGATTTTTATAATTGAACTTATTGTTTTCTTAATATTTATTTCAAGAGAAAATATCAAAGTTCTTTGTATATGCGCCCAATTTGCATATTGCTTTTGTATATCCCATTTGACATAATCCTGAAAGATCAATTGAATATTTTGAGGCGGAAAATTTGGTTTCCTTATTGCCTTTTGCCTGCAGAACGTATTTTAAAAGTGTCAAAAAATCACGTTCTTGAAATTTTTGTAGTAAAGAAGTGTGAGTGTGTTACGACTTTTATGAAATGGATTTTTCTCGAGAAATTTTTTATTTCCCATGAAAAATTTAAAATTAAAAAAAAATTAAAGAATTGTTATTAAGGACAAATATCAGACGAGCCGAACAATGAAATCTATTCCGATTTTTCAAATCTCTATTCTTTCTGCTTTTGTTAGTTCAAATTGCAAATTTTTTATTAAAAGCTTTCAATATGATTTTAATAGTAAATAGAAAATTACTCCAAAAATCAGCTGTTTGATATTAGCCGGCAGTCAAAGGATTTTAACTTGTTGGACCAAAAATTAATTTATATACACCATATCGACCGATCGATAATCTAAGACGAAAATTAAAAAAAAAAACATCTAAATTGCGATCTTCTAACGATCCATTTTATTTATTTGTTCCAGTAAATTGAATAAAATCGGTTATTTTATAAAACGCAAGATCGTTTTTACTTCTAGAAATACAACGAACGATATCTTTAGACATCGTGTGTCAGGCTGTTAACATAAATACACTTTTTATTAAACAAATTGCTATTTTAACTTCAGTGCAAATTAAATTAACAGTGAATAAAAGAACGCAATATTAAAAACCAAAAAAACTGAAATATTGCATCAGAGCATATTGACATAAGTTTAATTTAATATTAAGTATCGTCATGTGAAATGTTAAAGGCCCTTTTATGATTTTTAAATATATATCAGAAGAGATGGGATTCTAAATAAAAAGCTCTATCTAGTGTGATTTTAAAAAGCCATTATTATTTTATGGAATTATCTTTAAAAAAAGGCTAAATTGATGGTATTCACTGTAAAAATATTATCTCTAACGATAGTGTATTGCTTAGACGCTCATAAATTAGAATTCTCGTCAAATAGAAGGCTCGGGAATTCTAATTCTTCGTAAATTAGAACCAAATCTTCTTGTCCATAAGTTTTTTAACTTAGGAATCTGAAGATTTTTTTAAAATAATTGTAGTCCCTTTCGCGTTTCAGATGAAGATAAGTACATTTTTGGTTTAATTAAGTTTACATATTTTGTTTGTACTGTTGTTTCACATAATCATGCATTTTTTCTATTTTTGCTCTCGCATTTATGCAGGTAAATATTATATTTAAGTACGAGTATAGTGTGTATACTTGCTGTTGTAGTATTTAATATTTTAATATTATTTGCAAATGAAAAGTAGCCCTACTAAAGCTGATATAAATTGTAACAAAATTAAATATCTTTACACTCGAAGAGAGAATTTATATTATATAAATTATCGGCAGTATGAATAATAAAAATTGGGTACCCACCAAAAAAAAAATAAACAAACTCATAGTAAATTTAGGTATTTTAGAATTAGTTCGAGTATGAGTACTTGAAATTTTGTTGAATCAATCCCCAAAAGTTATTAAACACTTTTTAAGCTGCCCTGTTCAATGCCAATAATGAACAAAAATAATAAAATATTATGTTTTTTTTTTGGGATTTATTTGACGATACTTCTTTTTTAAATAAATATAATCCGGGAAGCTATTTTGCTTTTGTTTTTTTTTTACCAGCACTCAGGGGATGACCCCTACTTATGCATTGCATTGCATAAGAACTTAGTGAAAGGACTAGGGTAGAGAAGATAGGTGGTGAAAGTGTAGAAAAAAATTTAATGAGATTAAAACTCTGTTTTGCACGTTTTTGGTTAATACGTAGAGCGGTGCTGCTGCGCCTCTGGTGTTAAGTACAGGGTATTTTTTATAGAGTGTCTCGACTTTGAATTGACATCACGGCTTTGTTTGAGCACCCACTTTTTGTTTAGTTTGCTTTGAAATTTTATTTTGAATCGACTTACACCAGAGCAACGCGTGAAATTTGTTGAAATTTTTAATCAAAATAATTGTTCTTTTCATAAAATTTGTCGTGCAACGGCCGCTACAATTGATTTCCTCAAAGAAACTTTTGATGAAAAAATAATTTCACGTAATATCCCAATTAATTGGCCACCTAGATCGTGTGATTTAACGCCATTGGGGTTATGTTAAGTCACTTGTCTACGTCGATAAAACACAAATAATCGAACATCTGGAAATCAATATTCAAAGAGGTATAGGTGAAATAAGGCCGCAAATGATGCGAAAAGTTGTTGAAAATTGGTGTTGCTAGCCGTGGCGACCACATGGCAGAAATCATATTTAAAAAAACTTTTTAATAAAATTTTCTTTCCAATAAAGCCCGTTTCATTGATATTAAAAATATATTTCCTTATTTTATTATGATTTATACTTATGTCACTCTCTAAAAAACACCCTTTAGTTGCATTAAATTTGTTATGCTGTGAATGCAGGTATTTTATTAATTGTTATACTTCACCGATATTTCTGCGAACCGACGAAGGAGGGCGATATTGTGAAACAGTAGTTAGCTAGTTTATGCTGGAAATCGAACTCATGACATCTACACTCACATGATAGGAGCCCCGGCACCACATTTTTTTTTTTTTTTTTTTTTTTTAAATGTGAAATCGCAAAATTTTTTCGTTGTAGCTTTACGACGATTAAGCTGAACCCACACCAACGAAAGTAAGAACGGATTTGTCTTTTAAGTCCAAGACACTTGTTTGATGCTAACCCATACCGAAAAAAAATTAACATCAGCAATGCAATAAAATCTATTAAATTTCTTCGTATATTTTACTTTTTTTCTTTGGTCTGAGTTAAATGCAAGCATTTATGTGCAACGAGATTCATTTCAGTCTGTTTTCTCTTACTCTGTGTAAGTATGTTGTATCAAACCACATGTACTTTCTGCAACTAATTCTTTACGTTTGTTTTGTTCGATGTGGATTGTTTCATGATGACTACTGTTCTATTGTGGTATTAGTAAAAACAAAAACAGTTTTGTCTTACTTAATGTACGGTCACATTTATGCATTTATTTATTAAGTTAAACATCATCTAATAAGATAAGATTCTATTACATTTTCTATAAATTATGTAGGAAACTGTTTAACGTAATAAACAGGTATCTAAATCAAAAGTGTTTTCATTCGTATTTAGTGGTTACGCTTTTTTGGGCAAATGTTTGCCAGATGTGACCGTACCTTTAGGTGTGCTTTCAGCCTTATATATGATGCAGTTTTCTTTTCGATTGAACTATAATATTATAAACAAATTTGCCAAAAATTTTCGAGTGTTTTTACATACACACACACACATATATATAAAACAAATTATTTTTTGCATTTGACTGCGATATAAAATAACCATAAAAACGAATTCAAATTATCTGTCTAAATATTGTGTTTTACATAATTAAAATCGATAATACTTATTTTATTTGGTTTTCACACTTAATAATAAAAAATTGTGAATCAACTTTTCCTCTGATGCTGCATATACAAAATTTATTGGCATAATTAAGTGGACATTTTGCATTTTGCGCGAAAATATACTCATTATAAGTAACATTTCATTTAAATTACATTATTCAATTGAAATTTATGGGGAAATTATTCAAAGAGAATTAAATAAGGGCGGCCAAGGACATGTTTGCGTTTACAAAAAAAAAAAAAAAAAAAAAAAAAAAAAAAAAAAAAAAACCAAAATAAAACAGCAATCGATTAAAACACATTTGGCAAACTAAATACTTATGGGAATTTAAAAAAGTAAGGCACAAAATTTAATAACAAATATATATGCGCTAAAATTTAAATTAATGTTGGTTTTTCTTTTTTTGTTAATTAAATGCAACAAATAATTATTTCTAAATAAAACTTGACGTTCTAGACATCAATAACTCCATTAGTATAAAAAATTTTATAATACAAATAAATTATAAGAGTACAACTAAATAGAAAGGCATGAACTAAATTTAAGAATAAATTTCCCTCAAATTTGTTTAAAATATATACAATACTAAAATTCCTAATTCCTAAATATGTTTTCTTAATATAAACAAAAATCAAATAAATCAAGTGTATAAAAATAGTTTGCAATGTTACTCGAAAAACATATTTTTTTCTAACAAATAGTTTTTTAAATTTGAGACAGCATTTTCTAATATTAAAACATTTTTTTCCAAGTTTAAGGATATTTTATTCTACGAAAGAATTTAATTTATTTGAGCTTAAAAAAAATTATTTAAAAGCTGACTTACTTACTAATAATTCACAAATCTTTGCATAAGAGAAAGCCACGGCATTAAGAAGTGCTCAGCAAGGTCCCAAACCATATAGCATGGGAATGCACCACTACACAATTATGTTAAGGCAATTGTTCCCTAGGCACGGCAAATAGCGGTCCAAGTCAAAATTATTACTAATTTTTTGAATAAACAGTGAACTAAGGCGAATTCAATACAAAGTGGTCTTATACCTACAGCAATGCAAGAATAAAAACAAACCGCATCAAAAATACCGATCCGTCAAAAAATGCAACTGTGAATTATATGAAAATAATTTGAAACATTTTCAGGAGGATGGGTGACGTCCAATATATAACATTTCGTAATTGAACTCGGAAACCCGATCTTGATTCCATACATATATTGATCTTGATATTACGATCAAACCAAATTACACAATTGTAGAATTAATTTCGAAATTCAAATTAAATTTTGAAATCTCAAAAACTGAAAACTTCACATCTCGTGCGCCAGCTGTAGGTGAGGACACGTAGCTGTGATATTTGGCATGAACTAAACTTTTAACATCGATTGGAGATTTCGAAAATTGAAAATAAATATTTTTCCGTCTTCGACTATTTTTTAGAACTTGAGTACGAGGAGTAAATTTTTGTAAATTGTATTGTATCAACATTTGTTTATCCAGAAAAAGATGGGTGGGTTTCTATCCTTATTTAAAGTAAACCTATTTTTTATTGGCCTTAAAAGAGAAGAGTGTATTCTAAAGAATAAGTTTGTTGAATTTGTTTTCTTAATTGAAATGTGCGATATGGCATACGTAGACAAGACAAATTTTCAAGATTCTTTTATTAAATTATTTAAGAATTATCTTCAATATTTTTGTGTGTTTTGAAGGAGGCCTGATGAGCCAGCCACCAACTAAACTATATGGCAAAATTTACTTTGCATTATATAAAAATGTCTGGAATTTAGAATAATGTTCTGTCCTAAATACTTTCGAGTGGAAATGGTGGTACATTTAAAATTTTATCCTCATCTTTTGGTTGGGTTTTCATCAAAAGCAAGTTAAAAGTATCATTCAATCAGTAAAATTAAATCACTGTAATTCGCTCAAAAAACATTCTCGTGAAATTGTTGCGAGTTTGAAAATCTTTTAAATGAATTTTTACCAAAAATATTAATTAATTGATACAAAATTTTATATTAACCATAATTTTTCTTCAACTTTTTAAATTTTTAATTGTTAATAGATTAAATTTTTAGTTTGTGAACAAATAGTTTGCTTTTAAACAAAATATTTAGATACACTTTGTGTCCCTTCTTCTTCTTATAGTTACAAAAACATGGCGGTTTTAAAACCAGTTTGGCGTCCTAATTTTCGATTTGGCGACATGGCTTTGACTTTTTGGCGTTTTATAAAATAGTTGGCGTATGTAAATAATGACTGTTTTCACAAACCTTATGAAAATTTTAATATATATTTCCACCTTATTGATTTGTCAGAAAGCAAAGAAGTTTCAAGAAGAACAATTATTAAAGATTTACATTAATAATTAATATAATTTATATTATTTGTTATTTGTAATTGTTTTGAAATCATCCTTAGTTAAAAAGGATTTTAAATCTATTGACTTTTTAAGTAAACAAATAATTAAATAAAACCGCTTGCCATCCATGCAGTCATCCGTCCGTATGTGCTGTTGAAGCACGGTTCTGAAAAGCACTGAATAAAATGCTTTTTATTTGAGTATGCCCGAAAAATTTTGTTAATTAAAGCCGGAGAAATCTGGTGAACACTTATTGATCTTCCTGCTCACATTTCCACACGATCCTCTGTATTCATTTAGATCCATTAAAATTCAAAGTAATCAATTCTTAAACAGAGGTTGAAAATACATTGAACGTAAATTTCTTTTAAAATTATTTTACAAATTTTTAAATTTTCTTTGTTTAACAAATAAATATAAGAATGCAGTTAAATGCGAGTGTATTCCAGCATAAATGTAATAAATTAAATATATTTGATTTATTAAAAGTTAAAAAAATAACTATATTTTTTTTTTTTTGCTTCTTTTATGATAATAAATCCAAATGTTGAAATTGTACTACCAAACTTTGTTCAACACAGTGTAAATATATTTACAAATAAATTGTTTAATTTGTGTTTTTATTTTTTTGTTGCAACGAACAATATGAAAATATTTTCAATGATTTATAAAATAATAAAACAGTTTTATAATAAAAAAAAAAAAATATAAAAAGAAGATACAACCAACATATGACACATGAAAGACATAATATGACAAAATACGAATGTATGACACAATAAAGGGATTTATTTCGGTTTGATTGTTTCTTATTTCTTTGTTGTTTTTAATTTTCGTATATTTTGGTTTTCATTGATTTATTAAAAGGACTACATCCTGGTAATTTAAACTTCACAGTGGCTTGACATAATAGACAAAATAAATTGGAAATTTTATCAGAAAATATAGTAGACATATGTATTTTTTAAACTGCTTTTATAGTATACATACTTTACCTTTAATATTCGTTTGTAAATGTGCAGGAATAAAAGCTTAGAGCCTTTTCTATAATTCTGTAGCAATATGAAAATTCCTTTTAAGTCTTGTGAACTTTTAAAACCTCATATTGTGTGCTCTCAAAATATATAGCCAGTTTTTGTTTTTGTGTTTTTTATTTTCTGCAAACTGATATAATAAATTTGACCATAATTTTGTGAATGATAAATGCCAAGTTCTTGCGTTAAAACATCCTGAAAAACTAAACTTCTACCCTGAAGTACTTTTAAGTATTAAAAAAATATAATACTGATTTTATTTGTGGATGAGAAATTTAATAATTCTTTTGCAAAAGAAAGTCTTTTTTTATGTGATCCCCATTAATGAGAAGCTTGCATTAGTCCAAACGTAGTTCCTGTTGTTTTGTATTTCTTATCATTGCGTTTAATCCTTCTGTAAATATACCACAACATCGCAGTTCATAATCTGTCCAACAAGGCCAAAATTGTATCCAATGTCGTATTGTTACCAAAATTCCTTTTTTTTTTTTGGAGTACCAGCACTCAAGGTATGATCCCTAGCTATTCCATCATGCAATATGCCTGAGGTAGGGAGAGAGGAAGGATAGAAAAGAGAAGAGAAGATAGATGTTGAAAATGTAAAAGGCTTAATTTTTTTTCAAGCCTGTTAATTAAGAGCAGTGTTGCAGCACCTCTAGTGTTAAGTAGACGCATTAACGACGTACTCAAGCTTTGTGAGCAGGTATTTTAGTAATTGTTTGACTTCGCTGGCGGTTCTGCTAACCGACGAAAGAGCACGCTGTGGTGTATATTAGGGACAGTATAAATCGCTGTCGGAACAGTTTTTAGTCACCAGTGCTATGCCTTCACCACTGTAAACAGTCCAACAACAATTAATACAATGCCACAATAATGTACATTAGAGAACTTTTTATGATTTTAATGATTTGCCATGATCAGGGATCGAACCGAGGCCAACACCAAAACCACCTCCAAAACAAAACTTGTGTCAATTCCTCTTTACAGCATAATAAACTTCAAAAATTCCAAAGCGACAGCTTAGATCATAACAACCCCTACATTTAACATTTCGTAGAAGAAATTATGTATTACTTTATTTATTATTGTAGAAAAGTAAACACATTCATAATGAATGAAGAAAATTGTTTGTTGTGATGTTTGTAAAGTTTTTTGAAACACTATTTTGCTTGTGCTCTAGTAATTCGCAAATTTTATTTGCAAGTTCATGTGTGAGTAAATGAGTTTTGAGACTTTTCAAACATAAACGGTAAAGATCTACTGATGAGTTGGTATTTAGCAACCAACGAAATGCATATAGATTTGCTAACCCACAACAAATAAATAATTTTTTTTAAAAATGTTTATTAGAATTTTAAAAACATTCATATAATACTGCTAGTTATCGTGACCATGCCATAACCATGACTTTTTCTCGGAGTATTGTGCTTCATTATTATTTTTGCGTTGAGCGTATGATGAATTTACGACACATTAAACAGTTTTATTTTAAATTTATGATGTTTTATTAAATTGTCCAGTGCAAGCAAAAATATCATAAATATCCTGAGTCATTTTATGTCAAGTACTCAATTCAAAAAAAAAAAAAAAAAAAATGTGAAAAATGCACCAAAAGGTCTTCACAAAAAGTTTTTGGAATAAATTTCATATGCCAAGCAACAATGTACGACATAATTTGCATAATAATCCGGCTTTCTTTTCATTAAAGTAACGTTGAATTTTGTATGAAAATTATTGAAAAAAATTTAAAGTAGTTTAATTCATTCTTTTTACTCACCAACAATAAAATCAATATTTTGTTAAAAAAAAAACAACAAAAAAATAGAAAATACGAAAAAGCTGTGCTGCAGTTACAATTTTAATGTGAGATGACCACAGCGATGATTTTGATATTTTTTTGCGTGCACCGACTGGATGATCCGATAACTGTTTTCTCAAATTTACTGTGTGTTGATTTGTGTAGTTTCTGCTAAAAGAAAGACGTGATAATTACACTGATAATGACCCACAACTCAAGCATGTTTTTTTTTATTATGGTTTTTTAAGTTTTTTTAAATAAATAACTATTTTTGGTTTTTTCGCTCCCTTTTTTTAAAAGTGGGATTTTTGCAACATCAGCTAAAAAAATGTTTAGCTTTTGCATGAATTTATGCAAACAAATTTTACAAAAAAAAAAAAAAAAATGTTAAAACTTATGATACACAATGGCTAAACAAACATTTGTTTTTAATTAAAAATTCAACTCAGACAAAAACAACGTAACTTAACTCGAAATTTTTGCTTGTTTGTACAATAACGCCCCTAAAAAACACACATGTAGACACCAACGAAATGCATAATTTTAGAGTTAACACGTTTTCACTTGTAGTTATTTGTTCAAACGAATATTGCAGACATTTACAAATTGAAATGAAAATAAAAAACTTATGACAAACATTTTTTTATAATTGCCTGCTTTAGGTTTTAAGTAAAATGGTCGATTTAAAATTTCCTTTTCTTTCATAACCGCTTCGATTTATTAAATTATCCTGGTCCTTTTGAAGGTCCATCGCATGTTAAATATTTGGCGACATAAATTTTTACCACGCCTTTTCATGAAGAGTTTTTAAACTTAATGTTAATTTTTTCCAGCAGAAAATTAAATAAAAACGAGTTTATTTTTCTGCATTTGTTAAAAATTAGAGAAAAATTATTTTTTTGTTGTTTCAAATATCCTGTAATGGTAATCACACTAAATATTATAGCAATTGGACTATTTTTCACTGAGAAATTAGCAAAGCGAAAGATTTGAACTAGAAGTAATAAAATTTCACCTGGGCTATAATTGACAATTACTACTGTATAAGTGTATATAAATAAACTACGGCAATAGAATGACAGATGGTCAAATAGTCTGAATTAAAAGGCAAGTTCTATGTAAGTATTTTATCTGCAGGGAGTATAAAAAATTATATATGTTTTTGTCCAATTGGGTTTACAAATAAATTAACAACAATAAATAAATAATTTTATGCTTTCTTTGGGGAGAATTATGTGAATTGTATACAAGCAGAAGAACTAAGAACTTAATAATGGAACTAAATTTTTAAAAACCGAATTAAACAATTGAAATTACATTTCTAAAAATATGGCTTAAGCACTTTTCCCTGATTTCCACAGAATTGAATATGCGTTGGACAACAAGTCGCAACGTGTAGGGGCCTCATAAAACAAAACAGTTTTTCTGTCTAATACGACAACAGAACATTAGTTTTTTTGAGACAACCCGAATCGAACAAGACAAACGCAAAACTGTCTGTTTGACTTACTGCGCTATACCATTGGTAGCAGAAAATTCATGTGGTTCGATACAACATACACACATAGAGTAAGAGAAAACGGACTGAAACGAACCTCCTTGCACATAATTACATGCTGTCTTATGTGTAACCTACACCAATTAAGCGATTTAAAAAAAAGAAAAATAATATAAAACACAATTGGGCATTGCTGACGGATTACAGTTTGTCTTTCCAGATGGTAATTCTTTTTAGTACGAGTTATCATCGAACTTGTCTTTCGTCGGTGTGGGTGGGTTCAACCTTAATTCACTCAAAATTGAAAACGTATTCGATTTTTTTCACCAGAAAATTAAAAGAAAGAAGATTTTGCCATTTGTTAGCAATTTTTAATGTACTGTAGGATTTGCTAAAAATTACAAACTTCCTGTATGTTAATCGATGTCTCCATAGAAAAAGCTTAATTCCCACTTAAATTAAAGTTGTTCGACTTATTTAGAAAGGGATATAGCAAAGTATATTAATACAAGTACATACAAAAGCACAGCTGATCGTGCTTTTTTGTACATATTTTCATTGACTCTTGTCAAAATTTCTTAATTTTTCTTTCTACTCAATTTTCTTTAAGTTCTCCTGAGCAGAGTTGTAAAAGAATGATTAAAATTCTGTTTTAATCCACAATGATTTACAAAAACTTTAACTGATTAATTTTACTCAAAATCTGAATTGAATTAAAAGACGAATACATTCCTCATGAACTTAAAATTCTCGAATGCATTCACATCACTTATAATATTAATTGAATTAAATTTTGAGTGAATTTATTGGTGATTTAAAAACAGCAATTTTTTAATTCACTGTTTTCACTAGGAATAGGATTATTAATAAAAAAAACTCTTGAATGATTTAAAAAAATTTCAAAAGAGTTTATGATTCGTAAATTGTTTTAAAAAGGTATCATTCCTTTACAGCTCTGCTGCTGAGCTATTTTTGACAATTGTAAATTTATTTTATTTGTTGCTGCATCTCACTTTGGGCTATAATCTATTAAAAAGGCCATTAAAAAGTGTTATATATTTTTAATTTCTTGCTGTAAAAAAATTTTAAAACTTCAATCACTTGCGTGAAAGAATATTTTTGTAGGAACGTAAGCGGTATTCAGTGTGTGGTGCAAATGGTCCTGCGAGAGAACAAATGCTAATATTCGTAGCTCTTTTGTAATATACAGGAAAAAAAACATCACAGAGTTGCTGTTAGATTTCATGTAAAAACTACAATATTTTTAAAATTAAAAATTGCAAAACATGTGAAAACCCGTTTGGTTTTTTTTTGCTTTTTTAATCTCCTGCTGCTAAAAGAGCTTTTATTTATATTTGGTGTGATCTTAGCTTTTAACGACTTGAACTAAATATACAAGAATCTTTATGCAATTTTTTTATATTTTTTTTCTATAATTTTAAACTGTATTGGTGCTTATAGCATCAACATATAACGCCCTTATTTTTTACAGAAATCTTTAGAAAATTAAATTAAACAGATTTTATGAAAATGAAACAGGTTTTTCTGGTTTTTCTGTAGTGTAAAATGCGCATCTAATTAAGCTTTTTATTGTATTTGCGAAGCATCAAAAACATCACAGTCTGCATCTGTCAGGACATTTAAATGTTAGATTGGATGAAAATATGTAACCTTAGTTTCATTTCTCACTAAAATATTCCTTTTAGTTTCATATTCAAATTAAATTTTTTTAAGCCTGATATAAAACGTTCCATCTGATCGCTCACTGTTGATTTATAAATAGAAATTTGCATAAATTTACTTAACTTGACTTTTTATTTATTTTCACATTTCACTTTGTGTACAAACAAGTGTGTCACTTAACGCAAAATGATATAAGAAAAAAAAAACATTACAGTAAGTAAAAGTGGGATTACAGTAAATGTAAGTGATTTGTAAGAAGGCATCACAATAAAATTTACATAAAAAATAATGAAAGAATACGAAATAAAATTTTTTATATTTACAGAAGAATTATAACTTTGAATTAAGTTAAGTTATTTTTATTATTCCATTTCTAGTATCGTCTTTGCGCAAGTGAAACATGGCAGGTGATACTTTTTTGTAAGTTTCTTTATAATTTCAATTAAATCATTATGGATTTTACGTCGATGATTTTTCATGATTTTTTTTTACTACTAATTTTCAACATAGAAATGAGTTTATATTGAAATAATAAATAAAATAACGTTATTCTGCTTTGCTGAAAAACACACATCGCCACCCAGCCAGAAAATGTGATTTTTCGCAAAATATATGTACCAGCAACTGAAAACTACAAAATTACAATTCTAGAAAAATGTTGTACTCATTCAGTACTGCAAATAAATAACTATGACTTCACGATTTCAGTAATTATACACCACTACAACAACAGCAACAACAATAGTGCAACAACAATTAATGAACGGTCATGCAACGACTAAATGAGACTTTTGTTAAACAAGATGTTGTACTGATCTTAATTATACCCTCACTCAGATCATCGTAGCAACTTCTTCCTCATTAATGGCAGTTTTGTTACGATTAAACTTGTCAAGAGCTTACCCATTTCTTTAGCTTCTTTTCCAAGCTATTATGAGATCATAGATCTTAGTCTTCACAAGTCCGAAGGTTTCTAGCCACACGCAGAGAAAGAACATGATTGCAAAATGTTCATATCAACTAGGTATATCTGCCACAACCAAATAATTATTCTTTGAAGCAAATATGGTTGCATCAAACATTCTTCCATTATTAAAATATTGGATGCAACAATAAAATAATAAATTTAATGTATCAAAAAATGTATTTTCGCTGCTACAAAAGTATCTTTTGCAAATGAGAATAATAAAAGTTTATTTAAAATTAAAAGTTTATTGTGACCACACATTGTTTGTGTTCTGAAAAAAAAAACAAAAACAAAATAGCTGTCAATCGTATGTAACTTCAGTCCTTCATAGAATTTAAGAGGACGAGGAGATGTGAAGTGAAAAAATTAATGTTAAAATTATAGTTATATGATGAAAGTTATTTAATTTTACAACAAAATAAAAATGCAGCTGAATTCTTCAACATCAGTGGTTTAAGGTACATATACGAGTACCTACTGATGTATGGAGTGAATTTAATATACGAATGTACGTTTCTTTGCAGCATGACGAAAAAAAACTACGGAACTGCAAAAGATGGTATGCCGATGAATAAGTTAATTATTTTGATATATATTAAATTTATTTTTTTTTGTCCAGATAAGTTTATTTATGTATGTATATAATTTGATTTAATTTAATTTAATATATGTATATTTGTGTGTGCATTTTTCTTTTATGTAAGCAAAATGTCAAATTGTTTACATAGAGCAGGAAAAAAACGTTTTCATAGTTCAAATAGTTCATAGTTTCAATGGGCCTGAAATTTCTCAGCATATGCAGAGCATACTATGTTCATACAATGGGATTGTCAGAGGGAGATTTATGAGGACCATATTATCATTTATCTGAACATGAAACGATAGTTTGCGATTATGATTCCATCAACCATGTTTTTTCTTTGAGTGCACATCTCATGTAGCTTCCCAACCTTCGATCATATAATTAACCTTCATGTTTAGAGAAAGACGAAGTCCGCTAAAACATCCATCCCTTCCACACATCCAATACGTGCTAGATAAACATCGAATATGGATTTTTAAAAACTTCATTGAAGTCCTTATCCTTGATTTTATTCAAAGGACATTTTTGTTACAGTGAATCAACAACATTCACTAACATGTTAAGGATTTTAAGAATATAGTCCCATTAAAACATAAAAATGTTTTCGGGAACATTGTGTGAATCTATTTTTAGTATTAATAAAGACATCATTATGTTTAATTTTATAAATTATTAGCTAAGCCCTGGCGCACTTTGCAGCACCACAAATTTTTTGTGATGAAGTGAAGAAAAATTCAAGTTTCTTAATTATTTAGTTTCAAAAATATTCCAATATTTCTTTTCATTATGTGTGAAAGGTGTCACGCCCACTCATAATATCCTGAATATTTTTTCTTAATAATGCAATAAATCAATCGATTTAACTACTAAAAATTCTCAGATCATTTTCTTTATTAAAAAATTTGATTTAGCAGGTGCCACGCCCACTTGTCCAATTCTTCATATATGGTTTTTAAAGCAAACTGCATAATATTTATTGCATTTTCCTGCATAACTTCCAATAATGTTTACCATCAAATATGATAAGTGCCACGCCCACTCTTTGTTTCTAATTATTTTTTCTATAATAATGCAAAAAATCAAAGGAGTAATATCTGCAAAATCTCAGGTCATTTACCTTAACAATTTATAAAATATAAAAAAAAAAATATTATGTCGGAGGTACCGCGCCCACTTGTCCAAATTTAAATATCTTTTTTACAAATCATATGAAAAAAGAGCAAAGCACACAAAATTAAAAAACAGTTTTTTATATAGAATTGCTTCTATTCAGGCTTCTAAGGTCATTAAATTAGATGTAAATGCAAATAAAAGACAAATGTTATTTCATTTATTCATATCCGACGTTTCGTTGGGATTTTCCAACATCTTCAGGGATAATAGTTTTATTGAAATCTGGTAACATTAATAAATAAATAAAGGAACAATTTTAATATAATAACAACAGCGATAAAAAACATATTAATATTTTATTTACTCTTCTAATAAACTTTACACTTAAATTTTGTTAATGTAATTTGATGCGACATAAAACACATAATTTAAAATAATTGCAAAAATAGTCAAAAGTTGTGTAAATATCACAGTATAAAATTTTTCCTGACGTTCTAATATCAAAGTAGGATTACTTTGACAAATATCCTCATGGAAAATGTTCCTTTATTTTGGAAGTTCACCGCCCACATAAGATATTAAAAAAAAATTTCTATTGTTCCTTCCTGACTATCACAATTATACTGTGAAAGTTTCACTGATTAAGGAGTCAATAGATTTCAAACAGACAAGTAGAAAATAATTCACTGTTCAAAGAAATCATTTTACTTATTTGACATCCTCACAAAAACAGACAGTTTCTTGTCTTGTTATTTGCTTTTCGCAAAAGGTACAACAATTATTATTATTGCTCTTATGAAAACATAAGCACCTGTAGGTCCTTGAATTAAATTAATTTTATAATTCTTTCCAATTTACAAAAACACATTAATTCATAAATTAAATAAACAATGGTTTGTCGAAGTGGTTTGAACACCACTTTCAATATAATAGAAAACTTATATCAAAATAAATTAAATCAATAATTTTTAACTTTGAAAATTATTTTGTTTCTAAATATTTATTTCAAGGTATAATTGAATCAATATTATTTTAAAGATTAAATATTATTTTAAGATTTCTACATTATTAATTTCTTACTTCAGTTGAAATTTAATTTAATTAATAAAAAACATTTTTAAATCTAAATGGCAGCACTTTAAATAAATTTGTAAAAATCTTGTTTCAATAAAAATTCAATATTATTTCTATATATTGTTTCCATATTAAAATATTGAAAATAGAGCAACTTTAAATTAACATTGTTTCACACTGAAACAAAAATTGGCAAATTACTAGACATTCGTTATTGTTTCTTGTTGATTTAATATGAATGTTATTGATTTAAAAATTTTTTTTTTGTTAGGACCAGCACTCAGGGGATGACCCATACTTATGCAGTGCATTGTGCCGGAACTAGGAAATTTGGTGTTGGATTGATGATAGAGGGAGTAGTGTTCGCAAACATTCTATCTGACCTCTACCGTACTGAAGGGGCCCAGAAAAACGTGTATGGGGAGTTTATTCTACATGCGAACAGTTCGGCTAAAGTAAGAATTTTCTCTGTAATGCGCGGTACGACTTACTGGCATATCGACCACAAACGAATGTGCTCTTAATGAAAAGCGTGTTGTGCGTAAAGAAAAATTTCAATAGAACACATACCGTTGTAAAAGCGATAGAACAGTGAAACACGCTCTGTAGTGGATGAGACTCTTTCTATTATTAGGATTCAAACCAGACATCAGTATCCTAGCTGATCTCAATTCTTTATAATTTTATAATAATTGTTCTTGAACATAAAATAAATTCCAAAAGCAAAAGTAACTAGATCTAGTTTTTAAAAACTCATTTATAATATTTTTAACATATTGAAGTAATTTAAAAATTGCAACAAGATGACTCATAAAAGATTAAAACTAAGATATATATGTACAAATGTATGTAATATGGTTAAAATAAAATAATGCCATAAACAGCTTCTGTTACAACTCCACATTGCGACAATGCTCCAGTGAGTTAATTGAGTTGGCTACCCTATTGTCACCGATAAGCAACTTGGCCATCTCATGTACGCGTCGTAAAACTTCAAAATAGACTAAAGCACCGGCCCATACATAAGAGTTGTATTCCGTTTTTGGACGAATAAATATTAAGGAGATTAGATCGCTTGAAGTTCGTCTTACATTGTCTGAAGAAACCGAGGCACTTGAATGCATTTTATGCGATGTGACAAAAATGATCAGTCCAACGAACATCACACTGAATGTTCATGTCAAGAACAGCCATATCTTCTGATTCCCTAATTTCTATACCGTCCATAATTACAGATGACACAGCTTGTTCCGTAATTCGTCTTTCCGTAAAAAGGACACTCAAATTCTTAACCTCCGACAGGTTTAACCTGTTACTGAATGAATTCGAATCAAAGATTCTGCAGTCATCTGAAAAAGAGTATATGGGGAAAGAAGTTTGACAAAAAAGGTTATTAAGGTTATTGATTTTTCTCGGGGTGTGTATAATTATTTATAAAACTTTAATTAAATTCTTGCAAATATTTCAATTAAACTTTTAATTAATGTTATTAATATTTAAGTCAAAATTAATTCAATTAAATGAATAATAAAGATTTAATTGGTAATTTTAAGTTGTTCACATGTGAAAATTCAAACAAATTTTTAATTAATATTAAAAATTGGTTAATTAATTGATTTAATTTAATTAATTTTTTTTTCATTCCTTCATGCATTCATTTTCATTTTACATTCGTTTACAGAATGGCCTCTTTGTTAGGCAGAAAGTATGAACTGAAGCATTTTTATGCCAGCGAAACATTTTTAGATGAAAATTTTATTTATTTCTGTTCTTCAATTTATGGTTTATGGCAGAAGATTTATGTGATGAAATTATTCTTTTTTTAAATCGTTCTAAAGAATATATAAAAATTACGAAAAAACCTCTAAAATGTAAAACAATTATTTTAAAGTTTCTGGTGTTCTGTTTTTTTCAAACACTTCAGTTAATGATCAATTATTGTCAGGCGTATAAATATAAAATACATTTTGTAAAAACAGATCCACCAATTTTCAATCAATAAGAATGAATTAATTACCATTTATTATTACAATTTGATTGAACCAAACAGATTGTTTTCAATTTAAAGAATTTCCAAAAAAAAAAAATACTCGTATACACAAAAAAATTTAATGTCATTGCGGTTGTCTGTATGTTTTCTTTAAGCACCATCGAATGTAAAAACAATTTTTTATAAAAAATCAATTTATTTTACGAATGACAGCTAAGAGCAGCCCTCTAGACAATCTGATGATGACTGCAGTAATGATTTTGTCAAAGCCAAAGTGCACTGATCCATAACTGTCAAGTACTTAAACTTTTTGGTCATAAATTATTGTAACTCGTGTGGTCTGTTATATGAAAAAAAGATATGACATGAAATGAACTGAACTGAACTGAAATAAGCATTTAGTTGTCTTATTTTCTTTCAACATTTATTTTGGGCAAAATTTTGTACATTCATTCATGCGATTGCCCATTCGTACCAGCATAAATTTTGAATTAAGTGTCAAGTGTTTTGAAGGGTATTTTAGAAATAATTGTTGTTTTTTTTTCTTAGTTTATTTTTTTTTTTTTTTTTGCCAATCTGCGACAATATTTTAGCTTGAGCACTTTGAACAAGATGCTTAAAGACATTTTATGGTTTTGAAAGAAAAGTTTTAAATATTGGTGGTATTCAGTGTGTGGTGCAAATGGTCTTGCGAAAGAGGATATGCAAAATATTGTAGCTTTTTCACATGACCATTTGCACCAAACACTGAATACCACTGTTTTTATAATTGTTTTGAGTACCCCTTTACTATTATTTAATTTCCTTGTTACAGTTGTTGATATCACCGATGAAATATAAACGTATGCGAATTTTATAAAGGAATTAAATACCACAACTACTTAAAGCACAGTTTTTAAAATAAAATCAGAGATCTTTGTAATAAAATCAGGAATTTTTTAATTAAAATTGACAAGTTTGGTTACAGTTTCTTCTGGAAGTTGAAGGTTCTTGTGTTGTTTTTTTGTTTTTGTATATTTCTGTTTAATTTTTTACTTTAATGCTTTATGACAGGCAACATTATGAATGATGAACAAAAATTACATGAAATAAGATTAAATTTATTGCTGTCATTTTGCCTTTTTTTTTTGCTTTTGCTCATTCTTGAAGGATCGTGTGTTTTTGTTGAATACAAATAACCACATGCAACAGTATCTTCTACATGAATATGAACTCTAAATGGGCATTTTACTTTTGAAACTTAATGCATATCGAATGCATATATTAAACTCTTTATGAAAGACTATTTTTGTGGCATTTACCAGAATCATAAATTTGTTTAGAGACCGTCGCAAGCAACTGGAATTTTATGAAACAGTGGGCTCGGTGAGCATAATATTTTATTTTATGAAAGAAAGACCAGATTCTATGGATTGGAATGCACTAAAGAAATCGAGATTATTTAGTATGTCTCTGTTGATTGGAAAATAATTACAGAAACAAAATTTATTAGCAAAAATTTTTGTTTGTGTCAAATTTCTGTAATGTGTTTTTGTGTGGCACTGTAGTAATTGTTGTTGGTCTTTTTAAATGATGAAGGAATAATAGCATTGCCACTTAAAACTGTGCCGACAACAATTGATATCGTTTCAAACTAATGTACACAATATTGCCCTACTTCGTCGGTTAGCAGAGCCGTGGCCCAAATATAACAATTAATAAAAATTTTTCTAATTAACACCAGAAGCGCAGCAACACTGCTCAAAATATAACCAAAACATGCAATATCAGAGTTCTAAAAATGAATTAAGCCTTCTAATACATTTTCAACATGTCTTCTCTACCCTATCCCTTTCCCTGAGTATTGGCACAATGCCACTAGCTGCCATGAACAGAAGTTGAGACGAATTAAAATCCTTTGCTGGGAATAAATTGCGATGGAGCGTATAGGACCTCACTATGGTCCTTAAAGGATCGATGGAAATATATATATGAATAGTTATTGTAATAAATTTTAGGAGAAATATATATTTCTGTAGGCCTTTCAACAACGAACTAGAGGATTAAATGATTCCATAAAAGTGATCTTCAAAGTTATTTACAATAAAATGAATCCTTATTATGAGATAAATGGCAGATAAAAAGTTTTAATTATCGATTTACTGGCGATGTAGGCCCTAAATTTAAATCCCTTTTATATTTACAATCTCAACATACGAGTACACACACCCAAATATCTTTTAATTATACACTTGCATA
This sequence comes from Lypha dubia, assembly GCA_947311025.1. Lineage (NCBI taxonomy): Eukaryota > Metazoa > Arthropoda > Insecta > Diptera > Tachinidae > Lypha > Lypha dubia. The sequence continues at coordinate 7,234,816 of OX371263.1, forward strand.
AAACTTTAAGCGAAATTTATAACAAGGTATGGAGTAAAAGCTCTGGTCGTTACGATTTTCTTAAATGACTTAATTTGGACGAAACTGGTACAAGCACACACATAAACACACACACACATACACTTGCTCGCCCACCAACTCAATTTAAGAGTATTTTTTTTGTTCAATTGTTGTTGTAGTTCCCCAAATCTTTACTTAACTTGAAAGTGTAACAAATAAACCCAGTAAAGTGATCCTATTTGTGTCTAGTGTGTGTGTGTTTGTGTGTTTATGTGTGTTTTGTGCTACATTTATAACTAAAGTATTCAACTACTCGTATTAAGAAAAAAAAACAAGCATGTCTTGCAAATATATATAGAACTTGGCTATTTGGTAGGCATTACCGACATGCTTAAAGACCTTTAACCTCACTTAGATGTAACACTTAAACAATGGTCAAGTGCTCAATATACATATGGGAGCGTATGTGTGTGTGTGCATATGTTTTTGAATGTATTTTATACAGACTCTATATAAGAAATATTTATTGTCAGTAAAAACTGTAAATTAAACCATTTTACCATGCAAAAGTTACAAAAGGCTTGAAAGCTGAAGAGCATAAGTGCTTCATATGAGGGCCAACTGGAAAATTATTAAAACAATTTTTATAACTGCATCAAAAGAAAATATATGATTGTGCAAACCATAATATAAGAATAACATATTATGAATAAAATACATGGTTACATTATTTTTAAACAATTGTCTGTGTGTGTTAAATTTGAGATACAGGATAACATATTTTATTATAGTGTATATGTTAGCACATATTTGAAAATAAAACATTTTCACATTAAATATCCGAAGTTTAAAAAAATATGTGCGTAAAAAAAACCAACAACCATTTTATACAAAATCCATTATTTTTAAGAATGAAAAGAATCATTATTTTTAAACGTTTGCCATTTCATCTGGTCACAGGACTCTCAATGTTTAGTTTAATAAAAATAAGAGCAAATATCACATCATTTTGTCCTTCAAAGCAACTGCGAAATTATTAAAATTTTAAAATAATTTACAAAATTGCATTTAAGATATAACTTTGACAACCATACGAGTATCTTTCGAATGATTGCAACAATCTAAATTAAATATGCAGTAGTCGATGCCAATTTTGAAGATCTAAAAGAAATCCCATCAAACAAATTTAATCAAATTGTAACGTCACGTTTTCGCTGGGTGCTGGGGTAGCGCTCAGTGGTGTCCAGGGTCGTTACACGATCTTCTCCATTGGGGGAGATTTAGAGAAAATTACCTTAGACTATTTTAGGTATTTCTTTTTATTTTCTTCAAAAATTAAAACAAACTAGGTTCTAAATCGATAAAGCCGGCCACTCACGTACAGTTTTAACTGTCACTTTCAACTGTTCAGTTAAAACTGCGTATGCGGATAATAACTGACAGTTCAAATCAACTGTTCAGTTTAACTGAGAAGTTTAAAATTTTTATATTTTTAACTGACAGTTTCAATTGAAGTGAACGTGTGTGGGGGTTCAACTTTACCAAAAATAAATTTCGAAAATTGCAAATTTATCTTAAAACTTTACTCGTTTAGCGTCGGCTCTAAATGGATGCAAAAACTTTGATATTTAGTGTCAATTAAGCGATTTCTGAGAAACATAAATTGTAATAAAAAGATCTGCAAGTTTATATGAAAGTTTTTTCTCTTCTATTTTTTAAATACTCCTACATTTTTACTCGTATATCTGATAATACTGACTCAATTTTCCTTTTCGTGTGTAAATTCTTCACATTACTCTGCAAACAGGCATCGTATGATGGCTTTAAACTACAAATACTTTGGAATTTACATGTCTTTGACTATTGAGTGCCACAGTGTGTTCGTGCATATGCAAATGGGAATATTTGCATATGTGCATGTGTGTGTGTTTATATGTGTTTTTTGTTGTTGTTTGTTTGACCCAAAAAAATAAAAGAGAAAACTGGGTAAGTGAAAGAATATTAAAACATTTGGCCAACAATACAAATATTAAATGTTTTAGTGAAAAAACCAAAGACTAACAGGAGACACTGTGTTACAAAATATTTTCAGTGTCGGACGTAGTTCCCTTATTTCGGTTTTTCACAGGAAAATAATTGTTGTGCCAGATTCAATAATGATTTAAAGCTAAAAGGAAATTGAAGGAGAACTAAAGAAATTTTTCACGGAAAATTTTGATTTTTATGCAGAAAGACGTACTGTTTATTTAATTTCCAACATTTACAACATCCAGCGACAGGCATATGAATTAAGATGCTTTACATTCTTTGAATTAAAATCATTAAACTTATTAAAATTATATAAAAAAATTAAGTGTAATTTTTTTACCCACTGTGACTCCAATAGCCCTTAAAATTTTCTAAAATTGCACACCCTTAACATTTCGTTGCAGTTTCTCCTACAACTTAATGCAAACACTTCTACTCCTGTATAGAATCATATTTCATGTGCAATTCTGTTCTAAGTTCAGTATGAAACTAATGCCTCAATATTCATTACGGAAATAATTCACAAAAGGATTTTTTTTCACACAAATTATAATCTTGTTAGTATTTGTGCAAACCATTCACATGAAAGTGTGTGTATTTTAAAACAAATTTATGTAATCAATAGTTTGAAAATCTCTTTGTACATTTTAATGATTGTGCACAGAGAAAAAATATTCTAAAATAAAATTCATAGTCACGCTAAGCTTTAGATGACCTAATTAAAAATAATCTTTTGATTTAGATGTAGAACATATTGATGGATATGAAACCAAGCAACAACATTGTGTTCTATGCTGACATCAAATAATGAAATAAAGGATATTAAAAATTTTCGGTGAATTTTTCCTTTGGCCGCATAACATAAAAGGAGATTTAAAATTAAAGAATTTCCGTTTGTGTTCGCTAATAACGGCGGAAAAGTTGCAAACATTTTTTTTAAATTTATTAATTTTCTAATTGATGTGACTACGAAATAGTTGAATTTTCAATAATATATTAAATATCTTTTTAAAGTTCCTTTTTATTTTTATGTTATTAGGCGATTTTTAATATGGGAAATGTCTTAAAAATATTTTTAGATTTTTCAGCTGAAAATAAAGGTGTTTTAAGCGATTTTTTCTTTCAATTTAAAGCTTAAAAAACACCAACCTAATAATTAATAAAGCAAATAATTCTGGACTTTATTTGATAAATGAAATAAATTTTTTTTAAACGATCACCATCAAAATGTATCAATATCTCATAAAATATTGAACTCTTTAACATGGTAGTTTTTTTTTTTTTAATAAAATTTAAATTGTTTTAATTGTTGAAATTGAAGAATGTCTACCCAACCATTAGTATCGTTAATCAAAATGTCAATAAAAAAAAAAAAAATTGTATCCTTACAATTTTGCACCATTTTAAAAATCAATCACATGCTTAGAGTGACTGAGAATACATAAAATGCAGTTGGTTCTTGTACACACGTTTTACTCATCAAATTAAATGTCAATATTATCAGCAAATAATATCAGCAAACAACAAAAAAATTATCATAAAAACAACAACAAAAACAGCAACCAACACAACTTGCCGCAACAAAAGGCGTCATCATAATCATTATCGGCTTAACAAACCAAACATCGAATGCAGACAAGACCAACAAACAAAATGACAGCATATTAAAATTAATCAAAAAATTTAAAACGTGAAAATAAATGGAAATTTTCTTTTAAAAATAAAAAAAGGAAGTTTATATTAAAATTTTATTAATGTTTTGCAATGACTATAAAAGTTGTTTTAAATTTAATACCAGACAGACAATTTGTCACTGAGCAGAGGGTCTTATGACAAATCGTGATTGAAGAGAATGATGTTCTGGATCAGCTGATTTAACTAATATTGAAAAAAATCAATTTTTTTTGGGGGCTACTCTATGTATATGATTTTGTATCTCACCCTATGAATAGTGTTTCGAAAATAGACATGATTTCAAAGAAAGAAATATTATTTTCAGAAGTATTTCCAACAGAATTTATTGCACAACTGTTACAAAACAGTGTTGTTAACTAAACATACTTACAACTTTCATACACAAAATATTTACACATTTAAATTTTATCTTTTTGATTGACAGGCAACGAAACAGAATTTTAACGAGTTGTTGTCTTTAATTTAATCATTTCTTTTCTGTTTAAAATTATTGTTAAAAATACGGTTTAAGTTACCAAAAAGATTTCTGGGTGGTTCCTGTTGTTTGATGTATGTACATATTAGTGATGTTACGAATACTCCTATTCGTATTCGATTATTCGACTATTCGCCTATTTTAAGATATGCGTATTTGTATTCGTGAATATTTCTCGGATAATTTGCACATACTTTCCTAAGAAAAAAAAAATTAATAAAGTTTAAAAAAGTACATAATATGTACAAAAACATTTTAATTTTTAATAATTTTTATTAAAAGAAACATCTTTATATTTGACGCAAGATAATAACTAACCTTCTTTAAAAACAGACACAAATAAATATATATTTTGCAACTAGGATTTAAAAGTTAAAGTCCTACGAGTATATGTATGTATATTCATATCATGTTAAGTTAGTAATAAATTCTTAGTAAAGTAATGTTGGACTTAAAAAAATGAAGAATTAAAATTTAATATGTGAAAGTCCTCCGCCATATGCCTAAAGAGCACTAAAGTAGTAATTAGAAGCGAAAATAGAATAAGAAAAACGAAATCTGAAAGTTTGTAAGTAAAAAAAAATTAAAAATTTTCAGTAGTGTTCTTTAAATACGGCATCACAATGTCATAATATTGATAAATACTTAAAGTAGAGTGACAGTTTTTATCAATTTATTGTTGCTGACACAAAGGGAGGGATTTTTTCAAATTAAATTTTAAATATTAAGCGGCTCTAAACCCTAAATTAATTTTCGTGTTCGTATTGGGCGAATATTCTTTCAAATGTTCGTATTCATATTCGTATTAGCGAATTCTAAAAATTGATATTCCTAACATCACTAGTGCATATTGTAATTTAATACAAAAAGGCCCTAACTCATTATCTTTTTCAAATCGCATATGTATCATATTTCGATAGGTCACCCTCTAATTGATCGATATAAGCAAAAACGCACGCGATTTAAAAAAAAAACTAATGAGTTAGGGTCTTTCTATATTAAGGAAACATACATACATACATATCAGTAGCTGACATGCAATACCATGTAACGAAGAAAAAATTCTATATCACATTTTTTGTTAATTATTGCGAGCTACATCGAAATACGTTTCCCAGAAAAATTTTCAAGACTTCATCGTTCAGGTTAATTAAATACGAAAAGAGAGCCACTTTAGTTTTTTCACTCTCGTGTAGCATTTTAAAAATTTATTTACTGTATTTTTCATTGCAGTTGACGATACATACTATACAATTGTAAATTAGTCAGTTCTTGTAAAAATTAGCTTCGTTAGCGTCTTGATACAAATTCAGTCAATGGTGCAAATGGTCTTGCAAAAAGAGTAGTGAAAAGCACCATGAGTTGCAATGTTTTACAACCGATATTTCCTTCAGGTTTTTAACCAACATTCTTACACACAAATAGGCTGACTTCCAAAACGTCAATTGCCTTGTGTTTGAACAAAGCATCACATTTCATAACGCCGCAGTACAATGATTATACAATGTATACCATTTCAAAACGCCACCGCCAAGTGTTTTTAACGCAGTAAGAAAGCAAACAAGGCATCGGTTTTATTGTTGATTCATTGTTGCGGTACTTTGCATATGTATGAGATTTAAATGCAGTAGCAATATTGTAAACAAACTTTGTATACTAACGTTTTGGAAGTCAGCCATACTATACCGAGCATACATAACAAAGATATCATTCTATAAACAATATTTAACTGAATTGTAGAATAAGCTTATCATAATAGCTTCTCTACAATTTTATATACAAGGTGTCCGCCGGGAAGGTATACTACTCGCAGTAATTCCATTGTAATCCTGGCTGTATGCGATGTAGCACCGTCTTGTTGATACCCAAACCATGCAGTTGTGGTGTTAAAAAGTTTTCAATCATATCACTATATCGCTCCCCATTCACAGATTTCATTATCAAAGAAGTAAGGTCCTATGATTCCTTCTGACAAAATTGCACACCAGACTGTAAATTTTAATGGATGCAAAGGTGACTGGTGAATAATTTGAGGGTTTTCCATTGCCTAGAACCGACTATTCCGTTTATTCACATATTCATTCAAATGAAAATGTGCCTCGTCACTCATTATGATTTTTTCATGAAAAGCGGTGTTGTCATAGGTGAGCTGTAACATCCTTTAAAACACTTTGTTTTATCGAATATTTTTCTATAATAAATTTGCCACGTGTCTACTTTACGACTGCCAAATATGAACTGTCAAGACTAATGTTTACCAAAAAGGCGGCAAAATAAAGTAGTATACCTTCCCGGCAGACACCCTGTATAAGCTAAAAAACAATTTAGCAAATATGATTGCGAATTGCTTACTTTCGCTATAGTTTTGCAAGTCCTCTTTATGAATGGTAGAATTTTATATTAATTTTTAATTTTTTTATTGTATTATTTTCTCGAAACGTGTAGTATTTTATTAAAAATGTTTTAGTGACAAGAAGGGTACGCGGAGGCTGAGTGCAGCTCTAGGGTTAAGAAGCAGATTATTTCATTAAAAAAAAAAAAAATTTAAGGACAAGGATTTTCTGAAAAGCATAAAATCATTGCTTCAGTTTCCCAAAAAAGAAAAGAAAGAGTACTGCTATAAATAAGTAGGTAAAATGAAAATAAGAAAATTTATAAATGTACATATCGCACACTAAATCATAAACTGACACAACTTCAAAATCAGTAATGTCCAGTACCAGAAAAATAATGTTGGTTGATGCTGTACAAATAATGCAAGAAAATTAGATATATTTCCAGTTAAGGAGGCCTGAAATAGAAAATAAACATTCAAGGTCGTTAGAAATTTAATACGTGTTGTGCCAGTTTATGATTTAATGTGCGATATATATTCTGACGTATATATTATATATTATACATTTTATGAGAAAAAATATTATATATTCTACAGATATAAAATTTTTATTCTTTGCCTGTTCCTCTAAGCTTAAAATAATATTGCAAATGTAAACTTATTAGATTATAAAATATTTTTTCTGTTTCACAATTCTTTACGTAGACTTTTTACTACACATACTGTAGAACAGCATTATTATCACATCGGTTCCGTTTTCGTATTAAGGACATTTTACATTAGTATTCACAACTATTTTCTAAGCTTAAAGCTTATGCTGGTAAGCTTATTACAACCAATTTCTAAATTAGTTGTGTTTCTCAAAATATCAACCAGCAACATTGGGTTTGATATCATCATAGTACTGCAGCCTTAAAATATGCACCAAATAAAACACAATTTTCAAATTACCGTTTAAACATATGTGTGTGTGTATCATATAATTTTATTTATTTACTAAAAGTAAAACTTTAAATATTTCGTTGCTTAATTAAATTAAAAACTATACAATAAAAAAAAGGATAATGATCATGTATGTATTTTCCATCGTAACAAATTTACTTGTTTTAATTCCTTTTTTTTTTTTTTTTTGGAAATTATATTTTAAAAGTTTAACAAGTGGGGCCTTAAAATATAAAAATACATTTCATTAAATATTTGATATCATAAATCGTATGTTTATTTAACTTTTTTTTTTTTTTTTAATTTCTATGTTATTAAATACTTTTTAAACTAGAAACAAAACGTGTATAATTTGTATGCAAATGAAATTGACATTATTTTAACATTTTGTTAGAAATTTTTGTTAAAATTTAATAATACACAATTTGTATGTTTAAAAGTTTATGATAATGCTTTGTTATAAATAAGTTATTACATGTTTTAAAGCATACGTATACTTAATACATAATAAGTATACTTAATGTATTTAAAATGAGTAGGTTATATATAATTAGGTTTAATTTTAATAAAGTTTCATCGGCAATAACACTGTACAACACAAAATAAATTAATTGATTCCGCTTAAGTGTATCAAAATAAAATTTTGTTATCGCTTATATCGACATTTAGAAAGATTACGTCTGTGATTTGTGTTAGGAGATGGTACGGTCCCTCCGCCCCTTAGCAACATTGTTATAGTTAAGCGGCAAAAGAAATTTTTTTATTGCGAGAAACATTGAAACAAATACAACGATGAGTTAGATGGTTTAAAATGTTCTAAAAATATGTTCCTGGTTGTATAGAAGTGCTGATACCTTGGCACTTCGTTACAACAGGAGCCACAAATGAATTACAGATGTAAACTTATAATATTCCGATACATGTACATTAAGTTTTGCTGTACGCTTCCAGAATTTCCGACCAAAGAATCTCGTTAATTATGTTATACTGTCTTGTATAATCAAATGATACCTTAAGTACAATATATCGCGCCTTTGCAGCAATAGAGTCATACCTCAAAAAGATTTAGTTTTATGTTAATAGTTCAACCTTAATTGTAAACGATATGTTGTTCATAATGTGTAAAAAGTTCAATAAAATTTCTTCTATACAAAACTTTTGAGATATAAAATCTTTTACCATTAACTTGTTAGCGAATTAAAATATTGTTTTTTAGTTATGACTATGGCTGACTTCCAAAACGTTCGTATACAAAGTTTGTATACAGTATTGCTACTGTATTTAAATCACATACATATGCAAAGTTCCGAAGCAATGCAACAACTATAAAACCGATGCCGTGTTTGCTTTCTTACTGCGTTAAAAATACTTGGCGGCGGCGTTTTGAAATGGTATACATTGTACAATTATTGTACTGCGGCGTTATGAAATATGATGCTTTGTTCAAACACAAAGCAATTGACGTTTTGGAAGTCAGCCTATATTAGAGCAAAGGCTCGGCGGTATCATTGAAACCAAAATATTATTGTATGTTCTGAAGAAAATGTTTACTTTCTGAATTTGTTCTCACTACATTTTGTGTTCGAATATAAGTGAATGTCTCCGTGTTCGTTATGCATAAAAAAGAAGAAAAACTTGCATGTCTTATAATAATTTTCGTGTTTTTTTTTTCTCACTTAATAATAAATATCACATAAATAATAGTTAAATATTTTAAAATAACATCTACTTTTCTTTCTATTTGGATTTAATTAACAATTTACTGTTTTAAACTTAGAAATATATTTTTAAACAAAACTTTATGAAAAATTATATATTCTTGGGTAAAATATAAAGACGGTATTAATTTGTTGTAATGAATTATTAAAGATTAATAAATGATTTCCAATGAAATGTATAGGAATTATCTATTTGTATTTAATTGGTTGGTTACATGATTTGGAATCAATAATTTTATGAAATAAGTTTGAGGAGTTGTATTAAAAAGTATACAATATATAATAATTTTTTACCAAATAAAGTACCAAGAAAAAGTACCGCGATCGCATTGAAACGTAACACTTTTCTAAAATTGAACCAATGTAAATCTGTCATTTCGATAATAAATAAATAAATAATTAATAATTATAAATTAATAATTTGTAAATGGTGTGACACAAGTTCAAAACATAATAAGACAAGGAAATATATTTTTAATATCAGTGAAACGGGCTTTATTGGAAAGAAACTTTTATGAAATTATTGTTTAAATATGATTTCTGCTATGTGGGCGCCACGGCTGGCGCGTAGAAGGCGCAATATGGAGAACCGTATTTCGCCGATAACTCTTTTTTGGCCAATCACATGAAATTATTTTTTTATCAAAAGTTTCTTTAAGTAAATCAGTTGTAGCGCCCGCTGCACGATGAATTTGACGAATAGAATAATTATTTTGGTTAAAAATTTCAACAATTTGCACGCGTTGCTCTGGTGTAAGCCGATTCATAATGAAATTTCAAAGCAAACTAAACAAAAAGCATCTATTAGGTGTTAAATGGGGGCTTAAATAAAGCAGTGATGCCAAATTAAATTAAATATGACACTATAAAAGAAACACTCTTTAGAAGTAAGACTTCTATTGGTTTAAAAACCCAACGTATCAAAATTTAAGGCAGTTAAGCATTTCGTTGGATCTAGCTAAAAACTGTTTTTATAAAACGAACGAAGAATATATGAAAATCACTATAATCAGGAAAAACTGATATGAAGCCAGTTACGATCGTAGTGGAAAAGGCAACGGCTAAGACCTTTAAGCACAACACTTTGGAGTTCAAAAACTTGACTTCTAGTGAATCAGCAGCAAATAAGTTTAAAAAGATCACATATATACTAGTATGTACACGTATAAATAAAACGATTACCTAATTGTCGCGAGAATATATTTGTCAGAGTTTTTTCTTTTGGCAAATTCCTTATTTATATGAAGCAAAGTAAGTGATATTGCATAACGAAAGCATTGCATAACATCGTATACATGGACAAAAATTCAATTGCTTTTTCGGTGATTGACAAAACAAAATTAACAATCTGACCCACGATGTCGAACAATAAAAGCTGATGTTATTTAATTTATTATATGTTTGCTCGCGCAAAAACTAAACAACTTAATAAAATAAATGTTTAGAAGACCATAAACAAGTTGTTTTTCGTTTGCAATTCCAGCACTATCGATCAGTGAACATCGTGTGGGAGGGCCGTAAATTAAGTTCCAAATAAATTATTGAATTTAAAAATTTAAAAATATATATTTTCACTGATATTTTTCTTCCAATTTAGGAACAGAAACTAATTTACTTGTCAGGAATCTGTTGTTTCTTCAGAACTCCGCTAATTGGATGTTTTTTTTTTATTCAAAAGGATTGGTACAATTATTAAAAATTTTTTATTGTTTTTTACTGTTTCCTTCTTATTTTAGTACACAGAAAGTTAACAACCAGTTTTAATTACAAGCATAATTGAATCAATTAATAGTGTGATTAAAGCTAAATTTTGCTAAGAGTTTCAATAAATTTTGAGTAATTGAAAATCTTACATTTTACTTTTTTCTGTGCTAATATAAAGAAAGGAGTTTTCTACTTCAATTTCCAAAAATAAAAGTTTTAACGAAGAATTTAAAAAAAGAGTTTCGGAATTGAATCAATATTTATTCAATATTTTAATTCCATAATTGTGTTTCGATCGGTGATGATTTACAGTCTTCAGATTCTGTTTATTTTCTATTTCGATTTTACAGTGATAAAGTTTTTTATACTCATGTTCGTTTATTTAAAATGCTTTTACTGGCAAAGCTCACATTAAGATTTTTTACTAAAATGCGAAGCTTAATTTACTGACGCTCCTAACAGCATGATTTTTATTTTCTTACTGCAAAGAAAGTTTTTAAACACAAAAGGAAACTCGATCTTCATTTAAGTATATTAGGATTACTTTGAATCCGAGTTGTGATTAAAAATTTTAATTCGATGTGTACTGGAATCAATTCCAAAAGGAATAAAACACTATTTGTGTTTTTACCAATTTTATTTTCTAAAATCGAAATTGAGTTCTGTGACATGAGTGATTATTGTGATTAAAAACAAACAAATTTTTTAACAATTTTGAACAATAAAAATTTTAACTTTTCGTAATTAAATCATTAAATTGTTGCCTGCTTTTGAACTTTAGCAACAACATTAATTGTGATCTACAATTTCTTTACATGAAACCATATGTTAGATTTTTCTCTTCCTCTCTCTTTGGAAATCATTTATTATTGTTGTATTATTTTCATATTATTTATTATGTTCGGAGGCATTAATGAGAACCCACTATTTCAGAGCAGATTGTCAATGGAGACTCTTTTAATGAAGCCGCCTAATGTTTCTCATATAATTTTTTTGTAGTGATATTCCGCCAATCATTGGAAAAGTGCTCTAATGTTAGATAATGAAGCTGCTAATTAATATTAGGGAGAGTTAAATATGTACTAGTGAAAATTGGTTTTTAATTTTAATGTTGTTACATAGATTTTTTTTACCTTCCCAAATGATTTTGCATCAGCATATGCCATCTGCGTGTGAAATGTCTGAAATCAAACAGTGGTTTTCCATCAATGGCCTACGAAACCTTATATATTATTACTGAGGATTATGGTTTTTTTGCTTTAAGAAGTTTTACCAAGAAATTAATGAAGCTGGTGGGTTTGTGTTTCTAAATAAATTTATTAAAAACTAATATAAAAAAAAAAAAAAAAAAAAAATTAACTAAAATTTAGGAAAACATTGAATACTTTTTTGTAATAAATTTGCTTTAAAATTTACTTTTTTTTTACTTAAATTGTTTTTCAAATGAAAATTTTAATCGTGTGAGTTTTTTGCAGTAATTTTTCGTTTTAGTTTTTGAGATCCTCAGCTAAGCAAAGACTGGTCTAAATATGTGTCAAATAAATAAAGCTCTTAATAAAGCTCCCCGTATAGGGTTCTTTCTACACAGATCAAATCTATACATTTTGACTTACTTAGACTAATAATAGTATTTTTCATTTAGCTGCTTTAAATAACCACTTGGGCTTAAACATAATCATTCATTTTCTTTATGTTCGAAGACATTCTATTGAAATTGTCATCGATATTGGAAACTGGTCTATAGGATCTTTGCTTGGCCTTAAGATGTATATTCCAGGCAGCTAAAAGGACCACTATGACAGATAGACATCCTATAATAGTGTAAAGAATATTGTTGTGTTGACTGTAGCGCATTAGTTCGACTACTTGAGGATAGACTTGATAAGTGGATGGCACTTCCTGGCGATTACAGGGTTCAGCCGTAGTGGTGGCAGAAACTTCATTTCTGCAAGGCACAACAATGTTGGTTGTTGTAGTAGTTGTAGTGGAAGAAGCAGGTGTTGCTAATGCATTCTCAGTTTTTGCCGGGTTTACTGTTGTACTTGTACCAGAAGTGGGTAAAGTAGTGGTCGCAGTTGTTGTAGAGCTAATAGTCGAATTCTCAGCTTTCCCGATTTCATTGAAAGGCTTTAGCTCTATATCCGGTTCAACTTGATCTTCATTTTCTGTATAATCCTCACTGTTATCATAATGATGTCCAACATCGATTTCATTTTCGTGATTTTCATTTTGTTCTCCTTCCTCATCGTATTCCTCTTCGGCATTTGGCATAGCAAATCCTTTGGGCCAGCAAACAGGACAACAGCTATCCTTTAATTGTACTTGACGATTTTTAGGACAATTCAAACCCTTACAAAATGTAATCATACAATTGGTCTCACCGTTTACACACTCACACTCATAACAACCATTTCGCCAACTTTGGCCGTGTTCATAGAAAGTATTTGAATTTTCCGAATGGCACATGGCCGGCTTCTTGATGCCTTCATCACAACTTTGATGACATAAACTATGGCCGCCATAGCATTTGCAGCGCTGACAATTTGTCAACCAAATATTATCGGTATTTTGGACCTCAGTACAATTTGGTTCCTTTTGGCACTCATATTTGCCACAACAATAGCCGGGCATGTCAGTAGATTCGGGCATTAGTTCTACCACAACTTCGCCTTCTTTGTGGCAGTCGGGTATATGGCAAAGCTTACAAATGCATTTCTTATTTAGGCAACATTGGGAGAAAATCTCTTCAGTAATTGCAGTCGAATTATGAAGGTTGTTAATTAATTCCTCTTCATGTTCCACAGCTATTAGGGGTTCGGCTATTAGTTCACGTATATTACTGTCTGAAGGGCATGATAACTCTGATAAGGGAGGACATTTTACATTATCACACGGATGTGGTATAGAAGGAGCATCTAGAAAGAGAAGAAAATTTAATTAATTTTTTTTTTTAAATAATTTGATTAATTAGATTACGAGTAAGATGAACAATATATATAGACAGGTCTGAATCTCTTTGGCTCTTTACTGAAACATAATCAAATATCAAAAAATATTCGAATAATTAAAATTAATCGAATAATATTTTGCAAATAACTTCTATGAAAATAATATATTTTTATCACTTATGTAAGTGCGGCTATATAATTTGGTACAGTTAAATTTTTTTTCTTGAAGTTTTTCAACTCAGTTACTTACACACAAACTCTCCAGCATTAACTGAGAATCACTAAAGCAAAGCGTAGTAGGTTAAAAATAACGTATACAAAGAACACAATGAGTAATTCTTATTTGATGCGAATCTCTTTATATTTCTTCAGCACTTATTTGAATAAAATAATTAATATAAAGTTTATTCGAAAAATATTATTCGAATAAAAATTAATCGAATATACATTTGATTAAAATTTATTTCTGTAAAATAGTTCAAATAATATTATGCGAATAAAAGTTAATCGAATGTACGTACAATTCAAATTTTTTTCTTTAAAATATGTAGTTCGAATAAGATTATGCGAATGAAACTTTTAAACGTTTGAGAATGTTACAAGAAAATTTATTCGAATAAAAATTTTTATATAAAAATTAGTAGCAAAATTTGTAAAAAATTTAAGTCATCGAATAAAATTTCTTCAAATATAATAAAAAGATCCCCATAAATCATTAAGTCCCGCCTCCAGCACATGTGCAATTCATCGTTAAAACCTTAATTGTATTTTTTATAACTCAAATAGTAAGTGATCATGGATATAAGCTAACTGTAACAGTTTTATCATCCCAAACAACATTTTTATTTATTAATAAATTGCACTTGTGGTTATCAGAGGTCGACAGTTATTTAAAGAAATTGACTAGAACAAATGTGGCTGAGAAACATCAATTTTAGAATAATAAATTCCGTATCTAAAAATAAAACGATATAAACTTACAATTCTTATGCCAAAAAATTGAGATTTTAGAAAATTTCAATCAGAAAATTTCTTTTTATTCAAAGTTTATTAAGTTCTTATTTCTCAAGAGATGCGCAGTTGACTTTGCTTACAACAGCCATATTTCTTCTTTGATTGTTCAGAAATAGCCGGCTTTTTTTAATTATTAAAGTTTTATTAACTTAAATTTCTATTTCTTCATGTACTTAGATTCTTTTGTCATCTCTCATCAATTTGAGTTTAACACTTAAATCGTTAATTACATTTTTATGACTGTACATTTCATCAGAATAGTAATTTAATTTTTGTGATCTTTAAAATTTGTATTTCAATTGAACTCACAACATGAAATGGATCCACTTAAAAATTACTTAGCACGCAAACACATCAAATTAAACGAGACAGACTATTCTAATGACTTGCTCAAAAGTCGGGGAATAAATATTTTTTTTAAAAATCCATAATAATAAAAATCTCATACAAGAGTACGTACTTAAGAGTGTTAAGAAATCTTCAGTCAAAAATATTCACCCACCCACTTGCGTGTGTTCATGTTATTACAAAAAGTCATATTGTGGCACTCAATCAGTCAGTTAAACAGCTTTCGTATGTAATGCAACACATTGTCAATTTATTTGTCTAATAGGATTTTCATTATATCGAGTTTTATGTGATAAAGTTGTGAACACACTACACACTCCTTCCCTAACTACACTGAACGAAATATATGCGTAATTATGTATTTTTTCATATTATTTTTTTGTTTTTTAATTTGTAGCCATCATAATGTTGTTGTTGTCGTTGGTTTTTTTTTATTATTTTCTGTTAAAAGTCGAATGATTTCAATGGTACTGATGCTGTTAAATATCTTTTATTTCTTACTGTTGTCTTTTAAATTGTATGAATTATAGGAGATTGAATACTAAAATAATTTAATCTGTTAGATTCTAAGTATGTTCGAAAGCATCATTATTTTAAAGTAGAAAAATGTAAATGACATCCAAAAAATTTAGAACTGACCTAAATAATTTGTAGAAAGTTCTGGATAGGTAACATATCGCACTTGTTCCTCAAAAGCGTAACAACTCAAAATTTTCAAATTTTCACTTTTTGCAAAAAACAAAACCACAGTGGTCATATCTAACCACTGTAAAAATTTTACACCATTTTCTTCACTCTTTCACCAAAAAAATACAGTTGTATCTCTGTTTGTGATAGAAGAGTAGTACTAAAAAAAAAGTATTTGGCCTCTACTGAAAATTCATTAATTTTGAGTTGTTATGCTTTTGAGGAACAAGTGCGAAGTCATCTTAATTCTAAACCACCTGCTAACTTGACAATATTTTTTCCATACTACAAAATTTAAAACAAAACAAAACAAAACCAGAAACCCCAAAATTGAAGAGCGTCACCAAAAAGTAACTCTATAAACAAAACGAAGACCACAAATGTTACTTCAATTTATAAACGCAAAATAAAAGCCCAAATTCAACTTTTATTTGTTTTTTTTCTAATACATTCTTACTCGCGTGCATGCATTTGCGCCAGTATTATTCAAGCATGAAAAGTGATGCTCATTAGCATTTTATGGCAAACGACGAACATTTCCATGTTAATGACCAACGGCCAAATGTATTGTATCTATTGTCTCATTTCAAGACAATTTGTTTTTATAGGAAACTGAGTTTTTGCAGCTGATTTTCAAACTAAAAACTCGAATAACAGCCCACAGACATACCGGCGCTATTTTGGTAATTTGGCTACAATATTATCGAGAGATAAATAAAAAAAACGATTAGATGCAGAGAACTGGAAGATCTTAAAAAACCATTATTTGTTTGTGATTCCTTGAGTATATTTTTGTTCATCTATCAGTTATTCAGATTATTGTTGGAGTGTTAACCATTTTGTCAGTGGAACTTTGAGGCAGGATATTGTGCGCAAAGGTCATTAATACTTGTACGTTTTATTGCTTTTTGATGACCAACAAGAAGACGAGAACACTGGTTATGATAACTGTGATGCTGAAAATGTAAGTGGAGGAGCGTTTGATGTTACGGAAATATAGTGAAACTATTTAGTTGAAGTTTTATTTTCAAAAACTCTAAAAATTATTTAAGTCAAAACTTATTTCATTAAATTATTTTAATTGAATGCATTAATTCGAATAAAATTATTCGCGTAAAAAACTTAACATTACGTTTTTCGAATAAAGTTGTAAAAAGATGAATTACTCTCATTATTTAAATAAAACTATTCGATAAAAAATATTAATCGAATAAATTTTTAATAAAATATTCAATCAAATATTAATCGAATAAATTTTCTAAATACAGAATTTATCGAATGCACTATAAGATCATGACAATATTATAACTATTTTTTTTAAATATATAATTTTTAAGGTGATCTTGATTTTAGCTATGAACAAAAAATTATTCTAAGAACTATTTTTTTTTTAAATAAAACTATTCGAATAAAATTTATTACGAATGCATGTAATTATTATTTTAAAATTTAAAAATTTAATATTATTTAGGCAAAAGTTCAGTTGTTACTAGCATAATACTGATCGAATAAAATTTATTCGAGTAAACTTCAATTGAGCGATAGTCATCGAAAAATCTGTAAACTAAAATTTATTTTAATAAACATTTCAAATGAAAGTATTCATAAAAAATTTCAATCGAATAAATTTTATTTACATCTTAATTAATATTATAAAGAGAAAAGGTTTGATTTTTTGTTTGTTTGTTTGAAATGAATAGGCTCCGAAACTACCGGACCGATTTTGATGAAATTTTCAGGGAATCTTCAGAATATTCAGGCGGGTGACATAGGCTATGAGTTTTGATTGGACAAAGAGGCGTGTCACCGCCCATATAACCCAAAAAATTAAATCGCCATATTTTGGGCATTTTTTGACCTACGTCGATGATATTTGATACATATGGTATTGGCATAATTTGGAATATGTACCAGGGGAAAAGTGGGTGGGACCACGCCACTTTTTAGGAAAATGAAAAATCGTAATATAGTCTTAACTACTGGACCGATCGTCATTAAATTTTCACAATAGGAATTTTATTTTATAACGAGGGGGTAGCGAAGCGCACCGGGTATAACATTCATTTATTATAATAACAACTTCTGAATACAAATTGTCTAATAAAAATTTTATTGGAATAAGTTTTATTAATAAAAATATTTTCGATTAAATTGTATCATTACATTATTGATCTTATAAAAGTTAGGAGCACAAAATTAGTTTATTAACTTTTTGTCAAATAAAAATATTCGATTACAAATTATTCGAATAAAAATATTCGAAGAAATTTTTTAAAATATAACCTTGAGCTGATAAAAACTATTGAAATCGAATTTTTTGTGTTTATATAATTTTCTTAAAGAGTTTTTGTCAATTCTTATTGCTAATCAAATAAAATATTAATTTACAAATTAATCGAATACTTTTTTTTCGTAAAAAATTAAAGCAACAAAAACTTCAACAGAAGAAGTACAAGTTTAGTTGTGATGCAGTTCTTTATTTTTAAATTGTAATTGGACTATAGTTTAGTTTTACATCGGCTCTAGTTTAAATCTAGCACTACTTAACATACAGAGCAAATAATGTTTTTTATAGAGTGTCAAAACTTTGAGTTGGCATCACCGCTTTATTTGAGCACCAATTTAACATCTGATAATTGCTTTAAAATTTCATTATTAATCGGTTTACACCAGAGCAACACGTGCACATTGTTGAAATTTTTATTCAAAATAATTGTTCCCTTCTTCAAACTCATCTACAATTGATTTACTCAAAGAAACTGTTGATGAAGAAATAATTTCACGTATTGGCCCAATTAATTGGTCACCAATATCGTGTGATTTTACCCCATTACATTTTTTTCTTTGGGGTTATATTACGTCACTTGTCTACGTCAATAAACCACAAACAAGTGAACACCTGGAAATTAACATTCGAAGAGTTATTGGTAAAATATGGCCGCAAATGCTGCGAACAGTTGTTGAAAATTGTGCCAGCCGTGTTTCATAATAATTTCATAAAATTTTCTTTTCAATAAGGGGCTGTGCACATATTACGTATCGCTGTTTTCAGAGATTTTATACCCCCCCAGCGTAATGCTTTTAAATAATTTTTCACTGCAAAATTTCCAATCCGTAACAAATATTTAACCCCCCCCTTGGAGCGTTACGTTATTATATGCATAGCTCCTAAAGCCCGTTTCATTGATATATTTCCTTGTTTTATTATGATTTAAATTTGTGTCACTCTATAGAAAACACTCTTTATAAAAAGTACTTCGAATAAACAAAAGCAGCTGGTAAAAAAATACCATAAAAACTAAATTCTTAGCGCCACTAAAAATAATCAATTCCAAAATACCATCTCTTATTTAATAACCCTGTCTCGTTATTTTTCATTGATGCACATAGAAAATTATCAAAAGCTTTTTGCTTGATTGAATTGTATGAACTGAAAATCATTCATTCAATTGTGCCTGTATTACGACCAGTACAATGAAGTTTAATACAAAGTGTCCATTTGTATATTCGTAGCAATGCTTCTTCAGACTTGTTACTAGTTAATGCATCACTTCAGGCAGACAGAACACATTAATGCAGATAATTTTTACACGTTTGTGAAGATAATTCCAAGAATTATTTTCGAATGCAATAAAATACTGACTGATGATTACTGATGATGATTCTGGTTGGTTGTTGGTCTTAAAAGTTTTGCTTTATTAAGTAGATTTTTTGGTGGATTGAAATTTATCTTGTTTAGTATGAAAATTTCTTGCTTATTACAAATGCTATTAATACGCGTTTGTGAACATTTAATTGTAAAGGCGTGGCACCGCCCTTCTTATTGGTTTTTATTGAACTTTTTCACTGCCATTCCTTTGCTGCGTTCGCAATTTACCATTGATGTAATGCTTGTCCGAAATATATCCACACTCGATCGAAATTTTCAAACGTTTTGAAAAATGAAAATGATTCGAGTTATCAAGAAGAGCATAACACGCACTTCCTACTTTTTGGGTGCGAAGTAGAAAAAAGTCGAAAATGTTGTAGTGGTGCCTTGCAACACATGAAATTGTGTTGGCTTGTGTTGCGCACGTTCATTATGCGTAGCGAAAAGCTCTACATACATAATGGTTGTTCTGTGGTTGCTTGTGTGAATATCCCGGTAATAAGATTATATATTTGGTATGGCTGTGACACGGCCCACTTTACTAATCAAGTACGAGTATGTCTGGGAACGCTTTTTTGAGATTTATTTGTAAGAATACTTTATACTGTGTTGTTTCACAATGAGATAATTTAATAAAATAATTTCAACTATTGTTTATTTTATGTACTTTGTAATCATATTTATTAAAATGTTAATTTATATATTTATTGTGAAAATAATTTTAATTTATATACTGCAGCTTTAAAGACAATTGAAAAAATTTTCGAACAGCTTAAAATAAAATTTATTAGAATTCTTTTCTATTTTCTTATACTTTTTATTTGTTTCTTAGGAAATTCTGTCTTAGACTTTTACTATGAACTCATTAAAATTTATTGTGTTTTTTTTTTAGCATGAATTTTTTTATATAACGAGTTTAATATTGTTACCCCTACTTAAAAAATTGTTTTGTTATTTTATATTTCTACTTATTCCGACTCTGAGCTATAATAACAATTACCAGGAAAGATACAACAAACAAATGCTTTTATTGTTTTCTTTTTAGCAAAAAATAAGAAAAAACAAAAACCTTACAAATGTTGCTAATAGATGAAGAGGAAATAAGAAAAGAAAGCAAAAATAAAAAATCTATGAAATGATTTGGGCCAAGTCAACTCCAGCTAAGACTGCCACTGAAGCAACCAACCAACATTGTGTCGATTTTTAAAAACTGAAAAACAAAACAAACTTAACTTTATTACAATGGACCATTTTCTAGAACACGCCATGGGAGTTATAAGACCATTTAAATACAATTTCTTATTTTTCATTTTGTTTTTGTTTTATGACCATCCTAAAATTTAACTGTGTTCTATATAATATTTGACTGGTGCCAGTAAAACAGTGTAACAAAATGTTAAGGGAGTGGAAAGTGGGTGTTGGATCAACGCAGCACAGCAAGTGATTTTATCTCAACATGCTAGAAATGCATATGATTTGGCTTGAGGTCATATTTAAATTACAAACAATAAAGCGATTGGAAAATATGTTTTTTCTCAAAAAAAAAAAAAAACAAAAACCCCAATCAAAAAAATAACACAACATCTGCAACAGTTTTTATCATACTTTTTAAGAGCAGGCTAAAAAAAGTCTATTATTTTTATTTATTAGAGAAATGCATAGAAAAGTTATCATTGGAATTTATGCAGCGGCCCAATGGGAAATTAAAGTTGTAGTCTTATTCTACATTTTATTAGAAAACTATATGAGATTTCCATACAATTGGTAAACCTGATGGACATTTTTTACTAAGAAATTATTACTTCAAAGTTATCAATAAATCAAGTGTAAAAAAATTACAAAAATTTGGGTTAATATTGAATTAAATATGGAATATTTAAAAAAATAAAAAATAGAATTTTACTAATTGAATATAAAACTATCAATTTCGAAGAACATAAAATTTAAAAAAACTGCCTTAATTTGCTGATAATAGTGCCAGCAACACCTAAACAATAACAGTGACGGTAATTGCTGAACTCTCAGAATTCTTAATGCAAAAAAATTTATGAGTTTTTGGTCTCCCGCTTCCAATTTGTTATTTTAAATGCTTAAAATTTTCATTCAACTTTTTCTCATCATCGTCACACTTTCCAATTGCCTTCGAAATGGAAAAAATTAACAAAAACTTTCCGTTATTATTCAAGAAGTTTTGTGGTTAGAAAATTTTTTGTACTAAAGTTTTATATGTAGCAATTAATTAAATTGTTTTGGGAAAACAACTACTAAGACTTCAAGGCTGTTAATTTTAATTTTACTAATCAAAGGAAGTTTAAAAGTTGCCAGTATTTTTTTCTTTATATTTTTGGTTTCCTTGGGTACCATCAAAATATATTTTTTGTAAAACAATATAAATATTTTACTTTTGTACACATTTGCTAATAATTGTGGTTTTGAAAATGGCCCACAAATGCTTTAGACAGCAAACACATTTGAATCTTAATGTGTAACGTTAAGACAACAGTGTAGCAATAATCGAATGGAATGAAGCACAGTGGGTTCTTTTTTTATAAAAATTAAATAAATCTGTAGTTTCTAAACGGGCAGGCCGATGTATTTGCCCCATGATGTCGACCGATCGATGATGCTAAATTGTAAAGAAAAAACAACTGATTCACGGCCTTCTTGCCATCAATTTTTTTTTATTTGTTTAAGTAGTGTGCCAGTATACAAATAATAAGTTAAATAAAATCTCTTATTAAAGAAACGCAATCCACGGTCAGACCGTTTATTTTGTTATATTTTAAAAGGGGCAGAACCCCAAGACCCCACAGTGGGAAAGCTCTAGGTAGCCTGATATTTTTGATTTGCTAAAAATGCAATTGTGAAAGTGAATTTTTTTATCCAAGACCTAAAAACATTGTATATTATGTATGCGTGTACCTCCTCTGCATTTGCTTTGCAATCTCTGTAGAAAGAACGGCTTCTTTAGGTAGTCTCCTGCCGGAATATCGCCTTATCAGACTACGAAATTAGGTGGTTAAATTGGTTTATCCGGTCGTCTGGTTGGTTTAACACCGAACTAAATGGAGATGTGTAGAAGAAATCTAAGGGATCATTAGGACTAAAGAGGGCCAGCTCCGTATTATTGAACTGGCGAGCTGGGCAACATAATCAGATATCGAAATACAGATTCTGAACATTAATGATAAACATAAGCTCCAGGAAATAAGGAATGAAGCCACAGTAGTGACAGGTACAGTGTGACAGTATCCGGGATATTTTGGCAGTATATAAAACTAGTATACTTGGCAAAACCATCCGAACAACCTACGATCGATTATTTTTGATGGTTTTTGTAAATATTTGAAAATCTCTGTTCAAAAACATTTCCTTTAAAATTGATTCAAGTATATTTTGCGGATGTTCGGAATAAAAATTTTTCTCAAAGTTATCCTAAAATAGAAGTATATTTGTGTTCAAAGTAAAAGTGGTTATATCTAATATACCATAACAAATGTTTAGCATGTTACAAAAAATGATGCACTATGCCTGTAACAGTGGTGGAAAATTTAAATTTTGATATAATACGTAATTTACACCAAGAAAGTACTTTTTTTTTACCAAAATGGTACTTTTTATTAATAATTTCTGTTAACAACAACAATATGAATTTAAGCCACAAACTCATAAATAGCAAAGTGTGTGTGCTATCACAAATTTTTGGCTGTCAATGTTGCTAACATATTAAGATTGAAAAAACGCAAACAATAAAATATATATACATATGTGACCTGCTCTACGAAAAGGGACCTCTGCGGCGAAAAAAGTTTTTTTTACTTTTTGAGTGATTCTTATAATGCCGCAAACCGCAAGTTTCTATTTCTTTTAGTTTTACAAATCACCTGTAAAGATGAACATAATTAATGAAAATCATCGGTGCAGATACGTAGCTCAGAACGAAGCGCTTTTTTTAAACGCGTTTTTCTCAATAACTTCTTTTCGGCGCAGAGGTCCCTTTTCGTGGAGCAAGTCACATATGTATATTTATTGTATTTTCTAAATGACTACGAACTGTTTATTATTGTTAATTAATTGTTAATATTTATACAGGCTAAATAAAGTTCGTAAATGTTTATAATCAGAGTCCTATTAATCCCTACAAAAATTATTGGAGTACATGGTCCATTTTATATAAAAGGAGTAGTTTTTGGACTACTCCTATGTAATGCGGCCGTGGACCATTTCATATGTACACACATTTGTAGTTAAATACCATTTGGCAGCACTAAAAATGTTTGGAGTTTTTTTGAAAATGTGGCAGCTCCCCTGTTAAAATTAAAACAAATTCATGGAAGCTGAAAGAAACACAAGTTAGCTCGTGTTTTTTCAATTTCTGAATATTATTTTGTATTTTTATATAAATGTAATGGAAGGGCTGAATTTACACATTTGTATATACTTAAAATATCATTCAATTATATTAGTGACAGAGATACATACATATATGTATACATATTTACCGGGTACTCCATGGAATAGCAAAATAGAGTAGTTTCGAAACTAGTCCCTGTGGGTACTCCTTGGATTAGTAACATGGAGTAGTTTTTGGGTTACGTGGTCCAGCCCTAGGACATCGCAATGTAAATTGGACCATGTTTTTCCCATACATTTGGATTAGTTTTGGAGTAGTCCTACTCCATTGTGGAGTAGTCCATACACGCATGTATGGACTAGTCTCATTTTTTGTAGGGATATTATAAATGTGAAACTTTGTATGTCTTAATGTTTGTTCTACTATAATTCGGAAAACCCTTAATGACTTTTTATGAAATTCAGTAGACCGATTGCATGAGATCCAGTATAAAATTTAGGATACTCTTTTAGGGGTAAATACTGGAAAAATTGGTAGTTTAATTTTTTTTCTCAATCTCCTACATTTTACTTTCTTAGTGTGTAATATAAGGAAAAGTTGGTACTTTTTTTGGTTTTGATACTTCTTGTTTTTTTTTTCGATAAATTTGGTATTCACAGTTACTTACTATGTAGCGTAAATGAATTCACGGGAGGTAAAAGCTAGTTAGAGATGAATAAAATAATTAGATTTAAATACTAATAAAGGTTAGTAACATTGTACTTAGAAAGTATTAGATATAATCGATATTCTAGGTAACACTGGACAAATTAACATTAATTAATTTAATAAATATATAAAAAAGCAAGGGCCTATGCTAATTATATGTTCAAACGAACATTAATCAAACAATACTTAAGTTTAAAAATCAAACCAAAAAAGTTTGTCTTAAGTAGAAACAAAAAATCTGGAGATTGGGCATTGTAGGATATAATTCGCTGGCAGCACTGTAATGTTTAATATATCGCACATGTTCCTCAAAAGCGTAACAGCTCAAAATTTTCATATTTTTACTTTTGGAAAAAAATCAAACCAAAGTGGTCATGTCTAACCACTGTAAAAATTTTACACCATTTTCTCCACTCTTTCACCAAAAAAATACAGTTGTATCTCTCTTTGTGAAAAAAGAATAGTATTAAAAAAAAGGTTTTTGGCCTCTACTGAAAATTCATGAATTTTGAGTTGTTATGCTTTTTTTTTGAGGAACAAGTGCGATATGATAATAAATAAAAAACAAAAAATTCCCCAGCTAGCATCCATTAGTAGAGATAAGTCGCATATTCTATTTGTATTTGTAATTGTGTGTAAATAGAATATGTAATGACGTTCAACGAAGCTACCGAATAAGTAGTGAAGGCATTTGCACATGAATACTGACGAGGTTTAGTGGCTCCTACCGAAAACAACGTTTTTTCTATTGCAGCACTGGCTGCTGTTGAAAAATCTACAAAGGGGATGTATAAATATTAAATTTTTTCCTTTGTTGCTCGAAATATGTGCAACAATTTCTACCTAATATTTCTCTGATTATAAACATTTACGAACTTTAGCCTGTATAAATATTAACAAATAAATTAAATAATAAGAAAGCAGTACTAAAATTTACTGAACTTTTCTACACTGGTACAAACAATTTTCGGTTTCTAGTACCTGGTTATCCTCAGTTTTTTTTTTTTTTTTGTTTTTATTAAATTTAAAAGACATACGGTTCACCTATTTGATGATTTTACTTGGAATGTGAAACAGCAGTAATATTCTTCATTTCATTGTGATTGTTTGGGAATAACAATTGAAAGTTAATGAAATTTTATTAATTGTTTTCATTTTTAAAATTTTTGAAGGCAAAGATGCAACGCCTTTATTTCTGTGCGTTTGTTCGGTGATGATATTGTATGAAAAACAAAAACAAAATTTTTAAATATTTGAAATTTTGTTTTTGCTTTCCAAATAAAAGTTACTGCGGTGATGCGTTTTACAAAATTAGGTCCTTAATAAAATATATTTTCCGAAAAAAATCACCTAATTTTCAACTTGATATTTCTTATTCCCAAACAACAAAAAAAAAAAATAATAATAATTTTCAGTTTCCGTACACATCCCCTGAACTAGAAACGCTGGGTAAAGGTGTTTATTGTTCCCTTTAATTAAAAACTTGTCGATATTAAGAAAGTGCAATAAAAAAAAAAATCCTACAAAAATCGAAAACTTCATCTTATTCTACAAATGCTGTGAAATAACGAAGAAAATATTAAGAAACTAAAAAAAGAAAGAAAATAATACTATTATATAATAAACGAGAATTGTTGCACCAGTAATTCAATGTGGATGTGCATTTTAATTGTTTTTTACTCAAAGAACAATTAAAATAAGGCAAGAAGCATGCATCTTTTCTTTTTAATGTCGAAGCTTGCAGCTGTATATAAATTACACTGTACAACATAAAAGTTTTTAACCCAGTACTTGCGTGTGATAGAGGATACGAAAAATTGACCACGTGTTTATGTTCAGGATTTTAGAGAAGTTTCTCGCCTTATAAAATTATTTTGGGTGATACGTCTTACGGGGAAAAAAAATTAGAAATATGTTGAACAGTGTAATAAAAAGAAAATAAATTCAACTAAATTAAGTTTATGTCAAGTACTTTTTTTTTTGTTAAGTTCTAAGAGTAAAATAGTGGAAGTTTGTTTTAAATGTGATAAATGGTTTCGAAAGTAGAGCAACAAAACACTCCTTTTGTAGAAGAAGATGTATCATTAATTTAAATAAAGCTCTTAGTAAATAGATATTGCACACAGAAGATAATAGACGTTGGTTGATATAAGAAAAAAAAATCCATGAATTATGTTTTTCATCAAGAGCAAAACTTTTATCTGCGTTAAAATTTACAATCAATTAAATTTAATATTTCATTAGTTTTATACCAAGAAACTTTAACAGGTTATTGAAATTTTAGTTTACAGTTCCCGATTTTAACCACATAAAAGGCCCCTTCATATTAGTGCCGATTTTTTATTGTGACCGAATTAACGATAGAACGAATATGTCGCAGCTGTTACCACAAGTAAATACAAATTGTTTCCAAATTAAATTAAAAATGAAAGCAATATTAGACATAAAAAATTATTACAATATTTTCAATTAATCTACCAAATGTTTTTCCACATGCAAAATTTGAGAAATCAATTTATTTCTCAAAACTTACAAAAAAAGAAAAAACAAAAATGCAAAATTATTATGAGCAGAAAACAGTTTTAGAAAATATTTACATTTTCAACAATTTCACGTAGTTTCATTATCGAAAGAAAAAATTTACATCGAAATTTTTGACAGTGTTTTCAGCTCATAATACCAATTTAACATTCAATGTTCGATAGCCAACCAAGATCGAACATCGAATGCAACTCATTATAAGGGCCATTATGTGTTCACGAAATATTATAAGTACCCGAACTTTTGTTCAGGAGTTTGGTTAAACTCTTATTTGACAAGGTTTCGGAGGAGTGCCGATAGAACTCAACTCTTGTCGAAATCTATATTAACGTACTGATGCCAACATGGGACAATATGGTCCAGCTGTTAAGCATATCTTAAACGGATATCCCCGATTTCTCGCAGCGCACCAAATTAACGAGGATATATTCAGAATTTTAAAGGCATTTTCCTATATTCAGAAAGGATGCTATAAAATATTACTTGTTGTGAAGAGTAATTTTTATAGTGGCCACGACATCATGCAGTGTTTTCTACACATACTTACTCCTTGCGTAGACATGTTGCAAAAGTGTTTTCATATATAATCCTTTGCGGTATCATGATTTATATTTTTGGAATTTGGAAATAAATGAATGGGATTGTATCCAAAAACTTGGTTTTTCTATGAAAATTATAATCAAATTGGTTTGATATGTGTATCGTTTTCCTCCTTCCACTATCTTTAGTGTTCTGTTACATACTCTAAGAAAATACTAGAGATGACACGTGGCCAAAATAGCTCGGATTATATACCAAATTTTATTTAGCATGACTTGGAGATATTTCCAGTACTTTGGGTATAACTAATTGCAAGACACTCGTCGACAGCTTTGCTGCGAATGAATTTTCTGAATCCGGAGCACGAATGATACTCGATAAACGGATTAAATGGTTGGCGTGCCGTTAAAAAGCTGTAAAAAGACGATTCAGGTGAATCTATTTGAAATCAAGCAGACTAGATGATCTAACGAAGTCACCTGCGCGACAGCGAGGTTATTCTGGCCCCAATATGACTGCCGCAGATCTGCAGATCCTTGACACCAAGAGGGCAAATAAGCACTCTTATTGCTGTCACTACAGGCCACTATTTTAGAGTTGTGCATGCTTGAAGATTAAATCTACCGTATAAAGACTTTTGCAAAAGTTGTAATAATGAAGAGGAGGTTGACAGTGTAGAATACCTCCTCTGTATTTGTCCTGCTTTTTCTGTAGAAATGGCGGCCTCTTTAGGCAGTCCCCTGCTGGAAGATCTAGCAGCTCTATCGGTCAACAACATAAGGCGGATAAACTGGTTTATCCGATCGTCGGGTTGGTTTAACACCGAATCAAGTGGTGATGTGTAGGTGGAATTTGTTATATCACCAATAGGATTATGGACCAGCTCCGTATTGTTGAACTGTCAACTTGTGCAGCATAACATACTTTAACAAATCTCTTTCTTAAATGTAAATTATAATATTTTTAATTTCTCTGCATTTTAATAAAATGTTACCAGTCATCTGTGATACAACACGCTTTATTCGATTCCTTAAAATATTTTTCTTTTCTTCTTTACAACTTCCAAAGAAGTTAACGGCTTCTATGCCAGTATTTAACAAAGTTTTTAATACTATTTTATATTTTTAGTTTTCAAAGATTTTAAAAACACTTTATTTGTTTATTTTACAGGAAATTTAAAGAAATTATTATTTTTTTTTTCTTGAGTGAACTTATTTGTCTTTTTCGCATACATTCATAAATATTTGTCTTTCGTTGTAGTTCTTCTCTAAATATTTTTGAAAAACTTTTTCAATTGAAAATTTTGTTGTGCCCTTAAACCTTTTGCAAACTAATCGTGTACATTATTTACAAGTAACATGAGTGAGTATCTGTGTGACCACTTATGCTTGGAAAAACTAGTTTCATACTTTCACTAAATATTTTTTTGTGTTTTCTAAAATTTAATAAATATTTTTTTACAGTCAATCTTAGAAACTCTGTCTTATAAATTGGTTATTTTTTTTTTTTTGTAACAACTTAAATGGTAAATATTTATGCAGGAAAACATAATTTTTTTTTTTGCTTTACAACTTTTTGCTAAGGAGTTCTTTTTAAGGAAGGGGGAAATTATATTCTTAAGCAATTTTAATTAATAAAGTTTCGGTTCAGAATGTTGCTACTTTTAGAATTTTACAGCTACTAGAAACTATCTAGAATAGAGAAAACGAAAACTTCAAAATATTTTACAAGATTTTGTATCCCTTGCATGTAATTTCAATATTTCAGTATTATTTCGTTGTCAAACTTTAGTTTACTTTATTTACAAGTTTTTTTGTAAAAGCTGTCACTTAAGAGAGTGTTTACTTGGTGTGACAACAAAACAAGTAAATGGTTGTACTTGTTTATAGTAGTTGCATGTGTGTAAGTGTGTTGCGGTAAGGAAAATGAACTACAATCACGCTACCCTATAGATAGACTATTTACATATATTGTATGACATCTTTAAGACACAAGATCCTGTTTAAAAAAACTTTATAGCAGAAAGACACGATTTACACGACTTGTAAACTAATCAAATTTTCAAAGTTATAGAATAAAAAAAAGTTCAATCTAACAAACACATGAAATGTCTCGATGCACATGACTCAGTCCCTTAACCAGCTTTCATTTTCCTTAAAATAATAGATAAAACAGTTTTTTTTAGCACAAATCATTTTTCTTATTTATTATACCTTTTACAATTTAGGATACATTTCAAGTCTTTATGCAACATGTCATCATATTAAATACTTCATATAAGCCAGCAACATAATACACAAGCTCTTGTATTATCACCAGGAAGCACTTGAATTTATATTGCCTTCACTGTACATTTTTAAGAGCACAAATGAATTTTCCCAAAAATATTTTATTGATTAGTAAAAAAATGAAACATGTTGAAAATGTTAAACAAAAATAACTTGTTGTAAGGAAAATTACAAAAGGGTATTATGATTTCCTTAAATAAAATTTTATGTAAAAGATGTAAACAATGTGACAAGTTGCGGAAGGTATGTAGTGCAACTTAAAATAGGTTTTCCATTGAAGCAGGTTATAATGATTTTAGAAAAGTGCTACTTTGATTCGCATGCGATGGCTTGCGTATGAATGCCAAATATTTAATTGAACTTATTTCTTGGTTACCATTTCTTTCGTCTTTAAATCGTTAGCGACTTTTTTTCATTTTGAGGGCTTTTCTTTTGATTTTTAGAGCTTTCTTAATTTTTGAGTTACTTTTCGGTGCTCCTATTAGAAATTTAAGCAGTTTTTGTCTTTTGGCGCTTTTTTGTACTAAAAATGTTTAAGTATATGCAATTTTTTTTCCAATTTACTGTGTTTTTCGCTCAGTTCCTTTTTTGTCTTTTTTTATATTTTAAGTTTTAGAGTTTTGTTTTTCGATGTAACGATGTATTGAGGGATATTTTTCGTTGTGGCGATTTGCACATTTTGGAAACTTTTCCCCTTATAAATATATGTTTTTATTATGGCGTGTTTCTTTATTTTGAGGAATAATTTTAATTTTTATGCTTTTTCCTTAAAGGGTATTTTTTACATTTCGCTTATTTTTTCGTTGTGGCGGCTTTTAAGGTCCTGTAATTTATTTTTCTTCGTTGTTTTTTTTTTATGAGACTTTTTTCGGTTTTTTCTCTTTTGTGCGTTTTTTTGGGATTTGAATACTTTTTATTGTGGATAGCTTTTAGTTTTAGAACTCTTTTGGCACTAGCTATTTTTTTCGAATGGAAAACATTTTAGTGTGAATAATTTTTTCGTTGCAGCGATTTTTTTTTTGATCTGGCTATTTTTTTCCTTGCCAAGTTAGCTTTTGTTAGCTTTGTTTTCTTTTCGCATTACCACCACCTGCTTTTGTTTTGGTAACTGTATTCTTTTTAAAGTCAATTTGTTGCATGTAGTTTTTAAGTTGTAGTATTTTTCGCTCTTGCTACTTTTATATTTACCAGTTTTTAATTGGAAGTTTTACGGAATTTTGAATTTTTTGTTTTGAACTTTGGTTTCTATTTGGTAGTTTTTTTATAATGTTTATTTTGTTTTTATTTACTGTTTTTTTGTCATTTTGGGGATTTTATTCGTTCTAATTATTTTTATTTTTTTTTTTTAGCTTAAGCATTTTTCGCCTTTAGATAATTTTGAAAAATTTTCTTTTCGTTCAACTTAACTAAGAGCCGGAAGTAAATACTAGACTGCTTCCTTTGTTTTTAAATAATGAATGGACAAAATAATACGGTGCTATCCGGAACAATTAAATGCTTGAAGATTTTTTTCGATTAGGCATTATGATTTTTCTACAGTATTGAATGTAGGGTACATAAAAACAAATAAATAACTAAAAAACATTTTTCGTTTATTATTTTCAACTTCAAAGCCAGTTTTTCTTATTTTCAACTATCGTTCGTGTCTTGTTATCTAGCCCTGACCATAAAATATTAATTTCATTAACAATCTCCAAACAAACTGTTCCAGCGACCAAGCATGAATCCACTTTGGAACACTGTCATTTTACATTTTGAAAATAATTTGTTTAGGTCAGCAAAAGCAAAAAAAAAAAAAATGTTTATGTTTGTTTTTGCTTTACAACAACACAAATATTTGATTATGACATTCAATAGTTTTTTTGTTCGTACGTGTTTGTTAATATAAATTCTGCAACAGCAGCAGCAACAACAAATTGTTTATTTCACACACTCGAGCCAGAAGATCGCTTGATAATGTCCAGAAATAATTGCTGAAAAGCAAAATAAATTTAGAGAAAAAAAAAAAATAAATAAAAATGTGTACACAGCAACTTGTAATGTGATCTTAAGTCAGGGTAATGGTTTCTTAATACAAAACATTTCACAGTGGGATCGATTGAAAAATATGTTGCATTAAATATTCAACTCTAAATTAAGAATTGATTATTGCAGATATTAAATAATTTTTATTTGTTTTAAATTTAATTGTTTGGATATTTTTGAGCTGTGAAATGATATTAAAATCGAAGAAGTTTTTATAGGCTTCAAAACCTTAAATTAAATAAGAATAATTTTTAAAGAAAATTTTTAGTGAAAAGATGTTTTAAAAAATAGTTTTAAAAGAAACTGTGTGTAATTATCTGTTTCAAAGCCTCAGAATTCATATTATTCAAATTTAGCCTAATGATGCTGCTATGGCACTCATAAGTGTGCTGCAAAAATATTTTGTCCTTTATGTTAATTGAATTCTTTAAGAACGTCCAGCATGTATTGTAATTGGCAAAGCGAATTGATACAAAGTGTTCCCGAGAGCACATGTGGTTAAGCCCCATTTTTGCCGCGTGTATTTTGAATCTCCCCCAGGTGGCGAAATATATTCCTTTGTATTTTTTTTTTTTTACATCCCAAGAAGATATTTTTAAGACAAATAGGGGCGATACCAACTTGTATGAATTTGCCTTGGTAATTACTATAGTTTCTATCAACAGAATTTACTTTAGGTTCTTAAAGCCTTTTTATTATTATTAGCATAATGATCAGCCCCATTGTGCATTGTTGCATGAAAACTGTGCTGGCCAATCAGAAGTGAGCATACAAGTATTTTCAGTTTCTTTTATTTTAGTTTTTTTATTGAGGAATAAGCAAATTTTTATAAAAAAAAATCCAGTTTTTTTTTAATATCAAACGTTGATTATAAAAACTATTTGTCAAGTGTGAAGAAATAATTAAAATACAAAAATTAAAACAAATACTATGGCTTCAAACTGTCTTATGAAAACAGTTGTTTTTCAAATTGAACTTCCTTTTTTGTTTAAGTAAAATCAAACAAGAGATTGTGTTTGGAAGTTTTATAGATTGAGATTTTTAGTTGGAAACTAATTGAGTCTTGTGATTTTAGCATGTATCAATAATCAATCCGTTAGTTTGGAAAAAAATATCATTGAATTTGGTGGAAGAGATAGTCCTCTGCAGAAACCTATAATTGGATTTCCTAACAGTTACAGTTAGACCGAGATTTACTTGATTTACAAAAAGAGTTTTAGATATATTGATTCTCTGCTGGATGACCAGATTTTTATTTTTATTGGGTGTTATATTTTTTACAATTTCATCATTTTACTTCATGCATTGTCCATGAAGTATCTAAAATTCTTTTTGTAAATCAAGTAAATCTCGGTCTAACTGTAACTGTTAGGAAATCCAATTATAGGTTTCTGCAGAGGACTATCTCTTCCACCAAATTCAATAATTTTTTTTTCGTCCACATTGACTCCTTTCTAAAAGGAAATGCGTATCTAGTCCACCCGCTCGTCATGCTCTGTTCACAAACAGAGCAATGTTAACCTGTTAACAGACCTCTGTTAAATTATGTGATTCGTGTCTAGAATTTTTATATGTAATAAAATTGAACTTCACACCCATACTTATGGTCAATTCACAAACATTTTCATCGTGTACTCGTATGTTGTATCAAATACACCTTATGTTTATTAGTGTGTGAACATCCATTGTTTATTGTATCGTATTGTATTACGTATTGGTGGACAAAAAAAGAAACAGCACCATACAAATACCCTTTGATTATCGTACTGAAAAACATAATAATACTATTGTATTTTGGTAGCTGATACAATGATGCAACGCCTTTGTAATACGATAAAACAAGTTTAATATATGTGACCTGCTCCACGAAAAGGGACCTCTGCGCCGAAATTTTTTTTTTTACTTTTTAAGTGATTCTTATAGGACAAACCGCTCTTTCAAATGCTGCAAACCGCAAGTTTCTATGTCTTTTAGTTTTTTTTACAAATCAGCTGTAAAGATGAACATAATTAATGAAAATCATCGGTGCAGATACGTAGCTCAAAACGAAGCGCCTTTTTTAAACACGTTTTTCTCAATAACTTCTCTTCGGCGCAGAGGTCCCTTTTCGTGAAGCAAGTCCCATATATACTTTTCATTTAAAACAATTCATCGACTTAAAAGATCCGTTGTATACGTGTATCGAATGTATATTGTATTTATACACAATAGCAAAAGAATTTTTATTGAAATAAAGATAAATAACAGTGCATAAAATACGCGGATGTGACCCTATAGGTTCGACTCTACTACGAACGAGTAGTAAGACCCTATATTCAGTTTGGCAAATTGGTGAGCAATTTATTTTTATGGGCCTCCAAAGATTCGGAAAAGCAGTGTGACTTCAAAAATATGTATCATCATAATTTTTTTGCCAACATATAATTCAGAGGTCGCCATACAACTCCACTTCCCATAGCAATAATATGGCTAAAAGTCCAGCGATCAAATTTCGTTAATATTTTTTTGCCAAAAAATTGATTTTTAATGCAAATTTGTTGAAGAAATTTTTGCAAATTTTTTTTTTTTTTACTTATTATTATAAATTCCAGTTGCATAGTGTGATGTAAAGTTGTAAACTTTTATTTCATATGCTATGAAAAAGTGGTATTAGACTTTATTTATTTTATTCGTTTTTTTCGCTTTGGAGAAACCAAAAGTAATTTGAAACTTTATTTGTAAATTTTGTGCAAACAGCAACTATATGATTTTGCGAATTTTCGCCCATTTTTGCAATTTTTTACAGAGTTTTTGGCAGTTCGTAGAATTTTTCGGATATTTTATCAAAATTATGGTATCTTCGGCGAATTTTGTTTTTTTTCGAGACAGGGGTAATTAATTTCAAGTTATTTTTTTTTCAGTTCTAACGACTTCAGGACATGATATCAATTATTGCTTATTTACAAATGTCTATTTTAATAAAGGATACACGATACAAAGTTAGCTTGTGAATTGAGTAATTTACCCCAATTAGTGGCATAATCTTCAGCTTAAAATTGTAAGCTTCTTTTTCACTTCTACACACCTACAGAAGATAGCACATGCTTCCGTGCTGAGCTTTAATATAATTACATATTTTCATGAAAACTGAATGTTAATTACAAATCCATTTGCACAATAAATAAATTTATGGAAAAATTTAATATTTTTCTGAAAATTTAGCGAAAATAGCGTTTTTAGTCTTTCTCTTTGCCAGTTGCACTTAACTTTCCTTCGATTGTTGTATTGATATTCATAATTTATGCCTTCTGCATTTAACCTGGTGAATAAGAAATACCAATTTGATTGAACATAAATTTTTCATTTTATTTAATTGTTTTTTATTTTCTTGTACGGAAGTGCATAGTTTTCATTTTCTAATTTTCCTTTATGACAAATGAGTTTCTCAATAATTTTTCTAAAAGCAACAGAAATATTTTCACCTGCCAATAAATCATTAAGAAAAATATGTACCAAAAAAAAATATATAATATAAATCTTTAACGTTTGTATGTCTGTTTATCTTTTTAAAGTCTTCTGGGTAAGAAAATGTGTGCATTTAGGGTGGTCCTTTTTTACAATTATTGTTCCTTTTCGTTATCAAATCGGGGCTACTTCTACCTAATTCATCAATGGAAAAAAACACAAGTCTATCAATTCCAATATTGATAAAATTACACTATTATGAATCTTTGTATAATTTAAAGGTCTCTTCTTAGCCTGAAAATTTTTTATACATACATGTCAGGGTATTAATTTAAATGGACCTTTTAATTGTTCGATTAAAGAAATGTGTGCTTAATTACATAAAATGCAGATAGGAGTATTGAGGCTTTTAAATTACTTGAATAATTTTTGAATAGTCCAGTTTTTTAAGGATTTTTTTTTATTGAAACAATTTTAAAATTTTTTCGGTTTTTTCTAATTTTCAGGTAAAAATATAATAAAATTAAATTCTTGTCATTCGAATTTTATATTTTTAAATATACAGGCATGTCACAGAACTGAATTCTGATCGAAAGTGGACTTTATTCCGAAGGTTGAGCCTTTAGAACACGAAGTTGTTGTTTGTTATTAGCATACAGCTTTAAAAATTCAATGTGGAATTTACCAAGTCTTCGACTACCTGCATTTGTATAGTAAACAATAAAAAAAAACATGCATTTACTTTAGGAGTGTCAGTAAAATAGGCTTTGCATGTTAGTAGAAAAGCTTTATATGAGCATCGCAAGTAAAACTTATTTAAACAAGCCCCCATGCGTAAAAAAACTTTATCACTCTAAAATCGAAATACAAAGTAAACGGAATCTAAAACGATTGGAATACAATTATAGAGTTGAATGCATTCTGATTGGAATGTGAGAAATGCCCTTTCAAAAATTATAGATGAAAAACATTTTTTTGCAATATTGAGTTATTTTTCACAAGAAAAATTGGCTAAATTTTTTAAAGAAAAATAATGTTATTTTCAAGTGATTCGCTGTGAAAATTTAATAGCAATAATTTTTTATGCAGTATATTTCAGAATAAAAATATGAATATTTTCGATTCAAAAACGTCTTACATTCAACGTAAACGTTATTCTTTCACTAACACCAGAAGTTGGAGAAATTTTACAAAAAAAGTTAATTAGAATGCATTTCCGATTTACCTGAATTTGACCTCGTTCGAATACGTGTGATCACCCTTTATTGGCTAATTTTACCTTGAATCAAGCCAGCGTAAATTAAAATATATATATTTTTTTCACATTCATCGCTTGTACTTATTGTTGGACTTATTCATAAATAAGAGCCACCTTATTCCTAAAGGTGATTATTATTTTCCATTGAATATCAAGCCTTGAGTTTTATATCTTGCTGCACTTTTTTCGCTTTATTGCATTTTAAGTCATGCAATTTATCATTATTGAAATTGAAGTTAATAATTTGTTAGTACATAAAAAGGCAAGAAGGAATAAATAAAATGCCACGAAATGAATATAAAACAAAAATAATAACAAAGTACAACAAAATTAAAATTTGTGTGAAGAGCAAAGTTCTAAAAATTCTGACAAATATTTTTTATAAATAGTATGACCCAAATAATATGAGAAAAATGTTTACTACATACAGGCCACCAAACAAACGATAGCATTTTCTTTACAAAATGATGAAATCAAATTTCGATGTTTAAGGTAGCACTTTAGTTGGAGGTTTGCTAGGAAATCTTTTCTGAAAGCAACAGCAAAACAATTTCTCAATTCAAAAAAGTTTAGGAACATTTTTTTTTTTGAGCAATTTTTATACTTTTTGGGATTTAATTTTTAAACCGTGTTGCTCAATTTTATTATTTTTGGAAAACTTTAAATTCTGGAGATATTTTATAAAATTTTTGGATGTAATTTTTTATATAGCCGCCAGGGTCCCAATATATACATTTCCGATTTAGCGAACGAAGTCCATAATCAAATCGTACTTAAAGATCTTTATTGAATTAATTAGTTTTGTAAGTTAAATAGTTTTTAAGCATTTCTAGCAAATGCAAGCAAAATTTCATAAAAAGTGTTCAGTATTATCAAAAGTAGAAACATCTTCAAAAGTACAGAAATCAAATGTAGGGTTCCAGTTAGGCCCCCGTATATTTTTCTATGGCTGCAGATTAACAAATTCTGTTTGCCAATTTGTATTCATTATAACAACATTATGGCGTTGTTATATATTAACTTTCCAACTGCTCTATAAATTTATTTAATCATAATAAATTCTTTGAAGTTTATACAAACAATAATTTTTTTGTTTGTAAGTTCTTAAGAAGAAAAGGAAGTTTTAGATTGCATTATGTTTAAAGCAGTTTTAGCAGTTTCTTTTTAATAAAAGTTTGTTCATAAATATATAGAACATGAATGACAGTTTACGAGGGTCGGGACCAATAATTGTTCAAAATATCTATTGCAAATCTTGAAATGGTTTGAGGTTTTAATTGAGTTTGTTATTATGTGAAAATGAATACGTTGAATAACGAATAATACGAGACTTAAAAATATCTTGATAGAAAAAAGTCACGTGCGACATGTCACGTGCTACAGTAACTAAAACTTAATTTTAGAAAATGTTTACATAATTTTCAAGTGAAATCAAACCCATTTGATACAGATATCAGTTCTCAATATTAAAATATTAGTGGCATTAAAATATTGCTACAAGTTTCACTAAAATTAGCGTTTTGATCGTTGGACGCAATAAATACTTTTGTTTTTGTCACATTCGAATGCCTTGTTTTATTGCGAATATCTTGAAAAACAAAACTTTTTCAAAATATCTAATTGAAAGCTATAAGTTATAGTTATTGTCAAAATAAAAATCTGTTATTATTTGAGCCGTTTATTTTGAAAGTGACATAAGTCACTTTTTCAAAAAATCGAGTTAATGGCAACACTAAATAAAATTGAACGGTATCTTTTCATTTGCAAACAACGAAAAAAAGTGAATTATGCCACTTTCAAAATAAACGGCTCATTTGACCTTATTTTAACAGTCACGTTCGACAAATTAGAAAGCCCAAATATTTTTTAGTTATAGATTTAATTAAAAACTAAGCAAAAACTTTTCTATGTTTTTTTCAGTTACAAAACATACTTTGCAACATAAACCACACACTGTCTGCATTGTTTTCGTGAAGTTGAAGTAATTACTTGTAATTAAACAATTCTTTTATTAATATTTTTATATTATTACAAATTAACGTAATTATTATTTGAACTTATATTAACGTACATATGAAAATTTATTTCTTAAACCTGAGGCTGATAATATTAATTTTCATATGTACAATTCTTTTATTATTTTATTTTTCTTTAACAGAAAAAAAAGGTAATTGGGCGGAATCGAACCGAAAACCTCTAAAATATCAGGCGAATGTTCCTATATAGTAGTGGAACAGCAGTAGTGCCTGTACGCACCACACCGTTTGTAAGTATTATTTTTATTTATTGAAACTACTTTTGGGAAATAAAAAACGCTGCAGAAAATCGTAAATACAACAAAATTAAAAAAATCGCTGAAATTAAAAAATATACTGAAACAAAACAGTGGCTAAAACTAAAATAATCGTCAAGCCCCCAAAAACATACTTAAGCGATAAAAAGGCGAAAAATCGAAGTGATGTTGTCAAAAGAAGAAATCCTTAAAAACGGAAAAGTCACCAAAACTAAAATAAGATACGTATGACTGAAGATTATGATTCACTACCCAACATGATTGTATGATTCATTCACAGTAACATCTGAAAGCTTTCTGTCAGCATTTCTTGAGAATGAAGCAAAGTGTGCGGTTGGTTCAATCAAATGTAGAAACACATATTTTGGAACTATTAATTATATTTTAGATATCTCATCAAAGAATTTACAAGAAAATTTGTGTAATTTTGATCTAAATAATTTTTTCAAAAATATTAAAGGATCGATGTATTACCACTTCCAATTTGAAGTTACTCAATTTTTCAATTTTTTTAATAACAATGCAAACAGATACACATACATAGAAATCGCAAAGTATAAAATCCTTTCTTATATTTTTTATTATTTTTTTTCTATTTTAATTCAATTCTTGAAAATTTCAACAATATATTTATTTCTGGTTTCTTCTTAAGAACTTGAACATACAAGTATTATATTGTGTCGCCAAAATCATAATAATAATAATGTGATATTAAACGAATTTTTGTTGAAAATTTGCCATAATTCCATATAAAAGCTAATAAGAAATAATTATTGAAATAAAATACATCATAAGCAATAACAACAATTTGAATAAATAAAATCAAACAATTGTCAAGCAAGTAAAAAATAACCATGAAGCAGGCAATACAGACGTATTCGTATAAACATGAAAATAACATATGCATAAATATTGGCTTGCGCGAGCCCTACGCAAGAAATAAAGTTTTAAATAATTGAATTTTTCGCTTATTATGTGTTTCGATAGTTCTGAATTTATAAGCTTTTTCTTAAGGCCACGCCCATAAAAAAACCGTACGTGATGGATAAAACCCGAACACAAATTTGAGTTTAGGACATCAAAATCCATATAGTTCACATAGTTTTATTTAAAGGAGGATTTTGCTGTGTTATAAGTGGAGTTAGTTATAAATATACAGCTCTGAATATATTGAATAACTACTTTGAGGTATTTTTTTAGGCTATGAGTTGCTGCATAGACACACATATACAATTTGAAATATATAGGACAGAAATTGAAATATTAAGGCAATAAATTTCCATGACCTCAAAATGTCGAGATCTTTTAAAAATTCTATTTTCGAAAATTAGAGTGGAATCCTTAACTTGCCTGAAATTAAAATTAATAATAATTAATTAAAACATCCTTGATAATCACGTCCAAAGTATTGTATCAAAAATTAATTTTATAACTTTTACAAAAATATAACTGATCAATTTCTACAAAATATTTTATAAAATTTTACTTAATCGATTATTCGTTTAATCGATCGTAATTTGCACAAATTAAACGTTTTTCGGAAATAGTTAACTTGAAATTATTCGAAGAGTAAACAAATAGTTGGTTATTCGATTATCTAATTGTTAACCGATTAAATAACGTAGTACGTACATATGTCGCAACAAAAAAAAAAAGAAAAAAAAAACAATATTTCCTATTCGTTATTATTTTTATTAAATAATAAATGCTGTTGAATTAACTATTTTCTAAAGTCATATATTGCTGACATTTAATGAGCTCATATTTCATTTTCAATTCATGTGCAACACTTTTTGTCTGTGTTTAGCAAACAATTTTATTTTTAATGCTTTTATTGTAATTTCAGTACTTGGAGGAAAAATGAACAAAAAAATAATAAAACTTGAACAATAGCAATGGGAAATCGTACAAGTCGCTAATAAACAATAGCTCTTAGAGCTTTTCAAGTCGACGACAAAGAAGAAGAAGAAGACTGTGTAACAACGGCAATAGCAAAAAAAATTTGATAGACTTTATGTCTAACGCTAAGAAATTGTCTAGTGGTAAGTTTGGCATGCTTTTACTTTTTTTTCTTTTTTAATTTTTTTTTTTTTGATATGTTTTTGTTAAAATACTCTGTTTAGTGACAAAAGAAAATTAGAAGAAGAAAAAAAGAAACTGCACGAACGAAGTTCTTTTTCATTTGAAGTTGCTTTGCACTTTTAAGAGTTGTCACAGAAAATGGCACAAACAAATAAATTTTAGTTTTAGCAATGTATGTATGCTGTTGTTGTTTTTGTTTTTGTTGTCATGTCGCTATTTCCCATTAAATGACATTAACAATTGAAAATGCAGCGACAACAAACAGCCAACCACAATAACAAAAATAATAACTGCAACAATAGCAATACTTTTGTTTAGTTGTTGTCTTCATACAGCCATAACAACAGTATGTGGCAAAAGTTTTTAAACAATCCTTGAATAAAGTCAAATTACTGTATAAAAATGTTTGTTTCTTCTTCTTATTTCATTAAGAAGAAGAACTTAATTTTAATTACAAATTTCCAAAACTAAAAGCAAACTTTTCTTACAATTTTGAGAAATTTTTTGCGTAATTGAAAATTTGATATAAATTGAATTTGATTTTAACATTAAATTGAATTTGAAGTTTTCGTCAGTAAAATCACATTAAATTTTTTTGCTGTTTACTGTGTAGCTTGATGCAAAACTTACACCAAAAAATTATATATTCAATCACTTAAATTAAAATTTTCAATTATTCAAACAATTCTAAAAATTGTTAGGAAACTTTTATTTCAGATCAAATGTTTAATTGAATCAATTAACACATTTTTAAAACTAGTTTTCATTAACTTTAGTAATTAAAAACATTTTGGTAGCAATTATTTCTGAGAAGTTTTTTAAGGTTTATTAATTATTGAATCAATTGTTGATACATCATTACGATATAAGAATACGAGAATTATAACATAAGATTAAATATATATGCAAGAATTGTTTTAAGGTAATCCAAGAATGTTACCATATTAAAGTGATAGTTAATAAGTTCAAATAATTTTATTTACAATTAAAAATTTATAATTTAGTTTTAAAACCTTTTAAGGATACTGTAAATAAGATAAAATATACAATTGGAGTGTGTATTTTTCTGCATGCCATATGAATTTAAATAACGATTATTATGCAGAAAAAAAAACAAGCAATAAGTGTAGAAAACACATTCATATTTTTGTGTCTTTCTAGTGTGTGTGTGTGTGTTTGTGTCTATTTCCTTCAAAGTAAAAGGAAGGCAAATATAAACATTTCTAATGCACTCAAGAAAAAAATCGTGATTAAAACATGTGTACAATAAAAACGTTTCATACCACGGTAGACATCAAAGTAAAGCAAAAAAAAAACTTCTTCAGATAAGTGAAGATACTGTGAAGACACTGTGAAAATAAATGTGAGGTTTGATTTTGACTCTATATATACTCTAAGAAAGGTTTTGTTAAATAAAATTTCAGATTTTACATAAAAACATTTCACATAATTTGGTAGGACTCGGTCCGGCATTCACGTCACGTAATAAAATAAATATTTCAGATCCGCTTGGTTTAGCTCAATAACAATAATTAACAATAATATTCGAGTGTATCGCAATAAAACACTAGCAGTCGCACAAAAGAGCTTTGAATTATATTGTCTAAGTTGCAAGGATTAGATTTGTTTTGTATTTTTTTTTTACGGCTGCGATCTTTTATTTTATTTATTTATTGTAGCCATCGTGCATGCATATGCATGAATATATTATTATGACTTTGTTATTTGTGTTAAAAGCCAGTTTCATGTTTAAAGTTAGTATATCATTGTATTTCATACCAACTATGTACTTTACAAATCATACAAATGTTCGTTCCAAACATACACACACAGTCGCAATCACACACACACTCACATATTCATATACAGTTACTTTTACCAATTTAAGTCAGTCATTTCCACTAAAAGCATTCACTTAATATCACTGCAT
Organism: Lypha dubia; assembly: GCA_947311025.1. Taxonomy (NCBI): domain Eukaryota; kingdom Metazoa; phylum Arthropoda; class Insecta; order Diptera; family Tachinidae; genus Lypha; species Lypha dubia. The sequence continues at coordinate 7,277,822 of OX371263.1, forward strand.
AAACACTTAAAAAAAACCACTCTTGCATTTATTTGTAAAAAAAAACCGATAAAATAAATAAAAATTTTTTTTTTATGACGGCGGTAAAAGATACTCACACGACTGCATACATACGAGTAAATGTAAATTAAACACAGTTGTTGCAGTAAACATGAGTACATGTACCGTTTTGATACAAAAAAAAAATTTTTAATGCTTTATAGATTAAAATTTCATTCAACGTTCATTATTGTTTAAAAATTTTAATAGATTTTTTTTTAAAAAAACTTTGCGACTTTTGAGACTCAGCGAAATCGCTGTTCGACATACGCAAAAGGGAAACAATTCATTAAACCAGACTAAAGGTCGACAAGGAGAGCCGATGTATACAATAAAACAATATTTAATAAAATAAAAATATCGATTTTTTTTAATGCAGGTAACCCTAAGGCCTGCTTTATCAGTGTCTTATGCAACTGAATGAGTTTCTGTTGTTTAAGCAAAATCACAAATAGGCATGCCATTAGTTGTCCGATGTCCCACCAGCCACAAGCACTATTTGAGCATCAGTCATTCATCAAACACCTCTTACAACGGTTTTGGTAACAACCAGATCCAGCACGTCTTCAACCAAAGGATACCTCACCAATAACCCGACGCTGAATCGCTGAATTAAAGGATGACCGATGCTTAGCGGAATATCCATCACCAAGGCGATGGAGCATTTATCTAGCAGCACATCTTAAGGTGATTTAAATATACGAACATTATTTCTCTAAGCTTCCAGCACTCTTTGCTCTGTGCGTCTTTATTAGTCGAATATCGAAAGAGAAACCCTAGAGATTAAATTTCTACCAACTTTGGTTTTGGACACAGATCTTAGGTGCTACTGCCGATACCAATACTGCCGATGCCTGAGTAAAATTTTGGATAGAAATTCATTAAACACTCCATCCCTCTCGAGAAAGACCCGAACAAATTGGTTTACAAGATAATCAACGCTTTTTGGGAGCAGTTATAAAGGGTGTTTTTTTATAGAGTGACACAAGTTTAAATGATAATAAAACAAGTAAATATATTTTTAATATTAATGAAACGGGCTTTAGTGGAAAGACACTTTTATGAAATTAATGTTTAAATATGATTTCTGCCATGTAACCGCCACTACTGGCGCGTAGAAGGCGCAATATGGAACATCTCAACAACTTTTCGCAGAATTTGGGTCAGTATTTCGTCGATAGCTCTTCGAATGTTGATTTCCAACTGATCAATTGTTTGTGGCTCATCGACGTATACAAGTGACTTAACATAACCCCACAGAAAATAATCTAATGGAATTAAATCACACGATCTTTGTGGTCAATTAATAAGACCATTACGTGAAATTATTTTTTCATCAAAAGTTTCTTTAAGTAAATCAGTTATAGCGCCCGATGCACGATGAGTTTGACGAATAGAACAATTATTTTGATTAAAAATTTCAAAAATGTTCACGCGTTGCTCTGTTGCGAGTCGATTCGTAATGAAATTTCAAAGCAAATTAAACAAAAAGCAACTATCAGCTGTTAAATGGGTGATGCCAACTCACAGTTGTGACACTCTATAAAAAACACCCTTTATTAGCAACTGCCCAAAACTTTGAAAATATAACATTATGGTACGATCTGCTGACGAAGGTTGCTAATAAACGCATTAATATCAAAAGGCGCTGCCTTAACCTCAGCTTAGACTATTAAATGCTTGCTACTACTGTGTAGTGTCCAATATTTGAAAGCGTACAAAAATATTACTTAATTGTGCAAATACAATCCTTATACACATTTTGTACAAGTTTTTGGTTGGATCCTTATACAGAGAGAAATTGAATGAGCCATTTGTCCGTCTGTACGTATGTCTGTGTCTTTATTTAAAGTTTCCAATCTATATTTTAAATGTTTTTATTAGAACAGCATATTTTTTATATTTTAAATGTTTTTATTTGAACAACTTGAAGAACAATAATATATTTTTAATAATCCAAAAATATCATTATTTTTATATTTAAAATTTTCAAGAACTGCTTAAGAATTAAAACCAAAGTATTAAACTATTATTAAGGTGGTATCTACAACGTGAAATCGGGTTTCCACAGCCAACAGAAGAATTGGAAACTTGGGTTTTGAACTAATTTGTCACGATTTATCTTATGAAAATTATTATGTATTGTAAATTAGGAAAATATTATATAATATGGTCTACAACTATGTATTAAATACTCATATATGACTTGGTGAAGGATGATATATAAGATCCGTCACATTTAAATAAAGTAATCCTGTTCTCTTTTATTTTCTTGCTAAGACAATCATTCAGTGGAATGCCATTTTAAGGCGAATGTATATGTACACAATACATGGCCTCGACTGTTAACGCTAATACTTTTCTGTCTGTCTCCAAAAATGTTTGTATGCAAACGTGTGGCCCCTTCTAAAAAAATTACTTTTATTAGTAACGATTACCATTTACATTTGTTGTTTGCAATGTTGTATTTATTGTTCTTTTGTGACAAACAACATCATGTACATCAACATGTTGTTGAACACACATCAGTATTTATTGTTTTCGTGTATTGGTTATTAGTTATTGTTTGATTTTTGTATGGTTTGTGGCAAAAGAAATCGACGAAAAAAACCATGTCTCTTATTTAATGTTTATTTCTAAATTTCTCTTTTTATCTATTCGTAAAATTTTCTTTATTATTTAGTTCTACAGTTCTACTTTTGGCCTCAGTTTTGTTGTTGTGTCATTATTACTACGAGAATTATACTGACAGTGCTATAATTATCATCTCTCTAAATGAAGATTTATTTCATAGTTTTTTTTTGCAACGGTTTAAATCATGCACACAATATAAATAAAAATGTCTTAAAATGAGCATCTTAACTCAAAATATTGTCCAAGTAACCGTATCACCTTGACTTGCAGTTTGTCATTTCAGTAAAAAACATGAAGAGTTTACAAAATTGGGTTCGAATTATTTAACAAACAAAAATTAGTATATTTCTATTGTTTATTGTATTTAACTTGTCATACTTGCGTTTACGTTAATTCGAATGTTTAAAAATTTAAATATGAAAAGCTTTATGATTACTCGCACACATAAGCACAGTGTTTAAAAATAAATTTATACAAATTATTATATTATTAATGATTTCCTATAAACATAAATCAACCAAGAATTAATTTGCGTTTATTTTTTCTGTTATTTAAATTGTTTTATAATTGTACACAACGTCATTTTCATTTGGTCCATAAAATACATAAATACATACATATTCTACATTAATTTTAATTTAAATAATTTATTTTATACAAAATATATGTACATATATAAGTGGTTTTTAATTATGGATAATTATTTTCTGTTTTTTTAACTTAGTATGACATTTGAAATTATATTCATTACAGATCATGTATTTAAATGCAAATCACTGGTTGCAAATTAACACGAAATCGTGAGTAAAGAAAATGAAATATTTCTATTAATTTAAAATCAAAATGACAAAAGTATAAGGGTACGTACAACAATAAAAAAAATTTTAAATTTGATTGTACAAAAATTGTCTGCATAAAATATCTAGTTACAAAAATTTGTAATAAAATAAAATATTTTAATTTATATAAAAAGTTCGAAACTTTTCTGAAATCTTAAAAACTTTTTAAAACTTAGTCCCCGTCCAGACTTGCAACTTTATTGCAAGTTTTGCAATTTTTGTATTTACACCACCACAGAAGAATTTATTAAATATTTTTCACTTGAAAAACGACAAATACATATTGAACCTAGTGCAAATTTCAAGGCAATGGAGTATTGGAGAGCACATGATAGTCTGCACCCCTTCCCAAGCTTCGTACCACACTCACCTAAAAAAACCAAGAATTGCAGCCAGAAAAATTGCAACATTTTATACATGAAACCCAGCAAAAAATTATTATGTTTCTGGAAGCAGTAACAAAATTTCATGCTTTCGAGATGCGCAGTTTTGGAGCACTTCCGTGGCTGAGAAAAAAAGGGGGCAGAGAGATCGCTCAACTTATTTTTAAGCACGTTGAAGTTGGTCGGCTGTTTACATTTAGTTGTCAAGAATAATAAAGTAAACAGCGAATGGAAGATAAAATTTCATTTAGATGCTCTCTGCCTCTTTCTCTCTCGCACTTATTTATTTATACTTGAGTATTTGCCTACAGATTAATTATGTATGCGAGTAGGCGACGCAGTAAAACGAAGGCATAAGAACTATCAAGAACTTGGTCCTTATTTTGAGATCAGTACTTTTTACGGCCGAAATATTTTTGATAGGAAGTTGGCCTTATTTTCATATTTTTGTTTTTGTGCGGATTTACATTAACGAAAACTTGATGCAATCAGAAATCATTTAAATTTTCCCAAGATTAATGTTTTCAATTTTAGTTATCGAATACAAAAATTCTATCGCAACACGATAGATTTACTTGGCCACTACTTATTCTTCTTTAATTTAGTAGCATTTAACAATTTTCTATTTCCCCATTTTACTTAAAGTTTCTTCCATTTTATTTTCATTGACTTAAAGATGACAGCATTTCTCAAGAACTCTTTTATTTAAAATAATAATATTGCTTCATTTATAAAAATATTTAGCACTTAATAATTATAGATTTTCTCCTTCCTTCCCCCTTTTTAGAATGCTTTCCCAAGCAACACTATGACAACAATTGAAAATGATGTAAAATGAAAAAACGGATTCATTACAATCATTTATTTGATTTTGACCATTTAAAATTGAACTGCATCAAGCTGAGTGTGAAAAATCATTTTTCACTTTCACAAACTTTTAAATAGAAACTACTGTCATGACTGGACTTGTTTACAAACACAAACAGAAAAACACACATTTATACACGCACGAAAGAAGCAAAAACTCAAACAGGACATATAAAAACGGGGTGGCAAAGTTTAACAATCAAACCTTAAACTTTTAACTTAAAATATATCTAATGGTTTTCCGGACAGTTGTGGCAAAAAACAAAGAAAATAATAAAATAAAATGGAACCTTATCAAGTAAGAGTGTAAATATTTAAGTAGTTAAAAGGACAAAACTCTACAATATCTTCAGAGTATTTATTACATACAACAGTGTTTTTGCCATAGTCAACAATATCATCATCATCATCATCATCTTGGCCCTTATTCGTAGTTTTTTAGTCTCTATGCTATCCCTTCTGTAGTATCTATAAGTTATTAAAATTGATTACTTTCTAGGGAATACACGGAAGTCTTTTGCCAAAATCTAGATAAAATTTGTGAAGAAAAATTAGTTTATTTAAGTTCGAGAAGAAGAAAACTGTTTTAAATTGTGGCAAATATTTGATGGAATAAATTATTTTTAAAGAAGTTTTTTAATAAACAAAAATTTAGATTTATTGCAACTAAACTAATTTAGGAAACAAAATTGCTAAATTTTTGAAACTATGATGTGCATTATTGTGGAAAGTTTTACTTCAAAGAATGAACTATTTCATCTGCAGAAATGTAAAATTGCTTTCATTTATTTATAAGAAATTGTAATTTTTGTAATTTTATTGTGTTTTAATTGCAATTTTAATGAAAACATTGTTTTATAATAAATTATATTAAACTCAATTAAATTAATAAGTGAAAATAAATTTTTTTCTGAGCAATAAAGTCCCACATTGCTCATCAAAAACTTTTCAAATTTTGTGAGAAAAAATTTACAAACACAATTCAGGAACATTACTTATAACTTCGCATATTATGGCACCTGTCTCATGTTTAAAATAATGAAAAACACAACTCTTAAAATGTTGTTAAATTTTTCGTAGTTACTCGTATATTTACTGAAACAAAAAAGTTTAACCTCCAATAAAACAATTGGGCACAACTTTTAATTCCATAATTTAGAAAAGGAAGAAATATTTTTGCAACGAAGTCACAGTAGGCAAGTCGGAGTTGTGATATGCCTAACCTGTTCTATTCTGCTACTACACTATGGTTTTGGTATTTTTAAAAACTTGCTTGAACACATTCGGTTAATCTCTACCAACAAGACAATTCTCTAATTCGCAATTTCAGAGCTGTACAATTCCATAAATGACCTGTGTATTTAAATATAATGAAAAATGTTTATAATCCCGCAGTATTTGTTTTTGCTCAAAATCAGGAGCACTTATGAAACTTGTAAATTTATATAATCCCTACTTATGCCATGCCTTGTGCCAGAACTGAGGGAAAGGGATAGAGTAGAGAAGATAGATGTTGAAAATGTAGAAGAAAACTTAGTTGCTTTACAACTCTGCTATTGCGCGTTTTGTTAATTTGCAGTGTTGCAGCGCCGCTGGTGTTAATTAGACGTAATAGCTTTGTTAAGCTGTCTGAACAGGGCTCTTATTAATTGCTTTACTTTGCCGACGTTTTCTGTTAACCGTCATCGGAGGGCGAAGTTGTGTACATTAGCTTGGAAGAATAGTGGTGACCAATAGGAATTAATACAATGCCAACTGAATGTATATTGATGAAATTAATAATGTTGATTGACTTGTTCTGGCGAGGATTTGAAACCAGGTCCTAATTGATTTAGCATGTTCAGCAAAACAACCTGCTACTAAACAATTTAGCTGTATCAGCTTCTTCTTTAATTAATTTTTCTAAGTGATGATCCACTTTTTTATTAAAAATATCAAAGAATTTCAATAAAAATTATTGAACTTTATTTTGTAAAAAAATTAATTATAACGGGTGATCTATTTCGAGGTTCCCTACTTTTTTAAAGAAAAAAACACACAAAATTCAAATTTAATGGAGAATGTTTATTATCATTTGAAAGAACATTCTTTGGCATTTATTTTTGGAAGATTATGTCTTTTAAATGTTGGCCGTTGCTACGTCGCAGATGGTCCATCCATTGAGTCCAATTTTCGATGACTCGTTCGAGCATTTCGACTGGTAACTGGCGAATGACACGCGTGATGTTTTCCTCCAAGGCCTGAATCGAAGCGGGTTTGTCCGCATAAACCTTAGACTTTACATATCCCAACAGGAAAAAGTCTAACGGTGTGATATCATACGATCTTGGTGGCCAATAGACCAGCCCAAAACGTGAAATTATGTGCTCACCGAAATGTTCTCTCAATAAATCCATTGATTGATGCGATGTGTGGGAAGTGGCGCCGTCTTGCTGAAACAAAATGTCGCCGCCATCACGAGCTTCAATTTCAGGCATCAAATAGTCGGTTATCATGGCACGATAATGGTCGCGATTGACGTCTACGTTCGCACCGGCATCATTTTTAAAGAAATATGGACCGATGATTCCAACGGCCCACAAACCACAACAAACCGTTGTTTTTTCTGGATGAAGTGGCAATTCTTGAATCTATTCAGGTTGCTCTTCGTCTCAAATGCGGCAATTTTTTTTGTTTACATACCCATTGAGCCAGAAATGAGCCTCATCGCTAAACAAAATTTGCCCCGAAACACATTCCTCACAGAACGTGAATTTTCGTAATAAAGTTGAACGATTTGTAAACGTTATTCAGGCGTAAGTCTTTCCATTATGAAATTCCAACCAATACAAAACAAAAATAACATGACAGCATGACACAACTCACACGTGATCTGTCAAAAAAAGGTTATTGAAAAAAGGATCTCTACTTGGATCACCCTTTATTTATTTGTAAAATTAAATGATTTTATATATAAAAATATATTATGAAATTTGATTAAAAAGTTAAGTTGAACTGATATGTCGTAATTTGATAAACTTTTATTACTTTTTTTTGCTACCAAAAATCGTGAGCTCTCACTCGACATGTTCCTTCATCGCTCAGTAATCAAAGCCTTCAGCAGATTGTTGAGCAACAGTTGTGTAGCAAACTGTGTCTGCTGAACGCACCCATTGTTTGCTTGGCAGTCAACGAGCTAACCACAACAGCCAACACCACCCTCATATGCATAGATTAAATTAAGTTTTAAAATGAAAACCGTGGTGGCACCAAGTAAGTATGCAACAAAATGTTCTATCATAACATGCAGCTTATAAGGGCTTTTTTAAATTTTTTCACACAATATAATTAAATATGTATGATTTTTTTACAATTATTTTATAATTTTTAAAAAATCGTGATAATTGCATAAAAGTTATAAAATGTACAATTGTAAGTTCTTTCTTAAAAGAAATTTAGCACATAATAATCTTCACACATATTTAAATTTTTACATTTTTATTAAGTTGCATATTTAAAAGCTCAAAGTTATCCGAATACGGTGCAGTTAATCCCAGTTCAAATGTAATTGCAATCGTAAGGGTTGCCTCTTATCGTTATGAAATTCTCAAACAAAAACGAAAATAAATCAAAAATAGTTACAACTTAAAAACTCATAAAAATCCTCATACTTATTTGTAAGCAAAGTCTTTGATTTAGTGGAACTACATTTTGCTAAATGGCAGGCACTTATTTGCACACTCAGCAAATATCTTTGGTTTGCAAAACTATCTAGAACAAAACGTAAGTAACAATAATAAAGAAATTTATTAGATACATTTGTTTCATCTCCTACCGCCATCACTAACTGTTGAATGTTAATAGAAATTAGAAATTTATCGCCATTCATTTCGATTCACTTTAAGTTTCTATGAAATTTATGAAATCACTTCTTATAAAAACTGGCATAAATTGTAATTAAGATTTACTTATTTGTCGTTAATTTACAAACGAAGGAAGGCGGCATATGTGCGAATATTTCAAGGAATCTGGGTTAAATTTTTTTTGTTTTCTTTTATGTAAATTCTTATGTAGTTTTTCATATTTGCAGCAGATAATTGATGACACTATTTGTTGCTGTGAAAAGAGTAAAAAGTTGTTAATTAAACATGAGTAGAATTTCAAAAGAGCGGAAAACTTACAAAATCAATGTGCTTTTGTGTGGCTGCAATAAATTAAAGCTGCAATAATGTGCTACAGAACAAAATGAATTTTATATTGAAAATTATTCAGCCATGTCACAGTACACAATTCCGATCGAAAATAGTTTTAAATCCAAATAAAATTGACAAGGAATTTTTCGATTTACATAAGTCATTGTTTGCTTAGTAGTGAACGCGCTCAACACTTTAGCCGACACCACCTTCTGTTTAAAAAGTGTTTAAACGCTTTTGGGATTGATTCAAGTTTATTTCTTAAAATACTTTAGTTTAGAGCGAGATTTTCTTTGTGTTCGTATGTATGCAGTTTTTGTATGGTATTAATTTTCCTTTTTAGCTTTTGAACGGCTCATGTTTAATAAATTTTATGATTAAAAATACACAATTACTTTTCACCTCAAACCATAAAATATGCTAAAAGAAAATTGTTTAGCAAAAAAAAAAAAAAAATTCCGATGGATGGTTAACAAATTATGGCATTTGAATGCATTCTTCGCATACCACAAAGACAAATGATATTCTTTAGTGATTTTATTTCAAACAACACTATTAAAACACATAAAGAGAAATGCAGAAAAACCTGCCGACTTTGAACGATGACTGACTGACTGAATAGCTAAATTAATGTGTTAAATAATAAATGAGCAGAAGGCAAACCATTTCAGTATTTTTTTTTTTTTTTTTTTGTTATGCATTTAAGCGATTTTACGCCAATACGTTTGCAGAAACTGCCCGCATGTAAAATAAAAGCAGTTTAAGCTTTGCTGCTGCTGTTGCATAAAATTAATTTCATTTTTGGCACAACATCAACAATTAATTAATTTAAAGTACACACTGTCACATTGTGGCACGCATACTTTTTCCGTACACGCACACTTGCCATCGTTGTTCTGTTTGAAATACACAATTAAAGTGTTTTCAATTAAATGTTATTTCAATATTTTAATTTATTTATTCAAATTGATTTAAAATGCATAAATACGAGTATTTACAAATAAAAAATGTGAGAGAAAAAAAAATGGCAAAATAATAAAAATCATTTGCATGCATTAATTAAAGAAACATACAGAAATACTGTAAGAGACAGACAAACAGACAGACAGACAGTAGGAAGGACAGACAGACAGACTTTTTTTACATTTTGCATGTACAGTTTTCTTGAAAAAATGTTAATAAATTATTTCTGATATCAATATTAACTTGCTGAGTTTTTTTTTTTTCTTTTTTTTTTGTATTTCATTTAATTTGTAATTTTAGCCGGCCATTTGAAATTGTAAGTAAAATATTTCATTCCGCATTCCATAGTGCAAAATACAAATATATGCAAAAGTTGAATAACGAACAAAATGTACCCTATATTTTTTTTTTTATTCTAAGCCTTTATTTTGATTCTGTAATATAAAATAAATAAAATATTCGGGTCCAGAGAGCATTTATAAGGATTACATCAACGATTTCCTACTCAACTATTTTGTGCTTAAGTATCCCTCCATTTTCTGCACACACACACAGAGAAATGCTATAAATAAGAAACTATGACAAACATTACAATTGATAGGAATGCTGCTACACATTTTAGCCAGTCAACGATGATTGTGCATTACAATGTCATATTGATGTAATTATTGAAGGAAAAATAATTAAATGCCGTTAACTGAATAACATCATCACAAACAATTACTGGTATGAAAACGTGAAGACAGACTTTTAGCGACAATTTGTACATATAAATTTAAATGTATATTTGTTTGTGGATGCATCATTATTCCATTCTCGTTTTTATTATTGATATAGTTATCAAGATACATTCAAGCCAATAAATCAACAAACAAAATATTATTGTTATTGAATGCAGCAGCCTCGCTAACGATAATTTTTAATTAAAGACAAATGAGGGAGCAGGAATATGTTGATGTAAAATAAATTTGTGATATGCATTAATTGCAGTTAGAAAAAATTCAATGAACTTGTACAAGATGGGTGTAAATCAATTGACAATGTCACTTGAAACAAACTTTACTATTAATATAATTTGTGGGCTTAAAAATTAATTAAATTACGATATTTTTTTATAAGAAAAGATTTCGGAGAAAATAAAGTTCAATTCGATCTTTTTCTTTAAACTAAAAATTGTGAAGAGGATATCAAAAAAATACTTGAAATTTTTTTTATATGCCTGTACATTAGCTGTAGTAATGTATGGAATTGCTTGGTAACAAAATTTGGAAAAAAAATAAATTTACCAAATATTGGAGGGGGTCTATAATGAGAGGAAGTTGTTGCTCATCGAGCTTAAAGTTGTGGCAAAAAAGAACAAATTGGTTAAAAAAGAGTCACACCTTGAGGCGTAAATTTTAGACTTAGCTCCCATTACTTTTCGATCCCGATAATTTTCTCGAATTTACTTATACCTTTTCAACCATTTCTTAAGGGATCTTCAATACAAACATATAAAGTTGATGAAATTGTAAAAAAAAAGTATGTCATCACTTCCATGATTGATGATTATACAAGTCCAATGATTGAGTGAAATATTTTCTGACATATTTATCCACTTTCTTCAATCATTAAGGGTTTCACCATGCACAATTTTTAATAAAGACAAGAAATATGTTTAAGAAAAAGTCTTCATAAGCGGAGTAAAATATATGACTAACCTCCTTTAGTATAGTGTACAAGCACATAGTTGTCTCGTTGGGAATCTTCTGGTAGACTACACTAATGTGGTTTTTTTTATAAATGGAAATAGTTTTATTTAGATTAAGCCTAGAAATTAGAAATTTAGTATGTATTAGCTCAACAGAATTAATTCAAAATATTAAAATTTTTATTTATTTCAATACGTAGAATAAAAAATGAATTAAAAATTAATTCTCGTATTCTATTTCTGTTGACAACTGGTTAAATATAATGATATTGTTCCCAATTAGTATCCACTTTACGAAAATTGTAAAGATGGACAATTGAACGCTGATGAGAGGTGTAGCGCTCTTGAAATCGGTACTGATACGTTCAGCTAAAAACTGATTGGATATATATAATAATATTTTTCAACATAAAAAAAACTCTTACTGCCGATTTCACGATGTCGAAAGAATTTTGAATTTTATTTTCATTCGTACAAATACATTTGATACAAAAACAAAATTTTAGAATTTGTTTTTGCTTCAAATGTAATTATACGAATGAAAACATATGGAAATTTTCTTTCGATATAGTGAAATAGGCCGTTACTAATGTTGAATTTTCATTAATTCAATAAAACTGAACTTGAGCCTAAATAATTTTACTTCTGAGGTACATCAATATAAGATCGAATAATAATTACGTTTATTCGTAATAATATAAATAAAAAATATATTTTTATTTATTTACAAAAATCGTATATTATAAAAATAATTTAACAGAAGTAAAAAAAAAAATTTAATTTTCTTCAAGCTCATTCGAAAATAACTTATTAGCCATCCTCCTGCTCAGAAAAGTCACGATGTTTTAAATGACCCCACGGTATCATAAAACGATTAAACATAGACATAGGAATGGATGTGTTTGTAGGACGCTGCTCTAGATGATGTTCAGGTAATATTGATCCAGCAGTTTATATTCTACTGATTAACACCAATCCTTCTTCATATGGTATCCCATCATACGTGCGGCAATGATCGCCACAAACTGATAAATTTACACTCTTTAAATTTTATTGTTCTTTACTAATCTGTTGCAGGCTATACGAACATCCGAAGTAAGATTTAAAGTGATTTTATGCAAGCCCTATTGATATTTTACTAATATAACACACACACTTCAATAAGTTTCTTTTTATTTTTAAGAAACTTATAGAATTTTCTTAGCTACAGATTCCCAGGCAATATTTAACAAGCTTTTAGACATGCGTGCCTCAAGTTTTTATCTTTCCTTTTTTGTTGCATGTAAAGTATGTTTGTATGTAGTAATCAAGGCTTTTGTATTTAACTGTCAGTCAAGTCTGTCTTTCGGTCATTAATTTAAGTTGTATTTGCAAGTAAATTGCCATTAAAATTGATAACTTATAAATAGTGTTGTGCCTCAGTAATTTAGCTAAAACTAAATATACATCAGACACCAAATTGCCATACACATGCAGATAGAGTAGACGTCAAAGCTACTGTAAGATAAATATATAATTTTTTTTCTTTTTGGCTTTTCTGTACAGACTTGTGGATAACATAATGTATATTTTGTTGTTTTCATTCTGCTTAGACAACTAGCCAGCCAGTTTCAGTAGCTGCATATGTGGCAAATAGTTGCTTATAGTTACTACCAATATTACGTCTGGCTAGAGTACACAACTTTAACCAATTAACTAATTGTAAGTTATCCGTGGAAAACCTTTTTGACTCCTGCTTTGTCTATGTACCCGTATATTCTCTCGCATGTATGCTGCTTAAACTTCAGCTATGAAATTGAAAACAGCGTTTAGTTTAACCATGAATTAAGCAAAAGAAACTTAAAAAAAAATTAAGAGAAGTTGCAAGTCAAAAGTTCCAACATGTTTTTGTTTTAATTTCTATTAAAAAGAAGAAGTAATATAGGTAGCACATTATATAGTATCGTTTTACAATTAATTTTCTAGGTGCTGATAATAATAATAATAATAAATTTAATAGTTTGAACTTGGAAACAGAGAATTCAACACCAAGAAATAAATAAAACTGTGGGACGGCGAGTGAGTAAAGTGGTATTTGGTCAAATTAATATAATAAATTTTTAAAATATATGGACTAGAAAATAAAATCTGCACTACTTCTAAACAAGCATTTAACTGGCGTTTAAAGACGTTTTTGTTGCATAAATTTTAATTTTGTTTATTTTTTAATTAAAATTAAAGTGGACTTAAATATTCGACAATGAATAGAACTATAAGTTTTTTACTTTTAATTAAATCATCAAAGGAGTTCAACAAGCTGCGACGAAAAAAAGTATTTTATTAAATATTTTTTAATACATAAAAATATTTTTAACCAAAATACCTTGTTTCCAACTCTGCATTCAATCATATTTATTCCTATTTGTGAAGCAGATTAATAACAGCTGATTATTCTATGCATGTGTTTGTTATGCTTCAGTCTGAGGGAACAAGTCTTAAATTTGAGGAAATGATTAATAATAATGTTTTATTATCTCTTGATTTCAAGATTAACAGCAATGTTCTACTTTTTGTCCTCTATTGGCGGTAATATTAAAAATAAAGTCATACACTTTACCATAAAGTATACATTGTAAAAGACTAGTTAAGGAAAAGCTTTAAAGCTTCCTCATAAATCGCACTCTGTTTAGGACAATGTCTAACATTTTGTCTTCAATATAACTCTGTTGACAATGAAATGAAAGGAAATGTCCTAAGATTTGTATTTAAACAAACTCTATTCAGGACTAAATGAGGTTTATTATCTTAAATTTTGTCATAAATTAGACTCTCTTAAGGAAGAGATCTCGGCCCATGCCGCCGTAACTACAAACTGTTGAAGGCAAAGGGACTGTTAAACGACAAAATAATTGACAGTTTTATTTTACATTAAACTCTGTTGAGAACAAGCTGAGGCACTATGTTTTATATTTTATTCTCAATAAAATTGTGTTCAGGTCCAGAGGAGCGACATCGTCTAACACAGAGTGATTGTTGATGCCACGATGATCTAAAATGTTTTGCAAGTGTGTTGTAATCAAATTCTATTGAGGACAAAGTTAGCATCATGCTTTCAGTTTTGTCTTCAATTGAAATCTGTTGAGAATACGATACACAAACACCCATGATATTAGACAGTGGGCATCTACTCAGACTCTGCGAGGATCGTTTGCGAAAGTGTCATTTTGGTCTATCTCTCAATATAACCGAAATTTGATGGTGTCCTTTTTTGGACAAGTACTCACTAAATGAAATGCATGGTGGTAGAATTATTGGGAAAAGGAATAGAAGAGAAACGATAGATAATTGAAATGTAGACAATTATTTTTTTATTTTTTTACAGCTCTGGTATTTTAAGAGCTGTGTTGCAGCTCCTCTGGTGGTAAGTACACGCGTTAATTTCCTAAAGTTGTGTGTGCAGGCGTTTTACAATTTGTTTTACTTCGCCGACGATTCTTTTAATTGACGAATAAATGAGTTAGGACCTTTCTATATTACGATGACTATATTCAATTAAAAGTTGTTTTCATTACTCATGTCACTACGCTCATTACGAACTCTTCTTATAACGAACTATTTTTAGTGGTCCGATGTTATTTGTTAAAATCAAGTTTTACTGTAAAAAGTTACACATCTAACTTCAAAATTGTCGATTGGGCGTGGTATCGCCCCATTTATTAATATACATACATCTATATAAATCAAGGGTGCTGCCGTGGCTGATAGGTAGCAATGATAGCCTAGTAGTATGGAGGTTGTCGGTTCGATTCCGGCCATATATCCTGGGTGTTTTCTGCAGACAAGCTAATCGCTTTGCGGGTTGTGTTTGTTTAAAAAAAAAAAAAAGTATTAAGGATATTTTAGCTGAGTGTATGTAAATTAGCCGATCATATGTTTAGTACTACTGTACGCTGCGAATTGCAACAAAACCAAAATCTGTACGTATGATTACTTTTTTTTTCTAAATGCATTAGTTAATGTTAAACCATGTTTAACTTTACACGTTTCTTTAGCTTTCCTTTCTATTGCCGTTTACTATTTTTTATTTCTTCATTTCAACTTTAATCAAGTAAAAGCAAGAAGACTTACTATTCAGAGGTAAGAAACGAAAAAATAAAACTTTTTAAAAAACTGAACTTGATAGTAAAAGAAGAAAAAAAAACCAACTGAATAACAAACACTGTAATCAAAAACTCGTAATTAAGCGCGATAAAACTGTAATTAAATGAGCTTAAGAAGTAATACTTCTTGTAGATACTTGGATTTTTTTTTTGTTTTTTTTTTCTTCTTACTCGTATTTGACTGGTTCATGTTGGTGTTAATACAAACCTGCAAAGAAATGAGAGAAGAAAGAAATGCATAAATATTTTTAATAGTAAACTTTATAGCAATTGTAATTTAAAAGTTCGTTTTCTTTTATCAAAATGTGTTTATTTATTGTACTATAAGAGTTGTTTTGTTGAACCTGATTTCATTTTTTATTACCGACCAAGACAGTATGAAAATTATAGCCAAACATTGACAGCGAAGGTAAGTTAGTAATAAATAAAATAAAAGTTGTTGGTTGTAGTTATATTATTCAGAATTTATTCGAAAAAATAAAAAGTAGAATTTATACTTCCAGTAGATAAAAAAGAGTAACAGATAAACAGAAAATTGATAATTGTTTTTGATTTGACCATAAATAACTATTAAAAGTATTGAGATCAAACTCCATGCCACACTCTATCGACCGGCTTTACAGAACAAAATTGGTATCTTATTATTTTTAATTAAGTTTTTAGTCAGTCCGAAAAAGAAATTATTTTCAATTAATATTTTAATTGAATGAATAATCAATTAACGTAATAATGGGCCTGTTCGGTAATGTATCTCTGCGCCGCATCTGATGCGCATGTGTGATTAATTTGCTCAGCTGATACAAAACAGCATATGCAGTGTTACCAGCCGTTGATTTTCAGAACGTACAACACATCAAATGCGGCACTGTGATGCATTTCCGAATACGCCCATTATTATGCTCTTTTAAAACATTATTATCATTACAATTGGTTTCATAATTCAATTCAATTAAAAAAATTTCATGTGTGTCAAGTTAAATTTTAATATATAAAACCCCAGGCACAAACTATAGAGTCTAACAGATCTCTGTTGATAACATTGCTTTGTTTGCATATAAAAATCATAATGAGACCAATAAACCCTTTTTTTTTAGAAGGAGTCCACGTGGGCGAAAAAAAGTAATGATTGGCGTAGACGAGATCAGAGATCTGTTAAAATCTATGGTTCGTGTCTAGGTTTTTATATTTTAGAATTCAAACTCACATACAAACAAATTGAAATAAAGTAAAATTACTCTAACTTCACTCTTCTGAGTATGTGATATTGTTTTAAGGAAATCAATTGACTTTTTAATTTATTTACGATTTATTTTTTTAACGTAAAACATTCAAAATATTTTCAAGAAATTCTAATAAGATAATATTTAAATTTTTGTGGCTGGTTTAGAACTGATTAATATTTTAATTGATTCGTAACTTTCCTTAATTAAATTTTTGTTATAAATTTTTTTCTGTGTTAGAAATATAGTCATTATTTTACTTTAGCCGAAATCGTATAAAGAGTAACATCAATATACTGAAAGAAACTCTACCAAATCGCCTGTACAACAATACAAGCATGGCACAATATGATGAAGAGAGTTGCAAGTGGACACGCTGAGATCGAACAGGACTGTTTCAAGACAACTCATGAAATGCCAAGCGGCCTACCAAACATATTTTCTGTTTGTTTTTCTCCTAAATATAAAAGCAGACATGCATATTCACCTTAAAATATTGATAACAGATGCATCTGGTGCCATCTTGGTAAGACAGAAACAACAACAAAGCTCAATTAAACAATAAAAACAGCAAAATAGTGAATTTCCGATCCAATATTATTAAAAGCCTGCTGACAAATAACATTCAAGTTAGAATTATTGATAGAGAGTATGGCTGGTCTTGCAACATCATGGTGTCCGTTCAAACTTCCGTGAAGTGAAAAATTTTTTCTTTATCTGTTCCATAATTACGAGCTTTTGGATTTCTTTTCTAATAAATAATTTATAGAAAAATTAAAAGTATCTTTGGGTGTTTTCCATTTGTTTTTTTTTTGATTATTTTTACATGGCCTTTAATCATAATTTTTAACTTTCAGGAAATTTTGTAAGTAAACAACTACAAACCAAATAAATCTTGATTAAAAATTTTTAATGTTGGGCAATTAGTCTGTTGAATAAAAATATTTCTAAAATGATTAATATTTACTTAAAAGCCCTGCAGTTCCTAGATAAGATTTTATAAAAAAAATCAATTTACTTATTATAATTTTTAAATAAAATAGTTTTCCTTTTTTTAATTGTATATTTATATTAAATTGTATAAAGCATACAAAAATAATTAAATCAGGATTCTTTTATGAATATTAATGTCATCGTAACAGAGTATTGGGCAGCTTTAAGATTACATTTTTAACCTTGAAAAAATATTTTATAATTCATAATAAAAATGTTGAAATCCATTTTTAATAATTAAAAAAAAAATCTATTTTTAATGATGACAGCCAAACAGTTCTGCCTTAACCACATTCAACACTAATTTTGGGCGCACATGTTAAAGAAAAAACTGAAAGATTAATTGAAAAACATTGACAAAAATATTTGTTTTAGATTATATTGAATTAAGTCATAAACGAAATGAAATTTGTGTCTCTTAATAAAATTTTTGCTCTTATCATTACTTTTAAATAACAAAAATCGTTTAATAAAATATATGTTTAATTAAAAAAATTTAATACAGTGGGGAAATACTGTTGATGATGTTTTCCTCACTCATTTGTAGCGTTTTTTAATTCTTTCTACCGCCACTTTGAAGTGTGCCGCCTGTCATCAGAGATTTTCACTTTGGACTTTAGGCACGCTCATTAATCTGGCAGGCAAAACCGCGACCGACCGACCGTCACACCATACAATACTGTAAAAGCAATAATGAAATTTTAGAAAAATATATGTGATCACATATAAAAAACAATTTGTTTATAATGGACAAGCAATAAACAACAGCAACACAAATTTTAATTGTGTATAATTACAAAACAAGCTGTAATGAGCTAAATTTAATAAAAAAATTTTTAAAACATGAGATTTTTTCTCAAACAGCGACAAACAAAATTTTTTGAAAAATATTAACGTTGCATAGTAATGTTTAGAAATAATTTTGAGTTTCAGCTTTATTACATAGAGAAAAAGTTAGGCTACAAATTTTTGAAGTGTATGAAAGTATTAAGTCGACCGACATAAAATTAAAAAATTTTTTTTTTTTTTTTTTAATTTTGAAACGTCCAGAGAAATTTGAATGATGGTTGTAATTAACACGTACATATATAACAATTTATTTGGGAAATTTTCAAATATTTATGTTTAATGTTGAATGAAGTGGTTTGCGCATTGATTACAAAGCAAATTATAACTTAGAACCTGTGGTTGTTCCCTAGTCGGGGAAAATCAACTAACATTGTACTAATTGGTATTGGACTATTTAAGTGGTGTCTAAACATGGCTAAAGATCTTCTGATGAGTTCACATTAGTGGGTGCCGCCATGGCTGATAGGTAGCAATGCGAGCCTAGTAGTCCGGAGGTTGTCGGTTCGATTCCGGCCAGAGATCCTGGGTGTTTTCTGCAGACAAGCTAATCACTTTGCGGGGTTTTCATTAAAATGTACATCTTAAAAACCCTCTTTAGAATAAAAATTTTTCAGCATAATTTTTTAAATATGTTTCTTGAAGCCTATTGAAGCTATAAAACCCTCTATAAAATTTTCCATTGGTCAGAAATAATTCCCGTCTCAAAGGGTTAAAAAGATTTAAAAGTCTACGGTGTTAAGACAAGTTTTATTGGCTACTAAATGACAACAAAAACCAAAAGCTAAATTAAAGTATTAACGATACTTTGGAGGTTTTAGAAATTCAGTGGTATTAAACGAAAATTGTAGTTGTAGCAACCGAATTCTATGATAGTTGGTCAAACCGCCACAATTCGGTTGACAACAAATTCGGTTGTCACAAATAATCTGTTTTCTCTGTGTAGAACAGTGAAGACACCCACATTGCGACGAAGCTCCAGTGAGTCCACAAAGTTCGCTACCATACCTTCACCGATAAATTAGAAAAACAGAATATCTAACAACGTCTTGTCAGGATTTAAAGCTTCATTCGTTCCCCATACAATAGGGTAGCGCACTGCCTATAAGTTTATGGAGTCGTAAAGCACTTTACACACACGTAATCTATATTCCAAAAATTAAAACTGAGTTTTTGAAATATTATTTGCAAATCAAAGGAAAGCCCATAATCGAATTTGCTTAATCAAGCAATTTCTCTAAAAGAAATCTATTCACGTTTTTTTAGCAAATTTAAAGTGTGAACCTAAGAATTATTTGTTTCCAGATATTTCAATTCTCGTTCTTCGGAATGGGGTATGCCCACAGCGAACTCCATGTCCAAATGATAGCTAGAAAAGGTTTTACCGTTGGAAATGTTTGAACCATACTAACGTTCAGGAAGTCAATAGACAATTTCTGAATTAACTCTTAACTTTTAAAGAACAGCTAGCGATAATGAACACATCTCGTAGAGAATCGATGAGGGAGACACCAGAATCGATATCGCATTACAAAAAAAATAAAACTCCATAAGTGGAAAGTTTTGATAGAAATGGATTTTTAAAAACTTAGTAAAGTATTTTTTGCTGTAAATTAAACTTCAGAAAGCAAACCGAACCGAAAATAGGCATGTTGTACTGTTCAAAAGAGAGGAAGTGACACATGATGCCTGAACGCTTGAAAACAACCAGGCACGGATGTATTTGCAAAAGAACTAGACGTCAGACATTCGATATACTGACTATAACACCTGATTAAGGGATGGAATTTTCCCAGAGTTGTTTAAAAAACAAACCTACTGCTCGTAAGCAAGGAATCGCCATAAAATGCTGGACACCGTAGGGGACCTACTAGAACGGCTCACAAAACGAGGCTTAGAGCCATATTTTCGAAAGGTGGATACTTAGAACGGCAGCACACATTCAGAGATTTGGTTCTTTTTTCCTTTGGAGCCATAATAGACGTAGTATATGTAGTTGAAGCTGTGATGATACAGAAATATTTGTCTTTACACACTACCTCTACTTCTGCTCGCTACCTTGAATGTATAGAGATGTAAACTACTATATGAGTGTGTCTAAGATGCTGTTGGGTAATGGCTACTACTGAAAGTGCAGCACTCCTTCTTCTCTGTATGATGATAATCCACACGACGGTCCGAAGAGAAAAACGAAATTGAAAACCCAATTGAAATACTCCCATTTAAAAATTTCAGTTCCATCATGACGTAAAGCGCGAAGAACTAGCAAAAGGTATCAAAGTAATGTGATTATAATCTGCGGTCAAAAAAACCCGACCAAGCTGCGGTGAATTGCGTACACGCATAGAAAAGCGGGAACCTGAAGTAATGCAAAAGCCGTTTCGCAAATCGTTACCAAACTAGACCAGGAAGAGTTTTAGTCGGTCGAGTAATGACATACCACGTTAAGGGTGACGGACCACCTTGAAAAAAAAATATAATTTACATCTTTTACTCACTTGATACTAAACAATTTTTCTACACAGAAATTTATCGGTTGCAATTCAGTGAACGTAAGAAAGTAAAAACACTGTTTACTGTAACTAAATATTTTTAGACAACTCTTTTTTCATCAACAATTATTTTATTTATTTTAGCCCTAAATCTGTTGGCTTACTTAAATAAATATTTATATTTTTTGTTTCTTCGCTTTACAGTCACTGCAGCATAGAATACATAGAAGTGACTCGAGACGGAAGATTTTGCATACTAGTTTGTATACACTCATACAGTCTCAAGTTTTCGTTTTTTTCTTTGTGCTTTATTTCTATACAAATTAAAATTATAAATCGCAAAACTAATTATATATCCATATATTTCTCTAATTCACATTAAAAATATTATTAATTAATTAATTTAAGTTGGTTTTCACTGATCGTTTGTATTGTATCACTATAATATCTGCAAAATATCAGAATTTATCAAGTATGTATGTATGCATGTGTGTATGTAAGTTAAAAACCACCACCATTTGGCAAATTTCCAGCATATATGTACGTATGTATATAAATTTAATATACTGAGTATATAAGAACACATTAAATTGTTTTATCACTTTATTTTCGAATTATATGCCGTAAATACTTAATATTACTACATTTTATTAAATTTAAGCGTGCTTTCATGTAGCATTTTCCACTAAAAACTGAACTTTTTTTTTGCTTTTCGTTTTGTTTATCTTCATAACAAACACACTAATGTTGTCTCTTTTTCACGGTGTCTCGTTATGACAAATAAAATATGATCCAAGTCCAATTTTTTTTGTTTTCTTCATATCTGGTTACCTGTGACTGCAGCTTAAGCATTTCTTTTAAGTTTTTCGTTTATAAACAATTTTGGTTTAATTGTTGAGTTTTTTTTTTTTTTTTTTTTTTTTTGTGAAATATTTTTCTATTTATTTTTCTTGGCTCTTTAAAGATTTATTTAATTTTTAACACTTTTTAATCTTTTTTCGTTTACTATTTTACACTTAATTATGTTTGTAGTCTGGGCAACCATGATGATTATTGTCTTTTCATTTATTTGTCTGAACATTAATGAAATTCATGATTTTTTGTCTTTTTTAAATGAAATTCTTTAACAAATATTGATTTTCAAATAATAGTATGAAAAATGAAAATAAAGGGAATAATGTGAATAATAATAATGAGTATAACACTAAGCTGGGGCTAATTACAACTGGAACCGCAACGACTGTCGACAATAACACCGTATTTACGTTATGCAACTTTATTGCATGCATTTCTTATTTTAAGTGGAAGTGTTGTTTGTAAAAGAAATGTATACTTTTTATATTTCTTCTCTTTCCTTCGCACTGAAATAATACAGTTGCATGAAACAAAGTTGCTTAATGTAAATGACGTCTTAGTATAAAACTCAAATATCGACTATCATAATCTTACTCGTAATAACTGGACATAAAGAGAATAAGTTTTACTGCACCGATGGATTCACTGACATCATGATATTTCGACACCAACAAAGTATCATCCGAGTTGTTGGCGTCTAAGGCCTCACGGCCAATAATGACAACTTTATAATTAATTATAATTCTACTGAGTCAGTTGTAAGATAATCATTAATTTTTCTTTGATACTAATGGTTTGAAAATTCACTATTTTCCTGTTTTTATTGTTTACTGGAGTTGTTTGGTAGTGTTTTTTTCATGTCTAGATGATATCCACCGATGCATTAGGTCTTCTGTTCTTAGCGATATGTCTTTATCCACTTATTCATAATTAGTTTAAATGGATTTAAAATCTATTTTAAGAAAAATTTGTATTGAAATTTTTTACTAAAATATATTTGAAATCTATTTTATTTTTTATGAAGTATATGGTGTTTAATCAAATAAATTTTTTAATCATTCAGTCATGTAAGTTCATGTAATTTAACTTTGAATTTTAAAAAGTTTTTTTTTTTTTTGTATTTTTCCAAAAAATAAACTGTGATGGAGAATACGAAAAAAAGTTCAGTCCAACAGCCATACAAATTAAAATCGACGGTCATTATGGTAGCATTTGGAAGAGTTTTTTTTTTCAATATTTTTTGAAAATGAAAAACACATCAAACAAATTAAATAAATACCAAAAACCAAAGGGCTGGAAGCAAACTGAGTTATTCTTTTGGAATGCATCACTGATTCAAGAGATACACAATTAGTTGCGAAAAAGGACCCAATTACTCATGTTCACCTGATGAAATGAAAAATTTTCTCACTTCAATGATAGCAATGGATCGAATTTAATTGTACGAGTGATTACGTGAATATTCCATGACATGAACTCGTAATTTTTTCACAATTTTTGCTGTTTAATTCTTATTTTCTCTGTTTATTATTCATTACCGCTTTCTTAGAAGATTTAATTTAAAAATTTAAATATAATTATGTTTTCAGTCATGTTTAATTTGTAATTGTTTCATTTTAATACCAATTATTTTTTTATGATTTGTTTTTTGATTGTTCAAGTTTGTAAGTGATCAAAATTGGACAAAACTTTTTTATGCTTTTCGCTTTAAAAATTTATTTAAAGGCTTTGCTAAGCGGTTTTTTTGTGTTTTTTACGTTTTTTTTTTCTAAATTTAATACCTTAAGTTGATTGACATTTTAATTGTCTATTATGTTAGTGGCTGTTCATGCTTTTTTTTTTTTTGTTTTATAAATTTTTATAGTTCAGTGTAACTATAAAAATGAAATGAAGTTTTAAAAGGCTAAACACAGAAGTAAGACCAAATTAAACAAGTTAGAGTACTATATTCGGCTGTGCCGAATTTTATATGCCCTTCACCAAGCTAAAAATAAGTATATACATCTTTTATATATACATACATATTCGTTCGTACATATCGTCAGCTAAAACGATTATTACTTATAACTTTATTTCAGAGAGCCGGTGAAAATCTGTACATTGTGCGGATAGTGGGATCTAAGCTTTAGTCATTTGAATTTAAAATATATTTTTGTTCATTATTGGTTTTGAACATAGAACTCACATGTATGAAACACAACTCAGCCACATGAGTGTTTTAAAATTGACAAATATTCAGTAAATACTTATTTTAATATAATTGGTTATGCCAACCGAATAATCAATCCAATATTCATTACCAATTCATCAGTTGTGCTCGCCATTTTGGCATTTAGAAGCAAAAAAAGAATACATTCGGTTGACCCAACCAATTTAAGAATTGTCACAACCGTATGTAGGTTACAATTTTGGTATTATGGTCATGATCATGGAATGTTGGTTGGATTTATAGAACATTGTTAGCAGTAAACGATATATAGTCTTTGGAACTGATATGCTATTAACACAATCAATTTACACCAATCTTGTTTCTGGGTGTATAATAATAAACAAATTGTTTCTATCTGAGGCCACATGCTTTAATAACGTACATAAGTCAAAAATCATTGTTTCGTAAAGTGGTTGGGAAAAAGTCAAAAAGTTCTTTATGATCATACGATCCCGTTTTGTAATATATTGTGTTATTATTTTTGAATAAGTAGAATATTATTAACATATTAAATTTTTAAGTTTTTTTACAATCAGTTTTTGTTAGAGGCTTTGGGTCTTTCAGTATAATTTCATGAGAAATAGTTTTTTTAAAACCTCTTAGCCAGCTTTATTGCAGTGAAAATAAAATGTTTGCCTATTTTTTTAAAAAAGTTTTTTGCGTGCTATTGAGCAAATCCTATGCCGACTAAATTCGAAAGCATCGATACTCGTACTACTAAAATCAAAGTCTTGCATTTATGGATAAAGTTTTTATTAAATCTATTCAGGCGATAATCGATTAAGATAACAGATCTATGAATACATAAATTTAAAACCATAAAACCAACAAGCTACAAACTAAATCTTAATTTAAAATATTTCCTCTTAAAAAACAAAAAAAACTTTATAGTCCAACACATTCACAACTAATCAATCACTAAAACATTCATCGCCCCCAAAGCTATAAACTGTTATTGCTCTACTTCACTTCAATTAACAACAAGTATGTTTTATTTTTCTGCTATTTTATTGATTATGATTAAAGTACGTACATGCAATTTGCAACTAGACAAACCCCATTCATTATATAAAATAAAGACCTCGGGAACAAAACATTGTTGTGGCAGCCAAAAGCTTCAGTTTTATATACACACACCCACTTTCTCCTAAACAAACATGGTTTAATTATGGCGCCAATTATAATTTAATCTATAAATATTTACAAGAGCACGAATTATTAAATAAAATGCAACAGCAACGGCAACAGCAACAACAACACAACCAAAAAGAAACATATTTTAATAATAATCCTTAATACTGATAAAATATTTGCAATTTAACACATCAATTTATTTCAATCTAAAAAATAAATTATTGCTAGATTTGTGGTTAACACCTGACGCTCGTTAAGCACATGAAATTATTTTTTTTTTGTTTTAAATAAACTTTATTACAACTTAAATATTTGTTAGCCAGCTAAATATAAAGCTTTTTTTTTTTTTGTTTGAATGTCATGTGTATTAATCCATAATCCATTAATAAAAGCAAAGATTCAATTAAAAAATTAATTAGTTCTAAATCAATCACGAAAATCGTAGTATTTACTCAAAAGAATTAATTAAAAATATTTAAAATTTTTCCAATTGAAAAAATCATAGATTAATTAAAAATTTAATTGAATTAAAAATTACTTTATTTCCTTGAAGAAAGGTCGCATACTCAGCAAAATGGACTATTCAATCTGCAAATTAATATAAATTTATTTATAACCACATTTTTATGGTGTCTTGATATAAATTCTATTGATAACCTTCCTTAAACAAATAAAATCAATTAAATTAAATGTTGATTCAATTAAAATATTAATTGAAAATAATTGTTTTTTCTGAGTAAACAGTAAATTGGAATAATAACTAGGCAATAATATTTGTATGTTCAGACGTGTACAAGTTATTGCAAATAAGATGTCATTTGAATAGTTCAGGGTCAATACAGGGTTATTGCATGTCTATATTGTTTTAGTCGTTCAATATCATTATTGTCTAACTTTTAATGAAGTATGCTACTTGCTTTCAATATTTATTTTCTAAAAGGTTAAGCCTACGAATATTGGACAAAATGGCAAAACACGATCATATAGCTGGAAACTAAATTGCTGCCACATCTGTAATTATTGGTTTAATCGGTAGTATGGACGCAGAAGCTAAACGGCATAATACAGAGAGGCTTAAACAGGTTGATCGCATTTTGCATGCCTCAAAAAATTAATTAATGGTTTATTATAAATGTTTCAATCATTCCAACTTTAATATTGTAAAGGTACGTTCACATCTGGCAAACATTTGCCAAAAAAGCGTAACCACTAAATATGAATGAAAAACTTTCTGATTTATGCATTTATTTATTAATTTAAACAGCATCTAATAAGATAAGATTCTATTACATTTTCTATAAATTATGTAGGAAACTGTTTAACGTAATAAACAGGTATCTAAATCAAAAGTGTTTTCATTAGTATTTAGTGGTTACGCTTTTTTGGGAAAATGTTTGCCAAATGTGACCGTACCTTAAGTCTCAGGAGTGGCTTTAATACTCTATATCTCTTTTCCACTATTAAAATAAAATTTTAATGTTTTTTCGTATGACCAGTACTCAGGGAATTACCCTACTTAAGCAATGCCTTGTGCCAAATCATAAGGAAAAGGTTGGTTGTTGAAAATGTAGAAGACTTTATTCTCTTATAACTCTTCTATTGCGCGTTCAGGTAATTTTTAATTCAGTATTGCAGCGCCTTTAACTTTCCACAGCTGCAGGAGAAGGCATTTTCTTAATTGATTTTACATCGACGACGGGTTTGCTAACCGATGAAGGAGAGCGATATTGTGTACTTTAGCTTGGAATTGTATCAATGGGGAGAATATTGAACAGTGTTATGCCTTCATCACTTAAACAGTTCAACAAATTAATCAAACGCCAAAATTCCCTTAGTTGTACAAGTGATAGAATTCAGACCAAGAATTGTGGTGGTCTGGATTGATGTACGAATATATTTGAGTTAGTGCCGTTAACTGTATGTCAAGTGTATTTTTATTTCGATAATTTAAAAAAGCAGCAATAATGATGCGTATCTATTTATGCGTGTTGGAAATAAATTTGAAATGAAATTATTTTATTATTATTTTTTTTTTTTTTAATGCAGTGGCAAATATTTTATTTATAAAATTTAATTTAAAACTTTTTGTTTGTCAAATACAAGTTTATTTTTTACGATATTAAGTAATATTTTATATAGATTTTATTAATTTTCTGTAGAAAATTAAACCAGATTATTTAAAAACTGATCAAATTAAACTTTAGTTTTGTCACGCAGTTGTTAGCGATAATTTACTTTTTTTTACGTCATTATTTCATAACAAATATTTTAATTTTATTAAGGGGTTATAAAGTAGTGCGTTACGTTGCACGAACAAGGGCACTAGTGAACAGGACCAGTTCTGAATATTAAGTTTTCACCAAATTGATTTTGCAATTAAGCGATTGTTAACTGCGCTGTGCAAAGTGAGGTTACGCCGTCTGATTAATTTATGGAAGCAAATATTTTAGGCCTCATTTCGAAAGAAATAAGAACCGATGACCCCGACAGCTTGTTAGGCGCACCAAAAAGTAAATTTTATTGAATTTCATCAATTTTTAATCAAAATGCTCTACGGGCTACACGAACACATTTATTTATTCTTATATTTTTAATAGTAAATTTCCACAATTCATGATGACTTGCCAAATCTTACTGAACAGAAATGTCAACACAGTTTGACATTCTCAGCAGTCAAACCACAGTTATGGATGGATGCATGAGAAGATAAAAACATGCCCGATTTATTTATAATCACTTTTTGGCATTACGCAATGTCTATTTTGATTGAACTAAATTTTTCACAATACATACAACTGATTTTAAAAGAACATGTATTTGGGAGTCCTTCAAAAACATTATGAGTGCTTTTCTTTCAAATTGTCAACTTAAATCAATTGTCAGTATTGTGAGATACGCATTTAAAAACAAAAAACCAGTAAAAATCACATTATATGACTCTTAAGATATGATTCATAAAAAGTCTTAAATTATTAGTGTTGACTCATGCAACCGGTTTGATTTTTGACAGCAAAAAAAATATATTCAAATGTCATAAATTAAATAATTAACAACACAATAAAAATTTGAGGAAAAAAAGTGTTAAAACTAATGACAAAAAAATCTGCATTAAAAAGTAATTTAGACAAAATAAATTAAAAAAAAACAATTTTTTGTTAAGAGCTTTGTTTACCAACACAACAGATCTAAAAGTAACAACATTTATGTGAAAAAAAGTCACCACAGCAATCGATTGTTTGAGTCTTTTTTCTTTCTATTTAAATGTAAATTTTGTATTTCTGTTACAAATCATCGGCCCTCACGTAGATACCTTACGTACATATGAGCCCTTTTATTGATAAATAAACGTTCAAAACGTCTCTATCGCATTTTATTCTTTACAAATGC
Source organism: Lypha dubia (assembly GCA_947311025.1). Classification (NCBI taxonomy): domain Eukaryota; kingdom Metazoa; phylum Arthropoda; class Insecta; order Diptera; family Tachinidae; genus Lypha; species Lypha dubia. The sequence goes on from OX371263.1 coordinate 7,306,684, forward strand.
ACATCATTTCTATAGTATTACAACGACTTTTCTTTTGTTATAAGACTAGGAAAGCTTCATTAATGTGGCTAAAAATTTACTTTCTGCTATGAAATCAATTTCTGGCTACATCGGATTTTCATGCAATCTACAAAACTCGTATACTGATAATATGAATTTGAAATTTTAATATCAATTGCATTATTTCTTTTAGGATAAAAAAACACACTTTACGCTGCTTAATTAAAATATTATAAATTTGCACATGCAGTGCGGTGTGTTTGTAATACCATTAAAGTTTCCCTACAATAAACGGATGGTGTTTCCTTAACAATAATGTGCCATTTATTTGGTTAGAAATTAATTGCTTCGTTTCATGAATATTCGAATAAAAGTGCTAAAGCAGTAGTTAGCAGTATAGAACGTACTCGTATAAGATTCATTTAAGTGTATTTATATCTTTGTCATTTCGTGTGTGATATCTACAATATTCATATGAGACCCCTCTTATATATATATATATTAGGGTGGGTCGATTTGTATTGTGGTAAAAAAAAAACGCTCAAATTACAAGGAAAATCGTATTCTAGGGATCAAAGTAAGAAACTTTGTCGAAGCAACAATACCTCCACAATGTATTTTGACATCTCGACTTTTGACCTTTTGACTTTTGACTTTTTGAAATCTCACTTTGACCCATTTAGAGTGCCTCAATCGAGTCAATATGTATGACCGACCCCCACTAACTTTCGAGGGCCGACCCACATATGCCAGTGGCACACCGCTAGAATACCCTGCTACTTCCTCTTCAATTTCCATCATAAATGCAGCCACTGATTTTTTTCTGATTATGTTGCTCGTGCATAAACTTTTTGAGGCGTTCTAGAACCAAGCCGCATGCACATGCAGCTGCCTTCAAATAGCATTTACATGTTCCAATGTAAAAAATTGTTTCCAGAGATTTTAGAAACTCTGGAAATTTTGGGATTTTTTTTTTGCTTTTGACTTGGTCTTGATATTTGTCAAGCAATCTATTCAATTTAATATATACACAATTTTTCGCCATTATTTCCATACCAAGTTTTTCCCAAATTCCAATCAACTTATTTTGTACTTCAATAGTGAATGATTTGTAGGAAAACTTTTTTTGGTCTGCTTTAGCACGTTCGCTCAAGTAAAAATAATATCTCAAGATATCCAGATGGGTTGGTAAATTAAGATCACTCAAATCAGTAGACACACCAAATAAAAAAAATAAATAAATAAAAAAAAAAAAGTCAAATTACGAATGATCAACTTTAAGTACAAAGCGGAATACATTTTTTAAAACCCCACTTAAACAATAAAAAGTGTTTTGCAAAAAAAAAAAAAAAAACTATTAAGTATGGTTTCAACACTTTTTCCTTTTTCCACAGATATAGTTTAAGTTTTATTTCAAAGAAATAGATATGAAAATTAATATTATCAACCTCAAGTTCAGTTTTATTGAATTAAAGAAAATTCAATATACATACTAAGAGTTTTTTTTTTTGTTGAAAAATATTAGTATATTCAATCAGTTTAGCAGAACGTATCAGTATACCGATTTCTAGGCCGCTACACCTCTCATCAGCGTTCATTTGTCCATTTTTACAATTTTTGTAAAGTGGATACTAATTGGGAAAGAATATCCACTATTTAACCAAGTTTTAAAATGAAATAGAATACGAGAATGAATTTCCTTCTAACATCTACTAACAAGTTTGAATAAAAAAAATAAGAGAGAGAGAGAGAGAGATAGAGGCAGAGAGCATCTAAATGAAATTTTTTCTTCCATTCGCTGTTTACTTTATTATTCGTGTCAACTAAATGTAAACTGCCGACCAACTTCAACGTGCTTAAAAATAAGTTGAGCCATCTCTCTGCCTTCTTTTTGTGCAGCCTCGGAAGCGCTTCAAAACTGCACATCTCGAAAGCATGAAATTTTGGTACTGCTTCCAGAAACATAGTAATTTTTTGCTGGGATATTACAAAAGCTTTACTATGTTTCTTCTCAAACTTTTTTCCCAGTACCGTTTTAAACGAAACCAATAAGAAAACAGTTAAAATGCCTAAAACCATTAATTCCTAAATTTTTGTTGCATATAAATTTTTTTCATTGAAATTCATTAACATTATTTTGCACAATTAAGCCATTAAGCCAGAATAACACAAATAAAATAATTCATAATTTTTGTTATAATAGAAATAATAAGACAAATAAATCAAATAATTAAAGAAAAATTAAAGAAACCATATATTAAATATAATAAATAATATCGTCATGATTATTTTTTAGAGGCGGAATAATATGTACGTTTTAGTGTAGATCAAGAGTGGGCTTTAGTAAACAGAAAAACTCTATGACACACATTGTGCCACATTATATTGAGAAGGCGGAGAAATATTATTTTTTAATATTTATAGATTTTTAACTTAATTATTTTACCCGTATAAAACTAAACCAGAACAATTTTTCTGAGTCAAGGTCAGATATAAACCAACATCTCTCTCGCTGATTCTATCTCTCTCTCTAGCTTATGCTCCATAATGCTACTTTACTATAATGAATGTGTTTATTTAAATGTTTATGTTTTATATTAAGTTGAAGCGACTTTACTAATGATATCGACTGTTAATAGCGATAATGGAGAAATTGTAAATAAAACATTTTTTTATTTTTTTTAATTATGGGTTCGTAATTTTTAAAAACGGTATAAAAATAGGTTTTTTAAGAATATTTTTTTTTTTATTTTGTAATATAAGAACCAACTTTAATGACTCTATTCCTAAGCAAAACTAGTGGTTACGTTTTTTTTTTTGACAAATATTTAATAAATATGAACGAAGCTTAAGAGTGCAATAGGAAAATGATCTTTAGTGTTTCATATATTTATAAATAAAAAACATAAATTAAGAAACGTTAATACACATACATACATACATAATTGAGTAATGGAGGGAATATTTCGTTCGGCACTCTATAATAAATGTATTTAACATTGATTGGTGGGAAAGTTGCAGCAGCTTGAAGCGAAATGAAGCCATCGTCGAAATGGATTACCTGCCAAAAACCGACACTGACGCAATTAAGCTGATCTCGATCTCAAGACGATAACTTCGATTTTGTCAACTTTATGGTAAAATACGTTTTAAAGATCATATTCTTAAATTGATTGATAACTTGGAATTTGATAAGATTGCCAAAAACACTGAGAAAAAAGTCAATAAAACTTCTTTGGGCCAACCAAAAACTAGGAGAATTTGTTTTAACGAACGCCACGTGGAAAACGATTGGCTTGTCTTCAGAAATTAACCAGGACCTTTGACTGCAACTGAAGCGATAATCTTCGGATTATTAGGCTAGAATTTCCACCTACCAGCCACGTTATCGTTATTCGGAATAGGAAAAATCGAAAATCGATTATTTTATAAATTCCGATGTATTTCTATTATCATCATGTACATCAGTTTAAAAACAATCAGACTTCACCAAACAAAAATTGAGGTTTTAGAAATAAAATTTTAAAAATAAAGTAAACCTGACCTAGAATATTATTTGCCAATACACCACTTTTTATTTACCTTCCTATTACTCCCTTTTGCAACCATAACATAACGTACTATAGTACATCCTGGAAGAATTTTATCTGTCTAAGAATTGGCCAATTGGCTTCGTTTGATTTTATGAAATGATTTTAGCTTGCCAACAATTTTTTTTTGTTCAATTATATCCGTATGCATTGCGTATGTTGCTCGTATGGCAAGATTTTTGATAGCTGTTTTAGAGTCTTTTAACAAAGTGCCTTTGTGTGTTGTTTTGCAACTCGTACAGGTACTTTTATGGAAAGTAGCAGTTGCTGGAAAGCAATCAGCTTCAATCACTCCAATTAATATTGAATATTACTTCAAATTTGCATACAATGAATGCTCTTCTATTAATTCTAAAAAAAAATTATGTGAACAAAATTTATTTCTGAGTACACACAACTACTTGGCAGCAATACTTTCGATTAGATGAAAGTTTTCTGTTCTTAAATTTCATTTCGATACAAATTCACAAATAGCTAAATAAAATTATAAAAAATTGTTGGAACTTTATAAATTTTAAACGGTTTAGTTTGTTGGATTCGCATTCCATATAATTTTTAATTTTGTTATCTATTCCTCAGTAGATATTTGTTTTAAAAAACTTTTAATTAACGTTTTCTCTTTTTTTATTTTATTTGCGGATTTTTAATGGATTTTATCTGTAAGTTATTTATTTATTCAATAGTTTATTAGTTTTTTTTTCATTCTACCGCTACATATCTACATATTCAACAAAATATTTATGTAGATTTTTCTACTAGTTTTTTTTTCTCTTACTTTAGACTTTACGAAATACTTAGCATTTTTTTTTTTTAATAAATATTTATTTACTCAGCTGAGTGTGTTTGAGACGCATAATTGACAAATATATCTAGAGATAGTGGGGAAAAAGTTAATTTATTATTGCCATAAATAAATTAAAGTTTATTGTTCGTCAATTTTCTATTTGTTTTTGTATTTGATGTAAAAATTTACATACAACTGTTTAGTAACATTGAGGAAAACCTTCAGCGAGAGACAAAACAAGTTGAATGACTAAAATTGTATAGATATTTGATTAGATATTCCATATTAATGATGAATCAGTTTGCAAAGGGGGCTTGGTAACAATTTTTTTTCTGCTAACCAATGAAGGTGGTAGCTGTGGTGTACATTAGCTTGCAGCAGTATCAATCGTTGTCGGAACAGTTTTTAAATAATCTGTGCTATGCCTTCTCCAATTAAATAGTCCAAAAACAATTAAAACAACGCCACACTAAAGCACAATAGAGAAATTCGTGATGTTGATGACTTGCCCAGACTAAAGATCTAACCCAGGCCCTATTAGGCTTATTTGTCAACGCACAAACCACTTTAGCCAATACCATTCTCTAGTTTTAATAATGCCTTGTCATTGTCTTGACAATTGATTTTCCATTCAATTCTTGTTTGAATTTATTTGAAATATTTCAAAAATTCTTCTTATTTTAGTTCAAATCTTGTTAAGCGTTAGCTCCTCATGTCATATGACTAATATTAATTATCCTTTCTCTTTTACATTCTCCTGCACAATTAGCTAAATTTTTAAGATTCTTTTTTTGTCTTTAATTTTAAAATAAAGCTTAAAATAGTTATTATTTTAAATTATATATGATGTTAGCATCCAAAGTCATAACTTAAGACTTTAAAAAAACTTTTTTTCATCAAAACCCTCATAATTTCAATTGCTGATGAAAGTTGTAAAAATATAAATTTAATTGAAACCATGTTAAAGTTTTGTGTAAACTTTCATCTCACAGTACATTAGATTGATATTATTTGCACATATTGACATATCGTCGTCTAAAATTCAAAAGGCCGAAACTTAAAATTGTCGTTTTGATAGGTAGTGATGTTATTAACATGAATACATGATTCCTTAAAATGTTACTACAGCGAAACTTAGATATAACGAGCTTTGACACGTCGAAAACCTTCAATATAATGGACTTTTTCTGAGACCCCTGCAATGGATTTCATACAAAAATAGACTATGGCTATAACGTAGAAATTCTGACCTAAAAACGGTGAAGTATTCATTTAGAATCCATTCAATTTTATTTTCTGGGTATTTTGCTGCTCCTGTAACATAATAAAAACTGGAGTTACAGGGTTTTTGGATTTTAGGTGACGATATTACGACCTCTTCAGTTTTAAAGATGAAATCTGCCGATTGGGAAATAGCTGTGATGCTGCGATGTCCCCAAGTAATGCTTTGTATAATAATTTATTAAACCCTCTACAACCACACAAATATAAAATCTGCGACTTTTTTTGCCTGGTTATGTGGCGTATGATTAATATTAATTGCAGCGATTTTGGCAAAACAACACACACATTCCTTAATCGTTTTCATAAATCTTTATAGTTTATTTTACAGTCTGTATTTAATTAAATGCAATTTTTTTTTTATTATTAAATTCTCTAGTCTTAACCTTCGAAACCCAACTATGTAAATCACACATGTGTCAGCGTCATGTTGTAGAAGTTATTGCTCATAAATCATTTAATTTATCTGTTTTTATTTGCAAAACTAAACATATCTAATTTGAAAATCTATTTTGCTGTAACCGTCAAACACCCTCACATTTTTTCTATACAAAAATTATCTTTCATATTTTAGCCAACAATTTGAAGTTCATTAGAATAGAAAGCAAAATAATAAACTAATGGATTTTTTCATTGATTTATAAATCTGGTTCTAGTTGGTTGTTGTGTTAATACAAAATATTCATATAAATTTTTTGTTGCTATTGTTGACTTTGAATTTATAGCCTCAAGTTTATGCGGTTTTTTTATTCTTCTATTTATTTGTTTTATTTAGAAGACATTAAAATATATTTTTATTTCAAAATTCTTGAAACTAAAAATTCTAATGAATCTTCAATGAAAATGAAATTATTTTTGCAAAAGTTTATAATGGAAGATTTACATAAAAGAAAAAACGAATACATAATTTACTTTTGAAAACAAAAATACAAATGTCAAAGAAAATATTTTGCCAACATTTTTCAGCTGGACGAATTTCAAAATAATTTTATAATGATGTGAGCTACAAATGTAAAGCATATCAAATAATTCAAGCTATTGGAAACAATTAAGAAATAAGTGTGTTTTTAAGAGCAAAAGTGTTATATCAGTGCTGTTCAAATTTAAAACTGTGAATGTATTAAGACGCATTAGTATTAGTGAGCTAGTTATTATAATGAGAGAAATCAAAGTGTCACTCTTCATTCTTATGCGTCCCATACACGTTTCAATTCAATTGTCCATTGAGTCTTTCAATTGAATTGATTCTTGGTCACACATTTCATAAACTGAATTGAAAGATTTTCATTCAACTGTCAATTTGCTCTAGCATTTTTATCCAGCCTTATGTCAAAAATTTCTCGATTTGTATGTATTTGTTGCCCTAATAATACCACCTGTATTATTTCATCATGCTATACACATAAATTTTGACAGGTTATCAAGAGACTCGAGCACACACAGCACAATCGAATTGAAAGACTTGCTAGCCAACTTGAAAAATCAAAACCTTTGATTTTTCTTCAACCAAGTCGACAACTGCCAAACTAATCAATTGACATAGCCATACAAGCTTTAGTTTGAACAACAACTGACTCAGTTGACAATTGGATTGAAACGTGTATGAAGTGCTTTATGCTTAGAAAATATTGTATTACATATTTAATCAAATTTTCTCTATTCTCATAATACTTATTTTTAATTGAATTGTAACCTAAAAGGCATTACATATTGCCAACATAACTTACAATCGTAATATATATGTGAGACAACATAATTAGTTTTGTTTATGCAAAATTCATATGAAACTCGTTTGTTTGCTTGCACAGTATTGTTGACAAAACCACAAAAAAAAAAGTATTAGAATCCACCAATATATGTATAATCGTATAGCTTGATCATTGACGAATAAATAAGAAAAAGCATAAGAAAATGTGTAAAGAATATACCTATGAGCTTTAAGTTTTCACAATTGTGTTATGGGCTGCACATCACTGGTCTACAGTTTTGGTTTCGATACTTGCTAAATAAACTAGTCTGTTATGTACAATCAACTATCTGTCCCCTATTCCATATTGTAAATCTTAAAAAAACTAATTTTAATATATTGAAGTGCATTTCAAGTTCGTTATTACCGATAGTTTTTACCAAAATATTCTGTTTTCTCATTTAATAGAGTATGACATGATTTTTACTGTAATACAAATGTTTATCTTTTTCAAAATAAACGCATCAAACCACCGGGGCAACAACAGAATCAAATACAGTCAGCTAACAAATGACAACAACAACAAATATACACAACCAATATTAAACTCGTGGTTCCCATTAATGTTTTTTTGACCAGAAAAGCGAACATGAAATGCTGATGCCAGACCACCACCGTAAGCCACGACATGACAACTACCGAAAAAAAAGTTTGCTACCGTATTTAAATTTTAAATGTATAATTATGTTTGTATGTATGTATATGTAAAGGTATATCTACCTAGATATCGTTAGCTGAAAAACAAATCCATAACCAAAAATTTAAAGCTACATTTTTATTAACAAAATTTTTATACGGAAAAAATAATTTCTTTTATAAATTTAATTATACGATTTTTTGAAGTGAAAACTTCTTTTAGCGCGGTACGCAAATTTTTAGATGAGACTAAATCTCTCTCTCTCTCTAAACGCTAAATAAAAAAAAAAAGCTTGACATATTTTTGTATAGTCTATGTATGATGACTATACAACGTTGCCGCTTTGGAAATTTTTGAAATTTTCAGCGTTGCCAATTTCCTGGGATTTTAAGGGGATTTTTGTCCTAGTTTTTGGGACATCCCGAAGGTGGTTTGTGTCTTGGCTAAGGTGTGTGTCTTTACTGCGATATTGTGTCTCGGCTAAACACAAATGTGTCTTTCTAAGTGTTTCCAAACTAGCAAGTGTCGTCGAATAAGCTGATATATATACATATATGTATATATATACATAAATATACAAATTTATTGTGTTCTACAAGTATCGCTGTATTAAAGGTAGGTGGTGCATTTTCGTTAATGAAGTGAAAACTTCTTTTAGCGCGGCACGCATATTCTTAGATGAGACCAAATCTCCGAACTCGCGACACCGTTACGAGACGCAGCTGTAGTGTGTGCATATATGCATGTACATATTGCACACCGCGAACGCGTCTAGATAATTAAAAACAAATATGTCTGTCGGCACGGCTCCACGGTACTCTCCCGCCACCCGATTTAAGGGTTGAAATTTATATGGTTGGTAGCCCTTACTTACTTTTGTCCACTCCTAAAATTTTAACTTCAGGAAACTTATAGTTTAGGAGTTATTCTATATACCGCCGTGTCGGGATATACCATGGTGGATAAATTTATTAAGCCCGGCCGAAGGCCGGCTATGCAAATTGGTCTTATACGTTGAAAAAAAATGTAAAGGGAAATCGCACATATATATAAAAACTTCAGAGGCCAATAACTCGAAAACTATTTTTTATTTAATTTTTTCTTTTTTTTTAATTTTCTATCACATAGGCTAATATTTATTTTGTTTGGGGCAACTTCAAGAATCGGTTGGCGGGAGAGTACAGTCCACCCGTCGGCACTCCCGGAGTGCTACCCGTTAGTTTTTTTTTTTTTTTTTTGTTAACGACCATTTAGTTTGAAAAAAATATTTAAAACTTTATTTCTAAAATTTTTTAAACTTTTTCATTCATTTGTTTTAAAAAAAAAATCTAATAACGTGATTGTCCATTTCAGCTGACGCTATACACTTATTTTGTGTGAGATCATTGGAGGTCGTAAGCAGCTGGAAATGTTTTAAGGTTAATTTGCTTTGATTTTTGTCATCGTCATTAACATTAACACATTAATAACACAACAACATACAATGTATTTTTAATTGGTTTAATTTAAGAAGAAAAAATTAACAGAAAGAAATGTTTATAAAGTAGTTTAATTAAAAATGAAATGCCAAATATAATTGTGGTTAAAAAAGGGTTTTAAAAGTTGGAAGTGTGCTTGAGATTTAACAATACAACTTTATGGATAGTAAATGTACAGTAAAGCCTGGCTAATAACCACCACACAAAACAAAGAATGAAAATTTAAGAATAGAAAAAAAATCAGAATAAATAATGCAGGACTTTAAAGGTCATGGCAAATTAGCGTGAAAGTTAGTTATATGTGAGTGCTAACTAAATGGATTTTACTGTATATGTTTACATATATTTTCTATAGTCATTTGGTAACAAAACCAACAAGTTTATTTTATATATTTATTTCTGATGACAAGTAATATACTAAATTTATTTGTTTACTTAGCAAATTATTCATATTAAATTTTCAATAATTCCACGATCAATTAAAATTTTATGCAAATATACTGGTTTTTTCTTAGTTTTTTTCTATTAATATTTACTAATAAAAAAACAATTAACTATTATTTAAGCAATAAATAAACAGAAAGCTTTTAATAACTAAAATTATTAAAAAAAATTTATTATTCACACGTGTTTTGAACTGAACGATGAATCATTATCGATATCCAGCTATTTCGGTCAATAAAAATTCTTAGTTTCAAAGTTACTTTAATTGTATTGGTATTAACAATGAGGTCAGCACCTGCCTTATGGTCTAACCTCACAGTGTTCTTAACACAGAATGAAGTTAAGTGTTCAGCAGCTCCTTCAATTTTCCCGAATGGACTTAAGAGGAACACAGCACGAATCAACTTGATATGAATGGACCGCCAACCTCTATAGTATTTGAGTTATTTAATATCGCGATTTGATATTGGCTGCCCGAAGTCCAAGTACCCATTCTTACTGGTCAAACGTGTGTCATTTAACCAATACTTCTCCCTACGATTTTGGTAGTAATCACAGCCACCACCTACATCACAAAAGGAGGCCTTAAAAACTAACTGGTACCAAAATTTATTCACCATTTATCGTAGCATAATGTCCGCCAGCGTATTCATTGCCAATGCGACAGTCGAATATACGAGCAACACTTTTCTAACCCTACAGAAGGCATTCATTCCTCTGTGATGCTTACCATTTCCCGTGGCAGCAGTCTATGATTACTGGATTACTGGATTTTCGTCCACTACTTATACACTACTACTTTTAAATCTTCACCGGACTTATCGGAGGTGTCTACCTAGAAAATACGTTAATAAATGTTCCGTTGAAAGCATTTAAAAACTGCCAAAATATTTTTAAAAAAATTATATCTTTGTTAAACATCCACCAAATATTTTCAAGGCATTGCAATTTTAATAAAATTTACTGTAATTAAATTTCCAATAAATTAATCTGGAGTTAAATGATAAAAGAAAATTGATACCAAATATTTCTAATAGGAAAAAAGAAATCTTGCCAAAAGAAAACCAAAAAAATATTCAAGAAATAATTAAAGATATAAGCAAATGAGCCAACAATAACATTTAATAGGTCATGGTCAAAAGTTCAATATTGTAATAAAATACGAAAAGCATTTAAGGTGTGTGTGTGTATGTGCAAAATTGTTGGCAAAAAGAATTGCAAAAGGATTGCAAATCCGAAAAAAAAAAACAATCGATTTGATGAAATAGTTAAGATATGAAAGAAATAAATGCAAAAATAAATATATTTAAAAATGTCGTTTTACATTTACGCATTGACTTTCAAAAGAAACTTGAGGTGCTGGCGAAGTCTGGCCGACGACGGACGTACGTACGTGTATCAGTTTAACAGTCACGAAAGCGTAAAATACAAAAAAATGTAGAAGAAAAAAAAAAAACTACAAAAGAGTTCGACATGTCTTAAAACAATAATTCAAATAAATGCGGGTGACTGCAAGTCTGAGTAGAAACGTAAATTATTTTTTGCCAGCAATGCTAAAGCTAGACCAGGCAGTGGCTCCCAAATTGTTTGGAAGAAATTACTTATTTAGTAGACATGTTTTTACAAAAAACAATTATTGAAGAAAGTTTGGGTTCGGTTAAAAAGGACAGCCATTGTTAGGTTATTACCACTGGGATCTATTAGTTCTATAACTTCTTGATACTCTGACACAGATCAGGCACGACTACGATTGTTAAAAAAAAAAATAAATAAAATAAATACCTAAAATCATTCAGCATTTTCTAGGCAGGATGCTAAAATCTCTAAACCAAATTTTCTTCTAGATGTTTTTGTTACACCAAAAAAAAAAAAAAAAATAATATCAACTAAAATTAAGGAATTTTTACTTACCACCTGCTCCACGATCTCGAACGATATCGTTAACTAGCGTTTGTTTAATAAACAACTTTATTTAATTTTTGTTTTCTTATTTACTGGCATAGAGTCTAAACAAATAAATAAAATGGATGGTAAGAAAGTCGTAAACTAGACGTTCTTCGTTTACAATTTAAGAATTATCGATAGATCGACCTTGTGAGGCGGAGGGATAATTTGAGTTGAAAATAGTTATAACGGGAATTACACGAATGCCGTTTTTTACAGAAATTTTGAAAAATTTACTTCATTTTAGGAAATAAAAATTTTATCTTTTAATGAACATTTTCGATAATGACAAGAAAATATTTACTAAAAACTAGTTCAATGTTTATCCAAATAAAACTTTTGTAGTGGGGTGCCATCTGGCCGTGCCTAGAAACAATGTTCTTCACATAATTATGTAGTGGTGGAGTTCTTTGGTTTATGAACTTGATACGAACTTTTCATTGCCATGTTTTCCCCTTAAGTTGCTCTTCCTGATCATCAATGTTGGAATATCATTGGAACGTACAGGAGCCACTGCTTTAAATGAAGATGTATTGTCTGTCAATTAAAAAATTAATTGAATCCCAACCCATTATGGAAATCGTAGTTAAACGTTTAGAATTATATGAAGATTATGAAAATATTTAAACATTTTTCAATCGAACATTAATTAAATATTTAATTAAAAGTTTTACAATAATCAATTAATTACATTAAAATAATGCCGCATAGACGCCAAGAACTATTCGATCTGCACAAACGCAAAATAATTTTATTTTATTTATAAATACTTAACATGTGCACAATTTTGAAATTTTCTATATCAATTCTATTGATGGCAATATTTTAAATTAAAATAAAATTAATTAAAATAATTCTTGATTTAATTAAAATATTAATTGAAAATATTTTCTTCTCTAAGTAAACAAGCATATTATATGTAAATTTTTTTCGATGCACGATAATCACTTCTGGCGATCAACAATAAGTTCTTTAAAGATCACTGAAGTATGCAGACGACATTGGATTGTAACCATTCACCCTTTACTGCATGTGACTTGACGCCTTTGTAAAAATGTTAAGAATTTATGACCAAAAACCGCCTTAGTTTAATGGCTTTTGTAAATTTTTTCCTTTGTTGTAAATCTTAGTTTTTTTCCCCCAATTCTTTTAGTATTTCTATTGTTTTATAACCCACACACTTGACCATGTTTCCAAATAGTTTGTCTTTGCAAATTTTTTTCTGTTGTGCTGCACTTAAACAGCACGACGAAGTTATTAAACGGTATGAAAAAGAATGAAAACATGAATAAAATTAATTGAAAAGCCACTAAAAAGTTAATGTCACAATGAAATCCCTTTCAAACAAGAAAAGAAATTCTACAATAGAAATTTTCTTAGAAATCTAATATTGACATTTAACTCCAGCTAAATTAATTTATTAACCTTTGCACTACAAATAAAGTGCTGATATTTGAAATTAGAATCAAAATATTTCTTCACTCCTTTAGATCCCTGCTGAAGTGTATCGAACTTCAAATATTTCGTTTGCCCGCTTAAAACAATGATTGATTGTTGTTGAACTTGTCATGGTTAAATGTAAACTTTGCAAACTTGAAGAACACTTTTTTTTTAATTTTTTTAATTTATGATCTGTTTGATGTTTAAAATGAATTTAGCATGTTTTTGTTTTTGCTACATTGTTTTCAACTTGTACTTTTAAATTGATTACATAAATGGCTTTTGTAAAAGTATTTAACAAATTTTTAAACAAAAATATTGTTAGTATGTCAACCCACTAACATTTGCAAACATTTAAAAAATGACAATTTATAAATGTTAATAAATCTTAAAAATAATAGTTAAATCAGAATTATGAACAAGAATCTGTAAAATGAAATCTGTAAAAATATATGGGATTTATTTCATTAAATATTTTATCGATTTGTTTTCAATAACTAAAATTTTTAACGAAAATTCGGCATTCAAGATGATGCTTCTCAGAATGCGCAAGGAGGTCACATATTATTTGGCTCAGTGAACTTGTTAGAACACAGAAAAATAATATAAATTGATTTCAATTAAAAATTTTGTGATATCAATTAAAAATTTAATTAAATTTGCACCAGTAAACAAATTAATAGTATCAATTAAATTTTTATACTTTTATTAACTAAAATTATTTATTACAATTAAAAATTTAATTAAATAAATTAAATATTTAATGAAATTTTTTAATTTTTTAATTAAAGGGTTAATTGAAAAAAAAATTTAATATTTTTTTCTGTAAACGCATTCCTTTTTTCTATTAATGGTCTTGCATCCTTGTGCAAAAAGTGGGATGCATACAAATGATGGTTCAGACAGTGCATAATCATGCGGAATTAATATAATAGACTAATTTACTTCTATAAAATTTTGGGTTTAAAATTAGTTTAATTCATAATGTATCTTTACACAAATCATATATAAAACTTAAATTTTAACAAAATACCTTTACGGTATCACCCTGTTTAAATTCGAATCAGTAAAATAATTAGTTTTAAAGAAACCACTACGAAACAAGTGGTGGTGTTGGCTAAAGTTTTTATGGCGTTGACTACAAAGCAAACTAAGACTTGGGATCTGGGTTGGACCCCTGATTTAGGCTATTTAATCAACATTAGAAATTCCTCGAATGAATGCGGCATTACATTAAAATTTGTTTGACTACTGAATTAATGAAATCATAGCACAGGTCACCAAAACTGGTTAGCAGCTAATGTACACCCCAGTGACGTCCTTCGTCAGTTAAGGCGTCTACGTAACATCAGAGCCTTTCTCTAAATTAACAAATCCCGCTATGAAATAGTTGTAAAAGGATCAATCCTTCTTCTACATTTTCAACATCTACTTATATTCTCTACGCAATCCAATTCCCCAATAGTTCTGGTACAATACAATTCATAAATAACGGTCATCCCCTGAGTGCTGCACTAACCATCTTCATTATGTCAATTGACCACTTACTAAATCAACTACATGTAATATTGACAGAAAGCTGTCTTTTAAGCTTCGAGATCTCGAAACGGTCTCGCAAACCAGTTACGTGATCTGTCCTGTAACAGATTTTCTTCTTGTTATTTGACTACTTTTTACTTTACTTTGACAAATTGCCAAGATCATTTGCACAATATTAAGAAGTGCTGCTTAAAATTATTCAACAGAGAAAGAAAATAACTAAGTCGCCAAAGAAATTGTTGGGATTGTTTTTAAGGAATAATGAAAATTAAAAACTATAAGTAACATTGATTAGTATGTCAAATATGTTTTATTTTTGTATCATTTCTGGATAGACCACAGATTAATATAACAAAACTTAAGGTTTTTGTAAATTATTATCATCAGAATGTATCGATTAAAGTTTTCTTAGTCCAATAGAATTGAGTTTGCCGAAAGCATGCATTATCTTTTGTTGTATTATGGTCGTGACATCATAAAGAAGTATCACACAACCACAGACGTTTTGATCATTCAATACTGACATCAATTACATCGAAGCTTTAGAGGCAGATATTTGTTGTTGTTGTATTAGATATAAAGAAGATATTTTTATATTATATTTTATCAATAGAATATCTCATCTAGACTGCGTATAAATTTTACAGAAAATTAATTTTTTTTTTTAAAATTACCCCACACATTCTGCACTCAAATAAACAATTAATGCAACATGAAGAAAAAGAAATCTACGCCTACAATAGGATTTGTTGTAGAAATCATCAGCTTAATATTAACATTTTTTTATGTAACTCTCGTATTCCAATTTCACATTAATTTTTGTATTTATTAGAAAACCGATCAAATTTATCAAAATCAACTAACAAGTGGGTAGAAGGGATTTATGTGTTGCTGTTTTGGTTTAGAAATAACTTTATGTGAATTTAAACCACTAATCATTTAGGCCACTGATTTTTTAAGCCCACTGATCACTTAATAAGTTGTGATGGCCTCCGCAACCTGACCACTGATCACGTTTAAGAACACGCGTTGCAAGGTTTTGCATCCCTAGTGAATGTGAGTGCGGTAGAAGGTGAAGAGGAATCTAAGGCATTCCCCAAACCAATACCGATTATACATAAATAACTGTGCATTTGTTTTTATTCGAGCCTTAACCTTACAATCTTGTATGATGTCTGTAAAAAGCATAGAAGCTGATTTCGCCTTTATCTAAATTTTAGTATCGGTTCTATGACCGGTTGGTCGTGAAATCTTCATCGGTACTCCATGTGGTCGCTGCGAGAACTGCTGGTGACAGTAGCTTGACTAAAACTAGTGGCTAATTGGAGTTTTTACAAAAAGTACAAGGATCTTTGAGCTGTTGCAAACCATAACGTTTTGAAAACTGCTGACTTTTCGAAACCTTTTATGAAAAAACATAGCTGCACTTTGCGTCTTGCACATACATACAATTGAAATTGAATAATCATAAAAATTTCACAAGATCAGTTAATATGAAAGAACATTATGATTAAATTCCGTATTATAAAATTAATTTAAAATACAAAGTAAAAAATAAAACTTAATAACAATTTTCAGCTTTCAAGTGTTGTAAAATACACTTATAAAAGCTACTAAATTGCCAAACGTAACGTAAAAAAAGTGTACTTGAAATTGACCGGCCAATGCACTTTTCTATTACACATTTCTTTTAATATTTTCAAAGGAAAAAACCAAATAATATAAAAATATTTGCTTAAATAAATTTTTGGCTAAAAATATACAAAAAGCAAAAAGTGATTTCTTTATTCATGCCCAAAAGCATGAGCAAACAAAAAACCACTTGAACGAAATGAGTTAATACGTAAATAATTTAACAAAAAAATTAAAAAAAAAAAAACAAAAACATTTCTTTGAAGCGTTTAAATTTAATGTTTCACTTCAAAAATGACCCAATTTAATTGTATTAATATTTTTCACTAATGAAAAGCAAAAATTTAATTATTTTGCAAGAAAAATAATTCAAGCTGATTTTCATTATACGGAGTGAAAGAGGGAGTGATAGAGATGCAGAAAGAGAGAGAGAAAGGAAAATAAACCAGCAAATACACCTGCCACATCTGGCGTGTGTTCTTGCTTCTTTGCACACAATAAAAATATTTTCTTCAATAATAATCATAAAAATAATTTTCAAATAAAAACGATTAGCCGTTTATTTTCTTAATGAATTTTTATATACACAACTAATAAAATATGAATTTTCTTAAAAATAAATCTTAATGAGAAATCAACATATTATTTAGTTTTCTTAATTTTTGAAAAACTTTCAACGTATGCGAAAGACACGGCAGTTTGACCTAAAGGTATTTGGTTTTAAGTAGAATTGCTTTTAAAATAAAAAGTTTTGAATAACAAACGAATTTACATTAAAACAGACTGTTGCAAAAATTTCTAAGGCAAACACATTTTTTGTTTTTTATAAAAAATAGTAGTTAAAGAAATTTTCTATAATTTTTTCCTTAATTTTTGTCCATTTATTCAAAAGCTCGCTACTCTGTAGGTTAGTTTGTATTATTTCAAAGCTTCATATCAAAATATTTTGAAGCGTATCGAATGCAGCAACAATTTTATCTATTTTATTTATATCTTCACGAGTACAAACACTCACTTTTATATATTATGGTGAATGTTTGTATGTTTTTCTGTTGCAAAATTAAGAACTTCTAAGCCAGTGAGCAAATCTTGATGAAATTTTTACATCTATCTACTCCACGATGCTTAGGAAGGAATATAGTACGATAATAGTTATTGTTTAATATCTTTAGTGGGCGTGGCGTTTTCCATACAAAGGAACTTTCTATATGATGATGTTTATGAAACTAATTCAGCTAAATACTTTAAATTTTGTGAACGTGGCCCCCCTCTGTATTGATTTTAAAGTAAACGTCTTAAAAATTTGACAAGTGGGCGTGGTACCTACACCATAATAATTTTGATATCTATACAGTGCACTCGCGAAAATATGAACAATATGAACACCCCAAAATATAAACACTTTTTTCTTCAATTGGCTACTCTTAAATATGAACTTAGCGCGAAAGGTTACTTATTTTTGCATTTCTTAACAGATTTTTATCGAAACTGAGTTATCGAAAGAGTTTCCGAGTCCTAAAATTCAATTTTGACAAGAAATATAATAAAACAAAAACCATTTTTTTCAAAATATTTTCGCACTGAAATTTGATAAGTCACTTAAGTATTTGAAAAGTAAAAGAATCTTAAAAATCGATGTGGAGTTATTCGGTTTTTTCGAAATTATTCGCTAACAAAATGTCGAGCCACTCAATGGACTGTAATCGAAACTTTTCCAGCAGGAGTTGTTTTCTGAGTTTAAAACTTTAGATTTAATTAGTTAAATTTTAATCGGTACAGAACGAGGTTACATTCATTCAAAATTGTTAAAATTCACTTTCTTATTTAGATGATTCTCTGACCATACATATGTTGGCTGCTGATACAAAATTCTGCTTTGAGTTGGTTTGAGCACACAAATAACTAACTTTACGTTACATTAGAAACTTTCTAAATTTACTTTTAATAAGAATTTTTATTTAACTTTTCTTAATTAATTCGATACAATTAAATGTCTTGTGTTGTCGTACAGAAGAACAAGAAAATAAATCTTTGTTATTTTAATAATATTTTTTAAATTCTACAAAATTTTTTATGGTTCGTTTTTATCTAATCTTTCTTTTTTTGAGTTGATTCTGATGACGAAAAAGTAGCCAGGCAGCCAGGCAGCCAGTCATTCTTCTGTCGTGGGAAGGTAGGTTAAATCATTGAATACGTGTGCGTATAAAATTAAATTTATTGGTGTTAAAAAGCAAAAGAAAAAATATTATAAATAAAAAATATGTATAATATATAACAAATGATTATGCCCGTGTCATATTATGACGTTAAAGATTTTAAAAGATTTGATATATGAAATGATTTGTGTATTGAAACAGGAGGGAACGAATTAATAAGAATAACTTTTTTTTATCAACTCTGTTTTTTTTATATGGCTTTAAGGTGTGAAATCTATTTTCAGAAATAATAAAAATTGATTTCTTTGTAAGTTGACTACCACCGCAAAAGTTTCGTTAATGCTCTTTATACATTAAATCATTTTATTCTATTTGCTTAAACTTTGAGTCTTTCCCTTTTTTCGAAGAGTGAAATGTTTTAAAGAAATTATTTAAAAAAGTGTATGGAGTTCAGGTAGAGCTATAAGAAGTAAAATGTTTAATATTTTGTTTTTAATGAAATATTAATCTACGCAAATTTTAGACACTAAAATGTCTATTGGAATACAAGAGCGCAAAATTTGTTAATAGCACAAAATTATTGTTTCGTTTCACTAAAATAGCAAGAAATAGTTGGAAAAATGTAAATAAATTATGTATTTTGTAAATGAACTTCCTAAGCTTACGGTAATATTACATATGTAAGCGTATAATAAGCTTTAGTTCTATATGCTCATTACCTAATTGCAGTTAATATAAACTGAATACAAACAATTTTATGACAAGAGTTCAGTTATTAGCTAATAAGCCATTTGCAATAGTACTATTTACAAAACTTGTCCAGGCTTATATTAATAAGCTTGTTATAAGTGTTTTCCTAAAAGTTTTAGTTGACTGGGATATGTGCTCTCCTCAATCAAATTAATTTATATGTATGTTTTCCAGCTTACCTCCTTTTACTAGACATTCTCCAGTTACTGCAACTACTGCCACCAGCCACAGAATATTGCGACACCAATTCTCTGGACTTTGTTTTATTGTCGGCATGTTGAAAACTTTTTTTATGTTGCCGTTTCAGTTTTTAGTTGTAGTTGATAAATTTCACTTAATAAATGAAATTTTTAAATGGGATTTTAATAAATAATCAATCTTATCAATAAACATACAAAAATTGTTTCGCTTTATTTTCCCTTTTACTTTTTTTGGGCCGAATTTAAAACATGTTTAACATTTTTATTTTGCAAAGATTTATTAATATGACCTTGTTTTTTTCCGTATTGAAATTCAACAGATTTCTTTTTAAATATATTTTTTACTTAATTTAAGGCAATTAACTGGTTGATAAGTATTTTTTGATATTTAAGCTGTTTAATAGAGGACACACAATAACATTTAAATATTGATTTTTTTTTTTTATTTTTGTGCAAAATTGTTTAATAATTTGTGAATTTAAATATTAATTTTTTAATTTATCTGTCACGATTTAACACTTTTGAAATGATTTATATGATGATTGAAGAGAGGAGGAGCCTGCAAATAAATGAATGGGAAGAAAACATTTTAATTAATTGAATGATATTTTTTGCATATAATTTATATGCAAATTAAGTAATTGATTAATTAAAACAATAAATAAGAGGACGATTGTAGATGTGTGTGTGTGTGTATAGAGGGAAATTAAATAAAATCAATTTTATTGCAAGCTGTTCTGATTAAAGGGGAAATAAGTTGGGGAAAACTTAAATAATTTTAGGAAAATATTTGTTTTAACCCTAGAACTCTACAAAAGATGCTCATACATTAACACATGACTTTTATTACATTTTTTAAAAATATTACGCTTGAAAATGCAGGTTCTTCGAGCAGCCGGGGAAGAAAAAGTCAATGTAAAATAGGGTTGAAAAGTTAAGAATAGATAATTGAGGAGAACATGTCACAAGACAATTCACGAGACTTTTTTTTTTTTGAGGACCAGCACTCACAGGATGACCTTAATTCTGCCCTGCATTGTGCCGGAACAAGGGAGAAAATTATGGATTAGAGAAGAAGAAGGCTTAATTCTATTACAACTCAGCTCTTGTTAAATTTTAGACCACTATTACGCTCTATAGTGTTAATTAGCCTACAATAAATTTCTTAAGTTGTATACAACCATTCATTTTATTAGTTGTTTTACTTCGCCGGCAATTCGGCTAAGCGACGAAAGAGGGCCATGTGGCCTTCATTAGCTGGGAATTGTATAAATCACTGTCGAAATATATTTTAGCGACCAGTGTCTATGCCTTCATCACTTAAACACACTAAAGCATATCAACGAAATTAATGGTGTTGATTGACTTGCTGTGACAATGGGTTGAATCCAGGTCGTTATTCACAGTTTGCTCTTTAGTCAACGCGACAACGACTCCAGCCAACACCACCCTCAGAGATGACGTTGTTAGTAAAAACAAGTAACGGAATCAATATCTGCACTTTCGCATGAAGCTGTCAATTGGCACAATTAAAACGCTTAGTTAAAAGTTAGTTTGCCTTGTGGTGGCCTCCGTAGTACTCAATCAATGCTCCATGACATTCTTCAGTACTCGTCGGTATTCACTGATAATTTTTACAATTCAAAGTTGTAAAACATAAGTTGTGGTAGATTATTTATTACTCCGTGATGGTGTCGATATTGAAAGTTCAGGATCTTGTCTTGAATTACATTCTTCGTCGATACTCAGTGAAACTCTTAATTTATCATCTATTTGATACACAGTGATAGTTTCTAGATCAAAATTTGAGGAATTTGGCGTGTAGTAGAGCCTATTATACTCGACTATACTCATTGAAATTTTTTAATGCTCGTCAATACTCAGTGATAGCTTTTTTCTTATTCGTCGATACTCGCTGTTTATTTCTTTATTTCAAGACAGGTACTTGTGTTACTTTCTTTAGTGCATCTCGAATTGTAGTACTTTAAATATACATTTTTAAAAGGGTCGTTCGTTACGATTTTTGTACAATTTCTTCACGAAGAGGTATTCTAAGTACATTTTTAATAAATAATTAAATTCTCATTCTAAATCATTTTATATAAATTTTTTATAAGTATTTATTGAAAAATATTTTAGTTCAACTATAAGCATACTCGTATAAGAATAATTAACTAAATTTAATAATTATGGTTAAAACCTTATTTAAAAAAATAATTTTTAATTTTTTCTCGAAATCTTAAAGTGTTTTTAAGAAAATATTATAAAAATTAGATTTTAAATTATTTATTTTTTGTTGAAATGCTATAAGAAATTTTTATTCTTTTATTTACAAACTTGATGACTTCTTGATGTTGTTTTAATGAAAATTCTAATGAAAACATAAGTTGCAGTCATTCTGTTTGCACATAAATTAAAAAAGTTGCTAGAATTAAGCAAAATAATATTCTCACAAAATTATTTGTTTTTTAAATAAATTTATCTTAAATAAGTTATGCAGTTTTTTGAAGGTGATAGAAAATTCAACTCGATGACTCATTCAACAAATGATATCATAAAAAAAACTATTATAAGCGATAAATTTTGAATTTATGAATGATAAAAATTAAGAGAGTTGTAGCCTTTGTTTCGGCGTCAATAATGGATATAATAAAGCCGTTGATTCAATTAAAGTTCAAGTAATTTTTTGGTCACTGACAGGCCAGATAAGCTTTTTCGACAGCTACGGAGGACTTAACTTTAATTTATTAATACAATATGTTATAAATATCTACTGACATTAGCAACCAAAGATATGCAGCATATAGATTAGCTAAACCAAAACGAATAATAATAAAATATTACAAAAAGTACATAAACACCACATGTTAAACAATAAGTTCATCCACCTTTACTGCCATTTCTAAACATTTTCTTTTATTTCAATAAACAAATAAATTCTGCTCTTAATCACATAAAAAAAATTATTGCAAAAAAGAACTTTCTTACTAATCATACTTAAATTTTATCATCAAAACAATTTACATAAATTATATTGAAATAATTAATTTTTATTTGTTTTTAGCATTAGTCAATATTATGTGGATGCCCAACTTGTTATTCGGTAAGAAAACTTTACGTAAAATGTTATTTTAACACGCCACGACTTTACTGGATGTTCCGTTGGACGCTAATCGTGTTGTGACATTGTTTTGCCAAACAAAGGAATTCTTAAAATAAAAATACTCCAAGAAGTTATAAACATCAATATTTAATAATGTTCGTAAAAATGCCCGAAAAAAATATCAATAATTTATTTAACAATTATTATATGAAACCAACGAGGGATGAGATAAGAGATATTTGAAGATATTGGCGCAGGGTATCCGACAGCTTGGGAGTTTTAACGGTTTTTATCTTCTTCAGCTCCTTTTAACAAATTCCGTAGGTGTCGTGGACAGGAATGTTTAGTCTGCTGGTAAGAGTACTGATACAATGGTGTACAATTATGACCAGTGAAATGATATATGAAGTATATAATGACAAAGCCGCAGATGGAAAGGGAAAGAGCACATGTGATTGCATTAGTTCATCTGCTTTATGTTTTCATAAGTAATTGCTGTTGAGATTACATTTTTAAGCGAACCCACTACAAACCAAACAATGACCAGTTCTTGCAATCGGCGACTATCCATGTCAAAGCCTCAGGTTACTGCACTTTTGCTTTCCAATATTTTATTGTATATGATGCTACAATGAACTGATCGTCTACATGTGCCGTTTGCAACATGTTATGTAGCCGAAAATTCAACCTCTTTGAATATTTCGTTAGGCAAGAGAGCAGTAGAGTATAATCGGGAAAAATAAAAACTTACCAAATATCGACGCGGGACCATTATTATTTTCTTTCGAAACACATTATAACCACAAAGTTAATGATCAGTTTTTATAGATTGCGTAACTTTATTTGAGAAAATCCACCCAATCAAAAAAAAAAAAGAAAAAAAAAACATTTCTGCACTGTTTTGATCCTTCAAACCCTACTATCCTAATGTGATGGCGACGAATTTCGGTACATTTTAGATACGTACTTTTGTTTTTTTTTACTAATATTTTTTGTTTGAGGCTAGGAATTTACTTCTGAAAATTAAAATGAATATGAGTTGTAAATTATAATTATTTTTTTAATAGGCATTGATTTTTGTATTACAAATTGAAAAAAATAAATAGACCTAGATATGAAAATTTTTATTAACGTCAGGAAACTCAATAGAAGAAGGTTGTTTGAAGACAAAGAAAAATATATATATAAATAATTATCATTTCAATACTGAAGGAATAAAATTAATTAGGATTCACAATCGTGGTATCCTTTATATCAAGGTAAGGAAATTCATAGTGTTGTTCAATTAGGAACATTTTCTAACAGAACTTTTACTTAATTTTCTTGTAGATTTTTTTTTGGATTTTTACTATTAATTAAGGAATTGGCTGTACGACTAAATCAAGTTGGTTTTTTTTATCATTTATATCGTGGGGAGATCCTGCGGGGGACATTGTTAAGGAACCTTTTCACCATTCTGACATATCATCAAATTTACCAATTTTATTTGCAAGGACTAATTGCTAAGGCAATTACAAGAAGACAGAAGAAACTTTAAACCATAAATTTTTGGTTAAGATCTTCCATTCAATTTTTTGTTTTTTTTTTCTCGATTAAAAATTTTTGCGACAAATTTTTTTATTTATAGATTTAATATAATTTTTTTATTTAAAGTTTTTTTTTGTTGTTCGCGTGTAAAGTTAAACTTTATAAATGTTTATTTTTTTGTAAATCTTTTCGTAAAATGGTCATCTAATTATTTACATACCTTTAATTTTGTTTTTGTTTTGTTGTGAAATTTTTTTTGTTCCACCATAATTAATCAAAATCAAATCAAACTTACACTGAGGTAAATTATTTACCACACCAATGCAGCTAAATTAAATTATACTTCTTCAGCATAAATAAAAACGCATGAAATCTCAACGGTCTTCCGGCGCCTGTGGACAACGTTGGATTTAAGAAAAAAGTAAGTTTTCTTACGTATGTATAATATTAATATTTAATTGCTGTAAACATCATTACACAGTAAATAATTTTCATTTATAAAAAAAAAAAAAAAAATAAAAATTTTTTTTTTAATAAATTTTCCTTCTTATAATGGTCATCAATTTATTAACAAAAACAAACTTAATATCGATACTAAAATTTTCTTTTATAACATATTCTTAACTTAATCCTAATTTCGTTAATTTTAATAAATTTTATTATAACGTTTGCAATAATGAACTAAACTTTATTTTTTTTTGATACGAAAAGTGAAATTTAAGTATGGGGTAGATAAATGCGGATTTAGTAACAAATCGGGCTGATTTTATTATTTTATCTTTATCAGCATGGAGGGAGGGTTTGTGTGTTTATGTGTCCAATTCCATCTAAGGCCATATACTTACATATACGTCCATATGTAAATGTATACATAACATCAAATATTTTTTTTTCTAATTCAATTATTCTTATAAGTCACCATTTTTATTTATACCATATACTACCCAAAATTTTAAGTCTTTTGTGACGATTTACATATAAGATAATTGGGAACACAACATAACCACACCCATCGACGAGCACAGCCGGATTACTAGGTAGTCAGTTCCCACCGAAGTTCATCAATGAAAAGAAATCGTTACACTAAGATATTCTAAAATTAACTCAAATTGGAATTGGTCAAGTAAAATTCCGTACTAATATTTTCTTGTGAATTGAAAAAAGTCGTATTTTCAGAATTAGCATTGATCCCAAATCCATAACAGCATCTATTTATCATTGTCCGTGCTGATGTCTTAGGAGTGTCTTAAATTCACCAGATGTGTCAAAGACATAGAAAAGTGATACAAAATTCAGAGTGCATAATTATTTCGCCACAGAATATGTGACAATGTGCCATTGGATAGGTGACAAGTTACATCGCTGAGTGTGAAATTTTATTTAATAAAATTCCTCACCTTCGTATTGGTGAACAAGCCTATTCAAAAGAAGTCTCCAGATAAAGAAGTTTTTTGACTGATTTATTTTTAATCTTTTAAAAGCCGTAACAATGGTTTCATTTCTTCCATTATTGATGGCAGCATCTACGAGTATATCGAGAAAATCCACCAATGCTTATTCAAGGATCCAAGGATATTTTAATATAGCAAGCGAGCAAGTGAAGTGTCGTCTCCGTTTAAAAGCTTCTTATGTAGATATATTGGGATGATAGAAAGTCCAGGGAATGTTAAACTCTAAAGTGTAAATAAATTGTCTGTTCCACTGTTTTGGAGAGGAAATATAAAAGCCTGTCACATATAAAGCCAATAAGGATTATGAGATTAAATATTTCACTAAATCCCAGAGGAAAGCAAAGTGGTCGAGGACATTTATCTTCTTTATTATCCTTCGTAGAGGGATTTTTAATGCCATGAATGTTGGTATTGAAGAAATTATTATATCGCAGAAAACAAATTAATTTATTTGTCCTGCTTTTAGATTTACAAACTTTATATATTTCCCGCATCACACTAAAATTTTTTCAGTTGAAACCCTTTAAATTCCTAAGAGCTCAATTGGTACAAGTGTGCCTGAAAAGCAAACAATTTTGAATCAAAATTAAAAAAAAAGAAACAATAACAATAAAAATATTAAATTATGACTGTAATTAAATACTCCAGACTGTAAATAGTCCATACAACCAAATACAGAGTCTAATTAAATATGTTAGTGTGTCAGAGAAATTTACAATGACAACAAGAACAACAACAATATGTGTATGACAATATTAAGAATAAACAAGAAAACAGAAATAAATGAAATAAGGAAACCAACAAACTGGTCATTTAAAAAACCATAAATATTTGCAGCGACAAAAACAACATGAAAAATAAGAAAAATTAAACAAAATAATAATTGAGTTCTTGTTCAAAACGATTTCTGGTGTAATATTTTTTATTTACTTATTTTGCATTCGTTTTTTTTTTTAATTTTTATTAAAATATATATTGATTCTGATTTCCATTAAAGCAAGAATATCATATGAGTTCGTTGTCAGATGCAATACAACAGAATGAAAAAAAGGCTTGCATTAAGAGTATTTAATTTTTTTTTTGTGTTACAAATTACTCAAGTATTAAGAAAATTTGTGTCAATTATGTTGTCGGGTATTTAACATTTTTCAGAAGAGTTTGTAATTACAGAAACAGGAGTATAACGAACAAGCTGTTAAACTTACCGTACAAGTTTGTAGCGGAGTATTTTTAAAGTTTATTAAATTTTACTGTTATGCAAGTTATGAACAAGATTTTAATGCGATCAGATGTTATTTCTGTAGCAGTTGCAAAACGAGGAATGCTGCCATTACAAATGTTATGACAGTTTGCAATTGCTACTTTATTTTCATTTAGCAAATAACAAATTAAAAAAAAAACGACTATTCGCAAAAGCGAAAAGATATTGACGCACTTGGAGCTTTCTTTAAACTTTTTTTTACAAGAAAATGTTATACTAAACATAGAAGAAGAAATCTAAAATGGAAGAATGCACGCAAGGAAATTATATAGTTGCATCATGATTGCGTCAATAATGTAGTGAATGTATAGAAACAGTTGTGTAAAGGAATTTATTATTTTTTACAAAGAAGCTTAGTATGTATACAATAACCAAAATTATGTTTTTATTTAATCAATATGAAGTTTGTATTTATTAATAAAAGGCTCCATGGAAAATGGCCGCAAATTAAAATAATTAAAAAGTGGCCCCAAACTGAAAAATTAAAAATCACCTCAAACTAATAAGATATAAAAAATGGCCCAAAATGAAAACATTAAAAATAGCAAAAACTTTACGAAAAAGGCCCATACTTTATGAAAAATGGACCTAAACTTAAAAACAAATATTAAAAGTGGCCCCAAAAAATAGGAAAAATTACCCCCAAAGATTCTGTTGTTTTTTCAATACAAAATGTTTGGGGTATTTTTAATATTTTGTTTGGAGCCATTTTTTGATAAAACATTTTCCATGGAGCCTTACTAAAAACTGCAACGTGGTTATACTTAATAATATGTGTAATAAAAGTATGGTTATATTAAAAAAAAACAGTCTTATTACACAAGGGAACAGTGGTTAGACAACAACACCGATGACCAGTCAGTTATTTTTGTTGTACTGTCCTCACTGATTACGAATTTCAGCATAACAGGTCTATTTACTCGCGTAATCAGAAAGTTAAATTTCCGTTTTGTGTCTACTTGCTTTCATAATTCATTTATCAGTAACATTAAAATATTACGAACAGTTGTAGTTGCATGTTGTGATTATATCATTGCCTGTTTTAGTATAATGACCCTGTATGATTAACGGTTGACACGTGCCATCAGTACTTATTCATGTAACATATTTATACTTTTATGATTACATCTCTAACAGTTTTTATTTACAGCGTCATTTTCTCACATTAATTTATACCTTGTATTGTTAGGAATATATATATGTGTTTTAATAATGCTGAGATCTCATCCTCTTTACTCTTGTATATATAAATTTTGATATTTGTTGATATTGAAAAGTTTCATTTAAAGAATTCGGCAAAACTATCAAAGTATACATACATATATTGTTATTTTACCTCCTTTGCATATTAAGTTAGGGCTTATAAAAAATTTAGTCAAAGCCATGGACAAGAATGGCGAAGGATTTAGCTATTTAAAGAATATTTTCCCTAATCTAAGCGATACTAAGCTAAAAGAAGGAATTTTTATAGGACCCCAGATAAGGAAATTGATTAAAGATAGTAATTTTGCCCATAAACTGAACAAAAAAGAATTTAAAGCTTGCAACTGTTTTGTCGCCGTTGTGCAAGGCTTTCTAGGCAATAAAAAAAAGCTGAAAACTACAAATACCTAATACAGGAATTACTTCAGTCGTATCAAAACTTGGGTTGCACAATGTCTCTTAAGATTAATTTTTTTTTCACTCACATCTAGACTTTTTTCCT
The DNA here is from genome assembly GCA_947311025.1 of Lypha dubia. Lineage (NCBI taxonomy): Eukaryota > Metazoa > Arthropoda > Insecta > Diptera > Tachinidae > Lypha > Lypha dubia. The sequence continues at coordinate 7,335,353 of OX371263.1, forward strand.
AGTAATCTTGGCGCAGTAAGCGATGAACAAGGAGAAAGGTTTCATCAAGATGGAGAACAATAGAAATTACGTAACAAGGACGATGGGATCAAGGTATGATGGGTGATTATTGTTTGTTCTTAGAAAAGGAAGATGTATCGCAATACAAGAGACAAAAAAAGTCATTGAGCACATTGTATGTTCATCTAGTACGTGAAAATATTCTATCAGGTTGTAATATTAAAAACAACACACTTATTTATATATTAATAATAAAATTGCTTTGAATTGATTAATTTTTAAATTGAAATTTTCCGGTGTTATTTTCAATTTTAGATATATCATGATATCTGAAAATCAGGACCTATTACAACAAATCTGCGATTACTTCTTTTTTATGTGAGGCATATTTAATTCAAAACATTAAATTTTTTCCGTGTTGTCGACAAAAGATGTAAATTTCTTCCCTTGTGTTATCGTTACTTCGCTACATCATAAACTTTTGATTATGAGAAGAAGAATAAACCTATGAAACGTACTTTATTTTTAATATTTGTGTTCTATTTAAAATTAATTAGTTTAAAATAAACTATATTCTTTGACTTTCCTTCAGGAGCATAAATAAAAGAAAATAAATATTTACTCTTTGTGGGAGGTGACCCACCCATATGCTCAATTCGTACGCTCTTTTCGAGGATTCATTAAAAAAATTCTAGGTTTTTAACTTCTTAAATGTGAACGTAGCTTTAGTTACAAAAATATTTCAAGATTATTTTTTATATATTAAGGGTGACACGCCCACTCATATATTTCTTTATTACTTTGTTGAATAATGCACTAAATCAACGGAGTAACTCTTTAAAATTTTCAGGTCAGTTACCTTATAAGTTAAAAATATATACATATGAAATATATAATGTTGTAGTAGCCACGCCCACCACTTGCCCAAGTTTTTCTACATTTTCATTATAACAAAAACACAATGGGTCACGCACTTAAAATTCCAAGTATTTAGATGCATTAGTTCCATATATGTGATTACATTAAAATATTCTTTATGTGAGAAATGCCACGACATCTTAAGATATCAAAAGCACAAACAGCATACAGATGCTTCCCGACAATCGCATATATGCTGCGAAAATTTGAAGAAGATTGAGTCACTGGTTGAGGAGTCCATAGCTTCAAGCAGACAAACATTCACTTATACATGTTTACTAGCTGACTCGTCCAGCCAAAAGTTTGGCTGTTAAATAAATTTTTATCTAGGAGTATTCCAAAGTAAATTTTAAGAAATTAATTGTTTTACCTGTGGAAATGTGTGAATAAAAATAATCTTTTTGTATAGAGGTACCAGTTTCTCTCGTCCTATCACCCGTAGATTCTGCTGTATGTTGTTGTTGGAGTAACATACACAGAATTTCAAGACCTTTATTGCGCAGATGTGTGAATTAGTGACGTTACGAATACTCGTATTCGACTATTCGCCTATTTCAAGATATTCGTATTCGTATTGGTATTCACCAAATTCAAGCGAATATTTCTCGAATATTTTCTCCCAAACAGCACTGAATTACAGAGGAACAAAAACGAAATATAAAAGTATGTAAGTAAAATAATTTAAAAGCATTAAGAAGTGGTATTCAAATTCGTTATCACAATGTCATAATAACGTTAAATATCTAAATTAGTGTGACAGTTTTATTCAATTTATTGTTACTGACACAAAGAATGGGATTTTTTCAATTAAATTTGAAACATTAAGTGGTTCTACACATTAAAAATAATATTCGTAACATCACTAGTATGAATATTAAGCAAATTAAGCGGAGTTAAAATCGGTATAATGTAAAATTATTTATACAAATAAATATAGGACTCTTTTAAAACAAAATATTTTGTATTTTTAAAATCAGTTAAAATAGAGTTATGGAAGTTCAAACATTCACAAAATTACTGAATTGATAACCTCCTTCTTTTTTAGGTTAAAAATAAGAAAGAAATAAGAGCAAACATTCGATTCTGAAGCACTGTGCGACGGTAGAGCAGCCAGAAATACATTTGCGACATATTTCACAAAGCTCTACAACATTAAGAATTAAATAATAAAAAGTTTTCTATATCTTTTGACAATCCAGCCCAAAGTGCATGAATAACCAGTAACGGATTCTATGTATATTTTTAATTAAACTTAACATAAAAGGGTTGACATAAACAAAATAAAAGCAAATTTATAATAACTTTTTTCTATTAAGAATTTAGTTGTTAACAACCAACTTTTTAGTTAATGACACACACAACTTTTATCGCTGTGTGATAAATACTCTAAAGCTTAATTAAAATTAAAAAAGTTCAAACAAAATATATACAGTATGAACGAACTTTGTGGTGAGCTTAGAACTGTCTAAAGGATTTAATAAAGGCAACATTTTTAATTTCATTAACGTTTAAGGGCAAAATAAAATTTAATTCATTTTCATTAATCAGATAAATGAAAAATCTACATTATATATGCTAGACTTGCAGGATATTCAAACTAATTTTATCAAACATTTTATTAATTTTTCTACACTAATTAATTTAGTTTTAAAACTTTTTGTTAAAAGATTCCATTTGTTTTATATTCTGGTATGTATTTATTTTTTATTCCTTTTCAAATTTATTGTCTTAGGTCAGTTGAGATCAGTTTTAGTCCTAATTCCAATTTATGTGTTAATACTTTATTAAACAAATTCTACTAATGGCCTTAAAAGAATGTGTATGTTTGTGGGAGTGTATGAAGGTATGAATCGTTTTGCCAAAACAGCATGTCTTTTATAAATACATTTTTAATATCGTTTAGCTTCCTTTTTATTTATTATTTATGTGGAAATTTAATCTATAATTTATGGGCGTGTGAAGAAAACAAGTCAACAAATATTTATGATTTAGGAATTATTTAGAAAAGTATTAAATTGCGATCATCTAAACAGTTTTTATTGCAAGCGACAGCATTTAACTTTTGTCAAGAATTTACTTAAAATATTTTATTTTTTTCAAGTTATCAATAAAGTAAGAATCCCTAAATAGAAGCTCTCATCCAGAAATACAAAAAAATTACGAGTTTTATATTCGGCTGTGCCGAATCTTATGGTTTTTTTATTTTCCACACAAAAAATGGCATCTTGTTGAAAGGTACATTTATAAAATGTCTTGCCAACCCTGTAATACGAGTAATGCAGCTTGTTATTATACTAGAACTAAACACAGCTGAGATTTACAGAGCACTATCAACACTGTCGACTTTTACGGGGCATAAAGTGCAATGCCTTCCACCTTTAGTGAGGGCGATTTTTTTAGAATCAAACACACTGCCCTTTTAGAAAGCAAAACATTTTTAAGAAACGAACACAAAAGTACATTTTCTGCATGGAGAGGTATCATTTTTTTTTTAGAAAAGAAAACAACAATACGTTGAATTTGCAATTTCGAATCTTGTTTTTATAGAACAATTTTGAAGTGGATTCGTTTAACCGAAACGTTTTTCACTTACCTGTAGTGGGATTCTCTATTCAATTTTAACGTCAATTGAATTGTTAAAAATTTTTAACAGCTAAATTAACGTCGATGTTATTCAGTAAGGATTTTAACAATATCGTTTAACATTATATTCAATTATAACGTCGAATTTTTCAGTTAACTTAACATCAATAATTTTTTCATTGTTTATTTTTAAAGTTGTTGTTATTTTGAAATGTTCAAAAAATATATTTTGGAACAAATAAAAAAGAGCGCACTCTCCTGTACACTATTCTGAATAAAAATTTATTGTTTAAATGTATTGATTTTTAACAAAAAATAAAGAGAGCGCCCTCTCTTGTGCACTCTTCTGGCTTAAAATTCATTGTTTTTCAACAAACATGCCACCTGATTGAATTTTTTAACAATGTTGGTTATACTGAGTTACAGAATTGATGCATTGTTACCACAAGCAATAAATTGTGTTGGTAAAATTAACGTAACGTTTATTGTTAAAAGTTACAGAATCGCACTACTGAACTTCTTTTTATCGAATATTTTTCATGAGTGGAACAAAGCGCTTTTGATTTTACAATGTGTTTATATACAGTGACAAGGGATGTCACCAGTTTCATTTGAGAATTATCATGTTTGCTGTTTTCTTATGGAACACTTTCGTTTGATACCGATATTAAAAGGGCGCAAAAGAGTATGTAATGACCCACATTGTAATCTATGTTTCATGTGATCAAAAATGTGTATAGCTAAATTTTGGAAAAATTTCATATATTTCCTTCTTGCTGTTTTAATTATACATTTTACCTTTTTTCAATTCATATTCAAAAAAAATGTTACATTTTCCATTCTAGGCCACTTACATCCCTGATCAAAAAGGGGATTTTAACGAAAAAAATAACAAATGACAATTCTAAAGTTCACACCTCATTGCTGGATAGGAGTGAAATCAAGAAGTGACTTGGCGAAAAAGTACACTATGGCGAAAAATAAATAAATAATAAAAGAAATTTGATAGATTTCTAAAACAACGCATAAAATTCCCCCAGCTCATTATAACTAAATGATGTATCATTGCTGTACCGATCAATCAGTAACCGAATGTTTGATGAAATGAAGTTGCAAATATTTATTTTGTTATAAATGATGTTAATTCCAATTCGTCAAAAGATCCTTAATCATTATGTTTTTAAAGGATACGAGTATGAATACTCTAAAAAATTAGATAAAAGTCATAAAAGTCCACTGAGATGTTTGTTTCACCAAAATGTAAGCATTTTTATGAGCTTAAACCACAACATATAAATCGTTTTTGTACAAAAAAATAAAGGTTTAAAATTTTTAAAGAATGGTGGTAAGGATATACCGATGGGTTGGTATTTAACAACCAATTAAATGCAACATTTAGTTTCTCTAATCCCTAACAAATAAATATATTTTTATATATGTTATAATATTTGTTTTGAAAATTCTTTAAAATTATTTTTGCAAGAAACTTATTTAATTAAACACCGCAAATAACCAACCTTCACATGCCACACACATAATTAAATGTCACAAAAGAACAAACAAAATATTTGCACATAACAAATACAAATAAAACGTCAATGTATGCACACATATATACGACAAACATTCGTACATAAATTGATGGTGTTAAAAGTTGTATAAAAATCAATTTCTTGCCAAATACCTCAACATATTTGGCAAATCATGCATAAAAATATTATTAGATTTTACAAACAAAGTATGTATATACATATTTGTGTGTTTTGATGCCAGCTAATTTAAATATTTAATTAAAATTATTAATTTAAATCTTCGAAATGCACTTGAGCGTATGATTAATATTAATTAATTGCATTTGTAAGAAGTTTAATTACTAAACAGGAAAATTGTAAAGATGAACAATTGAACGCTGATGAGTGGTGTAGCGGCCTTGAAATCGGTATACGGATACGTTCTGCTAAATTAATGTTTTTCAACATAAAAAAAAACTCTTAGTAATTTGAATTTTCATTAATTCAATGAAATTGCAGTAAGATCTTTTCAGTGTCACTATTTCTGTAACAAATTATGTGTATGTACGTGCATTAGACTGCTACAAATTGCGAAACTTTTTAAAATCTTGGCCTAAACTCAAAAAATTATACGTTTACGAAACTTTTTCTACATACCAATTTTTGTCATATTTTTAAATTTTCTATCGTTCTCTGTAATATTTTTTATTTGTAGGTGCATCGGTAAGCTAAATTTAAGCCGCAAATTGATACACAGAAGTAAAAGTCGAAATTTCTAGCGACCTCTACGTACGGTCGAATCGATGCAAATTTCTATTGATAAACGGAACAGGGCCGGCCTTGTGGAGACAACGAGTCTCATGTAAACATTCTCTCCTAAAATCCAAAAGTTTGTAAATGACAAAAAAACACTCAAACTGACTTTTTGATCGGTATTAATTCCTTCCTTAAAAATTTTACACGTATATAACGATTTTATTAACCGAATTTTAATGAGTTATTAGAAATAAATAGTACTAAATTTGTAAAATATTTTGCTTCTCCTGTAAAATAATAAAATGTGCAGTTACGGCCTTCTGGATTTTAGATGACAATATATATAATTGCCTGCACAAAACATTTCAATTTTATGCCATCATAATTTCCAGCCCATTTGTGTCACTTTAATGTGCACCGGACTGGTCTTTAATAACATGACACTATTGTCATTTTGTTTAGAAACTAGACTTTTCAACAACATTTTTCTCTTTAATTATCTGTCATCTCTGTGCCAGTCTTTAAATATTCGTATCTATGGTTAGCTTTTTTATTTATTTTACTTAAGAAAGAAACAAGTTAATAACATACATACGTTTGAGGTTTTTGTGGGTTTTTGTTTTTATTACAATTTAGTTTTTTTCTCTTTTTTCTCTTTGTTTTTGCTTTTGTAAAGTGTCATGTTCATGTAGTTTTGTATTTCTTATATATTCGTACTTTTTGAAAAGTCTTTACAATTTCGATGGTATTAAATATTTTTATGTGAAAACATTTGTATGGAAAAATTTCAAGACAATCAGACTCACGATTATTAAATTACATGGAAGATAATTGCATTTAGTTAAAAAACAAAAATAAACAATTTTCAAAGGTAAAAGAGATTTGTTTGCACGGTGGGACTAAATAAGATAAAGACAAATTTATGATTAACAACATGTTTTTAATATCTAATTTCACTTACGATGTTGAATCAACGTAAGCATAAGATGATCATTGTGAAACTAATAGGTATTATCAAGCTCAAAATCCAATATGAGAAAATTAGGTCTCGCATCCTGAATCAATCGCATTTGCGTTAAGCACGAGAAATTTTTTTGGAAGGTTTTTTATAATCAGTAAAAATTTTTTTAACTTGAAAACAGTTTCAATATTAATAATTAATAGATTAGTCCCTCAAAAAAGTAAATAGTATTACGTTAACAGAAAATAAATACTCGTACATACGAAGTTTGTTCAAAAAGAGTTGAAATTTGATTCTTTTTTGAAAAGTATTTATTTATTCATCAATATCCATTTTGTCCCCTTCAACGTAATCCCCTCAGATATAATGCACTTATGCCAGCGCTTCTTCCAATCCTCGAAGCACTTTTGAAATGCGCTTTTCGGTATGGCCATCAGAGCGTTCTTCGATTCTGACTTCCATTGGGATGATTGGGCCTTCGTTTCTACGTCATAACCATATACCCACGTATCGTCACCAGTTATGATCCTTTTGAACAAACCTATATCGTCGTTGACGTCATGCAACAACTACTGAGCGATTCTAATGCGACGTTGCTTTTACTCAAAATTTAGCAATTTTGGAACAAACTTCGCTACCACCGTTTCATGCCCAAAACATTCGTGAAAATTGCACGGCATGAGCCAATTCATATATATAAACTTCCTCTGCAACTTCCCCAATAGTGATTCCACGATTTTCCAGAACAATTTTGTTCACTGTTTCAATGTCTTCTTCACTTGTTGACGTGGTTGCAACTCCAGGACGCTTATCGTCAATATTTTCTCGGTTTTCTGTAAAGCGGTTGTACCACTTATAAACCCTTTTTTGCGACAAAGTGGACTCGCCGAATTCCACAGTCAACATTTCAAGTGGCTTGGAGCAATTTATTCCATTATTAACGCAAAATTTAATACATATTCTTTGATCCATTATTTTCAAAAGTCAAAAATCAAAGAACACACACAAACGTGACTAACTTTTGCAGTTGTCAACAACAAACTACTAATCTAAATGGGCTGATAATGCCAACATATAACTAACACTTGTGTACCAACATAACAAAGACAAAAAAAAAAAATTCGCTAATCAAACATAAACAGTCCGCTAAAATTCAAAATTAACATTTTCTTTTGAACAAACCTCGTACATAGGTTTATTCTGACTTCTAGTTAACCGATTCTTATGAAGGATTGCACACATATGAAGTTTCCGTTGAAGTTATAAATTATAAGAGCTTTAAGGAAGTGGGTACCCAGCAAGAAATTATTATGTTTCTGGAAGCAGTAACAAAATTTCATGCTTTCGAGATGCGCAGTTTTGAAGCGCTTCCGAGGCTGCACAAAAAGAAGGTAGAGAGATCGCTCAACTTGTTTTTAAGCACGTTGAAGTTGGTCGGCAGTTTACATTTAGTTGACACGAATAATAAAATAAACAGCGAATGGAAGAAAAAATTTCATTTAGATGCTCTCTGCCTCTTTCTCTCTCTCTCTATCTTACTTATTTATTTAAACTTGTGTATTTGCCTATAGATGAATTATGTATGACAGTAGATGACGCAGTAAAACGAAGGCATAATTCAGATAATTCAAACACGATCTTAGCGCATTTTGGATGTTTAGAAAAAAGCGCTCTTTTATGTAAAAAACAAGAGCTCCAAAGTGGGACATCTCGAACAGAAATCATGCATATACAAAGCGCTTTTCGCAGCAGTAAGCACTACATCAAGAAGCATCTCTCCCTTACAATCCTGCTTCGGTCGAAGCAGTAGTTTTTGCTGGGTATTACCCTACCCATACACGGAAAATATGTTTTATTAACAATTTAGAAGTGATTCAAATGAAAAATAAGCAGTGTGACGCTCAAACAAATTAAATATTTTTTTTTCACTACAAACTTTTATTTAATCGTTTCGTATCTAGGCGCGCGGTAGTGCTCCAGACCAAGTTGGTCCACACAGTGTGTATATTTAACTAAACCATTCGAGCGAAGGTTACCACTACGTCTTCGGTTCCGTTTTGAGCCACTGATACCTAAAAATGCTACATTCAATAGAAAGTCTAACAAGCCTACGAATGCCTATTCCGAAGATATACGACATCAGCAACCCTTCCTAATCTCATTTCCGATCATTCTGTGCAAACGGCTTAACCCTCGTACATTCAGATTTGACCCAGAAATCTTTTTCAACGATCTTGGAGCATTGTGTGACCTATTACTCATGTCCTCAACAAATCCACAAACTCATTTCTGTCGTTGTTACTATAAAGTCTTCTATGAAAAGTAGATGAAAAATTACATCTAAACGAGCCTGAGGGGTGCTACCCAGAGATACCTCTGCACAACTATGATTCTCCTGCTTGAGTTCCTTCCATCATTCAAGCACCCTTTGCAAATCAAGGACCTGACAACGGCTATGTAAATCCAGTTTACCACATTTGGTTGTAGACCCTAGTTTTTTCATCGGAATTTCTGAATGCGTAGTACGAATTGAGCCGTTTCTTAATCATTTCCTATGCTTGAATAGTTCCAAAACTCATTTTCTAATAAAATTTACGAATTACAAAAGCACAAGTAAAATAGCTTTTCAAAAATCTTTACAAACATCACAATAAAAAAAATTTTCTTCATTCATTATGAATGAGATTACTATTCTACGAACCTATATACAAGATCTACAGATAAGTTGGTATTTAGCATCCAACGAAATGCATATAAATTTGCTAACCCACAACAAATAAATAATTTTTTTTTTTTAACATAAATTCTTAAGTATTCGCTCGAATAAATGTCATATTTAGTTAGTTTTTATTTTTTAAATGCATTCGTCGTGCACAACTTTTTGTATTCACTCAAGCCCGTACTTTTTTCAGCTAAAATATTGGTAATATTTTGAATGATAAACTGTAGAAACGACTCTGTAAATACATTTCAATTAATGTAGACCCATTAAATTTAAACATTTTGATTGCACATTTATGTAAATCTATAATGAATATAAAGAATAACGAAACTAATTAACTTTTTAATAAATTAATAGATACTAATTAACTTAATGTTAAATATTTTTATCAAAATTAGAATTTATTATCTAGAAGAACAAAAACATAAATGTTTGGAATAATAATCATGTGATTTTTTAGCAGTTTCTTTTATGTTTCTCAACTAAAGCAAAATAATTTTCTATCTAGAACAGCAACTTCAACAGACACTTGTACACACTTAGCACTGCCACGAGCATATGAATTTCTTACGCACACACACACACATACACACACACAAACACACACACAAAAATCGAAAATGTGTGTTAAAATAAATAAGTAATAAAAATAAATATTTTATCGTTTATGTGCAATCAAATTTCAATAAATCGATTAATTAAAATTTTATAAAATGTTGCTGCAAATGTGCCATGAAAATGCGTCAACTATAAATGGGGTGGCGTTTGTTCAAAATATTGTAGATCTATGAAACAGACAAAATAAAATAAAATAAAACACTCACACACAAACCAGACCAGAGATCATTTATTGAATAATGAAAAGAAATAGATAAATTAAATAAATTGAAAATTAAATTGCTTCAACAATTATTTTGTTTGAAAACACTGAAAATATTAATTACGAACAACAGTGGTGGAGTGTTTAACAAAAATAAAACTAAAATGAAGCGGTTCGTTAATTGCTGATCTTAAGTATCATTTAATTTAATTTTAAAATGTAAAAAAATTAGGTTATTTTTTAAAAATTTGTTTAATGATTGATATGGTCTAATGACATGTAATTAAATCAAATGAGTTGCTAATGATTAGAATTTTTTATGTCTTGAACGCTGCGGTTTTTGTAATAAAAAAAGCTTATAGTTTAAAATATATGACGGTGACATCTAAGAAACTTTATTTTTCTCTATGTTTCCTTACTTTTCATCACTACAAGTACAAAAATTCTGATCTTCTTAATTAGGGAGGGGTTACCTAAAGTTGTTACCGCGTTGCGTACTAAGCAAGCTTTGATTTAGGGCCTGAGTTCGATCTCTGATCTGGGCAAGTTAATCAACAATATAAATTTAATAATTTTTGGGTGATTGTTTAAGTGATGAAGGCATAGCCCTGGTTACTAAAACCGGTTACCGCACCGATTACTCTTCCTTCGTTGGCACAGTACTAAAAATAACTGCACACTCAGCTTAAGTAAGTTAATGCGCTACTTCACATCAGATGCGCTGCAACACTGCTCTAAAAATTAAAAAAACGCGCAATAACAGAATTAAACCTCTTTCGATATTTTCACCATCTATCTTCTCTACCTCTCATCCCTTTCACCCTAGATCAGGAACAATACATTGCAAAAGTGGGGGCCATCCCCTGAGTGCTGGTACTAAAAAAAATTTGTCAACGAAACTTGTCACAAGCATCCAGAGAAAAAGAGTTTTCAAAGTCAGTAACATACCAGACTTTGGAACTGGAAGTAGTGTCAATTTTGGTTGGTTATAATGTCGCTGGTAAATAGATCCATCCTTCTGCAACAGTCTAAATAATTATTCAAAAACTTGTCATTACATTAAGTTCGATATTTTATCTCTATTCATTACATTTGCAGCTGTCTTCCCAAAGTAAATGAAATACCATACTGCCACCAACATAAAATATCAATCAAACAACTTAAATTGTAGCAATTTGACCCTGGATTCTTATTCTTTTGACGAATAATTTTTAAAAAATTTTAAGAATTTTTGTGATATTCCATGGGTTTGCGGAAACTTTATCTATTTATCTACTCATACCTATGTACACAAATTATTCTACATGTTTGTTTGTATGTTGCTTAAAGGAAACCAAACGGATATGCCAATCGTTTTAAAATTCTATAGCTATTTTATTGACGATCGAGAAATTCAGATCGGATAATTAAGAGGTAATTAATGGTAATGCAGTAACTATTTATATTCTTATACATGCGCAATAAATATTGGGAGTTTCTTGCAATTTAATGTGAGACACTCCTAAAATAAAACGCACTTTCCGGCAACATTTTGGTGGCATAAGAAGGTGAAAGAAGCAATTATTAATATGTGCACGTCTTTAAATGTAAAAAAGTGAATATCTTTATATTTAATTTAGGATACACATGGAATAAAACACAACTTTTAGGAAAATCTTGGAGTCATTGAAGAAAGATTACGGTGAAAAGTCCGCGCCTCCTCACATAACCACCATCAAAGTAATTGGTAATATATATAGTTGTTTTTTGACCAATTTGCAATTAATTAATGTTTATTGATAGGTGTTACCTTCGGGCTAGTAATGGTCATTCCAAAATTTAAATAAAACAAAAACTAATTCATTTTATTTTCAGCACCCAACGTTTCGTTTGTTTGTTTCAAACTTCTTCAGGGGTATTTTTTATTAGCTTAATAAACTTTTGTTGTTTTAAATTTCGCTGTTGTTTTATTTATTCATACTTTAATATATCAAAACTGGACTTCACGACACATAATTTGTATAAATAAAATAAATAAATAAATAAAATAGAAACAATACAACACAAATTTATTTGTCAAACTTAACGCTAATATCACAGTACTTTTTTTTTTTTTTTTTTTTTTTTTTTTTTTTTTTTTTTTTTTGTGTTGTATTGTTTCTATTTTATTTATTTATTTATTTTATTTATACAAATTATGTGTCGTGAAGTCCAGTTTTGATATATTAAAGTATGAATAAATAAAACAACAGCGAAATTTAAAACAACAAAAGTTTATTAAGCTAATAAAAAATACCCCTGAAGAAGTTTGAAACAAACAAACGAAACGTTGGGTGCTGAAAATAAAATGAATTAGTTTTTGTTTTATTTAAATTTTGGAATGACCATTACTAGCCCGAAGGTAACACCTATCAATAAACATTAAGTAATTGGTAATATTTCCATATTTTTCTAACTAAAATAGGCTCATAAGGGTCACTCCTAAAATAAAACACAACTTCAACCAAACTCTTAGAGCCATAGAAGGGGAGAAACAAATACTCCCATACAAACTCATCATTAATTTTAATATATTTGCAAAAATATAAGAGGGTTACTAATAATAAATGTTAAGGCGATTTTCGATCTTCTGCTTGCAGTTTGGTTCATTATTTTTTTTTTTTTTGAATCAAAAAGGCAATTTGCAGAAAACACATTAAGTCAAGAGAAAGCAGCCTCAGACGTTTCAGCGCTCTTCTCACATCAAACCCGTTACCGTCATCACATGGACACTCAGCAAGCGCCATCTCCAGTGGGATATAATACAAGGATACACAATTACATGAAGAGTAGATTAAAGTCTTACCCATTACTTGGGTAAACTGAAGTTTTTAGTAAATATTTTCTTGTGATTGTGGAAAATTTCCTGTGGATGACGAAATTTATAATTCCTTATATCAAGGACATTTTTACACGGTGTTTTTAAACGGCATTGGCATGCTATGCAACATCCATTTTGTACTTAAATTAAGAAAAATTTTGCATTTTTTTTAGAGTTATAAATAATGGTACGGAAGCATACCGGGTGTAGATTTTACCAATAAAATATTCATTTTACTTTTCGCTTAAAGAAGGTCAAAGGCACTAGATCATCTAATCAGTTTTATTAAAAATGTTTATGCATTTTCTAAAAATAAAAACAAATTGCCATGAAAAGTTTGTGAAAAAACAAAAAACATTAATTGATTATTTCATGCACTTTTTATTGCTAAATGCAAAAAAAAAGTAGACACTTCAAAAGTATATGTTCACATCGATTATTGCAAATAATCATAAATCACAGAGAACTTCATGCAGCGTTAAAAGCGCAATAATGCTAAGACTACGCCAGAAAAGAACTGAATACAAATAAATGGAATTTAAATAAAAATTGCGTGCATTCTTTATGCATTTCAATAACTCAACAGTGATCTGCCTGTCTGTCGGTCTGCCTGTCTGTCGTTTCCTTTTTGCCTTGAAGTCGATACGAAGCGCATTAATAACGCCAGGAATATCGTGAGTTATGCAAACTAAACATCAAAAAGAAAAACAAAAAAAAAAACATGTAACAAACGTTTTAAAATTTTATTGCAATCGAAGAATGGATGAATATTTTCTGATGGCTAAATGAATGGATGAGACAGATGCAGTGCGCAAAACATTCTTGTGAAGAGTGGCAAATTCAAATGATGAACAGCATAATGATGATGATAAAGGTGGCCGGTGGTAGTGCTAATATCCTGCCACTAATATTTCAACAAGAATATGATACACAAACTTGGCTTTTAAAATAACTACAAAAAAAAACACTAACAAAGAACTTAATAAAAAATTAAAAATAAATACAGATTAAGAGAATGCCAATCAGTATTTCAAAAAAGTAATGTTGCAGCTTACAGCAGAAAAGTGTTGATTGAGTTTTAAAATTAAGCTACACAGCAGCGTGTTTAAACAGAAAATGTAAAAGTAATAAAAAAATATAACACTAAAAATAACAACAAGTAAGTTTGGTATATTCGGCTGTGCCATATCTTATATACCCTTCAGCAAAAGCGCTATTACTTTTTTGCATGCCCCAGCATAGTCGAATCTTTGGAAGTTATTTAAAACAATGGTTTTACTATTTGTGGTATTCAAAAAAGTTTACTTGAAGAAACTCAGCAGTCAGCAGCTTTCAAGATGTGAAGGAAGAGATATACTCCTATTATCTCTCTCTCTTTTCCTTAGATTTGTATATTTGCCTAATAATGTAAAAATATATATGCCTAAATAATATAAAAGAGGCAGTAAACCGAATGCAACATTCAATTGTGATTTCTGTGATTGTGAATTGTTTCAGAAATTGCGCAGGAAAAGATGGGAAAACGCAGTTTTATGAAAAAATTAAGAGCTCCGTAGTGGAACATCGTGAACAAAAATCATGCATGTGAGAATATCTTTCGGAAGCTCACTTGCAAACCTATTTCGCAGAAGCATAGGTGTTTTCACTTAAGCATTTTGAAAGAATTTCAAATGTAGACAAAAGCTTTGTCCAAATTAAAAGACACCGCTACACTTTAATGTTTTATTTTATTAATAATATAAAGGTTGTTTCATTAAACGCTTCCTTTCTTTAAATTTAAATAAAACAATGTGTATGTGAGCTATTCTCGAAAGTTTTTTTACCATTATGTGTGGAATGTAACATTGTTCAAATGTCCACTCCCACTTCTCTGGTTGGAGCACATCCAATATGTCCAATTTTCTCTGACTCTTGCACATAAATCAGACTGAATTTGACTGATGGCGTGGGTTGCTTTGGCTTTGAGGACTGCTGTGCTTAGTGGCTTATTCGCAAACCACACATAAAAAAGACTAACGGGGTTGAATCGCTCCATCTTGGCGGCCAGTTCACATGAGCACAAAGCGCTCGTACAGAATATCTAATCTTGGAACTCATGTGTATTGGAGTCGTCCCAAATTTGACAATTTTAGTTGTTCACGTCCCATCCATCCAGAAATGGGCCTAAGCGCTGAAGATGATTTTTCGATTAAAACGTTGCAAGAAGAGAACACCCATTTTGATAAATCAATTTTATTATTTGCACGTGTTGTTGAATGTTAAATCCGTAATTTGGCAAACAGACTAAATAAATGGTTTTGGAAAACCGATTATGCGGACATGGCTCATTTAATTTTCCTATCTAGAAGCATCCAGATTACATACAACAAACTTTATGAGTGCAAATTACACACGGAATGACAAACCTATAAATACACTTAACATTTTTAGTGAAGGGTATAAAGAGTAGCAATAACTATCAAAACGTTTAAAGAACTTAACCATTTTTTCATTTTATCATTTTGCACACAATATAATTGCTGACATCAAATATCTGGCATAATAACATCAATCAAAAATATGTTTTTAGTTTGTTTGGCTCTTTTATGTGCCAGAGCTATAAGACATTATTTTCTGCTATAAAAAAAACTTTAAAATATAAATAATGGCAAAATTTAAATTCTAAATGATTCATAGAATCACAGCTAAAAGCGAAGTATTTAAGTTTAGAAACACCTTAAACACTCCTTGAATAGAAGTAGGAAAGCAAGAAATAAATATCATATAAATGATGGAAATTAAAGAAAATCATCTACAGTTTTTAAAGGAATGTATAGAGAAAAATGTTTGTCATCATAAACAATTAAAGTTAAAAAGTTAGAAATATTTTTCATATTTCTTAAGCTGACTTTAGCTCGATATTTATCACTTAAGAATATACTGCAGCTTTTCTTAAGTTACTGATATATTGAAACTTTTTATCACTCAATCTTTATTTAAATTAAGTTAATGTTATTCCAGTACAGGTCAGTCACAACGAACTATAATTAACTTTTCCTTTTTACACCTCCTATAGAATTCGATACAGTCGATTATCTATCTTGCAACATTCTTATTAGATAGACTTTACCCAACATAATGTTTTTGAAATATTTGCAAGAAATAAAAAATTATTGCTATTGGAATAATAATGCCAGAGCTGGCAAAATTTTGTACACTACAGCTCCTATCCTACAGCTGAACTTCTCAGGATAATGTTTGATTAATCTTTTCCTAATTAACAAACTTATTTTACATTCGGAGTGCCATAAATATATTCTGTAAGTCAGGAGGCAAATTTTTCAAAATCAATTTTAGTACCTCCAAGGAAAATATCAATGTCATATTCAATTTTGACTGATTTTTTACAAATTATTAAACATTTGGACTTTTTAGGGTTAAGACGAAGGCCATTTGCTGATGCCCAAAGAAAAATGCTATTTAAATCAGTATTAAGATTACTAACATTAGAGCTAATGGAAGTCTTAGGACTACTAAGGTAAATTTGAATATCATCAGCATACATTTGTATACTGGAATATCTAAGTTGTTGTGGTATATCATTTGCGTACAGTGAGAACAACAATGGTCCAAGTACAGAGCCCTGCGGAACACCTCTTACCACCCGTAAAGGATATGAAGCAAGACCATCACATGATACGCTTTGCACTCTATCTGTTAAATAAGATGATATTAATTTAACAGCAGTTGTAGATAAATTGAAAACTTTTGTTAATTTTAAGCGCAGTATTGAGTGGTGAAC
Source organism: Lypha dubia (assembly GCA_947311025.1). Taxonomy (NCBI): domain Eukaryota; kingdom Metazoa; phylum Arthropoda; class Insecta; order Diptera; family Tachinidae; genus Lypha; species Lypha dubia. The sequence goes on from OX371263.1 coordinate 7,352,244, forward strand.
CGTATCAAAAGCTTTTGAGTGGTCAAGTAATACCAAAAATGATATTTTCCCAGTATATAGGTTACCGCTAATCTCTTCAACAACATCAGTTAGGGCAGTTACACAGCTATGATGAGGTCTGAAGCCTGATTGACGATCAGTTAATAACTTTTTGGTATTTACATATTCACAGATTTGTATCTGCAAAATATGCTCAAGAACTTTGGAGAGGTAAGGTAGAATTGAAATAGGGCGGTATTCGCTGTCTGTCTTTGGGACGGGAATTACTTGGGGTAACAGCAGCATTATATAAATGTACAATAGAACGTACTATTCACAGTAGAATTAATTTTATAAATCTAGGATTGATATCATCCAAGCCAATAGCATTAGATTTAACTTTACTAAATCCTTCTGCAACATCAGCTACTGTGATACATTTAAAATTGAATTTTTCATTCGAGGCATCATATGATGGGACTCGATCATAAAAACTAGGGTCCGCTGAGGGCATGGGAATATTGACAAAAGTTTCATTTAGCCTATTGACAAGTGTTAAGCATTTTGATAGCAAAGTTTTTTCACTCGGGACCAACTTGTCGCCCTCACCCTGTCCTAGAAGATTATCGCATAGCTCCACTATTTATGAATCGATTTCCCAAATTCATTTTATTTAAATTTTTTCGGAAAGATGCAAACCTGCATCTCCAGTTAAATTTGCAGTTTGTTAATAATTAATAAGTTTTATGAAATATTTTTGGGGGCAAGGAACTATCCAAGATATATTGATTATCGCATAACCGTTCATTTATGTACCAATTTCCAATTTTTTTTTTAGTTAAAAGTTCCATAATAATTTTTTTAAATAACGGTTCGATTTTTAAAAATCTAAATTTATTTGTTTTGAAAGTCAGAGGAGCAATTTCTCTCCCTCGATATATTGATTATTGGGTATCTCCTCCAATTATGCACCAATTTTCAAATGGCTTTTTTTTGGTTGAGTTTGGTAAAAAATTTTTTGTAAACGGAGGTAAGTTTTCGCCCTCCTCCTGAAATATATTGTGGCATAATTCTGCCATTTATGAACCGATTCTCAAATATCATTTTTGTTCGTCAGGTGTACCATATTTGTTTTTTGTTTTTATGGAAAATCAAAAAAGAACGTTGCACTGCTTGATCGACTTTAAAATAATGCGCTTACAGGTTGGTCTCATAGAAATATACGATATATAAACATCTGATATATTTATGAACAGATTTGAATTTTTTTATTTAAAAGGGCAATTAAGTTTTTGTTGAGAGCGAAATTTAAAATAGAATGTGCAAAAGAGGTTTATAAGGGTTGTAACTCTCTCTTAAGTACATAGAAAATATTTCTTATTGATTCCCCTCTACCAAAATCAATACCATTAATTTAAGGTGCCTCTTATAGTCCATGTTTTACTACAAGATCTTGAAGTTTTACTTCATACCGAATTATTTGATATTTTTCCAGAGTAAAAATAAATATTGAGAAAATGTTGTGGTTTATATACACATAAAATTTCTATTAAATTTCATTAAACAATATAACTTAAATTGAATAAACTAATTTTGTTCTAACAAACTACTCGTGTACATAAAGGATAAGTCTAATGGAGCGAAACCTTGTTTTAGTGGATTAGTTTAGGTTCAAGGGATCAATCACTGATTGTAAGAAATTGTTTCAATTAAATTACTTATTTATTACATCAATAAACATTTATATCAAAAAAATAAAAAAAATAAATTGTTGTTGAATTTTATCAACCTGAACTCAAACAAATTTCGTTTGAATAGAAACTTAAGTAAATAGTTTAGTATTTCCTTCTTTACCATTTCGAAATTTAACATAAATTTTATTCATGATCGACGTATGCGTTTAAACAATTATTGTCAAATATTGTTTCGAAAGACAGAATTTTAAAATTTTATTGCAAAGACACATTTGGTTTCTATAAATGAAAACAATAAGCTTTTGAACAAATTCAACAAACATCAGTCTCTATAAATAAAAAAAAAGAAAACAGATCAGTAAATTTTATAAATATTTATGATAAAAAAAAAACAACAGTTAATAGTTAGATAAAATTTCTCAAAGTTTTAATTTAAAATAAACAAATAAACATTTGTTGGAAATTAAATTTTTTTTTTAAATAATAGTTTGTCTGATTCAACAAATACATGCGTCATTCTGAGCTATTGATCTTTTTTATAATAATAATAAAAAAAAAATTTTGAAGAGTTATAGAAGCAAGAAAAGCTATCAAAAGTTATCGATATAAGCAAAGAAAATAAACTTGATTAGAAAAAAAAGAAGTTATAGCCTTTCTATATTAAGGTAACGATCAATTTTTTATGAATCTTTTTATCATTAAGATATGTATGTACTTATTTTATTTTATGTTTGCTACTTTGTCTATTATTAAAAAATAATTTGTTCAAACGAAAGCATGACTTCAAAACAACACAAAAAAAAAAAAAAAAATTACAAAAGTTGTATGTGTGTCTTGTGTTTAGAACCAAAAAAAAATTTAACAATTTGCAATTAATTTTTTCATGTTAAATTTGTACAAGTTGTGTTTAACTTTATAGGTATGCTTTTTATTACTATTTTTATTCTTTAAAATATTTGATAAATATTTTTTTTCTGATAAAACTCAGTGATTGTGTTTCATTTTATTTACACATTAACTTACAAAAAAACTTCAAGGTTAAATGCGTAACAAAAAATTTTATAAACAAATTCAAAAATTGATTGTGTTCAAATATATAAAAATCATGTAGTAGAAAAAAAAGCTATAGAAACTACCTAAATACACAAAACACACACAAAACGTATAGAAAAGTTAATAAAACTGTCTGTCTGTTATTTAGTACAAATGAACTTTTTTTTACAAGTTATTTGAACAACATGTTAAAGAACAAAAACAAAACTCTTTAAGATTACACCATTTCAAAAATAAATACATTATTTAAAACAAGAGAAACGAAAATATGCTTTTACAGCAATATTTTTTTTGCGCATTAAATATACAAAAAATAAAAATTAAATAAAATTGTCTCAAACATCTTAAAATTTTAAAATTATTTATAATTTTCATAAAATTAGTTTCTGACAATCCACAAAGCTTGATTTTTGCTCGTTATAGCAAGTCGACTAAATAATGCCAGTCTGTTCGTTCATATATTCTAACATAAAATAATGGACACCACGATCCCAAACAATTTATTAACCTGAATTTTTCCGTTGCAGTCTGATATAAGCAATATTATGCTATGAAAAGTAATATGTATATGCACTAAAAAAGTATGGATCTAGTTTTTAATTAAAACTTTTCAAATCTGTAAATAAGGAATTTTTAAACAAATTTTAGGAAATTAAAGAAAATTAATTACTATGAATTGAAAATCGCCAAAGAAGAATTTATTTTAGCAAAACCAGCAAATCGCTTGGTATATAGTTCTTAATATTTTGACTTATCGCTATAACAATAATGAAATAGGATTAGTTTATTTTTGTAAAGCTCCATAAGTTTCAAGAAGAAGATAAACTTGAAACTTCACTATTGCGCCACAAGGTTCATCGACTGAATCAGTTTAGCTAAACGGCAACGCATTTAGATGAATTAAAATAATGGTTCAATAACTCGGCGCCATTTTTCGAATATCTCACGAATTGTAGAAACAGTTGCAGTAGAGCTTGTTTGATGCTTCAAACATCATCAAAACGAACAGCACTATTCATATATTTGAATCTTTTTCTTTCACATTATCGCCCTAAAAATTAGCCGCCCATATTCACCATCAAACAAGTCCAACTTTATTTCTTTGTCTGCACTAATATGTTGCTATTATAGCCTAAATGTAATATAATTTAATATTATCAGACTCAAGTTCAGTTTTATTGAATTAATGAAAATTCAAATTACTAAGAGATTTCAACGCCGTTACACCTCTCATCAGCGTTCATATGTCCATTTTTACACTTTTTGTAAAGTGGATACTAATTGGGAAAGAATATCAACTATTGAACAACAATGATTTAAGTTACAAAGTAGAATACTTTGAAGTTAACGGACTATGAGTTTGCGTTGTTTAGAAGTAATTTCCAACCAGTGATGGGGAATTTCGTACTAACCAAAATTGTTTCAACAAAAATATAATATCTATAAATTAATTAAACTAATTCTAGTATTCTATTTCATTTGAAAACTTGGTTCAATAGTTGATATTCTTTCCCAGTTAGTATCCACTTTACAAATATTGTAAAAATGGACAAATGAACGCGGATGAGAGGTTTAGCGGCGTTGAAATCGGTATACTGATACGTTCTGCTAAACTGATTGGATATAATAATGTTTTTCAACATAAAAACTCTTAGTAACTTGAATTTTCATTAATTCAATAAAACTAAACTTGAGGCTGATAATATTACTTTTCATATGTAAATCAATATAAGTTCAAATAATAATTACGTTTATTCGTAATAATATAAAAAAATTTTTGAATTTGTTTTTGTTTCAAATGTAATTGCTCGAAAGAAAGAACTTCTTCGATATCGGCGAACAGGCACTTAATATAATTTAAGTAAAAAATAATAATATTTATAAAATTGAGATCACTTATATATTCAAACAACAAATCTGAATCAATTTCTAAATAACTGTCGCAGGAGTTTGCCTCTGAATATACTTATGTTTGACCGCTTTTCGATGATATTTTCAATAGGCGGATTTAATATAACATTAAAGCATTTTTGATTATGTTTACACGTGCTTCTTGGTATTTAGGTGTGCCAACGCAAATTAAATTTATGTTCCATCATCTTGTGGTGCGATCATGAACTGGTTGAGGATTCTAAAATTTGGCCTCTTTTGAGAGAATAATAAATCTACCGCTATATGTGCGGGTGGCATTTCTAAGACATCGTTGTCAGGACTTTGATTACAAAGGGGCTGTGCACATATTACGTAACGCTACAGGGGGGATGGGGGGTTAAAGATTTGTTACGGATTGGAAATTTTGCACTGACAAATTAGAAAAAAAGGGGGGGGGGGGTTTAATATATCTGAAAACAGCGTTACGTAATATGTGCACAGCTCCAAAGCTCAAAATCATGTACAAATGTTTCCCATTCACACTTTGCTTCCGGTTAGCAACTGTATTCGCTATCGAATATATCTTCGTCAGAAACATTCGGAACTGCTTCTAGCTCTTCGTTGTTAAGATCTGTTACAGTTATGACTCATAAAATTATAATTATAAACAGCACACGAGGGTAATAAAAGTAAGTTTTGAAATATTTCTTTAAAAAAATATTTTTGGAATAAAAAATGTGTTATCTGTTCTCAATTGATGTTCTTAACAAAGTCACCAACAATTTTTTTGGTTATCGTTCAAAACTTATTCAACTTGTGTGGTTTTTCACTAAAGGTTAAAAATGGCTTAAAGTGTGACTAAACCGGAAATAAATCAAAGAAATGCGGTCACTTTTGAGAAAAATTTTTGAAAAATTTATTAAAATATTTAAAAGTTGTTTGAAAGAAAAAATAATTTGTTTGGTTTCTATTTTGTAAAAAAGCTAGTTAATATTAAAAAAAAACAATACATGCAGTAAACTTAGGTAAATATTAAACAAAAACCAAAAAAAAAAAAAAATACTAAGATATGCGATAAAAACAACAATTTAATCGGATTTACGGTTCATAATTCGCACGGTTGTAACACTGTACAACACAAAACAAAGAATAACAAGTTTTTAATAAATGATTTTGGTAGAAGTCTCAAAGAGAACAAATACTACAGATCTCGGTGCATTTACACTTTATTTTTGGAAATCATTTCTAATGAAGTCACAAACATGTTTGTCGATTAATTATGTTTGAAAAGAGCAAATACTCCCCTTTTAAATACTCCCCCCCTTCCATAAAAGTCTATTAAAATCCGTTGTACAATTTACAAGCAACATCAGCGTAATTTTAATTGTGTTCCCAATTGGTTGTGAATCTAGATGTAATGCAACAGTATATTTGCGAACCAGATGATCATAAACGATACTTAAGGGTTACCCACATAAAAATCCTCAAAAATTCTTATCGTCTTTGAACATCAAATCACAATGACACTGATAAACTGAATGAGTTCTCTACATTCGCCGTAATTTTATGTTTTCTTCAGCAAATGGTGTTGGTAAAGAAAAATACTAATAATTTTTTTTTCTTGCCAACTATTCGTACATTTGCAAAAGATGTAAAGAATTGATTAACCAGAATAAAATTCATGATTGTACAGTTTGATAAAGAGAATGTCCAATAATTTGTTGCGTGTTTCTTATTTTTGATTTTCTTTACTTTTTTTATACAATTTGAATTTTAAGTAATTTAAGAACACGCGAACAAGTGATGTTGGAAAAAGAAGGTAATATTTTTTCTCACAAGAACATACACTGAAAGCTGAAAGTAAGTGGTGTCTTGGCCGTTCGAGAGTTCTAAGCAGTACTGGAAACATGCGAAACAAAGATATCTCTCAGTAACTTTAACACTGCTGGGTAAACAACATATTTGTTTAAAAGCTCTTTTAAAACTATTCTTTGCAGATCTACAAGAAGAAAAAAACCAACACTTATTTAACAGCTAAGAAACTTGTTGTAAAAACATTCCAAAAGTTTCTTTAATGCTTTAATATTTTTTTTTAATTTAACAATTTTCCTTTACTCGATAAAAGCTTTTCAAATGCTTTTTATTTCTTATTAAACGTTTATAAAATAAATTTTATATTATTTTACATTTTTGTTATTTTGCTAAAAAATAAACTTTTTGTTTAAACAAAATAAAAAACAACAGACTTCTGGCACAAGATCTTCTATTCTAGGAAATATTAATAAAATGTAATACAGAAAAATAAATAATAAATTTGTTGTTAACTTTTTTTAGCTCAGAGCCGTACTTACAATAATGACCACAAGTTCCGTGATTAGCGTTCAAACAAAATGCTGAATAATAAATTTCACCTTAAGGGATTTTTCGTTTTTAGCAAAAAGCACAAAAATCTATTAAAGAAATATTGTGTAAAATTTGTGATATAAAGAAAAATTAAATTGAAAAATTATGTTGCAGCCATTTGTACTCTTTAATAATAAATTTGTTTAAAATTGATCATTTGAATTGAAGTTATAGTGTAATGTTGGAAATTGGGAGTACAATTCATATATTTTCTTATGCAGTTTAATAGTGAGAATTAAAGAAACCTGCCAATGATCTCAATGATCATAAAATTGAAGGAAATTGCTTGCAATATTCCAAAAGTAATTCTCTTTGGTATGGGACCTTAGAATCATAACATTTTTTTTTTAATTTTTAACTCTGTTCATCTAAATTTCGGATATTCTGAAACACGATAACTAATATGGTTGAGTATAACTACAGTTACCACATTTCAGTGCTATTTATCTATCAGACAGCACACAAAAATTGAAATCTTCCCTTAAAGCATGATATAGTTCAGTAGGCATAATAAAACATTACTTGGGATTATCAGAATTAATTTTACTATAGAAGTAAATGCGCTTTGTAAGCAGAATAAAACCATTTAATTGACCCTGGAACATTATTCGATGAAAAATTTCGTTAAGAGAACGAAACATTATATTTCGGAGAGCTTATTAAGATATTTTAACAATTACTGATTAGTTCATAAACTTAGAGACTTTGAGGATTAACACTTGCAATCGGAAATTATATTCCAATAAAAAAAAATCTTTATACTCGTAGAAACCGATATCCAACTTATGTTTCTTCCTAGAAAAGTTTGGGTTGCAATAAATTTTTTCATTGCCTATAATTTTCCTAACGCCGCGTCGAATTAACTATTATTTAAAGGAGGATAGTGGAATCATATAATATTAGTCCTTATGCAGGTAAGTGTAAGACTTTAACAAACAAAATTAAAAACCCTTTGCTCTTCTCTTCATCACACCAACTTCTGCAATAAACGTTATAACTTACACGCATTCTTACGGCGTATGTCCCAATACTTCAATGCCCTGTAAGCAGGGTTACCAATACTCGTATGCGAACTTTAGTAAGCATGAGCCAGACGTATATTATGCAGGTATCTTTGTGTCCCTCTAGGTTTAGCAATCTTATCTTATTCTTGCTAAATCGGAACTCTTGTTTACAATACAGATAGAGGAATGCCAGTAAAGTGATATATGATTGAGTTCTTAAATTCTATATCTAGTTTGGAAATTTTGGCCACACCCTTAGTGTCTTCCAACCCAAGCTAATATTACACTGGAATATCCCGCAATAAACGACCATCTTACTGACCATTAAAAACAGCGACGTCCCTGAATAAAGGGATATCTTCTTAAAGTACTTCTCCGCTCTATTAACAGCTAGGATTTCTGCATGCAAGACACTACAGCATGTCCTGAAGTCTGAGTGGATATTTCACATCTCCACGTAGAAACCTTCGTCAATTGTGTCACATCATTTATTGTCATCTGCTTATCACTTCTATGGATCCCCGTAGGAGTCAAGCAGTAAAGGAAGCAAGCCTCAAGTGCCTCAATAGTAACTAAAGTCATAGGTGGCATGATCCTTGCTAAGAACCTTGGCGATATCTAGGTTGGTTCTCGTCCTTGGGCATGATGCGTTCATTCATTAGTTACACATAGCGAAGAGTGCTTTCGTTAGAGGTAAATCGAGCACTGTTATTTCAATCGCCGATAGCCGGAAGATTTTATTAACTGCATTGCAATAAGACTCTTTTACTGTCGCTTACCATCAGACTACACTCCCATCAAAAATATATGCGATGAATTAATGCCTTAAAAATCTAGTTGATATTTGTGGGTTTGATTCTCCACATGAGGCGAAAAATCTAGTTGATACATGTGTGTTTGATTCTCCACATGAGACAAGTGCTCTTACTCTGGTGTAAATTTCTTCAAGGGTCTTATCAACTCCACTTTAGTGTTTAGATTCCCACATAGTTTGCTATCTAGGATTACATGTATGTACATACTTGACAATGATCTTAGATCCGAGATTGGTCCTGTTAAGTCTTCGGCTTTGTTCCTTCTAGTATATTGTTTTTGCTTGATTGACTACAAGCCTGCAGCAGACATTCGTTTAGGAAATTTAGCGCGGATTCCATGCACTCAGATATTGTACCCAGGTTTTTATCAGAGATATCGTCAGTGTATACGACAGTCTTTATCATTTTACGCTCCAGCTAAGTTTACGTTAATAGCTAAATTTATTTTTACAATAATGGAATCGGGTTCGACAAAGTTGAGGGCACATTCTTTATTCTGGAAAGCCAGCATATAGAATTGCTTGCATGCGAGAAATTTTTCTATATTTGCACTGACTTGCCTTTTACGAAGGCATGTTGTGAGGGGAAAAAATTCCCTGGGTATAACAAAAATATTGATTGTATGGAGAGAACACAGCTACCCTAATTTATTATATAAAATATTTTAATTAATTTTCTGAAAACAATATACACATAAAAACCACACACACATAAGCAAAATTCCTTAAACCAGGGATATGATATAAATATGCCATGCCTCACCTGCATACAAAATACTATTATTCGTATTTCCTATAAGACAAGTGTCCATTATGTCTACTTGATGTCCTTGATACATATAAAATTAATTATATATATTTTTTTTGTTCCTTTTCATATGCAAATTATTTGCTTCTCTGTGGAAAAATAATGTTTTATTCATGAATAGGAATATTTTCATGCATTTTGCTGCAAGAAAGACATTTATTATTAAGAAGCTGACAACGTATATTTTTTGATTTTATACAAAAGACGATAAACAAAAAGTTACAAAGCTGGCATAATTATGTTCATAAGAAAATCGACAAAATTAAAAAAAAATCATATATTAGGGACTTTTAAGCAAAGGGTTCTGTAGAGACTGGTGTTCGAACACTTGTACTTTGTAGTTTGGCTTCAGGATTTCTAATTAATAAATGTCAGTTTTTATATGCAGTATTTTATTAAATTAATTTATATATGTATGTCTGCATGTATGTATATACAGTGTATTAATAATTAAATAAAATTATTTATATGCTACATAATAAATTAAAAAAAAAAATATATAGAAAATCAGACTAGCAAAATGATAAAACATTCTCATATTCTTCATCTTTTTATTAAAAATTGCCATTGACGTTAATTCAAAACTGAACTTAATGGTTACGCCAGGCTACACAAATTGTATTTGGTACAGCTGTTGCTGAGTTCATAAACTTTGGCCGTGTGGAATTATGTTTCAGCAAACACAACCTAAAAAGGAATTAATTTGTCTACAGAAAACAGAAACGCCAGGGTCGAGCCGTGGCGGCATCCTCGGGTCATTCCGGAGAAAAATCCAATAGTCGTGAAAATCGACACTATAAATCAATCTTCAGATTGTGCCCAAAGTTCGCCCATTACTAAGCACTTGTTCAATTCCCTCAACAGGTTTACATCTCTCATCCCAATGGCAAAGTCCAATTCAAATGGTAAGGTTTCTACAGCTCACACTTCTATCCAATTAAACTTTTTAAAATACACATAGAAGTTTATATAATTATAAATTTATAATACCAGAAAAGTACAGCTGAGTTCTTACCTCAACAAAAACTACAAGACTTAAAAAACCGACAGCTGCAATTGTCGCTCTCCAGCCAGGTACAAAATTATTTTTCAATAGGCAGCGAAAGCACAAACCTCCTAAATACTGTTCTATAATATTTAAAAAAAATATATATATATACAAAAAAGGTTTTGAAAAATTGTCCCCAATAACAATTTAATTTAATATGTGTACTGCATTTTATTATTGACATATTGCGGTCGGTAGCTTGCTGTCTTCAATCTGTTTAAATCATATAAATTATCGATAGATTTAAAATTCTTCTTGTATTTAAATTACAAACAACAATAATTAAATATTTTATGTCATTTATTGTCTTGTTTATATTTAGAATTCTTTCGAAACAAGAGTTTTTCATCGTATCGTTCATTCACCCCTCCAACCCACTTCGCACAAATGATCTTGTCATTATAATAATAATCAATCAAAGGGAATTGATTGCTTGCTTTGTGTGTATGTTATGTCGTATTTAATAAAGTTATTTTTATAATAAATATTTTCATAATTAATGAAGCATAAAAAATATATCATTAGCTTAATATAAAAAGGCCCTAACTCATTTTTTCAAATCGCGATTTTTTTTTTTTTTTTTTTATATCGATAACTTGTAATGTTACCTATCGAAAAATGATACAAATGCGATTTGTAACATATAATAATAAGTTAGGACCTTTCTATAATAAGGTAACGATATGCTCGCATAGCAAAAGTCGAGCTGTTTCACATATTTTCTTTAAAAATTTTTTATTTTAAAAGGTAAACAGTTTAACGATTAAAGAAAAACTGTTGTTCAAAACAGTAAACTACAGATATGAAACTAATTAATTATAAATAAACAAGTATGCATCTAACATATATATTTATTGTAATTTTTGAAATTACAAAGAACGGCTTATAATTATTAATATTTGTTTACATAAATACAGGCTAAAGTTCACAAATTTAATAATCAGAGAAATATTAATAGCTAACATCAAATTAATAGTGAGGTGAGAAGTCTCGTATTCTATTTGCAATCGAAATGTCTAGAAATGGAATATGTTCACCAAACCTACCTAACAAGTAGTAAAAGCACTTACACATATGAATGCTGACGAGGCTAAGTGGCTTCTACCGAAAACAAGGTTTGTTCTATTTTGCCGTATAGTTGAAATCTAAAGGAATGTTTAGATATTAAATATTTCCTTAGTTGCTTGAAATATTTTAACAATGTCTTTCTAGTATTTCTCAGAATATTAAATTTACGAACTTTAGCCTGTATTTATATAAACAAATAAACAATTTTATTTTCTTCAAAAATTATGAACAAACAAAGATGGTAAACTAAAGAGAAGAAATGCCAATAAAAATTGCCTTCACTACTTCTAATTTGGCATTCTAAGAAACTTCTTAAACATGGTGAAGTTTATTTCGTATGCAAAAGGTTCGGCTAAATCCTGAGTTCACTGGTATATCGACCACAAAGGAATGTGCTCTCCATGAAGAGCGTGTTGTGCGTGAAGAATTACGGTTTTTTCATTAGAAAACTTTCCGTTGTATTACCGGTAGAACAGTGAAATACACACCGCATTGTGTACGGATCAGAGTTGGTCGCGGTCGAGTAAATTCAATATAAACTTTGATCACCGGCCCATACATGAGAGTTGTATTCCATTTTTGTCGCTAAAAGGTTAAATATTTAGAAGATTATATGGAGATTTTTCTGGATTACTTTAAAGATGATAATAAAAAAGTTGTGCAGAATAACAGTTTGTAAAACAAATGACATGAAACAAAACAACAACATTAATTGGAACAAGTTCAATCCTCAGTAAACACTCTTAATCTCTATTATGTGTTGTATATTCAGTGCCTTCTATATATTAAAATATCTAAATTGGTACTTGTAAGTCAAGTTAGAAAGTAATTGCTTGTAAATTAATTTGCTAGATAAAAGTTTTTTGTTTTTTAAAACTATCGGATAACAGGCTAATTGTCATAATTAAAAATTTAATAAGATTTCTCTGATGAGATTTTTATTTATTTGAGGCTTTTTAAGGCGAAAAATATTTTTAATATTACTAAATAAAAATTTAGTTTCGTGGTAATTTTTATAAAAAGAAAATGTAATTATATTCCAAAAGTTATTTTTAATAAATGATTTTAATAAAATACCTTCAATATCGCTGTTTTGTTTAAACTTTGCAAAATATTTTCTTTATGCCTTGTAAATTTGTTCACCTGTAAGAAAAAAAAAAATAAAAATCATATTAATACAATTTAATAATTTAATAAATTTAATAATTTATCAAAATAAATTATAATAAAAACAATAATATATTTATTAACAACATTTTTTTTACATATCGAGCCTTTGCTGCAAGAGAGTCATAAATCAAAAAAAGTTGTTTTGCAGAAAATGAGTTTAAAATTGCGCATTCGCTAACAACTTTATGGTAAACGAAAATTTAATATTTGTCTCAAAAGTTTAGTATGCAGATATTTGAATGAATTTTTTACACATTCTTATGTACGATATGACAATTAATGCTGCATAATTAACTCAAAAGTCACGTTTTTTGAGTTATGACTATGGTAGCAAAGGCTCGATATATACATACGTAACATTAACAGGTGACTGTTTTTAATAGACTTTGAAAATATCGTCATATATTCTCAAATTGACTTCTTCTTTCTGAATCCTTTAATCATCTCGGTACTATTTTGTGATAAAGCATTGCAAAATATTTCAATCTCAAGATCAGAATAGTTTCCAGGTATTTTATAATATCCAGCAGAACAAAGAAATCTAATTAAACTTTTTTTGTGTGTTCTACCAAAATGGGTCTGTAAATTGGGATACTATACCTTCATACAATCATACGAGGGACTTCTTAATAACATCTCATGTTATCATACCGAAGACACGTAATTATTATTACACGATGCACCAATAAAGTGTGACTGTTTTGGTGCGGTTTGTTGGCGGTACTTCTTCAAATGTGATAACGAAATTTTTGTGGCCAGAAATTGAGGACATGGAACAGGACGACATTTCCAACCGGATGGTGTCACTTTGCACACATCCAACGAAATATTGGCGATGTAAGTCAATGAGACACAAACAATTCAAGAGCTAAATAATGAGATATTTCAGCACATTAACGACATTATGTCTCAGAGTCATTGCAATAAGCCCTGCAATTTATCTTAAAAAAGAGGTCATTCACATTTGACCGAAAATATTTACAATTTCATAACTTTGCAATCGCAAATGCAGGAATACTGTACCATTTAGCAAGCACTATAATGCATGACCGTTTGCAACATATTGGGAGTAGGTCTACTGCAATTTAACAAAAGACAACAACTACTTTTAAAGATAACCCTAAGGAATTTTATTATCTTTAAATTTTACAAACTTTAAAACCATTAAAAATTTAATAAAAATCATGGTGTATATATTTTTATTTACTCATTACAAAAATTCTAGTTTAAGATTAAAAATTCATCGATTTATTAATCAGAAATGCAAACATACATAACTAAAATTTTAAATGCATAAATAAATGTATAAAAAAAATACGTACAATGTATAGTCGTAGTCTTAAGTAAATCAATAAAGAATACAAGAGAAACACATTTTTTTTGACATTTAATCAGGAAAATATTAAGGTAGTTCACGGTTGTTTTGCAGATTATCGAATTATGTGCTTATTTGCAGAAAAATTCAATGAAGTGCCAGCGTATAAAAATACTCTAACTTAAGTATAAGTCAACTCAAATTTATATCGCCCATCCATTATTCAAAATAGCTGAAATTATTTTTTTTTTGTTTCATTTATATGTATTTTATTTAAAAACACATCCATACTTCGTTTTACACTGCAGATATGCATCTGTTAAAACAAAACAGGCATTATTGTGCCTTTTTATATAATTGACTAGCTTTTGACAGTGACTTCGTTCAAGCTACATGTTAGTGAAGAGATAAACTGTGTGTACAAAAAATTTATCGAAGAAACAAAAAGGTACCAAAAGTACCAGCATTTGCTAATTTTACTACCGTAAAAATTACACAATATATAAATTGTAAAAACAAATAACTACCACTAAACGTACCAGCATTTTCATATTTCAGGTCCCAAAAAGTACAATGCATATCAGAGAAAAAATATAAGTAAAATAATCAATTAGTACCAAGAGTACCAATGAGTCAGAATGCCCAAGTTGGGTCACCTGCTATCCATTTATCAAATATCAACCAAATCCAAGAAGAGAGTTTCTAAAGAGAAATAGTACAAATAGTAAAAAAGAGCCAAAAGTGAAAAAAGTATCAGTATTTTTTTCCATTTCAGCCCCCAGAAAGTATGTTTATTTATACAAAATTTATACAATATTAGTAAAATTAACAAATATTAACAAGAATACGAATATGTCCCGTTTTTAGACTTTAAAATGTACTCTATAATTTTATCTGGGTCAAATGCTATCCAAATTCCAACCAAATCCATTAACAGAAATTCTTAAAAGTAAATAAGTACCAAAAGTAAAAAAATACCTTAAAAGTGTACCATAAAGAAGCAAGATAAATAAAAAAAGTACTTATAGTAAATAAGCACTAAAGGTAAAAAGTACCTTAAGTAAAAAATACCGAATGTACTAGTTTAATAAAAAGAACCAAAACTACCAATTTAATTAGTTTAATGTGTGTCATATGCAATTCATCTACGAAATTTCTACCAAATGCATTAAGCAGTTTTCAGATTTATAGCATTATTTGGGTTATTTATTGAATGTAAAAGTAAAAAAACACAATAGCCGTATTCACAATGTGCATTTGGGATTGCAAATTTATGCAATTGCAAATTTATTCTATCAATTGTGAATGATATCTTTGGGTAAAGTTGCAATGCTTATTGCAAAACACAAAATTCACAGCTGATTGATTAATAAAAAATACAGATGTCTCAAAATATTTGCTTAATCAAATAATTCTGATTTCTATTATAAAAATAAGGATTAATTTGTTAGTTAGTCAGGATTTTAAATAATACATACATTTATGTAAATTTGAATAATTGAATAATTTGATTTTTTATGTTTTGCGTGTTGTAAATTTTTGCTTTTTGTTATTAAATTTTTGTTTTATAATTTTGAATAAAATTTTTAAAATTTGAATAAGCAAAATCGGCTCAGTTCACTGCGTTTCAACTGTCGTTTTGCAATTAAGTGTTGCATAAGTATAGTAAATATAAGCTATCGGTTTTTAGTGTTGCTTATTTGCAAAGATGTAGCATGTGCATTTCTCTGTATTTTGTTAGTGTAGAGTAAAAATATACTACACCATTTTGCAAATGCAATGAAGACCATTTGCACAAGATTGTGAATAGGGCTAATAATGAAAATGTGGGTAAATTTGTGGGAACACGGTTTGAAACGGTAAAATGTTAAACGATTCATTCAGGCGTATAGTGAACTGTGTAAAAAAAAAACAGATAACCAACATAAAACGGTGTTAATGGTACAACGCGAGATAATTTTTTTATTTCTTTATTACATATTTGACAATCTGACTTCAGTGAACACCTTATTATAATCACTTAAAAAAAAAAAAAAAAAAACAATAGTTTATCGAATAAATTATAAATGATGGATTTGATATCTGACATAAAATGTTTTCTTTTTTTTTTTAATAAATTTATGCAACTAAATGTTTATGAAAAAAACTTATGTACATGTCAATTATGTCTGTTTTACTTATGTTTTAGTTTTATTTTCTAAACAACATATAAAAACTCTAGGGCAAAATGCAAAAGTCGAATACATATATATATATAAAACATAAATCTATTAAATATTCTAAACACAATAGTAACACAGTTTTAAGCACCTTGCGTCACTTTCAGCAGCATATAAATGTGTTTTATTTCGAATTAATTTATTTAAAAGTTTTGTAGCCATCATATGGCCAATAATACAAAAAAAAAAAAAAAAAGTATAAAAAAACAGAAAAAAGAAACGAACCACTTGAGATATTTTTAAAAACATCAGGCATAAAACATGAAACATCGAACGTATAGAGACAGACAATAAAAAGCACTAACAACAATTTTATGTGATACTCGTACATACATACTCAACAGCATTTGTAATTATTATTCAATTGTAGGCATTCAATCATTTTGCATAAAAATATTTTGTTGAGGTTGGTTTCCAAACTCGAAGGAGTGAACACACAAGTCTACTTGTGGTGCAGGGCAGTGCGGGATATTGTTAGAACAAAATTGCATTTGGAATATTTATTGTTTTGCCCTTTAGCTGCCAACACCAAGTTGAGCGTAACGATAAGGGCGAATGTGATTAAATAAAAAAAAAAAAAAGTTAGCACAAGTGCCTAACCCGTATTTACACCTATTTCAAAGATAGTGCCAAGCATATCCCAGCAAAATTAAAATAATTGGTTTTCAAAATAGATCTCTTATCTGCGCCTAAGAAAAAATTTGAAAAATAGGGCGAATTAAGTAAACAAAAACAACCACCCCCACTCCCGGCTCCCTTTTGTTAGGGAACTTGCAGTGTCTTCGGAAGACAATGGTAGTTTTCTTAACTCGAACTTGGCTTACTATAGTTTTTCTTACAACTGCTATAGTTACAACCAAAGACTATGTAACTAGACTCCAAACCACCAAAGAAAACAGTACTGCCAAGTCACCTAGTTATTTTGACAGGAACAGCAAATCTAGAGTAATTGTGTATTCTGTCTCTTTCATTATAACTTCGTAATCACACATGATAACAGCCTTTTTTATAGTCCAAAATTGGGTGTTCTGGTCATCTTTTGTGGTTAGTTGCTTTAAGGAAAATTTTGATTGATTTTAATCATTTTTAGCTGAACAGACCCACTTAACAATTTTGCATCATCAACCCACTGTGCCACGCTAATGTGCGTTTAATTTTTTTAAAATTTATTTTTAAATTTTGGCGGTAGATTTCAAATAAAATCAAATAATTTAAAACATTTAATTTTCTTATGTTTGTACATGGTGTTGTTCTTAGTGTTTTAGGTGTCGATTAATTTGTCACCTCACCTGTTGTTGTTGTTGTATTTGTCGTTGTTGGCATACACTTGTATGTTTTCTTGGCTATTTGAAATTTTTTTGTTTAATTTGTTTATTGAAACTTAAAGTAACGCTCCATTTACGTTGAATATAAAAACCCTGACTGACTGTAAAGCCAGTTACTATGCATTTTATGATTGAGTTTTAATTCTACGTTTTTTTGCTTTTTTTTCTTTAATATATTTTATTTTCCATTTTAATTTCATTTTATAACGATTAAAATGAATTTGATTAGTTGTTAAGTGACATTTGTCAATTATTTTTACCAATTTAACATGTTATGCTTTTCATGTTAAAAACTAATATTTTTCGTCAGTCCCGTACACAGGCAGACAGTCAGTGTCACAGCCGCCATCGGTTGGGCATACCAAAAAACTTTCTGTCATATAGACTTGATGTCTACACAGCTGAATATATTTAAGTATGTAAGTTTCTTGAAATGGTTTTATAATTACATTCAGTTTTAGTTTAACATGGATTTCTAATGCGAATTTGATTAAGTCGTTTAACAAAACAAACAAATTGTTGCTGTGTGTTGTTTTTTTTTTTTAAAATTTTATTTCAACACTATGCTAAATTTCATTTTATTTATTTCCAAACACGCAGTACCATAGACAATAGTTTTTTTTTTTTTTTTGTTTGCAGGAACGTGACATCACCGGATATAATGGACAAATTATTTTCAGTTTTTGTTCTTGGTTTTAACCTAAATGATAAATAATGACTTGTTTATAGAACAATTTTCTTTATTATTTTGTTTAAAAACAGATTAAGAGAATATTGTTTTAAGTTAAAAATCATCATACATAGTTGTTGCTTTGAAAACAAAAATCGACATAAAATAATTATAATAGTATTCAATTTATATTAGAAATTTAATTAAAAAAAAAGGATTTCAATACCAATATTCCATATTTCAAGCAACACTGGATAAATTAACATTTATTAAGTTTTCTACGTACACAGAAAAAAGTAGAAAATGGATTTAATTACTAAAATTGTTGAAACAATCAAAAAATGCTCCATTTTGCACCTATCACCAAAATGATGATAAAAATAATCGGTATTGCAAATATTGCAAGAACGTAATTTTTTTTCTAATTAATGATAATTTTATTTTTGATTAAGTAAATAATTAATTAAATATATAAAAAGAAACAATTGTTTGATTAAATAAATCGCAACATTAATTGACTGAATATTAACACATTAATTAATCGAATCATCGTATTAATTAATTATTCCAATAATTGAATTGAACAATTCAATAATTGAATATATAATCAGAATCAATTAAAATTTTTATTGAATAAATTAACCAGGATAATTAATAATTAAAAGAGAAATGAATTATGTAAATAAACCAATATGTAATTTTATATTAAAGGCTCTAATTGTGTAAATTACTTCAGCAAGTGACTGTAATATGGATTGCAAAAATAAAAATGTATACATATCACAACAGAAAAACGTTATTTTTTGAAGACATAATTTTCGTGGTGGGGTTCATGACATTTTTTCAGTTTTTCTTTCTGCCTAATTATTTCTCAACAATATCCTTTGAGCATGGGAAAACTGCAGCTAGTAGCTGGTTCTATATTATTAAGCTTAACTAAATGTCGTCAACTATGTTTCTAGGAAACATATTTAACATATTTATTGAATTCCGGCTTGTAACTTTATCTTAGAACTGTCCGTAATACTAAAAGTTTCTGTAACTATAGAAACTTTTGGGATTTTCGCAAACGTCTCGAAATTCTAGTGTTTTCTATCCTTAAATTAGGAAGTTTATACAAACGGTGCTTTTCTTTTTAATTCTGTTCTGTAGAATTTCTAGACTAATTAACAATAATATTCCGTATCCCGTGTGTACATGTGTTTCCCTTCGCTTTCATAGTTTTCCAACACTCCACACAACATACCACATAAAATTTCGAGACATTTACTGTTTTAGTTGTGCAGTATGGGGAAATTAATAGGCAGTTTGTATCGCTTCAATATTTCGCTAGCAAATGTTTATTATTATAGGAGTAGCCCACATAAAGTTTCAAAACATTCACTATTTTAGTTTATCAGATATTTGAATATTTACTTTGTTAAGGATGGGGAACAGGTTTCCGGCTCCGAACGCATCAAGATTTTTCTGTAAGTTATATTTTGTTCTTGGACTATTCCACAGCAAATTTGAAGTTATTCAATATCGTACTTTCGCATATCGCTTGATATTAACAATTTTTTTGTAAATAGATGACATTTTTTTTCAAGTTACCCGAGGATTTAAAAAAGTGGGTAATGAAAAATCGGTCCAGCAGTTCTTTGTTTTAGATAAATCAAATAAAATGGGCGTAGTCTATTTATCTTTCCGTAAAAAAAAAACTGCATAAAATTTTCCGTAAAAACTTAAATTGGCATACTACTAAAATTTAAAAAAAAACAATTAGACAAGTCGGTCTAGCTGTTCCCTGGGCGTAAAATTCGTTAGATGGATCATTGTGAAAATTAAAAAAAAAAATTACCAAATCGGTGCAGCCGTTCTCAAGTGATACGATTACAAGCGAACCATATTTAAATTGGTTTCTTATTTATATTTCTTACAAAAATTCGAATTCACAAAAAAATTTAACAAATTAATTTTACTAAAATAAATTTTAAAATTAAAAAATTTTTATGCGTGACTAAAGATTAAAAATTAATTGCAAATTTTAGTGAACATTTAAATTACTGGGGCCCAGAAGAGCACCCCCCAGGCTGCCTTGGACGTCATCCTTCACCTACTTCCCATTGAAGAATGTGTGTTGAGAACGGCGGCAAGAAGTTTGCTCAGGCTTATGGAAGCGGGCTTTGTAAGGCCAGGATTTACAGATCATACATCACTCTTGAAAAAGATTAGTTTTAGCAGATGGGAGACCATATCCCCTGGTTTTACGGACTCCAAGGTTGTTGAGACTAATTTTATTAGAACGCCTTCACTAGTCATTCCGGATAGGGATCTTTGGGTCAAATCTGATAGAGTGTACGAGGGCTGCGCGGTCTTTACAGATGGATCGAAAATAAAAATAGGCACAGGTGCTGGCGTCTATTTTTTAGAAACGGACATTCGTAGGTCTTTTAGGCTACCGAACGAATGTAGAGTATTTCAGGCTGAGCTCCTAGCGATCCTCATGGCCACGGAACTAGTGACAGAACACGTAACTGAAGGCGTGGAGGTAACATTCTACGTTGACAGTCAGGCGGCGCTGAAAGCTTTGAAGGGGCATAGTGTCAAATCGAAGCTGGTCAGCAAGTGTAGGCTATCTCTCAACTTGCTTATGGACAAATTTAGCGTTAGGCTATGTTGGGTACCAGGACATTGCAATATTGAGGGAAACGAAATCGCTGATGAGCTGCTAAGAATAGGGTCAGCATAAGATGTGGCAGTTAGTGACAGGTCGGTTAAACATCCAATCGGTCACTACTCTAGGGAACTCAGTAACTGGGTAATTAACAGAACTAACCATTCCTGGAGGAATAGAGAAGGGTGTAGAGTCTCGAGGTCCATATGGACAGAACTAGACTCAGGTAAATCTGATCTACTGCTGGGTATGAATATAAAGGTTTTGAGTCTTAGTAGACGCCTTGACTGGCCATTGCTCGGTTAGAGCGAGTACCAGCATATGGGAAAATGGCACTCCGGATTTCTGTAGGATGTGTGGTGATGAAGAGGAGCCAGAAACTATAGAGCATATCATCTTTCATTGCCCAAGACTGTAACGCCATAGGCAAATATGGCTGAGCAGACGTTTCCATGAGGGCATTAGTAATATCGCGAAGTGCAAACTTGAGGATATCAGGGGCTTTATCATGGGAATTAAATGGCTGAATGATGGATAATAACGGATCTTTGTTTCTCCTTGGACAGTAAGGAGACTAATTAGTCAATAAATTATAAATGAAGGGAATCACAATGGATCCAATTTAGTCTCCGAGTGGATGTGTACTCCACACTACCTTTCCTAACCTAACCTAACCTAATCAAGGTAATTTTTAAATTTTAATTTAAATTTAAACAATTCCTTTTAACACTTTATTTATTTGGGGCCTTCTACAGCAAAGACACCCATACAATGATATACGCACATACACTACAAACATTACGCACATTATGTAGATATTAAAATATTAACAACAAAATATTATCAATTTCAAAAGAATTAATTTGCTGATATAAAAATATGAACATTAAAATGTATTTTAATTATAGTTTTTTTTTTTTTTTGGTGTTTCTCTCTTTATAATTCTACACTAAGAATATTTCGCAAAAAAAAAAAACAAAAACATTGAAAAATAAAATACAAAACCAGATAAAATTTATGAGTTAAATTGAATTGTTGGAGGCATTAAAAATAGTTTTCATGTAGTGATGACGAAAGTCTTTTTAAAAGAATTTTTTAAAAGATAAATGGGGCGCCACTACAAACAAAACAAAAATTAAAAAGTTATCTTAGCCCGAGCGGAATATGTAAAATTAGTTTTTGATTAAATTTAAACTTAATATGAAATAATACTTCGTATGAATATTTAATTTAAGCATTTGAGTTTTCGAGCAAATAGAATTTTTTTCAGCTTAAAGCAGACTTATGTGGTGCAAGGTTTGTTCACGGCCTTGTAAAAGCGCACTTTCAAGTTTAAGATATAAAATTTTTGACAATTTTGCAGCTGATCAAGAGTTTCTAAATCTAGTAGAAAAAAAAAATTTAAATTTTTTAAAAGTGTTTTTATGTACAATCAATGTCACACATCTTGTCTTATATGAAGACGTACGCAACTGCTTATTAAAACCACAGAGGAAGCACTGCACAGTGGTGCAGACTTTTGCAAAATAAATGTTAATAAATCTAGATCTCTTATATTTTTCATTAAATCTTTAGAAGAGGATTTTCTTAAAATGATAGTCCTGATTAAGCATGAGAAGAGTAACGGTTGACCAAAGTAGCACAAGTGGGACTAAAGATATATATAACATCCTTACATGTCCTTCACATACGTTTGAAAATTTTTGACTTAAATCAAATTCTTTGTTAACAGAATTCAAAATAAAAGGAGGTTATCAATTTGGGTAGTTTTTTTAATGATTGAACCTCAAAAAGTTTGCTTGCAGTTGGGTGCGATACATTTTTTTTTGGTAAATGAGGCACAATTTGTTCCTCGAAAAATTTGATTATCGAAAAAAATTTCATTCAGTTTGGACACTTCAAATCAGGGGAAATTTCATTCAAATAAATGTCAAATTTTGTAAACTTTATTTTCTTAAACGCAGTTTAATTCTCTGATGTCGAAGGCTTTGGATACAGTGGACATATTTGTAAAAAACGTTTAGATCTATGACTTATTCTCGCATGCGATATTTTAAAATGGCGCATATAATTCGACACAAATAATGGAATTGGAATTATTAACAATTTTAGAAATAAATTTTTTTATGACGAATCATTCAATTTAAGGTGTAGAAATCAAATAATTTCTTTTGTAAAAAAAATCATTTAGATAAATAACAACAATTAGTGTATTATTATTAGCTTCAGTATTACAAATAATGTTTATTTTTTCTTTTCTTTTGTGAAAAAAAAATTGCATAAAAATTTTTTCGCCATGAATATTTGAACACGTATTATTCTGCACATTATTTTCTCATACAATTCAAAGAACGATATATTTAAAGAGTAAATATTATTATACGAAATTTGTTGCTGGTTTTTGTTTTTTTTTTTTTTTTTTATTTGGCAAATGCAAATATATTTTTGGCAGTAAATCATCAACAAAAACACGAACAAAAAAAAATCGACAACAGCACAAATAATAAAATGTGTAAAAAAAAACCTACAAATACTTAAAAATAAATAAATATTTAAATATTCTTGCAATTGAGAGTGCAATAAACTTTTCAAGTAAAATTTTAACATACGACTGACAAATAAGCAAAGCCTAAATTGTTGCACCCTACACTATCGTAGTTGGGGGACAAATGGGATTGTCGATATTAAAATTAAATATTAGAAAGAAAAACTTTGTTTGCTGTAAAAGAATAAATACGATGATAGTCTGATAATTTAGTGAGTTTCTGCAAAAAAAAAATAATATGATTTTCTTTCCGCAAAAACCACGTTTGATTTTTCAATATACAGAAAAAAAGTATTGCTAGAAAATTTTCGATTAAAAAATTGTAAAATACTTTCATTAAATTTCGTAATTCAATCAATTAATCATGTAATCAGAAACTATATTTTTAAACAAAATTTTCAGTGTGAATTTTAGTTATTTAATACACAAATTTCTTCATAGTTTAAACTTTAATAAAGAAATTAATTAAATCACCAAATATCGTATTTTTAGTATATCTTTCGACAATCTTGCAAAATTAAGTTCAGTGTTATGTATTCAGTTTGTTATTGATATTTTTCAAGGCCCTCAAAATAGGCTTTTGTTTCAATCATAACCTCTTCGTTGCAAACAAAATTTCTTAACATCCATGATTAGCTTTGTAGCCCAATTAAAAAAAAAATTTAAATAATGCACTCGTGAATTGTCCTGCAGGAACAACAACACTTTTTTCTTCGCTGAACAGGTTCGTGTTTGCTTTCATTCAATATTGAATCTCTCCTAAAATTGTTGATTAATATTCACCAGTAATCGTTTTATACTTTTTAATATAATTGATGTGAATGACACCGCATAGGAGTACATACAAAAATATAATAAAATCTATAGTCATAACTTTACTGACTGGCACACCCGCCTTAGACTTTAATTTTGAAAATTTCTGACTCTCTAGTGAATAGTGATGAGTTCATATTATTTTTCACAGTTACAAAACTCACTAAAAACTTGTTTGGAATGCGCCCAAATATTTCGCAGCATTATTTTGATGTGGTCACACTGTTGCGCAAATGATGCGATACAAGAAACCGGTGGAGCCATTCCGAGGACCGCTCTTTTATCTCCAAATATTCAATCAAAATGTGTTTTATTTATTCGGTTGAGATGCCTTTAGCCAAAGTCATTTTATTAATTTTTATTTTTCTGCCGTCCAATATAATTCCCATGAATTTAAATGACTATTTCTACTTCATCTTTTTTTTTTTGTTGGCCTAAATGTGATCAAAGAAAATTTCTTTCAAATTCTATTGAACGAACCATTGAAACTGATGTTGCACAGTGTCCATCGCAGTGTCCATCTTAGAATTAGGAGGACAGTATAAAGATATACCGCATTAAATTTAAATAGTGTCCCTGCAAAGAATCTTCTGAACTTATTGTATTGATGAATCAGATTTTAAGGAAACAAATCTTTATTGCGATATAAATTTCATTTAGAAAATAAAACAACAGCTTCTCTATTGTAATATTTACATTTGTTCCGTAAACGTCACACTGTGCCACCACACCCTATCCACGTACTGCCAATAAAATTCGTTCTTTTATGTGTTTCATTTAAAAAGTATTTAACTCGTACTTGTTAATTGGGAAATACGGGTATCGTACCATTATTTCCTTATTCAATATAAATAAAAATTTACTTTTGTTGTTGTTGTGTTTGTATTCCTATTGCATGAATAATATTATTTACTCAATATTATTTATTAAAACTTTATATTTTTTTTTTTAACTTTTTAATTTTGTTAACAACGTTAATTAAAAAAACATTTATAATAAAATGATTCGTAATAACAAGATGTCTTTAGAATTTTTAATTAAATAATGAAATGTTAAGTTAAACCCACAGCAACAACAATAAAACAATAAGAAATTGTTTGATTGCAGCGAAGGGAAGGGCGATTTGTAAAAATGTAAGTGTTTTTTTCGGTTTTTTCTACAAAAGATACAAATTTACTAAAAATAATCGTCAATATTTTTTCTTGTTTTAGCAAACTCAGCAAAGATAAAATTTATTTATAAAGAAATAATACTAAAATATTTACGTGTTATAAAATAAAAAGATTTACATGTGTGTGAAATTAAATATGTCGAGGTAAATAAGTTTTTTTTTATATCGCATGCAAGAGTTTTTATATGTGTTTTGTACGGAAATCATTCTAACTGTTTGACTTTTTCTGCAAATATTTCCACAGTTTGCAAAACCTTAGACTTTAGGCATCAAACTGGATAGAAATTTAAGAAAATGAGATCAAAGGATTTGGACACAGTGGCCATATCCCCCAAATAAACCATATCTGACCATTTGCAGGTAAGTCTGAAACACAATTCAGAAAAACTGTAAAGGCAGTTTAAATGCATCATTTATTATTTTAATTTACCAACTCGGTTTAAATCACTGAGTTCGAAGGATTTGTACGTAGTGAATTTTGAATTTGAATTTTTGTAGAATACACATCGAAAAAAGAAAATGTTGCATGTGATATTTAAAAAAAAAATTATTTAAGTCGACGTATGTATCTTCACACACATAATATTTTCAATAAAAAAACTGAAATATCAGCTTTAAATGATGATTAAACGCCCGCACAACGATGATGATCGATAGGTATTGCTGAAATTCTAAACAAAAAACCGTCAATTTTATTAATTTGTTTAGCTTTTGTATCAGTAAACAAAAACTTAGTTAAATAAAATCGTTTATTAAACAAAGACAAATTAATTGTGTTACGTCTAGAAATTCAGCGAAAGATATCATTCGACAATGTGGACCAGGCCGGTAGATCAAAATGTATATTTGCTGCCTGTTCTTTGGTAGGACACTGAAGAATAATTGCTAAAACTAGTAAATGTGATTTTTTTTGTAGGACGAGCACTCAGGAGATGACTTCTACTTAAGCAGTGCCGGAACTCAGAAGCTTTGATGTGGGAAGGAAGATAGACGAATAGTGTTTGTGTTTAAGCGACTGGAAGGACCTCTGCGGTGAGTAACGAGTTTTCTCAGTCTTCATTCTCTCCTGTACGCGGTGAAGTAACTTCCAAATAGACTTTGAATTACCGACCCATACATGAGAGTTGTATTCCATTTCCGGTCAAATATAGTTGGTATAATTATTAACAAGATCAGATGGAGTGAAGTATGACTTTCAAGTCCGACGAACACCATACTGGATGTTCATGCCAAGGATATACTGAGCTTCTGATTCCCCAATAATTATACCATCCATAAAACAGCATGTTCCAGCATTAGCAAGTGCGTAAGAAAAGCAATACAAATCTACCCTATTGGCATTGCTCCGTTTTGAAATTATTAAGAGGTGGCGATTAGGAGTATCATTAATTTTTTGCCTCATATTCTTCACCTCCGATAAGTTACTAAATGAATACGAATGAATGATAATCATTTGAAAAATATTTGATAGGGTTGGAAGTCTAAAGTCTGGGTTAAGGACTTATGCCAATTTCAGTAAAATAAAGTTCCGCCAAAAATATATTCTATAATAAAATAAACTTTCTAAATATGTAATATAAATTTTACAAATAAAATTATACTTGTAATGCACTCGGTCCATATTAAGCCACAGATCTCGTGAAAGGCTAAAATATCAATTCAGCTTATCCACGTGGATTTGTCATAACAGTAGAAAAGCAAAAAAATTAAAATTTTTAATGGTTTTAGTATTTCAAACTCTTATCTGTCAAAGTTTTCAAATAAAAATTTAATCTGTAGCAAAAATTTTATTATGTCTCATGCTAAAATAAAAACTAAGATAAGACACAAATCCAAAAGGTAATCAAGCAACAGAAACGAAAAGAAAAGAGAAATTATGGCTGCAACAAACAATAAAAAACAAATATTAATTACCCATAAAGTCTTGTGCCGGACTGACTGTCAATGATGACATCAGTGGCTAATTTTACACTTGTTGCAGAATATTAAAACAAAAAAAGAAAAAAGAGACCAAGAAATAAATACAACACATGTAAAGTAAAAGTCATTAAAAGTGTTCTCACAAAATACTACAACAAAAAATGTCTAAAAAAAGTATATTTTTTTAAAGAAACACCAAGTTTTATGTTTTAATTTGTTTCGCAGTGTGCCTTTAGCTGTTTTCAATTTTATATACGTTTC
Source organism: Lypha dubia (assembly GCA_947311025.1). Lineage (NCBI taxonomy): Eukaryota > Metazoa > Arthropoda > Insecta > Diptera > Tachinidae > Lypha > Lypha dubia. Next base: position 7,380,052 of record OX371263.1, read on the forward strand.
GATATTTTTTAAAACAGAATAAGAATTTTCAAAATGCAGTCAAACAAATTGTTTTTTTTTTCCCCTTACAGATATTTAGTGAAACGTCAAAAAGTCATAAGACTGCATAAGAGCAAAGGAAGAGAAGAGGAGGACAAGAATAATTTATAAAAAAAGAGGGCGTGTAATTGTATGCAATAATTCATTGCAATGTATAAATTAATTTTAAGAAATATGTTTTGTAAAAAAGAAAAAACATTATCTAAAAGAATTTCAAAAAAGTAATTAATTTAAAGAAACCATAAAAAAATTCTTAAAATGTTTATTAAAAGTTGTCTGTAATTGAAAAGACATTTCATAAGAGACTCTGACCACTGGACAAGACGGAGGCTGTCAGTCACTAATGGATCTTCAAAAAAACAAAAGGACACTTTAAAAATTCAGTGATTTGTAGATTTCTAGAGCAGGAGCTTTAAGTCCTACACTGGTCACTTTAACTGCATCTATTATTTTGCTTTAAAATAGTACACAGCTTCGCTTATTTAAAGAAAACAAAACAACTCTGAAAACGACTATTCCATGTGTTGTTTAAAAATAATTTTTTACGTAAAAAAACGGCCACCAAAACCCATAAAAGGCTTGGATGAATCCAAACGTCAAGCTCACCCAAAATAGCCAGAAATACTGGATAAAATCTATGGAATGATATTCGCAGATCGTATAATGAAAGCATATGAAATGGCTTGGCTGTGGACACAATTTTCTTGAGTTTGAAATATTTTGAATCATGTGCGCAGACCTGCGATCACTTTAAAGGAGAGTTTCGCAATAATCGGGCGCAAAACGTAAACAAAACATAGATCGATCACAATCCACCAGAGAGCCAACTACACTCAAAACATTAACTTATTTGTGTGAACTTGCACTAAGCCGGCCAATAAAGGCCACAAAAGTTTTATGGAATTTTTGTGTAGACTTTCCTCTTGAAAAGGGTTTAGAGCGATTATCGGTAAATACTACTAAAAATTTTTGGATAGATTCAATATTAATTGAAAGCAAAAACGACATCATCTAGAAAGGAAAAGAGTTCTTGCCCACTCAGGACAATGCAGTTCCAAAGTCGCTAAGGCAAAAATCTGTGAGTTGAATTTCAAACTTATGCAACACACTCTTCAGATTTAACCAATTGCCACTGGATGCTAAAAGATTTAAATCAAAGGAAAAGTTAATCATTGAAACAAATGTTTATTTTAACAGCCTTGAGACATTTTATGATTTAGAGAAATTGAAAAAATTAATGAGACTCCTGGAAGAATGTAGCATCCCACAAGCAGAATTTTCGACAATCACAAAGGCATGAATTGCGTGCGGTTTTATGGGATACCGAATAGAGATATCCAAAACATAACTGACGGCCAACAGGCAGTTAAAACCCTAACGGGGGTGTACAACACATCCAGTCTGGTGGTAGAATACAAGAAGTAACTAAAGACGGTGACAAAGCCTTCAGGTGTTATCCTAATATGGGTATGTGGGCATGAAGTAACTACTGGTAAAATATCGCTGACAATTTGGCTAAGAGTGGAACAAAGCTGGGGAAAAGTCAACATTGACAATTTCTGCGGTCTACCACTCTCATCCTGCTGAAAGCGTATTGATGTTGTTCTTATAGAAATAGCTCAAATTAGATGGCACAATGAGCCAACCAGCGCTACAGCGAAAACCTTTGGGCTTCGCCTAGATTCTTATAGAATTAAACAACTGGTAAATTTCGATAAGATTCACTTGCGATATCTTATGGCCGATGTCACGACACACTGCATTTTCGGTACCTATGCCAAGCGCATGGATATTCCTTATAATAATTACTGTTCCAGCTGTAATGACGAGAAAGAAGAGAAGAGTATTGCGCATTTTATATGCCTCTGTAACACTCTAGGGAATGACCGCCTTCACTCTCTAGGCAGAAGATTATCGGTAGCCTCACCGAGAATTCAGGATCTTAAATTCCTTTATTAGGGGCAGCGGGTGGTTCTCTCACTGACTACCAAGTATGCCTTTATCTCTTTTGCTGCATCTAATTTTTGAACCTTCTTGATATTTCTTTTACTCTTTTTTTTCTACTGTAAATAATATAAAACGCTTCTATATTATTTAAAAAAAAGTTATAAGTATTTATTAAAAGACTAGAATTTACCCGTGACTACGTTCACGCTAGATGTTAATGAAAAAAAAAGTACTAAAAGCAAAACGCACCAAAAGTACCTGCTTTAAATTATATTACACAAAAGAAAATCTATCTATATATGTGACCTTCTCCGAGAAAAGGGACCTGGTCGAATAGAATAGTGATGTGGATTGTGTTAAACTAAACTGTTGCATAATTAGGTAGTGAACAATAACTGCATACAGTTGGTGTTTTGACCTAACCTAACAGACTTAATGAATCCTGTTTGAAAAAACTTTTAGTCAATGAATTCCTAAACTGCCCTCGCATATGTTACCTGCAAATTTGTTTCGCTCAACCTGAGCTGAAACCTTCTACCAAATTTTTTTTGAATTTTTTGCCCACTGTATTGTTTAAACTCACGCCGTTGATTTATGTTTTAATAAGGTTTCGTATATCACGACTTCTTTTTTAGCAATATAAACGTTTTTTAAAATTGTTTTGTTTTTCTTTATTTTAATCTCAGTTGGGTTTATTGGAATTGTTTTTTTTTTTTGCAAAGCTTTCATTTTCATTTCTTTGAAAACTTAAATTGCATCTTTAATAACCGAGAAGAACCCATTTCGAAGCCACAACTAAAGGTGTTTTTTTTTTTTTTGTAAAACCTAAATGATTGCATTGTATTTTTTTTTTACTGTCTATCTGCAGACGTAAGTTTTTTCGTGTTTTCGGGGATTTGCAGGTCTGACTTCAAATTAAAAAAAAAAAATACACTTTAATTCCATTTTCAACAACTTGCTGCGTTTGCATAATTTGCCGCTTAATGTGTTTCATGACCAGCGGCCTTTTTATGTGTTTCATTGCTAAAGTTTTTTAACGTTTTATTTCTTTAGTTTTTGTTTTTTTGCAGATTTCGTTTTGCTTGGACTTCACATTTTGAAATGCAATTTTGCTGCATGCAATTGTTTTAGTTTTAATGTCTGCAAACATGATGATGATGATGATGAAGTTGTGACTTGATGATGGTGTCGTTATAAAAACATCACGATTTCAAAAACTACTTGTGTGTTTTTTTAAACAACGTCTGAGGACGTAAGTTATTCTATATTTTATTTAGTTTGTGTTTTAGTATGTTTTCTTCTTTCTTTCTTTTCTTTTTTTGTGGCAACAAATGTTTTTTATTTAGTATTTTGTGGACATTTAATTTTGAGACCTTTTTGTTAACTGATGTGTGGAGCTGTGGTGATGATGGTGGTCAATTTATGCCATATTTCATGTAAACAACTGAACTCAAGATTTTAAGATCAAAGATAATTTTTGGAGTACAAAAAAACCAAGAATTAATATCAGCAGTTTTTCAAAGTAAACCAAAAATTTAAATTTCCTATAAAAATGCAGACATTTTTAAAATGTTTGATTTTTTTAAATAAAATTATTTTCAAACATTTATTGGCATATTTTAAATTCCGAAGCCAATTTAATCAGTACAAAGCTTAAAAAACTTATCTTTACGGAAAACTCTTATTACTTTTGAACCAAAAATAAACATCGTTAAGCAACTGCAGAAGCTTTTAATAGTAAATCAATAGAATTTACATAAGAATTCTTATATAAATAATTTTATTCATAAGAAAAAATCATTATCTCATCTTTATTTACAACCTTTTCAATAAAACCAATATTTACCCATTAATAGAGAAAATATAATTAGAAAAGAAAAAAAAAAAAAAAAGAACAAATCTACTTCGCCTTGTTGCCAACTTTCATCAGTTCAGCACTTAGAAGCAAATACAGCACAAATATCTACAGCACCTTCTTTAATTGACGACACCCGTTTCAATAAAATATAGATAAAGTTTTGCCCTGCAATCTTCTTATATCAATAATTCTTGCTTTCCAAACAGGTACAGAATATTAAGACAAATATTGTGGTAATAAACTTAAATTGTTGCAGAAGAGATAGAACCGCCAGAAATTTTTTTAGTGATGGGTACTATTTGGGAAAAATCAAATACTTATGAGACAGAATTTAAGTCCTTCGCAAAGTCACAAAAATACAAATGAGTTTGCTTAAGTTTTATTTGATGGAATTTCTTCTATGATCACAAACAAATTTTCTTACGGTCTTGAAAATAAACCAAAAACGTTTTTTGCCTCTATTTATTTATCTTTTCGCCTTCACTGGTACTTTCTGCTATACTAACTTATCATCTCTGTTGTTTAAAATGCATATGTGTACGTATGTACACTCTCAAACACATACTTGCGATTGGAAGGTACATAAATATAATATTTTGAAAGTAGAAGACCGTACAAATAAATGTAGATAAAATATCTGAAAATGAGTGTTAATTAAGTAAAATCGATAGTTTTGATAACAATTAGGAGTTTCAGCGCAGCCAGGTATTGTTTACAGTAACATAGAGGAATGCATTCTTTTTATGTGAGAGCTTTGAACTAATTTAGTTTTTACTTGAAATTAATTTAGAGGCTAAGGTTCATCAAACAGAGTTCGAAAGGAACAGATTGTGAGAGGAAGTTTGGGGGGAGTGCAAGGCATGGTCAGCTGTGAATAAAACTAACGTCAATACCAGCCTGGTGGCCTCAGCTTTCCATGCACCAAAAATCAAGTTGGGTTAAAGCGACAAAGCAGACGACAGCTATAATCAGCTCTCCCAGCAACAGAGCACTAAGTACCGCCAATACTGCTTTTGCTAGTTTAGCAACCGTACAAAGATTTTTAAATTTGTTGTCTGAAGTCCAAGCATCTACTGTACTAATTGAGCATCAAATATTTCACCAAACTTCTTAGAGCGATTTTAGCAATAATTCTCTGCTCCAAGTGGGCAACGGTAGGAGCTCTCACAAATATCGATCTTCATAGAAACAAAGTATGCAAAATTATGTTGCCGAGCACATTCACCCACAGTTATGACTTTCTTGACCGTAGAGTTCGGTTACAGGTTGAGATTCAGAAGGGAAAACTCAAAAGTTATTTTGATTTTTAGTTTGGTAAAAGTCAAATTCCTAGTTGCTTCATAACTTTTGTTCTTCTCAACATGCAAAGCAACTGGTTGCGTCATGATCACCTGGCTGATTAATCCAGTTTACCGGCTTACAATACTTCATACTATTTTTGCCTCCAGATTGTTATAACATTGGCGATACACTATATTGATGTGTAATTTTCACCGGCCAAGTCTACTTTGTCGTCACTAGATTATTTTCCTTTTGAAATCTTGTAGATCTTTTTTTTTCTGATTTGATGACCGAAAACGTAGTAAAATAAATCAATTTTTTCACACTGCATATTGAAATTGTCAGTTGCCAATGTTGTCTGCGAATTATGCTATAGCAGTTTCTCTATAACTTTCACCGCTGAGCTCTCGTTGAAATCGCGCTGTGTAATACCTCGAGTGAGCGTCGTGTCGCTTTTATATAGTGTGCTGCGTCCCTTGATGCGTGTACTGAGCTTACTGCTTTGCCTGTGCTGCTGTGGTCGGTGCGTGATCGCGTGAGTTGCTTATTGAGATCTTAGGTATATTTTTGTAATTGATTGTTTCCTTGAATTTTGAACGGTTTGCTACCTATGGACCTGAAGAGGGAAAAAAAGTTAAAATATCGAATTTTTTAAAGTTTTTTGCGATTTTGATCTTGACGATGAATTTTTTTTTTTGATTTCATATGTTCACAATTTTTGTTCTCTATAGCAAAAGCTACAACTTTGAGTAAATCAAAGTTTCGAACGGTTTGCAAGATATGAGCCTGAGAAAATGACCAGTTTTTTGCAAAAATGACACCGAAGCCCCAAATCTTTGAGGTCCCATAAAAAAAGTACATGACTTGGGACAAAACTGGGAGACACGGGTCTTATTTTTTTTTTTTTTGGTCTTTTATCACGTAGTGGCGTCCGTATATGGTTATATTTTTTCGTGTTGCACTGTGTAATAATGCTTAAAATCTTGCAACTGAGTATAACATTACAAACCTTAGCCTATATAATCATTTTGGATTAGAAATAATTTTTTTTCCTTTAAAGGCCCTTAAATACATATTTCATCGAACAAACCTAATTATTGTCTAAAATTATCATAATTTTTTGCTGAAAATTTTCAACCAGATAGAAAATGATGTAGTTAATGAGAAGAAATTAAAACGCAAAAAGAACTGTAAAAAAATCCCAATAATGCAATTTGTTTTATTATTTTAAAGCTTTTTTTATTGTTCGCAAACTCATTTAAAAAATTACTTCAGAGTGTTTAAAACATTAAAACAGCATAAAATATTTATTGAATCCATTAGCAAAACAGTATACCAACGTAAGTAAAAAGTTCCATTTTACTTTTTTTTATTGAAATATCTCTTAAACTGTAAGTGGAGCCATACGAGTATTTAGTTTTAGCTCTTTGATAGGCAAAACTGCTCTCAACATTTATTTTTTCCTAGATAAAAGACCTAGTTTGGAGTCTTATGGCTCCTCTCCCGTTATGTATGTAAGATCCATTCTGTAAACTTAAACTCAATAGCACCTCCTAAATTGCCGTTTTGAATATCATTAGAATCAAAGTGCCCGCTTAGAAAGAAACTGATGATATCTAACATTTTTTTTTTGTTTTGGACAATCCCCTTCTGTGCAGGGAGAGATCTTATGAACAATTTAGAATTTTTAATGTCAAGTTCAAGATAGATGCTCTTGCAAACTTTTCATAGCAGATTTTACACTTTTGAAATATAATTTAAACTTTTAAAATTACGTCCTAGCATTGAATTATTCCCGTAATTCTCTGACAATATATGGTCCGCCATCGCGTACATCCCTTACAAGTCTAGAAGATTTAGCCATTTGTTTAGCCACATGTGTCTACTACTCAATTTCACAATATTTTTTTTAATTATAGTTTTTACGAGTTAAGTGTGAGAAAGGCTTTTTTTCATCCAAATCATTTGCCAAATTAACCCTTTTCGGATTTTTTCTAAATAAAGATTTTACACATTTACAGAACTTGCCTTATGTAAACTAAAAAAATAAAACCTCACATGTATGAAAGGCAAAAGAGCCTTGTGGCTCAACAAAAAAAAAAAAAAACAGTAAAAAAGATAAAGTTTAAAATGCTTAGTTTTCTTTAAAATAGTTTCATTAAAAATTGAAGGTAGTTTGTATCAGCAGATTATCAAACTTGTGTTGGTCACAGTCTTTTCTACCGTTGGAAGTCGCAAGGCACTCAATACGGAGGTCCTTTTTAAAATACAGTTTAAATAAATCATTGCAATATTTTTATTTTAAATTGGCTTTACATCAGCAAAAATATTGTATAGATATGGAGGACATTCCTAGAACTTAAAGCTCTAGCAAGAGGATTTTTTAAAAATTTCTCAAACGATATCTCACAAAACTCGAAACTAATATAAATCGTATATGCCTCTATATTATATTATAGAGTCTATAAGATCCTTAAGATTGAAGGGCGCGTTTAAGAAAATTAATTGGACTATTGAATATGATTAATACAACTTGTGTCTGCACATAAATAAAAAAGGCCTTATAGGAAGTTTGTTTACAAACTCAATTCAACTTTGTTTAAATGTAATAAAGTATAAATAATTTCAACTTACATACTACAACAAGTTGCTAAAAACAAGCCACACATAACAACAAACACATAAATAAAGCAGTATAAATATTAAAAGAGTAGAAAAAACACAAGAATATAAGTAGAAAAAAATCATCAACTCATGGCATTAAACAATAACAATACAACAACACTTTGTTATCAGTAACAACATAATTTATCAAGACAACAGGCATTGCAATAAAACAAAAAAAAACAATAACAACAGGGTAGGTAGTAATAGTAACAACAGACAGAAAAAGTTACAATTTAATAGCAACAACAATAATAGAACAATTCCATATCCCCCTTGTATTGATTGCACAGTGGGGCCGAAAGGAAAATAATATAAATAAAAACGCGCTAAGTTAGCATCCAGTTTTAGCTGTTAGTTTAATGTTGAAGGAGATAAGTTCTCAGAATAGTGTTTAATTTTAAATGCACAAATTTCAAAATAATGGCAGTATTCAGTGTTGTATACAAATGGTCCAACGAAAGTTTAAATGTTCCGGGCAATATTGATCATATCTGATTTTTTCAGTGAGAAGTACACAGAAATTGCATGCAGCAAAGTTGCATAAGGTACAATAATTACAGTATTAGTTACATGTTTTGAAAACCGAGTCTTCACCAACGTAAAATCTCAATTCGCTTATTTCTGATGTACGACTGGCTGCTGTAATTGTACGCAGAATTTTGTTATGTCGCCTATGAATTTTTTCTTCATGCCTCATAATAGGATTCCATAGGACCATATTGGTTAAAGGATCACATTATATAATAAAAGTTTACAGTCTATGCTTAGTTTAGAATTTCTTTCATAAAAGCCAATTCATTTCAGCTGCTTTTAATTCCATTTATGTCAACTTTGCGTCTATGTGGGATTTCCATGGTAAACGGCGATTAGTATTTGAATTCAGTTTGTTGCGGAATAGTCTTGGTGTTGATTTTTATAGGAGGGCATGTTTTCCTGCGCAATGTAAAAGTTACATGTACACATTTCTGCTCGTTAACTTTTATACGAAACTGTTTTAGTAATTTTTCCAATTTGGATATACACCCTTGCAAGTTGAGGGAAGCTTTTAATGGATTTTCATGAACGCTTAGAAAAGCTGTATCTTCAGCGAATGTTCATGTACGAATGTTATTGCTTAACGTTAAGTCAGAGGCTTATTTTGAGTCCAGTAAGGGACCGAAGATGCTGCCTTGAGGGATTCCGGCTTCCATCGATTGCGAGGGCTTAAAAACTTACCTTCCCTAAATACAAATTGTCATTCATTTAAATAGGTTTTTAAGAGCCTGACGATATTTGCGAATATGTTTTGCGTTAATTTGTGGATTAGTCCTTCGTGATATACTTTATCAAAAGCCTGTGAAAAATCAATTAAGAGCTCAGAGCAATATTTATTTTTTTCAGAAGTGTCTCTAATAACATTCACAAGTCTGTGGGATTGTTCGATAGTGCTATGCTGTCTCCAAAAATCGAATTGATGATCTGGAACGTAGGGGTCAGCTTGCTCTTCAGTAGGTTTGCTAGAAGTTGTGACAATAGCCTTTTTAAAACTCTTTAATATTTAAACTAAGGGGACTGTCTGATACAGCGACAACTGGTGGCAGCTCAATAACATCAGCAGATATATTTGGAATAAATACTTTTTGCTAGTGAGTAAACAAATAGTTTTATTTTTTCACCATCAGTTCTTGGCCAGTCTCCATTCGGAGATCGTAATTGAGGTTTACTTATCACCGGCCTTTCAATTCCTCTGGTTTTTGACCATCGCGATTAATCTGATTGTGGCGGTGAATCAAGTTCTTACAAAATTTTTTTACCAGGGAAGCAAGTTTCAATGTTACGCTCATTTATTAAGAGATCTTTCATTGAACGGTCGATACGGTAATAAATTGCAGTGTCAATATTATATATTTGGCTTTGATCAGCACTCAGGGGATGACCCTTAATTATGAAATTCATTGTGTCACAAGATAAGAGAGAGAGATAAATAGAGAGCTAGAGAGAGAAAATTGATTATGAAAATGTGGAAGGCTGAATTCTTCTTCTACTCTGCTATTATGCGTTTTGTTAAGCAGTACCTTTGGTGTTACGTAGACGCATTAACTTTCTAAAGCTGTTGGATTAGATATTTTATTACTTGTTTTACTTCGCCGATGGTTCTGCTAAATGTCTATTAAAAAAAATCATGTGATATGTGAATGCTTCTTTAAAAAAACTAATATTCACAGTCTAAAAAATAAAGCTTTAATAATTTATTAGAAATAATTACTTCCAACCATTTTTTTGCTCTCACATAAATTTATCGTATCAATATTATTTTTATTTTATATTTTTTTATATTCCTTTGGGTATTATGAATGTGTTTTTTTTTTGCAAAATATTTCACGCGTTTTTTTTTTTTTTTGTTGTTCAATTTAAACAAATTGTTGTGACCTTAATTTTGATTGAAGTGAAATTCTTCCTAACAATTTCCAGCAATTGAATTTTGTTTCGACAGAAACAAGTCTCTAGTTAAACTAGAGAAATGCTAATTTTGTTCTATGTGGTTGTGTGATATCTTTTCATTTTAATCGTTTAACACACATATGACTTGTCACTTATGTTTACTGTTTTAATTTTTTCTCTTTTTTTCTATGTCTGTCTCTTTTTCTACTTGTAGATAAAAATATACAAACTAAGAGATACTACCGTAACTGTATGTGATGCAAAAAAAAGAAAAATAGACTTTAAATGCCAAATACTTTTATAGAGAAATAGATAAGCAAAACGAAGGAATTCACTGATAACAATTGCTAAAGGTAGTTTAGAATAACAAAAAAAAAAATTAAAAATATTAAAATGTTCTTGAGTATGAAAATATATAAAGTCACGTATGTATATAAAATGTGCGTCGGTATGATAAGGTTACTTTTTCTGATTCTCTTTAGGCAAATAAAATTATTTGAAAAACTGCAAATAATATGATTTGTATCAGCAGCATACAAAATGGCAAGCTTTCAGGATGTCTTTAGGGATTATACAAAAGTTGAATATATTCGGAACAGTCAAATATTAATCGCAGCCCAAAATCAGACGCTTTGGATGTCAGTTCAAAGCTACATATCGCTCCTTTATTGCAACATAGTCATATCCCATATGATATGAGATATGAGAACATGACTATGTTGCAATAAAGGAGCGATATGTCTCCAAATTTTCTGTAAGGAATCCTGAAAATATTCGAAATTGACCTTAAGGGGCTATTGAGGCCATAAATTTTTTTAAGTAATTTATCAATTCTTTATAAACCAACTTCTACAAGAATTTGTAATTATTTCTGTAAATCAAATTAGAAAAAATTTACTTTGAAAAAAATAACTCTTTGGTAAAACTTGTATTTGTTATAATAACTAACATATTAATTTAAATTTAGTAGTTAAGTAAGTTAAGTAAAACACTGGTAATATCAAATTCTATATAATATAGAGTTATCAGGGTTTGTTATCTGACAGTTTTTCATTATAAATGCGCACTTCAAAACAGTTTTTCTACTGAAAATTTTAAACTTTACTAAGAATAACTATAATTTGTAGAGATGGCAAAAGGGTTAATACCCGGTTAAATGGGTAAATTGGATAAAAAAGGGAAAATACCCAGGAATTATCCAAAAAGTTGTGGAAAGTTTGGTAAAGGCCTCTTTACATAATAATACATGTATAGCGGTATATCAAAAATTTAAAAAATCTTATCAAGTAAACGCAAATTGTTATGAGTAAGAGAGAATACGGATAACAAATCTGACAAGTGTTCGGTAAATGTTTATTTTCTAAACCATTTTAGAAACTTACGTATACTCATTTTATCAGATGTGTCTTTTTAAGTAAACATTGGCAGCTTTAAAAGTATATATTGGAGGTGGCATCATTTCTTTACAAAAATTAAAAAAACAACTACAACAAATTCATGTTGGTTTTGTATATATTGTAGAACTGTAACCACCAGCTATTTTGTAGCGCAGACTTTTGATTTTATTAATTTTATCCGTGTAAACATAAAAAATAGCTGCAACAGACTTTTGTTCTCTCTTCTTATACACAAATAGAATTTCGTAATAATTGATTCTACAAAGTGTTAATACTTTGTATTACCATGTAAACTCACCTTAAACTGCATATTTTATATTAAATTTTAACAAAAAAAAAAAAAAAAAAAAAAAAAAACGCTTAGCGATCAGCCAAAATCTAACAACTTAAGTTAAATTAAGTTTAACTGTGATAAAATAATTAAAAAAAGAGTGAGGTAAGAATGGATGATGTCAGTGGAAGGAAAATTAAAACAAATGAATCATTTGAAATTGCGTTTTAGCTAATTGACAATCAAAGACTGTCAGACGCTGCATTTCAAATGTTTTTTAAAAATATCCAAATAAATTCAAAAAAGGAATATATTCTTACACATACATCGAGTAAATACCGGGTAGAAGCCCATCTCTAATCATTTGTAAAAACTTTTCATAATATAGATTTTATTTATAATAAGATCTTTTAAAATACTGCATTTTTAAATTATTTGTGAGAATTTTTCTACAATAAAATAAAGATTTTCTTTTAAATAACTTCTATTTATGTATAAAAAAAATTTAAAAAAGTTGTTATAAATGACATTTTATTTTTTGGAAAATTGGAACAAATTTTAAAGCCAAGGCCGAAATACACAGAGTTATGCATGTTTCTTTAAAAATCATTGATAGTATCCCTTTTGTTATGTGTTCAAAACTATTTCAATATAAACTTTAAATTATTTTTTTAAAAACACATCGTCATATGAAATGATAAAGGGCTTAGCATCATTTTAAAAAATTGTATAGCAGAGCTAAGAAAACAAACATAAAAACGTCTTTCCTTAATAAGCACATTTCCATTTTATATGACGAAATATTCTTCATGAATATTTCTGTATTACAAAATTTATTGATTAAATAACTAATTTTCCCTAACGAAGTTAATATTGAGTTACTTTCTAAACATTTTTTTCTGTTATCTTATCGAATATTTGATTAAACAATTTCAACATAAAGCTATTTGCGTACAAATGCTATCGCAATATTTATTTATTAAAATACAAAATTATTTCGTTGAAATTTTGTGTACTTAATTAAAAAATCTTTATCAATAATAAGTGCTGATTTACACACGTCAAGTTTCCTTGATCAAGTTTTAATTCAGCTGGGAGAAAAACAAAGAAAGCAATACAAATTTCTCTATCTTTCTCTAAAGGTTTATCAAAAACTTATAAATAAAGTGATATTCGAGGAATATTTGAATGTATACAGAATAAAATACAACTTAAAATTCAATTACGACAACTACATATTCAATTAATTTTGTTGTTGATCTTCAACGTACAATGGAAATTGTATATTCAATCATAAAAATTAAATTTTCAATTAGATACTCAAAAACTTTGATTATTTTTAAATTGGTATTTTAATAAGATTACATTGATTGACTCAATTACAGAATTAATTAAAACTAATTGCAATTTTTGATTATTATTGTATTAATTGAAATCTTTTTAAGAATTTACTATTCTTATTAGACAGAAAAAAATAATCCCACAAAATTTTCAATTAATACATTTATTCAAAAATGTAAAACAAGATTTAGCTATTTTCATAATTGAATCAATTACGCATGTGATCAAAAATATTATTTTCTTGAATATTGAAATTTTAGTAATTGAATATTCAACTTTCGTCGTAACCTTGGTTGAACTTTAATAACGATATAATTAAATCTGGAGTTTTCGTAATTGGGGAATTTAATACGGTTTTTTTTTTTACAGAAGTCTCAGGCGAATAAAGAAAGCGAAACACATGAGATCCAAATCACAGTAGATCAAAGTTGTTATTTTTTAAATAAAAATTATTTACATGTTTGCACATTTATCGGCGTCCTTATGTGTGAAGGATATCAGTAAAGGTACGGTCACATCTGACATTTGCCCAAAAAGCAATAAAAAACTTTTTAATTTATGCATTTATTTATTATGTTAAACAAATGATTGGATTCTATTACATTTTCTACAAATTATGTATGAAATTGTTCAGCGTCCGTCTAAATCAAAAGTTATTCATAAGTATTTAGTGGTTACGCATTTTTGGGAAAATGTTTGTCAGATGTGACCATACCTTAAGAGTGCACATTTTCATTTTAATATAAACGCACACATATTTTAAAAGAGTTGTTATTTTGTATTGGAATTATATTAAAAAAGACATGTTCAGCTTAAATATGGACTAAAATATCCGTAAAATGGCCCCACCATTCCGACGACAGGCTATTAGCCTTTTCTTTAAATGAGTTTTTTACAGGCTGTATCTCACCAATGACGCAATGGATATCGCATTTGAGTTCAGGTGGAGACCGACCGTTAAGTTAACGCACAGCAGTCTTACTGTCCATAACAGAACCAGTTTCTTACAAACTTTTATTTACCGCTGTTCGACAGATTAGCTGCACTTTCTCTACTGAAAAATTTTCAGAGCTCGCGAACGGTCTCAGTACAGGGAAAAATTATTTGGTTTTATGATAAGATAACAAAAAAAAAAAAAGAATAAACAAAATAAAAAAGATTCTAACAATATTAAAATACAACCTTCAAATTACAAAAAATTAAATGAACAATTTTATTTAAAATGCAGAAACTTCAGTGCAATTAACTTGTTTTAAGCTACAACTATTCAAGTGGAAACCATTGTAAAATATAAATTGTTGTAAATAGAACTATGGAATATGCAAACTAATTATTCACAAGACCTGCATTTTGATTTAATACAATTTACGCTTTATAACGTCTGTGAATAAAATAATTGTAATTCGAAGCAACTCGAAATACAAAAAAAAAAAATTATTTCATGTGAATTTTCTCACGTTTCAGATTAGTTCGTTGTTCGATATTGTTAAGGTTGTACTTGAAAGTTTTTAGTTTATTTAAATCCGAGCGCTGCTTATCAATAATTAAGCAAAAATTATTAGTACGTTTTAATGAAAACTCTTTATTGTAATTTCTAACCAAATTTTAGTAAAATTAATATATGTAATATTTCGTCGGCTACGTGTTTGATTGTTGTTGGGGTAGGTGCACGTATATAAGCTGGAACCTATTACGGCAGGTCATGTTAGTCATTTTTCTAATACAAAATTAGCGAGGGACATTCTGGCTAAGACCAGCAGATTAAAACAGTAGGGTCGATCGAGGTCGTTTGATCGTAATATCAGTTTTAAGGTGTTTAGTAGTTTTTACCAATTTCCAGATTATTAGTAAGTGGAAATGTTTAATATTACGAATAAGAATATACGATAATATGCAAAAGTAATGACAAACAAATGTCGTAAGTAGTTAATTGGCAATTACAAATATTGCGGACTAATCTGTAAAACGATTATGAAGAAACCAAACATAAACGAATTTTTAAAATTTTACAGACGATTGGCAGATCTTACAATATTGTCAGAAAAATGTTCAGAAAATGTCTGATAACCGTCTCAACTAATAATTTTTGTCTTGCAACGTTGCCAGAAAAAGCATTGTCCGTTCATTTTAAGACAATAATATTGTCAGACATCTGACAATCGTGTGAACACTCTACTTTGCCATTGTCAGATAATTGTCAGACATTGTAAGCTCTTTTTTTATTGATAGATGTGTTTAAATTACTGCACTATTAATTTATGGCACCATTGTCACTTCAACGCTGTCCATGAATACGATTATTAATGTAATTCTTTAAGATTTCTGACAATGTTTAGCAACGCATCTGGCAATTTTAGCCACACAACAATCTGATAACCGTGCGAACTGACCATTTTTGTTGGCAGATAAATTTATTATCTGACAATTGTCTGACAATAAAATTGTAAGGTTTTCTTACAATCGCCTGAACTGACAATTTACCTTTTGATAACAATTTCTCATTTTCAGTACGTTGTCAGCATATTGCCATATGTAACAGTATTGTAAGATCTGTCAATCGTCTGTACGTAGCTTAACTCTGTTTGCAAAGTTTTTATAAACCCCCAAACACCCTCAGTTCCTCTTTTTACACAATTTTCACTACAAAATTCCCAAACCGAACATAAAATAGAGATTCAGACAAGTCTGTGGACAATAAATATTCATTGGCTTTATTTCAATGAGAATAAAACAATAATTTTATTCGTTGTAGTGAAACAGATCGGAATATTTTATATGGGAATAAAATTCACAGCATACATAAATACACACAAGCATCCGAAAAGAGTTTCCTTACCTCCACTTCAAAATACTGATGAAGATGGACGTTCATGTGTTCAAGTAACTCTTATTGATAAAACGAAAGTTTTCTTTGGCCTTTAGCAAACGCCGCTGAAATATCTACTTTTTTTTTTTTTTTTTTTTTTTACTCCACTCTTATTAAGAGAAGCTACAATTTAGAAAAATTAAATCCATACATTTAATTAAAAATCTTGGAAACGATATTTTATTATATAAGGATTCAATTGAATAGAATATTTGTTTTTCTGCAGATTTAAAAAAATCATTTTTGCGGGTTAGGTTTTTATTCTTAAATTACCCGCACAATAGTTCAATATTCTTCCTCGTTTGGTACTGGGGGAAAAATATGGTTATAAATGGCTCTAATGAACATATTTGTAATTATTTATAAAACATTTTTTATGCATTTTTTTTTTAATTTTTAATACCATTTTAATACCATTTGTTTAAGACAAATCCAGGTACATCAGTCCAAGACACAAGTAGTCTGGTAGCTTCAAAAATCCAATTTCATGTAAAGACAGAAAGAGTGAAAGACGGATATGGCTCATTTATCTTTCTTTCAAATTTTGACAGTTGATAACGGCGATCTTGTTAAAGCTACATCTGGCAAATCAGTTGTGATTTATTAAGTCTGTTTTTCCGAATCACTATGGACGAATATAGCAATCACGTG
Organism: Lypha dubia; assembly: GCA_947311025.1. Classification (NCBI taxonomy): domain Eukaryota; kingdom Metazoa; phylum Arthropoda; class Insecta; order Diptera; family Tachinidae; genus Lypha; species Lypha dubia. The sequence continues at coordinate 7,396,791 of OX371263.1, forward strand.
CAAATAACAAAATTATTTTATCAAAATTGGTGAATGCATCTGACCCCAATTTTCATCGAAAACCATCCTCATCGATTAGGCGCATTTCTGGATGAATGAATATGTGAACAAACAAAATTGTCGAATTTGGGACGATACCAGTCCACTGAGATCTAATCAATCTGATCAATGTATCCCCAAAAAAAGTCACTGTTTGGTGTGGTTTTTAGGATGGCGGCCTATTCGGCCCAAATTTCTTTGAGAACGATTTTCGCCAGGTGAACACTCAACCGCGAGCATTATAGTTCGATGATTACCAACTTGTTTTTATCTGAATTTGATGATCTGGTTTCAATAGGACGACGATTTATGGAAATGGTCAAATAAAATGAAGGGGACGTAAAGTGGCCACTAAGATCATACGATTTGACCGCGTTATAATTTTTCTTGTGGATTTTTTTTAAGATGCAGGTGCATGCGAATAAGCCACAAGCAACAGCGGTTCTCAAAGCCAACAATGCCCATGCCATCGGTCTAATTCAGCCTGATTTATGCGCCAGAGTCATGGAAAATTATAGAATTCGGATTTGGTCCAACCAAAAAAGCCGTGGCAGACATTTGAACGATGTTATATTTCACACGTAATGGCATCAATTGGTATTACAAACTAATAAAAAATTCCATAATATCTCACATACACTTTGTTATATTGAAATTTAAAGATAGATAGCGTTTAATGAAAGACCCTTTCATATATTTTATGGGAACGATAAACCTATAAATACCTTTAGATATAATTTTTGATGAATGGTATAAAAAATTCAATCTAATTCGATAATAAATTGCCAACTATCAGCAAAATCATAAATCTTTAATATACCAAAATATACTCGTATAAAAAATATAAATAAGGCAGTCTTTATTTTTTAGAATACGATTTTTAAAAGTCCAAAAGTTTTTAACTCGTCGTCCAAAGTCGATCAAATTAAATTCGTTTAGACTTAAACAATTCTTAGTGCATTATTTACTTTTATTTATTTTACATTGGTTTGAGTTTAAATTATTTAATTTTTAGGAATTTTGCTAAAAGTTTTAAAAGTGAAATAAAAATTTTGCATTTTAAATTCTTTTGAGGTCACTTTTTAATGTAATTTTCTTACTCAAAATATAATGTTTGCCATCGATGGCCGTTTTGGAATTGTTAATTAGAATTTTTACAAATTTTAATGATAGAAATATTTTATTTGAAATGATTTCATAGAGACTCTAGTAAAATTCTTCAAAAATAAATTGTTTAAATTACGTTTGCCATTTCAAAGGCACATTAAATTTAAGCAAATAATTTTCGTTCACTGTGCAACATTGAGTTTTACAATTTAAATGTATTTAATTTTTTTAAATCATTTCTTTGCAATGAAAAATTCCATTTAAATAACTTACATTTTTGCCTTAAATTTTGCGGTTAGTTACAATAGTACGAAGAGAAAAGTTTATACATGAAATTTTACATGTGCGATGAAACACATTCAGCGAGAGGCAGGCAGGCACCTGTCAATTTTGCACTAATTTATGCACAAATCATTAAAAAGTTTCACACACTAAATGATTTGCTGTTTGTTGTCGTTGTTGCTATTTCTGTTGCTGTTGTAGTTTTTGTATTTTCTGGCAATGTATGGTGGTAAAAAGATAAAATAAGTTTGAGATACACGGCACTAATACAATGACAACACGAATATTTAGCAAATTAAAATATTTCTATTATTTAATATTTTGTTTTTTTTTTGTTTTTTTGTTCTCATTAGGAGAACACTAAATGATTGATTTATTTTTTTTATTTAAAAAAAAACTTGATTTACACACTTTCTGTGTTTTTATTTAAGTAACGCAAAATTTAATTTATTTTAATTTTATTTCTTTATGCCTTTAAAAAATTTTGTTTAATTATTTAATCAATTAACATAAAAAACTCTGGCAAGAATCAACAATAAAAGAATTAGAAAAACACACACAAACTCACGCAAATTTTGAGTATAAAAAATACGTAACCGTACCGAAAAATTTATATTGTTTTGCTCTATATTTGATTAATTTATTTGCTTGAGAATAAATTTGGTAGTAATTTTTTTTAATATTTTGCATAAAAGTTTCGTTTTATTAAAGAAAAAACACGCTTTATTTAAGCACGTTTTTATTAAAGAAAGTAACAAAACAATATATAAAACACAAAATATCTCAACGTTAAAATCAAAAGCAGAAAAATCGCTAATTTTAAAAGTTGCCGAACGTAATCGAATAAAAAAACGCGCGCATTATCGTTCCATATGGAAAGAAGTTGAAATGAAAACTGACGCAAAAGCTGATATGAACAAAAATTTTAGGTCTAAAATTCACACACAGTGATGGCCAAAATACAACAACTACTACAGACATACATACACTCGTATACATGCGAACACCAACAACATTAGCAATGCTTTTAACAAGATCAGTGTGTAAGAAAAAAAAAATTGTGGATCATAGTTTAGGCTCCACATACACCAACAAAAGTAACAACAAAAAAAGACATGTAGTATGCTCATTGTGTTCATTGTAAAAGTGCTCCCTTCGCCACACAAAAAAAAAGAGAAACAAAAACACATGAAGAAAAAAGATTTTCATAAATACAAGCACAACCGGAAGATTTGACAAATTATTTAGACGATTTTGGGTGCCAAATTATGCAATATAACGACTGGAGGATTTTTGCCTTAAATTCAACAATTTTCAAGAATTTATGGTTTCAGTAGAATTTTCAATACAATTTTGTAAGTAATTAATGGCAGCACTCAAAACAACAATTAAAAGTGATCGTTACATCAAATGCATTTTTTATTTTTCTTACCCATAATTGGTCAAATTAATATTAACCAAATAAATAATTTAAAGCACGACAAAATATTATGAGACAACAATATATACTAAAATTTTTTAAATAAAATTTATTAAAAATGCAAAAAAATAGTTATAAAGATGTGGCAAGTTTTTTTACAAACACATTGGTTCTATGGTATTTCTTTAGTTATATAATACATAGGTAACTTTTATAGTCTTAATTCTTTTTTAAATTGAAAGTCCGGATGATGAAAATGTAAGACACTCGTTTCTGTAATATTTACAACTAATGAATGAATTAATTTTCAGATATTTTGGTTCAGTAGAAAATGCATACTTTTTTTAACTATTAATAATTTTCTAATTACATACATATACAATTTGAAATAATTAGTTTGACGATTTATCGCTAATAAATTTATGTCGAATTAACCCCCATTCCATCTGGCATCTATGGTTACGAGCAATTGACTGAGAGAAAGGTTGACGAGAGTGAACGTAAAATATCAGTGAGAAAGTCATCGTAGTAATCAATGAAAACTGATAAAGAGTTTGTTTTGAAGCAAAATAAACAACAATAATATTCAAAACCGGTATTTGGACAATTGCCGGCTTTTGAAAAGATTGTAAAAATCACTAATGAGTTAATAATTAAAAAGTAAATTCTATAAAACCTTATTTAAAAAAACTAGGGATATACATACCTACTCGTACATATGTATGTATGTATGTATGTATGTATTTATACATATTTATGCATATCCATATCTGTACACATGTAAAAACATATTGTGATCGCAATACAGTGGTGCATAGATACATAAATACATAGTGTTTTGCAGTTATAACCCCAAGAAAAAATAAAAACAATGTCACAACAGCCATTCCACACACACTTTTATTCACATAAATATGTACATATCATCCATCCAATATGATTCCCTGGATTTTATAGAGCATTTCTGGCATGGCTACGATCTACATCAGCGGTGCCCACAAGTTCCTTATGGAAGAAAAACAAATTTTTATTCAAAACTTTTTGTTGTAAAAACAAATACATGTAAAGAAAACACAAAAAATATATTTCATATATTTTATATATTTATATCATATCATACGTTAAACAAAAACAAAATGTACATTGATGATCGCTGTCGTCAATGTTTACCATACGAAAGTGTTGTTGCTTTGCTCTTCCGTGTATACAGTGAAGAACGACAAAAAAACTAATAAGACAAAGTTGTTTGTGTATTTCGTATTGCTAGTGCTGAGTGCTGTATGAGTATACTATAGCTAAGAGTATTACAAAAACAAATGAGCATGAAGAGCATAGGGCCTGGGCACCGCTGATCTACATATTTTGAATGACGTGAATGTTGTGCTGGTGCAACCACAAAAAAACTTTTAATTTTTAATCGTAAGAAAAGTTGATAATGCTAAGACTCTAATATAGGAATCTATGAAGCAGTTCTGGTGATAAATTTTTTACACAAAATATAAAATTTAATGTTTATATTCTATTTTCTTTGACCTTTTCTTTATATTTATTAGAATGTTTGTTTAAGCAATAGGTCTTTTGATTTAATATATATATATTGTTGTTTTATTTATATTTATTTTCGATATTTCGCTAACAATTTGTTAGCATCTTCAGGAAATTTTTTTTTTTTTTTTTTTTTTTTTTTTGAAAATTTTTTATAGACTTTTTTTATAGACCTCAAAACTCAAGAATTATTTTGAAAGAAAAAAATGCACTAAACACATCTTTAGAGGATGGCATTTTGGGCATGTAAAAACAGAAAATTCTTATTTCGATCAGAACTTTTTACAATTCTAAAAATTATAGATCATTCTTTTTTTAAAATTAACGATTTTGTAGTTATATTCGAAAGTTTTGGTCTAAAGGACGAGGAAAAGGACCTTAAGGAAAACACATAATAGCAGATTAGAGATTTCTGCGCATGCCACAAATTCAGATCGTAATGGTTTCGATTCTTGTCGTTTTGGATTTTCAGTCTTAGATGTTTTATTTTGTATTATTTCGATTTTACGGTGATAAAGTTTTTTATTTATGTTACAAGTAAATCTTATATCAAGATTTTTCATTACCATAAGAAGCTTATTTTACTGCTCCTGAAAGTATGCATGTTTTTTTTATTGTTTACTACATGTACAGTTAGTAGAAAAATTCATTGTCAATTTAATTTTGTATTTTTAAACTGATTTAATTACAAACAAAGTTTTAGTTTTACGTTTTCTACAGACTTAACTTTCCGAATTCAATCGGAATGAAGATTTTTGATCGCAAAAGTACTATATTTGATCAACGTAACGGTTACCGTCGCTGCAAATAATATCTACAAACAGTTCTCAATATTTGTTTCAGAATTTTTTTTTTTTAGCAAAAGGTATTGCTAAAATATTTGTGTCAAGGTTTTTGCTGAGCTGATAATATTAACAATCAGAGAGATATCTATGTATATATGTACATGCACACAAATACATGCGTAAAAGTCAGCTTATCTCCCAACAAAAAATAATATTAAAAAAATATCTGTGAAATATTAATGGAGACAAAAATTAAATGTTGCATATTTTATTATTATAAAACTAGAAATTCACTTTTGGTTGCAAAAAATTTATATTAATGAATGTAATCAACTATTTAAACTGTCAAATAGTTTCAATATATTCAAAGTGTAGCTCGATATTTTCCATGATTATCAGCCTCATTGATTTGGATAAAATATAATAGATTTATTCAAAATCTGGAGTAAATAGTTTTGTTGTATATTATGGTTTCCGCATTTTATTAGTTTGTGATTTTTTTAGTCCAAGATTGTTAATTGAGTTAATGTACATATTTCCAAAATATTCGTTTCTATTTTTTGTTTTTCTTAACAACATACATAAATCTTGAAATCTTTATTTCTCTTGTTACATCAATAAGTTTTTGATTTGTGTCGAAAATTTATTTAATTCATTCTTCTCAATAAGCTTTTACTCTTTCTTTAATTTGAAAAACTCAATTTTTATTCTTATATTATATGAGTATAAGTATGTGTAAAGTAGTAAAAAAAGCTTTCGATCATATGAATAAAAGTTTTATTTTTATATTTTATGTCTCTTAAAAGTTTTAAAGAGATTAGCTTTATTATCTCTCTTGGTATGGCAGAAATAATATAAAAATAAAATTAAATACTGTTTATGTATTGCAACCGACCAATTTTTCTAGAAAACTTTGACAAAAACAGTAAACTTTATGAATAAAAAGTTAAAAAATAATTAAATTGAGTTGTATTAGTTTCAAAGTGAAAATATTTCGATTCTTACCTCTTGTAGATTAAATTAAAAGTTAAGAATATTTCAAATTTTATAACAATAAAAGGACAATAATTTCTGCAGTAATCTTCCATTTTTTTCACAAACGTAACTAATAAGGCAATTTTGTTGTATTTAGTGATTGCTATCGATTAACAAATAAGGCATATCCAGATAGTCTATGATCACTTAAAAAGCATGTTTAAAAATTAAAAATTATTGCAAAAACGCTAATTACCATGGGGGTAATCGTGTTTTCTATGATCATAGATAAGCTCAGATTCTCTCAACTAATTAAAAAAAAACGATGATGTTTTTTATTGTGCGGAATTGGTTAGCGTGTTAAGTACTAAGGAAATTATAGCTTAGAGGTCTGGGTTCGATCAACATCATGAATTAATTGAATGTGCATTAGTGTGGCATTGTGTTAATGGTTATTGGACTATTTAAGTGATGAAGGCATAGCACCGGTCACTAAAAACTGTTCCGACAACGATTGAAACTGTTCCAAGTAAATGTACACATCATCGCCCTTCTTCGTGGGTCAGCAGAACATTTGGAAAACTGAAACAATTAATAGAATACTTAACACCAGAGGCATTGCAAAAAGTGTTAAGCCTTGTACATTTTCGACATCTATCTTCTCTACCCTATCCCATTCCCTAAGTACTGGCACAATGTGTTGCATACGTAGGGGGTCATCCCTTGAGCGCTGGTCCTTCAAAAAAAAAAAAAAAAAACATGAACAAAAAAACAATTTCATTTATAATGTAAAACAGTTAGATTTACTTCTCACTTTATAACTTTGTCATTAGTCGTAATTATAAAGCTAATTAGTTATAAAGTTTCTTTAGATCAATCACGGAAAAAGCTTAGCGACACCAAGTAATGAAAAAGGTAATTGAATAATGAAATAAAGGAGCGATATCATGTAAAATTAACAAGCAAAATCGATATTCGATTAGTTCAAAAGCAGCATTAAATGATCAGAGCAAACGCATCTATCTCCAATTTAAATTATTAAATTGGTTTGAGTTGAAAATTTGTAAGAAAATCACTAATTTTTTGGAGTGATTTCCATACAAAATTTCTACACAAGTCTGTACTGTGGAAACAGCAAATTAGTCTAATTTATCCAACACCAAACCAAAAAAATAATAAATAATAATTATTTCTCTTGGATTTACAGGTTTTTATAATTTTTTACAAAAAGTGCAAATGTGGTGAATGCTTTCGTGCCTCCTTTTTCTATACCTCTCAAACGATGATATTCCAGTCCGATTTGTGGCACTATAGCTCGCTCCTAAATAACGAGATGTTTTTTTTTATATTTGAAGCAATGGACTTTTGTATTGGTTTCGTTGAATTTTGGGCAGTCTCCCTTATTCGATATAAAAATTCACAGAGTAGGTTTCCCTTCAGAAACAGAATTCAATTTTTATTTTAGATTCTTAAAAAAAAAAAAAAATCGAAAGAATTTTCAGAATTAAAAATTTTTTATTTGAATTTAATGTATATTTTTGTGTTTGAAGATCTTAAAATCTTGATTGAATTCCCTTTCCGAACAGAATCAAAGTTTGCTTAATTCCAAAATAGGGCAGTGGTATACACAAATGAAATAAATATTTTTTTCTATATATTTACTTCTAATTAATCGATTCTTATTGCACTTCCTAAGAACATTAACATAGTGTGAGATTACAACATTATGATTAGAAAAGTAGGCAATGTCACGCCTACTATTTCTAATTCTACATAAGCGATTCTTATGAAAATTATTTAAAGAACAGAGAACAATGACACGCCTGTTTTTTAGTCGCCCAATGTAAATTAATTGATTGTATTTTTAACTAAAAAATAACTTGAAACAAATTTAAAATTAAAATTATCAAACCATAAGGAGGGGAAGATTTATAAAATCTCCAAACACAGCGTAACGTAGAATGTGAATGGCCCCTTGCTGAGCTTGAAAAAAGTTATAATGGATTAAATATTCAATATCCAAAAACATCGGAAGTTCTTAATTTTCTTAGTTTACATGATGTGGGTGTAATCGTAGACAGTAAATATTGAGCGAATAAGGCGCTTGTAGCTATTTATACCTGAGAAAGAGCAATTGGTCGCAGCTGGTGAATCGAACCCAGACAAACCTAATTTGAGTCAGGTATTAAGCGCGTACTGTTTTAAGAGGTTGTAGTCTGGTGGGAAGCGACAGAGAAAGACTTTCATGGCAAATCTATAGATAACAGACCTGATAACAATAGCTCTCAGGTCGGCCCAACAAAAGCATTGTTCGCCATATTTAACTGGCTTTATCCTTTTTAACCGGTGGATATCCTGGCCTAGCAGATAGTTTTTTTTTTCAGCGATCAGCCTGAACTTCACATGGACCTTAATCATTTCTAAGGTTCTCAGGCAGCATCATGCACTCCATAATTTCACCGACTATTGCGCACCGATAGATTATATTGGTGGGTTATTTCGATGTCTTGTTCACAATAGGAAACACTACATTGTATCCTTCGGCTCCGAAGGAGCCATCACTGAATACGGCAATACCATATGACGATTATATGTGGAAAATTTCGATGTGAGGGCTCAATTAAGTCATCAGGACAGTTGTAGCGTCCTTTAAGCCGAAAGCTCTGCCATCACATGGGTGGAAATATGTCTTAGGTACTATAAGATATCGGAAGACATCTACATTTTTACCGACCACAAAATGACATTTGCTGCTATAAATGGTCAATGCCCCACGTTTATGGTGCTGCTGAATGCAAAACATCTTTAAATAAGATGATGGGGCATTCAAAAGTAACACTTGTTTGGGTAACGGTGCACTCAGAGTGCACTGGCAGCGGTATTACTGACGAAATTGCCAAAAAAAGCTCTTAATCGAGTAACTCGTATGTAGTATCCTCCTTCCCACAAACCAACTTTCTCTAGTTCCTTCACAATGCACTGTATAAGTAGGTTGACTTATCCAGGAGGAGTCATACAAGATTGTTCCACAAAGTTGGAAACAAATATATGGATTATCAACCTATCCTCCTTCCTGACACGAACGGGATGGTTTGAATTGGCGGCAGGACACCTACAGGAAATGGAATAACCAAGTGACTTTATCTTGCTATGGGGTATCACAAGGGACTGAATTAATGGACCCAAAACTAACCTAGTTCTCCTGATCAATGGATATGTATGTGTGTGATCTAAAAATAAAATTTAAATTTATATTGTATTTGCCAAACAACGCATCACTTTTAAAATGTTTTTTGAACGACATACACTTCAACAAGTTCAATAAAAATATTAACCCAAATTTCATAATTTTTACATTAAACAAAATCTTCATACAGATCAAAGTCATCGTATTGTTTGTCTGGTGCAAAACAGAAAAAGCCAAGTAAATTATTGCTACATTTATTACTAGAATGTAGACATTATTCCAATAGCAAAAAAAAAAAATAAAATAATAAATAGCAAAAAGTATTAACGTACAGTTATGGACAACATCAGAATCATCTGCACTTAAAGATGAAAATTAAAAGAAAAAAATTTTTTAAATAATTCGGACATTGAATAAAGAACAAAATAACAAAAATAATTCAAACCAGAAATGCAATTATTTCGTTTGTCTTTTTGGTTTTATTTCACATTTTTATTATTAATATCACCATTTAAATAAATTTTGCAATCTTTGTCTACTGTGTACAGAGAGAGAGAGAGAGAGGGAGAGAGTGATAAAGAGTAAGAAAGATCATGAAAGGAAGAGGACGTATATTTCTATCTGCACATGCATTTTAATAAAAATCTTTATGAAAAATATTTATATGTGCTTTTGTTTTGTTTATACAGAAATAAGATAAGAATTAATATAAATTTATAATATCTTCTTATTGTTAGCGGTATAATTTACTTTTTAGCTCAAGCAAATATTGTATTTGAGATTATAATTTTCTACATAATTATTGTTGCACAATTTATTACTCATTTAGAGACTAACTTTGAACAAAAGTTAAGATTTCTTTTATACTGGAAATACTATAGAAAGAAAAAAGTTAAAGTTAAAGTATTTATGAATCATTTTATTGTTCGTATAATGACGACGAATAAAAAGATTTGTCTGCTATGTTGGATTTTATTGTGGAGTCTTGTAGGGTTTGAGGCCATATATTAGAAGAAAAAAAACTTGCACCTGGTAAAAGTTATTATCCTTAACTTTATACAAAGCCAAAGATAAATTTGGTAGAAACTAAAAAAACAAGCCAAGTAATTTTTCAATTGTATTTGATATCGATGGCCAATTATTTATTCGAATAATGTTTGTTCGATTAATCGCAAAATGCATGTGTAGTAATTCGCTATCAAAGAAAGATTTAAAATTAAGCCTATAAAAAAACACGTGGGATACCGTTGACATTGCGGTTCGTCCTGGAACTTCTCGCTTAGCACAACCCTTATATAAAATTAGCGGCATCTGACACTGTTGTTTAAGAAGAAGTCGAATCTTAAAAATCAATTTCACAAAAAGTTGTTCACTAAATAAAAAAACACAATTTTTTCCCGGCACCAATATCTCCTAAACCACTTCTACGATTTGGATCGCATTAACAGCATTTGATGAAGTTTATCAAGGACAAAAACAGATAAGTTTTTAAAATAAATTTGAGAAGCACTTTTTGTAGTTGGGGATATCAAACAGTTTTTTTTTTTTTCGAAATTTTTCAACAACGATATCTGTCGAACGAATTGATTGGATTTTCAAGTCGGACCGGACCTACAGATTTGTTTTTGCAATTCACGTACTTCCAAAAACCAAAATGAACTAAAACGCTTCTCCTAAGAATGATCTTTATTGATGTTTCACAAGCTTTTGAAAAAGTTTAGCACGAAGGCTTAATACACAAATTGACGCAAAATATACCCAAAAACATCGCCAAGCTTTTAAAAAGCTTTTTAAATGCATGAAAATTTAGTTAGGGAAGGCAATTTTTTACACCCTGAGAAATCGATTGAAACCGAAGTCCCTCAAGGCAGCATTTTCTGTCCTTTACTGAACCTAATATATGCCTTTAACTTATAGTTAAGGAGTAACATTCATATATCAACATTCGCTGATGATACAGCTTTCCTAAGCGATCATGAAAATCCAGTAGAAAATTCCCGCATATCAAAACTGCAAACATGGCTAAAACAATGGCGGATAAAAGTTAATCAGCAGAAATGTGTTCATGTCACTTTTATTCTGGACTACTCTGGAGCACGCTGGAACAAAATATCTCGGTGTTTAGCTTCATCGTCGTTTAACACGGAAATCGCATATAGACGCAAAGTTGACTAAAATGAAATTAAAAGCAGCTGAAATGAATTGGCTTATTGGCAGAAACTCTATACTAAGCCTAGACTGTAAACTTATATTATACAATGCGATCATAAAACCAATATGGTCCTATGGAATCCAGTTATAGGGCACTGCCTCAGCATCGAATGTAGCAAAAACTCAAAGGCGGCGAAACAAAATCCTACGCACAATCACAGCAGCCACCTGGTATGTCAGAAATCACCGAATATAACGATCTAGATGCTCTGCTGGTGTAGACTGTGTTTTCAAAACACGTGACAAAATATATTAATCAAATTTGAGTTGCACAGAAATCAACTTGAGCACAATATTTTAAATAATAATGGCTATACTCGGCAGCCTCAGACGAGAGACGTAAAAAAACAACCGCTGAAATTAAAAATTTCGTTTAGTATAGTCTAAACAAACATATGTATGTATGTACATATGTACACATATTTAGCATTTTTAGATTAGAGATTAGAATACTTATTGATGTTTCAATTGAAGATTCAATAAATAAAAAATGTACAAAAAAAAAAAAAAAAGAATGATCGATGTCGAAGTTTTTATAATTGACACAATAACCATGCCGCCATCTTCAGAATATTGTAAAACTTCTTTAGTAACGCTTTTAAAATCTTAATCTGTATGCAAACCCTTTTTTAATTTACACGTAGTTTTTCTGATAAAAAAACATTCTATTATTAACCAGTAATCTTCATCCTAAATGAGTTTGATCAACTTTTACTGCGACTGTTAAGTGCCTAACTCTGCTCTTCTAACTGCAAAATTGGCTTTACTAAAATTTTTGATTCTAACCTGTGCTAGTTAAATTAATCTTCACATTTATGGTGTTGTCTTTTCTATAAACAAATGGTACATTTCCATGTAGAAAGTTTAATTTGGTGTTCGTTTCCTAAAAATATTTTGATCTCTAAAAAAATCACCCACACTAATGGGGGAAGGCATTGCACTTTATGCCCCGTATAAGTTGACAGTGTTGATAGTGAGTGCCCTGTAAAACAGATGATAAAGCTATTAAGGGCGTTCTGTTTTTTTTTTTTTATATAAATTGTATTTTGTTCTATTGAAATAACAGGGTTGGCATGACATTTTATAAGTGTACCTTTCATAAAGATGAATTTTTGGGTGTAAGAAAGAAAACACCATTAGGTGCTGTTTTCAGAATACAAACTTACTCACTTATAAAGCTGAGTGGTTTTCAAACAGATTTTCCACTCAAACCAATTATACTTTTAGTCGACGCTTTTTTTTTTGGTCTTAAAAGTTTATTAAATTTCGACCAGTAGTTAAATTAAAAAAAGGACATTTTGAAAATGACAATCTGTGGATTTCTTATAGATTTGACACATTTTTTGTCTGGAGAACTCGTAATGTGATAAGCACTAGACTACTTAAAAGATTTTATTAATCTATGATTTAATAAAACTGTATGTCTGATTACAATTAAAAAATTTTCACCAACTAGATGTGAAATTTTAGAAATTTGTTGAAATCACTAGCTCGATATTAAGAGTCGATCAAATTATGAAACAATTTAAAGTAAGATTTCAGTTTTTATCTCAAATGAGCTATACAACTTATTAACTTGAAAACTACTATCCTTAATATAAATACTTTTTGATTTATCCTCGTAACCATAAAATTAGCATACGTTTACGACAGTAATTACTTCAATAATAAACTAAATAGCAAAGTAATTTGTATACACATTTGTAAAATTTATTTGTGCAATTATCTATTCGCTATGTAGTTGAAATAATAAATGGAACGAACACCCAGTTGTATTAAGTAATAGATTTTTTATTTTCCTTCCGTTATGTTAAACGGAAATTGAAGCAAACTAAATATATACGTTATAGTGTGCGCTAATGTATTGATGGCAATATTTAACAATTAAATTGTGAAATGTGTTATACTAAATTTAAAAGATATTATCTCTGTTAAAAATCAAAAAAAAAAAAAAATAAAAAATAAAATAATAAAGATTAAAGAATATTTCGACTAATTTTCACCAAGAATAATAAAATTTTAATCTGGTACACAAATAAATCTTGAAAAGTGGATTCGTTTGAAAATTCTTAAATTCTATTTAATACAGCAAAAATACAAATTTGCCTTGAAGTATGCAACATAGGATTACTTAGCAAATGCACTTCCCTTTACACACCCACATTTACATTCATTAGCAAACATAATCATAAATTTTACGAAAATGCTTAATTCCTACTAATTGAATGGATTAAATTAAAATGTTTTATTTCTATCATTTGTACAATTGAAAGTGGTTACAAAAATAGAGATACAATTTTCTTGCTATGAAGGCCATAAGTATGCAAAATAATGGAATATTAGAGTATAAATAATAGAATATAATAGTTAATTAGTCTATATTTAAGCTAAAAATATGCTTATAGTGAGTGGGTGAGAATAATAAAAGATTAACCCATTAACGACAGTCTTACAAAAGGTCAATTGCAGAATAGCGATATGTAGATGATCTTTCCATTACTTACTTGTTGTTTTCTTAATCTGATTGGTTGAGAGAGAATTAATTTTTTAATTGAAACTAAATCTAATGTAACGGATGTACAATATCTAACCGCTGTCGTACGAAAGATTCTAGACGTTAATCAAACGGCCCTGTGTGCTTTAATCGATATTCAGGAAACCTTTAACAACACATCCTACTCGCTCGAAAAAGCTCTAGACAGAAAATGAATTCCGAAAATGATACAAAATTTGGCTTTAGAAATGTTGTCATCCAGAATGGTTGATGTGAATTTATGTTGGACATCGAAGCTCATAAGAGCTACTAGAGGCAGTTCACAAGGTGACATTTTATCACCTTTATGGTTATTGCGATAATATTGTCAAATCTGTGGTAGGATTGAACCATATCGGAAAGCATTCAACAAACCGTGAATTTACCTAACAAATAACGCAAAGAGAGAGAGAGGGCTATTTGGACTAAAACCACAAATGATATATTGGTCAATTGATACCATAAAAAAAAGCAATGCTAACATACACTGCCCCTGATTGGTGACCAAAAACTGAACTATTTACTAGTAAAGAGTTATTCGACAGGGTGCATATATCGCTCTTTTATGTATTTCGATCTTCGGGGTCATAAGATCGTATTCTACATTTACTTTGGGTGCCATCCTGTACATTTTTCCTTTTCACATTGTAGTGAAGGAGGTGATTAGCAGGAAAGCACTGCAGCAGCCACATATCTGTGAATATGGATTGAAGATCTAGTTAAAAATATTTAGCTTGTTGGGATACATTCTAATCGACCTATACGACTTTAGTTCTGAACAAAAACTTTGACGTTGTAATTACTGAACCATACGCACTGCACGCAGATGCCGACTAAATATGGGGAAAAAGGGGCAACGTTAAATGGCTCCAATTTCTGAAATGTCATTCACATGGGTTAATGCCTTACAATTTTACAAAGTAGAAGTATATGGTATTTTTTTAGAGTGTCACAACTTTGAGTTGGCATCACTGCCTTATTTAAGCACCAATTTAACAGCAGATAGTTGCGTTTTCTTTAGCTTGCTTTGAAATTTCAGTATGAAAAGACTTACACGAGAGTAACGCGTGCAAATTGTTGAAATTTTTAATCAAAATAATTGTTTTAATTGTCAAACTCATCGTGCAGCGGGCGATACAATTGATTTACTCAAAGAAACTTTTGACAAAAAAATAATTTCACGTAATGGTCCATTTAATTTTCCACGAAGATCGTGTGATTTAACCCTATTAGATTATTTTCTTTGGTGTTATGTTAAGTCACTTGTCTACGTCGATAAACCACAACGAAAAGTTGTTAAAAATTGGTGTTCCAGATTGCGCCTTCTACACGCTAGCCGTGATTTCATAAAATTTTATTTCAAATAAAGCCCGTTTCATTGATATTAAAAATATATTTCCTTGTTTTATTATGATTTAAAGTTGTATCACTCTATAAAAAACACCCTTTATATATATTCTTATTTGTTCTAGATAATGCCTACGACGAAAATATAAGGGTACAAATATCCACTTGATGCCTGAAAGCCAGCCAGCGAATAAGACCCTTTTCTCTTACGAGATAATATAGGCTGCTTTCATGAACTGTGTGACATCTTTTAATCAACTTGGTGCCAACGTTGGAAACGAACAGGCAGACTACCTAGCCAAGAGACGAGCCCGACTTTAGTATATCACGTGAATATGTCAAAGGACTGAATAGTAAATTGGCTCAGATAGACTTTACGAGCCACTGCGAAGCCAAGCAACACGATTTATTATACAGAGAAAAGAAATTAGTTGTGGCAACCGAATTGTGGCGGTTACGCCAACTATGAAAGAATTCGGTTGCTACCACTACAATTTTCGTTTAGTACCACTGAATTTTAAGTTGCGGCCTCAGTAGACAAAAATTCATGATTAGAAACTCTGAGACGGATTTATGTAGATAATGTGAAATGAAAAAGAGATGCTTGAGCACATTCTCTGCGATGGAGGAAACAAAGCGCAGAATAAGGTTCCTTGGCGGTATCTTTATGACACCAAATGAGATTTGCAATCTCTCACCGTATAGAGTAGTTGGCTTTATTTACAGCATTAATTTAGTTCGGTGAACATTTGTGCTGTACAATAATAATAATAATTGCGTCTTTGTTTCTGTTAGCTGGTTCTTGTTTTTAAATATTTCTGTGCCATAAAAATAAAAATTATTTTAATAACATTAAAAAGATTGTAACATTTCATAAAAAAGGATACATACTTGTACATGTACGTATGTATATTTCTTCAACATATGTATGCATATGTAGAACCAATTGCTTTGTTTGTTTTAGCTAAAAATTAATTTTATAACTAATTTTCATTTTAATATTAAAAAAATCAGTTTTTAAATGCAAAAAATATAAACAAGGATGTCTTGGGTTATCTTTTTTTCGTTTAAAAACACATTGGAAAATCCTTAGAGAAAATTATAGACACATGTTGCTATAAATGTTTACAACAGCAATTGCCGATACGCTTAACCGCATTAATACTTCCAACATTTAAAACACACACACACAAGCTCAAACAAAGTCAAACGGAGATCAACACTATTTTTCAAATACACACACATGTCTCCATAAAAAGCCACACACCACAAACTAATATTGCTTTCCGGTTGTTTTAAATGTTTTGACATTGGTGTTTCCTTTAAGCAAAACAAGGATAGTAATCGTAATAATTTTATACATTTACAACAACAGTTGTTGTATTCACATGACCGAGTGTACGGGTTCAACAGATATGAATGAGAACCTTGAAAGAAAATCAGTCTCAGTGGGGCAAAAAAAAAAAAACTTTTCAAATTCCCATTTCAAGCAGAATCTTATAGAGTGACATTATTATTTGATTTTATAACCTTCACTAGAATAAACATGTTTAACAACATACACATACACATACTTGTGTATGAATGTAAATGTGAAAAAATCCCTACTGAGTTGTTAAATGCGATGGCTAATCAGTATAAATATTTTTTTTAAAAACACTTGCAAGATTAGTTTTTTGTGTTGAGAGAGAGAGTACGGGAAATAATTTAATTTATTTTACTTGAAAGACTTTTCATTTACACGGTGCAAACAAATCACAACTTTTCCTTTTAAGTAATTTCTTTAAAAGTTCACTTCTTAATTCCAGAAAAAACTCGAAGATAGATATCGGAATCACAAAATGTTCAGTGTATTCACTGTACTGCTCCGTATGCCTCCATCGAAAACTTATCGAATTGAAATTTTTGAAAAAGTTTGTAGCTCTTAGCCGACAACCTTATTCATATATAGCTTCGGCTAGTGATCAATCACGCCTGTTTCTTGCCCTTTTAATGTCACTACATCAGATTCTTTGACTCTGCACAGTGATTTAAAGCGTTCGCGTACTACTGTTTAAAAAACATTTATTTCGAAAATATTTCAACAAAAATTCACTATTTAATTTCAACGATGTTCAAAACACTGTGAAAGATTCCCAAAAGATTTCACACCACATAGCAAGGATCTGGATCAACACATGATTATATGAAGGCGCTGTTCAAAGGTAATGGCTGATGGTAGACGCATTAAATTCCCTAATATAGAACGAACAAAGAAACTCTAAACTAAAAAAATGCCTTTAATTGTTAAATAATCGGATGTGTACCAGGTAAAAATGGCCCAAGCCTGGACGCAATAGGTGACTTTTCATTAGAGCATTATTAAGTCCAAAGTTACCGCAAACCATTCGTGGTGAAATTCAGGATGCCAGTGTATGAAAATGACTGCCTGCCTTAAACACATGATGGTCCAAATGTTGTTCCTCCTCTGGGGCCATAACTGGATTATCATCTGCTCTCTCGTTACCCGGATGATATTTACATTATTTATAAACTTTATTCCATACCCATGGCTCATGTACCTAGCCAAAGTCCTCTTAATTAAATTTTGTACTTATTTAAAAATTCTTAAAAAAAAATCGCAAAGTAAGCTTTGCCAGTGGTCCAGCCAGATCGTGAGGTGTACTTAGCGAAAAAAAATTTTATGTAGAGTTTTTCGTCCCCTTAATATGGCCCAATCGATCATAACAATACGTAGTCAATTAGATTATCTTAACTTACAACAGTTGAATATTTTTTATTTAAACAATCTGTGTACTTAAATCTCTCAACTCTGATACTTGTAAATTTATTTGCAACTCCCTGCCAGACTCAAACGTTCTTGTTATTATTAAAAATTACTTTCTTTGTTTGTGTTACACAAAAGGTTTTGAATTTGTTGTAGTTTCTTTCTTTATTTTATTTTTTTTCTTACTTACACGACTGTCAATGTAATTGGAATTTGGTTTGTAATTGTTCGGAAAGGTATGTACAGTATAATAAAGGATTCCTTAGTTTCTCTCTCCGCTTCTAGTTGTTATTATTTGTACTGTTGAGAAAATACGGTTTCAAAAGAAAATATTTGAAATTATCTTTTAGAAATGCTAAGGTCTTTTGCCAACCAATAAGTGAATGTGTATGTGTTTGTTACATGGTTTTTGCTCGGTCTCACCAAAAAAAAAAAAACAGCCTTTTTTATTTAGAGTTGACAAAATCCTTTGTGTCCACTTGTACATACAGACTATAATCATGTTGCGGTAATATTGGCATTTACTTGTGTACAAAGTACACATTTGAATTTATCCCTGAATATTTGTGTTGTATTTTTGGTTCATCATTAATGAATAAGAATGTATGTATAAATATGTATGCATGAGTAGTACTTTTTGTATTAACATTGTTATTTTGTGGCCCATAGTTATTTTGTGGTTGGTAATTGTGTGCACAGACATGACTAAGGATTTCAAACATATGTTCTCCGTCCTTCTGTGGCAATGTGTGCGTGTGTGTGAGTGTTCAGATACTACATTGCTTAAGTTGATGCGTATAAATTTAATTTTATGTTTTATTTGTTATCCATTGACTTATTTTATTGTTATTGCTTTTTATTTAGTACAGAGGTTTTTCCAGTCCAAAATATTATTTTAAGCCGGACCAACAAATGCACGAAAGGACGAATGGACGGACGGACAATCGACATTGACCAATATTTTTATAGCCTTTTGGCTTTATTTTTGTTAATGTTTGTTGCTTTTGTTGTGGATTTAAGTCATATTAAATGGCAGTTTTGTTCTTGAGGGTTACATACTACAGCATGTAAAATGTTTCCTTCGCTTTGGTAAATATTTAATTGTTTCCTTTTGTTGTCCTTGTATTAAATAAGTTTTTTTTTGTATGAGCAGTTAATTTTGTGACAATAATTTTTGTGTTGTTAAGCGTTATTTTATGGTTCATTTTGAATTCGTTTGGTTTTTTTTTTTTTGCCTTTGCAAGTGCGGTAGTCCATCCGAATATTAATTAATGTGAGAAGAAAAAATCACAAACTGAGAACACCTTTTTGTTCAGAATCTCCATATATTCGCAGATTTATTATAAGAATATGAAATTTATTTCAACAATTAATTAAAGAAAGCAAAATAATAAGGAACTTTTTTTTTGAATGAAACCTGACTTAATATAAAATTATGTATATCAATAAAGTAATTAAATCAATTAATCAAAAAATATAAAAGAATTATTTATTTTTCAGCTGTCAAAAAATACTAATTGAGTTTGTATGAACAGTAAATTTAATTGCTCAATTAAAACTTAGTTGACACAATTAAGAATGTATGTATGAACATGGCATAAGAATTATATAAATATATCATATGCTAGAGAACTTGATTCATTAATTTCTATCCTTTAACCCTAGAGTACTAATGTTCGTCATTTCGACTAAGTACCGCTCTTTTCTTTTGTTCCCCTCTTTAAATGTTGCTTCGATTACACAAAAATTTTTTTTTGGCATTATTTGCCGCAAACTGTCGTTTTTTATATTTTATGCTTTTAAGATTTTAGGCTCATCGAAGTATAAATTTGTATATGTGCTTATCATGAAGATGTTTAGAAGTAAATTTGTATTGTTTTTTATTTGTGTGCGAGTTTGTAAATACTAACTTTAAGCCCATAACAGTGAGTAAAACATTTGCCATAAACCACTCTTGATACGTGTTCAATACTAAACAGAGACTTTTAAATTTTATTATGTTTTGAATGTGTTATCACTAGTTAAAAAATTATGACACCACTTTAAGCACCCTCAGGACATGGGGTACACGATGATTAAAAAACATTCAATAGAAAAATATCATCAAATATAGATTTTTGAAATGCAGAGAAGACAATGCCGCGAAAAAAAGTATACTCATATAAATTTATTTTAGGAACAATTTAAGCAATATGTGGAAATATGAATGGACGCACGACACCAGCAAACATTTAAAAGAACTGACACTTCTTCTACATTTTCACAAGCTAATATCTATCCTATTCCTAAGTGACTTGGTCGCATAAGTGGTTTAAAGTTAAATATCACTGGAATAAATGTTTTTTTTTTGTATGGGGTACTCTACATTAGGCAACTAAAAACATTAAAAGGTTTTCCAATAAGAGTGATATGATTTCTTTAAAAACACACTTATTGTTAAGGAAATTCAAAAGTTTTTTATTTAATGTGAAGTACAATCGATACCATTAAGTTCTAAATAAAACGGCATTCAAATGGCCTTCACGATTTCTTTTGCAGGAACGAATTCGATGAACCCAATTTTCGAGCACTTTTTCCACTAAATCAAGTCGTATGTCATGAATGGCACGTTCAATATTGACTTGTACAGCTTCAAGGGATTCTGACCAATGACTTTAAATAACTCCACAAGAAATAGTATAATTCTGTTAAATCACAACTTCTTGAAGCCCATTAAATATCACAATTTCTTGAAATAATCGAACCTCCAAACTTTTCTCGCAATAATTCAATTGTTGCATTTGCTGTGTGTTACGTAACACCGTCTTGTTGGAATCAAATGTTTTCAAGACCAACTTCTTGAGTAAGAACAATATTATACGGATGTAAACCCAAATCCTTCCTCAAAATCCACCAGGTTGTGGTTTGAGACAGTCCCAATTGTTGAGAACGTCTTAGAATCGACAAATTGCGGTATTCAGCAACACTTGCCTGAACGGCAGCAATATTTGCATTACTTTGAGCGGTTCTTTGTCTTTGCACTTGAACATTATGAGAAGAATATGTAAGCTCAAAATTTTCAACAACTCGACGAATAGCGAGTACACTTGGACGATTATTACGACCATAAAATGGCAAAATCGCACGAAAAGTTGCAATTGAAGATCGATTATATTGATAATAAAACCTGAATAATAAAACTGAATAATTTGTAAACGTTGTTCTTGCGTATATCTCTCCCTAATGAAATTGTAAAAACTACTGAATGCAATGAAAAATAAATGACAGATCATGACATATTTAGAATGGCCGAAAAATCATTTCATAATCATATCATCCCTATTGGAAAACCTTATATAGAGAAACAAATTTCAATGATAAAAAACTTAACGTGTAAGAAATCCTTTAGGTGTTTGCCAAATATTGTGATAATTTAAACCCTTCTAAGCACAAACTTAAAAAAATGTCCACGAAGGCGGTTGTAAAGCTTGCAAGACTTAATTGCTTAAGCAAAGTGTATATGAACCATTCTCTGATACAATTTTCAATTATTTATGCATTCATTTTTCGCTGCCTCTTGGGTATTTAACACATAAATAATTCTGAAGATATTTTGCGTAAAGTTCTAAAGTCATTTGGTTCTCGAAAAAGTAGAAGAAAATAAGAGAAAACTAATTAAAAGTGTATTTTGTCGGTATTCGTGAAACGAAGCACAATAGAAGAAAATACATGATGAAGGTGGCAAGGAGAAATAAAAAACGAAAATAAATAATTATTTTTTAACTCAGGAGACATGCAAAATGTACATTAGAATAATATTTTGGTATGGTAAAATATATTCCCTTGAGACTTGGTGGCATAACCTTTATATCCTTTTAGTTTCGTGTTAAGGACAATAAATGTTTTTAAACATTTTAATGAGAATAATAATTCAATGAGGAAGAGGAGATAATGAAGATGCCAGTACTAAAATTCAATTCTAATCATCAAATTCCTCAGGTAGTAAAATAAAAGTTATTTGATTACAACTCAACGCTATTGCCTTTGTTGGTAGCAACTATATTTAATATATTCTTTCTACTCTCGTTTTCCTCTTATTCAATATATTCTTGACCTGAATAATAATTTATTAAATTTAATTTTTATTATTGTTGTTTATTTTATAAAGTCATTTGCTTGAAGATAACAATTTTAAACAATAGTGGTTTTAATGGTGGTGGCACATGGTATTTAGACTCTGACAAGTGAATATTGTGAAAATGTAAATTAAGTCTAGCATCACTTAAGCTGCGTGTTAATACTTTCCACAATGTCTGTTTTTGTATCCTGTCAAAGTGTCGGTATGTCTGCCTGTCTGTTTCTGAATTTTTACAACAGTCATGAAGAAAGATAAATTTAAACTACAATATTTTTTGCAGCGAAAGTCTTAAGCAAATAGGAAAAAATAAGAAGGAAAAAAGAGCAGGCGTGTAATGAGGTGACAAAAAGGCCTGGATTATGTTTTAAACAAATAAAATTAAGCCAAAAAAAAAATAGAAAATTATTTTGATGCGAATAATTTGCTCAAAAATTTGTCCACTGCAATCAATCACTGCTCTATACGAAAATTAAGGCTGCAGTAAACATCACAGGCTTTTGACTATTCCACTCCAAGAACTTTATTCTGTAGGGGATTCAGTTTCTTCATTTTGGAAAATCAGTGGCCAGCGATGGCAGATCACTTCAAGGATCAAGGAATTCCAGTGTGTCAGTAGACGTCTACAACGGACATTTATGAATCAATATTTTCTTCTTCATCAGGAGGAGTGAATATTTTCAACTCTGAATCAAAAATTTTCTCTAAGATATCATAATTTAACTTAAATATTGTCCAATCACAATGGATCCAATTGGGTCTCCGAGTGGATGTGTATTTCACACTACCCTTCCTAAATATTGTCCAAAACACAAAAACCATTTTGTATAACTCGCTTAAATTAAAAACCAAAAGGAAGCCATACATTTTTTTTTCTAAAAATTACATTTGAAAAATCATTTTGCAAAAAAAATATTAAGTGTATAACCAGAAAAGTATTTAAAAACTTGCAGCTGAAGCAATGATATCGATTGGGGCGCATCTAGAGCTGGTCTCTCTCTCTCTCTTTAAGGCCCTTTACATCTTCGAAGAATTTAATTTATATACACTTCTTAGCTTATCTCGACATTTACACTGGCTTTATCTTACACAACACCTTTCCTTAAAAAACCAGCTAAACAAAACAATAATGATTTTGGAATGCAGCAAAATGTGTAACAAAAGAATTTAAAATACAAACAAGAAAATTAAACAAAAGCCCAAAAAAAAAACAACTCATGTATAAACATTGAAGAAGACTTTTTAATGGTTGTTGTTGCTGTTTTTCTTCTTAGAAAAAAATATATTCTAGTTATTCTTGCTTTGTTGTTTGATAATGATGATTACGATTAAAATTGCGATAAAGAAGACGTTACTGGCGATACTGGTTGCTAATAAGTCGAGCTGTTTTTACAACCGCTGATGTTTTGTGGCTGATAAGAAAACGTAAAATATGTACTTGAAAGAAATTTTTTTCCATGTTTGCCGGCGTATTATGCAAATTTTTTGTTACCATTATGTCAACCTTTGTGGTTAATTTTAGAAAATAACTTGAAAGTTAAGGATCTTTTTTGTCAAGTTAATTTAAAGAAATTTTGTAATTTAGATGATTTCATTACATGTTTTTTTTTTCAATTCAGGTGAGCTGTTTTTTTTTTTTTTTTGTCATAACAGATATACGGTTTTTGAATGATGTAGACGATAATAGATTTTGCCAAAAAAAATTGTCGTTTTCATTAATTTATAAGGTTTTCCAATAGGGATGATATGATTTTGAAGGGACGTTTCAGTCATTTGTAATACATGCCATGATTTGACATTTGTTTTTCATTGTATTCAGAAGTGTATACCATTTCATCATGGAGAGGTATACGAAAGAACAACGTTAACAAATTATTCAGTTTTATTATCAAAATAATCGATCTTCAATTGCACCTTTTCGTGCGCTTTTGCCATTTTATGATCGTAATAATCGTCCAAGTGTGCTCGCTATTCGTCAAGTTGTTGAAAATTTTGAGCATACATTTTCTTTTCATTATGTTCAAGTGCCAATAAGACAAAGAACCACTCGAAGTAATGCAAATATTATTGCCGTTCAGTCAAGTGTTGGCAAAGACCGCAATTTGTCGATTCCAAGACGTTCTCAACAATTGGGACTGTCTCAAACCACAACCTGGCGGATTTTGAGAAAGGATTTGAGTTTGTATTCGTATAAAATTTTTCTCACTCAAGAACTAAAGCCATTGGACAACAAACAAGACGGGGCTACGTGCCACACAGCAAATGCAACAATTGAATTATTGCGAAAAAGTTTGGAGGTTCGATTATTTCAAGAAATTGTGATTTTAATTGGCCTCCATTAGACTATTTCTTGTGGGGTTATTTGAATTCATTGGTCTTTCGAAATAAAGCAGACTCTCAAGCTTTACAAGTCAATATTGAACGTGCCATTTATGACATACGACTTGATTTAGTGGAAAAAGTGCTCGAAAATTTTGTTCATGGAATTCGTTCCTGCAGAAGAATGACGTTTTATTTAGAACTTAATTGTATCCATTGTACTTCACATTAAATAAAAAACTTTTGAATTTCCTTAACAGTAAGTGTGCTATTTTTTAAGAAATCATACACTCTTATTGGAAAACCTTTTATTTTTGGTCTATTATGAGATATAATTGGCCAATGTGAAGTAACTTTTCAAACATAAATAGAAAAAAGTTTTTATTAGCGTTTACTTACCGATTCAAACCAGATTCAGATTTGTTCTCTAAAATAAAAAATTAAAAAGATTAAATAATTACTTCAATGAAAATATACTCGTATATTGAAAATTCTTGTTCTATTTTTTAACGAAAAAATCAAAACTAAAACGTAATCATTTACTGAATCATAAAAAATATATAGCGAAAAAATTGTTTCATTGGCACTTAAGAAAAATGTGTTAAATTCAACCACTTTTTTTTAGTCAAAACGATCCATCGAAGGAAATTTCTAAAATCGAACCAGACACTAATTGAAAATAAAACTGGATTTTGTTTTAAGCAGAAATAGAAGCTTTTAAGTAAATACTTACTGATTCAGCAAAAATTAATTGTGGACAAATTATTTTTGTAAAATAATGGCCTTGTAAATTGCATGTGCACTCCTGCACAGGAAGCCCCAAAATAAATTTTATGTTTTATGAATGATAACAACTCTTAAGGGCAACATATTTATTTATTGAGCAAATTTGATATTTCTAAATAGACCAAAGGACTCCTATTTGCAGTGGGTAAAGAAACCGGAATGGAATTGAAAATCGTCAGTATTGTAAAGAAAATAATATGAAATAGGCAGCGAACGGCTGGCTCTATGCAATGGAAGGTATAAAAAAATTTCTAGTTATATCGACTCAAAAATATTCTCTTCCCATTCTACCAGAATAGAGGCTGATACTGTGCATGATAAAGTTGCTATATTGGATTGCTTTGGAAGGTCTGGATCATTTGAAATTGCAAAAGGGGAGGGTTTTTATTTGAATGTTTAGAGCACAGCTATCGATGTTAAATGCAAATATGCTGCTGAAGTTATTTGACGATGATTCAGACAGCAGAACGGCAGCAATGCTCTAATGTGAGGACATACATCAAAATAAAACTAGATATACTAATAATTTAAAATTTTAGAGGAAGCTGCTACTTCTTCAACTGGCCTACAAAGGACCCTTTGGTATTTTCGTGATTCCTGAAACCGTTCAGAAGAAAATCCTAAAACTAAATACATTTTCCGAAAAAGTAAACATATTCCCCTCACGTAGCATTATCGAAGGTGTGTAAGTAACGTCATATTAGTGTACAAATTTGGGCATCGGCAGATGAAGTATTTGACAGTTTCTTACTCTTCCTTATTTTGACAACACTTGCAAATGTCATTAATAAGAAGATTTTATGTTCTCGCAAGAACCCCATTAACACCAGTTGTAAGGGCTACGTACTATACTATTACAATACGCACTGATAGATAGAGAGAACCGAGTTTGGTTGGATATCTTCCCGGAATTTCATTTTACAGCTTTTCAAAACAATTAAAATTTAATTTTTTACTAAGCAGGCACCAATCTTCGATAGCTCAACTGGAATTTACGTTAGGTATTCCTCAACGAATGCGTATGTTATCAACTCACCAGATATGGCGCTATAGCACAGCCAGAATATTGTAATGCCCTTTTTTACGGTAAGCAACCGACTGGTCTTTTGATTTCTGATATTTCAATTTGTATGCTACCACGATCA
Source organism: Lypha dubia (assembly GCA_947311025.1). Taxonomy (NCBI): domain Eukaryota; kingdom Metazoa; phylum Arthropoda; class Insecta; order Diptera; family Tachinidae; genus Lypha; species Lypha dubia. The sequence goes on from OX371263.1 coordinate 7,423,353, forward strand.
TTAGATAACCCAGTTTATTTTACGATGAAAGCTTCTACTCCACTCTAACGCCCAACTGTCATTATAAATCTCAAGGATATCCCCTTCTTTGTTAAACTACATTTTGTAATATCCTTTACAAGAGCACATAAATCCTTAAAATATTGTGAACATCAAATATTTCTTTATTAATTGTCTTTGTTTACTAATTAAATTCATTAATAACATTTTCTGTCATTTGTCTTACGATTTTCTTTTATAACCTGTCACATAATTGTTTATTTAATACCAATACTGCCGGAATACAACCACTACCCTGCGGGATAACTAAGAATACCTTCTTCTTTAGGCCTTATTAAATGCCTGCTTAGGCAGGTTTTTTTTATTCATTTTCCTTTGTTAGCCTAACTACTAAAAAGATCTTAAAAAAGGAGTCGGATCTTCCGTATAAGAAGTTACAAGAGAAGAAGTAAAACATACACCTCGTTACAAATTGATGCAATTGTTAATTAAATCCAATAGTATTAAAAACATTCGTTTTAGGAGAAATTTTATAACAATAGTTACGTTTTTATTATTACAGTTTCTTTTACATTTTTACCTTTTCCTGTGAAGTTGCAATTATGTGAGTTAGGCGCTTTCTACATGAGACTGAAGATATAGATATTCGAAATACAGAGATAATTAATTAACGAAATGTAAATCCTTTTAGTTGAAAATTGGGCGTCGAATAAGAAGGGTGTTTTGCCTAATCTGTGTATGAATTAACTTTTAATGAAGTATTTTTAACAGAATTGTTTTTCATCAAAGAAATTATAATTTGTAATGATGTTTCGAGACTAACCACAGTCTCATCATCAGAGTTGTTTACTGTTTAGACCTCACTGCCACCACGGCTCTCTGGGGTTCTCTGGAAAACTAATAGGATGTATCTGAGAACTATGGTTGGTGCGGGCAATGATCTTCTACATCGAAAGATCAAACCTAAGGTACATTTAAATGAGTCCACTTATTAGTTTCAGTCATAAGAAAACGTCCGTAGTCTGTCCGAAAATGAAAATCAATAGTTCAAGAAATTGTTTTACATTCTTATGTTAGCACGTTCAACTTTGTATTGGTATTGATGGCATAATGTGTGACCAAGAACCCGACCCCTTCCGGCGAGTATAGCCTCAATCAGAACGTGCGGTCACATAGTTTTGCCCTCTTAACAACCCCTAATAACATGAAAGGAAAATTCAACAAAATTAACAATAAAATACCATTACAGATGGTAAAATATGCAACATATTTTGCCCCCAACTATCAGGTCGGGGTGAAATACTGCCCATTTTTACAACTTTGTTTAGTAAATTTTTATACAAGTAAGAACTTGTATTTTTGTCATTCTACTTACTTAAGCGAAAAAACTTATAATTAAAAGGATAATTAATTAATTAATGTTAAGTAATGTTAAGCCTCAAATATTTTGTACCATTGTGGCAATAAAAAATGTACCACTTTTTAAAGGTAGTTGCAACCTGTAAAAAGTATTACATATTGAAAGGGCAACATTTTTGTTCAGAAAAGAAAAGACCATTAGTTTGAATAAAAAAATTCATAACTTAAGAACTGCTTTTCATTAAATTTTGCTTTAATGTAAATTCCTAATATTCTTAAAACTTAGTTATTATTAATTATTAAAAGTGCTTTGTAGTTAATAGCCTTTAGCCTAAGTACATTTCTTAGAATTATTTCAATATTTTATGAAAAACTTTCAGAATAACTGGTGAATGAAGTGTGTGTGTGAAGTGTGCGGGTTACCCCGCAATGACAGCTTATGTCAAAATGAAATTGAATGGAACACGCAAGACTTTTACAGAGGGCATCTAGAAGGCATCCGCATTCCTTCTTTTTCCCGCTCGTTACTAATTAAAAGTAAATTTGTACTATACATGTACACGCATACAAAGTCAATTTGTATAAACTTATGTTTGTATACTCACTCGTATGTCATACTGGTAGACAAGGAGAATATATTGTGGTCTTTGGTAAATATTTATTTTACTTTGTGTAATTTTATCTGTGTAAATATGTTTTTGAATATTTTCTCCGAACTTCTACTTAGTTGCTATTTTAATTAAATTACAACATTTTATGTCTTAAATGTGATATAAGATTAATTGAAAATTAATTTAATATTACGTGTAAAGCTTACGCAGCTTTTGTACGTAATTGTAATAAAATACCTTTAGAATATACAAGTTAACAAACACACATACACAAGTTCGAAAAATAATGTGATAATTTCACTTAAGTAATTTAGCCAATAAGTAAACTGTCAATATCTGTTTGTGGTTTGCCTTTTGCTTATAAAGCTTATGATAAATTTAAACCAAAGTATTACATACTTATAAAGAAATTGTATTTTAATTGAAATGCCTAAAAGTAGACTACATATTTAAGTATCAATTTATGCCAGCAGATTATTTAAAAAAAATTTTTTTTTTGAGATTTTCAGTACTCGTTGTTGTGTGGATTTATTATATACTAATTATTTTTTTTTTCAAGAAAATACTGAAGGAAATATTTGGCATTAAATAAGTTATTTCAATAAATAGTTTTAGTTGTTGTATGACTTTTTTTAGAGTTTTTTTTCATCTAGAATACGGTCAATTGTGTCGGTAGTAGTAATGAAAAAATATATTATATTATGGGCAGTTAAGCCAATTAAAACTAAATAGTTAATCGGCATGTAAACTAGATGAGAAGCGTAAAATATACCTGTTACACAACTTCATAAACTTCTTATATTTTAAGAGGTGTAAAACGGATATATGTATGTATTTTTATTATATTAACTTAAGTACACTAACACTTACCCTGCATATATGTAGTTTTAAATCGCTAAATATCATACTCAGCATACTGGCAACACTGCTAAAATTACTGATTTTATTTTCAATTTCATTTATTTCCATTTTTCTAGATTCCAGATATTTTCTTCTGCATATACATACTTATATTCTTGCACAATCAAACGATTTTATTAATTTCTCAGAAATAACATTTCATTCTCTCTTCATTCATTTAATACAACTCTCACACGAAAAATAAAAACCAATAACCCTCCAATGTTCACATGGATCTGGCCAGACCAAATCGATTTTCGAATGCATGCAGTTTTTTTTTTTTTCTTAAATTTCTGAGCAGCCCCCGTCCATGACTTCCTCAAATTTATTGTGCGAAATACAGTGAACAAGTAAAACTGAAATTTGTAGTAAATTTGTGGTGAAAAAACTAATTTCAAACTACTTTCATTAATCAAGCACACATGGGTCTGAGCAGACGGTCATGTGATTTGTATGACCGTTATAAGAAGACAACAAAACTTTTACATTGGCCTCATAAAAAAATCGGGTGATCGGCTAAGCCACGCTATTATCAATATTTTTAATATGAACGCAACAAATGTAATATTATCTTTTTTAATGTCTTTTTTGTAATCTTAAGGAAATGTTTTTTTCGATGATATTGAACTAGAAACTAAAAAGTACATTTATAATACACTTGTGCCATTGTCTTTTTTCAATTCTCGAAGCACTCCTTTTTTTTTTGCGATTATTTTTTATTCATTGAATCTTCAATTATAAATTGAAACTTCAACAAGTTGTTCAAATCTTAAAACTAAAAATAATAAATATAAACAATACTAAACAAACTTTTTAGTATCAACGGTTTTGATATTTGTTGTTTTACATCTCTCGTGTACGGCTAAGAGAAAGAGTATCCCTTCTCCTCAGCCGGGTGTGGCCTCTATACTATAGAATATTGCGCGCAGGTGAATTTGGGTGCAACTCAAGTTTTTTAATATATTTTTTCACGTGTTTAGAAAATACTGTCTTGTTTTGTAAGTTCTTAAGTTCTCTCAGCGATTCAGTTTTTATCTCCTCTATCGTAGCACAACGCACAGTGGGGATTTGTTCATACAAGCTTGGAAAAAACTATAAGGAGTGCTCGTAGAATGTTGAAATTTTTCTCTGATCCTTTGGTTAGGTCAATTATGAAAAATATAAAGTTTCATCAAAATTGGCCACGCCCACTTCCCACCGCCCATAGAACCCGAAATTTATTTTTGGCCAAAACTTTTTGAAATTTGGCATAGAGAATTATATTACCTTAATTAAGAAAAATATAAAGTTTCATCAAAATAAAAAACAGATGAAAGTAATTGTAATTCTTGATTTTTCTAAATTCGTTTAAGCAAAATCCGACTAGTGGTTCTTGAGTTATGTTAAACAAATTGACAGGTGGCACCTGGTGGCACTTGAAATTTATTAAAAATGTAAAAACAGATATGAGACAATGTATTAGATATGATTTCGAACTTTGGGAAAGTATGGCTAAAATTTCAGGTCCAAATGTTTGGAGAAAAAAGAGATTTTTGTTATATGTTCATAAAAATAAACAACAAAAAAAAAAACTTAAGTCTCTGCAGAGTTTATTTTTTCAATTTTAGTATACTGAAATATCCTACTTTAAATAAAAAATAAAAAGAAAAACGTTAGCTCACATAATGAAATAATATTCGTCTTGAAAATCTTAGGTTTAAATTTAGTTGTTTCGGTAAAACATACAAGTACTGAGTTTGAGACGGCTATAAAAAAAAACTAGCAGTCAGATTGGAGTAATTCTTTTTGATTTGATTGTACTATTTGGTCTAAAATTTCAAAATATCACTGCATATTGCATGAAGAGTATGTTGACAATTTGACTTTTTTCCGCGAAATCCCCAGTGTGCAACGCCCTACTTTCATGGGTCAATTCAATCTTTTGTAGAAAAGCATTTTTAATTTTTTAAGTTGGTTTTTTAATAATTTATTCCTATTGGACTTAAATTTGATAATTTGTTTTTCGTTTCTTTTGATTTACAAACACATGGTTCTGCCCACCATAACAAAAGTATTCAATTTGAATTTTAATATTATGCTATAAGTCACTTTAAGTCGATATTCCATATTCGACAATTAGTTAGAAAAGTAAAAGCAGCAAGTCATGGTGGCAGAAATTCTTCAAAAATCAGTCCATATGAATAAAAGTATGCCAAGAAATTCTTTTGAACGAAATTAAAATTAGATTATATTGACTTAAGCTTAATGCCACAAGATTAGGAGACATAATTGCTTCTTTAGAAAATGGGATATATTTAATATTGAGTTGTAACATTTTTATAGTTTTATAAACTACAAAGTTATTTACAATAAAAATCTTTTGATACTCTTGATTGTAACTAAGAATTTCTAAAGAGAATACCGTGAGTACAACTTCACATTTAAATCACTGATATTATTACTATTATTATCAGATATAAAAATATATGTACGTACATACATGTAATGGTATGAGTAAAAGTGAAATACATATTAAATAAATAACTTTAAATTATAGATATTTCCTTATGGAAATCATTAATATTTCTCCCTTTCTCGTTATCTTTGTACAATACATAAATATTGCAATAACTATATAATTCGATAACAAATTGAAAAGAAAATCCATTTTATGAGAATTATTGTTATTGAAAAGCAATGAATGTTGCAATAAGTTTTCATTTCATTTTGCCTTCACTTGAAATGTACATGCATCCGTTTCATAATGCAATTCAATTTACCACCGAAACGTGTTCAATTTTGTGGTAAGTATTTTAATACTTTAACTGCATGCGTAACAAAGATACTCGTACGTACAAATACAAGTGTAGTGTGTTTGCAACAGATAAAAACTCAACATATTGCAGATTAATTCAGATGATAGGAAATGATATTTTGTTAAGGGACTACAAAGATGATGTGTAAATTTTGAGGTTAAATTGGAATTATACTTAAGTTTACAATTATGTTTGAATAAGTCAATATGTAGAACTTCCCATCATGCTTAAAATTCTCATTTCTCACAAGTGAGTTTGTGTATAAGTATATCCACACAAAAACATAAATGTGAAAATAAGGCCAAGTTCGTATCAAAAAAATTTCGGCCGTAAAAAGTACTGAGATCAAAATAAGGACCAAGTTCTTGATAGTTACAATTCCATCTCATTTCTAGGCAACCTGTAAGCTTGGCAAAATTTTTCCAAAAATTCTTTCCCATATTATAAAGGCAAAAATATTTTGCCAAGCTTACATTTCTCATCACTACCTACCTGTGTACCAAATTTCAGCTTTCTAGCTATACTGGAAGTGCCCCATACAAAGAAGGGGAACCCTGGAAAGTGCCCGTTTTCAGATTATTCTGGTTATTTTCTCACCGAGACCTACCTGTTTACCAAGTTTCAGCTCTCTAGCTTTACTGGAAGTGCTCAATAATATTGATGAGTCAGTCAGTGAGTCAGTGAATATGTACTAAAAACTAAAATATGGACTTTTCACACCTTAATATCTCGGGAAGATTTAATGGTAAAACTTTCAAATTTAACCAGTGAGGTCACCTCTGTAGGGGGACCTTATGTTTCAAGTTTCATTATATTATGATCAGGGGAAGCAAAGTTATGAGGGGGGTAAAAACAGCTCGAATGGTTTCGTGTAAATATACACACTGTGTGGCCGAACTTGGCCTGGCGCACTACCGTGCGCATAGATGACTTTGAATACTTTTAAAGCATGGTGTTAAATATGTATATACTAATGAGATTGGCATTTAGTAGCCATTGAAATGCAGCATATAGATTAACTAATACATTACAAATAAATAATATTTTTAATTTTCATGATATCACTGCAAGAAGTCTGAGGCCGAGTGTCTACAACTCACCAATTTTGTCGTCTACTTTGGTGATTTCTTGTTGACAAGTCACAGCTTTTTTCAACTAGTTTGTTGATTTTTTGGTGACATTGTTTGTTTTGACTTAAATCATAGAAACGTAGTAGTATTTTGTGGTTCGTATGTCTTCCACTTGCTCCCATGAGAACTACGTAATCTCTACATAGTCAACATTCTCAATGACCGACACATGCTTAATATACGAGTATATGGGGTATTTAGAGAGCGTAGTTGTACTGTTGACGAAATCAATACTCACTCAATGTATTTTCACTATCGAAATTACCTTCAGGGATTATACAGCTTTTGTTTAAAGTCCCTGTACATTTTTTTTTATTTAACAAATTCGTTAGACAAATTTTTAATGCGTTTTAAAAATTTTCCAACACAAGCACTTTAGACTAAAAACGTGATTGATGAAATCTTTGTAGTAAAAGTTTTTTTTTTATATTTTATTATAAACAAACTTTGGTTATGATTTTCTTTTGTATTTCGTTGAGTGGTTTTATAGCACGGCTGCAGGTAAGCTTCACCAGAGTTAAAAAAATATTGTTAGTGAAATGTGCCAAAAAATTTTACAACTGTGTGAAGAACTAAAACATTTTTTTTTTCTGATATCTGACAGGCATGTGAACAAAATTCGTTTTCATTGTCAGATGACGACTTTTGTACATCTGACAATAAAATCATTGTGATTAAATAAACAAACAATAGCTTTTTTGCTCCTTCTCATAAGAGTATGCTATAATTTGAATAGTGTTTCTGATCTTTGAGAGAATTGGATAATTTGAATAATCTAACAAAAGTGTGAACTGACAATTTTTGTTGGCAGATAAATTATCTGACAATAAAATTTTAAAGTTTTCTTATTGTTAAGATCTTAGAACTGTCTGTGTATAAATTTACACATTTAGTATTAAATTTTTTTATAAGCGAAATCAACGGCAATAATTTAAAGTCAGCCCTACCGAGAATATTACTTGTCTTAAGTATCTAATAAACTAAAATGTCTAAATATTGGAAGACCTTAAGCTACGTTCACATTTATCAAATATTTGTCGAAAAAAATGTAACCAACAAAAAACCTGATAATTTATTTCTTTTAATTTCAATATTTTTTAATTATGGGTTCGTATTTTTCAAAAACTATACAAAATTAATTTTTTTTTAAAAATAATTAATTTTATTTTGCAATATAAAAACAAAGTAAAATGACACTATTTATAAGCAAAACTAGTGGTTACGTTTTTTTGGACATATATTTAATAAATGTGAACGTAGCTTTATATATGTATATTAATTATAATTTTTAAATTACTAGTATTAACATTTGTTAATATTTATACTTGCCAAAGTTCGTAAATTTAATAATCAGAGAAATATTATTTCAAGAAATTGTGATATTGTATGGCCTCCAAGAAGTTGTGATTTAACAGCATTAGATTATTTCTTGCGGGGTTATTTGAAGTCATTGGTGTTTCGAAATAAACCAGACTCCTTTGAAGCTTTACAAGTCAATATTGAACGTGGCATTCATGACATACGACTTGATTTAGTGAAAAAAGTGCTCGAAAGTTGGATTCATCGAATTCGTTTTTCCAGAAGAATGACATTTGAATGACGTTTTATTCAGCATCTGTGATGATAAACCGTATCACTTCTAAGGTGCGTGCAGGCTGCTGTTTTTAAAACAGTTTAAATACTTTGAGATTTTTTTATTAAAATCAGCTTATAATAATTATGTTTAAAAAAACTGTAGAAAACCTATTATGTTTTATTCTACACGCCAGTTAAATTTTGCATAAGAAAGAATTGTAGAGTACTGTTACCAGTCAAATGCTACCAAACTGCAAGAAAAAACTTAAAAACTTCAATATAATTTAAACACAATAATTCTAGTTGAAGAATGCCATGATTACTAACTTTTGCATTCATTAATCAAACAGGAGCTACTGTTTCAACAAGACGGCACAACGTATCACACATGTCACGCCACAATAGTTTCACGTGTTGGACCCGTGAATTGACCTCCAAGATCGTACGATTTTACGCTGCTAAACTATTTTCTGTGGGAATATGTGAAGTCGCTAGCCTACGCCGACAAGCCCGAAATGATATCTTGGAAATCTTGGAAAGAGTCATCGAAAATTGGACCTCGAGTTTAGACTACGTAGGGGTCATATGCCAGAAGTCATATTTAAATAATAATGCCTGAAGATTATCTTTCGAATAAAGTCAATTTAAAAACTTCATCTTTGTTTTATTCCATTTCAAAATTCTATACCTTTATAAAAAAGGTATGTAAATATATGAATAATAAAGTGCTTATTTCTTAAAACACTTTCATATTTTAGTTGCCTTAATAAAAATTTTTTTTATTGAAAAATATTTTAAGGGCCATATGCACTTTCATAAATTATAAACACTTCATTTAATAATTAAAAGCGCGTTAATATTTTTATTTTTGAATTTTGCAAAACATATTTAATTTGACTTTTCCACTTAAATCTCATAAATAATGACGTCAAAAATTATTCTTTCAAGCGTATGCTTTTGAAAGAAAATTAATATTTGAAGAAAAAGTTCTTTTGTTGTTATTTTTATATATTTTTTTTTTTTATATTATTATGACGTCCATATTTCTGTTGAAAAATTCCAGTAATGTTTTGTACAATTTTGCTTATTTTATTTGTTCTTCGAATAGTAAACAAATTAAAGTTTAAAACTGCCGCATGTTATTTTGAAAGTAGCTGAGAATATCATTTTTATTAATTGTTTGATTGATGTTTATAAAGACTTTCTGAGATATCATTTATACAAATTAATGAATAATATGAAAGTAGATAAGAAAAAGTTTACTTAAATCTTAATCTTAGATTAGTTCACTTTGAAAATAACTCTTTGAAAATTGCACCTAGTGAACCCCAATAAAAAAGTGTTCAACAATAATCGGTTAAGCCTTTATTTACCTTTGTCTCAGTGTGATGCCTTATAGGTATACGTACATATCCGAGTATATTTTACGAAAATTGTACATCCGTCAATATTAGGGAGACTTTATTATCTTTAAGGCGATAACCATTAATAAATATATTTATAGTTTCACACATATATGAGACTTTTTCATTTCACGGTAGAGAACGGTGCATGTACGTTTTTGTACATGTAAGAGGTTATTTATTTTCTGCAGGAAATGTCGATACTGAAATTGTATTGATTTTCTGTTGAAATTGTCAACATTACTACTGCGACCTCTAAATACCCCGCTTGTCATTGAGAATGTTGACTGGATAGTGAAAAGTAGTAGAACCAAATTGAAACATTTGAATCAAAAATTGACTAGTACATTTACTACTATAATTTAACTCAAATTTTCAAATAAAACTAAAAAGTGTAGTGGGTGACTTGTCACTAAAATAGTCGACAAAAGTAGGTGACGTGTCACTAAAATAGTCAACAAAACTGGGTGAATTGTCATCATTAAGTTACCAAACTAGTCGACAAAAGTGATGAATTGAAAACACTTGGCCCAGGCTTCCTACAGGCCATTTCTTAGCTCATTTAATTGTTTTTTCCGTTTTTATATTGCAACTCTTTCAAAGCAAAAAAAAAAAAAAAATTCAAGACCTCTTCACTGCAAATTGGACTATATTTTCTTCACAAAATTATCTAGAGCTGCACCTATTTTTATATGAATACTATTTCCGCACGCAAATGTATTGTCCAAATTTTAAATTTAAATTGAAATATAAAGAGTGCAAATTATTTCCAATAATGATAATGCCCCAAGAATCCCATAGACTACTCACGATCATGCTCATGCATGAAGCATATTTTGGTAAATTTTAACCCTGGAATGTCATCCTTCGTCGAATCGACGACCCATGTTATTTCTTTTGATTTTTTTTCCCCCTTTGCAAAAATTTTTTAAGCTCAATTTTCGTGCAGCATCAGTACTAAATATACTCTTCCTGTGTGCGCGTTTTGGCTTTCTATGCGTTAGGTAAGTTGGTTTTTTTCGTACAAGCGTCGTCGATACGACGAAATATGAACTTTGTGTGACTTTTTGAATTTCAGACAGTGTGCTTATATTAATAAATATATCATTGTTTTAGAAATTTTTGTTTCGTTTCTGCACGTTTTCTTCAAAATAAGTACTAACAAAAGGTTAAGCGATGAAATGGTAAGCGCGTTGACTACTAAGCAAACAATAACTTGGGGCCTGGTTTCAAAACCAGGCCAGACTAAGACAATCAACATCATTAATTTCTCTAATGTACATTAGTGAGACATTGCATTAATTGATGTAGGACTATTTAAGTGATGAAGGCATAACACTGGTCACTAAAATACTGTACGACAGCAATTGATCTTATCCAAACTTAATGTACACAACATCGTCCTCCTTCGTCGGTTAGCAGAAATATCGACGAAGTAAAACAATTAAAAAAATGCCTTCTAATGCAGCTTAACAAACTTAATGCGTCTACTTAACGCCGGAGGCGCCTCAATGCTGCTATAAAAATTAACATAACTCGCAAAGCAGAGTTGTGAAAGAGTTAAGTCTTCTAAATTTTCAACATCTGTCTTCTCTACCCTATCCCTCTCTCTGAGTTCTGGCACAATGCACTGCATACGTAGGCGTTATCCCCTGATTGCTGGTCCTAATTAAAAAAAAAAGTAGTTCATGAAGAAGTTACATTTTTCACTTATACAAGAGCAGCTTGCTGATAGACTTATGATAGCAACGTTAAGAACTTCTGTGAAATCGAGCATTATTAATATGAAGAGCAAAAAAAAACAAGAAACGAAAGATATGCGGTATTTGTCCATCATGTAAACGACGAATAACCAAATCATCCTGTTCTAAATGCAATTAAAGCCTGTGCGGGTTGCACAAAATAGAACTTTGTGCCTCTTGTGCAAATTGAAGACTGACAAATTTAGAATTTTGTACCTGCATTATCTGATATATTATTTTTAAGATATAAATGCATTTAATGAATTATTTTTTTTTAGTTTTTTAATTTTTTCAATTTTGTCAAGACATGTTTTGTAGAACAAGCCAAGTGAAGTAGTGTTCTGAAATTTTAATTTATTATTAAATAACATATAAAATAATATATTTTTTTATTTTAGTTTGCTAAAACACAAAGCAACTAACAAAAAAAGAGTTTTTAAATTTTTGTATGATTTAGACATTTTTAATGCACTTTTTAATAAAACTGTCGTCGATACGACGAAGTATGACCTTTCCGCAAAAAAAAATATGTATGACTTTCTAGGGTTAAAGTTTTGGTGTATTTTTCCATTCAACAGACAGTATGGAAAATCAAAATCTGTTTAATTCTGTGGAACTAAATATTGTAATTTAATAAAAAAGTATTTTATTAAAAGCCTTAATTAATATTTATTGTTCGAATTTCAGTTTGAATTAATTACATTTTAAAAATATTAAAACATTTATGTCATAGAAATTTCAAAGCTATGTTGATATTTATAAATATAAATATTAAAGTGAAAAATGATAAAGTAGATTTCCAACACGCCTTCTCAACTTTAATCATTTTTTGATGTCATCCCCATTCCTTTAATACAAAATTGATGTTTAATTTTGGGTACTGGTTTTGTTAACATATCAGCAATCATTTTGTCCGTTGGCAAGTATTCTAGTTTCACAGTACCATTTTCAACAGCATCTCGTATAAAATGATAACGATACCATTTTGTTCAGGTGTATACTCTACACTAAATTGACGTGTAATGCCACAGCCCTTTAAAAAACCTTCAAATTCACGGCTTTTCAATTCACTAGCATTATCAGACCTTACAGATTTGATCTTCCTGCCTGTTTCCAGTTCAACTTGTTTCTTAAAATCCTTGAACAGTTCTAGATATTCGCTTTTCTTTCTCAAAAAACGAACGTATACCTTCCTGGTAAAATCATCAATAAAAGTAGCGAAGTAAAGTTTTTTACCAATAGACTCTACTCTCATTGGACCACACAGGTCCGTGTGTATTAACTGCAATATTTCGGTAGATGTCTTAGTATTCTTCTTTGGAAAAGCTTGCCTAATCTGCTTACCACGAATACAACTGATACAATCAAGTCTCTTAGTTTTAAATTTTGGTAGACCAAACACCATTTCCTGAGATTGAAGTTTTTCTAAATCTACAGGATTTAAATGGCCAAAACGTTTGTGCCATAGTTCTAATTCGCTCTTAGATTTTTCTACATGCATAGCTCTATCATTATAATTTCGAATGGAATGAAAACAATATATACCACGATTCTTCTGAGATGATATTAAAATATTACCATTTTTATACACAACGATCTTGTCAGAAAATATTTTAATTCTGCAACCATTATCCGTTGCCTTTCCTATTGAAAATAGATTGCTTTTTAAGTTTGGTATATACAAGGTTTCTAGGAGATTGACAGTACTAATGCGTCCTCTAACTTTGACATTAACTTGAGCTGTTCCAATTCCCATGATTTCCAAATTCTTATCGTCAGCTAAGCGGACAGTCCCTCTAAAAGTTTCATCTATGTTAATAAATGCTGACTTTATGCTTGTCATGTGGGAAGATGCTCCACTGTCAACTACCCAAACAAAACTATCCTCAGATGAAACAAGAGAACTGTTACCAATTAGTGTTGAAAAAACAAATCCTGACGACTCATATGCTTCATTTGCTTTATTTATTTTGACCTTACAATTTTTAGCCATGTGGCCCTTTTTTCCACAATTGTGACAATTAAAAGGAAATTTCATACCTTTATTTTCCATGTTGTTAAAATTACCATGTTTCTTCTTGTTGCCATATTGATATTTGAACACCTTCAGAGCATTATCTTGTGTATGTACTTCTTCTGGCTTGTCGCCAATTTCTAAGAGTCTTGAACGTATAACATTTAATGTTGGAAACTCATTGGCAGTGTCAAATGCTGCTTTTACCGATTTGTACTTGCTTGATAAACCATCCAATAAAAGTACCTTCAGGAAATCTTCATCTAAATCGTTCACCATTTCACGAAGTTCGGAGACTGCAACATCAAATTCCACTAAATACTGCGAAATATTCTGATTTTCAGCCATTTGCAAATTCAGCAATTTGCGGTATAATTCCGCCTTCTTTCTTGTTGACTTGCGATCATAAGTGTCCCTGAGATACAACCAAATCTCATGTGATGTCTTAATATTCTTTACCATTCGCACAACTTCAGGGTCTAAAGCAATAATAATTTCCGCACGGGCATCTTGATCAGCATCTTCATATTCACGTTGCTTCTTTAGATAATTGTCGTACAATTTTTTTTCTGCTACTGTTGCATTTTCATTGACGACGACTACTTCTGGCTTGGCTTCTTGATTTCTTACCATACGTAATAATCTATTCTTCTGCAAAACTGCCTCCATTTGTGGTAACCAAGTCGAAAAATTTTTCCCGTTCAACAAAGGAATTCTTCCTGAAATTATTGCCATTTTTCCCGTTCAAAATAAATATTATGCAATTCTTAATTATTCACAAGGTTTGGGCTGGGCCCATAACCTATTGAAATTTAATAAAAAAGTATTTTATTAAAAGCCTTAATTAATATTTATTGTTCGAATTTCAGTTTGAATTAATTACATTTTAAAAATATTAAAACATTTATGTCATAGAAATTTCAAAGCTATGTTGATATTTATAAATATAAATATTAAAGTGAAAAATGATAAAGTAGATTTCCAACACTAAACAATAACGTAATTTGTAAAAATGTTAAAATAAAATAAAATAGTAGAAGAAAATATTTTTAACAAATTCAAATTATGATTGATGAATTAATTTAATTACAATAAGACAAATTACTTATTGATTAATTGAAAATGCAACCAGATATGTCCTTGTTAGCAATCAAAAAGTTTAACAATTTTAAAATCGTATATATTTAATTATAAATCTGCAGATAAGAGTGAAACATAAACATTAAATTAAGACGAAGGGACAATTAATGAGAAACAAGTCAATAAATGATTAAGCATTTAAATATATAAAACTTCAAAATTTTACCAAGTATTCCATTATGGGTTTACCATACAAAATTGTTTTCTTAAATCCAACTTAAATACTTTTCTTAATTGGCTTTAAGTTTGTATTATGAAATGAAACCTTGTGTGTGCTGTAATAAATTCAGTACTACCAAGTTAAAATGGAGCCGGAAGCAGCTGGTAAGGTTTATGCCAGTTAACATTTGTTTTAATAAGTAGAAAAAAGTATAACAAATAAACTTGCTTGTACGGGAGATTGATTTTATTTTGAAGAAATTTACAATACGAACTGTATTTTAAATTCTGAATTTAATAAACTTGTAGTGTGAACGCAAAATCAGCTGTTAATGGTCTTAATCTTAAATTCAGGATTTAACATTCAATGTGAACACACTATTAGAGTGCTGTAGAAAGAAGTAGGATTGTAGTGAATTTATTATTTCTTGTTTACGCTCGTCTCAAACATATAAAAATACTACCTTTTATCCGTGAAATCGGTCACACATAAACTTTCTGTATACAAAATCTGTCAAATTAAGAAAAAGTACCAACAGCAATAAATCCCAAAAGTACCAGATTTTCTTCATTTCTAAAAAACACAAATGTTAAACTTTCTGACGTTAAGACACTACTAAGCACGATTTTCGTAAAAAAATTTCTACCATTTTTGATGAAAAGGACAATTTCATTAATCGGTTAAGCCATTCTTAAGCTATTTGGAGTTCAATACACATATACATGCATACATTCACTTGGATATCATTGTAAAAATAGTCAGAATAGATTTAAAACGTCCAGATCCCATTAAATGATTCATTCTCGTTAATTGGGCTAAAATCAATAACTTTCTATTGTGGGAATATAAAAAAACCTTGGAAAAATTATTAAAAATGTTTCACAATATTTTTTGGTTAAAAAAATTATGCCTGAAAACCCAGCAGTAGCAGTTGCTTCACAAACACTCGATTTACCTTTTAACAAAGTTTTTTTGTCGTAATAAAACCTGCTACTTATGTCACACATTTATCTGCTTAAACCATAATGCCTCTTTGACGCTTAAACTTTTCTATTTCCATTATATAAAGTCTTGATTTTTTTTTGTTCCAAACCTAATACCACCTCTCTATAGTTAGAAATAATTTTTATGTGCAAAATATTTGTACCTAAAGTTCCGGAAACCATGAAACAAATCTACCACTTTAGATAAAATGAAAAAAAAAGAAAAATTTGTATGCAATAAGTATCAAATTTTAGTTACTTGTTAACTTCCATTTTTGTTTTTTTTTTTTGGACATTTTGTCAAAGCCGGCTAAGTGGACATCTACAATAAAAGTTTTCTGTTTACATACAACCAAATAAAAATGTATAAGTGTATGGCCAGCATGCAAAGACATCAGCAGCTTAAGAGTAGAGATAAGCAAACGACATACGGATGTTAGTAAAATGGCTAAAGGGCACATTACTGTCAAACTTGTTTTGGCTTTTGGAAAATTTACTAGAAATTCGAAAAAGAAAAATATAAAAGAAAACTTCTGTGCTGACAAACAAAAAAAAAACATTTTTTGGTTATCTTGTGTATGAGAAATTTTTAAAAGGATGGCTGTTTAAGTGTTGTAGTATTTGTATCTGCACAAATGGGATGTAAAATAAAATTATTTTGTTTAATAACAATACCGGGTGTTGCATTATTTTAACGTTAACTATCTCTCAACACACAAAATATAAGTGAGTTATAAACGTTTTGTTTTGTTTTTTTTATCAGAAGGAAATCGTTAAAAATAAACATTTAAAATCTCTTTTATATTAACTTTTAAGTCACTCTGTTAATAAAAAGTACTTATCCACTTACTTAATTTTTATTAGATTTTCTTTTTATGTATATCCATCTAGAAATTATCTTGATATAATGAGTTTACTCATAGCAAAGGTTTTATCTTTAAAGGACATTTCGTTTAACAGACTGTTGCTTCAGTAAAGCTGTATGATAAAAGAAAATATATTTTATTTGTAAACGCATTAAAGACAAACCAATTCTCTTTCTTCTTGAAGATTTTTAACGGTATACCAAAAAAAAAAAGACATGATCTAAACTCAAGAATAAAATTTCCTTAAAAATGTTTAAAAAATTTTAAAAATTTATTAAAAATTTTATTAAATTTCATACAATATATATAAATCCAATAAAATTCCTTAATATAAGAAAAAAAAAATCAAATAATGCATGTCTTGGAAAATAGTTCGACATGTTACTCAAAAAATAAAATCTATTTTTATATTATTATGAATAAACGTAATTATTATTTGAACTTATATTGATGTACATAAGAAAAGTAATATTATCAGGCTCAAGTTCAGTTTTATTGAATTAATGAAAATTCAAAATTACTAAGAGTTTTTTTATGTTGAAAAACAATAATTACTAACTTGAGCCTGAATAAAAATTATTTAAATTTACTACTAAAAATTTTTATAAACAGTGACATGATATTTCTCTAGGTTGTCCAGGACGATGTCATGATCGTTCAGTATAGAAAACAAGCCTACTTCACAAAGCAATAATCAACGTTGAATTGAAATGCAATTTTTTTGGCGAACATCTTATCCATTGGAAACTTTCCTTATGGTGCCATAAAGCTGCAGTTTATTTTTTTAGTATTAGTTATCAGTTCCGTCTCTTTGAATTTTAGGAGACGACATGTAGATATATAAATATAATAAGTTAATTGAATATATTCTCAATATATTTTAATATAAAATATTTCTAGCAAAACTTTGTTAAGACTTTGTTTTCAAGGTTTAACGAAAAAAGATGTTTATACTAAATTGTTGTTGTTTTTTTTTGCTTTTTTCCAAAAAAAACTTTTTACTTCAAAAGAACTTAAAAAAAACTCCCCATTTATTTGTCTTAACAGAATGGGCGATTGGGTAAATTATTTAATATTTACATTTGCTGTCGAAATTATGTTACGCCCAAATTGTAATCATGGTTTAAAACCACAACTAATGGATTGCTTGTTTTGTAGACTTTTCTGTTTTAAGCAGTTTTATATCAGTTTAGAGTCTGCTAATAAACCACTCGAAAACAGAGAAGGGAAACTTCAGGGAAATTTATTTAAAGTTTGGTAAGAAATCTGAGTGCATTTATTTATCAACACCTAAAATCTAGATGGCCTTAACCGCATTTTTATTATTTAAGAGGAGAAACAAAATTTTGTAAAAATTACCAATATTTATATCTAAACATACATATTTCCTTTTACAAATATGCGAGCAAAATTTTAAGGAAGTGGACGATTTCCTTAAATTTGAATATAAAAATTTAATGGGGCCAAAACTGTTTAAACACCATACGGATTTTAAAAGTCGGTTCATAAATGAAAGGGTTATTCCATAATAAATATAAGGGACAATTACAAAAAAAAAAAAAAAAACAAATTCCGGGACCCTACTACCAACAGCCCCCTGCAAACTAAAAAAAGAATTGTTAAAATCGGTTCATATATTATAGTTATGGAGGTTCAAACATTAAGAAAAAATATGCCTTGAATTGATAACCTCCTATTTATGAAGTCGGTTAAAAGGGTATCAAAATTCATGTTCAGTCCGTTTTATTCATTTAAGTAAAAAGTTCATAAAGTATTCCGTAGCATTTACTTCTTATCGTTCACTTACTTCTTTGCCTTAATTCAGATTAAGTTGTTTTTTTGTTTTAGTCTTTATTATTTTCGAGATACTCGTATACCCATTTTCACCCATTTTTACCCCTAAGAACTCGAACTTCCAAATATCCTTTTCTGGTAGATCTACACAAATTGTCAGCAAGGCTTTTTTTATTTTTATGTTCACTGTATCCGAGTGTTCACTAAAAAAAAAACACTTATATTCAGCCGCTGTTGATGATTCGTAGCAATATTAGCCTATCAGCACAGAGGTTAGAAGTTTGATTCCTAATGTACACCCTGTAGTGTCTTCTACTGGAAGTGTATTAAAAAGTACCCTTCTTAGCCTAATTTAGCCTAGTTAATGTCTTCGAACACCCATGTTCACAAACGTTTGACTAATCGAGGTATATCTTTAAATTAATCTAAGAAAATTTAAAGTTAGTTCAGATAATTAAAACTTATTTAAATTTTAATTACACGTTTCCAGCCACTTAATGCGTTTGTTAAAATCTTCTTTAGAAGGGAGAAACTCAAAATAAATATGATTTTATCCCTGAATGTGCAAAATGGTAGAACATTAACATTCCCTTATAATTTTGTATATTTAAATGAAAAAATTTCGACAAATGTCCTTTAGTTTGTTCACCCCTGCATAGTATGTCTTGTGTCTTTATGTAATAAAGAAACAGTAGACATACAAAGTATTTAATAAAGAAAAGTTATATATTACATTTGCAACTGCCATTTTAACAAGCAAACGGAAATTCGTACATTACAAATATAAGTGTAGATGGATATAATTCGCCTTCTACCACAAACATTCTGTTATGGCCATTCTACTGCCATTTCCAAATGTTTCCAGCACAACTTTTTGTTCTCTTTCAAATGTAAATCGTCATCAATTATACCCTACTACCGATAAGCAGATTAATTATGTTGAGGCTTTTTGATGCATATGAACTCTTCAGGTAAACTTGTTAAATTGCTGTAAAATAATGCAAACGAATCATTTTAGTTGTAAATACCAAAAATTTACTATGATACGAGTATGTGCTGAATTTGTTCATTTTACAAATCATCTATAGTACAGCACCTGTTACTTTTCTATCTATTAATCTGTTACGTTTAAGTTTTGAAATCTACTGAAGTATTAGACTTTTTCAAGTAAGTTTTTTTGTGTGAAGCAAATCATTTAATATGTCCTTTATTTTCGTCGTTGCTTGAAATTGTTATTAAATTTCTGAACTTAATACACTAATGCTCTTACTAGTGACGTACATGTACAGTCTAGCGCAATATGATCAGGTACACATTAAACTTTAATATATTTATGTACTCGTAATATGTTGAAAATAAAAATAGTAACAAATGGCTTTGAGACGCACCCGTACGGATGCCATGGTTTACCACTATATACCTCTTCATCTATCCTTTTATATCTGTAAAACACAAAAAGTTTCCATTTATGTACGTTGAAGTCTCTGAGACCGTCGTACCGATATCGATGCAGATAGTTTTATACACAAAAAACAATGAATTAAGTCCATTCGGTTCAATCTTGATGCCGATTCTTGAAATTTCCCATATACAAGTTTTTCCTAATTTAGAATTTCTGAATATTATGTCCCGAAATTTTGTGTGTAGAAACCTCTGCCGATGTGTATATCCACTAGTGATGTTACGAATACTCGTATTCGATTATTCGATTATTCGACTATTCGCCTATTCGCCTATTTTAAGATATTCGCATTCGTATTCGCCAAATTCACGCGAATATTTCTCGAATAATTTGCACATACATTTTCCCAAAAAAAAAGCATACAATAAATTTAAAAATGTACATAAAATGTACAAATATATATTAATTTTTAATAATTTTTATCAAAAGAAAGAAAGCCCTTTACCTTTGACGCAAGATAATAAATAATCCTCTTAAAACAACAAACGAAAATTATATTTCGGAACTATCAGTTAAAAGTTAAAGTCTTATATTTAAATTCAGATCACGTTAAGTTGGTAATCAATTCTCAGTAGAGGAATGTTGGACTTCAAAAATGGAAGAACTAAAATTTAATAAGTGAAAGTCCACCGAGAACTGTAGCTGTGCTATCTGCGAAAATATGTTCTCCCAAACAACACTTCCAAGAATTCTTTCCCATATTAAAAAGGAAAACAAATTTTGCCAAGCTTACAGGTTGCCTAGAAATGAGATGGAATTGTACCTATCAAGAACTTGTCCCTTATTTTGATCTCAGTACGTTTTACGGCCGAAACTTTTTGGATACGAACTTGGCCTTATTTTCACATTTATGTTTTTGTGTGGATGTGCTTTAAGAGAAATTCTTTAATGAAATTATCACTTTAATAGAAATTATCCTTAACAAAATGATATACAAATTGAGGAGATATTTTGCGGCTACTTTAAAACTAAATTGTAGTAAAAAATTGCCCGTGTGATCTGGCAACGAAAGTATTTCAAAATGTCTTTAAAAGATTTAAGAAACATTAAAGGGTCCCCACTATTATCTTCTGTAAGCAAAAAATATATTTGGGACAGCTGTATAAATATATTTAAATTTCATCTATATATTCCATAAAATGTCCTAAGAAGTGAATTTTCTTTTTAATTTAGAAATATTTAATTATTTTAGTTTTTATTGTTTAACATAAACAGTCAAGCTACATACATAGGTAATTTTAAATTTAATTTAATTTTAATTAATTTTTATGTAATAAAAAACATATTGTGTAATTTTTATAGATCCTGAAGATGAACCAAATGGTTCGAAATATATAGATTGGAAAAAACTACACATGTTTTTTATTTAAGTGAATCTCAAGAAGCAAAAACAAAACTTATTATAATATTTTAGTTTTGTTCTTACGACTGCAAGCAATTCCTCTTTAAATTTTTAAGTGTCTTTTGATATTTTATGCCGTCTTAAATGTATGCTCAAACTAAAGGACATCCCCTTAAAAGTTTAATATGCTCCAAAGTTTATTTATCTATACTTCGTTGTAATTAGAAGTGCGTGTGTGTGTGTTTGTGTGTATGCACTACAAAGGATTATTTGATATGTATGTATATGAGCCGTTAACAGTGTGTGTATGTAATTTTCTCTCTGATATAAATTCGGTGCTAACAACTTTGCTAAATACTAAAGTAATTGTCATTCATTTTCAGCTTGAATACATTTAGAGAGTTAAGATTACGATTGTAGTTGGTGCAAGTTTTCTTAGGAAATGAACTTTATCCATTGCTATACTTTTGTCTGCTTGTTTCTCTATCTTTGCTAAAATATTTGTTGTATTCTTATAATTTTCTTACATTCAAATAGACGTCTAACATCACACCCAATGAAGGCTTATATAACGATTTGGTCTTAAAGTTAAGTTGAAAGTTGGGGCCAAAAGCAGTGGTTCTGATGGCTGGCTAGGAATGTAGTTCTCTATGTGTCTTAGTGTTTTTCAAAAGCTTTTATTATGTTCAGAATTACAAATGATATCAATTTTGTCCACAAAATTTTGTACCTGGTTTAAAATCTGGAATAAGAATTAAATTTGATGCTTCTTATTTTATAATTTCTGTGTTTAAAAGCGGACAGTGCCTTTTCTATTTTAAGTAAATATCCTTTTTAAAATGCATGCCCAAAGCCGATGCCACTGAAACGTTGTACACTTATTATGTTTTCGTAACAATGCAATTTTACAAACTGACAGCAAAGTTAATTAATTCTATATCTTATTCGAATAATATTATTCGATTAAAAATTAATAATTTTTAATTCAGTTCAAAGGTTTAAAAATATTTTATTGCACATGTTATATAAGTATAATTTTGATATTATTCAAATCACTTTAAAATCATTCGAATAATTTTGACTCGAATATTATAATCGATTAAATAAAAATTATAGAATTTATATATACATATATGTATTGAATAACATTATTCAAATGAATCAAGTTTTAATATTCACCCTTATCGTGAATAAGAAGTGAAATTTTTTCACGTGAAATTTTAATTCCACTCGAAGGGTAAAAATGGTATGATGAATCTCCCGTGAAAAATTATTTCGCTATCAGTTCTTAGCGAATGTAAAAAAAGGGAAGAAGATTAAAAAAAAAATCATAGAACTTTTTGTTCAAAAATATACACGGACATGTATGAAAGTGAAAAAATTTCACGTGGAAAAATTTCACTTCTTATTCACGATAGGGGGTATTATTTTCAAATGATATTATTCGAATAAAATTTGTTGTTGTTTTGCTTAAATCTAGTACATTTATAACCTACTTTACTCCTTATTTAATTTGCCATATTACTTAAATATAGTATGAATAACATAATTTGATTAAATGAAATTCGAATATTATATTCGAATAATTTATCCAAGTAAATATTGTTGGATTCTACTTAAATGCAATTGTTTGAGGCTGATTTTTTAATGAATATTATTTAAATAGATTTTTGAAGAGCAATATTAAAATATTATACTCGAAAAATATTATTCGAATAAAATTGATTGATTTATTTGTGCATATTATTTAAATACAATTTTTATAATATTATTCGAATAACTTAAGTTCGACTAATATATTCAAATAATATTATTCGAATTACAAATATAGGTTTTCCCTTACATTGAAATTTTTATCGCACATTGGAAAAAAAAACATTATTTCTGTAAGCTACGTTCGATTTGTATATTCGAAAATTATTTTTCGAAAAAAATTTTATTTATTTATTTAATCTACTATTAATGACATTACTCTAACGAACAATAATTGCCATATATTTGCTGAAATTCAAATGTTTAAGCTTAATTTTTTGTGTACGAATGGAATTTAAAGAATATTTTTTAAATAATTTAAACTCGAATATACATAAATATTCGTATTGATTTGTTCCTATAGAAATTTGGTTTTTACACTATTCCAAGTGTTGTAAGGAAGATTTATTGTGGATATTATTTATTAATAGTTTAATGCGAATAATTTTAGTTGGAATATAATAATCGAATAATATTATTCGAATAAAAAGCATGTTGCATTTGCTTCGGAGTGTTTTAAAAAGCTTTTAGTTTGCCTATTATATAACTATAACTTGAAGTATATTTTTCGAATAATTTAAATTCGAATAAATCTTATTATTTATTCTTCTTGGTACAATCAAATGTAAAATTTAACTTTGCTGGTATTTTTACTGTTGTACACGCATATCGCTTGAGAATCTCTGATTTCTAAATGATGTAAATTTAAACTTCCTTTCGCTGGGTAAATGCAACAATTTCATCCTTCCCAAATATTTTGCCATTCAAGTTTCCTATTCGTATCACCAACATTAAAAGTTCAACTTGAAATTAAACATTATTAGAAATTGCAAAACTTCTAATGTATACATATTTCTTAATAACAAAAGTAAATTTTCATTCTTAAAGATTTCTTTGTTAAATTCGGAATAAACTGAATTGAAGATATAACAAAAAATTTTTATATTCAATATTAAATAAAACCTGTTGCCAAAAAAGAAATTAATTTGATCAAATTCAATATATTTCCCTTGACTTCTTTTTATACCCACTGAGATCATCGCCTACATGATAAAATCATGCTAAAATTTTCTTTTTTATAAGCAAAATTTTTATTGGCATTATAAATCATTTAGTGTACAATTTTTGTTGGCAACATTTTGTGGTTGGTAGCATAAGTGAAGGCGTTAGAAAGGAAAAAATATGTATATTTTATAGGCTTTTTTTTGTCGAACCCAACATTATCTTACAGGCTGAGTTTGCATGTAAGAATGTTTGTGTGATAAATATATTTTTAAAAAAAGTTTTTGGCCATCACAATATATACACTGGCATACATACTATTGTAATAGCATAATATGGTGGAGTTCAGAAAAATATGTGCCATAAAATTAATGGCTGCTCTTAATATATTTTTATATATACGAGTATTCATCATATAAATATGACACAATGAACTACCAATGGAAATAAATGACAATTTTTGGAATGAAATGTATGTATATTTCGTTACAAATATATTTAAATTTTTAAAAATTTAATATTTGCATTCTAATAGTTAAAGAGTTTTGTAGTGCATATAAGCACTGTTCGGGTGGCGGAGAGGTCACTGAACACAAGTTCAATCCTGAATAATAATTAAATCATAACAAATTATATATTAGTTAATTTTTTGTTATGGACTTAATGAACAACCGACTTTGACACAGCCTATACCAAATTAAAAGTATGGTATTACCAACGATCAATAATATTCTTAAGTAAATAATGTTTTTGCTAATGATCATGAGTAATTATAATAAAATATATATTTAAAAACAGTCATACAACAGCCACAACTACAATTATTTAATAGTACAGTTGCATGAATTCGAATTTATTAAAACCTAGATGACTTGAGCAGCTTCGCTTGCGTGAACTTTGTGTCCCAACGAATCACCCCAAATTGCTATAAAATGAACATGGATCTAGGAGTATCCCAGAGCCAATTTCAATACATTAAATATTAAAATTTTGATTAAAGATTTGGGAAGTGAAGCTTAGGATTATTAAATATTTTAATTCCTCGGATATCGGAATATTATTATTTTTTTTTTGTATGGGAAGAGCCGGTTCCCCTCAACCTACCGCCCCATTATTTGCCTACTTTACTTACTGCTAATGTAGATTTCTATTAGTGAAAATAATGTTTAAATTTGGTCCATTAATTTTGGAGGCTACTCGATAAAAAAATCGTTCCTCTTTATAATATTAGTAGAGATAAAACAGAACAGTTAAATGCAAAAACAAAATACCATTCAATAAGAGCTAAATTTATTTATTAAGCTCTGCTCTCTGTTCTTTTCTTTATTTAATATTTCTACAATTCTCCCACTTCCAAACAAAAGGAACAAATTTCATATTGTTGTTACTTCAATACCGAAATTGAATTTGTATTTGATTGTGTTGCATAAATGTTAATATAAATGAACTAATTTTTAAGTTAATAAATTACATCAGACAAGTATTTTATCAGAAACAATATAAAAAATGTCAAAACTTTAAAAACTTGGTATGGTTGCAGAAATTAAAAAATAAAAATTCATTGAACAAAAGAAAAAAATTACTTTCCTACAATCATCCTCATTATAACTTTATTTTGATTAAAATCTGCTTATAAGCTTAAATAAAATAAAATAATTATGCTTTAAAGTTTCCAAAATACTGAGCCCGCCATAGCCCACACTATTTTGTTCACTTCCGTGAAGAAATATTTTTAATTTTGTATAAGTTTTGTCAAAATAATAATAATAATTAAATAATATTTTCATAAAGCCCATCACAAAAAGTGTACTGCATATTTATTATATACATTCACAGAACTGAAGATCTTTAATTCTGTAAAAATTTGATTTTGCAATAAAAGTAACAGCAATACATACATACATGTTTTATCTACGCTTTAATGTGGGAGAATTATTGTGTGGATGTTATTATGGAATAAAGTAGAAGAGAGCACAATAATTTGAATCAGCTGATTACATATTGTGTTTTTTTTCTATTTAGCTATTTTTTTCTTCCTTTTTATAAGAAATCATACAATAGTATTATTAAAATACATACTACACATATTTTGTGACTGTTTTCTAAGAGATGTTTTTACGATGTTTCGATAATTTATATTAGTATAACAAAAAAAAATTATTTACATCTAGAATACGGACAATATTGTCGTCTATTTTCCATACCAGTTTGATATCAGCCAAAAGCTTAGTGGATTCCATTCAAAAATTTTCTTTAGATTTAATATTGTCCACGTGTGACATTAAAAATACGACTTTTTAGTTTATGTTCTGTTTTTTCATTTATGCTTTCTGTGAAATTGTTTTAAACACTTTGACAAATAGAGAAACGAAGTGCAGCATAAAGCCATGAATACTGACGTAAACTGCGAAATCCATTAAATCAATTAACTGTGATGAAGCAGAAGAAATTTCCACACAAAAACACAAAACAACATGTCAAACACTAGTATTTTTAAACCAATAACTAAGAAATAACAAGTAAGAGTGCCACATTCGGCAATCCAGAATCGTATATACACTTCACCAATTATTTTTTATATATACACACTCGTATATTTTTTTTCTTTTTTTTGCAGGACCCCTACTTATGCAATGCATTGTGTAAGAACTAGAGATAGATATATTGAGTGGTGAATATATAGAAGATGGCTTAATTTTTTTTTAACTCTGTTATTGCGCGTTAGCTTAATTTTTAGAGTAGTGTTAAAGTGCCTCTGGTGTTAAGTAGACGCATTATCTATTTTAAGCTTCATTAGCAGTTATTTTATTAATTGTTTTACTTCGCCGATGTTTCTGCTGACAGACGAAGGAGAGCTATGTTGTGTACATTTTCTTCGAAAAGTATGATTCGCTGTCGAAACAGTTTTTAGTGACCAGTGCTATGCTTTCTTCACTTAAACATTCCAAAAATAATTAATACAACGGCACACTAATGTACATTAGAGAAATTAATGAATTTGATGACTTGCTCTGACCAGGGTTAGAAAGCACGTCCTAAGTCAATGTTTGCTTAGTAGTCAACCAGCTAACCGCTTCAGGCAACACTACCCTCAGAGTGTGTAAATGGTGTTTCATTAAGCACCTCCTAATTTAAAATTTATATAAAACAATGTGTGTGTAAGTTATCATCGCAGTTTTTTGTTCGTGTGAAATATAAGATCACCATGGCTTCTCTCCGAAATCCAATTTTCCTCTACTCTGGCGCATAAATCAGGCTGAATTTGACCGATGGCATAGATAATTATGGCTTTGAGGACCGCTGTGATTTGTGACTTATGCCAATACACCAGCGACTTAAAATAAATAAATAAATGGCATGGAGTGTTCAGAAAATCCAATTCAGACCCGAAGAAGATGATAATCATTGATCTATAATGCTCGCAATTTAAAGTGATGGTCTAACCAACGTCATTCTCAATCCGAAGAGACCTCTAGCCCAGAATTCACACCAAACAGTGAAATTTGAACTTTTTGAATACGCTTTAATTAAGTAAATATACATCCACACATGTATCAAAAAATTTTATTCCCGAACATACATGAATATACGTATGGTTATATTTAATCAAATTTCTGAACCGATATATTATATCTGCAAATTTTATATAATAATCGTATTAAGACAATTCCATGCACATTCATACAAGACCCATGTCTTCAACTGTGCAGATTCACATGCAAACAGATGGCAAAACACACAGACGGTCATGGCTTATTCAACTTTCCTACCTATAAGGGTCCTGAATATATATACTTTATCAGTCTCATATAACAAATGTGTAAATTACACACGGAATAACAAACTTAAAAAAAAACTTTAAATTTTTTGTAAAGTGTATAAAATGCATAAAGGAAACAAACAAAATGAAGGGGAAAATACTCAACAGAGTTAAACTATTTTCCATATTAAGTATTTAAGGCACACAAAAAAGTAATTTTTAAAACAAACTTACAATGTACGCCTCAGTTACTTTAGATAAAAATTTAATCTTACCTGTTCCCAAAAAAAGAAAAAAACTTAAAATCAGTGGCAGTATTTTCCCCAACTTCACAACGCTCTAATGCAGTCTCTACGAGTGAAATGTAAATTCTGGGAATAAAAATTCGTTAAAATCCGATTTAATGCGTGACTGCAACGTTTTAAAACAGCAGGAGCAATTTCAACAGAAGCTCTCTTTACAATTTTTGTGCAAATTTTATTTGGTTTTATTTTCTGACTGTTTTTTTTTTTCTAGGAAAGGAAAATAAATGAAAAAGAGGATGTGAAAAATATTTTAACGTAATGAAGTGTATTTAAGTGCTGCATTGTGAAGAACGCTAGAAAATTGATAAGTTTGTTTGGTTAGCTGTTTGCAGCACAAGCAAATATTTTTTTGGATAAAAGTTAATGACATACACTTGAAAAATAAGACATATTTGCTCGCTATTGCTGCAAACAACCTGTTGGTGCTTTTCAGTTAAATCCCTAGTATTTTATACAGGATATTGCCCTTAAATTTTGCATTTTACATCTTAATGTTGGCACTGCGTTCGCATTGTTGCAAGGTTAGGTTAGGCTCGTAAAGGAGATACAATTGAAAACGTTGTGATGCGATGTTAAAGTTAGCGAGTCGCATAGAAGTGTGCTCAGAATACCCCAAATTAGTTTTATTTCGCCTAAAGTGGAATATAACGCAGAATTCCATTGTTATTGTATGCTTTGGTAAAAATCGTAAGAAAATTTATAGGTTTGCCAGTTCGTGTATAATTTACACAATATTCATATCAGTTTCACAACTATATTTTGGATCCTTATAGTAAGTAAAATTAGCCCTGTTCATCTGTCAGGCTGTCTGTACGAGAAATCGGGTTCCCGAAGCTAACAGAAGATTTGGTGACGTGAATCTGCAAGCGATGCGGAAGGGTTTTGTATTAAAACAAAAATGAAATATCGCGTCCGATATTTGTTTAAATTCAGAAAATAAATTTATCAGAACGAGTATAAGATCGTGCGCCCAATATATAATCTTGAATCATAGGGATTAGAATTCAACACACTGCAGTACTGCTTGTTAATGTCTTATGTAAAATTCATAAACAAAAGAATCTTGAAAATGAAATAAAAATGGGGAAAAATATCAAATATTGTACACAATTTTTTTTTCTGCCACCGCACACATCGGCCGGCCAAACTTTGCAGCTCATTATTTTTAATGCATTCCCATTAAATATTTAAAAAATGTTTGTAGGGTACATATAGTTCGGCACAGCCGAATATGGCACTCTTACTTAATTTTTCATAGTATTCCACTTTATCTTTATTTTCATTTAATTTTTTTTAATACAATGGAAACTATATTTCCATTATAAAGATTTTCTGCAAGTGCATTTTAACATTTTCATAATTTTAACAAACAGACAGACAAAAACTACATTCGTAATTGAAGAAAATTTCACTTATGACTATTTGGCAAAGTAAATATGCTAAACACATGAATTTTATTGCTAAATAGTTTTCTTTTTTAATCTAATGGCAGCAGGTGCATACATATATAACTTTATTAAATTCTATGCGGTAAATATTCCAAAATTCATCTGAAGATTTTATTATATATTGAAATTATCAGTAAAGCGATAAGTAAATTTTGTAAATGACACAAAAAATAAATATACAGAGAAATTTATTGCAAATCAAAATGTGGAATTTCTTTAATAAATTTCGAAGAAAGAATTTTCAAGTTCTTGCAGAAAGTGAAAAGTATTGGAAGAGTTGAAAGTAAGACGACGAATTCTGTAAAGGATGAGATATATGTATTTATATTATTATTAATGTGTTGGTATGTTTTTTCCACTATAACACAAAAACAGCTCAATGTCTTTTCTTTGAATTCATATTTTTTTAATTTTCATACAGACAAAAGTTCCTAAATTTTTTAATCAGAGAATTATTAGACATTCTTAACATATTTAAAGCAACAAAAAAAAAAAAAAAACTTTATATAAACATCAGTTTAGATTTTAACTAGACGACTGAATAGAACAAACGTTATTTTTCGGTAGAAGCCACCAAACCTAGTTAGTTTTCATGTGTAAATGATTTCACTACCTGTTAGGTAGTGTAGTAATAAAAAGGTTTATATTTTATTTATTACTTAGTCTTAGAGCTTGTAAGGTGGAGCTCTTAAGTCTGTTGATTTATAAATTGTATTTTAAACTAAATGACATTGGCTTATATACTTGTTATGAGATTAATTCTTAGGGGTATCTTAACATAAGAGTGAAAGAATAGAAATATATATTATTGTTGGGAAAGCATATTTAGCTTCCCACGATTTATGTATGGCATGTGTTCAACAGTTTTAAAGTCCAACGAGAGCATACCTAAATGCAGCAGATACTTTGTGTTGCTTATATTTACAATTAAACAAATGCAGTTAATAAATGTGATTCATTTAAGTGCATTGTGCAGCTGCACTTGATTAAATTTACAAGTGTCAAATTACCGTCACACAAAATATCTTGCTTGCAGTTTGTAAACGGTTGCATGTTGCGGTACTATTAATGTCACATGCCACAGTAGCTCTGTTGAACGTGATTACATATTCCATTTATACACATTTCGAATGCAAATAGAATAAGTTGATGTTGTCTGGGGACTTTTTTATTTTTCACCATAAACATTACAGTGTTGCCAATGAATTAAATGCCCAATCTTCGGTTTTTTTTTTGTACTACTTTAGTCAAAATTTTTTGGTTTAATTTTGGTTAAATTTGGTAGTCGATTTAGTGATGTTACGAATACCGGTTTTTAATATTAGCGAATATGAACGAGTACGAATATTACTTTTAAGATTTAGAGCCACTTAATATTTCAAATTTAATTGGAAAAAATTTCTCCCTTCGTGTCAGCAGCAATAAGGTGTTTTACTACCACATTTTTTGAGGGTGGTCTTGGCTGAAGTGGTTAGCGCGTTGACTACTAAGCAAACAATGACTTGGGGCCTGGGTTCAAACCCTGGCCAGAGCAAGTCAATCAACACCATTAATTTCTCTAATGTACATTAGTGAGACATTGTATTAATTGTTGTCGGACTATTTAAGTGATAAAGTCATAGCACTGGTCACTAAAAAACTGTACGACAGCAATTGATCTTATCCAAACTTAATGTACACAACATTGCCCTCCTTCATCGGTTAGCAGAAACATCGGCGAAGTAACACAATTAATAAAATGCCTGCTAATACAGCTTAACAAAGTTAATGCGTCTACTTAACACCGGAGGCGCCTCAACACTAATATATTAATATCTCTATTATTTTGTAAAGAAAGTGACTTTAAATCCTGCTTTTTTAAATATGAACATATTTAAAATTGTCTTAAATCGACTTAAGTGGTTTTGCCAAAAGTATAAATATTATAATGTTTGAAGTAAAATTATTTCTTAATCTATCGTATTTCGTGTTCGACTGAGAGATTTAAAATCTCCGCTTCTCACCCGTGTGTGTTCACTTAAGTTAAGTATGTTGAGGATTAGGAGATTTAGGTGCAACTCAAGTTTTTTAATAATAATTTATGTTGTCACATGTTTTGATTTATTGGTTTAAAATCAAGTTTTAAATCAAACTGTTTAATGTTTAATTAAATAAAATGTGGTTATAAATTTCTTTTTTTTTAATTATAAAAATAATGACAGTTTTTTCGCATTCCCCTTTGCTAAATTTTCCAACAAAATTATTACAATTTACAAACTGACATCTTTTTTATACGATTTTTAATTAACTTTTGCTTATACAGTTCATTAAAAATCTAAGAGAAATTAAAAGAACAACAAAACGTTGCTCTGTAAAAACTGTCCCTACGCTCATAAGGCCACGTGATCTCTAATCTAATTTCATGCTACTTCTGCTACACAACAGTTTATGGTTCATCTACAGCTGTATGATTGGAGTAAGATGTGAAAGACTGCATGCTGGGTATTCGTTACTCATACAAACCAAAAAAAATAATTGTTTATCTACTCTGGTTAGTGTTGCTATTATTACATTTCTTTTTTTTATAATAATATTTATTTGTTAGTGTAGAAATGTACAACAAAAGGATAATAGCAAATGCGTTGCAGTATCTTTTGTTTGTCTCTTTGTTTGTTTGTTGTTTTTGAGTTTAAGTGCCAGTATGTGTCTGCTGTGTGTGTGGGTGTATTTGCCCCTGTGTATTTGCAATAGTTATTTCGACCACTATTTCTGCATGACTTTATTTAGTTTTCGTTTTTATTACTGATACTCCAAACAAAAATGTACTTGCTAACATTTGGTGTTTGTAATGTCCTTGTGAAGTCATAATGCGTGTGCGTTTGTACATATTTGTAGTTTACATGTGTTTGTGTGAAATTTAATGTATTTTGTATTGTCTCTTCTGTTTTGATATGTGTGCATGTGCGGGTGAAATTGAGTGAAAGTGTGTTTATATATTTTGCTGTCTTATTTTAAAGTTTTCTATTGTCAGATCATGAAGCTATTTTTCATTTCATATTATCCCCTTTTTTTACTTTTTCTTTTTTAATGCTGGCTCTGTTGTTGTTTGTAGAGTTGGAATTTTTCTGCTTCTTCGCATGCCATTTGTTCGAATTGTTCGGTTGCGTACAAAGATTTATTTAAGTCTTTATTTTTATTTTGAAACATCAAGCGACCAACCACTATTGTGGTGTATGCTACTAAAATTCTCTATTGACACTTTATGCGAAAAACAATTTTATTTTCTGCAGCACAATGATATTAATTTATACTGTAAGAAACACAGCAGCAGTTGAAAGTGGTAGCATGTTCTAATAATAAAATAAATGTGATAAATGTATTTTATAATTTACTAAAGAAAAAAGCCACACACAAACAAATGAGTGGCACGAGATGTCAACTAAGAAACTTCTTAGCCATGTGACAGCCAAACAAAGAGTATATCCTTGGCTATCAAAATTGTCCTTTGAAGAAAAAAATTAATACTTAAGATATGAAAAATATTTTCTATTCTCAAATATAAAATACTTATTAAGAAATATTTGTATAAAAATTTCTTGTATATAAAAATTTAAATTGTTCGAAGAGAGAGAGAGAAAACTTCGGCCACTGGTTTAAACTATTTTTTTGTTGGCTAGTATTTGGCTCAAGATGTAATTAAAATTTGTAAATTAAAATTTCCATCACTTTCCATTAGTATATTTCATAATTAAATGTTTCACAAACAATAAACGAAAAGAAAATTACATTTAATTTTATTTTACTTTTAGGCCTACTGTGCAGTATCTCCAAGTTAATTTACTTATTCTATTATTTAGGATTCTCAAGATTATCTAAGTAGTTGTAAAAAGAAAATTTGATTAGTTTACTGGCTTGAAACTATAATAAAGTTAATGAACAACTTTTTCGTTTTTATGCAATCAAAAATTTATTACAGATGGGAAATGTGAAATATGAAATCGGCAGGTTTCTAATTTACAATTCTGTTTAATTATAAGTTTATGATGATTTTGTTGTTATTATTGAAGCCTGCCATTATGAACTTAAATAAATACTTTATTATACTAAAGGGAAATATGATGCTGCTACATACTATTATTATTATTATTATCGTTAGAGGGGGAAATAATATTATCTTAACATCGTTTATTAATGCACTTACAAAATAATGAGAAGATAAAGCAAAATTTTATCTAACTTTTAGAACACTATCTCTCATTGAAAATTGTACATTCTTTATGCAAATAAAACGTAAATACTTAATTTTATTATGTTCTTTATTTGTTTTTTTTTATGGAAGAAAAATGATTTAACCCTTGCGGTGCTTTTGGGATAATACGTCCCAAAGAAAATCAGAATGATCCCCAATTTGTTCTATTTAAGAGAGAATAACACTTTAATAATATTAAAATATTAACAAAAAAAAAAAAAAAGAAAAAGGGATATGTCGAGTTGAGCAACACTGCGTTTTTGAAATTTGCGAAACACCTCCAATATTTTTTAATTCAGAGCACCACTCAGGGGATGCCCCCTACGTATGCAGTGCACGTGCCGAAACTCAGGAAGAGGGATAGGGCAGAGAAGACAGATGTTGAAAATTTAGAAGACTTAACTCTTTCACAACTCTGCTTTGCGCGTTATGTTAATTTTTAAGGCAGTGTTGAGGCGCCTCCGGTGTTAAGCAGACGCATTGACTTTGTTAAGCTGTATTAGCAGGCATTTTTTTTTTAATAATTGTTTTACTTCGCCGATGTGTCTGCTAATCGACGAAGGAGGGCGATGTTGTGTACATTAAGCTTGGATAGCATCAATCGCTGTCGGGACAGTTTTTTAGTGACCAGTGCTATGCCTTCATCACTTAAATAGTCCGACAACAATTAATACAATGTAATGATGTTGATTGACTTGCTCGGGCCAGGGTTTGAACCCAGTCATTGTTTGCTTAGTACTCAACGTGCTAACCACTTCAGCCAACACCATCAAAAGATATTGGTAAAAATCCCGTTTTTGGTATATCTGTATACTTATAAGCATGCAGGTAACTCGGTGAAATTCAAACCGATTTTAACCTTTATGTCAACAGATACATACCCGTGTATGTTTAGTGTTTTTAAATCGCTGCATCTCAGAAAATAATTACTCTATTAACCTGAATTTTCGTGATATCCTCACTAATGGTGTTTTCTACGTTCTTCCTAGATTTGAGTAAATTTGGGTTATGGGGGCCGACGATGTGGCCATTTTTTTATTCCTATCCCTTACGTCAACAGTTGCATACCTGGGTATGTATAATGAAATGTATGAAAATATGATGATATTGCATGTTTATTGAATAAAATTTAAAAGTTTTTAATAAAAAAATTAAATTCAAATTCAATCAAATATAAGAAAAGATAATAAAAATATTAATTACTAATTTTTCTTAAATGTATTTGTTACATTGAGGCATATTACTTGAATGTGTGGCACACACGGGCTTTTTGCATAACGTGCAGGATTTTCTGGTTGGACGACGTTTTGTACATATGCAGCAATTACATTTTGCTTTTATTCTACCAGTGCTGACACGTTCTACCACGCTTTCATCTGCAGCACCTCTTACGCTCAATGATTCTCCATATGTGGCTTCAATAGCATGGTGTGTGGAAAATATTTTTGTAACGTGTTTATATTTAAATCTGTAAATTATGTATGCTACAAGGGCAGCAACGTCTAGTATATTATAGAAGAAAGCCAAGGGTCATCTATTTGTTCGTCGCTTTGTTGAATATTCTGCTAAAAGCTTGTCCATATTATCGACTCCACCTTTATATTTGTTGTAAGCTAAAATCATGTGTGGCTTTTTCTTTGGATCTTGCACTTCGCATGTATAATGCATTCTGGAAAGAAGTATAACCGATTTTTTTTGCATGTAATAGGTAATATTGTTGTTGAAACCAAATTTAGTTGACTCTACTTCCCGTCCTTTCTGTGAAGCTAAATATTGTGGTACAAAAACTGTTCTACTGTTTACTGTACCTAACATCATTAAACTTTTCGCTAAATTATATGTGGTATCAAACAATATTCCGTCCACTTCCACGAAAAATATTGACGCACAAATCCTTCACTACGCCCTCCCCTACGTTTTTTTCCCGTTCGCCGGATACCACCAATCCAATTTTAAATTTGTCCTTTCATTGTAAAAATAAGTAAAACTTCATCAACACAGAAATAAACTTAGCAACAAATGAAATTCAATATAAAATGTACGAACATACCCGGGTATGTATGTATCTGTTGAAGTATGTATAAATTTTTATCTGTTGACATAAGGGTTAAACCTTGACGTCACTCTTGTGTGAAAAACCACAATTCACTAATTTTTGTATGGTACCAAAAAACATTTTGAGTTGTACTGAAGAAACTTTTTGACTTTGAAGCTTAAGATGCTTTTTCTGATAAATATGAAAAAAAACATATCCTGCATTCAAATTTGGAATTATTTCAGGTAGCCTGGACAAGTTCTGCGAAGAACGCGGCGATCATTATCACCAAAAATGTATTCAATGAAACAATAATTCACAGGAAAGGAAATAAATAAACATGATTTTAGAATGTCTCTAGTAGCAAATGAGAAAAATTTTTAAGAACCGAAAAAAATCGTATACTTTAAAATTTTTTTAGCTTCATTAATAGTTTAATAAAACAGTAAATTTTTAGCTGACTTTTGAAAACCCAGTTAATTGTTAAATAGTTAAATAAAAATTATGAATGCCAATGTCAAATATTGAGTTCAAACTTCTTTGATTTGGAAATAAAAAAAAATAAGTTAATAAAATTGATTTAATTGAAAAGTTATGCACTGATATCTTCAAGCAACTTATATATTGTTTATACAAACCCAAAGGCCGCAGTGTCTTCTAACTGAATCGGTTTGTATTCCACTGACTGGCTTAATTTTAAGTGCATAATGATACAAAGAAACCCGACTTTTCCACTGCAACTCCTTATTTTGGAAATCAATTGAGCTTTTTTAAATTATTTCTTCTTTTAATATGTAATTCATTAACGATTCATAAAGTAAATGTGCACATTAAAACCAGTTTTCCCATAAAAAATTCGTACAATAACGCCACAATAACTTTAATAATCGTTAATGAATTACACCTGCAGTGTTTCATCTGCTATGTTTTAATTGTAACATATACAATGTGAAATAAAGTTCATATTTTTATTTCCACGAAGGAGCCTGTGGCTTAAAATTGTTGATCTTTTTTTCTAATTTTGTGCAAGAAAATCCACAAAGAGAGCAGATATTCAAATGTGCGTATTATTTATATTCATTATTATTTAATAAGTATACGCAGTGTTATTCAAATGCAATATTTTAGTGGATGAAAAAAGAACATAAAAGAGTACAAACAGTACCCATTTGCATATTTCTCTGGTTCACAATATTTTTTCTGGTAATGTTGTTTTTAAAATGCAACAATTGTGCAAGGATATCTATATCCTTCCTTTTATCAATCGTAAATAAAAATTGATAATATTTTATATTTCTTATATTTCAATAGTTAAACAAAATTATTTTTCATTAAAATTCAATACTACATCATTTAATCAAGCACTTAAGTATGCCTTAATTCGAATAATTTTTTAAATAATACTTTATCTCTATTTTCAATAAATTAAATGGACACTTATAAAGATCTGTGTGTTCAATATGAACGACAATATCTCACATAGTTAATAAACTTACGAATGTAATAATGTAATAATTAATAATCGTTCGAGTATTTAATATTCCATAAACCATCTTACAAATTTGAAAATATTTTCATGCAAAGATAACACACACATACACACATAAAGATATAATTAAATTGGAAAATTGTGCAATTTCAGCTTATTTGAATAAAGATAAAGGATGCTTTATACACAAAAAGAAAATAAAAATCTCATTACAATGTGCCAAGCCAAGTTCACGTAAGAAATATAATTTTTTTAATCATTATTGTTTAAGAAATTCCTAATTTGATTTGATATTATTTCTTTCTTAATAATTTATTTTTTTTTTTATTTTTCTACGTGTATTTAATTTTAAATTATTCATATCAATTTGATTTCTTATGGGTCGTTGTGTATGCGAATGTTAATAACTTTACGTTTTTGCTTGAAGCAGAACTGCAGATGTCATTGATATTAAAATTATTTAAACATTTCCTCATCACGAAAATCCATAAATCACAATTTAGAACTTTCCTCTCAATTAGGGCCATACCAATAGAAATCAAATCTTAAAAGTTTGGGTAAAAAATAAAATCACTCCTCTTGCCAGCGAAACAATAAGTTAACTGCGCAGTATGCGATGTTTTTCGGATCCAGCTTTTCCGTTTGGGAGGAAGATTCTTTTTTTTTAAATTTGCATAAAACAAAACAACTTAATTTTGTTATTAACAGTTTATTCAAATATGGAAGAAGACATAAATAGAAAAAATCAACAATAAAATTTAGATTAAGTTAAATGTAGAGCGAATTTCAGTAAAAAAAATATATAGGAAATTTAAAAAAAAAATATATTTCTGCTTTAATAAAGATTTAAAGATAAGAAAAACCAAGCAGAAAAATTAAACTCTTAAATTTATAAGCGGTGCTAACATTTAATTTTATATTGTATTTCAAACCCAAATATTAGATCCAAGTCTCATTAAAAATACACTTTGCACTCTTAAATTCTATTAACGCCTTTATGGAGGCCAACAACTATTTAATATTTTCAACAATAAAAAACTTCGAGATTTCATAAAAATTAAAAATGTCCTTGGTTTTTTTCTTCTTTACTTTACTTTTCTAATTTTTTATGCTTAATATTGTTTTTACCTGCAAACTTTTTTTCTTATCTTTATTTCATGTTTTTTTATTTAATTTTTTCTATTGTATTCAATTTCATAAAAAATGCCACATAAATTATACGGTTTAAGCAAAGGATATGAAACTATTAAAACAAAAACTAGTGTCCTTTTAATTTTCTATTATTTTTTTTATTTTTTCTTTTTTTTGTTTTCGTTGATATTATTTTTTATGAATAACAAAAACTTTTCTTAAGGTAAATAAATGTGTCAGAATACAGAGATTAAGTAAGGAAAGATTACCCTACAATAAGTATTTTCAGGCAGAATACTGTACGACTGGAGTTTATGTCTTAGTGTTATCACGGTTAATTATGAGGGCGATATTATATGATGTGTTTAGCTTGTTAACTACAAAGCAACCTGTGACTAAGAACCTAGGTTCGAACGTCGTTCAAGGTTAGTCAATCAATATCATAAAGTTCTGTAATGTTCATTAGTTTGGCATTGTTTTAATTATTGGTGGACTATTTAAGTGATGCAGGCATAGTACTCCAAGCTAATTTACATAACCGAGCCCTTCTTAGTCGATTAGCAGAAATGTGGGCAAAATAAAACAGAGCGTAATAAAGCTAATGCGTAAACTACGGTCTAGAAGCGCAATAGCAAAGCTGTAAAAGAATTAAACGCTCTTCCACATTTCTATATGACAATTTGATTAATAAAAATATATAAATTTTAAGAGAATAAAATATTTTCTTAGTTCTTGTATTTGGAAAAAATATCAACAAGCTGTTCGCTTATCGCAGTATCACGAATGTCTCATTGAAAGATCATGAAAAGTATTAAAGATCCACAATTGTTTGGTGAAATGAACATCTATAATTTATAGTGATTCACTATGGTAAGCAATATAACTTATTTTGTGATGTTAGGTAAAATATTTCACACGTTTATGCGACGCACTTATCATTGATATGGATTGATTGATCACATAGACTGCAACCAATTAACAATTTATTTACAAAGGCACTATTACTAATTATTAAAATAATTTGATGTTGATGAGAATCGAAAGTAACCCGAAACAAAATCATAAACACGACTACATGCTATGCAACAAACAACGATATATGCACAGAAAAAATATTTAATTTTTTTTCAATTAACACTTTAATTAAAAATACAAAAAAAAAATTATTAAATATTTAATTTATTTAATTAAATTTTTAATTGTAATAATTAATTTTAGTTAATAAATGTATAAAAATTTAATTGATACTATTAATTTGCTTACTATTGCAAATTTAATTATATTTTTAATTGGTAGCACAAATTTTTTAATTGAAATCAATTTTTATTTTTTCTGTGTGCTTGATTGCGTGAACGAATTTTTGTTAGAAAAAACACTTTCAAACACTGTACTATTGAAGGGCTCTGTGTAAGTGTTATAATTGGATTGATGATAAATTATATAATAATAGTTTTTATCCGTAACTTCGTACACGCTACATGTTAATGAAGACATAAACTGTCTTCATAACAAATTTATAAATGAAACAAAGAGGTAAAAACGTAACAAATTTTCCATATTTTATTCTCTGCAAAGTGCACTGAGGATTAATGTAAAAAAATATCCAAAGTATAATTTTGTATAATTTATAGCTCTTTAAAGTATCCTATATTTTAGTCTGGTTCACTTGCTGTCCTTTTATAAATTTCATCTAAATTTATTAAGAAAATTTCTCGAAAGAAAAAGTACCAAAAGTCAAAAAGAACCAAAAGTCAAAAAGTAACAAAAAGGATTTTAACTTATAAAATGTTAATACATAAATAAAATATACCAAAACTGCCGATTTGTCCCCTCTTTACCCTTTAAAAAGTATCCAATATGTAAAATTTGGTCCCATGCTATCCTTCTGCCAAATTTTATTCAAATCCTTTGAGCGCTTTTTAGCGGTATAGTTGCAAAACAATTCTAAAATACAAACTTTCACATCTACATATATAATTAGTAGGATTTTTTTAGAGCTCCATACTTTATCATTTTAGTCAAAAATGTGGTGACGGTTTTTTAAAATACA
Organism: Lypha dubia; assembly: GCA_947311025.1. NCBI lineage: Eukaryota > Metazoa > Arthropoda > Insecta > Diptera > Tachinidae > Lypha > Lypha dubia. The sequence continues at coordinate 7,463,829 of OX371263.1, forward strand.
AAAATCTCTACCCATTTTGAAAGGGCTTAGACTTGACAAAAACATACATGATGATTTTTGAACAGAAATAAAAACCAAATTAATAACGACCAGCTTCAGTCCCTAAATATTGTTGTATTTTTTACACAAATTCTTATAAAATCATTGAGAAAATTACTTTACTGCCTGGCTCACGATGTGGTTCGCTTGAATTTTAGACGCAAGAAATCTAGCTTGCTTTAACCAATTTTATTTAACTTATTAATTGTTCACTGGAAGAAAAGCTAAAGAAATGAATAAAATGGATGGTTTGAAGGTCACAAATCGATTGTTTTTCGTTTACAATTTCAGCATTATCGATCTTTTAAAAGTTCTTACTTCAGCTCAAACTGCTACTAATAGCATGTCCTGAAGTGAACACACAGCATACATACATACGTACATATAGATATTTCAAACATTTTCAACAACTGTTACAACTTTGTGACAAATACAGCTAAAGGTAAATGTCATGAAAATAAAAGTAAAAAAAAATATAAAAAAATCTTGTGCTACTGCCAACAGAAAATTTCTTGTATGTTGACAGTATTGAAATTAAAGCTAGAAAAAAGCAAATAAAATTTCATAATAAAAAATAAATAAATGAAAGGGAAACAAAAAAAAGGAAACGAGCGAGGTGTCATAAAAATTGTGACATTCAATGAAGATAAGGAAATCCTATTTATTATAAAGTTAGTATCTGTAGTAAAAGACAATAGAATTTTAGCACTAACTAAGGGGGACTATTATTTTTATTTTTATTTTTTGTGATATTGCATTAAAATAAGAAGAAAAAAAAATTAACAATACAATATTTTCTGCAGGCTGAGAAGACAAAAGTTAAGCAAAACTAAAAGCGGAACAATTTTAATGTTTGTAATTTTAACAATGTTTATTATCCTTCTTTGAAGCAAGACTAAATGTGTTAAGTCGATAACCAAAGTTTTTCGTAATGTTAAATTGAAAATTATTTATTGCCTAAAGAGCAAATGATTACGATTGGAAACAGTTGTGCTAGACTTCAGTTATTGTTATTAAAAGAAATATGCATATTTTTGCCTTAATGCCGCTACCACATAACGGCAAAGATTTTCTTGTGTGTCCTTAATTTTTTAGGTTTATTTTGACCTTAATAGAATATAATTTCTAAATATAAATTCAATTTGATTCACAATACAGGTCAGTTGTTTAAATCGAATTTAAAACTTGAAATTTATTGATTTTCAAAATTATGAATTTTTAGAATATTATTATCCCGTGCTAAGATAAATTGTTGCTAGAAAATAACGATAAATTACAATTTTTCAATTAAAGTTAAAAAGAAGTTACACATTTTATAATAAACAATTTAGTTTCTATTTCACATTTGCATCAACTTAATCACATTCGAAATTAGAAAAAAAATATTTATATTCCAACGTAAACTTTGTTCTTATTTAACGGTGACAAACTTTAAAATATCTGAAAAGCGTTCTTAGAAAAACAAAATCAAACTTGTCTAACTAACGTTTGTGACAACTTTTGCAAGACCAAACAAAAACATAAATATAAAATAACTTTTCTGATTTGTATGTCCTTTAGGGCATTCCTATTTAAAAACTTTTAAATTGGGCGAATAATCAACATTAAAGAAATATTGAGGACTTTGAATTACTTTAACTTTAGCTGGCGTGCACACTTTAGTCATTTAAGAAATTTTAATAAAATCGTTAACGTGTGACGGATAATTAATATTGTTTTAGCACTTCTCTCATTTGTATTAATCATACGCCATATAAGATTGTGATGCAATGTACAGACGGTTGTCAGATCTAACAATATAGAAAAAGAATTGTCAGACATCTGACCAATTGTGTGAACAAAATTTGTTTTCATTGTCAGATATTTTTTAATTACTACACGAGCAAATTTTGTGACTCTCACCATTATTTGATTGTCAGTAAATATATAGCTTTAATACTCTTTCTCATAACAGTATGCTATACATTGCATACGTTTTTTGTTCTTTAAGAGAATCTGACAATTTTTGTAATACAATAATATGACAAGTGTGTGAGCTGACAATTTATTGACTAACAACGTTGCTAGATAAGTTTTTTTTAGCATAATGCAATAAATCAACGCATTCACTCTTATAAAATCTCAGGTCATTTACTTTACTTGTTCCCAAGCTATGTATATAAAAAATAATATGTGCCACACCCACTTGTCCAGTTTTTATTAAAAATTTTTTAAATACAATATATCATCAAATAAAAAGTTCGTCTATAGGAGAAGTGTCACGCCCACTATAGATTTTGGTCCGTTTTTACTGTGAAAATTTCAGAAAGATTGCTTTACTGGTTTAAGAGTCTATTGTTTTCAAACAGACAAACGCAAACTTTTAAATATACAGAGCATTTCATACCGACGTACGCATTCAAAATAAGAGAAATTATATAAAATTATTTTACTGAATTAATTGACTTTAGCTACTTGAATAATTTCTTAAACGAACTATGTTTAATTAATGCCTTAGAGCTTTCGATTAATCGAACACGATTATTTGAAGGAGTACCCTAATATATGCATATATACTCATCTACATATATGTATTTATGTATTAACATAAAAAACTTCCTTAAACTCTTTTATACAAGTGCATACAAATGTGTGTTTTGTGAGCTGTTTAAGTTTTTATTTGAATATTAGTGATGATTTTGGTTTGATATTTATGTGCTTTTGTGTTGTCTTGTGTTTTCTTCAAATACCGACGAAACAGCCGTAATATAAATAAAAACAAAATATTTAAAAACTTTTCAATCCACAATAACTTTTTGACATGCAACCAGCTGTGAGTAGAAGTAATATGTATGCAAATATCTATATATGTATATGTGTGTGCTTAAATAAATATACGCTTATGTACATCCTTATTCATGCATAAACGTACGAAATCATGTTTATGCATATTATTATTGCTTTTCTAAAAATGAATATTGTATACAACATATGCCACATAAACATGTGTATAAAGAGGCATATTCAAGTGTATCCACAAAAGTGTTCAGAAAAATAGACAAAATTTGAATAAGAACTAAATACAAATTTATACATAAATCCTTAAATAGTTAAAGGATTTATCAAAGTACAATTATGCTAATAAAAAAACTTTCTTTGACTAGGAAGAAAATTATGATGGTTCCTTATTGACAACATATGTGTCTGTTGTGTATATGTGTATGCAATGTACACTCCACTTCAAATTCATAGCTACTCGTACAATTTTAAATATATTTGCATATTTTGTGCAATCTATCAAATATTAATATATATCTGTGTATGAATGTATTTCACTGTGACTTTATTACAGACCAACGTAAAATTAGATTGAGCGGATTGCTAAACAATTTAGGAGCCAACAATTTGAATAAACGATGTTATAAAGGATTTAAAAACCAAGCTTTTTACAATTAATTTAACATAGTTTTTTTTTTTTTTTTGGTGGAAAATATATGTAAAAACTATATTCAATATCAAAATTTGTATTTTTTCCTAATTTGAATCGTTCAAATGAATTCTGCGTATTGGAAAAAAAAACTTTAAGTTGAAGTTAAGTGAAGATCTTTTCCCTGAAACCTAACAATATTAACAATACCAGTACAACACCAACGAAATGCATTTAGAAATTGCTAACCCGCAACAAATAAATAAAAGTTAAGTTAAAAAAATTCGAAATTAATGTAAAAGTTCTTTTTTCTTATTGCAAAAATTAATGATGTGTATTTAAAAGTCATTTAATCACTCCATTATCCACTAGTTTTTGATAACATTTGTAATATAAGAAGTTTGGATAAATTTAAACAGCAGTATTGCGATTTGTGATATAAAAGGCTAAAGATTTATAAGGATGTAGATTTGATTTACATTTTTAAATTATTTTTAGTCAAAGGATTTTAATGAAAATTTACGGTTCATGACATATTTAAGCTTCGCTGTTGATCTGCAGAAATGACCATTTTAAAAAGCTAGCTTAAGAAACTGATATATTACCTTTTTTCGTAAAATAATATCACACAAATAATCTTATTATACCAAAAGAGACTTTTTAAAACTCTGCAGTTTTAAACTGCCTAAAAAGACAGTTTTTATGCGCTTCTGTCATAAGTCAACTAAATTATTGTGATAATAATGTCATTAAATAATAAAGTAGCAGAATTTGTATTCGATTATTCGACTATTAGCGTATTTCAAGATATTCGTATTCGCGCAATTCAAGCAAATATTACTCGGATATTTTGCACACATTTTCCAAAAAAAAAAAAAATATTATACAGAAAGATTTGTATTGCTAATTTTTCGACCTTTTCTTCAAATTATTTATATTTGATTGATGTCAATTTTTATTTTTATAAAAAACGTTATAAAAATTTATTTATCGATATTTCGTTACTCCTTTGTGTAGCTTCTTCAGGATACAATTTACAAATAACAAAAAAATGGATAACAACAATATTTTTAAACAAATTAATGAACCAAAAAATAAGTATAATAATATAATAAAGTAAATATTCTTCTTTAAACCCGACACAATTATGACTTAATTGATATTTAATAATTTTTCGCGAGTTGTCGCTTTTTTCGATAAGGGTGCAATTCTGTCAAACTTTTTGGCTTTCTTGCATTTTCGTTTACCAATTTTTTGTTTAAATTTTGGCTTTATAAAAATTTTGCAGTTTATAGAGATTTTTCGCTTTTCTCCCGGCAGGCAGCCAGCAACACAATTTTTTCAAGTTTTCATCCGCCAGAATTAGTAGTGGTAATTTTTCAGGATAATTAAATAATATAAAAATCGCACTAACAGGCATGTTCTGAAAATTACAAGATTCAAACCACATGTGATTTTAAAATATATTAATTTTTGCACATTGACTATTCTTATTTAGGCATTTATTTACATTATTATAGCATGCCGAACAAAGCTAGCGAAAAAATATCAGCAAATATATCGTAACATTTAAAAATTATTTTCCCAAAAAAAAAATCAAAATATTTAGCTCTTGGTGGTCACATTATATTCACATTGGGAACATTTTTATTTGTTAAAAAATAAACTTGTTTTATCACACATATTTTGCATTAAATGTTACCCCCCTGTGTGAAAGTACCTTTACATATATTGGTTTAAGCTCTAATGGCAAATTAAATAGCTTTTGAACAAACTTTAAAATATAATTTAAACTTCTGTTGTCACCAGATGGTGGAGAAAAATTTAATTTTCTTTTTGTTTTCCCCTTTAATTGTTTGATAATATGAAAAAAAATCTGTGAAAAAAATTTTTGAGAAAACTTTTTCAAATAAATGATGTTTATTTCGTGCTAAATTCATTTGTAAAATGGTGGGCATATCAATTACTTAGGTACATTGACAACGATGATCAAGATCAGAGTCTAATAAATAAAAAATATTTGTTATTTTATAGTTATAAAAAAATACTTCATCGCGTTTCTATTAATTTATGTATTTTCGTCCATCAATCGACCAATCGTACGTACTTATATAACTTTATAATATCCATGGATTTTTATTATTACAAAACAATTGCTAAATATTACAACTAAATGTATGTTTAATTATATAAATATTATTTACTATTCATTATATTATTAATGTTTTTAAGTCCTACTTAAGCATGAAGTAAACATTTCTAAATTAATTACAACTTTTGTTTCGTGTTCAAATAAATAGAAGTTATTCATGTGATTTGTTTTAAGTAAACAAATAATAGGAAAACATGAAATTTTATTAAATTAAATATTGAAGAATTGGCATTGGTCCTGGTGTATATGAAATTGTTTTACATAAATTTATTTAATACAATTGAGGGTACTACAATTTATTTTGTAAATAGTATTTTCAACAAAGTTGATTACTTTTTATGATGCGATAACAATTTCTACATAAATATTAATTGGGAAATTGAAAGCTATTGCGAAAAGTACAATTGATTTTATAATAAATAAATATACAAGATGAACTGTTCGCTGTTTTAAGAAACATAGTATTAAGTTAAACAAATGCATTTTCTGTTTTTAACTGGATTTAACCCACATTTTTATTTGTATTTGTCTTGCATTACTATTTAGTCACTTAATAATTTTTAGTTTAAAATCACGAAATTCTGTACTTTAAGACTTAGAACTTTATTGCCTTAATTTCACATAAATAATAGTACCTGAGGTAATAATGTTACTCAAATGGTATAAGAAATAAAAATATTATTACACATACTTACAAAGTAGTTATCAAAATCACATTTGGCAAAGTTACTAAATTTATGCAATACCTAAACAATTTTATACTTAAAAATGATTTTGAAGTGACGTCATTATATGTCATTTGTTTTTCATTGTAATCAGTAGTGTTTACAATTTCATCATGAAGAGATGTACGCAAGAACAACGTTTTCAAATTATTCAGTTTTATTATCAAAGTAATCGTTCTCCAATTGCAACTTTTCGTGCACTTTTGCTATTTTATGGTCGTAATAATCGTCCAAGTGTGCTCGCTATATGACGAGTTTTTGAAAATTTTGAGCTTACATTTTCTTTACATAATGTTCAAGTGCCAACAAGATAGAGAACCGCTCGAAGTAATGCAAATATTGCTGCCGTTCAGGCAAGTTTTGCTGAATACCGCAATTTATCGATTCCAAGACATTCTCAACAATTGGGGCTGTATCAAACTACAATATAGTGGATTTTGAGAAAGTATTTGGGTTTTCATCCATATAAAATTATTCTCATTTAAGAACTGAAGCCATTATACCACTGAAAACGTCGTGAATTTGTTGATTTTGCCTTGGAACATCTTGAATTATTGCGAGAAAAGTTTGGAGATTCAATTGTTTCAAGAAATTGTGATATTGAATAGCCTCCAAGAAGTTGTGATTTAACACCATCAGACTATTTTATTGGTCTTTCGTAATAAAGCAGACTCTCTTCAAGCTTTACAAGTCAATATTGCATGTGTCATTCATGACATACGACTTGATTTAGTGGAAAAAGTGCTCGAAAATTAGGTTGATCGAATTCGTTCCCGCAGAAGAAGTCATGGAGGCCATTTGAATGACGTTTAATTTAGAACTTAATTGTATCGATTGTTCTTCACATTAAATAAAAAACTTTGAATTTCCTTAACAATATGAGTATTTTTTTTAAGAAATCATATTACTCTCATTGCAAAACCTTATAGAAATCTATTAAGTTAATAGGTAAGACTAGTTTTTGTTATGGTCATTTTATTCAAAACTTATTTCAAATTAAAAATATTTATTCACAGAAATAAACAAGAGCAAAGTGGTTTAAGATCACTTCAGTATTTTCGGAACAATAAGCCTTTAAAGTTGCAACTAATATTTATTTTTTATTTATTTATTTCGGTCTATAGATTACAAATCCTTACACTCTAAAGATATAATACACGATGAATATATTAACTATTTAAATACAAAATAACATTTCTTTTTATAATATCATTGCTTTGATTTTATTAAAATTTTCACAAATGTGACGAAAGGAGTCATTGTTAGCATAAACAGACATGTAGTAATTAAGACTGATGAGCTGAAAGTTACGAGGTTGATTTTTTACTAAGCAGGAACGCAGAATCAACTTCACCACGAAACATTCCAAGTAGAAAAGAGATACTCAACATTATACGACGACTTTTTAAAGTTGGAAGCTTAATAAGGGATATACTTGCCCATATGACGGTAGAACATTTGAGTTTCATCTAAGGCCTCGTAAAAAAAAAAAAAATAAAAAAAAAATGCTTTTGCACCGATTCAATACTGTTTATATGATTAAAATAGTAAGGATCCCATACAATCGATGCATATTCCAGAATAGGCCGAACTAAAGATGTAGGGGGTCAAAAAATTATTTAGACCATCGTTTCTAAAACCCAAGAACACCATTAGCTTTGTTGACAGTTCACACAATGTGATCACGGCAATCAAGCCTGTGATCTAACAAAAAGCCCAGATCGAAAATATTGCCCACTTTTTCAAGAGTTGTTCCATTAGCGAATCTAATTTGTTTATTTGATAGAATGTCATATGTTTACATTTTTTAATATATACGTCCATTAAATTAATTGTACATCATTCTGAAAGTTTGTCAATATCAGACTGTTGTAAAACTTTTTGAATGCAAAATAACGGAAGGGAGGTCATCTATAAATAACGTGAACAATGTAGGACCAAGATGATTTCCCTGGGGAACACTAGAAGTAACGTCAATGTCTTTTGAGATAACATTTTTGAACTTTCCTTGTTGACTTCTATTAGATTGATTTGAACGCAGCCACTTTAAGGCTGAAATGCTAAATCCCATAAGTGATAGTTTGTAAAGTAATATTTCATGGTCTACTTTAACGAAGGCTTTACTAAAATCCATGTAGATTACATACATGTTTTTTAAAAATCCATCATTTACCATAGTAGTAAGTTCCACAATATTAGTTTTTGCAAAGAAAGTAACAAAAATAAGAAGTTTTTTTCTTTGTTTGTATGTGGAATCATTGTAGGAATATTGAAGGAACAAGAGAGATTTAGACCATTAGAAGGTATTTTGTTTTTGCATTCCACTGTTCTGTTTTATTTTTAATAAAAATATGGCGACTTCATACAATGTATCATTAACTAGTTGTCTGTATTTTATGGCGTGTGGATAATTTTTTTATGATCATTAAAAAAGTTACGAAACACAATTCGAAAAATTTTAGCCAAATTAAAACATTGAAGCACCGTGTATTTTAACTTTAAACTGGTTAACTTGATTTCGCAACAACTGTAGCCAAAGAATACATTTATTTAAGTGAAAAAACAAACTATAAAACAAAATAAAAGATTTTAAAACTGAAAAATATAACAAATTCAATTTACTTTTTTTCATCGCTTGCTTCTCTATTTACTCATTTCAATTACAACTGCAGCTGAAAATGTAAATTGTTCACTGTGTTTTGTTGTACATTCATGCAAAATTGGAATTTTTTTTATATTATTCTGGAAATTATACGCTATTATGGTTTTATTCTGGTTCAGGATACCATGAATGTTCATGTGAATTTTTATGTTAATATATTTTTTTTTGCACTTTTAAAAGATGCATGAATAAAATATGAACAGGAGAAGTATTATACTTTTTATACATTTTTAATATTATTTAAAAATATTTCTTTTCGATGCAAGAGTGCTTTAATGAGAAGTTTTTTTAAAATTCCTTGAAATACACTGAAATGAAATAATTTCATAAAATTGTTGTCGAATTATTAAAACACGGATTGCTTAAGGCACTAATAGTTTTATTTAAAAATATCTTGTGTGCAATTGTTTCTATTCGCTAACAGCAAGGACTTAAATAACAAATTTGTTAATAATTTTCAATACCTTCAATTAAGAAAATTTACAGAAACATATAAAAATTATTTTATATAAAAGTTCCTCAATAACAAATTAATCTGTTTTAGACAAAATTAAGAAAAATATTTTCCCATAATTTATTTCTTTTCAAAACTTCCTGAATTTTTAAATATTTATAAAAAAATTTTAGGGTAGTTTCGTAATTTTAAGGTAACGACATTAAGAAACTGCTGTGATAAGTTGTTATTGTTTTGGAAAGATTTCAAACAAAACAAGAATATCGGCAAAGAATTTTGCTCAAAATACTTAAGATTTGTATTAAAATGTGAAATCGCTTTAAACAAGGACTAAAAATATTTCTACCACAACTCGATATTTGAATTGTTTTTTTTTTAATGTTTATAAGTTACGGTCATACGTGGTGATTTTTAAAATTATAATAGTGTAGCAAAAATTTATAATGTGCATGACTATTGTAAATTTATTTCTATTTAATAGAAGAGCATGGCTATCTCCCATATATCCTTTTTCAAACGTTAACTTTTAGCTGGATTTGTAATTAGAATGCGCTAAATATTAATTAATATTTCTAAAATATGTGTTTTCTAAAAAATGTTGCAAATTTTTCGATGGAAGGACATACTGACCTTTGAAGTATCCTTTTGCAAAAAATATATATAATTCAGCTGAAAATTTCTTAAGTTCTTTATATTTTATGGATGATAAAATTTTTGCAATGTAATTTGTTTTCCGTATACATTTCATATATTGATTTATGAAATACAGCGCATGAATTTTAATGTATGCAAATTTTAAAATTTAAAAGAAAATTGAAAGAGAAAATGTATGATCAAAATTTTTTCTAAATGCAATGAAAAAATAGTTAACCATGTTATAGAACTAAATTCGTTTTAAAATTAGTTCAAATTAAAAAAAAAAAAAACATTTTTGTTGTAAAATAACAACATTTTAAAATCCTAAATATAACTGACAGTGAATTTTTCTAATAACTTCCTATTTAATAAACAACATAAAAAAACGTAAATACTTTTAAGGCAGTAGAAAAGGCTTTGCATTTAATAAAAAAAAACTTTAATGTAAGCTTTGCTGCTAAAAAGAATTTAAACAAACGACGATAGGTTAAGAACAATTTATCATTGTAAGATCGGAAAACAAAGTTAACGGAATCTAAAAACTGCAAGGACTCAAAATAGAACGGAATACATTTACGAAATTGAGGCCATAACGATAAGAATGTATGACTTGCCCAGAAAATTTTAAAATTATTTTAAAAATCCGTTTTACGAAGTATCTGCCTTTAAGCAAATCATTTACTAACCAAAAAACTTATTCTACACAATTTTTAAATTTATATAAATTGTTTTTGAAAGTAAAAGTGATATTTATTACAAATTAAATATGCACACAACATATTCAAATTAAGTTTCATGAATTTAAAAAATAAATCAAATCTCGATAATTTAAAAAGAAAATGTTAGGTCATCATCACAACTTTCTTTTATGATTTTTATTTTCTAACAAACAACCAATAGGTTGTTAATTTATTCTTCGGACATACGAAAACATGCAAAAGCAACACTTACAAATGCACATTTGTAAATCTAATAAAGTTGTAAAGATTCATATTGAATTCAATTGAATGATGATGTGAAATAAAAAGAAAATGTATTTCGTAACAGATTTGTATATTCTAGAATTTCTTTTTTATTTATTTCTAACGTACATTTTCAAACAAAAAGTATAGAAATATATGCATACATGAATGTGATGCCATCCTTTGCTTTCAGCCTTTCCTTTCCTTTTTTTATCATGGCCTTATGTAGTCTAAGAATATTTTTGTTGAAATAAAGACGAAAGAAAATGAAATATTGCAAAAAATAAGTAAAATGAAAATGGAAATATTTAACTTATGCCAAAAATGTTATTTATATGATTTGTTACCAATAATCTACTGGCATTCAAACATACTTGAATGATTTTGACATGGTGACTTTTTTCTTTCTGTCGTTTTAAAAACGTATTGCAGACTTTACAAATATTTTCTCTTTTCATTTTTGATGATTTGGCATTCGTTTATTGGGTTATTTGATACATTTTATATAAAACTTAAGGGCAATATCTTTATTTTTAATTTAAATTTTTGAAATTGAATGAAAAACTTAATTTAAGAAACTAACATATAATAGGCAATATGTATATGTATGCATGCAGTCTGTTTGACATATTTGAAAAGATAATACAGGCAATAATTTAATTTTCTGTGGATCAACAATAATTAGAATTTTAATATTTTATTTGCCTGCATTTCATAAATGTTTGCGGCAAGGCATCAGCAGATGTTTGAAAAGTTTTTTAAGCTCGTTAGTTTTGATATATTAAAGACAAGAACGATCAAACAAATTCGTGCCTTAAATTAGTTCAAAACGTTATGTTCCTATTAAAAGTTTGTACTAATTATAGCATACTTTTGGGATTTTTGTTATTTAAAATTCTTTAAAACATAATCACCCCTATCGTGAATAATTTTCCACATGAAATTTTTTCACTGTTCACGTATTTGCAATCGTGAACAACTCGCATGAAAAAATTGTAATCAGTCCAGAATAATAACAAGAAAAATTTTCACTTAAAAAAATTCCGCTTATCGTCAACAATTTTTTCCAACGATTTTTTTCACTTTTACCATCAATTTATTCACTTTATTTTTGATGGGGAACAGAACAGAACAAGTACGTATTTCTTCGTATAATATTAAAGCTTTAAAAGTTTATTTTAATTAAAAGATCTGATAATAAGGCACAAACTGATGTATTCCTCAACACAATGCAAAAACACAGGCCTGCAGATTTGTGAAGCTTTATTTTTTGGAATTTTTTCGTTTCGTTGGCTTTCCAAAAAGGAGCCGAATTATTTAACCACATAAAAGTTAGAATGCAATCAACAAACTGAAGCTTCAACACTGAATATATAACTTTGATTTTTGAAGTTTTCTTTAAAATAAATATGTCCGTGTATATTTTTGAACAAAAAGTTCAATGATTTTTTATTTTTTTAATCTTTTTCCCATTTTTACATTCACTATGAACTGGGGAAAAAAAAAGTTTACAATATTAATTTTTTTTTAAATGTCAAATATTATTTTGTATAATTTTTACTTCATAATTTCTATATTAAATAAAAATAATAATTATAATTATATATGTAAGTATAGTAATATTCCGAATAGACTGCCAATGCTTTACTAATTAAAGCATAACACCAGGCGCCATATTATAGATATTATTTTGTTTAACCACCAAATATCAGAAAACACATAAAATATCGTTGTTTATAAAACCATCAATATGCAACTACAAATGCTTTGTATTTAATGCACTCAAATCATGTTACACATATTTAAATACATATTTTTAAGTATTTATCTAAATTTACGAAATGTGCAAACACAATTTTAGACAATTTACAACATTACGCCCACAACGAATATTATAAATTAAAATTTATATTCAAATGGCGAAAATTTATTATAACACATCAATCTGGTAGTGTGTGTGTATTCTAAAATGTAACTAATTACGTAGCATGTTTTTAGGCTTAAAAATTTGCTAAATAAAGCATGAAAACATATAGTTTTAGGATTAAAAATCATAAAAGCGCTTGATTACATTTCCCGCGAAAGATGGTTAGGTTTTAATATTAATATTTACAAAACATTTTTGTTAATAAAAAAAATATATTGAGATGTATTCATTCCTTCTTTTGATTTATTCCGAAATCATTTTAACATTTGAAGAAATAAACTGGCGCATAGTCTACTTTTAAAATAACGAATGTATGCCATTAATGGACACAGTCTCTCTGTAGACTGATTTTGAACAAACTTTTAAAATATGAAGGACTAAGCTAGGCTGCACCGTAGCGTGTGTTTTATGGTACTCTTGACCTCTATTATACGTTCTGGAAATGTACATTCCTTATAAAAACTGCACATTATTTTATTATTTTAGTAAAGTATAACTAAGTTTATTTGATTCTAACTATGTATGAGCCTTCTTATGCACAACATCGCCAACCTTCAAGGATAAACCTACTGAGCAACACCATCATAGCGAATACCAGTGTTAGGAATATCATAATATCGATGAGTTCTGAACTCAGAACGGAAGATATCACTGTTTCTTTTCAACAGATCTTGTACTAAATTTCTACGACTCTCTGATGGTTGCAGATAAGCACTGTTTATTAGTACACCGATGTTTGTACGCAAATAGAGACACTTTTTATTTGAATATCAACATAATTTCTCAACTACGTCTATATATTGGATTATGAAACTATCATATTTTGTTGCAGTCATCATATGCCGCCATTATGGTTCTAAACAGTTGATGGAAACTGTGCTTAAAAAATATAATAAATTTATTTCAGATCCGCAAACAAATAGAACTGGGAATAATGTCCAGATCGTGTTCAAAAATTTCGGCTGTAATATCTAAGATTTTGATTAATTACCGCTGTTTTATACGACGCCAAAGTACACTGTACTTCTTATTACCCTAAAATCGAATGTGGCGTATGATTAATATAAAAATAACATTGGTGTTAAAATTATATTAATCATACGTCACATTTTATCAAAGTTCCTTAAATGTTTACAGCCGTATTCATAATACTTTTAAACAGCATTTCAAATGTGGTTTCAGCAACAATCGCTAGAATTATATTCATAATAAAATTTTAGCTTAAAACCCTTTTTTTAAACCTAAAAGAAAGTATCTTGGACTTGTCTATCTAATTTTTCGCTTCACTATTTTCGACTCATCCTCAAGATATAAAGACCTACATTTTTACAGTTTTTATATAAAATGCTTAGGCACTTGGCCAAACTCAACTGTTGGTCATTCGATTCGTCTAAGGATTGAACACAGAATATATGTTTTCTCATAAAAAGTTAAGCTTGAATTAAGTTAAAAAATTTCTCTTTTCACAACAATTTTCTTTCTATTTTAAGACATATGATTTTTCATAAACGTGACTATAGTTTTCACTTTGGTTAACTTGCATTATTACTCATGTGTAAATATTCCTTGCCGGAGTGAAATAATCCAAAAAGTATGAATCATAGTTTAAGGACATTAATTGCTAAAACGTTTACAATAACATTAAGTATTGTAACAGATGTGAAAGCATTTATGTTGCACGTAAATTTACTTTTATCAAAAAATTGAGAAATATAATTTTAATAAAAAATACTCCATGTATTCATTTTGTTAATTAAATTCATATATTTTTCTCCTTAAATTTCAAATCGGTTGTGCTGCGGTTACAATGCTCCACATACTCGTATGAGCGAGTATTTGCTTGCCAGCATCATTTGCGGTATTTCTAGAATTGAAACAAATTTTCCACTATATTGAAAAAATATATAACAAACCAACCATCACAGTGATAGTGTGATGACTTGTTCAAAATCTCATTATTTTACATGATCTACGTGTTTTATTAGAGATATATGACATGGATGCTAGATTGAATATGTACTACAAATATTGAACACAAAGGCTGACATATAAACATGCATTTTACACTTGTAGCATATTTCCAAAAAATACATGTAACTTTCTATTGCACAATGGGCAGTTATGCAACTGGATTAATGTGATTTTAATATGCAGTTCTTGGCATGAAATATGATAATGGATGATAGTCAAGCCATAATAATCTTTCTCACAAAATCATTTGAATTAAGGAAATTTTACTTAATTTGAGTTCAAAATGGTTTTTTACAGAAAATATAAAAATATTTACTTGATGTTAAGAAATGCAAGGTTTTTCTTTTACAGACGAATTGTGACAAAAGCAAGAAAAAATTTACTGCATTGTTTACCCAAGAAGTTAGCAAACATATTCTCAGTGCGGTGCAAACAATCATCTGTCCGTGCCTAAAAACAATGTTCTTCACATCAGTAAGTAGTTTAACAGTATTTTGCAAAGTCGTTTGTGACCTTGACGAGCCTTCATATTGCGGTGGCATCCCATTAGATGGAGCTTCCTAAAGGTCCATCTGATTGAGGTTAACGTTTTGGCAGTCAGGAGAGCTGACCAAGTCTATTGGAATTCGAACCAAGATTCTTAGGTTTTTGTTGAAATCAACAATAATCACCATAATTAGAAATTTCTTACATTAAGAAGGTTATTTCTTGAAAACTGCATGTCATAAACAAAAAATAGTTTATAAAATTTTTTTAAAAAATTTTCCAATTTAAGAAGAATTATGAACTGAAGTTTGAGGTAACAAGTTTTAGTCTTAAAGTATACAAAATTTTATGAACTATTCAAGAGGAATTAATTTTGTATATAACTTTTTTTATATCTAAAATAAAATATTTTCGTTCGTATGACAAAATGTCCTTAAAGTTTAAGTAAAAAAATTTCTTGCTTTTCCTAAACTTAATTTGGTTTGAATAAAATTTTAATTAAATTTAGGATATTTTTAAACTGTTCGAAGGAAATGTTTTTTGTGTTGCCTTAATAACAGAAAACCGGGTTTTCGAAACGGAAAAAAAGACAAAAGGCCATTGATGCTGAAATTGGATTGCACTGAGAGCCAGCACTTATATGGAAGTGTCATAAAATCATCAAAATTAATGCTACAAATGTTCAAGTACTGCCATGCCATGTACTGAGACAATATTTTCTATGATCCTTGAAAAAGTATACGTAATTAAGATTGCACCACTGAATTTTCTTCTAATACAATTTGTTGATAGAAAGTTATCAGCTCAAATGTAATTTCTTAATGAAATAATTTTCAAAGTACTGTATAAATATTTTTCACTAAAATTTGAACCGCTTTAAAATATATTCCCCGCCATAGTGCACTTATTCTTTTGAATTTCGTAATTTTAAATAGTGTTGGTGGTTATTTTGAAATGTACGATGATGATATGCTCCATTTTTGTTTCTCTATGCGCTTGTTGAATTTTCTAATATCCTGTAAACGGAAAGAAGGCAAATGCATGCATGCACACGCATGCACACACACATGGTACGCTACATACAGATCTATATAGGTTTTGTAGCCAAAAGAGAACACAACATTTATTCAGTCTATAAAACCCCTTTTTCAAATCAACATTATTTACGATGATACAAAACGTATTTGCAACATTAAAAATACATATTTGTTTATTTAACCATCGTTTTTACTTCAACTATTGGCACTGCAATATGCTTGCACATGCACATAGACGCTAAACTAACATCCTTTCATTTTCTAAATATAATTTACTTTAGTATATGATATGTATATCTATATATTTTTTTTTGAAATGGTGTATTATCAGGAAAATTTATGTAGTGAAGAGATTTTATTTGTATTTTTTATATTAAAATATTTCAAGCTTCAACGCAAACAAAAATATTTGTTTAAAGCTACCAACACGATTTTTTTTCTTGTGACATCTTCTCTTCTCTATAGGGAAGAGCTAAATAGTTGTTACATAAAATACATCATTGATTAACACAATACGAAAGGTAATCATCACCTTGTAGGTCTACTGATCACTAAGAAGAGTTTACTACAAAATTTGCTAAATGGTTGCTAGATAAGTCAATTGTCTAATGATCGAGAAATCAGTAGGAAACATACAACAGATAACAGCCCTTTTTTTCTTTATTTATGTCAAGACAAAATTCTTGAAAATTTATTCTTCAAAAGTATGAAACACCTCTTTTTAGGCTACCTTTTCGATGCAATTTTATTTAGAGTTTTTAACATACATTTTTAGAATTCTAAGTATCAGTTACCAAAGAATTTATGTGCTTGCTGATGTTGTCAATAAAAATATCAATGCTACAAATGAAATACGCGAGTGTTTACACTTCTATCTACAAGTATCTTTGCCTGTCCGTCCGACCGTTGGGCCGTCTGTCCGTCAGTATGATTTATTTTTTACTTCTTCTATGAATGTATGTCGAAGAAGTTTATAAAATGCTGCAATGCAGCTGGGGTTTCATGTTACGTTAATGCAACACCAAAAAATAAGTGTTACACATACATGTACATGTTTAACATCTCTTTGCTGTACATGCAAGTACATGTGTGTGTGTGTGTGTATTATTTTAATGCCGCACAATATGTTTGTACGAATGATTATGTATTTATTTTAGTTTAGAAGGTGTTCTTGAGAGTGTGTGTGTGTATGCATGCACGTGTTTGACTGCATGTGCTTGTCTTAGATAAATTTTCCGCACAATGATTCATTTTGTTCGTTCTTTTTTTCTAAAATATAATCAAATTTACGTGAGTTTTGTAAAAATGAAAGTACTAAACCATCATTAGAGGTTTCTTTATACTGCGGTTTTTTGTCATTTGAAATATGAAATTGATAACATGGCAAGCAAAAAAAAAAAAAAAAACAAAACGGGTGGTTGTTGCATGGCTTTTAAAATAAAAAACAAAATGAAATCATAAATCAGATTAAAAACCAATTTTAAAATTCATTTGAAATAATAATGCATTACTAAAAATGTTCTCATCCACGTTGAAAATCCTTGGTACACAGCGGCTTCATTTAAAGGACATGGAAATTTTTCTCGAAAATTAGTTAACCTTTTGATTGCGTCAGAAATGTCTTGTCGGTCATTTTGAACTAAATCACATCATGTTTTTAAATTATAGTTTAGTTTTACTGATTAAAATGATGCATACGAAAACGACATCATGATGCAACGTTGCGCATTGTGTTGAATCTATATTGACTATCTTTCATTGCTGTGAACTTTGAGAAACAATAAACATATTCAAATGTGATTTACTGGCATTGTCGTGCAATATTTAATCCACAACTGAAAGAAAAATGAAAGAGAAACAACAAAATTATCTGGTACTTCGAATGGATTTTGATTTTTCATTTTACTAAAGAACTCTATCACAAACTGATTAAAGCTCTTACGTTTACCTATAGGCCAAAGTAATTTATTTCATACAGACTCTACTATCCTTTTGCAAAGAAACAAACAAAACAATTTTGTTTTGTTTTTTTATTTGTAATGCAGTCAAATGTGTATCTGCCGAATTTCTATTCTATGGCTTCTTTTGTCATGGCAATAGAAATAAAAGAAGAAGTAAACAAAACTTTACATTGTTCTCTTGGCATTTTATTAAAGACGGCTAAGAGATAAAAATAAAAGTCTAAAAAATCTTATAAATTAAATCAGACAAGCTGTTGATTAAGGATTCGAATACGTGTGAAAGTTTTCTGTGGGTTTTGTTAATTTTTAACATTAAATTCATTTCCATACTCATACAAATGAAAATGCAACATGTGTTAAATTTATTATATCTAGTTTTTATTTAAATTTTTTTTATGTTTTTAAAGATAGAACACATTTTGTCTTTTATGTATAGACCATAATCTAGAGTAATACTTTAAATTATGGAAAACAAAAAAGGAAACAAAACTGGTGACAGCTGTCTCATATTTTTCAATTAAAAAATTGTTATGTTTATTAAAATTTAGTTTAAGGCACATGCAGATTGCCTTAATTATTCAAGCATAAAATATACTGTGGAATTCACTAAAATAAACAAAATAATATTTTAGTTCCAAACGGAGACACAAAAAGTCAAAAAAATAAAATTATAGAAAATCTGTTGATTCAGAAATTTTCATATAATAAAAAAATTACGAAAGATATAATGCCACAAAAACTAAGCACACACTTTCAATTGGAATTGAGTTCTGTGCAATGGCTGATAAAATTTTAATATGAAAATATTTTCGTATTAATTTTGCAAATTAGTTGACTTTTTAACATAACAGTAGAGAATAATAATGATGAAAGAAAAATGCTACTAAATCTCTTTTAAATTGGAAAAGTTTGGCAATTTTGGCGAAATTCGCTAGAAAGCAAAAACAGAAACTGGCACCACTGTTTTTTTTTTTTTTTTTTTTTGTTATGGGATTCTGAGGATTCTGCGATCCGACGCAGCATCAATCGCTGGCAGTTCTTAGTGAAGAGTGCAATGCCTTCCTCACTTAAATAGTCCATCAACATTACATTTCCACACGAAAGCACATCTGCGAAATGCATGATGGTGTTGACTTGCTCTGACCAGGGTTTGAACCCAGATTCTAAGTCATTATTTACTTAGTAGACAATGCGCTAGCAACTTCAGCCAACACCAGGCTCGATGTTTTATATTTGCATACAGTGGTGTCAATGATCTGAAATATCGCTAATTATACTATTTTTTCTATTCTATTTTCTATTATATTTTCTATTATTACTTATTATCTTTTAAATCGAATATTACAACATCTTCTTACAAGTTTTTGATTCTACATGACTCACATACAAACAGAAAAAACAACGACTGAAATGTAGGCATCTGCTAACTATACGTAAGCATGCTGAGGGTCTATTAACAATTTATGATACTATAAAATATAAAAAACTTATAAAAACTATTGTGAAATTTTCATGGACTCCAGTCAAGCAACAACCTTCAAAATACTGTAACAAATTGCACTTTATATTTATATAAAAATAATTAATCAAGTAACTGGTTGAATATATGTTTTAATTTTCTTTAAATAGAAATATTTTTATTTCAAATATAAAGCAATGACCAAGGAGTATTTATATATTTACATGCAAGAACACAGCTGGTCGTGTTTTCTTTATACATATTTTCATTGACTATTGTCAAAATTATTTCATTTTTCTTTCTACACAATTTCCTTTAAGTTCTGCCGAGCAGAGCGGTAAAAGAAAAATTGAAATTTGGTTGTTAATTCAAAATGATTTGAAAAAAGTTTATTAATTGATTAATTTTACACAAAATATGAATTGAATTAAAACACGAAAGAATTCATCATGAATTAAAAATTCTCGCATGCATTCACACCACTAAAAAGATTAATTGAATTAAATTTTGTGGGAATTCATTGGTGATTTAAAGAAAAGCAATTTTTTAAATCCCTGTTTTCTTTATAATTACGATCATTATTAAAAAACTCTTGAATGTTTTAAAAAAAAATTACAAAGCGTTAATGATTCGTAGATTCTTTCAAAAAGGAATCAAACATTGGGAATGTAGAATTATAATATATTATAGCATTTCTCATAATAGTCCAAACAGGTCATAGGAAGGTATATAGTATATATATTCTGAATTCTTATAGATAGGAAAGTTGGATAAGCCATGTCCGTCTATCCGTCTGTCCGTCTGTCTGTACGTAAAATCGATTTTCCGAAGACAGTAAGGATTTTTCTTAAAATGATTCGTATTGAAAATCAGCAAAAATAAGATATCGGTTCTGATATTGATTTATATATACAAATAAATAAAGGTATATGTATATATATATATATATACATATGTATATAAAGTTTTTAGAAATGAATTTATAATTACATGACTTGCCCCAGTGTTGAATATGGAATCTTTCGATTATAATTCAACGCACGAACCATCGTGCTACTGAGGCTTGTAAGTGTTATGTGTATATAAACTTAGTAATAAATTTAAGTATTTTTTCGTTTAAACCCCCTTTTTGTTCGCTGATGGATGCAAAATTGTAAAATATTTTAAACAGTCTGTATATTTTTTTACATGAGTATATATCACTGAACAAAATATGAAAGTGTGTTCAAGTATGAAGTTTAAACTAACTTTTTATATTGCTTGAAATCTTATATTTATAAGAGAAAGGAAAGCCTGTATTATATTCAGTGAATCACATATATATGCATTGGTGAAGGGTATATCAGATTCGGCACAGCCGCATATAGCACTCTTACTTGCTTTTGTTTGTATTTGCAACTAACAAACAAAAGTTTTATACTTGTTTTGCTTGGCTTTTATATTACTGACTAGTTTTTTATAGCAAATGCCTTAGAACTTTATTATATTGGAGCTTAAAATTTATATTTTTAACCAGATGACCTGACATTAAATTTTCAGAATATTTTCGTTGCTGACTAATACATTTAAAATGCAAACACGAAAAAAAGTAATATGTCAAAAAAAAAAAAAAAAAAAAATAATAACTACACGTATGTATTTCACAAAATATGTTGACCTCTGAAATCGTAAAGAAATGACATACTGAAATATTAAAAAAAAAGAAATAATTACAGAAAATAAATCATTTAAACACATGAAAATATTTTTATTGCTCTTTATTTCAGTAAATAATCGACTCTTACATCTCTTTATTAGTTTATAAGAGTCAACAACATATTTTCACGCATATCAAATAATGTTCAATTCTGTTTAATAATGGTCAAAAAGGAAGGACGTGACTACGATTAGAAGAATGTGAAGAGCATTTTAATAAAAATATAAAAAATAAAACGCAACTCTCAAACTCACACAAATTCTTTTTGGCGATAATTTATAAAGAGTGATATTATGAACACCTTTTTTTTTGTGATAGACATATCCACCGGGCCACAGAGTTCTACATATTGGTGATGAACCACACCGTGGTGTTGTGCTTTCTGGGAAAAATGACAGATATTATCGTTCGATAAAATCAGATAAAACTGATGCGATACTACCTGATGGCTGAAACAACAGTAGAAGGCGAAGTGGCGTAAAATGCAAATGGTGCATAGGTTTCTGCCCAAGACCAAAATTTATAGGATATTCTCTTTCAAGGATTGTTCACTATATTCGACCAACCTTAATATGTGACAGCGCATAGAGAAAGGGACCTAAGAGTAAAAAATCAATTTTAACTTTTTTTTTTATGTGGACAACATCTGAGCATCGAATCAGACCGATCTCATGCCCCAAAAGTGTTCCCTCCCAGAGATATGCTCGTTTTATGAAAGTGAAGTTACACCAAAGATACACGTATTTAAATCTTTAAAATGGCTGTCCTGAACAAAACCGGTTTTTACCCTTAGGTCCCTTTCTATTTTGCGCGTAATATATACTATATCCCCTTGTCCCCTTGTGGAAAGAGTATGATGCCAACATTTTGTGATCGCTTATTGCTGAAGTCTAATTTCGTTATACTCTGAGAGGGCTGTCTATGCTACTAAAATAGCTAAGAGAGGCGTTATTTAAATGATTGATGCTCCACCAGTGCTAATGGCTGGTTGATAATCACGCGATCCCACTGCTACGTTTATGATGCTTTTGATGGTAGCAATTCTTTTTCCAAAAAAAAAAAAAAATCCTGTAAAATTGATCAAAAAACGATGATACGATTATGATTTCGTACATAATAAATTATTTTGACTGTTTAGAACAGGACTACAAGGAAATAATCAGGATTGGATTCCATTTTTCACAAACTTTTTAAGTCTAGAAAATCCCGTGAAAATGCATATTTTTTTTTTAAGAAAAACCCCGCAAGTCTTGAAAATTTTGTTGTTTAACCTCCACGTACATGATGCCTCCAGGTCATTAGTTTTCTACTCATTTGTAATGATGTTTTAAAAAATTATGTGTGTTGAAACATATGCAAACTCTGTGAAAAAAATATTATATGGCTGAGTTAAATAGTCTACAGGAGTGCGTAAAAATAAGCAACAGTTAAGGTGCTGTTTCCTCAATGCAAACAAATTATTTTAGTAGAAAATTTGTATGAAAATCACTCAAAAAAATAATTGCTTTTTATATACATTTTCTTCTCAAATCATTTGTTTGTATTATGGAAACTGTACCTAAATACATGACTATTAAATATTTTTAAATATTTTAAAAATGTTTAATATCTCAAAAACAGAAACGAGACACAAATTAACAACAAATAGTTTAAATATGAATGCAATTAAAAAATGTTTGTGTGTACAGATGTAAGTATGAAATATTGTGTTGAGTAAAATATTTCCAAGTATTTGAAATAGTTTTAAAAAATATATGTAGATGGTTTGAAAATGATATTAAGCCAAAACAGATATTATTTACTTTTACTTTTCTAGACTTAATACTACGATCTATTTTATATGGAGTCCTTTAAAAGTTTTACTTGTCTTAGTACTAAGTCTTTTCTTCTATTTATTTATTTTGTTGAACTAAAATTCTTTCTTTCTTCTCTTCATCTTTTACCTATTCTGAGATTTTATTTCATTTTCTTCTTTTCTTTTCTGTTTTATTTTCCCCATACCCTTTTGAAACTTTTCCTTCCTCCTCTGCCGTACTTTTGTTTTTTCTTTTATTCTCCTTCATTTATGTATTTCAAATATTTTCCTCACTTCTATTCTCCACTTCTCCTCTTCAACAAAATGGGCAAACTGAGTGTACGTTCTTTCTATATTTCGGTAGTAGAGTCGAACCTATACTGTCATATCCATGTGTTGTATTTCACAATTTCACTGTATAATTGTTTATGTGCCCACGTTTTCAAATCTTCTTTTATGTAATTGGAATTTTCATAACATTTGTCTGAACTAAAAATGTATCAACATGACTTGTGTTTCTTATGAAGAATGTGTCTATCAAATGTTAAATGTTGGAATTTTTAATTAATTTAAGTGTCAAAAAATGTTGTTAAGCCATAAATACCTTGACCACAGCAATAAATAAGACTGTCCAATAGTTCTTTTTTTTTCTTAGCTTAAATGAATAAAAATATTTGAGAAGAATTGGAAAAAGGAAATTGTAAATGAAAACGATGATGCATCTTTCGTTGATTGAAGGCATTTGTTAGATAAATGTTATGGAACAATGAACTTGCAAGACAAAGAAATAATTTTTGAAAGGAAACAAATAAGCATAAGAAAATAAATGTGTCTATATGTATGTACTACAGTATCAGTAGGGTTGAAACGTTTTAAATTGAAATATTTTCAAATAATTAAATGTATTCCTTTTATCTTTGTTGAATTTTCAAAACTAAAGTCAAGATGTTATTTTCGAAATGAATTTTGTATTTTTTAAGTTGAATGCTACTGTTTCTCTTTAGGAACATTTAATTTTTAATAATAATTATAATTGTCATGTTGCTTGACATCCCGAGCAAAGTTTGCGTGGTTTCGGTGCAGCCTTTCAACTTTTCAAATCTAAAATGTATCATGAATTCGTTTTGGATCCGATCTAGCAGTGTTTTGAGCTCAACTATTATTCTCCTGATCGTAATTTGTACTATTTTTGGAGGAGATTTATTATGTGGTTTAAGTTTCATTAATATCGGTTAAGGCGTTTACCCGTTAAAGTGTTACAAATAAAGTAGTTTTGGCTTTTGTACAGGAAACGAGAGGAAAGATGAACTGAGAGACTTGGGAATAGTCAGATTGACTGGAAGGCAGATGCCTTACTCACATAACTGTAATTACTGTTTTTTCTTTAAACACTATAGATTTAATAAATATGCATATCGCAGTTATGGGGAGCTAATCGAACCTTGACGCTATTCTTAGCACTTCAATATGATTACAAATACCCTAAGTCCGATCCATGACTTCATTCTACATTTTCCTAAAATTTTTTGTGGAAATTGGACGCCTGGTTTCGGAGTTTTAGAAATAAATTTTTAAATGCAATTTCTTATGTAATAAGCATAAGCATTCGCTCCAGCACCAAATTAACATTATTGAGCCCTTAGTTCCACTGTAGAATTTTCAAAATTAATAGTAATTCTTTAAAAAAATAAATTGAATTTTCGTATAAAAGTGTAAGATGAAATTTCCGAAACAATGTCTGAAGTTTTGCGTATTGAACACTTTTCCTGCAGAAGCTGTAAAAACCTCGAAGATCACTGCATTTCATAATTTCATATTTCATTTCAATTTCATGACGCATTTTTTTAAGTTTTATCAAACCCGTAGTTCATAAAATTTAAACCAAAATTTACAAAAAATTTAAAATTTTAAATATTATTTTAAAAATTGTAAATCAATTTTAAATTTCAGCAAAATTTATTTCCAGTATTTAATCATAAGCCCACAACTGTTCAGTGTGGCGTATAATCAATATTTAGGCAAGTAAAAATTACACATACGTTGTACAAAATGGTGTACAAATAAACAAACTAGTTTATGTAGCATACTTTGTGGTGTACGTTTTAACTAAACACCAGACGTATGATCTATATTTCATACTAAATGCATACTAATACGTATTACATAAACAGTTTAATCAATTTAATCAATATTCTATACTAGTGATGTTACGAATACTCTTAGTCGTATTCGATTATTCGACTATTCGTTTTTGGATCTGATATATTTTTCATTATGGCCCAGCATTACAATCGTGGAAGAGTGTACTGGGAATCTCATGACTAGTGCTTTGCATTGTCGACGAGCTCATTTTTTCATCGCAGACGATTCGTTGCACGATGGAAACTGCTACATGGGCTGATTCACTGTGAGATTCTTCCAAAATGCATCAAAAGGTGCTTATATTAAGAGAGTCATCTGGAAGTGTGTAACTTTGGCTGACTTCCAAAACGTTCGTATACAATGTTTGTATACAGTATTGCTACTGTATTCAAACCACATACATATGCAAAGTTCGGAAACAATGCAACAACTATAAAACCGATGCCTTGTTTGCTCTCTCACTGCATTACAAATACTTTGCGGCGGCGTTTTGAAATGGTATACATTGTATAACTATTGTACTGCGGCGTTATGAAATGTGATGCTTTGTTCAAACACAAAGCAATTGACGTTTTGGAAGTCAGCCTTTACTATGGGAGCTATCGGCTTGCTTTAATGATTTGCAGAAGTGTTGACATTCTGTGACTTCCTGTGCATACATTTTTCATTTTTAGCCATCGTCCAATATACATATTAAAAATTGCGGAAACTAGTAAGTAGGAGTTGTAGGCTAAACACAATCTTCTAACGAACAGCAAATGCTAGCTAGGAATATGTATACAGTAAGACTTGCATATAACGTACTCGGTGCGAATTCCAAAATTCCGAGATTTTTCTTGCCATTTTCATATAAAAATCTTTTGCTAAAGCAAACGTTTTACAAGATTTCCTTGTTTGTAACGAACTACTTTTGACGGTACCTCCAACAAAATTTCCTAAATTTTTCTTCTTTTATAATGAACTTGTAAAAATATATGCCTTTGGTAACATCAATCCTTAAATGTACACACATCGAATCCTAACCGAGACAAAAAACGTACAAACCTTTTATTTTTCAAATATACTTTGAATTATTTTACAACTTTAAACACATTGTCTGAAAAAATATAGGAAGAAAAATATATATAATAGAAATAAAAGCCTTACAATTTCAACGTACATGACATCCATCTTATTTTTGTGAAAGAAAACCAAACGTAACTGCATTTTTCATTAAAAATTAGTTTCTCATATTCGGATACAGAATTGCAAAATGGCACTTTGGTCTACAGTGATACTGACAGCGAGTCTCATATTATTGTCAAAGTCATATTGGTGTCAAAGTAGAAAAACTATGCGTTGGCAAAAAAGGATATAAGAAGACAAATAAAAACCGGCTTCTATTAATCTGTGGTAGAAATATTCCTCAGTATAATTCTTAGCGTAAAAATTGTGTGAGAAAGAGTGCGCATCTTTAAAATCGACGGACTATTTAGAAACGTTTTGGGAAATTAAATAAAATAAGAAAAACAAGACAGACCGGTTTTTATTCATCATTAATTAAACAGAAGGATGTCAAGCAAAAGTAAAGTTAAGTAAGTTGTAATTACCAACTTCTTTTAGCCTGAGCTGGATGATTTTGACACAAACGAGATGTAGTTTCAGCAGGACGTCACTACGTGCCACACAGCTCATGCCACATTGGACATTCTGCACGAGCGATGATGTGATATGAACTGACTGCGTTAGAATTTTTCTTGTGGAGTGTTCTTAAGTCACAGGTGTATGCAAATAAGCCATAAACCACAGCGGTCCTAGAAACCAACATAACTCAACGCCATCGGTAAAATTTAGACCGATTGATGCGCCGGATCCATGGAAAACTTAACATTTCGCATGAGCTCCACACAAACAAGCAATGGCGAGCATTTAAATGATGTTATATTCCTCACTTAACGGCCTGAATAGATCTTTAAAACAAATCAAATATGTCGGTGGTATCTCAAACACATTTGGCTTTATTTCAATTTAAATATAGGAAGCTCTGAATGAAACACCCTTTACATACACATGAATACTGACTTGATTTAGTGGCTTCGTTAGTCGTTTTTTATTTTTTTTTTTTTTTGATAATTTTATTATCGTCCTGTTTCACAATGTCGACAAGTCGATGTCGTTCTCTTATTTATATTAAAAACAAAAACAAATTTAAATATTTTATTTTTGTTTTCAATATAAATAAGAGAACGACATCGACTTGTCGACATTGTGAAACAGGCCCTTTTTATTGAATCTTCAAATCATAAATATAAAAATGTTAAATATACTTATGTTTGGCCAATGCTAAACAAAATTTTTAGTTTCAACGTTTCAGTCGTGTAAGTTGAAATATAAGTGATGTTGGTTATTAACGAATTTTCTTTTTTGCTTGAAATGTTACCAAATATTGAAATAACATTATTTATTTGCTAATTATAGAAAATTTTTAGACCTTAATTGATATAAAAAATGTTTCATTAAATTTTTTCACAATAAACTTAACTGAAAAAATTCCGAAAAATTAGAAACATTTCTACAATGGGTTACGTTTTTTTCACTATTATATTTAAGTGCAAAATGTAATAAGAAACTTATCTTTAACTTGTATAAAATCATTTTTAGGGTGCAGTTTCATTTTCATTAAAAAAATGTTTAAGACATTGGAAATTAGCTAAAAAACCTTCTACTGTAAAATTTGGTCTTTGTGGGGTTGCTTTTTTTTTTTAGTTAGGGATCGACATTTTCCCCAACACTTTTAAACAGCTGATACATGAAAAAAATATTTTCAAATGTCACATATGTGTGCAGATATGACTATACATACATACTAATGTAGTTAATCGTTGGTTTTATTATACATGTCACTATGCCTGTTACGGACTATTCTTTAAACACTCATGGAGTTCGCTATAACCGAGTTTTAGTGTACGTATTTTTATAGGAAAATTAAAAACATTTTATATGCATGATGAAACTAGAGCACACAAGTGACACGTGAGTTTTAAGTTTTGCAAATAAATTCATTGTGTTCACAAATACAAAATGTTTTAAGCAATTATCAAAACACAAAACGTCAGCGTTTTTTTTTTTTTTTTTTTTTTTTGATGAGTTTGCAGTTTCACTCACATACACACATACATAGACACAGATGACGCTTGACTTTTGTGCTCATGCTCTCTCATAAAAAATATCTGATTTTGAATTTTGACACCTTTTAAGTTTATTTTAGAAAGCCTTTTGCATAGTTTAGGACAAAAAAAAAAATCATTTTATTTTCAATTCTTTATGTCTGACATTCAATATGAGCTCAATAGTTTCTGAAGTATCGGTTAAGTTGATTGAAAACAAATTGGGAAGAAATGTTTGTATCATATGTATTTGTTATTGATTTAAAATCATATTTTTTTCTTGGATTTTCTGGGCGTTTTCGTAGAAGGCGCAATCTGGACACCAATTTTCAACTACTTTTTGCAGCATATGCGGCCGTATTACGCCGATAACTCTTCGAATGTTGACTTCCAGGTGTTCAATTGTTTGTGGTTTATCGACAATTTGCACGCGTTGCTCTGGTGTAAAACTATTTATAATGAAATTTCAAAGCAAACTAAACTAAAAGCAACTATCAGCTGTTAAATGGGTGCTCAAAAAAAGCATGTGATGCCAACTCAAAGTTGTGGCACTCTATAAAAAACACGCTTTATTTCTACCATAAAGAAAAAACACCATTATCATCTTTGCCAAATCAGGCTTCTCTTTTATCTGTAAGTTCGCAAGTTTTTCATATTTTTCTCTTTTTAAAATGGTTAATGGTTTTTCGCTGAATTTCGATATAATAATCGATGGCTTAAAAGTAGTGTAGAATTTGTATTAAACAAAAACATGTTATTCAAATAATCTGCAATTTAACACTTTCTTTTATTATACTTTTTTTTTATTCCTGCTTAAAACTTTAAAGTTTCATTAGTTAACTGAAATCGTTTGAAAACAAGTTTTACGTACATATTTCACAATTTAATCATTTTCATTTGCACAAACAATCTAAATCTATTCACGTTATCAAAGCACATCTGTAAATGGACGCATACACACGCGAGCATTAGCATACTATTGCACTATAATTTCATTAGTTTCGCAAACATTTCTATTTTGTCTGTTAGTATTATAAAATAGAATTTTAGGTTTGACAAATAAACCAGTCGATTCAACAAAATTTTAAGGTGTCTCTATACACGTGCACAATTGTACAGATACAGAAATATGTATATTTCAATGCTATCAAACTTTTTAATTAAAGGTTTTTTATTGTACGTAACAAAATTGGTTTGACCGAAAAAAAAAACAAAAAAAAACCCCAATAAAAGAGATAGATGCACATAAGGGCAGACTACGGCGAAGAACAAACTCTGCAAGGCTCAGAGAATGTTGTGTCTTCTTGCTACAGGTGCAATGAGGTCATGTAATTTCCCTAATATTTAATATGTTTTTCTATTGTTCTTTTTAAGCAGTGGCATAAAAAATAACTATTTATTTACATACATATGAAAAGTAATATTATCAGGCTCAAGTTCAGTTTTATTGAATTAATGAAAATTCAAAATTACTAAGAGTTTTTTTGTGTTGGAAAATATTATTATTTATATCCAATCAGATTTTAGCAGAACGTATCAGTACTGATTTCAAGGCCGCTACACCTCTCATCAGCGTTCAATTGTCCATCTTTACAAATTTCGTAAAGTGGATACTAATTGAGAAGAATATCAACTATTTAACCAGTTTTCAACAGAAATAGAATATGAGAATTAATTTTTAATTCAATTTTTATTCTACAATGAAACAGTGCTGGTTAGTACGAAATTCCCTCATTACTGTTTGGAACTAATAATCAACACAAACTCATAGTCCGTTATCATCAAAGTATTCTACTTTGTATTTTAACGTTTTTGTTGTTTTTACTCTATATTAGGGAAATTCACATATTACTGTGACCCCTGTTATTAGGGTATTTATAGCTCGTGCCCAAGCGGAATTAATATTTTTATATTATTATTATTACGAATAAACGTAATTATTATTTGAACTTATATTGATTTACATACATATGAAAAGTAATATTATCAGGCTCAAGTTCAGTTTTATTGAATTAATGAAAATTCAAAATTACTAAGAGTTTTTTTGTGTTGGAAAATATTATTATTTATATCCAATCAGATTTTAGCAGAACGTATCAGTACTGATTTCAAGGCCGCTACACCTCTCATCAGCGTTCAATTGTCCATCTTTACAAATTTCGTAAAGTGGATACTAATTGAGAAGAATATCAACTATTTAACCAGTTTTCAACAGAAATAGAATATGAGAATTAATTTTTAATTCAATTTTTATTCTACAATGAAACAGTGCTGGTTAGTACGAAATTCCCTCATTACTGTTTGGAACTAATAATCAACACAAACTCATAGTCCGTTATCATCAAAGTACAAACAACAAAAACGTTAAAATACAAAGTAGAATACTTTGATGATAACGGACTATGAGTTTGTGTTGATTATTAGTTCCAAACAGTAATGAGGGAATTTCGTACTAACCAGCACTGTTTCATTGTAGAATAAAAATTGAATTTAAAATTAATTCTCATATTCTATTTCTGTTGAAAACTGGTTAAATAGTTGATATTCTTCTCAATTAGTATCCACTTTACGAAATTTGTAAAGATGGACAATTGAACGCTGATGAGAGGTGTAGCGGCCTTGAAATCAGTACTGATACGTTCTGCTAAAATCTGATTGGATATAAATAATAATATTTTCCAACACAAAAAAACTCTTAGTAATTTTGAATTTTCATTAATTCAATAAAACTGAACTTGAGCCTGATAATATTACTTTTCATATGTATGTAAATCAATATAAGTTCAAATAATAATTACGTTTATTCGTAATAATAATAATATAAAAATAATAACTATTTATGTTCACCATGAAAAAAGACCAGCAGTGTTTTTTTCTTTTTTTTGCCAACAGCAGTTTAATGTTAATTTTTCAGAAGACTTCCTAACAAGAAATATAAGAATAATTCAAACTTATTATCCTCTCTAATCAATTTAATATTATATGGCGCAACGAAAATTTATGTAAAAAATGTATGCCTAAACCAGATTTATTAAAAAAAAAAAATCCACTAATGCAGCTAAAACGACAACAATATTAAAAAAGTAATAGTAAAAAACAGGAGAGATGAAATTTCCTTCCCCTCCTTCCTTCCCAACCTAACAACCAGCTCAAAGTTGAAAGCAATCGCTATAGCAAATTTTATGCGTGTTTTTATTCAAGTATCACATTACCGATATGGTAAAGCAGCAAGAAAAAATAGAAATAATTTAATAAAAACAGTAGTAACATGCCGTCGCTAACCTTGTTAATATTTTATCAGACAAAAATATAAAATAAATAGAAAATGATTTCCACAAATTGAAGTGTAACAAGCAATAACGAACGCATGTTACAACACACACACACACATACATATACACGTAGTTTGGTCGTAGTTACTATTGAACTTGTTCAGGAGTTCTTTTTATCACTGCGCCTCACTTTATTTTTTAAGGAAAGGAATATAATTTAATGAACATTACGACATCCAGTTGTAGTTAGTTTAGCCATTTTTATAATTATACTTAGAAGCAAAACTTGTTGTGAAAGATAGTTATAAAAACAGATTTCATCACTTTGCAGCACATTGGAAATAAAAATCGAACACATCAAAACACGGTGATTTTTTCTTCTGATACAAGTCTTGTAATTCATATCAACATATAGAATTTACTTTTAAGGGTGCCATAACTTCGTTTTAGCCACACGATTCACTTAAAACTTTTGCAGAATTTTCTTTCGATAAAAAATAAGATGCAAAAAAGAACTTTAAGAAAATCATAAGATAGAGAAGACATATTAAAATGTTAAAACTTTTCCAATTAGCGACAAACAAGCATTAAATTTTTCTTTCTCCTAAAAGTAGGCAACATTGTATAAAAAAAAAACAAACAAATATTAAAAACACATTGCTCAACAGAGTTTCAATTAAATTGCTTGTAAAACAGCAAACACCCGCCCATTACAACGAATTGAAGGCGTAACAACGTAATACAACAAAGTAGCCACAATAGTAGCAGCACGAGAAAGCAGTTTTAGTAAAAGATGTGTTTTTCTTTCTAATGCCCCCGCTATGGTAACTAAACAACTGTAACTTATTTAAAGATGCCATTAATAAATGCAAATGGAAAGAAAAGTTGTTGAAATTTTTATAAGAAGAATAAAAAAAAAAAACTGGCTATAATTATGAGGTCAACAAATGGTATAAATTAAATTAAACAACTATAATAACTTTTGCTAAGAATAATTATGGTAGAATATAATGATCAAATTATGCAATTACAAACCTTTAAGCTACTGTTGGGCGCTATTAATCAGAGGAAAGTTTTTTAATTCATTTTGCGAAGAGAGATAAAACAATTAATAATATTAAATGAATGGAGATAATTTTAAGTTTTAGTTGAATTAAACTTTTTTAATTTTGAAGTTTTTTTATATAATATTTCTTCTTAAAATAGCAAATATTATAAACTTTTTATAATCCCTTTGAAATTAAAATAAGACAAAATTTAACTCTTTAAATTTTTGAAACTAAGTTCGAAATTAAGGTTACATTTTGAAAATCTAGTTGGAATTTTCGAATTTTTTTTAAATCAGCTTTAGTCACCAAATCACACTTCAAATAGCACTCATTCAAGACATTCACTTAATTTTAGTAAAGATTTTTATATATTACCAATAGTTTTTTAGAAATATTAGATTATTCTGTCAGACTAGCAGAACGTATCAGTATACTGATTTCAAGGGTGCTACACCTCTCATCATCTCTCTCGTTTTAGCGACGTTTAAATGTGGATACTAATAGAGTATCTACTATTTTTTATTGACTATTTCCAGTATTTTAAAAGAATCCTACACCAAATTTTAGGACTTTAATTATAACAGCTCTCCATACATGGGACAGCTAAATTTGTTTTTTGTTTGGTTGTATCCTTTTAACCTGAAAAAATTTTCATTTGCTTTTATAAAATATAATCAGAAAAATACATACATACATGCACCGATAAATTTTATATGAGTGAAAATTTTCTTAAAGTAGGAATTTTTTTTACACAGTTTAACTGCCTGTTTTTAGAAAATGAAAACAAAATTGTGAGTGAGAATTTATATTGAAAACAACAATAAAATACGAAAATTTGTTTTTGTTTTCGATATAAATTCTCACTCACTATTTTGTTTTCATTTTCTAAAAACAGGCAGTAAGGACATTTTTGGAGAGGAACCAAGGTGTAGTAGTGTAGTGGTCAGAATGCGACTCTAATAAACCGAAGTACCTTGGTTAGAGTCCAAATAGGCTTTGGCTGCTATTAAAAAGTTTTCAACATCCCTCACTGCCGAAAATGCATTCTACATTGACGAACGTTCCAGCGCTCTGATGGCATCAAAAGCATAGATTTTCATGATAACCGTTTCAAAAGGAGGATTAAAACGGAAATGGGAAGAAGTTTGCAAGGAAATGAAACACTACACAACTACGCTGAAAAAACAGAAAGAACCTATTTCTTGGGTAAAAAATAAGGAGTAAATTCGTTGAATAAACGAACTTTTTCTTTGAATTTAATTGCTTTTTTGGTTGAATGTACATAAAAATATTGTACCTTGGCACGGTTGATTTTTATTAATTTTTGGATAAAAACTGGACTATTTTTAGTTAATATTTTTTTATAATTACGGATAATTTTCTATGAAAGACGAAATTTGTATTTCCTATTATTAGCTTATATGTAAAATTTGTACAGAAATTATGTAAAAACGGTATTAGCGCCACGGTATTACGACAACCAATTTTAAATGAACTCGATATTTTTAGTAAAAGGATATATGGGAGGTGGTAATGTCCTTGCACGAAACTTAGTAAAATTTACAGCGGAGCCAAAACGCACAGTCTTGGAAGTAATCTTTAATGTGTTCTACTTATAAATGCAGCAAATAAAAGGGGGTTTTAAGAAAAAGGATGCATGAGAGCTGGTCATGTCCTTGTACTGACTGAAACAAAATTATTACTGCATTAGTATTTGTCAATTTTAAATATGTTGTTATCATAAATGCAAATAAAAATTAGCATATAAGAAAAAGGATATGTGGGAGGTAGTCTATTTCGTGCACCGAATGAAACCAAATTTTAAGCAGAGCTTAAACGCAAACTTTAAGAAATATTTATTTAATTTCATTGTAATCTAACCATTATAGTATAATACATGGGAGGGTGTCATGTCCTTGGCAGGAAATTGAATAAAATTTACAGGAGAACAAAAATCTCTAGTCTTGGAACTGGTTCTTAAGTTTTAATGCGTTCTTATGCTGAAAAAATGGTTTTTAAGAAAAAGGATATATGGGAGGTAGTCATGTGCTTGTATTGACTGAATTAATATTTACAGCATAGTTAAAACGACTGTCTAAGAAATATTTATTAAGTTTAAGTGTATTCTAGTCATAAATGCAGCATTTTAACTAAAATTTTTAATACATTTTCTTTTGTGTATTTCGGTTTGTCGAAATAAATTATTCTATTAAAATTTTTTTCTCACCCTATTTTGGTTTTATTTTAAAATTTTTAGTGGCCATTACAATTTTTAACATTAACCAAAAAAAAAAAAAAAAATTAATATCTTATTCTGTTTTGTTGATCGATGTTCCTATAGAAAATTTTAGCTATCAGTCAATAATAAACTGCCTTAATGCAACGTCTCCATTAAAAACAAAGAACAAACAAATTGTTATAAAATGAATCTATCGTTATTATCGCCGAAAACCTAAATAAATTTGTATTCTCAACTTTTCTAATCTACAAAAATATTCGCAATGGCTTGTAAAAGATTACAAATATTCATTATATATTAATATATGTTAATAAATGCATTCCCTGTGAACTTAAAGCCATCAATTTCATATTAACTTGTTTAAACAATAAGAGAACCACCACTTTATCTTCCTTTCAGCCTTCCCCTCACCCACTGACTGTTCTTCAACTTTATTAGTGTCCTTTTTAACATCTTAATGTTTTTGTCGCAGCTCCTTTTAAACTTTATGTGCACGCTTTTAGCAATTTTTGTTGTTTTTGTTTGTTGTTTTCGTTTGTGTTTGTGTTTGTATTTGATGAACAAGAAAAGCAACATATACAATTATTTTAAATGGGTATTAAAGCGTAAAAAGTTTCTTGTTGATATCATTTGGTTCTGGTCTGTCAAAAAATAAGTTTCTAGTTGATACAAAAAAAAGTTGTTCTAACAGACTAAGTTACATTATTTACATTAAAATTAACATATAAATTGAAATTGAAGAAACATCACAAATAATTTTATTTGAAAATTACAGATAGAATAGACGAAAAACTTTGACTGACAAGTAAAATTAGGCAAGAATGACAGGCGTAGATCCACACACACACCCAAGTATACAATTATATAACAACAAAGGAAAATTTTTATGTTTATTAATAAACAAGTAGCAAGGAAATAGATTTAGTTCACTGTCTCAACTTTATTATAAGTCGTATGATGAATGATGAACCCATTGATTGATTCAGTTTCAAGTTAAACACATTAACATGCCGGAGTCATACATTGAACAAATTTCGAATTAACTGCAAACATTCAAATGTTGGCAATGATAAATTACCAATAAATAAATTAATAAGATAATCCTAAAGGACTATACAAATTCTAAACTATGACTCATTTGTCAAAAGTTTAGATAAGAATAAATGTGCTTGCTTTCTCAAACCGAATTAAATAAAAAGAAGGAGATTATCAATTCAGGGGTTTGTTTTTAGTGTTTAAAACTTAATTATAAACTGATCATTTATAAACTGATTTTGAATATTATTTTTTATGAAATTCGGGGCAAGTTTTCCAATATAGAAATTAAAGGATTACGCAGTTTTAAAAAAAATTGGAATCATGATATAGTTGCTCCAATCAATTAATAAATTAAATTTAAATACCTGCATAGTTTATTAAAATCTATTTACTTTAACCTCAAACAGCTAGGAAGCTTTTTACAAAGAAAAACCCAAAAAAACAAGTATATAATCCTTTACAGGCAACAAAAGTCAATAACAGCTTATCTGATACAATAAAACTTTCAACAACTTCATGCCGGTATATTTTAAGTAAACTTTCCGAAACTTGTATAACTCTTTTGACTAAACTTAAACTAAAAAACCATCTGTTTGAATTGAGTTATGCAAACTTAAATTCTCACTATTTTCTTTACTTAAAGATTTAAAAGCATTAAAGCACAACAAAAATGTTAGAGAAAACTTCGTTAAACTTAAAGACATCCATCCCAATACGAAAATAGAGACAGAAAATGTTTTGAAGTATAGTAAAAGGAAAAAAAAAATAGTTTTGCATAACAATAAATAACACAAAAAAACTTTTGTACACCAAAGGTCAGTCAGTGCAATACTAAACTTGACTTAAAAATGAAGAAAAATTTATTCAAAAAAGCAAAAATAAAGTTCCAATGAAAATATTTTTACAACACAAAAACAACTACGTTTCATAAGCAAACCAACAAACTCAACAAAACTTAACTCTCAGTAAAATGTATAGAAGATGGATAAAAACCAAAGCATATGTTAAGGCTGTGACAGTCAAACTACAGCAACGACTAAACAAATTAAACAAAGAAAAAATAAATCCAACTGGCAAACAAAACCTTGGAAAGTCTACACAGAAAAGTTAGCGCAAGCGCAAACAAAAAATACTGGCTTAAATACTGGTACACACGAAAGGTTATTTATCCAAAACAAGAAGAGGCAACAAGGAAAATTATGAAGCATGTCCTAGCATAACAAGAAATCAGTCTAAAATTTTACAACTTCAAGGAAGGTAGACAAAGCCGCATCAAAAATTTATAAAAATCTTTAAAGAAACTAATTTATAAAACAAAAAATAATAAACCAAAAATTTAAAATTGTCTAAGGACGTCAGAAAAATTAAAGATGAAAATAAATCCTAACGAAAGGCTTTACAAAAACAAAATATAGATTTTTAAAAACAACAGAAAAATACCCACAGCAAAAAGCAGTTAAAGGTTAAAAAGTGTTAAGCAGAGAATGATTGATTATGTGAAAAGAGTTCAACTGCAGACAGTCGACGCCTAAAGTTATACTACTTTTTCTTGGTATTAACAAATATCTTAAAATCCTAAATAGCACAAACTTTTAATAAAAATATCGTGTCGGACTGTAATATTGTCGTATTTTAATATTTCTTAATCGAAAGTGTTGAGATCTTCTTAATGGTTTTGAAGTTAAAAAACTTTTGTATAAACCAGCTGTCTGTCTGTAAAAGATTTTTCATTGATCAACATAACAAGTTATTAAATAAGAAAAACCAACACAATTGGTAAATGTCAATAACAACGACATTAAACAATCGTACATTATATAAATTTCAACGCGAAAAAAAAGATAAACTTAAGTTTTTTCAAATATGTTCTGTTCGTTTACAAATAATAAAAAAATTATTGCAACACGAATAAATTTAACACACAAAAAATATAGCAATGAAAAACTTGTGTAAAAAAATTTACCTACACCTAAAGGTATGCCATTAAAAATTTGAAATCTATAGTGATATAACACAAAAAAAAATACACACAACCACTAGAAAAACAAAAGCCTAAATTGTTGCAAAGAAAGAAAAAGTTGTTTAAAAAAAATGTGCTCTCAGCCTCTCTAGTTTAAACATAACTAATCTCATATATCCAACAAAATTCGTTGCATACTTTTGGGTAATCCATTCAAGTATTAAAGTCTTTCTATATTCTAATAAAAGTGTGTATGTGTGCGTTATACTGTTCGTAATAAATTGTTGTCAAAGTTTTATTGACGGAAAAGATAAATTGATTTGTTTGCCTTTTTATGGTTAAACATTTATTTTTCCTCTGCTGCTGTTGTTGTGATGACGCTGCCATAAAAAACAAATGAAGGTAAGGAACAAAAAATATGTTTTAAGGATTTCTGCTGTGCTAATTTTTTTTTTATACTTTAAGATCTCTACTCATTAAATTTTGATAAGTTTTTTTATTTCTTTTTTATTTGCACAAGTGTGATGCATCAATATGGTAGCATTAAATTAGGCAAGAATTTATCTATCAATAAAATTTCAAATTGTAAATTTTAGTGTATTAAATAGTTAAATTGAAGTATTGCAATAAAATATTCGAGTTCATACTTATTTTTTATGAAGGGAATGTCACATGTGGACTGTAAGATAAGAACAAAAAATTACTTTCAAATTAAAAATCGTTTTAAAAGTCGGTCATGTTATGAAGAAGATACGTTATGATCAACATTTGTTTATATGGGGTTACCCTTTCCTAGCGCTTCAAGACTTCTTTCGCAAAATAAATAATATTCTAGCAGCAATCCACAGAAAATTTCAAAATATTCATTGATTAAGTTTTTCCAAATATATGAATAAGTTTTTTGTATTGTGGATGCTCTTGCCCCCTACAGTACAAAAACAAATGTCCTGTTTGAATTCCCAAGTCATCAGTAAGACAGTTATAAAATTTAAAAAAAATCGGTCTTACGGTTTGATTTCCTATAAGGAATAAACAATCAAACGAACATTTATACAAACACATATTAATATTTTTATCTGAAGATCTTAATTTTTCAAATGAGTTTGTAAAAAGTTATTACATTAATGCTAAATTTTGTTGTTCATTGATTTGTTTTCTTTATTATTCTAATTTTTTCTGCTTCTTAAGTTGAATGTTTGATTTTTATAAATTGCAAAGAACAACTCAAAATATAAAAACATTTTAAAAGCTCAAAGTCATTAGCAAATTTTTTATTTTAATGTGATTATTTTTTATAATTTTTTTTCGCGATTTAGTTGCGGTACTTCATTGACTACACTTTTATGTTTGTGTGTGTATCAGTGCATGTGTTTGTTTGTGTATGTTTTACGTTGAATTCTTAATGTACGCCAGTAAAGTTCCTGTACACACAAATGTTTTTTTATTTTGTGGAACAGTTGCATTTTGTATGGTTGTACAAAACAACTTAGAACTAAGTTCTGGTCACTTCTAAAAGTGAATAAAACTAATTAATATTATTTTAAGCAACCAAAGATTCGTATGTTTTTTTTTTTAATTTTTTCAATGTCTGTTTTTTTTAGAAAATCAAGCAAAATAATAAAAGAAAAAAGCACTATTGCAAATGTCCTCTAAATGAAATCACAATGTTTTCATTTTAATTCAATATTGTCGCTTAAAAATAATGACAACATTTTTTAATAAAGAAATGAAAAAAGTGAAATGATTTTGCAAGTTTCCACTTAATGCTGTAAAAAGTTATCCCTGTTAAAACACTTAAATAAAAGCACAAAACTATAAAATTTTTCAATCTTAAGCATATTTTTAAAAGAAAAATTTGAAAAATTGATTTTGTGAAAAAAAATTACTTTGCTGAATCACATGAAAATTTTTATTCATATTAATGGTTAAAAAATTCACTATTTTCTTGTATTTTTAATAAATTGTGTATATTTTAACATTTCTTTTTATAACTAGGTAGGGCCCACCAAACGCACTAGGATTGTGAATATTTTGCATTCATCTACAACTGAATAAGAATACAAAAAAATAGTGAACTTTTGAACCATTATTACGAAACAATCTGTTAATAAGAATTTTCATGTGAGTTAGAAGTATTAATTAGGGACACAGGATCATTAAAAATTATATTGCAGCTGTCGTGATTGGCAGTAAAGTCTAAGCAATAAAAAACTCTGATAATATGAACGTGGTTTGTTTCGAAACATCATGATATCAGTTCAAGCGTTCGTTAAGTGGAATATTTCTTTGTTTCCAGTCTAATAAAAAAAAAAAAATTAAATAATTTAAGTAAAAATTATTTTATAAGAACGCAATAAGCTAATTTCATTTAAGAGGAATTCTATAAATATGACTCACATGAACTGCAAACATGATATAAGAAAATACATGATGAACTAAAGCTATACTATTACTGTTACAATATACGCTTTCATTTTTTATAATATATTTAACATATTTTATTTATACTTTGTGCCTGTTCACCGATATCGGAGAAGTGCTTTCTTTCGAACAAGTACATTTGAAACAAAAAGAAATTCAAAAATTTTGTTTTTGTTTTAATTTTAATTGTTCGAAAGAAAGAACTTCTCCGATATCGGCGAACAGGCAGTTAATTTTTACAATTATCAAAAATTGTTAACGTAAAGTGTTTATTGATACAAGTATTGACAAGTATTCAATCGACACAGCAATTATTGATAGTAAAAGTTTTACTTTAAAGAATGGTCCAAACAGCTGTTTTGAGTTTGTACCAAGTTTTCTCCAAAAAAATAGTATAAGATAATTTAGTAAAACATGTATATGAAATTGTAAATACATTTAAATATTTTAAACGATAAAATATATTTATGTGGTACAATACCAATTTTTATTTTAATTAGGATTAGCAGAACCGTTCAAATTAAGTAATGCAGGATCTTGTAAATAAGGATCATATGCAGTATATTAAGTAATATAAATATTATTAAAACATAAATATTATGAGTACCTATATACTCGATTACCCAATTTAAATTTTTTTTGATAAATCGGTGAAGTTCGAAAAATAAAAATATTTCTTTCTTTTTAATAATTTAAAAATCCAGAATATACGCTTTGTAACTAAGTACAATATACGTTTATATTTACTTTTTAAAATGAAAATAATACATCGTTAGCGTAGAAAGCTGCATATAAATTTAAAAATATTCAAAAAATATATTCATCATTCATTTTATTTAAAAGAAACAAATCATGGAAATGCCTAAGAGTAAAAGCTATTAAGTTTTTAAATATAACGCAACAATAAGTTTAGCTTAATGCATTTGAATTGTAAAGTATTCATTAACTTTTTTTATATATTTTTTGCGAGAAATTTTACAAAATTTCCTTCCATTCTATCTATTTTATGGATGGATAGTGATTGAGAATGCAAATAAAGGACTATATTAAGTAATAAATAATTCTTAATATTGCAATGAATGTTATTTACAAATTGAGTTCTGTTGGGTCAATTTATGTAGAAAATTTGTGTATGAAAAAAATATCTATTTAAATATTTTAGTCTGTGTAGTGTGTTTTTAGCACATGGGCGTATGATTGATATTTGTTAAGTTCAATATAGAGTATACGTGTTAGTTGCGTTAACGAAGAAACTTATTAGCATTCTTTACAACAGAGCCAATCTAACGGCGAACGTCGAACCTAAGATTAATATGTGTATGTATATTACGAAATAAATATATTGTAAACCTCTTATTCATAAACGATTGATAAAGTAAAAGTGCTCAATAACACCGGTTTTCCCATACAAAATTTTAACGTTAAGACGTCAAAAAA
Source organism: Lypha dubia (assembly GCA_947311025.1). Lineage (NCBI taxonomy): Eukaryota > Metazoa > Arthropoda > Insecta > Diptera > Tachinidae > Lypha > Lypha dubia. The sequence goes on from OX371263.1 coordinate 7,505,901, forward strand.
TATAACTGTTGTTTATGCATAAGGAGGTATTTATATATTCTTAGCAAAATGTATAGTTAGTTCATAATATTATTTTGCTGGTCTGAAATATTCCTTCTTTGCCTGCTGGTCTTAATTTGCTGCGTATCAATTTATTGAAGAGAAGAGAAAATAAAAACGTTTAGAAATAAATGTACTTTAAATTGGTTGCTATTGAGATTATTTTGCATGTGTTTTTGTAGCTTTTTTACTCGGCAGTTCTACTTTCGCTGTAAGTAAGAAACGTGTCTTTTTTTGATATTTTCTAAAAAAATTTTTATAGAAAAAATATGTATATTGTGATTAAAAATGTTTTGTTGTTTTCAGTGCAATTGATATTGAAACACCGTCAGAAATTTCAAACAACTTTGTGACAGAAAATGTACTTGTAAAGGGTGTTTTTTTTGAGAATGACACAAGTTTAAATCATAATAAAACAAGGAAATATATTTTTAATATCAATGAAACGGGTTTTATTGGAAAAAAAGTTTATGAAATTAATTTTTATCTGGAATCAGGAAGACTTAATATTTTCAACAACTTTTCGCAGCATTTGCGGCCGTATTACGCCGATAACTCTTCGAATGTTAGTTAATTTGTGGTTTATCGACGTAGACAAGTGACTTAACATAACCCCCAAGAAAATAATCTAATGGGGTGAAATCACACGATCTTGGTGGGCAATTAATTGGGCCATTACGGGAAATTATTTTTTCATCAAAATTTTCTTTGAGTAAATCAAAGATGAGTTTGACGAATAGAGCAATTATTTTGATTAAAAATTCCAACAATTTGTACGCGCTGCTCTGGTGTAAGTCGATTCATAATGAAATTTCAAAGCAAACTAAACAAAAAGCAACTGTCAGCTGTTAAATCGGTGCTCAAATAAAGCAGTGATGCCAACTCAAGGTTGTGACACTCTATAAAAAACACCCTATTGTATATGATTTTTATGATGGATTTTTCGAAAATTATTGACGAAAGTGCAGTTTAAAGCATTTTAACGCAGCTAGAAGAGAATAACCTATCAAAAGATGGCCACGATACTGAAAATTTGGAAGTCGAGAACAACGATAATGATAAAATTAAATTAAATTATCTCCGATAATCAGTAGCAAGATTCTTACGATAAGTAAAACAATTCGGCAAATTTCTGCTAAAACAGAAAAAATATACATTAATTTAGAAGCAAAGATATTTGGAAAATTATGAAAATCGCAATCGTCGCGCAACTAGTTCAGACGATGTTTCACAACTGGAAACTTCACATCAGTGTTTTACAATTTTTTTTACAAAATATCTAATTAAAATGATTTACCTAAAGCATCCACTAACAGTAAAAATTTCCCAGCACAAATCTTTTAGATAAACCAGATCTTTGTGTGACAAGATATGTTGTAGTTCACTTGCTTAAAGAAAATCCTAAAACTAATGCTAAAACTAGTCTTCTTTTAAGTCAAGCAATGCATTACACCATAGGAACTGTTCAGCAGAACAGAATGCCAAATAATAATTTGTCTAGAAAAAACAGTTCATGAAGCAAGTTATTAAGAGAGACAGTTTCTACGTTTGATGGTGTGGCTATGAGTTGTGTAGCTTGGAAGAACAACATGCTAGTTTCGACAAGTCCAAAAAAGAAAGACTCACACATAACAAACTGCGTCCAATAAAATTTTTATATATTTAAAAAATTTGACATTTCTTCGAGCAAATACTCAAAAATTTATGTTCTTAAAAATTTTAGTTTATTTGTTGTGGGTTAGCAACCACTAACAAATAAATTAAAATTTTTAAGGACTTTTTTATATTTGTGGAAAAACTTTCATCTACGTTCTTTCATATTTCTAAATAAAAGATTTCATTTTAAAGTTTTTGCTTTTCTTGTCTTAAAAACTATTTTTATGAAGAGTTTAACTTTTATATTTGGTCTTGCTGCGAAGTTGTTAACTGATTTTGACGCTACTAGAGTAACTTTTGTTGCCCATTGTTGTATCATGCGATAAATTTATAAAGTTTTTTATTAACTTGCAAACTTTTCGCCATACTCAGAACAAAACTTTTATGCAAAATAACTTTATAAAATTTAATAAAAATATCTAAATATGTTTTGTTGTGAAGGATTTATCATCACAAATATTGTCAAGTATGAAATGGAAAAAAAATGCTAACACACAATGAGTGAGGTGAGCTCTAGGTTTAGATCATCGTAAGCAAATTAATAAAAATGAAATAGTTTATTTTACGATTTAAGTATATTTGCCTGCAGTTTATGTTGAAGGACTCTTAAAAGATTAAATTTTTTCAACGGTAATTACGACGTTTGATCTTAATCTCTTTTACCAGCCAGCCGTTTCTGGACAACTTCAAGAATCTCTTGATTTATCCCTTTTAGAATTGGAGGGAAATTCCTGGATTTTTTTATAGTTACTGCATCAGTTTACAGCCATTCCTTTAATGAATGAGGTCCTGTTTGCGTTTTTATCATTTTAATTATTTATTGAATCTTGAATTGTAAAGGAAGTAACAACAAACATTCAAGTCATTAGTAACACGTCTACCCAGTCATAGAAAATATAATTTTTTCAAATATCATTTCTTTTATGTTTTTTTTTCGTGTTTGACTGAGATCAACGGTACCTCTCCTTGTCAGATATATGTGGCCTCTAAATTTGTGGGCTAGAGGCATTGGCTGCATTTTTAACTTCTGAATGTAAGTTTTCGCATCATTTGAAATCATATTTGGGGTATTCACACTGTAGTCATAAGTCATATGTCATAAAATAATAGCACACCAAAATATGACAAGTGTGAACACCCCAATTATATATCTATATTTATGATTGCGCAAGTTTCTGACATACCAGGTAATTTCTGTAGTATGGAGTAGGATTTTATTTTTGTTTTATGCATTTATCCCTTAAAAGGTAATTGATATGAATAACATTAATTGTTGGAAATAAAGCGTGTTTTTTTAGAGTGTCACGACTTTGAGATGGCATCATTGCTTTATTTGAGAACCCATTTAACAGGTGATAGTTGCTTTTTGTTTAGTTTGCTTTGAAATTTCATAATGAATCGACTTACACCAGAGCACCGCGTGCAAATCGTTAAAACTTTTAATCAAAATAATTGAAATATTTGTCAAACTCATAGTGAAGCGGGTGCTACAATTGATTTACTCAAAGAAACTTTTGATAAAAAAATCATTTCACGTAATGGCCCAATTAATTGCACACCAAGGTCGTGTGACTTACCTCCATTATATTATTTTCTTTGGGGTTATGTTAAGTCACTTGTCTACGTCGATAAACCACAAACAATTGAACACCTGGAAATCAACATTCGAAGAGTTATCGGCGAAAAACAGCCGCAAATGCTGCGAAAAGTTGTTGAAATTTGGTGTTCTAGATTGCGCCTTATTCGCGCTAGCCGTGGCGGCCACATGGCAGAAATCATATTTAAACATTAATTTCATAAAATTTTCATTCTAATAAAGTCCGTTTCATTGACATTAAAAATATGTTTCCATGTTTTATTATGATTTAAACTTGTGTCACTCTATAAAAATAGCCCTTTACAGTAATTTAATTTGTGAAACAGTAAAACGCAAAAACAACATACCTTCCAATGAGACAATTTTATTTTGTTCCTTAACATTCCTACAATTCTCCCACATCGAAACATATAAAACGAATTTCTTATTGTTGTTACCCACTCTTTGCAAACGCAAATGTACAAAACACATGCATTTTTTATTTTAGCTGATATGCATGAGTAATATGAGTAGCAAAATATTTTTAGCTTCCAAAATACAGAACAGATAATAAACCACAAAATATTTTGTTTAAAATATATTTTTAATTTAATTTAAGTTTTGACTAAATTGGTTGCCTTATGTGCACGCAGTGATCAGCACAAAAAACCTTATTGCCTTTGAATTTTATAAAAGATAGATTAGAAAATTTTAGTTTAAAAAAACTATAATTGTCTAAAATTAACATGGATCAATTTATAACTGCCTGACTCACGATGTCCAGCGATCGATAATGCTGAAATTGTAAACGAAAAATGAATGATTTGTGACCTTCAAACCATCCATTTTATTTATTTCTTTAGCTTTTCTTTTAGTAAACAATTAATTAGTTAAATAAAATCGGTTATTAGTGGAATGTTAGCTAGATTTCTTGCGTCTAAAAATCAAGCGATCGACATCGGTCGATATCGTGACCAAGGCAGTAAATGTTAGTTTTATATGGGAAACGCAGGAAACGCCCATCCAAATCAACACCGAGACTATACCGTAACACACAGCCGTACACAAGATATGTAAAAACACAAAAATCAAGCGTTGAAACTTAAAATTTTTGTTTTTTAAAAATTATAAAAAATATAATAAATAAATAAAAAAAATTGTTGTAGCAAGCACACATCGGGTAAATCTAGTATAAAATAAAAATAAACAACATATTAAATATTAGAAATTAATGATCTTAAATACGATTCACAGTGTTTACTAATATTCTTTTATTTAAATTGAAATCTTCTTTTATTTAAATAAAATCAAAATATAGTTCTACTTATCATTTCTGCTATTTTATACATACATATGTAAGACATAAATATTTTATCTATTTATCATAAACTTTATCACAATAATCGACATGCATACATATGTTTCTATGTTCCTAATAACCTATTAAATATATGCTACAAGACAACATACACACATGTTGTGTTAACATAAATGTGTTTTTCTAAGTATCAAAATAAATTGTTAAATACATATTGGATTTTCCACTTAAAATTACCTTTTGAATAATTCATTAATCTAAAATGGCTCTTCCCATTTCTAATGAAGGGAAGGAGACCCATGAAGATGTCACTCAAGAATATCTAATGTATATTTTTTTTGTTTTGTTTTGTTTTCTTGTTTGTCATAAACAGTTATGACAATGAAAAATATTGTTTTCTCTATGGTCTTTTCCTTTTTTCTGTTTTTCTTTAACTTTAACTAAGAGTTATATTTATAGCTGGCTATTAGTATCCCAGAAGTATGGTAAAGTACATGCAAACATACATACATACATACGCACATACACAAGCATACTTACCCACTCAAGTGGCTAAATAAATAAATACCTTTATGCTTGTGTTGGTGTTGTTGCACAATTCGAGCTGTTTGTGTGAAATAAATAAAGATTTCATTTGTTCCCTTTAAATAGCAAACAAAATTTATCAAAATTTCTTATTTTATTCTATTTAAACTCTTCTATTTCATTTTATATATTTTGTTATTTTTCATTTCTATTTAATATGAAATTTATTTATTTTTTTTATTTGTCTGTCTAGGAAGCCTTTTTGTTATGAAAGAAATAAAAATAATAAATTGTTTTTTACGAAATAAACTTGAGACCTTTTGTTCACAAAACAAAATGACATGTTAAAAAAAAAAGAAGAAGAAAATAATACTTAAGTTATTTATTTCGCCTAAAAATAAAGTCTACTCTAAGTTTTGTAAATATCCTAAAGATTTTATAGAAAAGTTCATAAGTGAGAAATAAAACATGAGTAGGTACTTTAAAAGTCCAATTTTACGCATAATATTATTTTGGTTTTAGATTTGTATACCGATAACACAGTGCTACAAAATAGACTGAAGTGTAAATGAGTATAAATTGAAAGCACCTCCAATAAATAGCAGGAGCTATGGGTAAAAACCCAAAACTCTTACAATGCATTCCAGTAACTCAGTGGCATGCAGTCCGATTTTAAATTTCTAAACGGATTTAGGAAGCAGCGACTAAAGCTTCGGTCACATTTAATAAATATTTGTCAAAAAAGAAAAACTCAACCACTAGTTTTTCTTAGAAATAAGTATCATTTAACTTGGTGTTTGTATTACAAAATAAAATTAATTATTCTAAGTATGACATTTAATCGCAAATAGTCAACAATTTATGCTTTTAAAATATTTGATTTATTTGTTGTGGGTCAGCAAATCTGAAAAGTTCCAAAACATATATAAAAAAAAATTTGAGGTTGAAGGAAATAACATTTATGCATGTACTGCGTGCGTGAACATGTACATGAGCGAGAGAGTCAAAAGGCGATCTCTTGCATTACTTGTGGCCGCTGTAGTAGTAAGTGGATTTTTCGTTAACGAAATACCTAACGATTTGGAGTCAATTTCTACTCTTAAAACTGCAGGGTAATGATCAACTTGAGAAATATTTTCTTTATGTGCGGCATTGTTTAGCACCATCCTTTGTTTGGAAATATTTTAATTAATTTATTTTCCATGCGTGGTTTTGCCAGGACAAAGCTTTCTCATTTTACGCAAGAGAATGTTTTTCTTTTCTTTTTTTTTTTTAATGTTTTAAATTTATTTTAAATTAATTTATTATACATACCATATATTTTAAAATAAATGATGGCTCTCCAGTAGTGTTTCCTTCCCCTTTTTGTATAAATTTTCCCTGAATTTTTTAAAGCATCACCATACGATCAATTGTTGTTTCACTTAGCATAGACGAAGGCCAAAAAGAGTCAAAGTCCCTGCAACTCTAATCACCGGTCAGGCAATACTATTATATCAGAACATTTTTTAATTGACTTCTTTAAAATACGTCAGTAAAGGGAAAATTCTTTGTCTGGTTATGCTCGTATTTGTCGCCATCGTCCACATATTTTCGCCTTATGGAAAACTGAAGTGTATGAAAATACTTCGTCATCGCCTTTCATAACCTTTGAGTTCTTAAAGCGGTCTTCCAGTGTCCAGACGCAATGAAATTATGTGCAATTATTAACTTCTCGGCTTTCCTTGCAAAAGTTTAAACACGCAATAAATGAAATGTTTTTATCCGCCTTTGATCATTGAAAGCTGTTCGAACATTGAAATTGTTGTTGCAGGTTTTTACTGGGTTCATCATTCCAGCCACACAACTTCGGAGGGTCAATAAGTCGCTGTACATAAATCTCACATAATTAGAACAATAAGCTTAGAAAAATAAGCTTAATAACAATATTAAAAAAAATCTCTCCAGTTTGTGGAGAATTGTTGAATTAACACCAGAGACCACATGAAAACAGTGGCACATCTCTGTCGTTAATAGCGTCGTTAGCACTACTTTTTACATAATTTTGAAAATTTCTAAAGTATTTCAGGTTACTTATTAATTAAGTAAATTATTTGAGAGTTACAGAATATTAACTGAAGTATGTTTGAATGTTGGTAAACACAGTACCACCAAAGTAACATTCACATAAATATCATTTGTTAGAATCTGTTTTAAAATTAATTTTAAAGCTTAAGCTGTGGTAAAAGTCTCCTTAGTCAATATTAAGACATCTGGGTATAGAATGACATATAGTCGTTTTTAAAGCAACCTAGACCTGAAGACCTTTACTAGTCCCTTTGCGACCAAACTACTTATAAGTGTAATTTTTAAAACAAACATTTCTGTGTATTTGAGTGGGTTAACAAATTTGCCAGGAAATATAACCGAAATATATTTGTTGGGTTTTACACAGCAAATTAATGTAAAACAACAGTGGGAGGTTAAGCATGTCAAAAAAAAAAAAAATCAATCATAAAATGTCTGCTATAAATGTGGGATGTTGTTATCCTTGTTTATATGTGTGCTTTATTTTTGTCAGTTTTATATTAAAAAAAAGTATTATTATTATTTATAATATTTAATCCACTATTAAAGTGAAGTGATTTATTTCTTTTTATAACAGTATTATTGTTATGTATGTTTTTTATTATCGTCAAGATAAACTTTCAACGTTCATCCTTTTTAAATATGTATGACAGCCTCTTCTAGTTGAAAAAATTGTACGGCATTAAAGTTTTATAGAAAGTATTTTTTTTTTTTTTGTATAAGCTTCTTAAATAGTTAATGATAATTATAAATTTCACAACTGTTGACAATTATATAAATGTGTCTGGTTAGAGGTATTTTGGAATTTTTTCTATTATCTGTTTGAATAAGTTAACCTGTGGAAAGCCTTATGGCCAGTTGAGCACCTTCAATTAAGGGCCAATAATTCAGTGCTGATTTATATGTCATTTATTTTTAAATGCTAATTTGAATTTAAATTGATTTTTTCACTGCAAAATTAAATCAACATTGAATAGCCAACATTGTGCATTTAAATACTACATACCTTTTACGAATTTCCATATGTTTTTGACTGCTTGTTCTTATTATTTAAATCAAAGCCAATAAAAAAATTTGCGGCTGCTGATAAAGCAATTCAGCGGTTCAATGTAACTTTAACAGAACCACCGTTTTCATAGTGAATTTTGATTATTTTAATGCTACATCTAAACTGTTTATTAGCAGGTTTTTCTGCTGAACGCGCATATCATATTATTTGATTTTTGATTTCCATATGTCAGTAAAACTGGATAACTATTGAAAAATTAAAAGTAATTGTTTTAAAACATATATAAATATATTCTGTATAAACAATTTATGACCATGAGTACATTGTTACTAAACTGAGTATAACCTTTATGTAACAATGTTAAAAATATAAAATTTTTATATAACTTTTCATCCATTAAAATACTCATACATTTTTCTATGCAACGTTTATTTTTGTAACATTTATATGAAAAACAAATATGGAAAATATTTGTATTTGAGTTATTTTACTAAAATCCATTTAGTTAAACAATAAATAGAGAAAAACTAGTTAACAAAACATAAAAAAAAAATTTACTTTTCATATAAAAACTTTTATTTCAAAACACTCATGTCGATGAATATCTTTACAAAAACAAAAAAAAAATCTGCTACAGTTAGTAGCAAAATTTGTAGGAACAGCAAAAGTTGTTGTTTTTTTTTTTTTTTTGTAGACAGGACATGAGGGTAGTGGCATCAGATATGGAATGCTGTAATGGAAGCGAAAAAATTAATGTTTGTTTTGCGCAAATGAAATAGTAGTTTAATCCACTGCCGACACAATTCACCGTATTCTAGATGTAAATATTTTTTTTAATTTCATAGAAAAATTAATATATAAAAATCTCAAAAAAAAAAAAAAAGAAATACAACAACATCAATTATAATCGATTCACTGAACTATCTTCTCTTTTGTTCCTTAAACATTCTGACAATTCTCCAAAATCGAAACATAGGAAAGAATTTTTTATTGTTGTTACGAGTTGAAGTAAAGCACATATATGTTTAATTTGTTTGTTGTTTTAACTAACATGCATGAGTAGTACCTGTGCATGTTTAGTACCAACATGAAAAGCTTATAACTTTAAAAATACTGAACCTTCAATAACCCATAAAATCTCGTTCACTTTTGTGAATAATAATTTTTAATTTGATGTAAGTTTTGTCAACATCGGTTCAATAATGTGGCCATAAAGTCCATCATAAAAAATGGATCATACCTAATAATTATATGGATATGTAAACGCATAACGTTAAAACGTTACACCATCTGGTTTTAAATTAACTAACAGTGTTTTCTTTTCTATAAAAGAAATTGTAAATCTCCATAAAGAAAGTGGAATTTTTTTTTTTTTTTTTTTTTTAATTAGGACCACCACTCGGGGGATGACTCCTACGTATGCAGTGCACTGTGAGGGAACTCAGGGAGGGGGATAGGATAGGGAAGATAGATGTTGAAAATTTAGAAGAATTAACTCTTTCACAACTCTGCTTTTTGCGTTATGTTAATTTTTAAAACAGTGTTGAGTCGCCGCCGGTGTTAAGTAGACGCATTAACTTTGTTAAGCTGTATTAGCAGGCAGTTTATGAATTGTTTTACTTCGCCGATGTTTCTGCTAACCGACGAAGGAGGGCGATGTTGTGTACATTAGGTTGATTAGCATCAATCGCTGTCGGAACAGTTTTTAGTGATCAGTGCTATGCCTTATGGTTTCTTAAAAATGCTGTGCTCTCTAAAATGCCCCTTTTTACTCGACAGTTTTGATTGTGCCATGTAAAACAAATGACAACGCTGTTAAAAACACGGCGTTCTACTTTCCAATAAATTGTGTTTTGTTTCAGTAAAATAAAAAGTTGCATTATGACGGGTTTGGCTAAACGTTCTATACATTTTGTGCCATTTTGTGTGTAGAAAAAAAAAACACTTTAAATATTTTTTTAAAAATCTACAAGAAAACTAAAACCAAGGCCCTGGTATTTTGTACATTTTCCTCATCGCTCTCTTTTCAGGAAATATAATAAAATTTATTTTATAGAAATGTGTCCAGTAACTTAACAATTACTCGAGCAGTTAGTTACACTTTTTACGTGCATGTGTTAGAGTAACTTTAACATCATTGTTTATGTTACATAAAGTATAAAAGTTGTAACACTTTTAGCCTTGTAATGCTTTTAAGGTTATATCTACCAATTTTTCATGTGTGATTAGAATTTATATGAAAATTTCATTATTGGATGAGAAAACAAGCCATTTCGTATAAATATTTGCTCCTATAAAAATGAAAAGAAACCCTGAAGCAAGCATTAAGCTTCATTGAAATCTAATGAAAAAAAAAATAAAAATATGCTCAAGAATTCCTAAAACTGGATTATATTTATCCCAAAGTCATCTGAAAATGGGGAATTTTGTTTCATATCTATTAAATATAATTTTGTAAGCAGCCTTTCCACCGCTCCAAAATTTTAACGTTTGAAAAAAAGACTATAACGCTTTACATCATCTACAAACAATTTGTCCATTAGTTTTGTTTAGATTTAGTTTTGCGCTTCCCAGTATTCTGTAAACATTCTATTCATTTGGTATATTGTACAAAAAAATAAACACTTTTCCATAGAAAACAACAAATAAATTGAAAAAACTAACAAGTAAAATATTTTGCCCAAAAAAATAAGAAACAACAAAATGCAACACAAGCATTTATATGAACCCCATAAATTTCATATATTGCAAAAAAAAAAAGTATAATAAAGTTGAATTTACAACGAAACAAAATTTATTCATAGCTTGCAAAGACAATTAGTAAAATACGAGTAAATTTCTTAAATTTTGTAAATTTACTTCATAGAAAAATCTACCTAAATTATTAATCTATACTTAGATTTTTTTATTATTGACCATGAAAATACATCTAGTTTGTCGGTGGAAAAATAAATAAAATATTCACATATTTGAATATCAAAAATTTTAAATATTAGCCTCTCCTATAAAATATGCCCGAAATCATTTGATTAAAAAAAAATTAATCGATTAAATATTATCCGAATAAAAAATATTTAAATAAATGATACGAGATTCGATTAAAACATATATAAACTTTAAATTTATATAATTCAAATCAAAAATATTCAAAACAAAAGTTATGATTTTATTCGAACAATATTAATCGAATGGAAATATAAAAATTATAGTTGCGCGGAAAAAAATTATGCCAATTAAATTAATTATTAGATATTATTCGAACAAGAACTCAAAACACAAACAAATAATTTGATTATTATTTCGAATATTAAAATTTATGCAGTTTTTGATGAACCTGACCGACCACACTTCCATTTATTTAGTCCCTGATTAAGAAAAATTTTAGTAACAGTTTTAAGATCTATTCTGATTACACTAATCAGCAACAAAAATCACTTTCCAATAAATATTCAAACACAAAAAGAGTGATTATTTTCAATTAACTATTTACTCAGAAAAGAAATTGTGCTTGATTAATATTCTCATTAAAACAATAACTTTTTTATTTGATATCGATAGAATTTAACCCTAGAACTATAATGTACGTAAATTTTACCTGCACTTTTTTTTTTTTTTTTGCAAATGTGTATAAAACATTTGTTAGACTTTCTGAAGGCAATTCCTACCAGTAATTTGTAAAAATTGTATGATCATCAGCCACCAATTAAAATGTATTTGAATATTACTTTAGAAATTACTTTTATTTTTCAGAAAATATGAATTAAAATAAATGAATAAAAATATTTTCTACTTCAAATTTGTCTTTTATTTAAAAATATCTAACATAAAATATTTTGTACGTATCGTTAGTGTTAACGTAGTATAAAATATTGTTATGGTTCTAGGGTTAAATCAAAATGTCATAAAATATCAATAACTAGCTGATCCCGGTGTACTTCGCTACCCCCCTCGTTATAAAATAAAATTAAAAGTATTTATATATCCTATTGTGAAAATTTAATGACCATCGGTCCAATAGTTAAGACTATATTAAGATTTTTTATTTTCCTATAAAGGGGCGTGGTCCCACTCACTTTTCTCCTAGTACGTATTCCTAATTATGTCAATACTATATGTACCAAATATCATCGGCGTAGGTCAAAAATGCCCAAAATATGGCGATTTCAATTTTTGGGTTATATGGGAGCTGCCACGCCCACTTGTCCGATAACGCCCATTTTTGTCCTGATTACTCACATTAGTAACATATGAACTATTGCAATGTTTCAAAACTCTTGCTATCACAATAGTCAAGATATATGATGTTATTCAATTTATGTGGGAGGGGCTACGCCCACTTGAAATATTAAAAGCCTAAAACTATCCTCTATAAATTCCCTTTTGAATGACACCAGTTTGGGTCAAATCGGTTGGATAGTTTCCGAGTCTATAGCGAACATGGGTACAAACATTTTTTGTATTTTATATATATAGATTTCACGTGCTTTTAACTAAAGTAAAATTATTTGGTATATGTATGTTGTAGATTGAATAGTTTTGCTGAGTATGCGATATTGTTTGCAGGATATTAATTGAATATTTAAACAAAATTCAATAAAAATTTTAATTAATATACGATTTGGTTTTTAATTGAAAATATGTTGATTTGTTTTTTTCATAAATTTTCGTTATTCACAACTGATTCATGTTTTCACTGTGTTCCTTTTTGTAAAGAATTTCCAGAGTTAAGTCGCTAAACTTAAGCTCACTTTTACTTAAAGAATTTTTTGGAGAATTTCATCCAGTCTTCAAATTTTGACATGTAATAAGTCGCATAAAATTTAAATTTTTAATTTACACTTCGATTTCTTTGCCGATTTAAATCGTGAAAAGTTTCATCACAAAATGCTTCAGAAACATCAAAAAATTATTGACCATTTTTCTTTGGCAGTTTACAACAGAGCTGATATTTTAAGGCCTATTTAGCCGATCGCTGAAATTGTAGATGTAAGAAAAATGTTGATGTAATGTAAGAGCCAACGTTTTTGTAGTTATAGAATGCTTAAAAACGTGCACGTTACATATGATGTGCAGGCATATGTACATACTAATGTATGTGCATACATAAAAAACATAAAAAATTTTTATTAAACATATTCACCCCTATCGCGAATATTATGGGAGTAAGTTGTTTGGGAGAAAAATTGTATTCCCATCCCCAACAAATTGCTATCGCGAATATTTTGGGAGTGTAAGTCTCTATTGTGAATTACTTGGGAATTAAAGTTTTTATTTTGAATTGTTTGTTTTGATTTAACAAATAATTTTTGCGGGATGTATTTTGTGGTGTATGAATAAAATAAAATTAAAGCAAATAAGGTAAAAATTATAAATAGCGTTTTCTGTTGCTGGAAAAGGAAAATCAATCCATAGAACGTCTGCAGTGAAGACAAATACGTGATGAATCTGATCCGCTTTGTTTTGTTGCGGTTTTTTTTTTTTCAGTCAGTTTTTTTCTTATGTTCCGTTTTTGGTCGATGCACCTCCTCTTTTTTATCCTTTTAGAAACCTTTACCATAGTCTGGATTCGCACACATTGCTTCCACCAGAAAATTAATTTGTTCTTTATTAACACTCCTGTATTAATAAATAAGAGAAAAAACTGATTACATGAAGTTCTGGATTAAAAAAAAAAATGCTACTTAACTGTTCACTTCCTGTTCCCACTTTCAATTGTTGTGAATTATTTTAGTCAAATTATTTGTGGGAGTAAGCATTGGCGATGCCATATTTGTAAGGTATGGGAATTCATTCCCAAAAAAATTTATGGGAATCATTCACGATAGTAAAACAAAAAAAATTTGGGTTGTTTTTTCATGGGAATGTTTATTCGCGATAGGGGTGATTAAATCATATTTTTCTGTTCTTCTTCGAAATCTTGTGTCCCGGAGAATACTTGCGATAAACGAGTTAATTTTCCTGCACCAGTAGTATTAATTTCTTGTCGTCCATTGCAACATTTTATCACTTTCAAAAAACACAAATAAAATACAAAACAGCTATTCCAAACGTTGATGGGTGTTCCAAATGTTTACATTATTTGTAAAATTGATTTAGAAAACTTTCTTTAATTAATAAATTAATTAATGTGTTCATATTTAATAAATTAAGCGATTCAAAATCAAAAAGTACCAACAAAGGACTTTTGAGCTCCATTGCAATTGAAAATACAACCATCTCATCACTATTTACAATTGTCACGTAACCTCGTAATGAAATTCTATTTTCTGCAGGTTGGTACGTTTACGGCAACAATTCATTTCAGTCAAGTATTTTCTCAAGGTTTGCATGTAACAGAAGCAATCAGCTGGCACATCAGTATTTACATTTCTAGAGTTACGGTCGCTACAGCAGCCTTTATTGGTAGAACCGTTTTCCAACCAATGTTTTTTTTTTTTTTTTTTTGTGGGTGTTGTCTATAAATATGTTCCAACTTCTAAAATATTTAATTGTTGTTGTGTATTATATTTTTATTTTTTTTTTCCAATTATTATATGAATACAATAGATAGATAGTAACATAGCAATAATTTTAACAAGCTTTCTGCTTACATTCTAATTAAGTGTTAGCAGAAAGATAAAATAAAAAAAATATATAAACAATTGTATGTAAACATCGTTGATACAAAACAAAAGTTAGCATGTGCTTCAGAAAAACAAAAAGGACATGAAAACTACAGGATAATTATAGTCGCATTATTTTGCAAAATATTGTATAAAAATGGAATAAATAAATAACACTGCATTCCAAAGGCATACAACTACAATTTGAAAGATAGTGTAGTTAAGATACGGCTGTATGTCCTTTGGAATATTTTATCAGTAGAAAAAAATAACGACAAGAATAATTAATTAATAAACAAGATTTCAAATAGACATAATTTTTGGTATGATGAGTAATTAGTTTGCATTTAATTTGATTTTGTGATTAAAATTATTTATTTGTTTAGTTGTTTAGCTGAAGAAACACAACATACATGGTCAGTTGTGAATCAATGGCGGTGGTGTGGCTAAAGTTTTTAGTGCGTCGACTACAAAGCAAACAATGGCTTAGGACCTAGATTCATATCTTGGTCAGAGCAAGTCGATCAACATCATAAATTTATCTGATAAGCTTTAGTGTGGCATTGTATTAATTGTTGATGAACTGTTTATAATGATGAAATGATAGCACCGGTCAATAAAAACTATTCTAAAAGCAATTGATACAATTCAAAATTAATGTACACAACCGTGACCTCCTTCGTCGATTTGCAGAATCGTAGGCGAAGAAAAATAACCCATAAAATAACTTTTTACACACCATAAGAAAAAATTTAATGCGTCCTTTTAACACCAGACACTGATTCAAAATGAACAAAGCGAGCAATATCAAAGTCGTGAAGGAATAAATGCTTCTTTCCTTTCTCCCTAGTTCTGGCACAAAAAGAAGCCATCCTTTGAGTGCTGGTCTCACCAAAAAAAACTTCAAATAACTTCAAAAATTTTTTTTACAATTAACTATATTCCATCAAACATTTTCTTAAGTTTACTATTGTAGAGCATTTTTGACAATCCTCAATCCTCACGTAAAAATTTCCGATCAGTCAAATAGATAGATTTTACTTTAAGCTCCAGCTTAGTCCTTAATGCGTGTCGTTAATTTTTATTGAAACAAAACTATAATATCCTCAACACCACAACTCTTTGAATTGCTTGATTTATTTGCTAAAATTCTTTAACTTCATCAATATTTATTTTTGTATTTTTTTTTATTTTTCATTTTACTTTCTCTTCGTTATTTAATCACACAAGTAACTCGAGAAAATGTTTGTAATCTAGTGTCGAAATACAAGTAAATTTTTATGTGATTTTTCAGATGTCATTAAAAATCCATTTGTCAACGTTGTTTATGCTTTCGCACAAACACAAACGCGATCAAGATTTGTGTTGAATACACACACATACATATAATTTTTTTATATGCATCAGTTGAGAACAGGACACTATACCGAAAATAGTGTTTTAAAGATTTTTATATTCAATTGACAAACTGATAAACACTAAAGCCAACTTTTTGGGATACATAAAAAATTTTAAATATATAAAAAGAACATTTTGAAAGCTGAGTTTTTTAAATTATAAATGATAAATATTATATAAAATTTCTTGCATAAATTTTATCACTAATTTTATAAGTAAGCTAATTGTTTGAAGGGAGTACAGAGTTGACTGCAAAGAACACTATTACGCAGAACCACTATTCGTTTCCTGGTCAGGGCCATGATTTTCTCTAATTTGCTATAGTGTGGAATTGAAAAGGGTGTTTTTTATAGAGTGTCACAACTTTGAGTTGTCGTCACTGCTTTATTTGAGCAACCATTAAACAGCTGATAGTTGCGTTTTGTTAAGTTTGCATTGAAATTTCATTATGAATCGACTTACACCAGAGCAACGCGTGCAAATTGTTGAAATTTCTAATCAAAATAAATATTCTATTCGTGAAACTCAACGTGCAGCTGGCGCTAAAATTGATTTACTCAAAGAAATTTTTGATGAAAAAATAATTTCACGTAATGGCCCAATTAATTGGACACCAACCCCATTAGATTTTTTTTAAAAAATATATCTTAGTGAAACACTAAAACTTTTTCGTATAAACATTATCACGGTGACAAATTTCCTATGGTAGAAAAAAAATTTTTTTTTCGATATAACTAAAGGATATATTTCGTAAGACTATAAGGCGGTCAGTGCAGGAAAATATTTACTCAGCGAAGTCTCTTTTAAACACATTCAGGCAAGATAAAATCATTTGTTAATGGATTTAATATTAAATTCAGGATTTAACATTCAGTGTGAAAACACTACATCTAAGCTTTTGCAATGTTAAGAATATTTAGACCAATGAGGCGTATGATTATTATTTAATATGACCAACGAATATAAAAATATATTAATCATACGTTAAATTATTTGTTTGGATGTGTGCAAATAATGATATGAAATAAAAGACTACTTCAACTTATTTTCTATATATAAAGACATTCCGCATGCTTAAAATTACGCCCAAAAACTATAAAATAATCGCCTATTTCCCTTCAGCTAAATTAGTAGCAAAATTGTTTTATGTGCAGTTTCCAGAACAGGGACGAATGATTTGCAAAAATTTGTATGAAAAGCAAACAGTTTTATAAATGATTTCAATACAAATTTTTCCACTCAAATTATGCGTCCGTTTTGTGGAAACTGCACATTAAGGAAAACGTATTAAGTACAGTGCCAGTTTTTGATTGTTATTATAGAATTACAACTAAAAAAAAATAATTATTTTGTATCATTTTTCATATAAAATGTAATACAAAATTTTTATAAAAAGACGAGAATTTTATATATTAGATGATTTTATTAATACAATAAGCAACTTTTTCAAAGGAAAAGAGAGAAAAAAATATAATTATAAATAAATTTCTATTTAAACACTTAAACTTAAAATGATAATTGCATGCATCAAAGTGTCAAAATGTACTTTCTGTTTAATTTTGTTTTTCAAATATTTCGTAAAACCATTTCGTCGACTTTTATTATAAATAAAAGAATATAAAAATATATATAAAATAGCTATAGGTTTTGTTCGTATTATTGAAAAAAAAAATGTAGACATTTTTTTATAGAACTTTTAATTTTTTTCATAAACAAAGTCAACCCGCAAAAAGATCAGCTGGTCTGCAGAAAACATTCAGGATCTTTGGCCGGAATCGAACCAACAACCTACGATTCCTATCAGCCACGACGGCACCCAAATAAATTTCGTTGGCCTTATAGTGCGTTTGCTATCGGTTACAACTAAACATATTAAAAAAATTTTATTAAGTAAAAAGTTTTTATGTGTAATTATACTTTCTTAATATAAAACTTAATTTCTTTTTTATCTACATATGAAAAGTAATATTATCAGGCTCAAGTTCAGTTTTATTGAATTAATGAAAATTCAAAATTACTAAGAGTTTTTTTGTGTTGGAAAATATTATTATTTATATAAAACTGAACTTGAGCCTGATAATATTACTTTTTATATGTAAATCAATATAAGTTCAAATAATAATTACGTTTATTCGTAATAATAATAATATAAAAATATTCTTTTTTAATCTTCAACTCAAATTTCTCTAACACATACGAATACGACTGATATGCTTTCATTCATATTTTTTTTATTTTTAATTTCCACTAATAATTTACAGTTTCTCATAACTCGGTAATTTTCCATATAACTTCTTAGTGGGTGTGATAGGTTTTTTCCAAAACACTGCATCAAATTTATTGCATTATTTAAAAATTTTAATAAAAAAAATTGGTAACAAGCGAAATTATAATGATTCCTTTTAGATAACTTTAAAAGTTTTGTTTTTCTTTTTTTATCTTCCTTATTACCTGCTGACGTCACTACAACTAAATTTTGGGTTAAGAAAAACATACTTATTTTGCAATTAATTTTGCATTATCGTTAAAATACACTTTGCCAAAAAAAAAAAAAAAGAAAAACACCTTAAACAAAAGTTCTCTCACAAACAGAGTCTAAAATTATACCTTGGCCCCAAAGCAAAATTATATAAATACATATCTCACAGTTGTTTTTAAGTATTATTTGGCTAATTCTACGATGAGTACTACCATTTTATAACTTTGTGTACAACATTAAAGGTAGTAAATTTTATGATTATTACATTTTTTTCCTTCACCAAAACGTAAACCTAAATGGCAATGCTGAAAGGCGAAAGGCAAAATAAAAAACCCAACCACAGCAGAATTAACTATTTGTTGTAAAAACAAACGCTAAAACAAATCACAATCTTTAAACATTATTATGTCTAAATATTTTTCAGTATCTCTAAGGTATTGTATGCAACAAAATTTTATATATTATTTATATACAATAGAGACTTGTTGTTAGTATTTGCGTGTTGCCGGATGTGTATTACCACACATAGAGAAGGAAACGAAAAACAAATTGTATGTGTGTGTTTTTATTTCATATATATAATTCTTTTTATAAAATATTCTTTTGCTAATAGGATTAAATTACAGTACACTACTGGAATATTTAAATTTTTTTGTCTGATATTGTTGGCCAAATTTTAAAATTTAATTTCACACGAAAATATAGGAAAACTGTTTTTTAAAACTAGATTTACTGTATAATATGCAGCTTAAATTTACACTTTAATTTAAGTAATAAAAAAAACACATTACTTTTACTTAAATCAAGTGAAAGCGTAGTATCTAAAGTTTTATCAGTTTTTCTTAAAAAACGAAAAGAACTTTCGAATGAGGATTTCTTAAATGCCAATTCTTAGTTAAAACGATTATTAAGCACGGATCATGGTGTTTTATAGTGAAATTTTTTATAAAAAACCTTTGAATTCATTAATAAAACTTACAACCTGGTCCACGAAGTCAAATACTGAATTTTTATACGTAAATAAATCCATTTTCTTTTTTTTAAATAAACGATTTTACTTTTTCTGTTATTTGTTTGGTAGCAAAAAAGAGTAAAAAATAGGACAACAAATTTCTATAAATCAGTTTGTTTTCGTTTTGAATTTCAGTATTATCGATCGGGCAACATCGTGCGCCAGGACGTTATGGTTTGATCTATCTCTGGCAATAATATTGTATTTATAAGAAAATTTTATATACAGTTTTATTGTCTACCAATAGCGACTAATTATACATTGATTTCCAACAGGGACTTCCAAACATTGACAGTTGATGCTACATCTGTCAAATTAGTTGTCATTTAATCCGTCTGTTTTGTTAAATCGCCAAACTGAGTACGCTGATGGGCTCTGGAGCAGATGTCAACTGCACCCAATTATTAAATAAAAAATAACCTTGAGTGACGATACGAATCGGTACGTGAACAAAGTTATTAAACTACATGAAATCCAACACCGTCCAATGCGTCGCGAAGAAGTAATATATCTTTACGAATTACGTAGGCCAGGCTATCACTGTCAACTAGCTGAGCACGCGGCGTTGCGTGTCCGGCATTAAGTTTTGATTAAATATTTATGAGAGAAAAGTAAAATGAGACTAAACTCTTTATAGAAGCGTGATAGATTAATTAGTAAACGATTATAACACGAGTTTTAAACACCGATTCTCATTAAAAGTTGTTGAGAAATTATAATTATAACAAAATTTTTTTATTATTCTATCTAAATAGCGATCCATAAATGTTCTTTATTTTATCAAATCATTTTGAATAGCTTTTAAGAAGAACAATTTGAAAAGCCTTTTGATTCACGTTTAGGAAAAATTTGAGTCCTATTAGTTTCCTTCAAAAAAAAAATGCATCATAATCGACTGAAAAGTTTTGGAGAGAAAAATATGCCTTATCCAAACCTTCCTGATCATACTCTTAAATATAGATCTATCTTTAGTTAAAATTTCATGAAAATCTATTTTATAACTTAGAAGCGGTATAAATTATCCCAATCTAATAACCATTCTTAGCGTCTGGTCTTGGACGCATAATTTTCTATTTTTCTTATTCCACAATATATAAAACTTCTATGTCCTCTTAGACCCACTTCAATAAAAGTTTTAATTTTCATCAGAATTATTTAGATAGTTCATGGCTGGGGCCGAAAATTTCCCCTATCATCCTCTCGATCGTAGATTTTAAATCAATTTAAAAGTTGTCAGTCTTCTTAGAAGTCAGTTCGTTTATGTTTTAAGTTCCATTGCAACCGATCGGACGATTTTAGAAAGGCAGATAATACCCCGCCAGCCTTTCCTGATCCCACTTTTCGACAAAATGTAATCCTTTTTTGTCCTATTAGACTTGCGGACAAAAAAAAAACAAATACATATATTAGACTGAAGGGTGAAGATAGGATGTTAAGGACGGACCGGTTTACTGGAACGCAATAAATAAGGTACTTTTTTAACTTTTAAAACGTTTTCTTTAATAAATCTCTACTAAAACGATAATAAATATTTCCTGGATATGAGGAGTTAAACGCTCTTCGACATATTTTCAAGTACTTTTAGGCCTCTCTTATATATGTTTTTTCTTAGGAATTTTTGATATCGGATCGGAAATACAAACATACAAAATATTATCTCTTTAAAATTTTAGTACAGATTATCTTTATTGGAACATTTTGGTTTTAGTTTTCGAAATTATCATGGAGTGGTAGAAAAGATTTTACATTTAAAACTAGAAATGATAAAAATCGTATATTTATATGATAATGAATAAATTTAAGTTTTCTCCATTGGTAAAAAGTAAATTTTTTAATATAAAATTTTTTTCTATAAAGTATTTGCAAAAGTCATGTCAAAAGATTCAGCCATTCAGCCTCGCTCTTTGTTAGAATTAAAGAATACTTCGCGAAATGTATGAATTAATCATTGGTGATGATGTTCCAGTTTGCTTAAATGAATTACAGGAATTACTAGTCATTTCCGATGGCCATTTCTCAGCATAACTGATCATACGTATACTCGAGTATGTACTTCTCATGCTTATTCATTTATTGCCAATCTTGATCTCTAGAAAATTTTCAAAACTACACCAAGTATTACTTAGGAATTAAGTCTTTTATCAAGAAGTTTTCACACAATGCTTTTGAAAAACATCTAACGATATAACGAATTCAATTGTGCATTTAATGTCTATACAATCGTAAATATCTCTTCTACCATATATAGGAAACCTGTTTTAACTTTGTAGTTTAAGTCTACGTATGTATGTGTGTAATGATTTCTGTTTAATGGTTTGTGACCTCAATGAAATATATATTTTCAAACGTAGTTATCTACATATTTTTATATATTTAATTTTTTGACAAAGTTTATAATAGATTTCTTAAATAAAAACAAAAATACCTGAACAACTTGCTTAAATACAAAAAACAAAAACAAAAAAGGAATTTATAAAATAGAAATTACAATTTGCGGCAAAACATTAAACTAAATAGTTTGTGGCAAGCAAAAGCAATAAATAAAATTTGTAATGCAGTTGTCGTATATTAAAGTTAAAATGTATTTATTAAATTTTAACCGAAAAAATAAATAAAATACAAAACCAAGTCGGCAAAAGTAAATGGCACGTTCAAGTGTGCTCGCTATTCGTCGAGTTGTTGAAAATTTTGAGCTTAAATTTTCTTTACATAATGTTCAAGTGCCAATAAGACAAAGAACCGCTCGAAGTAATGCAAATATTGCTGCCGTTCAGTCAAGTGTTAACAAAGACCGCAATTTGTCATTTCCAAGACATTCTCAACAATTGGGACTGTCTCAAACCAAAACCTGGCGGATTTGAGAAAGGATTTGGGTTTTCATCCGTATAAAATTGTTCTCACTCAAGAACTGAACCCATTGGACCACCGTAAATGTCTCGAAAATTGGGTTCATCGAATTCGTTCCTGCAGAAGAAGTCTTGGAAGCCATTTGAATGTCGTTTTATTTAGAACTTAATTGTATCGATGGTACTTCACATTAAATAAAAAACTTTTGAATTTTATTAGGAATAAGTGTGTTTTATTTAAAGAAATGATATCACGTTTATTGGAAAAATGTTTATATTCTAAAGGTGTAATTCATAAATGATTATTAAAGTTATTGTGGCATTAATGTACGAATTTTGTATGAGAAAACCGGTTTTAATGTGCACATTAACTTTATGAATCGTTTATGAATTACACCTTAAGACACTAACAAACGTCACATCATCTTAAAATTCATATGATTGGACATAGTTTTTGTTTGTATACAAAATGAAGAGTAAATTGTTTTGAAAAAATATTAATTAAACATTCCTTTTTATAAGAAAAATAATTATTTTTTTCTCTGATTTCTAAAGCTCTTCATATCTCTATGATTGTATATAGAAGCATACAATATTTTTTAGCTCAAGTGCAGTGCATGCGAAAAGAAACAAAGTATGTATTCAATAAACACAGTTTCTAAATTTACTTCAGAATCTTTAAATTTATTAAAAAATGTTGAACACAATTTTGAAAACACACTTTACTATCGACAATTCAAATTAAATTTTTTTATAAACAGGAAAGATTTATCAAAAAAAAAAATATATTTACATATAAGGTAGTATTCCTGCTTATCCATGATTAGATATTTTCCAATCTATTATGCTTTCACTCATTTAAGCCAAACAAAACAATCACGTTCAGCCAACTAACAAATTAACATGATTAACACTTAGAAACGAGTTGAGAGAACGCAAATAACCAGAAGCTGTAGTACAATTTGAGATAAACATGCAACATTTAAAGACTTTTGTGGGCAAATTCTCATATTATATATGTTAAGGATTTGAAATAACCAGCAATTTAAATACAACAACAGCTATTAAAAAGATGGAGGAAAATCCTAGAAAAAAAGCCAAGTTGGCTATTTATATAACAGCAGTGGAAAATGGAAACAAGAATGAAGTGTACCATGAAATTGTTATGACCACAACTACCATTAAAGTGAACAGGGAAAAAATGGATAGAAAACAAAATTTAACAAAACGAATCTTTTGTGCTTCTTTTTTTCTACTCTAGTCTCTTCTCGCAACCTTCACAACAATTCGATGTAGCCAATATTCATTCAACAATTCCAGCATAGTTTAATATCCTTTTCCCCCGCAACAATTCATTTACTTTTGTTTGGTTAGATAAGACAAGAAAGATAAAATATATATATTTCGACCAACACCAGTAAAGAATGAAGTATAGACAATAGAAAAGGTAAAATAAATTTAAAGGAATATAATACCAAAGGAAAACAAAAGGGGATATGCTGAAATATATGGAATATATACTCGGAAAATTATATCGTTGAGTTAATTATGTCACGTGCTAGTGACAAAATAGATAAAAAACGGAAATTGGTGGTTTTCTTTTCATCTTTCTTTAATTATTGTCCTTCAAAATACATTGGCGACGTAACTAAACCATCAACTTAATAAATATTTACTTCTTTTAATTGCTAAATAAATAAAATAAATTATCCTTAAAAAAACCTAAGAAACAAGCATAAAAAAATATTTTTATTATAAGCGAGGGCTTATAATACATTTTCCGTAATACATTTTTACAGTAACACTCTGCCTTCACTGTTTTAGAACCATTTTCTACTAAATGATTTAATTCTTTTAATAAGATTTTTTTTTAGTTCGATTAACTATAAAAGCTTGTTTCTTAAGTTTAATAACTATAATTTATTTAAAATTTTTTTTTTTAAATTTACTACTTTAGAGTGAAATAAAAATTTCCAAAGAACAAAGCCAACAAAGGGAACTTATATATTTTCGTAACATTAAACGTCTAAATAATCGATTTTACTAAAACTTTTCTCAATTCTTTATTTATTACACGCAATTTTTCTACAAAGATTATTAAACATATTTTTGAATAAAAGTTTTTACGTTTAAAACTAGAACATTTTTATAGAGATAAAAACAACTTTTTCTTTTCTTAACAATAATAACTTATTTTTAATTTCACTAACGTTACATATTGCTTTAAATTGCATTTTTCTCGTTTTATTTTTTCTATTATAGCCACGGCAATACAACGAAACACCAGAAAGCACAAGTTAAAAATCAAAAGCATTAAAAAAAATTTCAGCAAAATGAATACCGCGGCAGGAGAATGTAAAGACCACCTGCATCTTACCAGACCTAAATTTTATTTGAGATGAAACTTTTAAAACTGTACAATTTGCAAACTAAGTTTGTCGTTCATTTATTCCGCATTTTTTTGTCACTGCGATAAAAAACTACTACACAGCCAATTGTTATATTTTGTATCATAAAATTCAGTATTAAAAAAACGCACACGGGAACAATTTCACAAATACAACGACAATTTCATATGCAAATCTAGTAAAGTAATGCAGATGAAGTGGTGCATGGTTCTGGCCGGAAAATTGTATTAAGTTAACAAAAAATATAAAAAGAAAAATAAGAAACGAAGTTTATTGTTTTTGTTGTTGTTTTTGTTGCTGGCCCGCAAAAACATAAACGTGGCTTACCATCATAACGACAGTGAACGGAAGCATAGTTGGAAAAAATGTGTTCAAAAACACAATTTTGTTTTCTGAACTTGCGGACATATTTAATATATTTATGCTGTTATTTACTCATCATGGTAGCAGCTGGTTCCCGGGTGGTCAACGGTTTAAAATGTTACTGTAATCCAAAAGAATGTGATGTTATACGTGCACTCGATTGTCCGGGAAAGGGTTTAATGCTATGGGATCCTTGCAAGTGAGTAACATTTTTTTTTTTATTTAAACAAATACATATATATTTTTAGCAAAACAGAAAACAAAATAACGCAAAACATAAAACAAGATTTAATTTTACTTAAAGAATTTATTAAAAAAAATTATATTTCTCTAAAAACTTTTTAAAAGAAATATTATTGTTGAGATAACTAATATTAACACAAAAAGTCATAATAATTTTTGTCACCGAGATACTTTTTTTTTTTTTTTGTAAAAAGACTTATTACAGTAATATTTTCTGTACATGTGAAAAGTATCAGGCTCAAGTTCAGTTTTATTGAATTAAAGAAAATTCATATTACTAAAGCTACGTTCACATTTATCAAATATTTGTCGAAAAAAACGTAACCAACAAAAAACCCAATAATTAATTTCCTTTAATTCCAATATTTTTTTTAATTATGGGTTCGCAAATTTAAAAACTGTATAAAAATACTTTTTTGTAGAATAATTAATTTTATTTTGAAATATAAAAATCAAGTTAATGACACTATCCCAAAGCAAAACTAGTGGTTACGTTTTTTCGAACAAATATTTGATAAGTGTGAACACGTAGCTTAAGAGTTTTTTATGTTTAAAACCATTAGTATATCCAATCAGTTTAGCAGAACGTATCATTATACCGATTTCAAGGCCGCTACACCTCTCATCAGCGTTTAATTTACAATTTTCGTAAAGTGGATACTAATTGGGAAGAATATCAACTATTTAACCAAATTTTTCAACAGAAATAGAATACGAGAATTAATTTAATTAATTTTAATTATATTCTTACATATTGAAACAATTTTAGTACGAAATCAATGAGAAAATTTTTTTAAAGAAATTTTCTAAGGAGTACTTTTTAAGGTAATTTGTTTTCAATAAATATTCACCCCTATCGTACGTAATTTCCCCAATTAAGCAAATCGTGGTGTAACGAGAAATTTTTTTTAACAACTTTTTTTAAATTAAATATATTGCTTAACTTATTCTTTTCTCCAATTATATTTTAGATGCTGTCGTATTTGTGCTAAAACATTAGGTGAAACGTGCGGTGGACCCGGTGATTTTTCAGGACAGTGCGAACCTCCACTAAAATGTGTAACAAAATTGCCCATATCAAGCGGCTTAGGAGTTTGCATGGGTAAGTTGCATGTTGTGTCGCTTTTCTTTTTCTTCATTATTTGATAATTTCCCCTTTCTGTAAGATTTTTCCTTGAAATTTTTTACCAATGTAAAATTTGAAGATTACTTGCGTGCGGCTGGTATTATGTCAGGATATTGGCTGGCGCAAACAGTGATATTTCTTATGTAATATAGTTTGTTCTGCAAATAAATAATAACAAATAAAAATACTAATGTCCATGTAAATAATTTATAATTAACTTACCGCCAAAAGTGGACATTTTGTTATTAAATTACTGGTTCTCGATAATTCTAAAGCGACCAATCCAATTAAATTTCCTTTAGAAGAGGCCGTTTCCAAAAGATTACAACCATCGAAATCATGTTTAAATAAATTTAAGGTGCGATTGTCTTTTTTAATTACATCCAGTACTAATTTAATTTTAAAGTCGGTAATATTTTTGGCAAAGACAACCTCAATTGAAAACTGATTTTTGGAGTGTAAAGTATAATGTAGCTTTACTAACAAATCTTTATTTTCAACTAGAATTTCATAATCATCCAGAGTAAGAAAGAGATTTTTATTTTTCTTTTAATGAAATGAAAATTTTTTTTTATTACAAAAAAAAAATATATATAATTCAAATTTTGAACTTACAATGCATGTACTTGTTTTTGTTGTACTAACAAAACAAGGTAATAAAATTAATATCCGCCACAGAATTCCAGACATTTTGATGATCATTTTGAACTGAAAGCACTTTGTTTTATATGCATTCGTTTTTTGTTTGTTTTGTTTTTTTAGTCATTAAAAGCATATTAATAATGTTTTTAACATTTGAAAAACATATTATTTTCAAATTAAAATTACATAAAAATTAGATGCTTGATTAGTTGACCAATTTCATATATTTATTTTGAAAACATCACTAGTTCTACTATTTTCAGATTTTATGTTTCTCTCAAGAATAGTTTTCAAAGAACTCTATTGACGAGAACGTTACTAATCTGGAATGTCAATCCAGGCAGTAGTTAGTTTCATTTTAAATTATTTTTTTCACGGTGCCTTAATTTGCCTCCTAAAAGTTTCATAATGTTTATTTTTCACAGTAAAAAAGTATCCTAGTGTAAAAAATTCACAGTGAGAACTAATTTTGTAGAATAATTATTATGTTTTAAATGATAAACACAGTGATGCCCAAATTTGCAAAGCGACCAATGCTCCTACGAATGGTTACATGGTCCAAATTATTCGTAAGTTTATATACAATTAATTCTGTAATTAAATTAATTTATCATGTGATTAAAAATAGTATTTCTAATATTTTTTTTTTTTTTTATTGTTTATAACTTTGTATAATCGCAGATAGAACAACGAAACTAATTGACTCTGCATATTTCGTAATTTAGTTCGTAGTTTTTTTTTTTTTTGATAGGACCAGCACTCAGGGGATGACCCCTTCTTATGCAACGCATTATAAAAGAACTTCAGAAAAAAAAATAGGATAGAGAAGATAAACGTTAAAAATGTCGTTGAAGAAGTCTTAATTCTTTTCCAACTCTGCTCTAGCGCTTTTTCTTAATTTTTAGAGCACTACTGTAGCGTTTCAGGTGTAAAGTAGACGCATGAACTTTCTTAAACTGTATGACCAGACAGTTTATTAATTATTTTTCTTCGCAACTCGTTATGCTAAAGGACGAAGGAGGGCGCTATGTACTACATTGCCTTGGTACAGTATCAATCGCTGCCGGAATAGTTTTTTGTGGACAGTGCTGTGCCTACATCACTGTAATCAGTCCCAACACCAATTAATACAGTGCCACACTTATGCAAATTTATTATGTTGATTGACTTGCTTTGACCAGGGTTTGAATTCAGGTCCTAAGTCATACTTTGCTTTAGTAGTCAACGCGCTGAACACTTCAGCCAACACTACCCTGTGCGTATGAGAGCATATTTTAATAAATTTTTTCATTTTTATTTGAATAAAAAATTTTCAATTTATTTGTTTCTATCAATTATTTACAGACATTCATTCATACATACTCGTGTGTACATAAATACATTTACAATTTTCGAATTTCTCCTCTCAGCAATAAATTACCTTGATATTGTGTTTGAAAATAGAATTCCGTTAGACCTTGCCAGGACATCGGTGGAGTCACCTTGGGATAATCTTCCTCATTAAACGTATAATTATTAAGATAATATAATTTGTCCTAAATAAAATATATGAAACATATTTACAAACCATCTGTAATCAATCACAAAGATATTATTTTGCATTTACCGATTGTAGTGGACATTTTCTGGGTAAATTACTTTTGCGAAATAGTTCCTTAGTTATGGCTGCTACCAGAGGTGATGGATAGAACGATGCCAAACCCTTGCAGCCATCAATATTAATTGACAGAAGATTTATGTGCTTATTATCTTTCTTAATCATGTCAAATTTATATTTAAGTTCAATCTGGCTGATACTGCGACTCAAGGCAATCTCAACTGTGATGTATTTTTGCTGATATAAATTATATTTTAAAGTTTTTATATAGTTTGATGAGCTCAGATTGAAACGAAACTCATGAATTTTAATTATAAAATCTCGCTAAAAAAAGGTGCACAAAAATAATTACGGAAAAATTTAAATATTTTCTTGTAACTCTAAATAATCACTTACTTTAGCATCAACACAAATAATTGCCAGCATTATCAAAAGCTTAATACTGAACAACATTTTGCTGGGCAGAAGTTTACAAACTAAACTAATTATTTTGATTTGTTACCGGGTCTGAAGCCATCAAAAATTTTCCACTAGCTGAGCAGATTAATATGTCATTCATTCGCTTCTAAATTTTATTGTTCCGGTTTTTGATTTCAATTCTAATTAATGCTAATTAAAAGTGTTTTCATATTTTTTTATTTTATTTAAATGATTTCTAATTAATGGAATTGCTAAAATAAAATAATAAATCGGTAAAGTCATTAAACCATTAAAAGAGAATTGATGCAACTTAATAAATAGATAATGTATTTTTTCATTTATATCAACATTTCAAGTATTTAGTTAATACTCTCATCTTGAAATCATACAGCATGTTTAATAGGGTGGGTCAATTTTTTTTTTGCCTACTAAGCGTATAGCAAAATCGTAATCTACGGGAAATTTTAAGAACTTTTCCCAAAGAAACCATGGTTCTAAAATCAAAATCGAGCTTCCGGTTTTTTAAGAGAAAATTTGGTGCTCAAAATAATGCATGTTAGCATGGAATTGTTTATAAATGTTGCAATCGAATTAGTGAAACTACTTAATAATAAAAAAAAATCTTAAAAAACGATGAAAAAATTTCGTTAATGCAACAATATAAAATCATAAAGAATTCAAAAATTTAATTGAAATAAGGAAAAATAGCATTTAGACAATAAAATACCTTCATTAAAAAACAGTTATAAAATATCATTAGAATATTGACACATGATTTTAATTAAAATATCGAAATATTTTCATTCGTTAAGCGAAATGATTGCATTGAATTGATCAAATATTTCGTACATTTGAGAACTAAATATTATTTAGTCTTCATTTAGTTTTTATTGAATTAATGAAACCTCAAATTTTTAAGAGCCTTAAGAATGTTAGAACATCCAAGCAGACTTATAAAAGGTATGAGTACACCGATTTCAAGGCCGTTACATCTCTCAACATCGCTCGTCAGTTTGCTTGTTACATAAAAATGGCAGAATAATTTATTTTTTTATTTAATTAATACCAATAGACTTCATATTCTTATTTGAACTATAGTTCAAAAGTTTATTTGAGTAATTAAAATTATTAAGGCTTAAGTTTAGTTGTTATTGAATTAATAAAAATTCAAATTACTATTACCACGTTCAGAGAAAGAAATTTATTCAGTTTAGGTCTTAATTGTGCACAATTTACCATACAATAACTCAATAAGTAAATTGAGCAATAAGGAATAAATTATATTACTAACTGCGTAAAATACAAAATGCAACTATTGTCCAACGGCATGTTTACTGAAAAGTATGTTCAATGGAAGAAAAAATTCGTTACAAAGACAAGTTACATGACCAATAAATAAATTATTAATATAAAAGAATATACATGTAAAATCAAAACAAATTATTATTTCCTTTTTGTAAAGAAATGCTATTTTACTCTCAAACCCCGATCGCAAGGTCTGTAAGACCTTTCATCCATTTTTTTTATCTCTATAAACTTGAATTTTAACAAATAAAATAAAAAAACAATATTTATTTTTCAGTTGTCAAAAAAACACAAATTGAGTATGTATGAAAACTAAATTTAGTGGCTCAATTAAAACTAAATTGACACAATTAAGAATATATGTCTGAACATGGTATAAGACTTTTAAAGAACATTACAATATCTAATCATACATTTTGGATAAGCCAACTGAGTTTATTCAAAGAAGCGTAACATTTTTAATCACAGAAAATTCTTTCGGTGTATGCAGGCCAACAATTTCCATTCTTCACTTGCTTAAAGCTATTTTTCTTTCCAAAACAACCACAAAACTTGAAAATAACAAAATTGCAAAAACGATGTTATGTCTACAATGACGGACGGAACACACAATTCTTATTTTCAAAATAAAAAATATCAAACCATTCACATGACAAATTTGTTTTTCTTTTTCTTGTTTTATTGTTAAAATAAGAATGTGGTTTGCAACATGTTCAGACACACATACATACATACAAATGTACATACACAAAATTAATGTTTATAAAACATAAATGGAAACCATTTTTCTAACGCAGACTATTTATGGTTATGATTGTCATAGAAAACCATAATGTGTAACCCTTTTCACACACACACACACACACACACACACACACCCACACAAGAGTCATGTGCTAATAATAAAAGAGAGAAGTTATTAAGGGCTTGTCAATTTATTTACAAGGACCCACAAAAACGTGGTTAGACAAAATATAATTTTCCTTTGTTGACATGACACTGAAAAAAGTGGGTCAAAAATTAAAGAAAATTCTTTAAAAATGTTGAAATGCAGCAGCACATTTAAAGGTATTTGTTGTGAAAAGTTTTTTCAAAACGTATTGGAATAAAAATTCCAAAAAAACTGTCTAATTATAAAAGATAACTGTTTAACCAAACATGGGGATGGTGTTGGCTGAAGTGGTTCCCACGTTGACTACTAACCAAACTATAATGGGGTTCAATTCCTGGTCAGAGAAATTCAATCAATATCATGCATTTTTCTAATTCTCATTAGCGTTGCATTGTTTCAACTGGTATTAGAGTGTTTAAGTGATAAAGGCATAGCTAATGGTCACTTAAAAACTGTTGCGACAGTGTTTGATACTATTCCAAGCTAATGTACTCTAAAGGGCCCACCTTTGTCGGGCAGCAGAATCGTCGTCGAAGTAGAACAAATAATAAAATGCCTGTTCATAGAGCTTCATAAAGTTATATCGTCTACTTAACACCAGAAGCGCTACAATAGTGCTCTAAAAAGTAGCAAAACGTGCAATAGCAGAGTTCTAAAAGATTTAAGTCTTTTTCTACATTTCCAACATCTATCTTCTCTACCATATTCCTTTCCCTAAGTTCTGACAAAATGCGTTGTATTAGCTGTGGTCATATCTGAATACTGATCCTAACAAAAAATACAGTGCGCTCACTATAATATGAACTAATTACAACAAAGCCAGTTCACTTTTGCAAGATTGTTCATATTTTCGAATGGCATCTAATTTTCCCTTAGAAACATTTTGCCCATAAAATCAAAAGTTTATTATGTTAAATTTTTTATTGTTGTTTACTGTACTGAAGCAGAATTTATCTACAAAGATTTAATCACTGTTTCGATAAAAATCCGCTAAAAAAAATAAAAAACTAAGGTGTTCATATTTTAAAGCCTTTCGCAATAAGTTCATATTTTAGAGTAGAAAATGGAACAAAACAAATGTTCATATTTTGGAGTGTTCATATTTTCGCGAGTGTATAAACGTTAAAGGTCCTTAAAAACAGAAATTTTTTTTAGATTCCTGCGAAATACAAAATGACAAGCGCACAAAAATCTGATGTTCCCAGCTTCCAACTTGAGCAACATGAGATGCTTATCTTTATACTTCCCTGCTTAAACGATGTAAAAGTTTTTACTTATTGGATTACCAGTTTGAAAATGGCCTGTTTATTTTCGAAATTGTTACATTCTCCTTTAAATTATAATTGTGTCATGCTACTTATTTAAGCTGGGGTACTTTTAGTGTCAGAACACTATAAAGTGAAAATATAAATGGACTACATAAGAATAATAGGCTAAAAAATTCTATTCTAAAGAGATGTTTTATCTAATTATACGCTTTTTCCCCTAAAGGATTGGACATTTAGAAATCCTTATAACACACTGCCTCAGAGATGTGCTCTTATTCTGACCTTTTTAAAGCCAATTTTTCATATTGTCTATTAAGCCAACTACAATTTTTATTTTATATTTCTAACCAACCCTTTTTTCCATTAGGCAAATCACTCCCTTAAGGGTATTTTGTTAAAATTATCATTTTGACATATGCATTGGCATATGTAAGCGTAGATACATTTAACCATTTATCTGCAATTTTATATTTTTGTAAAAGATTTCCATTAATTTCATGTATTTCATGGTTTTTCTCTTTCCTTTTGATTTTTTTTCTTTCTCCTTATATTTTCATCTGCTGAATTTTATCATAACTTTAGGCAATTTTTATTCTGATGTTGCATGATTGTAGATTTGTTCTGTTATTTGCAGCTGGGTTTTATGGCGTTGGTTTGTAGTGGGGGGAGAGTGTTTGGTAAATTGCCTTCTTTTTTTTTGATATCAAAATTTATAACAAATCATAAAATGGTTTTGGGAGTTTTTTCCTTTTTTGTATGTTTGTCTGTATGTCAGTGTGAAATCTAATATTTATTTTAGGAAAATTATGTTGATAAAGTGTATTTTTTTTTCTCTTGTTTTGCTAAATATCTTCAGGAACAAAAAATAACTTAAATTTTAAACAATATTTCTTACCCAGCCGGGTTTAAAATTGTCTCTCTGCCAGCATTTGGCATAATCACCAATTATGTAGTTTCTAAACGGGATGTCAAATTCCAACAATATTCCATATGACATTTCAGAAGGTGCCACTTAGTGAATACGATTTTCTAGAAAAAAGTTCAGAAATATACCAAAATGATATTTCTGATCTGTTAAAACAATTTAATTTTCAAGTAGATTTTCCTATCCAAGAACTTAAAATAAATAAGTTTCCCCTTACAGCTTAGGAGATATTCGACTAAGAAAATTTTAAATTTAGTATTTCAGCTACTTTGGCCCATTGTTTGGCTAATAGGAAATTCAAATCTAGGTCGACTTGCTGAAATTTTCTTGCATTCATTAAGATGAAACAATTTTAATTTTTTAGATAAGAAAATCGCCTGAAAACCATAACTCTGCTAAAAGTTATTGCCAGTTTACTTTAAAATATGAAAAAATTTAATTCTTTCCCGTTTCTTTTTTGCAGAAAAAAAAAATTGTGTTAATTTTTGATCTAATATAAAAAAAAAAAATCAGGATCTTGACAAGTATTATTATAAATCACATAAAAGAAAAGTTTAAGTTTCAAAATGTGTTTAATTGATGGATTCAAACTGTTTAGAGGGTGGTGTTCGCTGAAGTGGTTAGCGTTATAGCACTGGTGACTAAAAAACTGTTCCGACAGCGATTGATGCTGTTCCACAACTTTGCCCTCCTTCGTCGGTTAGCAGAAACATCGGCGAAGTAAAACAATTAATAAAATGCCTGCTAATACAGCTTAACAAACTAATGCGTCTACTTAACACCGGAGGCACCTAAACACTGCCTTAAAAATTAACATAACGCGCAAAGCAGAGTTGTGAAAGAGTTAAGTCTTCTAAATTTTCAACATCTATCTTCTCTACCCTATCCCTCTCCCTGAGTTCCGGCACAGTGCACTGCATACGTAGGGGTCATCCCCTGAGTGCTGGTCCTAATTTAAAAAAAAAACACTGAAAATGTCAAATTTAAGGCTTGTTTTTCTCAAATTTCTAGCCTGAATTAAAATATTATGAATGCTGCTACCTGAATACCCATTAAAGTGTTTCAAAGAATATTATCTGCACGTCACACCACAAAAAAAAAATCCCAAATTTTTAAACTTTTCTTGGGAATCGCGGGGTTCTTAAAAAAATATTTTTTAATTTCATCCTAATGAACTGCTATATTTTACACCCCAGTACGAATTTTTAGCAGAATTTATTCATAACAAAAATTTGTACAACATCATTGTGCTGAGACCTATAATGACGTCTCAGTATAAACCCTGCAGGAAACGTCGACAGTGAAATTGTACTGATTGGCTGCTGAATGTGGCAAAAGTACTACTCTCTTTACATCCCCATACAATGCCCTGTGTGGTTCAATGAAAATGTTGACTAGCTTTTGAGAATGTTGATTACGTAGTTCTAATGGGACCAGTTAATAGTACATTTCTATAATTTATGTCTATCTGTTAAAGCAAACTAAAAACATTGTTAACAATGTCATCAAGAAGTCAGCACTAGTCGACAAATTGGTGCGTTGTCACCAATTAGCTCAGTAAGTTACAAAACATGCCGACACAAGTGGTGACTTGGAGAAAATTGGCCCCAAGTTTAATACAGGGAATTTATAAAGTATTTATTTTTAATTATAAATATATAAACATATAATACTGTCCAGTCGTGATTTACATTTTCTTTTAGATATAGTTTTTAAACGCGTGGCAAATAATCTTTTTTTTTTCTTAAAATTTTCGGTATTAACCAGAACAACATTTTTATAAATATAAATTGAAGGGTTGTTTCCTTGTACCATCAAGCTTTCATCGAAAAACTTATAACCCTACATAGAGTCCTAATATGATCATATATATTTACTAAAAATATATATGTATGGTCTTGGATTTTATGAAGTTTTTCTAAACTTTTTGAGGTTTTCAGATGCAAATCTCATTAGTTTTTAAGGGCATCACTTTAAGTCAAAATTATAAATAATTTTTATAGAAATAATTCTTTATCTCAATTCAAGTACCTTAAACGAATGCCTTTTATTAAAAAGGAATTAAAGGTCTTACACACGAAATTACTTCAAAATTCACGCAACAATTGGAAATTTTTTGTTGTTTTAATTTAATTTTATGCTGGGAATACAATTGAGACGAACGACGAATTTCGTCTAGCTTGACGAATTCATTGGTAAAAGTTCGTTGTTTAAATTCATCGTGTGGCGCACAATAGGGACGAGCAAATAAATAACTGCTGTCATAATAATCAAAAAATTCTGTGTATTTCTTTTTACAAATTTGTTTTTATATACACTTGAGCCCCGATTTTCGTCGTTCCTTTTTGCGTCCTTTCGATTTACATCGCTTTTCCAAATTTCGTTGAAACCGCTTTGCGTCGTTTTAATTCCGATTTGCATCGCAATATACCTGCTTATGATTGAACTTTTTTAACTGAAGTCATAATTACAAGTGTAGAATTTAACCAACAGCATGTAAAAATGCCACTTCTCCGTTTATTCTCAACTTATATTTTTATAACATATCACTTTTTTTATCAAAAATAGTTGCACTTAAAAAAAAAAAACTACGGGTAGGACTCCGGGAGTGCCGACAGAAGTGAAAACGTTTTGTGATTAAAACAATACACGTGCTATTGCCAAAAAAATTATGCGTAGATATAAACAATTGTATAAATACATGCAACAAATTTAAACACTTATCAAGGCGTGTGCAACAGGTGAGCTTACTAGCACAGCTGACTGAGCTCGCTTTATAGCAAATTTTCATACAAACTGATATACGAGTAGTTTGAAGAGAGTACATAAAAAAATGGTTACAGTTTGGTACTCATGCGTATTAAAATGCTTTTAATTTGTTTGTGTGTTTTGATATGAAGCGAGTGCTTTATACCAACAAAATTCATGTTGTTTTTGGATTGTTGTACTTGTTGTCGAACTGCGCATACCTGCTAGTTTTGCCATGCCACTTATTATAAACGCAAATGTAACTGCGCCCGAGAAGTTAACAAACTAAATTTTTTTCGCTCAAAATGAAGAGAGCGCCATCTTTGTGTACTCTTCTTAATCAGTTTCGCACAAATAGAAGAGTGCGCCCTCTTTGGTGCACCAAAAAATAAGTGTTTTTCTCATATATGGCAACATCACCCACAAGAGAGGGCGCTCTCTTCATTTTGAGCGAAAAATTTAGGTGTTGGGCCTTACTACGGTTCTCGAATCGACTTCGACTGTTGTACTAGATTAAAGAACACACAACATTTTTCTTTCTGAGTTCTGAGGTTTTGTCTCATCCAAAACCTTCGTACCGCGCCATAGAAGTTTTCACTTCAAAAAGTTTTCCTAATTGAGTCGTTTGGTTCGCGTCGCATTTTTCCGGCCCCCCATTAAACGACGCAAATCGGGGCTCTAGTGTACAAAAATAACACCGATAGTGTTACCCTATAAACAAAATAATTCTTTTATAAAAATTAAACATTAAAAAAAAACTATTAAAACAATTATTATCATTATTAATTATGTTTATTTAACTAAACAAGCTCCATATCATAAAAAGAAGCACTTATCAAAGTAAAAAATTAAAATTAATTATAAATATATTTGAAAACTAAAAAAAAAGGTAATTCTATACTGACTTGTTCGTCGTTCGTCGGCGTATAAAACGAAATAAATCTATCAGAGAACTCGTCATGAACGAATAATTTCGTCTACGTCGATGTTGTGTCGACTTTTCATATGCATGCATGTGTTTTATTTGTTGACGACGAATATCCGCAACGCAAAATACGTCGTTCGTCTCAATTGTGTTCCCAGCATTACCTTTAGAAACTTTTTCATGATTATAAAATCCTATAAATTACTAATTGATATGCACCGTTGACTTTTAATTACATGTTTACAACATTTTACCCTTTAAAATATTTCTGTTTTGCTTAAATAAAATAAAAGAAAATAAATGAAACACTTGTAGTATTTTAAGGGTTTAATAAAACAAAAGCTTTATTATGCTGCCATAAATATTCCCTTCAATCAAAATTAATCAAATTTCTTTCGAAGAAAAATTAATTATTTGTTTACATAGAAATAGTTGGGGCATAAGAAAACAACATAAAAACTTTTGTTTGTTTCAAATGTACGAGGGTAATAAATCCAATCATAAAATACTAATAGAGTATATGCATACACATGTAGTTGTTAATAAATATTAATTCATGAAAGCAAAACAAAAAAAAAAAAAAACAAAACAATATAAGAACATTAACAAAATAACCTTCACATGGCAACTGAAGTTTCAATCATTTTTATACTTTCCTGTTAATGAAAATATTCCTAAACTTAATTTCATATTTTCCACCAACAACATTTCAGTTTGTACATACGATTCGTAAATTCATTAATATTTACATTACATATATACAAACACATTTTCCGCATGAATTCTTTGTTTAAAAATATTTCATTAATAACATGATGCATCATACTGGTTTTGTGATTATTAGACATGTGTAGCACTTAGAGATGTTTAGATTCCAATTAAAGTTTTTATTTAGAAAATTAGGAAAAACATTTAGGGGATCCCAGGTAATCTTAGCGGAAATATATTTCTAGAAATTAATACAAGTTTTCCCGGAATTAGTTGTTATGAAAAAATTTTTAATAGTACGATAGTATATATATTCCAAAAAATTTTGAGAAAATATAGATTTCCCTAAGGAAGAGGCTTAATTTTTTTAGGACGTGGCAATAGCCCTAAATAGAAGGAAAAAAAAGTGCGATAGTAATTTTGCTCAACTAAACTTCATAATGTAAAAAAGTAAACCTCCAATTATTAATCATTTAATGCTTATTATCTTCCGTAAATTTTTTTTTATTTTTTTCAAAGTTAAGGTGAGGTAACTTTAAACAGGCTGAGGTTTGGGTACAGGTTAGACTAGACCACTTTGTGACACTCACAGGTGAAAAATATATAGAAAATTATAACAAACTAAGAAGGAGAAGGGAAAGCTTAGACGAAGTAGAAAAATGGCTGTTCTCACATGCCGTAATGAAGTTGGTTGATCACCAAACCATCCACTGCTACTAATGAAGAAGTTATTTTTGGTGATTTTGAACTCTGCCACTTTAGACAAGCTGACTAAGGATTATCGACCCATAATTGCCATTCGGTGGTGCTCCAGAGAAGGATAAAAACATAGAGGGTGGGAGATTGACAACGCTTCATCTTCATGTAGGCAACTTGTAAAGAATTAATGGGACGGTTATCCCATTAACTTTGTATGGTTGCGAAATTCGCAGTCACCTGTGATCATTATTTACTTATTATTTTTGAAAGCACATAACGAAATATTAACTCGCATGCAGTATATATTGAATATTCGATTCTCTAACAAATTTTCGACGTAAACTCACGCAAGCAGACAACCTTTCTCTCATCAAATTAAGAGAAATCGAAGATCTATGAAACGTATAGTTCTGAACACAGAAATTCTATACAAATAATAGGCAATGCAAAATTTTGTGATAGACTTCATGGCCACATTATACAATCGATTTCGACAAAAATTACATTAAATTAAAAATATTTATTCTTAGAAGTGAAAAGGTATCTCTATTGTAATTGTGAGGTCAGTATATTGGGATCTATATGCATTTAAGCACTAATACATGCACAAATATTAATCATTCAATTAGGTTGTTTGTATGACTATTTACATCTAGAATGATGGTGTTTTTTTTCTACACACAAAATGGCACCTTATTAAAAGGTACATATATAAAATGTCTTGCCATCCTTGTAATAATGCAGCTTCTTATTTCATTAGAACTGAACAAAACTTATGAAAAAGTGGAACGCCCTGTTTTCAATAGCTGACAGCTAAGTTTTACAGGGCACTATCAACACTGTCGATTTTTACGGGGCAAAAAGTGCAATGTCTTCCACCCTTAGTGAGGGCAATTTTTTTAGAATCAAACACACTGCCCTTTTATAGAACAAAACATTTTTAAGAAACGAACACTAAAGTACATTTTCTAAATGGAGATGTACCGTACCATTTTATTGTAGAAAAGAAAACACCATTAGATCGATTGTGTCGTCCGTTTGTTTTACAAGTAAACTATAGTTCTTTAGCAACCCAAACAGTTCATATATATTGTAAAAGAAATAAGATCTAAGAACGTCGCCACATCATAAATCGCCCAATAGGGATAGTTTTTCCGCAATACAGTGAAACATCATGTAGCACTTACGGGTTGAATTTATACTAGTCAGCACTGCCCAATTTTATTTTTCAGAAAAGCCAAAATTATCCTCAGAAGTTATTATTAAAACTGAAGTTAGTGCAACTTGATAAACATTTAACACCACATCGTTATGCAATATTTTCAAAGTTGATGTTATAAAAACGAAACTGCTGCACTATTCGCGGCAGCTTGAAATTTTAAAATTATTAAAGCTCTAAATTAAAGATTAATGTCAGATACCAGATAGAAGATAGCTGGCAAAAATGTATTAATAGAGTTAATTCTTTTACAACTCTGCTATTCTGACTTTCGTTAGTTTTTAGAGCACTGTTTCAGCGCTTTTGGTGTTAAGCTGACGCATTACCATTCATAAGCTTTACCAGCAGGCATTTTACTAATTGTTTTACTTCATCTGCTAATCCACGAAGGAGGAAGATGTTGTGTACGAATGCTGGGAACAGTATTAATCATTCCCGGAACACTTATTAGTGACCATTGTTATGCTTTCATCATTTAAACAGACCAACAACAGAGAATACAATGCCACACTAAAACACATTAGAGACATTTATAAGGCTGACATAACTTGCCCTGACCAGGGGTCAAAGTTGGCTTGCCAGAACCTGGTTAGGAAAATTCTTCGAAAACCTTTGTTTCGTACAAAATTTCATCACAATTAAAAATACTCATACGGTAATAGTTTTAACAGTGACGTTAGTTACTACGTTTATAACTCAAGAATGCCTGGACCGATCTCAATGATTCGCCAATTCGGACTGGTCTCCGAAGAAGAATACTCAAGAAAATTTCCAAAATATCCCCGAAATAAAAAAATATTAAGAAAATTAATTTTCCCATACATTTTGTACGAAGTGATATTACGACGCCATCTGCATGATCACGCAAAAACCGCTGAATGGATTTAGATGAAATTTGGTAGGCGGATAGTATTTGACCCGGAATCAAATATAGGGTACATTTTTTTATGGGATACTAAAGTGATTTAACATAAGTGAGTTCAGGTTTTTGAAGTGCACATTGTACTTTTTACTTTTGATGCTTTTCTGCTTTTGGTACTTTTTTCTTGTGGAATTCTCTTAATTAATTTGAATGAAATTTGGTAAAGGGATAACATATGACCCAGATTAAAATATAGAATACATTTTAAGAGGTAAAAAACGGGGTGAATTGATATTTTTTTTTGGACTATTTATTTTTGTACTAATATTTTATAAATTTTGAAATGAAAAAAAACAATATGGTACTTTTGGTACTGATCTACTTATAGTATGTATTTTATCTATGATGGTTTTTTTACTTTTAGTACTTTTTGCTTGAGAAATTGTCGTAATGGATTTTTATGAATTCGTTAGTCGGATAGCATGTGAGTCAAACAAAAATTTAGGTTAATTTGTAAGGACTAAAACGATACAAATGGGTACTTTTGGTACTTTTTGTTTATTTTACATTAATATGAAGTGTAAATCCTTGGGGGCAAAATAAGGAAAGCTGGTACTTTTTTTAAATTTATTTTTATATTAATATGAAGTATACAGATAATTTATGTCTTTATTATCATGCAGCGTGAACAATATCACGGGTAAAAGCTAGATTTTTATAACATATTTTTAATTTAAAAGAAAAAGTGCAAATAATTACATAAAAACGATTAAGGAAAAAAACACAAAAACTTAACAAAAAATAAATTCAACATTTCAGTTAAAAGATAACGTTCACATAAAATAAAATTACAATCTACGTATTTTTCCACATAGATATATTTAAAATTTTTAAACAAATAATTAAGTTAGTCTGTGCTATCAGGTGTTGCTAAAATGTTTTAAAAACTTTTGCAATCTTCATGAAGATTTATTTTTATTAATAATTCGGCTTTTATAAGATCAATTGACATTCTCTTTCTCTCGTTGGAGTACAAATTATTTAAATTTCTAAACGATTTTTCACAAAAAGCATTACTAAAAAAAATACCATATTTTATCATTTGGTTATTTCTTGATAGCATATCATTGATTTCTCGAAGTACTCATTAATCGTTGTATAAGCCATCATTATTGGCATCATATAAAATCTCTAATACTTTAGGAAGCTGTGACAAATCATTCCAAGTTAAAAGAGATTTTTATGTTTAAACATGAAAACATTTTTAAGGACTAATTTATCTCCAAAATCAAACCGTTTACATAAGAAAATGATTGCTACTTTTAAAAAACCATTAGCTACAATTTGAAACATACTTGTTTCATCAGGGAAAAGAGATTTGCTATTGTTGCAGCTAGTTTACGTCCATAAAAATCATCATTTACACGTCTTTAAACGTTGTTTTTTAAATTGTTCATTACAGTGTGCAGTTCCAAAATCGTACAAGTTCATGTAACAGTGTGAAAGTCATGCAGAAATTTTTGAATAAAATATAAATATGTATGCCTCCGAAAGGATATCAATATTGCATTCTTCGTCTACAATAAATTTTTTCTCTTTTTCGAAGCAAATATCTTTTAACAGCTGGCCAAGAGTATAGTAGATGGTCAAAAAAGTCTCGACAAAATGTATTTTTCTTGATTTTGGATAGATATCAAAAATTCTCGTAATCAAGATAAAATAAGGGCGGTTGACAAGCCTAGATAAAACCCAGTACCTAATTTATAGTTGCCTTAGTAGTCAATGCCACCCTCAATTAAATAGATAAATAACATAATAATGAGTGTAATTTGATTAAAATATGGGTCATGCTAAATTTCACAGCTGATTAATTAAAATATAAAGCTTAGAAGGAAAAACTATTGTTCTTTGTTTAGTTTTAATTTAAATTCAATTG
The DNA here is from genome assembly GCA_947311025.1 of Lypha dubia. NCBI lineage: Eukaryota > Metazoa > Arthropoda > Insecta > Diptera > Tachinidae > Lypha > Lypha dubia. The sequence goes on from OX371263.1 coordinate 7,548,714, forward strand.
AGAACTTTTATTGGAAAAAATTTATATATAATTATTTTATGGCTGTGGAAGATATTTACATTGCACCGATTTTCCCTCTATTTTAAAGTCTTGCAAATAATTTTAAATTTCTAATACATGAATACACTGGTGAAAACTATACATAATTTTAAAAATCCTTTTTTAAAAGTTAAAACTCTTGATGTTATGAATGAAAATTCGTGATAAAATAAGTTATATGTACTTGGCTTTAGAATAATAAGATTCTTCCTTACGTATACTTATGATTATTACTAATATACGTATATTATTACGTATACGTAACTATTGGAACATCTTTCAAGGGAAAAGGAGAAAAATTGTATTGAATCTTTTAATAAATTTTATATTTAGACTACGTTAATACTCCAGCCATATAAAAATGATCAGTTTAATTGCCCAGAGTTTTATACATTTCATTTATGTACTCGTATGCACTGTATAAACTTATCTAGGTCATAGTCTGATAAGTGGATAAAAGAACAAGAAATTGTATTATTATTATTAACTGAAAACAAGTCTGTAAGTAAATTATCGTTTAAATCTTTTTGCTTTTCTTTTTTGGTGCCTAGAAAATTCTACTGCAATCTTTTAAAGTGTCACTTGTAGTAAATCTATATCTAAGATAGTCTTAATGACAGTTGTATTCGTCGTTCGTGTATGTTAGAAACTTTCATAATGGTTTTCTTGATTTTTCTAATACAACACTAACACAGGAATCTTATACAATTTTGTCTATACACACATATGAATGAATGTTATTCATTGTATCACCCCACAAAAGATTGTAGCATTTTTTCTTATAGTTCGTTGACATGGCAGATAAAAGCCATTTTTTTTTTCTCTTTCATATAAACATTTTTTTGCACTTGTTTTGTTTATCTTTATTTCTTTTCAGCATTATTTTTACACACATATACCTTAACTTCCTTCGTACGTGTGTGCGAGGGCGAGAATTGTGATGCCTGTACAAAAAGTCAAATATTAAAAAATTGTTTGTTTTACATGAAGTTGTGTAAATAAGTAATACTTGTATGTCGGATTTTGTAAATATGTCGTCTAAACAAGACTGTATTCTACCCGCTTTTGTTTTGTAAAGAACAACAAATATCAAAAAGTAACAAAAAAAAAGAAAAAATATAGGATTTCTTGTTACTTATCTAAGAAAGAATAAAAGTTTGTTTTGTTTTATTGTTTAAACAAGAAAAAATGTTTCATAAAAGATTAAAAGATATTCTGCAGCTTAAAAATAATTAGTGTTTTTAAAGAAGCAAGCTGTCCAATTTAGTTCTAAAAAAGAATATAATGACTTTCTCGAAGTTAGTAAAAGTGTTTTACTAAAAACTGTATAAAATAATTTAAAATCAACTCCATCAATACTGGGTGGCGTATGGGTAACGTATAAACGTAAAAATTATACTAAATTTAAGTATTTTAGGATAACTTTGAGTAAATTTTAATCTGAAATGTACTTGAATCCAATCCCAAAAAGGTTTTAAAAACTTTTTAAAATTCCTCTGTTCATACCAGAAATGAACAAAATTAAAATAAAGAAATTTGTTTTTCGATTTTAAAAGGTTTTCCATATCACAATTCAATATCAGAATTTCTTGAAATAATCGAATCTTCACAGTTTTCTCGCAATAATTCAATTGATGTATTCGCTGTGTGGCACGTAGCCCCGTCTTTTTGGAACCAAATGTGGTCAAAAACAACATCTTCTAATTTTTGCCATAAAAAGTTGGTTATCATCGATCTATACCACTCTCCATTGACAGTAGGGATGCCAATCGGGACTGGATTTGTGAATCCCGGGATTCGGGATTTCAAAAATTGTAATCCCGGGATACCGGGATTTTTTTGGAATTCCGGAATTTGAGAAACATTAATGCGATGTATGCTTAAAAAGCCAATGTCTGTTAAGGGTGTTATCTGTTCATGTGTCCGTGCTATAAACGCAATTCAGAAAGCAATAAACAGCAAAACTGTGTATTTTGTTGCTGGATTAGGAAAAGGCTATTTTATTTTCATTTGATTCTCGCAAGAGCAATGGCATCGACAATGAACTTGCTTATGTGCTTATGGGAAAGTTATGATGACTTTGTTTTAAGAATGTATAAGTTAATATCGTCATCTGAAAGACCTAATAACCTACATATGTGCAAAAATTTCAAAATTGAGTTTTTTGAGTTTTTTATGGATTATTATTCCCTATTTGATAAAAGTTATCTAAAGTAGAGTACTGGCTTTTTCTTCCATCTCAGCTCGTTATTATGCGTTCGGGTAATCAATAGCACATGTTTATGGTTGAAAAAATTTACTCTTTTACTTTGACATTAAAGGCAACTTTATTTAAACATACAAATGGAAGTAATGATAGAAAATGCACAATATTCTCGTCTAAACAAACGTGAAAATTTAAAACATAGTAGATGAATCTAAATACTATTTTTTGTTTTACCACTTTCACTTAAGATGAGACCCCTGTTCACGTAATTATAAAAACCAAAATATTATGGAAAGGAGGATAATAACTGCAATATTTATTTCTAAGAATTTGACTGGATTCTTCTAAAGCTTTATTCTACATACAAACTGTTAAACTAATAAAATAACTAATTTCCATCTGCAATTCTTATTTTGATTAACTGAAGTATAGACCACAGAAAAGTACAGATTTCGTGTACAACTTCCCTGATTTTCTCAAAACATATTTCGTTGTTAAAACGATAGAAAAAAAACCCGCATATCTTTACTAAACTTCCCAAACCTTCCCAAACTTTTAAAAACTACAAACGACCTCATTTTAGATCTTAAGCTGCAATTTATTTTTAGTACTTAATTTTAAATTGAAAATTCAATCATTGCAGATAGTTCTTAACAAAAATAATTACTTGCCTTACATTTAAATATTTAACATTTCCTTGTTTTGAAATTTTAAAGCAAAATTTACAAACAACAGCAACAATGTCTTTAACTCCTAACAATCTTTTATTAAAACACGACAACAACATCGTTGAACAAAACAACTAATATGTTCCTAGCAAAAGTACAAAAAACTTTTTGACATTTCTATGGTAGAAGAGAGACAAAAAAATCTATAAAAATAAAAAAAACTTTCTGCAAAAGTTTGCAAATCAAAAAAAAAAAAGAAAAAAAAAAACACTATAGAAAATATAAGCCAGCAGTTCACAAAAATTTGACTTGTGCTCTAAAAGAATGTGAGATGACAAAACTGCCATTACAAGCAGACAACCCTTTTATCTAACAACCATAGGAAATCAAACAACTTGATCAAAGCAACATAAATTTTTAGGACAATAAAGTTACTCAATCAGTGAAGAAATAAAATTGGGACAATAAGAGAAAAAATAGCAAAAATAAAAAGTTTTTCCCAACAAAAGCCACTAATTCATTCAGTCAGAAGTAAGAAACTAAAATAGAAACCAGCAAAACGACTAACAGTTTTATTTGCCATTCATTTTAAAAAATACTATAGATAAAGATTTTATTTAAAAAAAAAAATATTTAATAGAAATAACAAAGAGCAGAGAAATTAAATTTTTTTTTTTTATGATTTTCTAAATGTTTAATTTTAATTTTAATTTTAAATTGTTCTGTCAATTGCAAAATATATTTAAACAATGCCTGACTTAAGTGCAGCATAATAGAAACAAAGAGGAAAACATTAATGGTTAAAAAATCAAAGTCTACCTTTAGGGTTTCGATTTCCTGATTGCTCGAGTAGCAAATAAATACAAAATAAAACATAAACAAAATAATAATTCCTCCTGAAGGCGTTTCCTAGAAGCAAATAGAGCACAACTTCAAGTAAAGTTTAACTTAAAGGCAATTAAGAAAGTGAAGCATGTAAACTATTGCAAAATATTTAAAGTAATAAATAATAAAATTCCTATGAAGAGAGTTCGTCTTGTAAAATCTTTACAAATTAACTGTTTTTATAAACAAATACTGCAGAAAATTTTCATCTTAATTTTATCAATTTTAACTTGTCTCCAAATAAAACTAAACTACTTCTGAGTGAATTTAAATTCTATTGAATTTTTTGCAAGTTTCTTCTCTGCTTTTTTAATTTAAAGTTAAAATTTGTTATAATGGGTGTTTTTTATTGAGGTATAGAACTTTAAGTTGGCATCACTTTTTTAACTGGCGGCCATTTTGTCAGCTGTCAAGTGATTAATATTTAGTTTGGTTTGCCATTTTATCATGAACAGGTTGACAAAAGAACAACGCTTGCAAATCGTGCAAATTTATTTCGAAAATAATGGTTCAGTTCGCGAAGTTTACCCGCAAAATTTTGTTCAGTGATGAGGCTCATTTTTGGTTGAATGGCTACGTCAACAAGCAAAACTGCCGCATTTGGAGTGAAGAGAATCCACATGAGACCCTTGAGACGCCATTACATCCACAAAAACTGACTGTTTGGTGTGCTCTATGGGCAGGTGGAGTCATTGGGCCATACTTCTTCCGAAATAATGCTGGAGAGTCAGTTACCGTTAATGGAGACCGGTATAGAGCCATGATAACCGACTATTTTGTTCCCGAATTGGATGGCATGAATGTGGATGAGTTGTGGTTCCAACAAGACGGCGCTACATGCCACACAGCGCACGTCACAATCGATTTATTGAAGGAAACATTCGATGAGCGCATAATTTCGCGGAATGGACCTGTCAATTGGCCACCAAGATCGTGTGATTTAACACCATTGGATTATTTTCTTTGGGGATATGTGAAGTCGCTCGTCTACGCCAACAAACCAGAAACGTTAGGGGACTTGGAAGCCAACATTCGTGGCGTTATTGCCAACATACGGCCCCATATGCTCGAAAAAGTGGTTGAAAATTGGACCTGTAGAATTGGCTTTATTCGAGCCAGCCGCGGCGGCCACATGCCCGAAATCATATTTAAACATTAATGGCATAAAATTATCCTTCCAATAAAGCCAAATTGATGGACATTAAAACGATTTTCTTGTGTTTTATTTCAATTCGAAGTTATATACCTCTAAAAAAAACACCCGATACCACAGGGAGGAAAGCCACCCCTTAAAAAATTAACTTATTTTCTGTTTTTGTTCGAAAAAAAAAGTCTAATTTGCTTCAAAGTTGTCTATAGAACCGCAGCTGGTAGAACAAACAACAAGAAACGACAATAATAATTACAAGTACCACTTGTGTACAACAACACCAGTTTGTGCTATAAAATAGCAGAAATGAAAGGAAATTGCAGCAGCAGCAGTAGAATTTTTAGTGTGTTTTTAAAAGTTTTCATAGTGTTTTTTCCTTTTAGAAATATAATTATTTTTGGTATTTTCTTGCGAAAAGCTACAGCAAATACAGCCATTACCCAAAACAATACTTTGAAGTTTAATAATTTTGAACAGTTTTTAAATTTTCTAAAATCTGAACTTAAAACATACAATCGGGATGTCGTACGACTACTTAATATTTCAGCCATTAATAGCATTGAGATCGTTAGAAAGACCTTGTTAGAGGAAATGTAATCGCATGATCAGACAATCCTGTTAAAAGTTAAATTAACCTTTCATTTTGTTCTCTATTTTTAAAATTAGTAATTTCCCTGAAGGAAACATGGGGTTCAGTGTACCCATGTCAACATTTTTGTCAACAATGATGGTGTCTTTTTGGTGACACTGTCAACAAATGTTTTTTTTCTTTTGTTTTTGATGAGTAGAGAAAATTTTTGACGGTTTTGATGAGCTCAAAATCGGTATAATTTTAATATTGGCATTTCCTGCAGATGGTGACAGCGTCTACAGTGAATCAGTACAGTTTTACTACGGACATTTCCCATAGTGTGGTGACATCGTCAATAGGACTCGCAAGTCAGTACAATCTTACTATGTACATTTGCTCCATATGGTCCCACTAGAACTACCTAGTCAGTATTGACGCAGTCTACTGGTAGATTTCGTAGGACACGCCTGTGTTAAATGTCAATAGTAGATAGCTTGGGGTATAATTTGTCAATAGAACTGTTGACATCGTCAATAGAAAATAAGTATAATTTTACTATTGACATTTCCTGCAGGGCAATTACATACCCTGAAGGAATCCTGGGGGCAACTGTCTCCAAGTCACCACTTTTGTCTACAATATTGTTGACTATTAGGTGACATTGTCAATAAAGCGTCTACAAATTTAAATTTGGCATGTGAATTTGATGACAAAAAAATTTGTGGTGGCGAAAGATGGCAGATAATGTGTCGGTTAAGGTGAAAAAATATGCATTTTCATTATCGACATCTGCTTTAGAAAAGCACCAAAAGCGTAGACTATATTTTCTTAATTGAACTAGTGAATCAATGGTTCCAATGTCTATAGTGAATGGCTATAGTGAAACTGTACTGATTCACTACTGACATTGTCACCAGTACTAGTGACTTATCATACCCCAGAAAATGCTATTTACTATAGACATTTAACATTTGCGTGTCATTGAAAATCCGCTACTGACATTGGTACTATTGACTAGGTAGTTCTTTGGGATGTAGACATTGGAACCATTGATTCACTAGTTCAATTAAGAAATTATAGTCTACGCTTTTGGTGCTTTTCTAAAGCAGATGTCGATAATGAAAATGCATATTTTTTCACCTTAACCGACACATTATCTGCCATCTTTCGCCACCACAAATTTTTTTGTCATCAAAGCCAAATTTAAATTTGTAGACGCTTTATTGACAATGTCGCCTAATACTCACCAATATTGTATACAAAAGTGGTGACTTGGAGACACTTGCCCCCAGGATTCCTTCAGGGTGGTTCTTGTTTATTTCTTGTTTGGCTTTAACTTACATGCATGAGTAATACGTGTGAGTGTAGTAGTGGGAACTTTAAACGGTTATAGCGCCCAAAATACTAAACCCACAATACCTCGTCTACGTGTATAAAAAAATGTCTTTCATTTGGTAAAAGTCTTGTAAAATTCGGTTGTATAATAGGCGCCTGAAGGGCAGCACAAAAAAAGCAATTGTTTATTAATTATATAGATTTAAAATGAGCCACGCCCATGCTAAATTAGAATATATAGTTTTTCGAATACTTTTACTACTTTTTTTTTATTTTTACTTTATCGCTTTTAATATCTATTGTAAGTGCAAAAGTGGGCAGTGCCACAACCAAATATAGTAAATACTTTTCTCAAATTTCTTCTTTTTTAACCGATTTTAAGTTCTTGTTCCAATACAACAGTTTGATAAAAAAAAATGTGATCTGTGCCACGCACTTTTAAGGTACGTACAACTTTTCAGCCACTGCTAGCAAACAAACCATTATGAATCTTAGCAAACATAATGATACTAAAACAGATATCTTACTATGATTACATATTCACCAATTTTTAAACTACTAATGCTTAACCGATTGTTAATAAACTTTGAACACGCAATGATTTCCCCTGACATTAAAATATTCATCCTTATTCTATTTGGCAGCGTCAATGCAACACAACATCGTTTTGTATCCCTTGTGTTAAATTGGTATTTTGAATGTCAACATGCAAAGTAATCGATAACTGTTAACATGTTTTTTGTATTCTATAACAAAATTTGACGGCTACATTGCATATATTGACTCTGATTTTGTCGTCGGTGATTTTGGTATTGACAAAAATTGGTTTTCTATTATTTTTTACGTTTTTTTAAATATTAAAATTAAATGGAAAAAGATAAATTATCGTGACCTACAATTTTTATATGGGATCCGTCCACGCACCCAATTACACCCGGGAAATCCGCTTTTTCAATAAAACTTAATTTGGCTTCGTTTTTTTCAGCTCCGTCATTTGAAACTTGATCCATTGTGAGCAAACTTTCATTTTCAAAACACCTAGAGTTTCGGACAAAATTTTCGACAGAACAGGCTGTGAAAATCCCAAATTAAAACCGCTACCTACACTGGGCTGGTACGATTCTTGCGGTAAAAATCGTAAAGTTGCTGCTTGTTTGGAATAAAAGTTGATCTGTCTCCACTTTTCAAATGTGGACCAATAGGTGCTGTCTTCACAGTACATATAAATTACTTGTGTAGAAATTTTGTATGGGAATCATTCATAAAACTGTGTGGTTTTCATACAAATTTTCTACTCACACCAATTGTTTATATTATAGAAACCGCACAATAATCTCCAGGATATATTTAAATGCTTCTTTGTTCAGTCAAAAATAAGTTACAAACCTTTAAAGAAACCACCAAGTGTGTAACTTGCAATTATAAGACATTGAATTTACCACTTACTTTTCATCTGCCAATTTAAAGATGTTCGATTTATACCTGAGTAGTCTTCTTTGCATTGTTTAATTTTTTTCTTCATGATTACGATTAGAATTTGGCACCGGAATGAAAAACATTTTATAGCAATATATTTGCCACCAAAAATTTAAAAAAATATTGTAAACAAAATAAATAAGCTGTTTGAAGTATTAAATATGTTCATAACAATTATCGATAAACAGTCAACGTCACCTCAACATAATTACAGAATATGAAATTAGTGTTGACGCGGTGTTGAAGTTGAGTAAAAGTGATGCTGACTCAAAATTGATGACGACATTGACGCCGCCAAGTCGAATAAGGGTGATTATGTTTAGAAAGGTAGACAGGGTCATTCCGATTTGAAACATATGAAACATATAGTAATTATTACAAAATTTTGCTTACGTATTAAGTTTGCAAGACAATACAACATTATGTTAGGAAAACTTACCAGTGCTACACACATATGAAATACATACATATATATTCATTGGGAGCTGCTTCTATTTCACCGATATGAAAGAGATGTTGCATTTTATCGTCTGGAAAAAAACAACAAAATTATTTATAAAAAATAAAATATGTTGTGTTTTACTAAAAAATTTCAATACAATTTCAAAAGTCAAATGATGCAGTTTTATAGCGAAATTTTTAAAGATCAAATGTTTATTTATAGTTTTTTTGGAAATATTTTGTTTTATTTAAAAAAAAAAAATAAAAACGAAGTCAACGATGGTAAGCAAAAATTTACCTCTATTTTTACGCAAGTCAATGGTCCATACATGTATATTTTCTTGATTACACCATTTACCTTTAACACACATGAAAAGTAAAGCATTTCTCCATAAAAATACAAACAAAAAAATATTGGGAAATCATACCGATTAGTGATGTTACGAATATCAATTTTTAGTATTTGCGAATACGAATACGAATATTTGAAACAATACTCGCCGAATACGAATACGAATATTACTTTTAAGGTTTAGAGCTACATAATATTTCAAATTTCATTGGAAAAAATCCCTTCGTTTATTTCAGCAGCAATGAATTGAAAAAACTGTCACATTACTTTAGGTATTTATAATTATTATGACATTGAGATGCCAAATTCGAAGACTACTTCTGAGCAGTTTTAAATTATTTTACTTACATACTTTTTGATTTCGTTTTCTTATTCTGTTTGCACTTTCAGTTAGTAATTCAGTGCTGTTTGGGCATATGGCGCAGCCACCTGTCGGTGGACTTTCTAATATTAAATTTTAGTTCTTCCATTTTTTAAGTCCAACATTCCTCTACTAAGAATTGATTACTAACTTAACATATGAATATTGTACGTACATATGTATAAGACTTTAACTTTTAAATGCTAGTTTGCAAAATAGATATTTATTTGTGTCTTTTTTTAACGACGGATATTATCATCTTGTGTCAAAGATAAAGGGTTTTCTTTAAATAATAATTAAGAAAAATTAATATATTTTTGTAAAAAACTTTATATATTTTTTTCTTTGTAAAGTATGTGCAAATTATTCGAGAAATATTCGCTTTAATTTGGCGAATATGAATACGAGAATCTTAAAATGGGCGAAGAGTCCAATAATCGAATACGACTACGAGTATTCGTAACATCACTTATACCGATACCGTTACGAAGATATGCCAAATTCTGTAAGGCTCTAAAAATTAACTTATTTTAGATTTTCCATGGAAAATAACATTAAAGATGGATGTGTCTTTTCTCGATATAAAAAAATAGTGCTCAGATAATTTCGGAACAGGATTAAAAGTTTACATTTCTGGTAAAAATCATGAAACTTTTACTTGAATAGGAAAATATTTTATGCGAAAAAATCAAATTGGACTACACGGGCGGTAAGCGGTGTGCATGGCCAATTTTAATGAAATTTATGATGCGTCATTTTTCTGTTCTGAAGAAAGTAACACATTTTTAGACTTTTGCTTGAACAGGAAAAGTTTTTTTTATTGGGAGTGGAGGATTTTGTGATATATAATATTTTTTTGTTCTTTATTTAGTCGCTTTAATGCCCGGTACCAAATTTCAAACATCTACCATCTTACATTACACCCTTATCATTTTTGCACAAAATTATATGAAGCCATCCCACAGTGCGGCACTTAGGTGCATGACCAAAATAATCTTTATGAATAATTATTAGAAAGCAAATTTAAAATTGTCTAACTTAAAAAAAAATGCAATACGTAATTTTTAGTCTGACCATGTTCCTTAATTGAAACCTTAAAGGCTTAGCAAATTTTTGTCTGTAACAAATTTTTATTAAAAATATTTACTAAAACACTAGCAATTTTTTGCAATTACGTTTTTTTTTAAGAATTTCTTTTTTATTTCCTCTGGCTAATCTTCTAATTAGATTTATTTCATATATCTTTTGTATGTTGCCTTTTATCATTTTAGCCTTAAAAAGCTTTAAAAGAGATTTGCTGACTCTTGAAAAAACATTTTTATTACAAAGTAGTTTCAATGTTCAAATTTAATACAAAATTACAACAGCAAAATAACACAGTTTTTTTTTTTACTTTGCATTTATTAAGCCCAAAAAAGACAAAGAAAAAAACTAAAAAAATCCTATGCCATTAAAAAGACGACATAAAATATGTTTCCGGGCAGTTAATTCTATACAAAGGACTATAGTCATACTTAGTCAGAGCATTGTGAATTGTGTGTAAAATTTAAGATCCTTTTTTTAGTCACTTACATTAAATGAATTTATACGCTGTTCAATAATTTATATTTATGTTATTTAAAATAGTACAAAAAGCTTTTACTTTCAATCCTTTTTAAAGCTTTATAATAGTCCATTACTGAGTTGTAGCTGAGCTGTATGTTGCCTAATCCCTTTTATTCCATTATGCTTTTAAATAAAGGTAATTTGCTTTAAAACCCGCTGGTCTGTGTAGGAGGCAAAAATGGTAAAGTTTGAATTAATTCACAAGAGTAAATACTTTTATAAAGAATACATGGGAATAAATTACTGCTCAGACCAGTTTGTATGGAAAATAAAAATTTTATTTACAAAAACATAAATTTAAATAGCAAATTTTAAAACTTAATTTTGCAATAAATTGTAAAACAAAATATTGTAAAGAAAAATATATTTGTAAAACAAATTTTGAATATTAAGAAAACTACTTAAGGTTATCTTTTTTTGAAACTGTTGGGTTAAATGACCTTAATAGTGATATGATCCTGGTATTCAAGTTACGCAAAAAGTATTATTGTGATCATGCTAGACAGAGCTATTTGTTGGTAGTACTAAGGAAGGACTATATGCAAAATGGCACCAATGAAAAGTGGTCCCAAACTAAAATATATAAAAAATGGCTCTAAACTGAAAAATTAAAAATGCCCCCAAAATTTTTACATTGAAAACAACAAAAATTTATTTGCGATTATTTTTCCCATTTTGGGGCTATTTTTCCTTTTTTTAATCTTTGAATTTAGACGAATTTTTTCTATTTTGGGGACAGTACCAAATAAAATTGATCCCATATTTTTTTATCAAGAGGTAAATATAGAAAAAAAATAGATTAATAAACAGCGACGTTGTCTCAAAAATTCCACGAAAGAAAGAAGTCAAATACCGAATATGCAGGAAATCCTAAGAAAGCAGTGCCTTTGGTCTTAGGATAATTTTCAATAGTTTAGTTTGGGTCCATTTTCCATTTTAGCTTGACGCGATGAAAAAAGGACTAAAAAGAAAAATTTTAACTGAAAAATGGTCCCAAAAAATTAGGAAAAGTTACCGCAAAGTTCGTGCTGTTATTTTCAATACGAAATTTCGGGTCAATTTTTCATTTCATTTTTTGAACTGCAAAATGAAAAATGGCCCCAAATTGAAAAATAATATATTAAAAATTACACCAAAGAAATGGAAAAAATTAATTGAGTTGTTGTTTTCAATACAGAACTTTGCGGCTATTTTTCATTTTTGGTTTGGAACCATTTTTTATGGAGCCAGTGTGAGTGAGTGATAAGCTTTATATACGTGTTTGACGACTTCTGAAAACTATATTAAGTAAATAAATTTATGTTGTGATTAGCACGAAAATTTATTGGTCGCTTTAACTTATACGGAATTCTAAACAATTTTAACAGATGAAAATTTTTATTTTATTGCTTTCCGTTTTGACATCTATTAAATGAATTATATTGCTAATATTTTTCCCTTCTTTCTATTATTTAATTGCTTGCTTTCCTCTTTGGTACCACACAGTTTGCTATTGTTAAACGTCTTTATTCTCTTCTCCCTCTGCCATTTTGCTGGAAGCATATAAAATGCACAGTAGGTATGATAGAAATAGATAACGACATATTAAAATAATATTGTAGTGTGAAGGCTAAATAAATAAATTTAAAAAAAAAAATTCTATAATTTCTTTGTACCATATATATTGAAAATACCCGTAGAACAAATTATGATCACAAGGTACCACTGTGTGGCCATACAAATACTTCGACAATCAGGAACCAGGAACAATTGTAAGGAAACAATAGGATACAATAAAAATTCTTTAGAAATAATAAATAAAAGAGAGAGTCTATTATTAAACATAAACGCAAAATAAAAAGACAATTGAAACACTTCAAAAGCCTGCAGCTTCCTATTTTTTGTGTGTCTATTCTGTTTCTAATTCTGTTACACAATAATTTAAAATATTGCGAAAGAAATTGAAATAAATAATAACATCAATAACGACAACAACAATAACAACAGCAGCAATATAGCATTGAAAAAAGAACACAACCAATAGAGTGAATTTAACTTGAAATTAAATGGTTAAAAACAACAGATGAGGAAATGAATAAGTAGCATGAGAAGACTGTGCAAGAACTGATCCTGAAAAAGGCTGGCTTTCTAAACGCAAAATGCAAAACATGTTTTGACAGCTATCCTACATTGTAGAAAATGTTTTTGTTTAAAAACGGGATTAAGGAACGCGACTATAGACTCATGCATACTTGCATACAAAATAAAATTATTTTAACAGGCGATACTTATCAAACTGAATTGCAATAGAATAGGGAACATTAGTCATTGCCAAAAATTAGAAGTATGAGCTTACAAACTCAATGCATTGTAAATATGCCTTGCAACTTGCTTTTAGGAAGTCGGCACGAGTATTTACATGAAATATGATTTAGTTAAACTCCCTCCTGTTGTCACTAAACCTGTCGCTTACTTCAGATTTAATATTTGAGATATTGAAAATATAATTGGCTTAATTTTGGCCACAAGACACATTTGGAACTACGTTACAGGACAACAAAGAATCATTAATTTAATTTTTTTTTCTATTATAGTGCGACATAAAAGATCTGATTAATTACCATGATATTAATGCCCAAAAATTACCATAAGAAAGTGGTATTTAATATGTTTGAATGTTTAAAACTATTTGAGAAATAACTAATGTGTTAATTGATCCCAATGTAGATGAGAAAAAGAGAGAGAGAGAGAGAAAGGAAACGAGTCCGCATTTCAGATCAGCAATATGACTTCAGAACAAAATATAGAACTGTTAAGCAAACTCGCAGGATTGTTTATGTGATTAGAAAAAATTTTAAAGAATATAAATATTGTTCTGCTAAAGTAAATTCAAATTAATTGGCAGAAACTTACGCCATCGTTAGAATGCAAACTTATTTTAGATAAATCGATTCTTAGATCTACTAAGTGCTTTGGAACTCAGTTAAGGGTTAGTAATGCTTCCTAAAATCTTAACCACTCCTGGTATGTATACAAATTGTCGCATATGAGTCATTCCATGTCAAACCGTACGATTTTTGCTAAAAATTGACTTTGATGTCTCCGATGTCTTTCAAAATTTGAGAACGAAGTCTTCATTAAAAAATATTTTACACGTGTTTCGGGAAAAAAATTAAAAATTTTTTTTTAAAAAGTTATTTGCATTTGAAAATCGTCAAAATCGTGAAAAATCTTCCGACATGACAACATTTAAACTAATGTTTTTATAAAACACATACATATGTACATGCGTTGACATTTTCGTTAACATGCTTGAAAATAAAATTTTTATATACAATATGTAATTTTTTTGTGGTGCTGCAATGGAAAAAAAATCGTAAAAAAATAGAATCCATTCGACCTCCACTCTGAAATTTTGAGGGAATGTTAAGAATATATTAACCTTTAAGAAAATATTTTTTTCAGATTTTTCGACTTGTTCGAAGATTGTGGAAAACAGAAATTAAGTAAAAAAACCAAATTTTAATAACAAAAACAAATTAATTTATAAAAAATAATATTTTTTTTAAAAAGAAGGTTCAAATACCTTTAAAATAAGGTATTGAACTTCAAAATCCATTCACTAGTTTTATAAAAACATTAGTTTAAATGTTGTCATGTCGGAAGATTTTTCACGATTTTGACGATTTTCAAATGCAAATAACTTTTTAAAAAAAAATCTTTAATTTTTTTCCCGAAACACGTGTAAAATATTTTTTTATGTTTAATACGTCTGGCAAATTTAAAGAAAATCGGAAGAGGTGGTGTAAAAAAGGTGTTCGGTCTGACATGGAATGACTCATATACGAGTAAAACGATCTATAGATGATAAAGCCTTTATTCACAAAAGTGTAACAAAATATATGCAAAAACTTGTGTTGCATTCAAATCAAAAAAAGGAAGGATACTCATACCCTCAGCCATACACTACCGACGTCACACAACAACAAAAATCAATGACTGAAATTTATATTTTGCTTACCAGTGGATTTACATTAAAATAACATTTATTTAATATTTGAATACTCATCGTTAGTTCAATTTGAAAATTCAATAATTAATCCACGAAAAATATCTGATACAGTTTTCATTCGAAATGTTTATAACAGGTTTTCCAATAAGAGTGATATGATTTCTTTAAAAAAAAATATACACTTTTTGTTAAGGAAAATCAAAAGTTTTTTTTTTATTTAATGTGAAGTAAAATCGATACAATTAAGTTCTAAATTAAACGTCTTTCAAATGGCCTCTACGACTTCTTTGCAGGAATGAATTCAATGAACCCAATTTTCGAGCACTTTTTCCACTAAATCCAGTCGTATGTCATGAATGGCACGTTCAATATTGATTTGTAAAGCTTGAAGAGAGTCTGGTTTATTTCGAAAGACCAATGACTTCAAATAACCCCACAAGAAATAGTCGAATGGTGTTAAATCACAACTTCTTGGAGGCCATTTAATATCACAATTTCATGAAATATTCGAATCTTCAAACTTTTCTCGCAATAATTCAATTGTTGCATTTGCTGTGTGACACGTAGCCCCGTCTTGTTGGAACCAAATGTTGTCAAGATCAACTTCTTCCAAATGCAAACCCAAATCGTTTCCCAAAATCCGCCAGGTTGAGGTTTGATACAGTCCCAATTATCGGTTCTTTGTTCTCCAGATTGCGCCTTCTACGCGGCAGCCGTGACGGCCACATGGCAGAAATCATATTCAATTATTAATTTCATAAATTTTTTTTCCAATAAAGCCCGTTTCATTAATAATAAAAATATATTTCCTTGTTTTATTATCATTTTAACTTGTGTCACTCTATAAAAAACATTCATTATATTCTGAGACATAACCGCAAAAAAATATTTAACAAAGAAATAAAAAAAACCGACCTAGAGACAAAAATTAAGAATTTGCATACAATAAAAATTTATCAGTTGTTGCAATAATCGCGGAGTTGCGGTCAACAAGGGTTGCAGTAACCGATGACCCACTGTATATATGAGAATTGTGGCACTGTTTTTTAAAAGGTGTTTTAATGATGTTTGGATAATTTCCATATGAGTCTTTAAAAAATTATTAAAATTCTAGATTTAATTAATGGCCGACTATGTACGATTACGTCGTATGTTGACTATAATAAAAAAATATATAAAGACTTCTATATTTTCTATAAAACATCTGTATATATTTTTTATTACACTAATTTTTTATTCTATCACTTCTGTGTTTTATTTAAATGAATGAGTATTTTTTAATGGAAATATTGTATATGAACTGCAAATATTTATTTACATTTGTGCAACACTAAGCAACTGACTTTTTCAATGTTAATTTACATAAATTAATTGATATGAGTATTATGTTTCATGTTCTATTTAAATATTCTTTATTTATTTTACAACTCCATGTTATTTTGGACATTTTGCTTGTGTTTAGTTTTAGCTTTCAATGCTTTATTTAATTTCAAAAATTTCCAAAAATAAATGTTTTTCATTTGTATTCTATTTTAATGTATACTTTAAATTTTTAAATAAAATTTTCATTAGATAAAAGTTCTTATTTGTTTTAAGTAAAACTGACAACTTAAGATAATGTGTCAGTTCTTCTAATCCCATAAAAATCAAATAATCAAACATATTCAGAGAACTAATCATAGTTTACATGTCCATGTTTTAAATTAAAATAGAAATTAAAGATATTTTATGAATGTGTAAAAATTTACAGTATTTTTGTTTCAACACAAAAAAAAGTTAATTAAAATTGATTAAACTTTATTTAAGTTTGAGTTTAAAATGGTTGCCGTATGGCGCCAATACTGTTCTTACAGAGATTCTGTAAAATGTCCCTTGATGTTGGGAAATACAAATTTCGTTATTTCCACGAATTATAAAAAAATATTTACTAAAAACTAGTTCGGAACGGGAATGCTTTTTTACAGGTGGGCGTGGTGTTTTTTTGGCATGAGGAATCTTGAAAACCTTTTAATAAAACTCAAAGTCTATTGAAACTCCCCACCACACTACTTCTAAAATTTGCATTACCAGCTCTGAAATTATTTTTTGACAAATTCAAATCTAATTCGAGCAAATAATCTGCTAAACTTTAATTTTTATATAAATTCAGTTAGAAAACGTAATAAACTCAAATGAGTGCTGAAAAGAGAACAAATTTGTTAAAGGACATTTAAATTATTTTTCATTCCCTATCAACTAATATAGAAACACTTTTATTTTTGCGTCTAAAAGCACATAACTTTTAAAATTTTTTGTTGAATGCTACAATTTTTCTACCACCGGAAGAGGATTTTCCAAAAGGTAACCGAAACAAAACTGAAACAACAATAAGTCCTAATGCATCCTAATCCATATGTTTAGCAGCAATTACCAAATTTTGCTTAAAAATCTAATATTTTAATTGTAGCTACTACCTTCTTTTGTGTAAAATAAGTATATATGAGAATTCTTATTGAATCCAGTTATCGAAAATTTTCCCATTAACATTGAATTTCTGCACCGAAAAAGTTCTTGAAAAGTTAAAATTAAAATAGAGACAACTACTAGTATTCGAAATTATTAAAGACTGGATTTTCTTATATTTTTCTTCGGCTAATTTAATTAATTTTATGAAAATTAATTGTTAATAAAATTTTTTGATTTTCCATATTTCGCAACACCATTGGAAGTCTTCTTCGGATGAAAAAATTTTTATTATAATTACCAACTTAGTTAATTTTTATAAAACAGAAACACCTTGAGCTTGATTAAATTACATATTTATTATTAAAGATTTATTTTCGATTTCTGCTACATTTCGAACACAACTCCGACAATCTTTAAAAGGATACTAGAAAACTTACATAAATCCCTAACACCTGCGATGAATAGCAAAACAAATTGCAATATTATTTCTAATTCCAAAAATCAAATTCAAATCTCTAGAGAAATTTCAAGCAAAAAGGTTTTGTTGTTTCAATAGTGTAGTAAAGAATATACAAAGTTTGTTTAACGAAAAATCTTTTAACTCTGCATATTTTCAAAGGCAACCAAAAATTTCGCTAACTGACTATGAATAATAATTTCCAGATTCAAATAGTGATACATGAGCAGAGCACTTTTGTCAGTTTGTAAAAACTTTGCAAAATACTGGTTCAGTTTTGTTTAAACAAGTGAAACTTTTAGCAGCCCACAAAAATAGCAACGCCAACAATAATACATTTAATTTAAGTTAAGCTCATCGAAAACTCTAATGATCATCAAACATACCAATAGATTTCCATACTTTTGTGTTTTTAAGTTAAATAAAAGCCAAAAGTAAAAATAAAAAAGGAAAAGTTAAGCCAGAGGCATTGGTAAACACTTAATGTAAGGATTTCTTCACAAAAAAAAATTATATTTTCTATTTATAGAATATCTTTATGTTCAATATTGGAAGTGATAAAACAAACTGACAAGAAAATGTCTCTAACCCTTCACAAATTGTATTATAAATCTCGAGTCGAATCTATAAGTTTGGGTTTAGCTTTTAAACTGTTAAACAAACATAATTTCTTATTTTGCTTTAAGCAAAACTTTGCAATTTTTTCCCCTTTTTGTTTCATTTCAAGAAAACAATTTGTTTTAGTTTCAATTAAAGAAATACCATAATTATGTTTTGTGAAAAGCTGAGAAGGACTAATGAAAAGTTTTTTTTTTTTTTTCAAGCACTGAATGTAGAAAGTAAAAATGATGATTATAAGAAGAAAATCTTTTGATTCAAACATATTTTACGCTTCAGAGTAACTGTATTTAAAATACAATTTTCACAAAAAACATACTATTAAAGATGAAGAGATTGGAAATTTTTTAAACGAAAATTTTACTAAGTTAAATTTACAAATAAATTTATATGATCAAAATATTTGCGACAGTAGATTAAAATTTGAAGAAAAGATGATTGAGTAATGTGTGATTTGATTTCACATCGATGCAGTTGCAGATTTATCAGTTATTTAAATATAATAAATTATTTTAATATCTGTAGTTTTTCTGCCCCAGTCCCAGAAAAGTTTGTAGAGAAACTTGCTAACGTCTCAATAACTAAATTACTATTAAAATTAAGTATTTAACGCTACATTTTAAAGAAAAATAAAAAAAAGCTCTAAGAGAAAAAATTACCAAAAGTACCAGCTTTTGTCCATAAAAAACTACACTGTATTTTATTGCAAAAATATATAAAAAAATAATAAGTATCAATAGTACCAAGCATTTGATATTATACACCCAGAGAGTACACTGTGTAAGTCAATGTAAAAGTAAAAAATAACAAAAGTTTAATAATTACAAATTCGGCCTGTTTTTATCCCTTGAAAGGTGCTCGTTATTTCAAACAGAGTCACATGCTGTCGCTTTAGCAAATTTCGTACCAATTATTTTTCCACCAAAAAAATTTCTCAACAGAAAAGGTACCAAAAACCAAAAAAAAAAACACCAAAAGTACCGCCCGTAAACAAGCACCCAAATAACCATTATTTTCTCATTTCAGCCTCCTGCAAAGTATGATAACTTATACAAAATTTCTTAATTATTAGTACAAAAATAAAAAGTACCAAAACCACAAATATGTCCCTTTTTAATCCTTAAAATGTAGATGATGTTTTAAGTGGGTCACTTGCTATTCGTCTGCTAAAATTGAGCTATTTTTGTGTTTTGCAGTAGAACAACACTACAAGACGTTTTTTCATTTCGGAAAAGATTAAACTTTCTTAATAGCAAAACACTGGACCATGTTGGTTCGATAAGAGATTACAATTCAAATTTCTAAATTTTATTAGTCGAATACTTAAACTGTAAGCAGAAATGATATATGTTTTTGATATTCTTTTTGTTATTGAATAGGAAAATCTGCTACATTTTTTCAGATCCCGAGGTAGGAGGTCTAGTCGCTGCGCTCCAGCTAACGATATAAAATCCAAACTCTACGCATAAATATAACATCACTTCCTTCAACGCCGTGTGCAAAGCTATTGGAAGTGGACTACCCATATAGCAATTTCAGATTCACTTCCCTTTTTTGCCCCGAATACCCCATTGTGCATAGGTTTTTTTAGGACCAGCACTCAGGGGATGACCCCTAATTATGCGATGCATTGCACAAGAACTTACGGAAAGGGAAAGGTAGAGAAGATAGGCTTAATTCATTTCTTTTTTTTTTTTTGTTTTTTCTGTTACCACTCTGCTATTGCGAGTTTTGTTAATTTTCTTAGAGCTATGTTTCAGCACCTCTAGTGGTAAGTAGATGCATTAACTTTCTTAAGCTGCATTTTAGTAATTGTTTTACTTCGACGACGAGGGAATATAGTTGGCAATAGTTGCTATTGTACACTATATCAATCGCTGCCGCAACTCTTTTTAGTGACCAGTGCTACACCTTCATCACTTAAACAGTGCGGCATTAATTAATACATTGCCACGTTAATGCACATTAGAGAAAATAGTGATGTTGTTTGACTTGCTCTGACTAGAGTTTGAACCCAGGCCCCATTTCATTGTTTTTCTTTCTCTTAGATATTTGCCTGTAGCGGCTGTGACCTCATGCATTTAATTTGTATTTGTTATTGAAAAGTTTGTTGTTTATTAAATATTTAAAATCCGGACTTTTTATAGAAACTTTTATAACCAACGGGCCACAATGGGCCGTTTTCTAGATGTAAATAATTTTTTTTAAGGTTCATAGAAAAATGTTCATAAAAATTCTTATAAAAAACAAACATAAAATAACCAGAATTATTTTATGGTACTTTGGGATGAATTCTGAACAACAGTTAAATACAAATACGAGTATAAAATTTCTTTCAATGGGGACAATATATTTATTGAGCCCTCTTCTCTGTTGTTCTATTAAAATTTCTTTAATTCTCCCATATATAAACATAGAAACAATAATATTATTGTTGTTACTTTTTTTTAAAAAACCAGATGAAGAAAAACACATGTATATTTAGGTGCTTTGTTTCCACCCTACATGTATGTGCAAATATGAGTGCAAACTCTTATAGATCCAAAAATAGTGGACCATCAATGACCCAAAATACCTCGTTCACTTCTGTGAATAAATATTTCTAATTTAGTTAAAGTTTTGTCAAAATCGGTCCATCACAAAATATGTTATTGCCTTTTTATAGCCAATAGATATATTCTTTGCTGCATTTTTATTCGTTAACTTTTATTATTCACTGTTTAATCGACTTGCAGAAATTTTCTATGAAAATTTCGTGACTTCAGCCACCATTTAATGAAACCAATTGTTCTGTTGGATGCTTATTAATAAAATTTTAGTTTTTTTTTATGGTCAATGATGTCTCGTTTAAAAATGTTTAGGCATAAAAATTATTGTAAAAAATCCTATTTTTATAATTAATAAAATGCAATCGATTGATGATTTTTAACCTGCTTTTAATAATTAACTGAATAGTATATATCTTTGATCTAATGAATTCAAATAAAATAATTTAATATACTAAGATTTCAGATATTTTTTTTAATTTTATTGTAAAAAAATTTTAATTATTGAAAAACACACAACAGTATTTATATTCATTCATTGAAATTAACTATTGAGGGTTGATAGTTAGTTCCACTAGAAAACCTAATAAAAATTAGTTTTAGAAAAGATAAGGATATTTTTTTAAACTTCTAATAAAGTTAAGAGAACATTTAATCAATCATGTTTCTACTAAACTTAATTTATCATTCAACATTTATTTATGAGACGAGTTCATACAATACTATTGAAGAAAACAATTTCCGCATAGTTTTTTATCTGTTAATTCTTACTATTTTTATTTCTTTCAATTTAAAAAAAAATTTAATTAAATTAAATTAAATTAAATTAAATTTAGTAAAAAGGAAAATGTTTAGAATTCCGTAAGTTCTTTGTTTTTTGTTTCGATTTCTTCTGCTGTTACAGTCTAGTGCGTATGAGTGTTTTTAATTAATTCATAACACGTCTACATCCGGACGCTCTTTCAAAGAAAATTTTCAAATAATTTATGCCTGTAATCGTTTTTTTTTTTTTTCATTATTTTATCATCTCTATGAGCATGCACGCACATCCTTAAACTTTGTTGCAAAGTTAAAGGACTTCCTGTTTATTGTGAAAAGACTAATGTGTCTGTTTTTCTTTTTCTAAGAAATTCTATGTTGCTAAATTGTATGTTTGCTAAATATTTAAACATGAGGAAAAAGAATTTAAATAAATTTTGTAAGATTTTTTTATATCACAGCAAAAACGTTTTATATATGTACATATAAACGTAGACAAATGTGCATAAACACGCACATAAGCTATAAATCTAAACTTAAGATGTTTAAATTTTTCTGTCTTCTTATTTCCATGTTATTTTATTTGGAAATTATATTCCAGCCAACTTGTGGTCTAATTGTGTTACCTGTAAGATGGCTTAACTCTTTTACAACTCTGCTTT
The DNA here is from genome assembly GCA_947311025.1 of Lypha dubia. NCBI lineage: Eukaryota > Metazoa > Arthropoda > Insecta > Diptera > Tachinidae > Lypha > Lypha dubia. The sequence goes on from OX371263.1 coordinate 7,571,281, forward strand.
GCGCGTTATGTTAATTTTTTTATAGCAGTGTTGATGCGCCTCCGGTGTTAAGAAGACGCATTAACTTTGTTAAGTTGTATTAGCAGGCATTTTATTAATTGTTTTACTTCGCCGAAGTTTCTGCTAACCGACGAAGGAGGGCGATGTTGTGTACAATATAAATCACTGTTGGAACAGTTTTTAGTGACCAGTGCTATGCCTTCATCAATTAAATATTCCGACAATGTCTCACTAATGCATATTAGAGAAATTAATGATGTCACTTGAATTGCTCTGACCAGGGTTTAAGCCCAGGCCCCAAGTCATTATTTGCTTTAGTGGTCAACGCGCTAACCACTTAAGCCAAAACCAAAACTTAGGGACTCAAACCAAAAATGATACATTGGTAACTTACCACCCTAAAAAAAAAACATACGCTGCCTTTGATTTGTGGCTAAAAACTAAACAATTTACAACTATTTATGTATTTTGATCGTACATATGCCTTGGGTGACATCCTGCACATTTCTCCTTGCAAATTGCAGTGAAAGAGGATGTCTGCAGAAGCGCACTTTGGCTACCAGATATCTCCAGTATAAAAGCTAGAGATATTATAGGGCAAGTAAGCGGCGCATACGTTAGAATAAGTGGTCAAATGCAACCAAAATTAGTACTGACGTTCTAATCCCTGATTAGCTCATAGATAAACCATGTCACAAAGATACCGCCCAGATCTGATACTCGGAGGGTTCCAAATACAGATATGGGGACAGGAGTAGAAGGCCCTAATTGCAAGTCAAAGTCTATGCCATTCTTATAAGTGCTCTAGCACTTCTCTAGAATGTCTACGACGAAAAGCTAAGGCTACTCTACTTACTTGATATCACATAGACAGACAGTAATCAAGGACTTAATTTCTAACGAAATAAATTCAGATGTTGTCATGGACTGTGTTACATCTTCAAAAAAAAATAGGACCCCCATAAACTAGCGTTATGGATGGGGGGTACTTGCGCTCAAAGGACATGCTTGAAACGAACGGGCTGAATATCTAACTGGTCTAACAGAGGACCTCAAAGTAAATTTATAGGGTGAAAACCCTTTTTTTCCATATCACGCGAATATGTTATGGAATAGAATAGTTCTCTGATAGAATTTGCTTGCCACTGGGCAGCTAACCATGGCAAAAGACAATCAAACCGAATTTTAACGATATCACAAGGGCCGTGTTGGCTGAAGTAGTTATCACGTTAACTACTAAGCAAACTAGACTTAGGACTTGAATTTGATTCCTGGTCAGAGCAAGTCAATCAACATCGTCCATTTCTCTGACGTGCTTCAGTGTGGCATTTTATTAATTGTTCTTGGACTGTTTAAGTGATAAAGGCATAGCACTTGTACAGTTCGCAGCTAATGTACAGCACATCGCCATCCTTCATCGGTTAGCAGAATCGTCGGCGAAGTACAATTAATAAAAAAAATTACTGCTCACACAGCTTAAGAAATAAGTCTACTTAATACCAGATGCAATACAATACTACTCTAGAAATTAACAAAACGCGTAATAGCAGAGTTGTAAAATAATTAAGACTTCTTGTACATTTTCACAATCTCACTTTTCCCCAATATTCCTTTCCCCCTAGTTCTGACACATTGTAGGGGTCATGCCCTTAGTGCTGGTCCTGCAAAACACAAACAATTACCTAAGATTACTTACGGATTGATTTACAAGACATTGCGGTCTCAGCAGACACCAATTTGTCATAGAAAATTGTGAGACCGATCAGTGCAGATTATGCAAAACACAGAACGAGCCACTGGAGCATATTTTCTGTTACGTTTCTTCGAGGTTTGTTTATGACTCCAAATGAGTGCAGAATAGTTGGATTTATTCTAATCCTCAATTTACTGCGTTGAACATTAAGGCTGCACAAAAAGTCTTTTGGTTCATGTAGCCTAGGCTGACACAATCAAATATCTTTTGTTTGTATTATTATTATTGGCCAGATGTAATTCTTTTTTTTATTTTTTTTTTTTATTTTTTATTTATAAATTTAGCTATTGGCCTACCGTATTTTATTTAAATAAAAGCAAAAATTTTTTTTTTTATTCCATATTTTTCCCGACGTTTCGTGAATTGTATGTTCACTTTTTCAAGGGATATTTTTTATTTCTATTAAAAAGAAAAACATCAACAATTTTTGAATAATATTAAATAATAATGTACAATAGCTTACACTATGACGTCACATGAATATAATTTTTTAAATATTTAGTGTGTTGAATATCACTTTTAAATTTAATTTTTTAAAAAACATTGAAGTGAACATACAATTCACGAAACGTCGGGAAAAATATGGAATAAAAAAAATTTTTACTTTTATTTACATAAAATACGGTAGGCCAATAGCTAAATTTATAAATAAAAAATAACAATCAAATATGGTTTTTTTTTAACTTACATGCATGAATAATATGTGGGAATTTATTAGTAGGAACGCTTATAACTACCAAAATACTTAACCAACATTAACCCACAATATCTCGTTCACTACTGTGAAAAAATATTTTTACTTTGGTATAAGTTTTGCCAAACTCTGTTGTATAATGTATGCATAAATTCCATCACAAAAAAACCTTATTGATTATATGGATAATAATAATAATAATAATAATAATAATAATAATAATAATAATAATAATAATAATAATAATAATAATAATAATAATAATAATAATAATAATAATAATAATAATAATAATAATAATAATAATAATAATAATAATAATAATAATAATAATAATAATAATAATAATAATAATAATAATAATAATAATAATAATAATAATAATAATAATAATAATAATAATAATAATAATAATAATAATAATAATAATAATAATAACATTAATAACTTTAGTTGCCATGAAAAATTTCTTTGTGTAACTTTACTTTATAAAATTTTGATTGCCGCTGATCTCTTTTAAATTTTTTTAAGCAATTAAGTTATGAATATGACACTGCAGTTAGTCTCGAAACAGCATGATGTCAGATCAACCCACCGTGCAGTCTAATTTTTCTTTGTCTGCTCAATTATTACGAGCTTCTAGATTTTTCTTTCTAATAAAAATAATAATTTAATAATTTAATTTACAAAAAAAATTAAATTTAGAGAAAACGAACTTAAGCCTGAAAAATTTAAAACTTATTTATTTTTCTTTTCAGAGTTACCCTTTTCATCGGCATCATCAACATATCATTTATATACAAATTGTACAAAAACAGAGACAATACGAATAGTATCGGGTTGCGAAATCACCAATAAACGCTGCCAATGTTGGCCAACAATGAAAGTATGTCGCAATCAGTTGGATACAGGTGTGGGGACAACGGATATACGATGGCACTTCAAAACGTTAGAGGTAAGTGTTTACGAGTACTTACATTGATGGAATGACAGATGCAAAATAAAATGCTTGCTATGCATTAATTTTGACCACTTTAAAATTAACTTTGAAATATTTATTTCTTTAGATCTTGATTTAAACTTTTTTTAAATGATAAAACTTGTTGCACCACCATCGCATGACAACCGAATTAATTTGGTTTGAAATTCAAACAAAGTAAGATAAAAGATTCCATTAAAAAGTTAAAAATACCATGATATCAATTTGATACAGAGAAGTAAATGCCAAAGGGAGTGAGTGAGTGCGTATAGAATCACAAATTTTTATGTGCTTGAAAATGTAATGCATATTAAGTGCATTTCTATTGTAAAATTTTGCTTGCAGTGACATTTAACTTTGAAACTGCTTTTATAAAATTACAACTCTCTTGAAATGTTCCACCATCCCCCTCCGCAAAACAATATGTTTTAGTTTTTAACAATGTAGCAATTTGTCTTTATTTTATGTGTGTGTGTTTATATGGATGAAAGCTTAGTTCTATTGTTGCTGCTTAGTTTTTTCTTCCACATATCTTCGTTAAGCGCACTGTTATCTACCACAAATTGGAGACATTTAATCAATGTCTTATCTGTTGTTATATACCCCACTGGTAGTTAAGTTACTATAGAGATTTGTTTGACAATTTCCCTTGCAATTGCAGCAGATGTTATAACGATGTCATTGCTCTCTGTCTCTTTCATTCTTGCAATCGATTTTTATTGCTGACTTTTAATGTAATGAATTTTTCTTTGAAAATGTAGGCAATAAATAGATTGAAATTGTGAAAATAACAAAAAAAAAACTGTTGTACGCGTATGTGTGCATTTGAAAATTTTTATTACAAAATTAACTGCAGTTGCCTCTATAAAATATATATAAAATTTATTTTCTTTGTTGCATTTCTTCCCTACAGGACTGCCAATTAAATTTACAAAATTTAATAAAACTTGAAATGGAATTTGATGAGGACTATACAATCTCACCGAGTACAGTTACGTATAAAAAACTCAGAAGAAGGAGGAAACGATCATTAAGTAGAAAAACGTGAGTTAAACTAAAAAAAATATCTAAAAAAAATATTTTGCTTTTGTCATTTGGAAAAAAAAAGAATGTTGCGATGTACTTGTACAGCAATAAAGCGGGGAATTTAAATTAACTTTTATGTATAAACTAGAAAAGTAGAAGCAAAAATTTAAGTTTTGTTATAAAAGTGATACAAGTGGTAGCAAATTAAAATACTAATCATCATTCCACTTTGATTCTATACATAGGATATATAAGAATATTACTTTATCAAGACAACGTCAGTGAAAGCAAATATTCATATTTAGAAGTTATTGGCTAAGCAAATTATAATAAAATTAAAAATACTTTGCTGAATATTGAACTCTTACAGTTTAAAGTGTCAGGTATTGTGACTGAATTATAATGAGAGCATGATTGTCCATTAGATTAGTAAATTACATCCACTAAAGAATTTATTCCATTTCAAGCTTAGGGCAGCCCTTTGTTAAGGTCCTCATTGAATCAAATGTGTAGTAAGTACTTTGTTCCAGAAATCCCGAGATTTAGTTTTTCTATGGATGACTTCGTATTTAGGTACAAATTTATAATTTTAAAAAGTAAGACCTCATAAATAAATAATATCCTCTTAAGTTATTTAATTTCAACATGTCCCACTATTCTCGAAAAAGGATGGAAAATATCCAAACGTAAGAATTTAATATAACAGACCAGTAACAGAATACCATTCCGATTGCAAGTTGTTTCTTAAAACTGATTATTTAGAAAACACGAAACTAAAATTTCGTTTGCAACCAAATCACCTCTAGAATATGAAATATTAGGAAATATTTTTACCTCACTTCGTTAGTAGTAAAGTGCTAAAATAAAAACTTGCATCCTTTTAGGAGCGAAAGTAAAATATTTAACCATAAACTTTGCGAGTCAACTAAGAGCTCAATGTGACATTTACACGTAAAAACAAGTTATAAAAGAAACAAAATAAACGAAATCAACGGAATCGAGGAAAAAAGAACAAAGAATAAAATATCCGATCGGAATACGTGAAATGTCCTTATGTGTAGCCCTTTGAGAACCAACAGCGTTTTTGGCTCCCATTTCCACAAAAGATAAAATTTTGGCATTTAAATGCAAGCAAATATACAAAATATTTCTAAATACCTGTAAAAGAGTTAATCTTTCCATATACAACTTTTCTCACTACTCTCCGATTGCAAAAAAAAAAAAATAATGTGCTTCCGATTTTCTTAATTTTTCTATTTTTTATTGTACTTATTATTTACAGTCTCAACATATCAAATTGAAGAGAAACAGTTAACACAATCACTGTTTTTGGACATTTAGCTTTTTAATAGTTTTTGTATTTTTTAGAATTTTTTTAATGCCCATCGCACAATCGCTTAAGGTGGTTCTTCATTAAAATCGAAAAGTATAAAATTTCTTGTTCGCCCTGCGTTCCAGTCCTTAAAACTCCATACCCAAAGAGTATGCAATACAATATTTTGATAAGCGTTACGTATGAGTAATATTTCATGAAGTAAAAATTAATATTGTTCATACGTTCGTTGTCTCTGCAAAAATTACACTGACGATTACTGACATTTACCGAATTCACGTTATGTTACTTTGTATTAGTGATGTTACGAATATCAATTTTTAGTATTCGCGAATACGAATACGAATACGAATATTTTAAACAGTATTCGCCGAATACGAATACGAATATTTCTTTTGAGGTTTATATTTCAAATTTAATTGGAAAAAATCCCTGCCTTTGCGTTAGTAACTATAAATGAAAAAAAAAATTTAGTGATTTAACATTATTATTGCATTAAGATGCCGAATTTGAAAACCTATACAGAACATTTTTTAATTATTTTACTTACATACTTTCAGATTACGTTTTTCTTACTCTGTTTGGGTTTTTAATTAATAATTCAGTGCTGTTTAGCGAACATATTTTTGCAGAAGGCGCATCCACCTGTGTCAGTGGAATTTCATATATAAAAAGTTTTAGTTTGATTCCTGTAGCTTCCCACCCTTATAATTTACAGATAAACAGAATCATCATATAAACAGAATCATCTCACCGAGTTTCTCTAAATATCATGCATTTAAGTTATACGAGTATATTAAAATTTATTGCCGATAGATGATGTACTTTTTTCAATTCACTGCTGCGAAAGCATTTTTAATTTTATTTATACATTTGAGACAACTTAAATTATAATTTATATATATTTTTGTTTGTTTTTTAAAAAGGTTATTACTTTGCGTGAAACACAATGGGTTTTTTTTATTAAAAATTAATAAATTTTTTTACATTTTATGTACTTTTTTCAAACTTTTGTATGATTTTTTTTTGGAAAATGTATGGGAAAATTATTCGAAAAATATTCGCTTGAATTTGGCGAATACGAATACGAATACGAATATCTTAAAACAGGCGAATAGTCGAATAGTCGAATACGAATACGAGTATTCGTAACATCACTACTTTGTATACATTTTATATTTCTGTTATGACTTTCTCGCTGAAAAAAAAGGGAGTTGCATGCAACAAACTTGTGTAGTTAAGGCACTGACGTTTTTAGTTAATTCTTTATAAACGATAAAAAAATTAAAAAAACTGTATTTTTCATTTTGCAAATTTTGTGCCATCAAAATTTTTTGGATCTTTGTGGGCAAGTAGTTCCCCTCATTTAATAATTAGCGAATACATCCTCCATTTAGACGGATTTTCATAAGGATTTTTTTTTACTTGAACAGAGTAGAGTTGAGTGCAGTTTAGTCCCATAAAATCAAAGCAAATTGTATCTTTATTTTATTGACAAAAAATAAACATTTCATACAAAAAACTTAAAAATAAAATAGTTAATATTTTTATTAACAAAAAAAATACATAAAACTATTAATTCAAATAAACATGCTTCATTCAGTCAAAAAATATCAAATTATTTTTTATTTTTTGTTAAATCAGACAATTTAGGTTCTTCTTAAGAAATAATCTTTGGTTTTTATTAAATTAAATTTTGAACAAACTCTTTCGCTAATTGTCGAGGTAGGTGATATTGTGAGAAGATCATAAAATAGTTTATCTAATTTTTCTGTTCTTTTTTTTAGATTTTTCTAAATATACAATATCGTCTAATATACAGCTGAAGTCTTTTTTGAATTTTGAATTTTTAATACTTTTAATATAATTATTTAATTCGCATAAAAGATTGTTATTTTCATTGCTAGTAACATCTTGTATAACATTACTTTCATCTGAATTATTGTGGTTACTTTCAACATAAAATAATCTGGAGTATGATTTATTCTTTAGTTTCACTTTTTTAAGAATATTTTAAAAAATTTTCATTGCTCGGAAAATTTCCAGAATTTAAAAAATATTATTAACGTATTTAAAAATTTTATACGTCTCTCATTTATTCTTATTTTAAAACGTTTTCGTAAATCTGCTGCAAAAGAATTATTAATTTTTTTTGTTGTGGATCCAACAATTTTGTATACTTTAGGACACTTGTTACATGTGACTTTGTTTTTTTTTTTTTAATTTTTGTTCTTCTGTAAATTACTTTTCCAAACTGAGCACAATTTTTTGGCTTTAGCGTATTTCTAAATTATTCACCTGAGAATATTCAAACTGAAAAAACATTTGATTGATTTATTGACATAATTTAATCAATTTATTCGTTATTCGAAAATCGGCATTTTAAAATTATTCGAACAAGAGTTTCGTTCTGTTTGATCGATTAAACGAATTATTCTTAATCGGTTGACAACTCTACTAATTATCCAAAAAAAAACTAGTTTTTAAAGTCAAAACGTCTGTTATATGAAAACCGTAAAAAATATGGCCGCCAGTCTCGTACATCTATAAGAAATGTGCAATATGTTTGCATGAGTTTGTTCTCTGTTTAAACGAACAGTGGAACAGCATCCTCTAATTCCAATGCTTCAAAAATAATGCAGTCAACACGTGAGTAGAATCATTGAAACTATTTTCGAATTTTTCTCGTAGTTTTCAATTACTTTTGGTGGAGAATAAATAAAACTACTGCAATAAAGACTATAATGTTAAAGTTCAAACATTCTAAGCAATAATAGTGACAGCTTCACGTAAGCTTTTCATTTACTGACACAATATTTTTATAAAATATTTACTTTTGCAACTGAAGGTTACACGTTTGTCTCTGTTTAAATGTTTAACATATTTGCAATAATTTAAACATATTTGATATAAAAATTAATTCAAACAACCGTATGTTTAAATGTGAAGAAAAATTAAAAGTTTTGACGTCGACAAAATAGTCCCAATAATTGTCACATTGATGTTAGATTTAGATTTAAGCACAAATTTGAGAACAAACATACACAAATACAATTTAACAATCTACGTGTACAAGTAAAAAATATATAAAAATCATTCCGTAAAAAGTTTCTTAAAATTTCTAAAGCGACTTTAAAACTAAATGTTTACTGATGCTGTCAGTATTGTCTTCATCGCATCTCGCAGGAAATATATTTTTGTGCTAAGAAAAAATATCTTAACAGTTTTATATTCATTAAAGTCTATTATCATTAAAAAAAAATACAATTATTTTCCATTAAAATGTAAAATATTTTAATAGCAGCTTTTGATATTTTTAAAACCAGGTGCATGATATTCTTGCCGCAAATGAATGAAAATATCCCTGAAGGTAAAGGAAAATTTTTCATGGGAATTTCCATTAATTTTTCATTGTCTTAAAATCACAATGTCCAAGGATAATAAGACAGAAAAATCTTTCCTTCATTTTTAGTTAAATATTTGGACAGCAGCAGCCTAAAATTATACAATACACATTTACATAATGTCCACAGCCAAAAGTATGCTATAGTTTTAATATAAAATAATATCCAGAGCATTGTGTCTATTAAATAATATTAAATTTTTAATTTATTTTAGACAAACAAAATTAGAGAAATTAAAACAATTGTTTGACATACTTTATGTAGCGCAGATGTTATAAATCAATTTTGAAGTTTTAGTTTCTAATGAAGACAAATAATTTAACATTTTATTAAAAAGTCAAATATAAAACTTTGTAAAGTTTTGGACTAAAAAATGCAAATACTTTTCTTAATTGTTAAGAAAATCTGTAGCATTATTTATCATTATGTCTAAGAAAATGTAAAATATTCTTGTGACTAAGATTTGAAAAATAAATAAAAATAAATAAAAAGACATTTATATCTTGATATTTATTTGACTAAAAGCATAAATAATTGCCACAGAAATTTAAAACAATTTATTTTACTTATATTGTGTAAAGACAGCAATTTAGTACAATTTTAAAAGACAATTTTTTAAACATTTAAATTGTTTTAAATGATGAAGGAAATACTTTATATATCATCGTTTCATTTATTTTTACACCAAAGTCATATCGCTCCTTTATTGCATCATGATATATCATATGAGATATGACTATGTTGCAATAAAGGAGCGATATGTTTGTCATTGTTTTGCATTGTTGTCTTTATTTAATGCCTGGTTGGAAAGCTGAATACATTATTGATATCAATAATTATTAATAATTAAAATGCAACTTTGTCGTTCATAAATATAACCCGAGAATATTTTAAAGAGGCCATTAAGCAATTAAAAAGTTTGTCCTTTACAAAGTTAACAATAAAGTTTAATTTGTATCAATTACCTTTCCACCAACGCAAAATGGGGTAATTTTGAAAAAAAAAAAATTAAATAAAATGGCATATTCTAGACGGACACTTCGATGCCAATGTGACGGCATTTGTGGTGATGCTATCGACTTTAAGTTCTGAGTTTGAATCTTGAATCTGGAGCAAAAAAAGAGAGCCTCCAAATTGGATCAATTCAGACTTATGAAAATTTCAAACTAATGCCAAACTGATGTTTTTAAATGCGAAATGTAAAAAAAGGTTTCAGACATTGGGCGCATTCAGCAGAAAAACCTGCTACTGAATAGCTTACATGTAGCAGCTTTTGATTTAATTAATTTTTCTGAACGATTTGCTCACTTTTTTGTCAAAAATATCCAAAAAATTTAATTTATTCAGTATCAGAACCGATATTTTATTTTTGCTGGTTTTTAATACGATTCATCTTAAGATGAATTTCAGTCCAAGACTCAAGTTTTTAGCTCTTCAAGTGTCTTCGGAAAATCGATCACGTACAGACAGACAGACATGGCTCATTCAACTTTCTTATATATAAGGATTCAGAATATATGTATATACTATATGGAACTCACATGAATATTGTGAAAATTACACACGCAATGACTAACCTATAAATACCCTTACCATTTTTGGTGAAGGATATAAAAATATACCTAAACATATACATATGTTTCATTTAAATATAATGGAGAGGATAGAAAATTTGTTTGATTTAAAATGTTCGTATCTAAAGGAACCAGATCGTTTCGAAATATCCCAATTTTTTCTTTATATAAATTTTAAGATTTTTTTTCTCCAACACTGAGGCTTCATTTACTCTTAAGTAGAAAAAATTTGCAAACGTAAAAATTAACAAAAAATTGGGATTTTTTATAATTTCTTTGGGAATTTGCAAATCTTATTACCTTTTATTATTTTTGCATTAAGTATATTATATCCTACGTCGGTGAGAAGTTTTTGCCAAAAAAAAAACAAGTTAAAATAAATAAATATTTTGTTTGGTACAACATTTCCCGACTTTTGGTTATTTTCACAAACATTGTAATCTGTCTTATTTTGCTATTTAAAAAAAAAAAAAAAAAACATCTGCACTGAGATATTTTCTTCTTTGCTAAATCTTAAGCAAACGTTTTCTCACAAACTCACAATGTTAAAGAGTCCATAAGAACTAAGCAAATTTTTTTAAAGTTTTCGAGTTTTAAACCATCTTAAAGCAAACTAAAAATAAATTCACCTCCTAAAAATTATTGCACTTGTATTTGGTCGTATGTGTGTGTATCCAAATGGCAGCCACCAGCCTGAAGCTTAGCTCTTTATAAAATTCAAAAGAATTTGTTTTTTCTTTAACTTTCATTATATTTATTTTTTAACTTGCCTCGTCCCATTATATATATGGCATATATAAACAGTTTGAATGGCATGTATGTATGTTTATATGTTTGTGACACATAAAATAACATATGCAAGGATGTTCTTGTGAGGAAACACAGCCATACCAGACTTTTTGTTTATGTTACTCATTATTTATAAGTCACATTATGCGGAACCCTCATTATTTTCTCAAAAAGAAAAAAAAAAAGGAATACCAACCTATTTATTTTATTTATCCTGCTGTTGTCATAACCACCATCAGCCCACAATTATTTCGACAATTCGAAACTGACAAAAATAACAACTTGTTGATCACATAATTTCGTTTACGAAAAAAAATTAATTTCTTCTAAGGAGAACAACATTTTAAAGTAATCAAATAAAATACTATTAAAACACATACTTTGTAGAAGCAACAAGATTTCAGGGCATAAAAAAATGAGAATATTAAAGAAAAAGGATATTTTTTTTGTATCAGGATGTAGATATAAGGCAATTTTAAATTTTAATTAAAAAAAATTATTTATAGTCCTTATCGATTTTGTAATATTTCCAATTAATATCGCAGTTATAATATTGTTGGTAAGACTGATTACTGGAATGCAAAATAATTACAAGTACCTAAATAAATAATTCCTTATGGTTTTGTTCAAAAAATATGGGGCATTCGTTACAAATATACCCAAAAAAAAGGTTAAATTAATTGGTTAATTTATTGCATAGTTGTAAAAGAATTTAGTCGTCTTATGAATTTTCACCATCTATCTTCTCTGCCCCATCTCTTTTTCCCAAATAATTCTAACACAATGTATCTTATAAATAAGGGTTATCCTCTGACTACTGGTCCTAAAAAAATGACACATGTTATTTATTAGTAACAAACCTTGGCAGCACGTTAAAAACACCTCTTCACACTGAACCATAGAACTGCCACAAGGCTGTACGTCACGGAGTCGAAAAGGTCCTGGCCCTATCTAAACTATATTGATTTTTTTAACGAATATCTTCCAACCTGTCAAAACGGAATCTTAGGATTCTACTTGAATACTTGTGCATAACAGGCAGCCACGTAAACCATCTTCCAACCTACAAAGTTCCAATATAACCCATTTCACAAAGTTAAAGACATGCGTTCAGTTATGCAAAGATTCAAACATAATTCGAACTATATTGTTTCCGGTCTAAGGCTACACCCCAAAACTTCTTCTAAATATGTTTTCGTCCAATCGTGGCCAGATAAAGAACGCATGCTCAGAATCTTCCACGAAATGTTCATTACGTCTCCGACAAAATGAGGAAGTTTTATGGCCGAAACCGTTGAAAAATTAACTAAAACAGCCATGTCATTTAAAAATCTGTGTAATATAGAAATTTAGGTCAGCATGCCGTTTTAAAAGCCATGCTAGATATCAGTAATTAAGTCCATATTCCCTCGTGAGTTTCTGTCTATATTTCCTGGCACTTCCGAATGCACATATGTGGCACACAATACGTATTGTCTGATACGACCTCAAGATCGATAGATATCACGGCGGTGATTACAACAGCAGCCTCGTCCGATACAGTTCGACATTAACTATATACTCACTGGGCGTCTAATACCTCAGTGACCCTGACCATATAAGGGATGCAATTTTCCTCTACAAATATTTTGGACTTCTAATATTCCAAATAATCCTCGATAGCGCTGTTACAGATTTTTGCTGTATTATAAGCGGTATATTGTAAGTATATAGCCGAGTGGCAGTCATGATTCCGAGATGTTTTAGACATTTCTTCGATTCTATGATACAAGTGCCAATGGTTTCCCTAGTTTTTACTACTACAGGGAACTCATTAATTAGGTAATTAGCAGGAGCAATCATTCCTGAAGGAATAGAGAAGATTGTAGAGTCTCGAGGTCCATATGGACAGAACTAGACGCAGGTAATTCTGATTTACTTCTTGAATAGAATAGAAAGGTTTTGAGAGGCTTAGTAGGCGCGAGAACCAGCTATGGGAAAATTTTACTCCGGATTTATGTAGGATGTGTGGGGATGAAGAGGAGCCAGAAACTATAGAGCATATCATCTGTCATTGCCCAAGGCTGCAACGCCATAGGCTAAGATGGCTGAGCAGACGTTTCCATGAGGGCATTAGTGATATCGCGAAGTGCAAACTTGAGCATATCATGGGAATTAAGTGGCTCCTTTTTACTCCTGGGGAATTAAGGAGCCTAATGAGTTAATTAATTAAAAATTAAGCGAATCACAATGGATCCAGTTGGGTCTCGGATTGGATGTGTATTTCACACTACCCTTCCTAACCTAACTTAACCTAACCTTCCCGACTTTTTCGGCTGCTCATTAGAACCGCTTCCGCAACCACGACCTTAATGCATTAGAAGCAAGTCCTTATTATAAGTAGAAAAATTATCAAATTAGCCTGTCTACAGCAAACACCCAGGCTAGCATTGCTATCCATCACCCACGGTGACACACAACCAGAATTTTATAAGTTTTCACAGGAATGCTTTAGAAAACACAGTTTTGCAAATCATAGAAAATTAATTTGGTAAATGGGATACATTTTCATAAAATTTTTTATTTGTTTTTATTTATTCCTAAAATAAACGCTTTCATTTTTTAAATCAATTTTCATTAAAAAATCAGAAATAAAAATTCTATTAACCGTTGACTGTAGATGAATGGCTCAAAATTTTTAATTGTTTTTTTTCATATTATCCACATAATGGATATAAATAAGAAGACTAATGATTTCATAGAACACCATAAAGTAGGCATTAAAAAATAGTATCTAATTATGTGTATACCACAATTAATTGAACTTCTACAATAATTTCTTTGCTACATTTAATCAAGTCTTAATTTAGGACAAATTAATTACATTTAGATTACAGTCTGACCTTGTGTTTCCCTTTACTTTTCACTTATTTTCCATTAAATTAATTTTTGAGAAAGACGATTTAATTATAGCTATTAATCAAACACTAATACCAAATCCTTAATGTATACAACAAAATATTTAATGCTTATTTCCATACTATTTTGGGACATTATTAAATTTACATAAAATGCTTTAAATTAACTGACCTTCAAGAGTGCTCAGTTTAAGAGTACCCATACTCTTGTATTTTTTTTTATTCACACAGAAGGAGAATATTAAAACAAAATTGGCGAAGAAGTAAGAAAGTTAAATAAATAAAATAAAACAGCGTAACGAATTTAAGGCAACAGTATGGAAAGGAACGTGTTTAGACAAAATTATACAACAGTTAAGAAAACGTGGGGACATTAAAAATTAAGTCTGTGAGAAAAGTAAAATTGTTTTGTGAAGGGAGACATAGGTGAACTTAATCAATATGAATACCAAAAATAATTTATATGGTCTATTTTTATTTCTAATGAACTACATATGTATGTATGTACATGTGTACATAAAAACTTTTAAAACCAAAACTGTAATGAATATGGTAAAATAAGCGATTAGGATTGCACTATTAAAATAAGGGCACAGACTAAAATTTAATAAATCAAGGACACTAGCATTTTGGAAGTAATTCAAAAAATTAAAATACGTTCTTAAAATTTTTTTTACAAACATTTTGATTTATGTCACAATAGAAATTAAGACAAATATTGTATTAAATTGGAAAGAGGAAAAGTTCACTTTTCACAATTTCACTACTAAAGTATTGTTAATTTAAAGTTTTATAAATTAAATTAATACCAGCTTAGTTTTACGTTAGCTTCAAATGTACTTTGTGTTTTTTAGGTAAAAATATAAATATATTTTTTTCTTAAAGTGTAATTAATTTAATCTGGATTTTTACTCTTTTCGTTGTTAATAAATTTCAATATAAATATTTTATTTATTTAACTGTTGGCTGAAATGAACAAAGGTAGTTATTATAAGTGCTTTTTAGCTGGCAACGTATTCTTAAATATATTAAGAGTTATATTTTTATTTTCTATACTGAAGCTTACAAACTGTTTCATATTCTCTAAAATTTTAAAGTGGAGATGGCACAAAAAAAAATGAACTGAGCCAATAACAGCTATAATTTCGAAAGAAAATTTGGATAAGGGTCATAACTTAAACAAAGTCGTTTTTTAGAAAATGCGTTTAAAATTTTCAATTTGCCAAAAACTTAATAGAAAATGAATATGTTAGTTTTCTCTCAAGAGTTTCATATATAAGATATTTGAATGAAATATTTACAAATTCTAACAAGAGCGATGTGGCTATTTATGTTGCATTATTAACTCAAAAATCACATTTTTTTTTAGTTGTCATTTAACACCATTAGACTATTTCTTGAGGGGTTAATTGAAGTTTTTCGAAATAAACCAAACTCTCTTCAAGCTTTACAAGTCAATATTGAACGTGCCATCCATGACTTACGACTTGATTTAGTGGAAAAAGTGCTCGAAAATTGGGTTTATCGAATTCGTTTCTGCCATTTGAATGACGTTTTATTTAGAACTTAATTGTATCCATTGTACTTCACATTAAATAAAAAAACTTTGGAATTTCCTTAACAATAAGTGTGTTTTTTCAATGAAATCATATCACTCTTATTGTAAAACCTTTAGAAGTAAAAATTGTAGTAGTGGATAGTAAGCTATAACTAAAAAACAAAAGCTGTTAGGGAAAACTGTTGGCGTTCTTAGAAAATATGCCTCAATTTGAGGTAAAAAAAAATTCACAGGTAACAAGCATTTTTTCCCTTTTGTTTATCAGTGTAATTTTTTATTTGATATGTTGTTTTTTTATATATTTTTTTTAACTCGTTAAAAATACTGTTGCATTAAATATTACACATGTTCTTGTTATTTTAATGCAAATTCAATAAAATTCCGTTTTCTATGATATTAAAGTTTTGGATACCAACAAAAACATTAAAAAAGATATGAATTTTATTAAAATCGGATATGTTGAGATCCAGATCGTAGCAAACGTAACATGTAATTGAAAACCTAAAGAGTATGCAATAGATTTTTTGTTGTTGTAAGGTTTACGTATGAGTAATATTTCGTTAACCAGTACTGAATATTACTCATACGTTGCCAGTACAAAAAATTACAAGGACGATTATTGAAAAATAAATTTAAAAAAACAATAAAAATGGCTAATACTTGACCTTTTAACTCAATTCATTGATTCAAATTTATAATTTATGTACGTGTTATATAGTACACATACATACATACATACAAATGATCATAACTAATGCACTTGTCATTTTTTTGGAGCGATGATGCTTTAATATGCATAAACACACATGAAATAACAGTATAAAATGTAAAATATACGGTACCATTTATTTTACATAAATAGAGAATTGTCCATAATTTGTGTAAAATTTGTTGAACAGTTGAGAAGGAATTTTTTCTGTGTTATTCTTGAAAAATGTAGACACCATTTACCTCAGGAAATGGGTGCAGAGTATTAAGACGAGAGGAGAAAGAAATATTTCCATTTTATTTTTTGTTTCTTTGGAAAGTTCTTTGCCTTTGATAAAGAGAATTTTCATATAACTTATGTAACTGCTTTTGTCTGTTTTACTCAGCTTGGCTTATTTAGGATGTTTAATGCTAGAACTAAAATATTTTAAGCTAATTCGGCATTGTATTTTTCTTGCATATTTTTAAAACAAAGTTACCATTCCTAAAAACGTTTTTAACAAAGGCGAAATAAATTGGTGCAACAGTTTGGTAGTGCAGAATATATGGCCGAAATTAAAAACCTTTAAATAACCGCTTTAAGTGTAGAGTATGAGAAACTTGTACAGTGCGAGCTCGATTTGCGCAAACACCGATTATCGCAAGACCTCGATTAGCGCAACAGGCACATTTTTTACATTACAAAAACAATCTCGACAACTTTTTCTGTTTTATTAAATTTTAAGCAATTTTCTATCTCAATTCATTTGTTCAGAAACGTAGTTTTCACAAGTACTTAAGGTTTCAGCAAAGAACCCATCTTGCGAAGAAATTTACTACAACTTATTTTGAGCAACGTATGAGAATAAAACCTTGATGATATGCTATAAATTAATAAAGAAAATCTGCCATTAACTGAGAGTGATATGCAAGGATTTTCCGCTTTATTCAATAATGAAAATGTAAAAAAAATAAAGATGCCCCATCAGAGTGAATAAAGATGTTTTTTAATAAAATTACTCTGCTTTATTTGTCATTAATTTAAATTCAATGGCAACAGGCAGATTAATGGGAATTTCCAAAAAAAAATATTGATAATTCGTGTATTGAAAGTGTCTGGCTATAAAAATATTATAGATCTCATAAATGATTAATATACAAAATTATAATTGTAATCACATATATCTAGACTTGTACTCTTTTATTATATGCTGAGAGTGCAGGATATTTCTAGGACACAAAGTTTTTTTTCGCAATTCTTATCTTATTGTGTTTCATAAGTTGCTTTCTTATTTTTTTTTTTTTTTTTTATTAAAACTACTTCTTTGTTATTTATCTTATCTGCAGAAATATATAATAATAAGGAAGAAAGTAAAACAAATTTTAAATAATTTGCCGCGGAGAATTTTTTCATATTAAATAGAATTTTTTATCTCTTATCAGAATATTTTTTGTTTTGCTTTTATTACAATTATTTTTGTTGATTTATCTTTAAGATTATAAAAACATACCAATCAAACAATCGGAGACAACTTCATATTGCCCGTACAGCATAATTTTATATACACAATTTATTTATTAAATTTGTTTTTGTTGATTTATCTTCAAAATTATAAAAACATACCAATCAAACAATTTTTTATATAAAATTTATTTTATAACCCACACAAGAATGAGTTGCACGTGTTTTTATTTGAATTAATTTATTTGTATGTAAACTTTACAACAAGGATTTTTAATACAAAATAGATGTAATAAAGTGTCATTGGAAATTGTTACAGAGTAATTTTGACATGTCTGATATGATATTTTTATATTTCTTTTTTTCTTCATAATAATTAAAATTAATTGAAATTTGAATTTAAGGCAAATTAATATAGAATTCAAAGAAAAATGTGTGTTTCAACAATATTCTTTACACACTTAATTAATGCTAATGAGAATGGTTTTCATTTATATGTTTATTACACTGTGTATAAAAATCAAAATTTATTTAAAAAAAATACAAGTTGCTGGTTGTAGTAAAAGGCATCAATAATTTTGTTTGATTGTATTAAAATGTAAAATTTTTTTCAACATGATTGATCGTGTTGGGGTAGAAAAACAGCAACCTGACCTATTCAAATAATTATTTATAATCAATAGGGGATGTCTTGTAGTCCTAACGTTTCAGCTTACTTACTCGTATTACACTTTTTATCCATTTCTTTAGGATATAAAGCAAAGTTTAAGAAGTCAATTTGATTAACTGAAATAATTACAAATTTGTAATAAGTTTAAATGGTATTGTCGTAGTTAGGAGCCGCAGAACAAAACGTGCATTTACGCATTTTTTTTTTTAATTTTTTTTTTTGTATTTTTAGAATATTTCGATTGAAATTGGAAAAATATAGTTGGCATATTTTTTTTTTACTAAGAAAATGGGTCCTAAAAAAATTTGTGCACAACGAAACGTACTGTTTTATTTTTTTTTTTTTATCCAAACGTGCTTTTTTCATAGTTTTTGATATTTTTCATATCAATATAAACTCCATTTTTTTTTGTTTTCTTTTTCGTTTTTTATTTTAACAACATTTCTTAATATTCTTAATTTCTTTGACGTTTTTTAAAGTAATTCTATTTCCGTTTAAATTAAATGTTAAATAATAATTGCTTAAATAAAAGTATTGTTTGATGGCTAAGTGTTTTTAAAAAATATTTAATAGTATAATTAAAACATGGAAGAATTACAAGATGTAAAAATTTAAACGTGGGAACTCGTAAAAAGCAAAATTGTAAAAATGTTCAAAAAAAAGTAAATATTTCGAGTTTTATAGCAATCAATTTTACTTAGATTACTTTTGGAGTATAATTTTGAGAACATTTTTGTGTTAGACGATGTAAAAAAAAGTGCTGTTTTTCTTCTTTTTAACAAAACGTTCGTTTTTACTTTTGTTTTTAACAACACTTACTTTTTCCAATTTAAAATTGGTTTGATATCAAACATCTTTAACGATTAATGTGATGACTTTCGGCAATTCGATGCATCTATTGATAAGAAAAAAACTTGTTACCATTTCCAGGTTCATGCAGTTTTTAAGAAAACGAAATAAATAAACATAAATTTCCAAAAAATTTGATATGAGCGAAAAAGTACGTTTTGGTTTTGCGGCTTCTCCTTTACAATTAATATCATTTAATACAACACAATGTGGTCCAGTTTTGCTTCAGTACCTGCCACCAGTGAGAGTATCACCATGCTCGCCGTATATCCATTTACAAAGAGATAGAGTATACGTCTCGCAGCTTATCATAAGGTTAATAGATCATCTGCGGGTAAGCCGTTTCCCATAACACTATTGTTTGGTTACTTGTCGAGCTTTGCAAGTATGCTCCTAGAAATAAACTTTGGTTGGACTTTTTTGTTAAATAATTGTTTTTCTACCAGAAAAGTGTATTTTACACCCCTTCTTTTTCTTAAATGAACGCCGTTTGTTCTCTTGTTTTACAGATTAGGTAGGGACACATTATTTGTATGGATAATTACATGGAGGAAATATAAGGAAAAAAAAACCCAATTATTCGTTTTCCTAGAAAACACATCGCCAATGTGTAATATAGAATTTCTCTTTATCTTAACAATGAAAATAACACAGATTAACAAAGTCAACATTTTTTTTTGTGTGGACTAAGGTTTCATAGTCAATTTGAATACGTACCATGGAGCTGAGTACCATAAGTATGTCAATTGAAAGTTCAGGCAACAAACTTTGTGTTGATCTGTGTAATCATTCGTCATCATATACGAGTACACACTATAACTCTCTCTATATAAAGCCTCAATAAAATTTAACACAATGCAAATGCGGGTAGATTTTGTTTTGTCCAAAATACTTATATCCCAGATGTTGAGTCACAAGATTTTTATCGTATACAATATTAATTCCAAAGCAAAAGATAATAACATGAAAAAAGAACATGACTTAAAGAAAAAAATGCTCAAGTCTTTGCACTAATTACTATTTCCAAGCAAATGGAGAGTAAAGTCTTTATTACACAATTAACTTTGTTTTTTTTTTTTTTCATTCTAGCTAACAACAGCTTTTCTGCTTTTAACAGCTTTTAGTTTATTTCTTTTGCAAGTCATGAACAAAATAAAGAAAACAAAATTGCTCAATATTTTAGAAAAAAAAAATATTAAGTGAAAATTTAATTCTGCCAAAAAAAAAAAACGAAAAACAAAATATATATTAAGAAAAAGTGGAAAACTTTACCTTTAGGCAAAAGGAAAATTACTTCCAGTGGAATAAATTAAAGTGGACGTCATTATTTATTTAATGAAAATTGTGAACGGAATTTTCTTTTTGTTTTAAAGAAAATTTTCTTATTATTGAATAAATTTTTCTGTATGCATTTCTTGAATTGAATTTGTGTTAAAAAATAAGTCAGTAATTGCAATTCTGATGTCATAAAAATTAAACAAATCTATTTCAAAAATTTAAAATATGTGACCTACGAAGTGCACTAATTTCTTACTATTCTAGTGAAATTATATTAATATTTCATATGAAAATCAAGTGTCAAGTGGGAAATGATGTAAATATTCGATGACCGCTTTCGGATTTCAAAAAATCAGATCTTAAAATTTTTATTTCCAATAAAATAACGTCCAGTTGGAAAACGTTTGTTTCGTTCGAAAACGAAATTTGTTTTAAACAAATAGTGTTGTGTGATATAATTTGTTATACTCAGTTTCAAACAATTAACGAATCAATTAACTTCCTTTTTTCTGCAAGTTTTTATTAAAAAACATAAAAACATTTGATCATTTCTTATACAGTAATTTCAACTTTCCACCAATTTTTGTGCAGATAAATAAAAATTGCTGTTATCTTAAATGTTATTATCTGCCTTAATGTGCAAGCACATAATTCTGATTTCTTGCTTCAAAGTCCAACTAAATTAGCAAAAGGATCCTTAGTTAAGTATAGATATTTTATTGAATTTTCGTCTCAAACAGAAAATTATTTTATTTGTAAAAAGAAACATAAAAAACTACGATTTTTAACAACTTAAGTTGGGTATTTGTGTAAAAAAAACACCTCCATATTTACTTATTGTGTGCAGCTAACTTTGATGTTTTATATGAAAATATTTTTAAACTGCCAAAAATATTATGGTAAATATGCAAGAATGTAAGATGCACCTAAACAAGAATCAAAGTGGTGTTGGCTGAAGTGATTAGCAAGTTGACTACAAAGCAAGCAATGACTTAGGACCTGAGTTCAAATCCTGGTCAGACCAAGTTAATCAACATCATTAATTTTTTTTTAATGTACAATAGTGAGGCATTATATTAATAGTTGTTGGACTATTAAAGTGAAAGCACTGTATACAAGGTCACCCTCCTTTGTTGGTTAGCACAAACTTCGGCGAATAAATGCCTGCTTACACAGTTTAGGAAAGTAAATGTGTCTAATTAAAACCAGAGGCGCTGCAACATTGCTGTAAAAATTAACAACACTCGCAATAGCAGAGTTATAAAATAATTAACCCTTGTACATTTTCAACATATATCTTATCTACCCTGTATCCCTTTCCCTAAGTTCTGACACAATGCATTGCATAAATATTGGTCATCCACTAAAGGCCGTGCTTCACTTTCCTACACAATCGTGTGCTGAAAACGTATGTTAGTGTGGACTAAAAATGCAACTGTGTGACAGATTTTTTGGAAAATCGTGCGATTTGTAAAATTTTATGAAAAGAAGGTGAATCTAACATTGATTATTTGTATGAAAACAATTTTAAAATTACAAAAATGTTGGGTAGCAAAGGCGGCCTTGAGAGGATTCTCCTCTTACATATTTTTAAAACTTCTATCGCTTAGTGAATGAGTGAATGTTCCGTGTACAGCTCCACTGTAATAGTGTTTGTTATTTTAGATTTTTTTATTTATATTTTTCAACACTGTATTGTACACGGATCAACTATATCCTGATTCAACACTATGAAAATAAAATAGCATTTTTTTTTTTGCGCATGCAGTTTGTTGTAAACATGGCAACAAAACAGACATTATGTTGAATGTAATTTGACGTACAGAGAAATGTATGTGTGTGTATGCTCGCATGCATGTAATAAGATCCTCATTAAAAAGACTTCATTAATATTTAGCTAAAACTGTAAAAGATTATTTTTAATTTTTGTAATTTTTGGTAATAAAATCTGTTACTGTTGAATTTTAAATACAAATTATGTTGTTCCATTTATTCTGCGCATTTAATGCTGCTGCAGCATACATACATACATATAAATCTCACATATATACATAAGTACTCGTATGTGTACATATGAATGTAATCAAGTGTTTTGTTTTCAAACGAATAGTTATTTGTTCATTTGCATTTAATTCAAGGGAAAAATAATACAACAGTAACAAAGCACTACAAACAGCAACAAAAATCATTATCTCTACACCTGGCTTCTTCTCTATCTCTCACACTCTCTCTCTGTAAGCATCTACTTAGCAAAAATAACGAATCATTTTTCAATCATTACAATATTTTTGTTTTTGTTTCAATAACTTTTATAGTTGTTGTTGTTCAAGTTTCTGATGTATTTTTGTTTGTTTCCCATTTTGAGTGAATTTAAATGATTTTATTTATTTGTGCAATTGATCTCCTTAATGGCTGCCATTTAAATGGTACAGGTTTTATTTGTATGTGTGTGTATATGTATGTACATTGATACAACAATTTGCCAAATGAGAAAAAATAAATGTATGTAATTTTTATTTTTGTTTGGCTACAATTTCAACTGTTTTCAAAAAGTTTTTTTTTTGTTTTCAAACAGATGTGGTTAAATTGTAAACAGGGCCAAAAAGAATACCAGGCCGTAATTTTCATTTTTAGATTTAATCAGGCTTAAAATGTTACATGAAGGGCTTTAAGTTATATAAATATGTACGTACATATGTACTTATATATCATGAAATCTCGCAGAATTCGAGAATCAAAGTATATATGGCCAATATCTCTTCATTTTTGGAGCTTATGAAAATCAATAATAATTTTTGTGAGTTTCTTAAGAACCTTTTATAGTTTGCACAATAAAAAAAATTTAAAGCAAATACGGGATTCACACGATGGCTTTTTACCATGACTTTTCTAGAGTTTATTATTGAACAGGATACAAAAGCAATCACAGCAGTATCAACATAAAAGCTAATTCAAGAAAAGTCATGGTAAAAAGTCATCGTGTGAATCCCGTAAGACTTTTTAGAAATAGTTCGAGACACTAAAAAATTTTTATATAACAAAATACGAGAGGGATACGAGGATATCGTCATCATTAGTATTAATTTTGAAAAATGGTAAATAAATATCAACAAAGAATTCGATTAGCTGTTTTGTCAACCCTCTCTTCACAATAATATTATCATAAATTAATTCTAATAAGAACTTAATCCCAGGATGGTAACATGGGTTGGGTGCCTCAACACAAACAATCAAGCACATCTATTTAAAAAAAATATGTGTGTTACTTTACACCTGTTACCTTTAAACAGTGGTTTGTTAGGTTAATTTTTGGGAGATATTGGAGCATTCATGTATCAATGAAATGATAATTTAGCTAAATGTCATTTATTCTCCGACACAAGCAGGGCAAATTTTCTAAATAAATTTTAGCATTTTTTTTTATATTGAAATTATAGTATTATATTATATTATTAACGAATAAACGTTATTATTATTTGAACTTATATTAATGTGCATATGAAAATTGATTAATTCAGCTTGGGCACGAGCTATACCATAATAACAAGGGTCACAGTGATGTGAATCACCCTAATATAGAGTGAAAACAACAATACGTTAAATTACAAGTAGAATACTTTGAAGACAACGGACTATGAGTTTGTGTTGATTATTAATCATTAATAGGGAATTTCATACTAACCAAAATTGTTTCAAAATAAAAATAAATTGTAAAAATGGACAAACGAATACTGATGAGAGGTGTAGCGGCCTTCAAATCGGTATACTGATACGTTCTTCTAATCTGATTGGATACACCAATAATTTGCAACATAAAAACTCTTAGTAATTTGAATTTTCATTAATTCAATAAAACTAAGCTTGAGCCTGATAATATTAATTTTTATATGTAAATTTTTGCACTTTAGATGGCTGAACCGAAAGTGGAACATGAATTAAATGGAAACAATAAATGATTCCAAATTAAGGATGTTTTTTTATAGAGGTATAAAACTTTGAAATGGAATAAAACAAAGATGATTTTTTTAAATTGACAAATATTTACTTTATTCGAAAGATAATTTTCTGGTATTATTATTTAAATATGACTTTTGGCATATGACCGCCACGGCTGGCTCGGACGTAGTCTAAACTGAAGGTCCTATTTGAGATGACCTTTTCCAACATTTGTGGCCGTATATAGCGTTGTTCAGGCGTCAGGCGTCAGTTTGAGTTTGATTTTATTACAAAAACTTATTTTCATTACCGTTTTCATTCAAAAACGAAAGAGACATAAGAGACTGACTTCGAGCTTACTTAAAAATCTTTTAACCTCCCTCATTCCAGACAATGCATTATACCTGTAAAGAAGAAATTCCGAACGCTCCAGCACTCTCCTAAATTGCTTCCGTTCGTCACTGGACATTTTTCTGTGGTACGGGGGAAAACGCGAATATGAGAAGTGCTTAGCACGATCAAAAACCAAATAGCGATGAAATAAATCGTTACATATGTTTATTAAAACATTGTAAAAGAAGTAAATAGTTCTAGTTTTCCCTTTTTGAAAGAATTTTCTTGTACTGAATACTTTTCAACTGAACTCTTTTTGCTATAAAATGGATGCAATATTATTTTTTCTATTCCTTTCAGAGTCGCTATTATAAAAAACTATTAACTGCTCAAAATGAGCCGCTGTATTTCGCTTAATTTAAATATCCTCATTTATCCCATGTCAATTTGTCTTGACAAATTTGCTTCTTTTATCGAATTTTTCTTTGTGTTCCTTTTTGTGCTATTTTTCTTTAATGCTGCAAAAGAGTTATTTCGTTTTAGAATATATTTTGCTGCAGCACAGAATGCACGAGCGGGCAATTTTTGTTGCAAAATTATCCCTTTTGTAAACTATATTTTCTAAGAATATATACTCGTACATACAACGAACGTATATACATACGAGGCCTGTTCAAAATAAATTAGACGAATTTTTATTTTCTAAAAATATATTTATTTTTTCTTACATTTTTATTTTCTCTTTCTTTACATTTATAATATATAAAACAACAAAATTTTTCCCAATAACCGAAGGACTTGACTTTTTCTGATACTATTAGTATATCCTTGATCTCTTGATTTCAAAACACCATCTTCTAATGGGTCTCTTCAATCTTGGGAACCAGGTCGCAGGGAGCCAAATCAACTAGCGTAATTACGGTGTTGTTATCTACGATTTTTTCGTAAAAAATCAGCAAACATTTTTTAAAAATTCCATGGCTTGAGCAAACTAATATGCAAACATACTCAGTATGTTCTCTAATATTAATTCGACGATCCTTCATAACAATTTTCTTTACTTTCTCCACATTTTCATCATTTGTTGATACGTTGCGGCGCGCAGAGTGAGTGTTGCCATTCACATCTTTTCGATCTTCTGTTTGTACCACGTGTGAATATTTTTCTGACTCAGACTACAAACACTGTGTGTTTTTGAGCATTTAATTCCATTTTTTACACAAAATTTGTATGCAAATTTTTTTATCTATTTTTTTTTTCAATTGCAGAAAATTGACGAAAAAGCAAAACACTTGTAACTTTTAAGCCTCTCAATAACAAACTAAACATGCCAAACAGCTCTGAAACTGTGTAATAAGATTGTATCAACATTTTAAAATTTTTTTGAAATATTAAAATTTACCTAATATTAAACAGACCTCGTATGTGGACGTATTTAGAGCCAAAGTATACCATCACATGTTTTTCTTTTAATACCTGCTACCTACAAGTATGTGCATCGATGATTTTAACAAAAGCAAAACTAGTTGCTGAGCAAATAAGTTCTTTCGGCATTAAAATAAAAGTAATAAATTTTATTTCGATACGATATTACTTGTTGTTGTCCCATCTTTCCAAGGTTTTAAATATTTATAAATCTTCAATGGAACCTAGAGAAAGGTATTAAAACGTGATGAAAAAATAGCTTGAAAAATATTTAAAAGAACTTTAAATATATAAAAGACTAGCCTATCCCGGTGTGCTTTGCTACCCCCTCGTTATAAAATAAAATTAAGAGTATTTATATATCCTATTGTGAATATTTAATGACGATCGGTCCAGTAGTTAAGACTATATTACAATTTTTAATTTTCCTAAAAAAGGGGCATGTTCCCACCCACTTTTCTCCTGGTACGTATTCCAAATTATGTCAATACTATATGTACCAAATATCATCGGCGTAGGTCAAAAAATGCCCAAAATATGGCGATTTCAATTTTTGGGTTATATGGGAGCTGCCACGCCCACTTGTCCGATAACGCCCATTTTTGTCCTGATTACTCACATTAGTAACATATGAACTATTGCAATGTTTCAAAACTCTTGCTATCACAATAGTCAAGATATATGATGTTATTCAATTTATGTGGGAGGGGCTACGCCCACTTGAAATATTAAAAGCCTAAAACCATCCTCTATAAATTCCCTTTTGAATGACACCAGTTTGGACCAAATCGGTTGGATAGTTTCCGAGTCTATAGCGAACATGGGTACAAACATTTTTTGTATTTTATATATATAGATTAGTGGTAAAAGCTCATAGACTGTGATGTCGTTAACGAAAACTAAATTTTAAAGGTCTTGCTTTAAGGCTCATTTAGCAGATCTATTTTCATTACAGGACTACGAAGGACACTAAAGGCTCAAAAGATTAACGAATTATTTAAGGATATGCAAGTTAAATCACAGCTACTAGCTAAAGCGATGGTGATAGTCATCTCTATGTAATTAATTCTTATCCCCGTGGATAGTCAATGCAGTTGTCATATGACCTAAGTGGTGGCTTAAGGGTTAAACTTTGCTTGAACTCGGCTGCATTTGGCTAAGCTTCTGTTGAATTAGTTGAGTTAATTACCTGTAAAGAGAGAGATACGTGAAATACTTTACGCAGGCGTGTGTTGTTTTTAAGAAATGGGTCCTTGCAAGTCATGCAGCTATTTTTGCTAAACTGCGGAGATGGTTGAGAACATTAAACTGTACTTGGTATTAAGAGCACTGCAATATTAGATCACAAGTTTGGAACGCACGATATTACTTAAGACAATCTGTCTGTGAATAAATAATCCTCTTTAAACATATCGAAAATATGTTTTACTGCATATTTTCCCCTTCCCCCCTCTAATTTTTTTCTGAATAACAAGAAAATTAGATTCATAGAAAATAAAGATTTTTTCCTTAAAATTTACTTAAAATACAAATAAAAGTAACAAAATGTTGGATGTAAAACCCACAATTTGTATTTAAAATATATAAAAAAAAATACAAATACACACACAAACATGCATAAATTAATCCTTGCAATCATATGAAAAATTTATACATGACTGCTTAAAGCTGCAATTTTATACCATTTATTTTGTATATATTTTAAGCAAACAACAAATAAAATAATTTGATACAGAATGAAAATTTTAAATTTATGCACATTTATATATGTATGTGTACATGTGTGTATATGTATGTATGTATGTATAAAAATAACTGTTTTGTATAAGCTTATGAATACAAACCAACAAGAAATATCTACTCTGATGGAGGTGAAAATGGTGTTATGCGGTGTCCATTTACATTAACAGTGAAAGCTTTTAATGATGAATGCCATGATAAAATATTTTCTGAGTTTATAACAAAAATTATTGCAGATCAGAATTTCCATTTTTATAAACCATTATTTTGTGAAAATCACTCACCGTGCAGGGTGTGTGTAATGGCATTTACTGTATAAATTTTATTTCATACTTGAAATTAAAATACACAAATATTTTTTGGAAATATAAAACCCAAATGTATACGAATAAAATCAGGATTTATTAAAATAATATCAACGCCATCAACATATAAAGGATATATCGAGAAAAAGGATTAAGAACCAACAAGAATTTGGAAAAGTATTGGAAAAAGTATCATTTAATTTATTAACAAAATTATACCTGTTATCGTTAAAACAGGAGATTTTCAAAATTTAAAATGAATATTTTTAAAATATCGTTAAAAGGTTTAAATACTCGACGTAAACTGCATTGTATATACAATGGTAAATTATTTATATGACTGTCCAGGAGAAAAGTTGCTTTAAAATCTCTTCCGTAAGGCAAATTCTAAAGATTTTTAATTTTGTAGTAATTTTCACTTATTATTCGCTCGGCTTTTTATAATGTTCGTAATTTTAGTGTTGATAGTACATAAACAATTTTCCTATAGAAAATTTATCGATTACACAACTTTTTTATAGTTAATTTGCCAAACACACAATTTTTCTATTGAAAATGTGTTGATTAATGAATTTTTTAATAAAAAATCTATCGGTTGAAGAATTTTAAGCTATTGCATAGCTTTTTGAGGGGACCGAATCAAGAAATTTTTAAACGTTTGTTTCCTAAGTCTTTTGTTTTTGAAACGAACCTGGAAAAATCTGTCATTTGTTTTTTTGAAACGAGAAAACCTGGCACTAAGTTTGTTTCTTAAGTCTTCTGTGTTGTTAAGTATTTAAATCGCCCAATGTATGTTAACCCCTAAAGTATGCTATTGATTAACATTAACATTTGATATCATATTGATATCATTAACATACAGTATTGCCAGAATAACAAAGGAGTTATTAAACAAAGTCCCCGAGTGCCACATGTCTTTTTTTATAGAAAAGTTTCTCTATTAAAGAATTTTTTTTATAGATAATTTGTCGATTACACAACTTTTTTTATAGACAATTTGTCAAAAACAAATTTTTTATAGAAAATTTCTCGATTGATGAATTTTTAATAGAAAATTTATCGATCAGACAAGTTTTATAAAGAAAATTTGCCGATAACACCATTTTTTATAGAAAATTACTCGATTGAAGATTTTTTCTACAGAAACTTTGCCGATCACACAATTTTTTATAGTTAATTTTTCGATTACACAACTTTTTTATAGACAACTAGCTGAAGGCCGCCGGCTTCGCACGGAAGATAAATACTTTTATAAATTTCGATTTAAACTTATAATGATTACTCACTGACAGCTGTCAATGTGTATACGTGTATGCGCTACAACGTGTATTTACCTTGTGTATGAAGTCAGCACACAGTATACATACCGCACACGCTCATAGGTGCCTATGTATTTGTTGTTGTTTTTTTTTTTTTATATGGACAAAATTACATGTTGTCATAAAGAGTCAAACTTTACATAAACCATATACACGACCATACGAACAAAGCCTAAAAATGTAATCGAATTCGGTTTGACCGTTCGTGAGTTATAAAGTGACAACGCTACGCTACATTCGTACGCATTTTCATATTAATATGTAAAAATTTTTTGGTCTTTCAAAAGAAGTACCTTCAACTTATACATGGTGTTTAGTGGGATATAAGTGTACTTTCGAATGGCATCAAACATAATTTTTTAGCAGGTATGTGTTGGAAAATAATTGATCACAAAGTCATGTGACGCACGCTACGAAAAACGGAAGTAACTTTGAAACTTGAAGTGTGTTTTTGTGATTTTTAGCGAGTTTTGCATAATAAAGTACACAAGATCTAGTTTCTAAAATAAAGATGAATATAAGAGAATTTTAAAATAATTTATTTGCAGCCAAAAAAATTTGTCGTTTTTTATCAAAAGACGTGAACCCTTTTTGACGCACGCTACATTTTTTCTAGTAGCATATAAACAAACACATTTGTAATTATTTTAACAAATTCTATTTATAATTTATAATTTAATTTATATTTATTAATTTTTAAAATTATATATCTAGTCTAATATATCTATATATATAAAAGAGTTGCGTGAGTGACTGACTCAATTATCATCGCCCAGCCCAAACCGCTAAACCAAAAAACTTGAAATTTGGCAGAGTAAAAAGTAAAAAGTGTAAAAACGGCTGAAAAATTACATTTTTAAAAAAATCTTTAAAAAAGGTCCCAGGAATATCAAATTTGGAACGTAGGTTCTTTTTAGGACGTAGACTCGAACCAAAATATAAATTTTTAGAAATTCGCACTTTAAGGGGGTAAAAAGCGTCCCAAAAGGGAATGTTTTTAAACACGGCCCCAGGAATATGAAATTTGGAATGCAGGTTCCTTTAAGGACGTAGACTCCAACCAAAATATAAATTTTTAGAAATTCGCACTTTAAGGGGCTAAAAAGGGGTAAAAGCCTCACAAAAGGGAATATTTTTAAAAATGGTCCAGGAATATGAAATTTGGAATGTGGGCTCTTTATGGGAGGCAGATTCGAACCGAAATAGGGATTCTTAGAAATTCGCGCTATGTTTTTTGAAAACATGAAAAATATGTTATTTATTTTTTACTTTAAAAATTACAGGTACCGAAGTACCGTGCGGCTATGCTAGTATTCCATAAAAAAAACATAAAAAAAATAAGTTGCATAAATTTTAAAAAATGTTGGTCGGTGGACTGTTTCTGGGATTTGGCCATATATAGATTTCTCGATTAAAGAATTTTTATAGTTAATTTGTCGATCACATAACTTTTATATAGAAAATGTGTTTATTAAAGAATGTTTTTTTATAGTTAATTTCTCAATTGAAAAATTTTTATAGAAATTTTATCGATCATACAACTTTTATTATGAAAATTTAAATTAAACATAATATCTTTTTTGTTAATCCTTGTAAAATGTGTCTATATTGACAAACTTTTGTGAAAAACATCTTAAGTCATATTTTATTCAATAATTCATTCTTTGTTTATTTTGATTTGCAAAAACCTGGTTCTAGATACCAAAACAAAAGTATTCAACTTGGCATTAACTCAAAACTAGTTAATCTCAGTATCCTTATGACATGTTTGACAGCAGGTTTTGAGAACTCTATAAATTCTAAAATATTTTTTACTATTATTACAATTAATCATAAAAATAATAAAATTTATCTTTTTGTATTTTTTTAGCAAATTTATACTACACTAATAGTTTTGGCTAAAAAAAAAAGCTTACGCGATTAAAAGTTTTAATAACTGGAACAAGCAGGAAAAATTGACCACCCATTCCTAAAACAAACCAAGAGTTTATAAATAAAACCTTTAAATACTTTTTTTGTATAAATGTATTGTAAATGCTTGAATAGTGATTAATAAAAAACATCTAAAACATTAAAATAAATAAACAACATCATACTGCTAATTAATACATTATAACAATTGTATTTGTATTTAAATATTTATATAAATTAAGAAATGAAAATATACATAATATACATAATTATATATAGTATGTGTGTTAAAAAAAGCTTTTCATCTGTTAAAAGCTTTGACAAATAAAAAGCTCAACAATAACAAAATCCATAAAAAGAGAATTTGTAAAAACTAAAACATATTTGTAAAAACAATTAATCAAACAAACAAACGAAATAAATAGTATACAAATCTTAAAACTAACCAATAAGAAATAACAAAATTCTTGAGAAAATAAAAGCCCAAATATGTTAATGAACAGCTTTTTAAAAGAATAAAAACATAAAATTCAATAATTCAGTTCAACAGGACAATAGTTTCAAAAAGCAGCTAAACTAATATAACCATAAATTTGAATTTTTTTTTTTTTTATTAAAGATACAAAAGCTAAAAAGGCAATACAAAAACGAATCAATACTTTCTCTGCGCATACAACTTTGACTTTAAGGATATTATTTTTATGTGTTAGAAACTAATAGCTTTTCGGCTGATTTAACCTTTAACTATTGGTATTTCCTCAAAGCTACAGTGAATTTATTGATCCTAAAATTTTAGAAGATAAAAATTTTTTTTAAAGCATTTCTTTCGATTACAAAATGTTTGTATAGAAAATCATATATTTTTTAAAAAAATTCGTATATAGAAAATTTGAATATGTTGTCGGTTAAGTTTGAATATGAATAATAAATGAAATTTGAAAGAATATTTCGGTCACTTTATATAATCCAATCCAAAATGTCAGGGTTACAAAATTTTTGTAATAAAAAATTTTCGATAAATTCTTTTAATATATTCACAAAACTATAGAAAATTTTATCGTTCACAATAATTTTCCATAAAAAAAATCTCAATAAAAATCTCATAAAATTGTTTCAACGGAAAATTTGTCGATCATTAAAGTTTTTTCAAAAATAAAATCGTCGGAATAGATAGAACATTAGTAGATCACAAAATTTCTTTCAACTAAGAACTTTGTCGATCACAAGTTTAAAAAAAAAAAATGTGTAACACCAAATTTGTTCAGTAAATTTTATTTAATAAATAGATTGTCGATCGTAATATTTTTTCAATAAAAAACTAGACGATCATGAATTTTTTTCAATAGAAAATGTTTAGATCACAAAATTTTTCAATCGAAAGTTTGTAGATCACAATTTTTATTTTTTTAAATTTACCGACCACAAAAATTATACAATAGAAAATTTTTCGATCTCGTCGACGGTAATATATAAAAATTTTTTGATATCAAATAGAATTTCCCAATAGGAAATTAATCGACCACAAAAAATTTTATATACAAAATTTTCTCGATCACAAAATATTTTAGCCGAAAATTTGTCAATTGCAAAATTTCTTCCATGAAAATATGCAAACCACAAAAATATTGGAGAAAAACTATGTATTTAGATCGCCATACTTATTAGCGGAAATATTTTTGTTCACAATATTTTTTTTTAGAAAATTATTTGACTCCAAAACTTTTATGTTTCCAAACATTTTTATCAAATAAATTTTCTATAGACAATTTTAAAGTCCAAAGATTATTTTAATTTCAAAGGTACAAATATTTAGTGGTGATCACAATATGTTTAAATAGAAAATTTGTCAATTATAATAAAGATTATTTTGAAAAAACACGAAATTGTTTTATACAATTTACATCGATCATCAAAATATCGGTTACAAAAAATGGCCAATTACAAAATTTGTATAATGAAATTTTTAGCAAAATTGATCTATCATAAATTTGTTGATATCAAAATTTAGCCAAAGAAAATATATCGATCGCATCAGTTTTACAATAGAAAATTTGCAGGTTAATAAATTTTTTTATAAAAAAAAAGCTGTCGACAAAACAAATCTTAAATTATTGGTGTAGAAAATTTAACGATCACTTAATTTCTATAGAAAATTATTTTTTCTTTTTAATTTCCCATCCCAAATTTGTTTACTAAAAAAATTTCGCTTCTCGTACAAGTAAATAAACAAAAACCGGAAGACAGCCATCCAAATTGTTTTGAAACTATCTTTCAGTCCACTGGGCTGATTATTAGTAATAAACGATCGCCTAAAATGTATAATTTTTCAATTTTCCAGAGTTTTTTAAGTTACTTTTCGTTGCTATAATTTCTTTTAACGCTTTTTGTATTGCTACAAGTCGTCAAAAAGCTAATAAGCTTTTTCTTTATAGAAGAAATCCAAAATAACGTAATTTTGTATGTATACATATTTGTCTATATTATATATTAACTCCTATATACATAAATTTAATACATATAAGTATATTAAAATAACTATTTAAAAAGATTTACTGCCGTATGTGAAGAGAAAATTTTATTTGGAATTAAAATTTTGTTTTAACATCGTATTTTATTGATTTTTGGTTTTAAGACGGCAGTCACTATTTATAAGACATGTAACCCAATAAATTATTCTATAATTATAGATGATTATAACTGTTGATATAAATTATTTACTTTATTTATGTAAATATAAAAATATATAAAAATAAAATAATATTAAATTATAAATGTTTAACAAGGAATATACTCTGATGATATCAATTAAGTTAATAATTATATAGATGAAAATTGATGATATGTATAAGATAAATATAATCATAAAGAAAATTAAAAAGAAAAAGATGAAGAAGATGGAGAAACAAAAATTCAATAAAAAGCTACAACTTAAAAAATCAACACAAAATTTAAGGGTTTTTCAGCGACTTTCAAAAATATCAAAGAAAGGTTTGTATTATAAAAATTTTTTTATAGACGGACAGTTATTGGACACTTTTTATCATCACGATACTAAGAAAATTTCTATAGTTTCTCTTTAATTGTATCGAAGAAAATAAACCATTTGAAAATCATTCTCAGATATAGTCTGGATTTGAATTTAATCCTAAGACAAATCAGTTTTATAAGATAAAAAACTTTATAAAAAATGTGAGAGCTTCTTGAAAATAAACCAATACAATTAATATTTCCAAGTCAATAAATCGAATTTTCAATAAAATCCTTTCGAAACGCAAAAATATTTTTGAACTGTTATTACTGTTGCTGTCTTACACTTCTAAAGTTTCAAACTATTTAACAAGATTTTTTTCTTGAACTTCTTAGCACCAACAACTAAAACGGTATGTGCTCAAATGAAATTAAGGAAATTGTTCCCGAAACCCGACATTTTTACGTAGAGAAGTGCTACAGCTTAAGCTCACAGTGGTCTTAACACCGTGTTCACAAGCACATCCGATTCACCCTGAGGGCTCACAAGTGTGATCTCTAGGATCACCTTAGGTGACAACTGCTTGCGCATGATCCACCCTCCATGCCTAAACACCTTGCTTCAGTGTTCTTTTATATGTTTATTCGCAACACCAAATATTGGCTTTCCAATAGTAGACTGAAGTATATTCAGCCACTATAACTTGTAAGGATGTTTCTTTCGGCTGGGGTATCATTCCTCGTGTCCAGCGTTAGTCACATATATTTATTTGATTTATGAGACCCAGAGAATAAGTAAACACCCGCTTTATAAATCGTTATAAAACGTACGGTTTTATTTCCAAAAAAAATTCAGATAATAAATACTTATTTGCTATGTCAACTTATGCTACTCTTTAAAATTTACTATCTGTAACGAGATCAAACGTAGCAATAACCACACCATTTCCAGCTTCGTGTGAACTCATAAATTAGAGAGCGTCGCGTGTATGAGAAGACCTCGCCAAAAACCGGTCACGGAATCATGCCACCAACGAGGGTTGTGCAATGGCTGCCAGCATATCCATTCTCAAGGAGAAGGAGTATAGCAATAGCACATCCATCCCAAGATGACAAATATGCATTTTACATTATCACATCGGATGATGAGTTAAATATAAGAAGAACTCTATCTACCGCACGGGTAGACACTCTCCCATGGTAACAGTGTAAGGTTAGTGGGTCAAGCCTCCAAAGAGAATCCCTAGGGAATGATTTGCTATCGAATTTGGTCTTAAAGGAGACCTTACTTAGGTGTCTTTTCACCTTCTACCAGACTTACATAGATTGCCTACTTCCTATTCTACCTTATCCGTTGCTCTGTTGGCTTGGAGATTGATCAGTAACATATAAGTTTTATGGGTAATTGACCAAAGGTAATGCGTCGAAAAGAGAATTTCCCTCTTCGCCGCAAAGCACAGCAATAAAGAGTGAATACCACTAAGATGTAAAACATAACCCCCGGGGAGATTTTTTACGTACAGCACGTTCTTCATTAAGAGCACATCCGTTTGTGGTCGACATGCCAGTAAACCGCACTACACACTACAGAGACAATGCGTACTATAGCCGAACGTTTTCCAGGTGTTTCGAGTCGCCTTCAGTATGCTAAAATTTAAATCGAATGTTTCCAAAATTTCAAAAAATAAACAAAATTTCAATACAATTTGGTGCCGATCAGAAAAAAAGAAATCCTCAAACGAAGCACTGTGCAAAATGCATAGTTGCATTTGCTCGTTCACTTAAAAGCATTAGACCACAAACGAAAATATAAAATAATAATACAAAAACCGAAAAAGCTAATTTTTCGTGTTTGTTTCTTAATTAATATAACTGCTGCATATGAGAAGTGAATAGTAGTCACTAACAATAAAAAGCATATTAAAAATTTAATAAACTTTAACTTAAATATTCTATTGTGTCTGACAGATAAAGTTTCCAAAAAAATTTGATTAAATTTCATAATTTTTTTAGAGTTGCACAGTACTTCAAGCATTCATTGATCGGTATTTAAAGTTTTCAAGGGGAAACAAAAAATAATTTATTTACGTGTGTCTATTTTTATTTAACATTATTTTTTTTTTTTTTTTTTTTAATTAGGACCAGCACTCAGGGGATGACCCCTACGTATGCAGTGCACTGTGCCGGAACTCAGAGAGAGGGATAGAGTAGAGAAGATAGATGTTGAAAATGTAGAAGGCTTAACTCTTTTACAACTCTGCTTTGCGCGTTATATTAATTTTTATAGCAGTGTTGAGGCGCCTCCGGTGTTAGGTAGACACATTAACTTTGTTAAGCTGTATTGGCAGGCATTTCATTATATTGTTTTACTTCGCCGATGTTTCTGCTAACCGACGAAGGAGGGCGATGTTGTGTACATTAGCTTTAATTAATTTTAAATAATCGATGAAAGTGTAAGTTGAAAATTAACATTATTCGGGTTGAGTTCAATACTTGAATTAGTGTAAATTCAAATTATTAAGAATTTTCGAAATTTAAGTGTTGAACTTAAGCCGAAATATTAGTAATTTTCACTTAATAGTCCAACAGTTCACAGAAAACTTACGTGTGTTTTCGTAATATATATCTCCTAAATTTTTAAGGACTTTTGCATAAAAATTATATTTATATTCTTTGATATTTCGCTACCCCTTTGTGGCGTCGTCAGGAAAATATTATGTTATAAAAACTTTTACAAGTTAAGTTTTGCTTTCTAAAAAAAAACTCAGACTTTATAATAATTTATTTTTAATTATTAGGACTTGTTTTAATTATTAGTGCACTTTGATCCTTTAAGTGTAAATTGTTAAGTGGATTTAAAATTTTCGCAAATTCTCTTTCTCAGCCCAATTTTTTATATATTATTTTTTTTTTTTCAATTATATCGTGTGATCTATTTAAGAACTTTAGTTCCTATTTTAAATTATATTGTACATACATACATATTTATATCGATCCCTTGCTGCAATTGAGTCATAACTCATAGAATGTGATATTGCATTAATTGTCATATCGTGATTTTTTCGCCAAATAATAATTTTCTTCCCAAAGTTTCTGGCAACGCTGGATTGCATAAGATCGTTAAAAGTTTGTGCTTTCTCATGCTCTTTTAAATATATAAAAGCATTTTGCTAAGCTTTTACTCTTTATTAATAACATCTCTTTTTTTTATTAAAATATTTCTCTTTTAATTTTCTAGTCAATAACTTTCTCACATTAAAAGAGTTAAATTAAGCTTTCAACCCTTTTTGTTACAAGTAGTACAGGACCACTTTGGTCTGATCAGACCTAAATTGGTATGCATCTATACAAATTTATTTTAATAATGAATTTGTTTGGTTAATCTATATTGAGTTAAAAATATATATACATATGTACATATGTATGTATGTCTGTATATTCTGAACCTTTGACAAAAAAAAAATTTGTTAAAAACATGCATGAGTAGTATTGTCGGCTGTGCCGATTCTTATTTACTCTACAGTAATCCAAAGAAAACTTTTCCTCGCTTAAATGCCTTCCCCGTTTATTTAGCTCTTATATAAAATCCTTGTAAAAGTCTCCATTTTTTTACAAAACTCCACGGTTAATTAACCTACTCCTAAATATCTACTTCGGGTAATATCCCGAAAATAAATTTCCTCTCAATTTTTATCGTTAAATTGCAAGTTTATGTAAAATTTTCTATCAATCATTTCTTTCTTTAAACAACAAGCAACTAACTAATCGAGGTATAAGAAG
Source organism: Lypha dubia (assembly GCA_947311025.1). Lineage (NCBI taxonomy): Eukaryota > Metazoa > Arthropoda > Insecta > Diptera > Tachinidae > Lypha > Lypha dubia. The sequence goes on from OX371263.1 coordinate 7,609,950, forward strand.
ATATCGTTTAAATAATTTCCTCTTAAGGACCTTAAACGGTACTTAATTGGTACTTTTGGTAATATTGGTACTGGTACTACTTTTAGAATAAGACACAGTGTACTCTCAGAGGGGATTTATGAGTTAAATCTGGTACATGTGGTGCTTTTTGCTTTCAATACTTTTTCATAAATTTTGTATACTTGTATAATTTAATAACTTAATTATCTTTTGTGTCACGCTCCAAGCGCTATTCAGGTTGCTAGTAAGCAATTTCGCTCATAAAGAAAATTTTTTTTTATAGCCTTTTGTCATGCTTGAAACGTATATCCAACGAAAATGGTGTTAAAGCTGTAAAAAATGTTAATTGAGAGAAGAAAAAAAAGTTAATTGAATTAATTCTTCAACATGTTGTAAAACAAATCAATAAAGGATGTACATACATATGTATGTATGTAGCTTGTTTTATAGTTGGCAGCAAAGGAGAAGAGTGAAGCTATAAACATATAGACCACAGCAGACTTCATTCACAAAAGCAGACTTCAAATGCAGTTGGATTCAATTGCTGCCACGAAGTTAGCTACTGAATTATTTTGAGAACGACAGCAGCTGTCAAATGAATTTGAAGTTTCGATATTATTTTTCAAAATTTGTTTTAGTACATATTTCAGAGCTGCCACATAAATATTTCATAAGAAAAATACTCGTATGAAAATAGAAATTATGAAAATAGAAATTAGTCTAATTTAGCAGTAACAGCAATAGTAGCATAGACAAGAACCTGCCTTGCTGTTGTTAAAATAACCAACTTGATAAAAAACCGTGTATTTTATTTTTGACACATTGCTGCAGGAGCTCGCTGTGGTCTATGAGTTTATAGGTTGATAAGTATTAAGAAGCAAGTTCTAACGTAAAACCTATACCTACATACACTGAAAAAACATTTCATTGAATTTGGAACATGAAATAAAGAATAGAGGAACTCAGATTTGTGTACTTATTTAGGGTGTTCACACTATAGTTATATCAGTAATATTGACATAATGTCTTATTATTTTACAATAGTTTAAAAAATTGTTGTTGTGCTTCAAGTAAAAAAGTCATATGTGACCTAAGGTCCCTTTTCACAGACCAGAGGTCACATATAATAATAAGACTTTTTGAGAGGTATGTATATGGTTTGTCATAAAATAACAGTATAAATCTTAGTCGAGCAGCTGAAACTCTTTACTCGATCCTGAGATAATATTTACAAGCCGCAGCTACTTATAAATAACACAAGAATAAAAATATGTGTTTGTGTATGTGATCTGTCTGGCAGCTTGTGAACGTTTTTTCACTTGCCGCCATCCAAAAAAATAGTTCAGCTCATGTTACCGGCAACAGCTGCTTTCAATTATATTTATTTCAGCAAGTTCGTATAGATAAAAAACAAAAAAATGGACATTTTAGAAGATTTACAGGAAATTTATTGTTTTCTTTAGTAACAAGTCGAACTGAATTAAAAAACATTTACGTTTAAGCCAAAATGCAAACGTATGCGCAATAATCCGACTAAAAAATGGAGTGTTGTTAAATGTTTATCAGCTGGCACAATTATGATATATCACACTTATTTATGACGGGGTGTTCACACTTGCGTCCATGGATGTTATTTACATACATACATATTTATAGTGTTTATAATTTTTAGGATATATTGTAGAAACAAAAATGCCCTTTTATAAAGTGGATCTGAAAATCCAGATAAAATTAAATTTATTCTTTCATTTTGAAAATTGGCTTCAAAATCGTTCAATGTCAAGTAATATTAAAGAGGCTTCAACTGTTTCATAATTCTATAAACATACATATATTACTAACTCACGTGGCAGCCTGGTAGTTATTGATTATTTAAAAATTGCATGCATTTTAAATTCCAATATATTCTTGAAATTTGTAGAAAAATATATAAAATGGACCGTCTTAAGTAAAATGCACAACAATATAGGAAATGACAAGACAATATGTGCAAAAGGATTCATATCATGTCCCAGTGAATATGGAATGAAGATAAAAAATGTGATATTTATGAAACAGAGTTTTATAAAATAAATTTGTACCTTGGTTATTATGCTTTTTAATGGAAAGGGACAAACTTTTGTATTTTTGACGTTCAAATAGAAGTAGAAAATGCAATTGTACCAACTTTTTCAACACTGCGGCAAAATCATTTGTTGTTTAATTCAACTCCACATTTCCAATTCGTTTACAAACCACTTTATCTGGCCACACTCATTCCCAAAACCAAACCAAACAAACGAATGAATGAGTGTTCGTTCCATATACCAAACAAATAAATACACATTCACACACACACACACACACACAACAGCTCTCCCCAAACTAATGGAACTCTTTTAAGTATGGATGTTTTATTTGAAAAACCCCAACACGATGTGTGATCTGTGTAGCCATGTGTGGGGATTTCTCTCCAAATTGGGGATTTTAGCTGGTTTTTGGGGACAGAATATCGTGGGGAGGGATTCAGTACACCTATTATCAATTTTGCTTTATTTTACCATTTTCTTTCATACATATATTTACATACATATATGTTTATGTATCTTTGCGTTTTTCCTCTCCATATTTCGATTATTTCAAGGCGATGGTATTGGGGATATTGGTTTTTATAACAAATTGTTCAAAATTCTTAAAACCAGAGTTTATTGAATTCGATATTGCCAAAATGGATGTACTAATTGACGATACGGAAAGTAATTTGGTTGTTGCTAAAATTGATATTGGCATAGAATGTTCAAAGGAATTAGAAGCAAAAGGAGTTCAAACAATTTTTTTTCAGATTATTTAACTGTATTAGCAAAAGAAATGCTTAAAATATTCACTGAGAGTATGGAAAATTTTGAGTTATTTATAAATTTACAACTCTAAAGCATAGAAAAAAAAAAATAAATTTGATTCCGTGTATGAAATTTAAAATATTCTATGGATTCAAAAGTTCCATTGAGCACATACGAATGCATTAACTTAAATAATTGTATGTAATAAAATTAATAAAAAAAAATTGTTTTTTATTATGCTTAATATACATATATTTATTGGGGACAAAATTGGGGATTTCCAGTTTTAAAATGGGGATTTTTGGGGACAACACTCTTTAATTTGGGGACATAAGACAATATTTACCTGGCTACACTGTGTGTGATATTAATGCTCTTTAATTAAAAAATTTTATTCTTACAAATTTAAACACTAAAATGAATTGGAAATTCTCTTACTCTTTTGTACTCTCACGACACTTAACTTTAGACTAGTGTTAGTATTAGTTTATCACTGTGTTTTTTCTTATGGATACCCCAATATTTTGCTCAATTGCTAACAAACAATAACAACAACAACTACATTGAAAAATAAAGTAATAAAATAAACAAATAAATAAAACAAATTTGTTTTTAAGAATATCGTTGTGTCTTCAACAAATCAGTATTCATTTAAAAGCGAACAATATAAGGTGGTGTGAATTTTTTTTTTTTTTTAAATTAGAGGAAAGAATTTGTGAAAATTTCATAATAAAAGTATTTTATAATTTACGTAAAATATTCAATAAAATCATAAGAAATTGTTTTACCAAAAAAATAAATTTTAAAAAGTGAAAAAATGATTTTGGTGGAAATAAAAATAAAAAATTTGACCGTTTGAAAAACAAAAGTTTTAAATTAACGATAATAATTATAAAATAATTGTTTTTAAATAAACGTAAGAAAATTCGTGAGTAAAAAAAAATTTTTTGAATTAGAAGAAAAAACAATTATTTAGAATATTTTTTCCATGTGCTGTTCGTTCTGCGATGAATTCGGTAATTTAATGCACAAGAAGTTCATTACTGTTTAATTTTGTTGTTTTCTGCTTGAAAGTACTTAAACATGATCATTTGGCAACATTAGTATAATTTCTTTGATCGTAAGTATGTTTTTATAAGAATTTTATTAATTTAACTGTTAAATTTGCTGGTTCAATTAAAAGTAATTTGTTCAAGATATTTATCAGATTAACTTGAAAGGAATTTGAACATTTTATTCGAGTATTTCTCTTATGTTTTGAATTTTTTGTTTGAAAACTTTTTACACATTGTTAAAGATCTACTTATGAGTTGGCATTAGCAACCAAATAATTAACATTTTGCAATAAAAAAAGAAATTTTATAAAATTGTGTTTGGCCGAAATTTTATCAAATCCATGCATTGTAAAAATAATTTTAATTTGCATTTTATTGGTACAATTTCCAGCAAATGATTATTTAATATCTAGAAGAAGTTCTTTAAAGAGTAGAAATGTAATTACACGATACATACATCCAAAAACATTTCGATAAATAAATGTGTGAACTCTATTTGAGTTAGTTTTTGGGTTCGAAATAAAATCTTAAAATAATTCTTTGGAATAACGAAAATTTGTGAGGTAAATAAAAAAAAATATTAATTTGGAATTTTTATTCGAAGTGAGTGATGTTTAATGAAAACAATTTTAATTTGTCAGGCTTAAGTTCTTTTTCTCTAAATTTATTTTTTTTTATTAATTAAATTATTATTTTTATTAGAAAGAAAAATCTAGAAGTTCGTAATAATTGAACAGACAAAGACAAATTAGACTGCGCGGAGGGTTGAACTGACATCATGCTGCTTCGAAGTGAGTTTAAGCGGTAAGCAACTCTGGTGATGAGAATGTGGTTAGTCTCGAAACATCATGATGTCAGTTCAAGCCTCCACGCAGTCTAATTTTTCCTTGTATTTTTTTCACTTTTCACATATTTGCAATTATGAAAAAAGTTTATTCAGTCCAGAATAACAACTTGAAAAATTGTTTACTGAAAAAATTCCCCTTATCGTGAATAATTTTTTCTCTCAGAATTTCTTTACTTCTCCTTTTGATATTTTCACTTTATTTTTTATGAGGAATCGAAGAGAGCATGTAAGTAGTTCTTCTTATAATTTGAATATTAAAGCTTACAAAGTTTATTTTAAGAAAACGATCTGATAAAAAGGCACAAACTGATGTATTGGTCAACAAAATGCAAAACAACAAGTCGATTGCCTTAGTTAGGTTACGTTTTCACCGAGCTTGTAAGTAGAAGAAAAGATGCCACCACAGTTTAATCCAAAAAGTATTATCCCTTTGTGATACTTGTGGTAGTGGCGCTGGCTAAAGAGATTAGCTCGTTGACTACTAAGCCAACTTTGAATTAGGACCTGGGTTCGATATCAGGTCAGGCCAAAAAATGAATATCACAAACTTCTCTAATACATATTAGTGTGGTCACTAAAAACTTTTCCGACAGCGAATAATACTGTTTTAAGCTAAAGTACACTACAGCGCCCTTCTTAGTCTGTTAGCAGAAGTCAACCAATTAATGAAATGCCTGATTATACGGCTTAAGAAAGATAGAGGGCGGAATCTGGAACACTAATTTTCAACAACTTTTCGCAGCATTTGCGGCCGTATTTCGCTGATAACTCTTCGAATGTTGATTTCCAGGTGTTCAATTTTTTGTGGTTATTCGACGTGGACAAGTGACTTAACACAACCCCAAAGAAAATAATCTAATGGGGTTAAATCATACGATCTTGATGGCCAAATAATTGGGCTATTTCGTGAAATTATTTTTTCAGCAAAAGTTTCTTTAAGTAAATCAATTGTAGCGCCTGCTGCACGATGAGTTTAACGAATAGAACAATTGTTTTGATTAACAATTTCAACAATTTGCACGCGTTGCTCTGGTATAAGACGATTCATAATGAAATTTCAAAGCAAACTAAGCAAAAAGCCACTATCAGCTGTTAAATTTGTGCTCAAATAAAGCAGTGATGCCAACTCAAAAATGTGCCACTCTATAAAAAACACCCTTTATATGACTAGTTTCTTATAATAACTGTGTTTTAATTTTTCAATATCAATTTTTAATACGATTCATTGTTAGATAAATTGTGACAATTAAGTCAAACAGCCAAGTCTCCAACTCTTCTGGTGGCTTCGGAAAACAGATTTCACCTACAGACAAACGGACCGACAGACAAAGTTCAGTTCCTAATAAATTACAATTTACGATGCTGTTCTCGAAATTTAGCGAGACTAACGAACAGCAATTAATTTTTATATGTATAGATAGATTTCAAATACTCAAGCATAAAAAAGGAGGTTAATGATTGGGGAGAATGGTGCCCCCATAAGGGAAAATTGCTTCCGCGCGATGCCGCGAATATCATCTAGTAAATTAGAAACTTTTTATTTTGTGAATACCGGTTACTCCTAATTGTATCTATTCATTTAAAATTGCCGCACTGTATTAGCAAACACTAATTAAACACTATAGTTGTTGTCATAACTCCAGGTGTAGTGAGAGTGTTTTTTTTATGTAGGTAGTTCTTCTTCTTATTGCTGTAATTATACACTACCCATTAGAGCATTTCAACGACTAAATGTTTGGAAAACATCGATTTCTTGTTTGTTTTTTTACGTTTTGTGGTTTACTTCAAACATTTTTTCGTCTCTTTTGAATTATTGCCACTATGTGTGTGAGTGTGTCGTGTGTGAGTGACGTAAATTTTGTTTATGTTTTTTTTTTGTAGGTTGTTTTTCTTTCTTTTTCCCAACTCCTCTTTTAAACAAGAAAAAAAATTGTTAAACACTGCGACAAAACATTAGATTTTGATAAAGTTGGAAAATGTTTACCTGTTTTTCATGCTCACATCACAAATGTCTACAAGTTCATTAGCATTAATTTCAGTTAAGACATTCATATGTATGTATGTATTTCGTAAATTTTCTCTTAGGAATTATATGTTGGGGGTCTTAAATTTTATTTGTCTAATTATTTTGCATAAGCTTGTGAAGGGAATAAGAAGAAACATTAGGCACAAAAATAAGGGAAAATGATACAGTTACTCTTTAGAAAAGCAAAAAACATGAGAAAGAGCCAACTGTTTCCAAGGTTTTTTCTAAAATTACGATATAAGAGAAATAACCTCGAAATAGTAGATTCGCAAAGAAGTCAGAAAATTATAATGCGTTGAATTTATATTATTAAGATGTATTTAAATACCAGTTTACCAGAGATGGATTAGCTCTTTTTGATTACCTCTGAGTCGTAATTTTTTCTTCAGCCTTTTTTTTAACTATAATGTAAGACAATTCGCTCGCAGAGAATATGTGGCGTAGTCTCATTCACTTGCTGGCATAAGCGACAAAAGGGTGAACGATCGTGGTTATTTGTTAATATTTATGCAGGCTAAAGTTCGTAAATGTTAATAATCAGAGATAGGCTGACTACCAAAACGTTCGTATACAAAGTTTGTATACAGTATTGCTACTGTATTTAAATCACATACATATGCAAAGTTCCAAAACAATGCAACAACTATAAAACCGATGCCTTGTTTGCTTTCTTACTGCGTTAAAAATACTTGGCGGCGGCGTTTTGAAATGGTATGCATTGTATAATTATTGTACTGCGGCGTTATGAAATGTGATGCTTTGTTCAAACACAAAGCAATTGACGTTTTGGAAGTCAGCCATATATTAAATAGACATTATTAACATACATTTTTCGAGCAACAAAGGAACTATTTAATATCTAAACACCACTTTAGCTTTCAACTACACTGCTTGTATAGAACAAACGTTGTTTTCGGTAGAAGCCACTAAACTTCGTCAGTATTCATGTGCAAATGTTTTCACTACTTGTTAGGTAGCTCTGTTGATCTTGGTTATTGTTCCGCAGGAGATAATTCAGTCCAATGTGAGGAGAGAGAGGAAACCACAAAAATTAGCCTGAATGTCACTGTGTCTGCATCAATGATTTACTTACAGTTGCCGTTAAAATAAGACTTACCCTCCTCCCCCCCAAAAAAAAGGGACGGAAACAGTCGACAAATTAAAGCCACAAATATGAGCTGGGCTCATAAAGGAAGCAGCTTAACAGCTATGACCAGGTATTCATTAAATGGAAGCCTCGTGTCAAGGAACTTTAAGAAAACCTCGGAATACTATTCCCATTAAAGTAGTGACTTCAAAGGTGGTGTTGCCTGATGGTACATCTTACTTGAAAGGAAATATCCATATATCAAATTTTAAAATCATGTGTGGAATGTGTAACTATTGTGTGACTATTTATACCGTCGAAGTACTGTGCGCTATACTTAGGGAAAATAATAAGTGTTTTCTAAAGCAATTTATTTTATGCTTTTACGAAAAAATATTTCCAATTCCTTTTTTCCATTAATTCCTGCCGAAATATATAATATTCATGGTAGAGTAGGAATAATTAAATTTGCAATTGTATTTTAATTCACACTTTTATTACTTTTATTCTATTGTTTTAGGTATCGACTCTATTAATAAAATTGTACGAATAGTTCTCTTTAATTGAGTTCTAATTTTATTTCTTACATTCGTCTAACCTACATACGAATTACTTCCATTTATATGTATTAATGTATACATATACATATTTAAGTGTGGGTATGTATGTAGATGTGCACATTTGGAGACAAAAACTATGCGTGTTTTTCAAAGTGACCTAATTTTTCTAATTGCTATTGTTATTATTGTTGGCTCTTTGTGAACAAACATACGCACACACATACATACGTACATATGAATGGGTAAGTGTATAAGAACCCCAAAAATAACTTTTATTGTTTTATTGTTATTTTTATGTTGCAACTAATATAGAAATATTTCTCTATTATCAAAGAAAAAAAATATCTTATAAATATATTTCCACCCTACAAAAGAAATAGGAAGGAGTAAGACAAAACACAGAGTTAGAGAGGGAGAAAAAATTCGGTACAAAAGTCAAAATTTTAGACTCTAAAATCTTGATTTTTGGAATCAGCACTTTGAATTTTTTTCAATGATAATGAATATGTTGTTGTATGTTATCATTGTAATTATAAACAAACAGACAAATATGCACAGAAATAATACAAATACACTCACAGCCACAAGTAAAAGCACCGTCAAACTTAACATTTTTGTTCTGAAATACTTGATTTTTTTTTATCATGTTTTTTTAGTTAATTAAAATGTTTATTTTTATTGTTATTTATCAATTTTATTTTTCTATTTTATTTAAATAAATTGTTGAATAGATTTTGCATGTCAGTCAAAACAATTCAATATGAAATTATTAAAAGCAACAAAAAAAACTTAATGTAAAATTTATTTTATTAAATGAGCTCCAAAAAGATTTGTATTAGTTTCAATTTTTTTTTTTTTTTCAAACCTTGTTTCCATACCCTGTTTATCTTGTTGTGTGCATGCAGGGAATGAAGTCATTACAATAACCGATATAGGATTGTTACTGCAATAACTGCCTCCAAAAATTTTTTTAAAACAACAGTTTACTTACTAGCGGTGGGAAAATAAAAATCGGTAAATAGGTTACTAATTTCCTATGTAAGTTCCACAATATTCTTATGGATTAGAAAGTCCGTCTCTCCATTTATCCGTCTGTTGGTACTTGAAATCCATTTTCCGTTTCAAAAGGTTTGTAGACTTGGATCTTGAATAGATTTGTCAGGACTTATCTTATGACAATCCGTATTAAAAATTAGAAAGAATTAATAAAAAATTATGCATATAATACTTGGTGAAGGGTATAGAAGATTCAGCACAGACAATTATAGCACACTTACTTGCTATGACAGCTAACTCCCGAATTGCATATGGCATTCAAGCAAATTTTGGCGGAATCGATAGTGTGACAGGTACAATAATAAATTGTTAACTATAAAAGAAATACGGTGAATAGAGGTATCAGGTAGATTCACGGACCCACGTGCATCACGTCTTAAACTGTGACAGCCTCGGGACCTAACCTACCTACTATGAACAGAAAAAGTATAAGTTTTTTTTTTAATGTCAAAAAATTTCCAATTTGATAATCGTAGTTTTTCTATAATCGGGGATTGCGCAAATGAGGCACCTCCGCTTGAGAGCTTGATAGGTTGGTCTTGGTAAAAAATAGTGAATTAAAAAAGACGTGTGGCACTCAGGGACTGCCGCTGTAAAGCTATTGCATAGCATTTTTTTTATCAACTTATGCAATTTCAATTTCACTTTCAGCTTTCTAGCTATACTGGAAGTGCCGCACACAAAGAAGGGGCACCCTAGTCCCCCCAGGTAAAAAGTGCCTAACCTTAGTATCCCATGTCCTTCTCCTGGTTCTAAGCTAACTGCGCACCAATTTTCAGCCAAATCAGTTCTGCCGTTCTTGAGTTATAAATAGTGTAACTAACACGACTTTCTTTTATATACATATACAAAAATCCCCTCAAAAACCCAGAAAACTCTGGAAAATTTTCCTTGAAAAGGTGGCAAGACTGGACGGGAATTCCCAAAAACTTGGACAAAAATCCCCTCAGAATCCCAGAAATCTCGGAAAATTTTCCGGGAAAAGCAACACTGGAAATTTTAAAAAATTTCCAAAGCGGCAACACTGTATAGTCATCATACATAGACTATACAAAACAGAAATTTTCACTTAAAAAAACAAAAGACTTAAGAAACAAACTTAGTGTGAGGTTTTTTCGTTTCAAAAACAAAAGACTTAAGAAACAAACCTTTCAAAATTTCTTGATTCGGTCGCCTCAAAGCCCGCGATAGAAGCTATGCAATAGCTTAAAAATAATGAGTTCATAACCAATCAATAAAATCGCAGAATATTTAAAACTTTTAATAAAAAAAAATAGTTTCTTAATAATCTTCTTATATATATATAAAATATTGTTGCTAGTGTGTTGTGACTTTATAACTCACGAACGGTCAAACCGAATTCTATTAAATTTTTATGGGTTGTTCATATGGACGTGTAGATGGTTTATCTAAAGTTTGCACGAAATCGGTTTACGCGTTGATGTGCTTTGATTATTTATAAAAGTAAATAGCTTCCGTGTGAAGCCGGGGCGCTCAGCTTGTTAAAAATATATGGAAATTCTTAAAATTTAATGAAGTCTTGATTTCAATTCTATAAAATCATTAAAAATAGTTGTTTTTTCAATTAAAATATTAATTTAGCTTCTTAAGGTGTAATTCATTAACGTTTATTAAAGTTATTGCGGCATTATTGTACGAATTTTGTATGAGGAACCCGGTTTTAATATACACATTAACTTTATGAATCGTTTATTAATTACACCTTTAGTAAATATTTAATTAGGAATTATTAGATAAGAATTGTTGCGAAACGGGTGGGCCGAGGGTAATATGGGACACTTCCAGTACATCTAGAAAATTCTTAAAATGTGATCATTTTGCTATAAATCTAGAAAGCCTTGATTAGTTATACAGATACGTTTTGACCTCAGATAAATCTGAAACCAGCAAGTTTTCTAGGGTAACACTTAACTCAATCTTGGAAGAAGGAAGCCACATCTTCTCATTTAATTTGGTAAAAAAAAGTCAGATCCGAAAGAAACCATAACTATGGAAATGTGTGTGAAACTGACAGCCAAGTATTTCGGCCGCAAAAATTATTCAAAAATATATATTAAAATGTGGACGGAGGCAAAATACTATCCCAGTTCCAGGCAACCTTGGCCGTATTTTTTAAGAAAATAATTTTGGCCAAATTTGCAGAATTCCTTAAAATGAGATTGCATTTTACATAAAAGGTAAAATTTGTCTACAGGAAATTGGAAAATGCGGAAATTTATCAGTTGCTTTACTTCTATTAGCGTCACGGCGAGGCCTTCAATTTCTTACTGTAGACCGGTATAGCTCGTTGTTCCCCACTTATTAGAGATCCTTTCAAATATTACAATATTAAAATTGTTCAAATAATGCAAAATAAAATTTTATTAAAAAAAAAAAAAAAATACACAATTACAAAAATGTTCTATTTTTCAACTGACTTCAATATAATAATTGATTTAATTGATTTTTCTTTGTTATTCTTCATTTTTCACAGCCATTGTCCACAATTGAATTTCATCGTTAAATGTGTTGTTTGTTTCCCCCCTTTTTTTTTACTATTTTCAGAATGCATTTTCATCGAACTGCATCGTAGATTTTTTTTTTTTTTTGAAAGAGAAGCCAATTAATTGAATTAATTAGAAAATATACAAGCATTTTATTCTTTATTTGATTTTAATACTTAAGCACTTCAAAATGATTATTCTCTAATTTTTCATTCCCCTCCATGTTTTTTCTTTTTTGTTGTATGCGCTCAACCCTTTTATATCGTTTCTATTGAATTAATTCAGAAATTATGATTTTAATTTGATTTCTTTATGTTGAAAAAAAATCAAATTACTTAATGAGCTTAAGAGTGCTGCTGTATGTATGTTTTGTCGAATTATTGTTTCCTCTGTTTTAGAATAATGAAGTCAATTATTATTGACCATTCTAAGAGTAATTGCTTCTCTGATTACTTATAATTGAATGCTTATAAACTGAGTTTTGGTTGTCCTTTCTTTCACTACAATAATGTGTGACTTTTTAAAACATTTGATTACTGAACCAAACATTTGGTTGTGAAGAGTTTTTAAATGTGAAAGTTTAGGCTCCATAAAAAATTGCCCTAAACCAAAAATGAAAAAGCCGCCCAAGCTCAAACCAAGCCATTTGTCATATTTGTTGGGACCTTAACACAGAAAGGTCGTAACTCATAGTTTTTCTCAAATCGCATGTTAATCATATTTCGATAGTTAATCTCCGATAAGGCTGAGCCCACACCAACGCAAGATAAAAAACTTTTTCTGTATAATACGACAACAGAACACAACCTCTTATCAGATAACCCACATCGAACAAAACAAATATAAAACTGTGCGTTTGTCAAATAAATATCAGGTTTCCTTTCGAGCTCATCAATTCATTTCTATATTTTAACAGTAGTTATGGATGATGTGCCCCTGTTCAGCTTTTCTTATTTGTATACTCTTCACTAAAAATGCTAAGGATATTTATAGATTTTTCATTCCATGTTTAATTTTCACAATATTCATTTCTAACCAATAAAGTTTTGCGTCTGTCAGTATGTATGTCTGTCTGTCTGTAGCATATATACTTTATATTAAGTTCATCTACTTTTTTTCGTTGACACACATGTAGTATACCAAACTAGTATGGGAAACGTCAAATCCCGGCCTATAAAAGGGCAACACAAATCCGAATGAATGATAAAACTGATGACTTGAAATGAATAGATTCGGTTCGGTTCAATGTAACAGGATCACAAATGGATTTTGATTTAACTTTGTCTACGCTGTCAAACAGATCTTCTTTCGAAGCATCATTTTATTCGTGTATATCATCAGACTTTATACAGTGAAACTTTCTCTCACACCGTGTCACAGGGTTCCATTTCATTTATACATACATATATCCATAAATTTAACAAAGAACAATTAAATATTAATTTATTTTTATATGAAAGTGTTATTAAAAATATTGAATTTAAATTTGATTTGTTACCGCCCCTCATCAATTACATTTAATTATTTACATTTTGGGTTTTTGTTTTACAATTAAATTCTGCTGATGCATTTGAGTATTTTACGAGTATCGTTTTATTAGCAAGTAATTAAATTAATGAAAACAATGAACAAAAATTAATTAAATAATGGGGTTAAAGTTATTGTTTTCACATTATTTTTATACATATTTTAAAAAATTATTTAATTGTTGTTTTTTTTTTTTTTGTGGAAATTTTGTGATTTATATTTAGAAAACAGAAGGCTGCAACATTTAAAATTACAAAAGTAAATGTGACATGATGATATATGAAATAGATTTATCGTCAGTGATAACGTCACTATGGCAGTTTGTTCTGTTTTTTGTTGTTGTTGTTGTTTAGTTTTAATGTAAAAAAAAATCTCTCAAATAAACAATAAAATTTATTATCTATTTGTTCATAAATCTTTAGCAACAGTTTGACACAAAGTTTGTGGTTAATTAATACTCGTACTATAAATTGTGTTCTAAGCTGCAGTTGCAATTTAAATTTAATTTTAGAAAGATTTGTAAGACTTATTGTTCTGTAATAAATAAAAATGTTAGAAATTAATAGATTTTCTGTTTAATATTTATATTTAATTATTAATTATTAAGACTGGCAATTCCGTATGTACATAAATATTCTTGGTAAACGTCATCCGGTGCTGTCAATTACATTTTAACTTGACAGCACTGAATTTTGTACACGGTTGCATTTCATAAAACGAACTTAAATCCAGTGCTGCAGTGCATCTGGTGTTAAGTATATCCATTTAATATTTTTAATCTGTCTGAGCAGTTATTTTTAATAATTGTTTTACAACGTAGAAGGTTCTGCTAATCGAACTAGGTTGGCACTGTGGTGGACATTATCTTGGAACAGTATCAATTCGATGTCGGAACAGTTTTATGCCTTCATCACTGTAAACAGAGCAACAACAACAATTCCACACTAACGTACATTATAGAAATTTATGATATTGATTGCTTGCCCCGACCACAGATCGAACCCGGGTCCTAAGTCAAAGATTGCTTAGTAGTCAATGGGCTAACCACTTCAGCCAACACCATACCACTCGAACTTAAATATAGTACGAGTTTATTTTCTGTGTATGATGGTTTGCCTCACATGTATATTTGAATATTGGGAAATGTTTTTTTTTTTCTCTTTTTCTTTGTTGATATCGATTACAGAACAGAGAAAAGTTTTTGCTTTCTCTTCGTATTTAACTCTTCATCCAGAGAATCAATCATACAATTTCGGATTGTTGAAAATGTTCTGGGTGCAAGATCGTCATAAATTTTATAATTTTTGGATTTAACTGAATGACAAAATGAAACCTTTTTTTCTACTTCGAATATTAATCGTGCGGAAAATTTTATAACAATTGATTACATAAACAAATGGTAGCGAAATAAAATCACAGAATGAATGAATTAAGTTTGGAACTAGAAAATTCCGAAAGAAACAAAATTGAAGATAATTTTTTTGGTAAAAAAATATATGCAAATAGTGTTGCTTAACCAAAGATTTCGTTGAAATATCACAAACCTAAAAATTATAATTTTTACCACTTTCTATTTAAAAAATTTGGCATAAAACTGATAATTAGTATTTTCAACAAACACTCTGTAAAAATCTTTTCTGTATTTATTTTAAACTCTTTAACACTTTTTACACTAAAGTCGTAATATTTTCAATATTTATTTATGTGTTAAAGTAAATTTAAAAAAAGGTTATTCATTTACTTACAAAATCATTGCGTCTTAAATTTAAATATTTGCTTTTTTGCATCGTTTTAATCTGCCATAAAATAATGCCGTCCTATTTTATTCGTTACTTTTTATTTATTTGAATTATTCATACTTTTTTTTTTTTTGCTTTCCCCGGAATAACAAATAAAAGATGTGAAATGTTTTTTATTTCTTCTTTTTGCAATCTTTATTTGTTAAAATTTTAAATGATGTACAAACATTTTTACGGACTTTAAGGCCTACGAAGAAGGATAAAAAAGAAATGATAATAAAATTTATTTACATTAAAAAAAATTGTTTCGTATTCTGGCCAAAAAAAATTAATATGGAATTTTTTCAGTAAAATTTATTTTAATTAATCTGCAAAAAAAAAAAATGGAAAGACATCCTAGCAAACGTAAAGCTTAGCCCAACTGTAAAAGCAAAGAATTGAAGATAAGCATGCAAAATTCTTTCTTTAGTTTATAAGAAAATATTGACCTTGAATTCAATAAGCGCGCAACCACAACCATAGCGATATTCAGTGGTTCGTGCAACTGGTCGTGCAAAAGTTTAAATGCAAAATATTTAAGCTCTTAAATTAAATCTAACGGCAACTTATGGGTGTGTTGTTAGATTTAAGCTAAAAAGCTACGATATTTCGCAAGGTCATTGGCACTAAGCACTCAATACTGCTGTCTCTGAAATTCGTCGAAATGTTTGCAACGAAAATATTAGCAAACCACGAATCTTCTGTTTCACCTCCTGAGTACAAAAACTCGAAAAATCCAACTTTAAACTTTAAAAATTTTATATTTTCATTTCGAAAATTTTAACTTAATTTCATAAATTAATTCTTTACTTAAACAAGTAATAGTGCTGTATTGGGCTGTGCCGAATCTTTTATATCCTACTCTAAGTCATATATAAAAATTTTGTTTTTAATTTTTGGTGATTCTCAATACGAATCGTCTTAAGATCAATCCTGACACATCAGTTCAAGTGTACAACTCTCTTGATGGCTTAGAAAAATTCATTTCACTTACAGCCAGACGGACAGACAGACATGGTCATTCATCTTTCTGATCTATAAGGATTTAGAATGTATATACTTTTGTGTTACTCATATGAATATTGTGAAAATTAAACACGGAACGACGAAACTACATATAAATTCAAATTAAAATTCGAAGACTTGGAAATTGATTTCAAAAATTCGTAGCTTCACTCCTCCTCCTGAGTCAGTGCCAAATAAAGAGTTCTGTAAGGTCAAAAATTTTAATTTAAAAAAAAATGACAGGAGATTTAATAAAATAAAGGAGGAAGTTTCGGTCTTTAACCGAAGGTGGTACTCTGGATTTAGACATCGGTTGTCAGTCCAGTAATATCTGATAATTGTGTTGTATGTGGGAAAGCATTGAGAAGTGCAAGTCAGATGAAACTACTTGCAGAGGTTCAGAGGTGGCCACAGTGGGTATCACAGGTGCCCAGAGGAGCAACCCTTAAGGCTGTCTTGGATGTCATGCATCAGCTTCTTGCCTTTGAGGATTTTGCAAGATGTTTTCTCAGACTCTTAGATGCGGGTTTTTTAAGGATAAGATTAACATGTAATACATACATCACTCTTGAAGGAGATTAGTTTTTTTAAGCAGGAGTCCATATTCTCTGGGTTGGCGGACTACAAGGTTGTAGAAATTGATTTGAGTCATTCCGGACTGGGATTTTTTTTATAAAATCTGATAAGACTGTATGAGGATTGCGCGATCTTTACAGACTGGTCGAAAATGGAAATAGGTGCGACCGCTGACGTCTACTTTTTCGGAACAGGTATTCGTAAGTGTTTCAGACTGCTGAATAAATGTAGTATAACTCATGTTGAGATCCTAGCGATCCTCGGCGCCACGGAACTGGTGACAGAACATGTTTGTAACTGAACTCGCCAAAAAAATATAAGAGGTCCTTTTGCATTTTATATGACGAATAGAAAAAAATTCATCGTGAATAGTTCGGTGGTTTAAAATTTGAAATCCACTGGAACAAGAAAAATAGAAATTGTATTTATATTCGAATTATGTTTATCAGCCTTCAATAATTTGCCTCCAAATTGTTAGCTGGGATATAACTTAATTATAATTTGTGCTAAATTGTTTATGCCCGGTATTAAATAAATTAATATTAAAATTTTTTTTCTCCGCAATTTTTTTCACAATTTAAAAATGTGGGTGTATGTGATTTTAATATTCTTTCTTTTTTTTCTCAACCAATTTCATTATTTGGATTTAATTTTCCACATTGTTGTTGTTGGTGTTTTTGTTATTGTTTGTATAATTTATTAATTTTATTGTAAACGTACATATTTTGTTGTGTCTCTATTGTCAAACATTATTTCCATGTTATGCGCTTTTGTCAATTTTATGGACTAGACAAATATATTGAGTTTTGTTGTTTTTTTTTTCTTTTGTTTTGTTTAAATAATCGATTAATAATAACGAAGATTAATGTTTTTATTATTTGAATATAATAAAACGATATTTATTTTTTATTTGCTAATTTTTTTAAATAATCAATGGCATTATGCGAAAGGCCAGTGTAGGCTGTGTGAAAGTGTTTTAAAGAAATGAGTTGTGCCATAAATTGGCCATTGCCATGAACATTTCGAACAATTAATCATGATTTGGATCATAATTTGCTGATAAAGTTGAGCGAATTCTGTAGCAAACTATCAAACTATATAATACGATTTATACAAGATAAGACCAAATACAAAGTGGATTGAGGTGAGATTTTTTTTTTTTTTTGTAGGCTGTGAAATTATTTAGGCCAAGTCATATTTACAAACTAAAAATCCGTAAATGGTGACAATAGTTCTTTTGTTTTCTTCTATTTAAGTAGATAAGATGCTATAGGCAATTTGAGCTGAGGTAATTTATCAAGATTAAGATCATATGCTTTAAATTTGTTAAAATTATTAGTATGACTAAAGAGATTAAAAAAAAGCGATATTGTTTGTTTTGCCAAAGCAAACATTTTATTTTGAACAGAGCAGGCAATAAGTTCCTACGCCAAAAAATATGAGCTCAAATTTAGGAAAATTTTATTCAATTTAAGTTTGAACTGTTTGTCGTATTTTTATAGAAATTAGTTTACTTAAGTGTTTATTCATATAGTTAGAAAAAATTGTCTATGATGGGGCTGTCATATGTATTTGCTTAGGAACAACGTCTTCAGAGAATTGTGTAGTGGTGCAGTTCCCGGCTATATAGTTTGTGTACTTGCTAAGCATTCCTAATTGATGTTTTTTTTTTTTGTCCAGTAAATGTTCCTGTGGGTTTTTCAGAACATAGTTTTTTTTTATTAAATCTTCAATTATAAATTGAAATATCAATAAAAATTCAAATCTAAAATCTAAATATATTATATTGTAAACAAAATATTTAGTTACAAGGTTTGATTTTTTTGTAGTCTTACGTCTCTCGTATACGACTGAGAGAGAAAAAATATCTCTCCTTCTCAGCCGAGTGTCGCTTTCATGATTTAGAATATACAGCGCAAATGGATGGAATACCAGTTTTTTTATATTTATTTTGTCTTTTGTTTTGAAAACACAGTCTTCACCGACGGAAGGGATCGTCAAGATCTTTATGAATTCGCTGATTTCTTACATACCAGGGGGCTGCTGTAATTGCACGGATAATTTTGTTTTGTCTCCTTTTTCCACATTCGATGGCGAGGCAAGGCCCCATAACTGGATTCCATAGGACCATATTGGTTTTGGGATCACATTGTTTAACAGAATCTTGCAGTCTAGGCTTAGTATAGAATTTTTTCCAATAAGCCAATTTATTTGAGCTGCTTTTAATTTCATTTGGATCAGCTTTGCGTCTATGTGTGCTTTTCATGTTAAACGGCGACCAAGATGAACACATTTTTACTTCTGTGTATTTTGGTACAATCTGGCTATTGGGCATGTTTCCCTGCACAATGTAACAATGTTTCTTTTTTAAAAGTAGAATGTATCGTCTGCAATGAGGAGGATTGAAATAAAGTTCTTAAAACTTGAAGACTATTAGGATTTAAACTGGTGTACTTCGGTTTAGTAGATTAGCACTCTTACCGCCACACTTCTATATATAATTTCTTACATTAACAAAGTTTATTTTTAGAAACTCGGTAAGTTATGAACCAAAAATATTTTCTAAAATTTTTTTCTTTAATTATTGTAAAATTTTACAATTAAAGAAGACTTACAAACTTAAGTTGAAAAAAAAGTATGCAAAAATTTATGAACTATTCAGGAATAAGTGATCATTTTTAAAATAATTTCATTCGTATGACAAAATGTCCTTAAACTTAATAGAGCAAAAATTCTTACTTTAAAAAAATGCGCTACCAAATGATATACATAAAAATTTCTTATTACAAACAAATCAGTTTTGTATAGTTTATGAATAGTCAATTTAAAATAGACGTATGAAAATCGGTTTATAATTAGCGGAATTATTTATTAATCAATTGTAGGAGGAACAACTTGCTTCCCGATTTTTCCAAAAAAAGAAAAAAAAAATTATAGGACCCAACTGTTTGCAACCTCTTCTAAACAACAAGAAATTTTTGAAAATCCGGTCATATATGTTTGAGCTGTGAAGGTTCGAACATTAAAAGCAAAATAAAGGGGAACTGATAACCTTCTTTTTTAAAAAAAGTCAAAATAATCTTCAAGTAACAAATCTTCGTTCAGAAAATTGCCTTAATCGTAAGAAAACAGAGGCTAATGTAAACAAAAATTGTCTGTTGCGCTACTCGGGAGTTGCGCAAATCGATCTCGCACTTTATTTTAAAGAAAATAACATTTAAAAAGAATTGAAAATCTCAAGTGATTCAAATGAACTGTAAACGGTTCGTTTTTGAAATGAAAATAATTTCGTTTGAAATAGTTTTTAACCTTAATGTACCAACATAATATTTTGAGTGTATTAATCTCTTACTCTCTTAATCAAATACTGATCGGTTTAATGTCGCCGCTCCTTGGCATGTGCTGTTGCCGTTTAGTTATTCTTTGTGTGCATGTGTGTGTTTTTTATTATTAAAATAATTCATTAATAAACTATTTTAACACTTCATTAATTGTTGTTACAAATTTCCTGTTCAATTAATTAATAATTAAATCTTTTTTTTTTTACTTACAGGATCTCATTGGCTTACAAAAAAATATATATACAAATAATAAAAAAAAGTGCAAATTTTCTATAACAAAAAAACTTTAGAAAAAAACAAATAAAATTTATAATTAAATAGATAAATTAAACAGAATAAATTATTATCTGCATTGTTAATACTTAATTAAATTAATTGCAGGCCACAATTTAATGTAATAAAAATATTAAAAAATAGTGTAAAAATATATAAAAACAGCAAATAATATTGTCATTTTAAATAGAATTAAAATTATTTTTTTTTTTTTTTAGTTTTACACGAAAAACAATTTTAAATATTTTTATTGCAAATTAATTACCTGACAAAAAGTGTTTTAACTCATTAATTATAAATATATATATATATATAAAAATTTTAAATATTAAGTGTCAACAAAAATTTCAACAAGAAAAAATCTCGTTAACCACAATTTGTTGAAAACGATTAATCAGGTTAGTAAAACATGAAAGAACATTTGTTAAATTATCAAGAAAACCATGTATGTGTGTGAATGTTTGTTTTATTGTGTAATTAACAACAATTTTAATTAATTATGACATGCCAATTATGATGCCATTGTAGTTTTTACTCAAAGTCATACTAAAGTGTATGGTTTCCCTGATTGAAAAGGATTTTGATAGAAGTAACTGCTTAGTCTCCATTTGAAACCAGCATCACATGACGCCAAAAATACAATTGAAGTGTACAGAGTAGCGTCCGGCAATCAGTTACAATTATATTTTCCATTTGTAAGTATTTTGTAGCGCTCATTTTAACAATGTATTTACAAAAACTCATATGATTTCATATCTGAACAGAAATATGTTTCATAAAAATGTATGCGAATGCAAATTATGAAAAAATAAAAAAAATTGTTAACTGCATGTAAAATATCATAATCCAACAATTCAACAAAGATTTTGTTTAGTGTTCATCAAGACACATGAAAAACTGTACGGTCTGCTCGATGGATTCCTCATACGAGACTTACTGATTATGTTAAGTTTCAGTTAATACATTTAGTACACTGAAAACCAAGTGAGCCAAACATCATTGAAGATTATCAATGTGGTCTGTTCGCCGCTAGATAGTGTACGGCACTGAAGTCACACACAATAACTCAGAAAAAAATGGTCAGTTGCAAGTAATCAAAATATAAAAAAAAACAGTAAAAATAATGACAAAAGAGTTTAATACAAGATGTCCACCCAATGTTTTGGTATAACCTGGACGTCTCTCTATTAATGTCACTGTACCAGCTGTTCTCTTGTCTCTTTTATATACATATAAGCAATAAAGGCTTCTCAATGTTCTGCTGAGCAGTCAAAACGAGAGCTACTTATATGATTGCAATATTATAATAGAATTTATTGATTTGCATTTTTATATACTACAGTAAAACTTAAATATAATGAACTTTGACAATATAATAGCTCAAAATAAAAATAAAAACTTCATAGTTGCAAAGATTTGCATAAAAAATTACACTATAGTTATAACGGAACAGTTCTAAGCTATAAAACCCCAATATAACGAAGTATTCATTAAAAAGCCTCTATACAATGAAGTCAGAGATTTAAACCATGTGATTTAATTTCCAGTAAAATAAAATTTTGCTAAAAAAACTATAGTTTTAAAGATTACTTTTTTTTCAACTGCTTTATATCGAAGTTTTACTGTATCATTATGAGGCGTTCTGCATCATGGTGAGTAGCCACAGATTAGTGATTTAAGAGAAATAAGCAATTCTAGCTGATTGTAAACATATAAGTATTTAAAAGAATTAGTAAAACATTTCTATTTTGGTAGATAATAATATTTAATAACCAATAGTAAGTTGCAACAACCGATCGTTATTTTAATGCAAATTTAAAAATACAATTTTATTTTGTTGCAACAACCAATAATTGGTACTAACATCCAATTCATTATTGTGCTCGCCATATTTGGGATGTAGTCGTAACAAGAGTATACGTTCGGTTGTCCCAATCGTATTTTTTGTTACAATTGTGGTCTTATGGTTACGATCATGGAATGTTTTTTAGATCCATAGAATATTCATAGCGTTAGCTGAAATATTGCCTATGCAGCAGATATTTGTTCGGCATAACTGTTTTCCAACCAATCATTTTTCCGAGTGTAAGCATTGCAATATTTTCTTTGCCGAATTACTATAATAAATATTTAATTAAATACAACTGTATAGATATCTACTCGCATAAATATTAGTTTTTCTTATTAAGCAATAAAACTTAATATTATTTTATTTTCTATTCATTTCCAGCTCAACAATATTTCCCAAGGAGAGCTTTGCAAAACAAAAACTCAACAAATTTAATTTGAAAAATACTTTAGTTACAAAACTAATAAATACCAAAATGTTTTATAAAAAAATATAGATAAATTTATTGTTAAATTTCAAGTTGAAATAGTAATCAAAAGTGTTTTTAATAGAAATAAATTCCTGTTATTTATTACAATATTTATTTACCCCAAAAAAAAGTTCATTTTATAGTTCAAATAAATCAAAAAAAAAAAAAAAATAAATAAAAAAAATAAAAAAAAATTATTTTAAAATAAAAATTTGTAAATTAGAATAAAAATCAGAAAACATACATACATATTTATTCATTTATCAATTAGTAAGCAGAAATCATTGAATATGAATCATAAGATGAGTTTGGATTTCATCATATTCTGGAGCAGTTTACTTACAGTTTTGGTCATCAAAACTGCAGCTTATGGAATATTAACAGGTAAAAATTTTAATTTCTTTTTGTTTGTTTTAGTAAAGAATATCAAATAAAAAATAATTCCATTTCATAATAATCTAAAATTGACTAAAATGCTAAATTATTTACAAAAATTCGAGTGTCATGACAGACAGACAATTCAAAAATACAAAGAAGAATATTCCATATTTAATTATTTTTCTTAACATTTCCTTATTAGTAAAGCAAATATTTTAGTTTAAACATTTTCAAGTATCTCTCTCTCTCTCCCGCTCTTGTAGTAAACTTTTAATCAAAATATGTTAGGAATTTCTTAAATAAATATGATAAATTTTGCAAAATAATAAATGAAAAAGATACTTGAAAAGAACATTTTGTTTATTTTAAAATAAAAGAATACACAAATGAAAGAGTTGGGGGGAAGGGGTAACAATAATAAAGAAATAAGTTTATAACAAATTCTTTTGTTAAATGAAATTTTATTTGCTTAAAATGTTTAAAGAAGATGAAGTGACTGATGAGCCAAAACGGTAAGAGAGCAGCAGAGGCAAAAAAATTTTTCTTAATTGTTTATTTGCTAATAAAATTTCAGAGGTAATCAAAAATATTTTATCTAAAATACAGTGCCAAGAACAAATAATAATGAAATAGATTAAAATATGAATATAAAGCATTTTGTTAATGGGTATTATTGCGTTTTTATAAAAATTGTATAAAAATATACGTAAACTCTAAAAATATAAACACTTAAATGAAAATGAAAATACCAAAAAAAAAAGGGGAAAAACGTTTTGGGACACAAAGACTCAACAGGTTTTTATTAAAAAGACAATAAATAAACGAAACACAATTCGATTCTTTCAATAAAAAAAAAAAAAAAATCCATAAAATATTTGGGATACGGTTGATCTTCCCGCTGACTGACTTCTAACGTTGTCCTTTATGTTCAAAAAAGAAGTAGCCGAATCTTAAAAATCTATTTTACCTGAAGTTTTACATTAATTAGAAAAATCTTATGTCAAAATACGACACCGATTTCTCTGAAACCCCTTCACCGATTTTCATTTGAATTTAATTTACAGCATTTGATACAGTTTCTCAAGACAAAAAAACACTAAAATGCATTTTGAATATCAATTTGAAAAGCGCTTTTGAAGTCATCATACGCAATTTTCCGAAAGAGATCTTTCGAATAGATCGATTGATTTTAATCAATCTTTTTATTTTGCCCAACGTTTTCTTTTAGTTAAAGAGTTTGAGTAGATTTTGCATTTCATCTTTCCAGTACTTTACAATTTATTTGAAAAAAAAGTTCATTTTTGCAAAAAATTTATTTTCGAAATATTTTTAAATCTATCGAGCTAAAGCCGATTATTATCTCAAGGGCAACTGGCAGAAGTCAAATTCACACGAATGTCGAAAATTTAGTTCCGATCTGTTAAGCCATTCTTAAGTTATAAGGAGTTACATACTTACATACACAAACACATTATACATACATTCAAATGGACATTATCGTATCCCATGTTTTACGGCAGAAAGTTATTCATTTATTTTCTAAAAAATCAGCACTGAAGTCGAAGCAATATTTTCAAAAGATATCAGCTGATGAACTGCAAATTAAATGAGAAATGTTGAAAAAGTGTACTTAGCGGGGGTGCCTTAATTTGGTATACCACAGACTAACTACGGAGCAATAGGGCAAGGTCAACGTAGAATGGGTTTGGTTGTCTGCGAATTCAATGTGAAATTTTATATTGATCAATTAAACTACTATAGAAATAATTAAACAATTTCTAAAAGATTTTATATCGGATTCACCCACTGTGCAGCGGTGACCTAATTCTAGCACAAGAAAAATAGATTTCAATACAAAGGGCGAAGGAGTCAAAACAAAATGGTAGCAGCTGACAACATATCCTTGGAAAAAAATTATTTTAAAAGTCAGTCCAGCTATGGGGGATTTATGCAATGATGAATATTAAGTTGTATGTGGCTACCCTTTTCCCACTACTATTGATTGTGTAACCCTTTTCGAATTTAAGGATATTCACGGTTTCGGTTTTTCGAATATGTTTTAACTAATGGGAGTACCAATTTCTCCGTTCAAGTTGAATTGTATACGGATAGCATGCGGCCAACATTAAAATATAGGGTACATTTTAAGGGGTGAAAAAGGAACAGATTGGTAGTTTTGGTACTGTTTAGTTTTTTTTCTAATATTTAATTAATTTTTTATGCATTAACACACTTTCTGCGAATTAAATTGAAAAGAAACTGGTACTTTTGAAGTTTTTTTAATTATGGTACTTTTTTACTTTTGGTGCTTTTTTATTTTTGGTTCTTTTTCTCTTAAGAAATTCCCTTAATGGGTTGAAATGAATTTTGGTAGACGGTTAGCATGGGACCTATATTAAAATATGGGGTACATGTTTATGTCTAAAAGGAGACAAAATGGTACTTTTCATATTTAATGATTTTTTTACAAATTTATTTTACTTTAACTTTGTTGAAGGTAAAATTAATAAAAGTTGGTACTATTGGTACCTTTTAGTTTCGTCGATAAATTATGTGTACAGATAGTTTATGTCATCCTTAACATGTAGAGTGAACAAAGTCGCCGGTATATCTACTATATGTGTAGAATAAATAGATTAAAAATCTTAAAAACATTTTAAAAACTTTAAACATTTCCCAGCGTAGGCAAGAACACAAATAAACAAAGAAATGCGTACACTAAACACATGGACATCCCACATTATTGAGTTAATGGTGGTAATAGTGGCGCTTAGTAATACACAAACAAATAAAACAAAAGACACAGCCAAACATTAAAAAAAAAAACATGAAAACAAGTTGAAGCAAAAAAAAAAAAAGTTTTAATTAAAATTATTTTTATGAATGAAATATTTTTGTATGGTCTGGTACAAAACTACAACAGGCGGTCGGTCGGTCGGCCATACGCACACAAAATTAATTCAATTGAAATATTTTGTTCTGCAGAAAAAAAATATAAAGAAAATATTTTCATATTTTTAAATGATTTAATTCAAAAGACGTGAAGCGAAAATTGCCACGGTTGAGTAATTAAGATTCTTATTTTTCAAATGATGCAAAAGATTTTTAAAATTTAAAATTTTAGGAAAAACATTTATTTCTTTACATTCACTACCAAAATGTCCGGCCGGAAAGGTAAAGCTTTCTGCAAATTTTATAAATAACAAATTATTCGTAAAAGAAAATAAAAGTGAAAATTTCACTCAATTTGTGTTCGTAAATTCGTTAAAGTGATTATTTTTCATTTCACTTTAACAAATTTGAGAACGAAAATTGATTAGAATTTTCACTTGCATTTCGCACAAAAAAATACCTAAAATTGGGAAAAAATATTTACTTAATTCGACTTAAAAATGGTTATCGTATGGCACCAATGCTGTTTTTTTTCCCGAAATTCTGTAATAATGTCCTTGATGTTAGGAAAGGAAAATTTCGTCGTTCACAGGAAATTTTTCATAATTATAAGAAAATTTTTACTAAAAACTAGTTCAGTTTTTATTCAAAATAACGAGAAGGAGACCATGCCAGTTGTATTTGCCCTTAAAAACAACGTCTCCATGGAATTGTGAAGTGGTGCAGTGCGTAGCTTAGTGGTTTGTTAACTTGCTAAGCATTTCTAATTAACATGTTTCCCCTGTAATGGCGCTTTGATAAATTTTAATACAATTTTCATTAAATCTAGGAAATTTTTTACTTAAATTTGTTACATGTCTTGATTTGAGTGTATATTAAGAACGCTAAACCTGGGCGATTTACTGATTTTCCTCAATTATCTGTTTACTAAAATTAATTTTCAATAAATGTTTTAATTGAATCAACAAATATATATTAATTGATTTTGTTTTCTTTTAAAACAATATTATGAGTTAATAGTACGATTTTCGTGATACTTAATTACGTTCGTAAAGTCATAATCGGCGAAAATTAGAAAGACTTAATCAAAAAACTAAAACAAAATATTAAAAAAAAATAGTATCTATATTCTTTGAATCCCAATTAGAGTATTTTTTTCCAAAAATCTTTTCAATATTTATGATAAAAAAAAGTACGCAAAACTTCCGCTTCCTGCATTTCACTAAAAATTCCACTGATAACATTGTCGAAATTCTTAAAATCATTTCTGCAAATTATATTTATTCCCAAGAGTAGACTTTTTTCAAACCACAAAAAAAAACAGATTACTGTAAAATAAAAAAAATATTATTATAATGAATTAAATCGTAACGCTCCACTTAACGTAAATTGTTTAGGCATTTGATTTTTTCATTGTTATCAGTTTCCCTTTCCTTAAAAAGACGTTGGATGCGGTAGAGGAAGAATTATAAGCAAATTGTTTTTCAACATAAAGACTCGTACAAGCATACATATTTTTCTGCCATACACACCCACATGCGTGTTTTGAATTAAAAAATCGCGATATTTGACATACTTTTTAGTAAAAAAGAGTGTGTTTTTTGTTATTTTTGCCGGCTTTGCAATCACTGTTATTTTATTCAATTTCATTTGCTGCTGTTTGTTGTTTTATTTTTATTTTTATGTTTATTTTTTTTTTTGTAATTTTATTTACTCCTTTATTATTTAACAAAGAAAAATGCTCATAAAAACACATGAATGCAATCGGGATTATTAATGTTTGCCATACAGTGGAGTTGTTTGCGTAAAATTGTTGTCTCTTTAAGAAATTTTTAGAAAAGAATTTACTAAAGTTGTTAGTGCGTTGAACGAAAACCAAAATATTACTGGGAACCTGGGTTCGATTTCTGGTCAGAGCAAGTCAAGCAACAAAATAAACTTCTCTTATGTCCTCTAGTGTGTTAGTATATTAATCTTTGTTGTTCTTTTTAAAGTAAAGAAGGCAAATCAGAGGCCATTATACTGTTCCAAGCTAATGTACATCACAGCTCCTTCCTTCATCAGCTGGCACAATCGTCGGCGAAGTAAAATAATTAATAAAATGGCTGCACTTACTTAGCTTAAGAAAGTCTATGTGACTACATAACACCAGAGGCGCCTCAACAGTGGTATAAAAAAATCAAGATAACGCGCAAAGCATAGTTGTAAGAGAGTTAAGCAATCTATCTTCTCTACTGAGAGTTCTCTCTCCCTGAGTTCCGGCACAATGCACTGTATACGTAGGGATCATCCCTTGAGTGCTGGTCCTAATTAAAAAAAAATTTCTTTAGTTCTACATATTTATTATATATATATATATAAAAGTGAATGTTTGTATGTTTGAAACTGATAGTGACCTAAACCAGTGAACCAATATTGCTCAAGTATTTACAATATATTTTCGAAGTTCAGGAAGAAAAAAAGGCTATATTTTTTGTAATATTGAGCGCAAGTGGATTTGGGTGGAACACAAGTTTTTTTTTAATTTTTATTTCGCTGATTTCTGCCATACCAGGGTGCTGCTGTAATTGTAGAAAAAATTTTATTTTGACGCCTTTGAATTGTTTACACATTCGATTCCGTGGCACTCCCCCCACCCCCTTAACTGACTACCATAAAACCATATTGGTTTTATCTTAGTTATTTTTTTTAATCTTTAGTGGGCGTGGCAATTACCAGAAAGAGGAAAATCTTATTACATTTATGTAATTAATGTAGCAAAAAATTTCTGTGCGTGTCCCACTGTATGTTATGGTTTTACAGAAAATGTATTCAAAATTGAACAAATGGGTGTGGCCCCTCCCACATAATAATATTATTATATCTTGCCATCTAATAAAGTAAATGATCGAAAATTTTCTACGAGTTACTTCGTTGATTGAGTGCATTTTTCTTTAAAAAAAAGTGGGCGTGGCACTCTTTATATCAAGAACAGTTTTATTTCATGATATATTTTTAACACATGCAGCTAAAAAAAGCTTGATATTACGCGTAATTCTCCCTTTAAAGAAAAATAATGAAGGAGTGTTCAAATGGGCCTAGCGCCTGCCACATAACAATTTTGATATATCTGGGGAACTAAATTATCTAAAATTTTTTGGAGTTAATGTATCGATTTATTCAGTCAACTATTCAAAAAAAATGTTTAGAATAAAATGAGTGGGCGTGGCACTTTTCACATATAATACATAAAATAAATTGCACGAATATGTTTAGAACTAATTAAGTAAAAAAACTTGAAATTTTATAAATGCTTTTCAGAAAAGACTGTACGGATTGAGCCGATGGGTGTGGCACCTTTCACAAATATGAAATAGTAAGGATTTTTTGTTCCTTTATGCTTCTGGAGGAAAGTCTAAAAATAAAGTTTTGTGGCTTAGCGAAGCTAAGTAATGTAAAAAAATTTAAGTTGGACGTGGAATATTAATTGCATAACACAATTTGTCCCAATTAGATGACGGGATATAAAATTAACAGCTACTTTCCACCTATGACGGGCACTTTTGGGAACTTTTAATTTTACTGGCTTTGACTCAGTTTCTGTTTCCACATGATTAGCCACGATATACACTTTGTTCCACTGTGCGTAATTGTTTGGTTTTTAAATGTTTTTTATCATTTCATTTAGAGGTTTTGCTTTGGTTTTTAGCATATCAGCAAACAAAGTTATTAAGTATTATTTACTGCCAAAACTAAAGTGTGGTTGCAAAAACAACAAGAACTGTGCTACAAAAAATTTCAGCAGTTGTTGCGCGAATTGCGATTTGTTTTATTTGCATCTGCAAAATATTCAAATACACTCCAACAGTAGTCATCTGTAATTTTGTTATTGTTTTCTTATCAGTTTAAAACCAGCAAAGAATGAAAAAAGAAAAACAAACCGCTAAACACACGATTCGCACATAAAAGAAAAAAAGTATAAAATAAAAAAAAATTTCAACATTTAAAATGGAATGCCGGTTGCATGAGTCACTCACTCACTCACACTTTTTTCTTTGTCGATATGCAAAATAGAGCAAAAATGCTTCGTATGAATGAAGATATCAAACAAAGAATTTACTCTTGACAACAACAATTTTGGTAATAATCTCGAGATGTTTTTATTTTAAAAGAAATATGCTTTTTTTGCAATATATTTGAAATGAGCTAAACAACTTTAACTTTCTTTAGAAAAAATCTTAACTCACATCTTTAAAATTATTTCCGGTTATTGAAATTTTTTTTTTGTAGTCGGACATCTGTTTTTCGATACACTTGTGTCATGCAAAAGGTATTTTATTTATTATTCATACTTTTTTGCACTAGTTGAAATCTATGGCAAAAAGGAAAAATTTTTAAGTCGACATAAGATAATTTTGACTTAACATCACCATATTCAAAAGTATTATTTATTTAAATTAAACTGTTTTAAATTATAACTGCTAATTCACCCCTATCATGAATATTAAGTGGAATTTTTGTTCCCTTCACATTTTTATTCCCCTCGAAGTGAAAAATACTATCAAGAATGTCACGTGAAATATTACTCCCGCTATCAGTTCTCAGTGGATGTAAAAACTTAAAGAATATTAAAAACTTTGTAAGCTTTCATACTCGAATTATAAGAATACTTTTTCTGTTCAATTCCCCATTAAAAATAAAGTGAAAATATCAAAGGGAGAAGTGAAAAAATTTCGAGGGAAAAAATTATTCACGATAAGGGGAATTTTTTTCAGTGAACATTTTTTCATATTGTTATTTTGGACTAAATGAACTTTTTTAAATGGGAGTTTTTCATGATTGAAAATACGTGAAAGGTGAAAAAAGTCATGCGTTAGTAAATGAAAAGAATCGAAAAACGAAAGATCAACTTTTAGTACAATGGGTTATAAATTTGTATCAACCCACTTAAAGATTTAAAAGA
Source organism: Lypha dubia (assembly GCA_947311025.1). Classification (NCBI taxonomy): domain Eukaryota; kingdom Metazoa; phylum Arthropoda; class Insecta; order Diptera; family Tachinidae; genus Lypha; species Lypha dubia. The sequence continues at coordinate 7,640,934 of OX371263.1, forward strand.
GTTTTTCTATGAAATTTAACTTATGCACTTTTTCCTTATTGCCACAGAAAATATTTGCTTAATTTGTCATCTAGAGTAAATGCAATACATTTTTTAATAAAAAAAGATGGCAATAAAAAAGACATTGTTATAAAAATAATAAAAACTAAATAAAATTGTGAAATTTAAGGAAATTTTATTAAAAAAAAAAAACTTCTTGTGTAAGATGAATTGTTTAAGGAAGTCAAGAAAAACATTGTTGATTCAATCATAGTTGAAAAGTAATATATTGTCATTAAATTATATATGATTAGATTTTAATTATCTTCTATCTTTATATCGATATGTTAAAGCGTAACATATGATAATTTCGCGCACAGGGTTCGATATACATGTATGTTTGTCTGTTTTTATGTTTGAAAGCTAGGGACTCCTAAACCATAATACCAATCTTTCTGACATTTTCACAGAATATTTGTGATAGTCAGGAAGGAACAATAAGTTTATTTTTTAAATATCTCAAGTGGGCGTGGCACTTCCCATACATAAAAACTTTTAATATGATAATATTTTTGAAACTAATGCGTCTAAGAACTTTAAGTTTTGTATATGTTTAAAAAATTTTGTATATACGTTGAAAATTGAAGGGGGCGTGGCAAATTCCACATACCGTGAACTCGCGTTAATGTGAACTTATAAAAACCGATTTTCGACTGTAATCATTTTTAACACTTTCTTAGCTTATTTAGTATAATAGATAATCCCACAAAAAAATAAAGACCAGATTGGTAAAATAACATAACATTTACGTCCAACTTATATATTTTTATATATTGACTTTTAGTTTAATACTAAATAACAAAACCATAATGGAAGATTATAAAAATTAGGGAAAAAATTACATAAAGAGTTTATAAAATGTGTTACAAGAGCTCATTTAACTGTTGCGAGTTGGTTTTCTGCAAAAAACTGTTGTTTACAATTTAGAGAGGTCATATAAGAAAATCGATGTTCACATTAGTGGATAGTTCACTATTGTGGAAGTTCACATTACCGCGAGTTCACTGTAGTTATTTTGATCTACATATGTATATTGAGAACTAATGAAGTAAATTATCTGAGATTTTATAGGAGCTACTCTGCTGATTCATTGCGAGAGAAAATTAATTAGAAAAAACTTACGTGGGTGTGGCACATGCCATATAAATGAACCTTTTTATTTAATGATATTTAGGAAACTAATGCTCCTAGGGGAAAATCAAAGAATATAGTTTATCCTGGATGCATTAGTACGGTTTTATATTTGTCTCAATAATTAATTTAAAATAGATCAAGTATAAAATTTTTAAGTTTTACTCTTCCACTCGAAGCACGCCGGTTCTTTGCTAGTGCTGTTATAAAATTAAATCAGTTTTAAATATAATTTCGCTGTTTTGATGTAACAATTATATGATTTCACACAAGCTTTGTGGTAATTATAATTTTATTAAAATAGATGAGCCTGGTGTTGGCTAAATTGTTTAGTTGCGTTTAACTTTAAGGAAAAATATGACTTTGGTCCTAGCTCTGATATGTAGTCTGGACAGGGCAAGCGATCAACATTATGAATTTTAGTTGTTGGAATGTTTAAGTGATGCCTAGCACGATTGTAACTGTTCCAAACTAATGAACGCAACAGCGCCTTCTCCTCTCTTAGTAGAGAGAATAATTCTAACAGTAATCATATTATTATTAAATCGAATTAAACATAAGATTATCCGGAAGCATATTATGGTTACATTGCACACCAATATTATTTTTTAAGCAGATTTATTTTCATTAAATTAATTTTTAATTTATAACCACCAACTTGTTCAATTATTGTATTTTATTTAAATGTTATGGTTGCCCCAACCATGTTTTTGCTTACTGCAATCATATTGTAAAATCTTATGTTTGACATAATTGATTTTTGTATGAAATTATTTATAGCAAAAACAGCAACACATTGCAAATTTTTTTTAATGGGAAAAGTTTACCTTTGTTTTTCTTTAAAAGCATCATGTGTTTAATTACAACTCCTGCCTGTTACTCGAATTTTTTTCGAAACTACTTGATGACACTTGCACTTATAAAAGGTTTTCCAATAGGGTGATATGATTTTTAAGTGACGTTTCAGCCATTTGTAAAATGTCATGTGTCATCTGTTTTTCATTGTATTCAGTAGTGTTTAAAATTTCATCATGCAGATATATAAGCAAGTATAACGTTTACAAATCATTCATTTTTATTATTTAAATAATCGTTCTCCAATTGCTACTTTTCGTGCCCTTTTGCCATTTTATGGTCGTAATAATCGTTCAAGTTTGCTCGCTATTCGTCGAATTGTTAAAAATTTTGAGCTTACATTTTCTTGGAATTGGAAGAAGTTGAAATTGACAACATTTGCCACACAGGAACTGCAACAATTGAATTATTGCGAGAAATGTTTGGAGATTCGATTATTTCAAGAAATTGTGATATTGAACGGCCACCAAGAAGTTCTGATTTAACATTATTCGACTATTTCTAGGGGGATTATTTGAAGTCGTTGGTCTTTCGATATAAACCAGACTCTCTTCAAGCTTTACAAGTCAATATTGAACGTGCCATTCATGACATACGACTTGATTTAGTGGAAAAAGTGATCGAAAATTGAGTTTATCGAATTCGTTCCTGCAAAGAAGTCGTGGAGGCCATTTGAATGACGTTTTATTTAGAACTTAATTGTATCGATTGTACTTCACATGAAATAAAATACTTTTTAATTTCCTTAACAATAAGTGTGTTTTTTAAATAAATAATATCACTCTTATTGGAAAACCTTTTATTATTACTAAATCTACTGAAAAATAAGAATATCTGGAAGCATATTATGGTTACATAGGACACCAATATTATTTTTAAAGCAGATTTATTTAGATTAATTTTTTAATATACAACCATCAACTTATTAAATTATGGTACATTATTCAGATGTTGTGGTTTTCTCAACCATATTTTTGCTTACTGCAATCGTATTGTAAAATCTTATGTTTGACATAATTTATTTGTGTAAGAAACAATTTAGAGCAAAAACAGCAACACATTCCAAATTTTTCATTTTAATGGGAAATTTTTAATCCTGCCTATTACTCGAATTCTTATCGAAACTACTTAATGACAATTACACTTATACATATAAATAAGGCACACTTCTGGATTATATTCCTCCAAAAACAATTTAAAGATTTGAAATTAAATATTATCCTAGAAAATAAATAATATTTTTTTTCCAAAAACATTAAGAAATTCTTCACTCTTTGAATACAAAAGTTGATCAATATTAAATTAAATATCATAAACAGCCAACTTTCCCTTTTAAATTGTGGCAAAATAAATCAATAACAAAAACTTCAAATACAATACCACGCATACCTGAGCACCGCCTTAATGGCCCTAAAATCACACCTTAATTGCGCTAGATTCGTGTATACGAAAGAAAATCCACCTGAAACATCTGTCTGCTCTACTTTTAAACACTTTATTGTTCTCATGAAAACTTTATTGTTCTCATGAAAATAAAGAATATTTAAACGCTTTTATTTATTCTTTTTTTTTTTTGTTTTCTTAATAAAATTTGGCACAAATAAATTTATGTACACGCATTATTTAAGACACTAGATAATACGAGTATAATGGAGCACCAAATATGTGGTTTGCTGTTTTGCTAACTCTTTCACTTTAATAAAACTACAATAATATTTTTAATTATGAAAAAGCAGGAAAAAGTGTTTGTGCTCGAGAGCATTAAAAGATTATGTTGATACAAAAAAAAAATAAAACTTAAAAAATTATTCAATATTCGTTTACTTTCAATTTGTTTGTTCTTATAAAAAAGCAAAAAAAAAAATCATAAAAATTTCATTAGATATATTTTCGAAAAGTTTTTAATTTGTTTTGATTTTGAAATCGGTTTAAATCGGAAGTTTTGACGCGTTTACTTTGCAATGGAATTTATGATTAAATTTTTATACGGCGTTTATTTTTCTTTCAGTTCTAAGCCTTTTATATTCTTTATTGAGTCATTTAATACAAGATATAGTCGCCCCAATTCGCCGTTAATGTGGCTTCGCTGGGATGTAAAAAAATGCACTTAAAAATTGTTTTTTTAGCATCTGAGGGAGGTCAAAAAAAAAATCGGGGAAATTGGACAACTTTAATGTGCTCGTGAGATCACCTTGTATGAATAGAGCTTGACTCTTTATGAACGGATACTCAATGAAAACCTCACCTTATTTTATTTTTCTGTCAGTTATCAATAAGCTAATTTATTGCTTACCGAATCATTCGGTAGAGATAAGGGCAAAATATTACCCGTCGTTTCTACTCTTGAGATAAAGGATTTTACATCGTGATCAGCAAAGATTATTTGTTTTAATAAATTCGTAATTTCTCAACAAAACGTAAACCTTTGATGAGGTCTAAGCGGTAAACAACTCTGATGATGAGACTGTGTTTAGTCTCGAAACATCATGATGTCAGTTCAACCATCCGTAGTTTAATTTTTCTTTGACTGTTCAATTATTACGAGCTTTAAGATTTTGCTTTCAAATAAAAATAATAAATTAATTTAAAATTTATATTTAAGATATCGAAGTTTATCCTGCCTAATAAAAAAATTTCTTTATTAAAGACGTAATGCAATTGACTATGCGCTATCAGTTATAAAGTATCACAAAGACGCAGAATGAACGGTCTCAAATACGTTACTTTTTAAGTTGTGACGGCCCTCGAAATAATCGAACTTAAACGACACAACACCACAATGTATTTTCGAATATTAAGGCAAGTCACACATTCAGATCGGAATGGTTTTAATTACATAAATTTTATACCGATCGTTTTCGATTTACAGTCTTCAGCTGCCGTTTATTTTGTATTTCGATTTTACAGTGACAAAATATTGTTATAGGCGTTTGTTTGAACTGTTTTGATAAACAAAGCTCGTATTAAGCTTATGGTAAAATATTTTACAGTCGCTCCTAAAAGTATACACGTTTTTCTAGTGTTTACTACGAATGAAGTTGGTTGGTAGAAAAAATTTATTTTCTATTAAATTTTGAATTTTCGCAATGGTTTTATTACAAAGAAACAACTTTCGATCGGAATTGAGTTCTAGAGCCTGCCTAGAAGGCTCCAAAGGCCAAACTGTGCGCTAAAATGTTCTAAAACTTTATTTATATATTTTTTTTTAGCATCTGTTAGGGCATAAATTTCATTAAATCGCTCCTAGTCTCGCGAAAATGTATGGAGAAAATGATCAAAGTTGACTCCATTTTAATTTCAATATGGCTGCGGCTTTAATATTTTGACTCTCTGAGTGTTAAAGCCGATATTTGTACATTTGATATCAATATCAAGTGAAGAATTGCTTTGCGCACATGAGAAAATATATTGTGAAAAACACTGTCTTCTGCAACAAAAGTTCGGTTAGTTTAGGAAGGGTAGTGTGAAATACACATCCACTCGGAGACCCAATTGGATCCATTGTGATTCCCTTCATTTATAATTTATTGACTAATTAGTCTCCTTACTGTCCAAGGAGAAACAAAGAGCAGTTTTGCATCCATCATTCAGCCATTTAATTCCCATGATAAAGCCCCTGATATCCTCTTGCACTTCGCGATATCATGGAAACCCCTCATGGAAACGTCTGCTCAGCCATCTTTACCTATGACGTTGCAGCCTTGGGCAATGACAGATGATATGCTCTATAGTTTCTGGCTCTTCTTCATCCCCACAAATCCTACAGAAATCCGCAGTGCCATTTTCCCATATGCTGGTCCTCGCTCTAACCGAGCAATGGCCAGTCAAGGCGCCACAAAAGATTTAGAAGAATTTTTAATACAAGAAATCTAAATAATTTCGAAAATCTTAATTATAAAAAAGATTAATTCAAATAAAATTAATATGTAAAATGTATAAATTGGGTATTTTATAGTAAAAACATAAAGACGTCATCTAATATCGCTTAAGTGCCAATAATTTTCTATCAAAGCATTTCAAGATTCCACATTCAAGGTTCTTCATTTCTTAATGTGTCGAAATGGTGATCTTAATTTATACTAATTGAACTAATGCGTAATAAATATATTTCCATTATTATTGCTTATCATTTGCTGTAAATCATTACTTCCTATTACATCTGTTTTTATTTCACCTCTTTCTACGCATACAGTCCGTTTCATCACATAAATTTTAATTTAATAAAAAAAAAAAACAAAACAATCATATTATTCCTACACATAAAACTTCAATGAACAACAGCACGTACGTAGCACAGAAGCTTTTTAATATACTTTTCTACGATATGTTTGGAAATTCATTTTTGTAAATAAATTATTCAAAAATTTATTCAACAAAAAAAAAATAGAATAAAAATAAAACCAAAGACTCGCATACAAAATCATTCAAATATAAACAAACTGTTCAAATGACTATAATTATAATTAACGATCACCCTGATCTTTGAAAATACAAAAAAAAAACGGGAAAAAATTATTATAATAATGGAAATATTTTTGATATTTTCTGTGTGTGTGGCTACAAAAACCCCCGAAATTTATTTGAGTTCACGTGATGTGGGTGGTATTCGAATAAAAGATAAATACGTATGTACGTATGTAAAGCAAACATGAAAATCCATACAACCAAAACGAATTATGTTGTTTGCTTTTTAAGCACAAACATATATCAGATATTAGGAGTCTAATTATTATTTCCCTTAATTATGAGTTCATTAATTCAGATATTATAAAGCAAATAATTAATTACATGCAGAATTTTTATAATATATGGTTTTCTATGCAGGGGATTATTTCATAATTTGTTTGTATACTTTAACAAAACCTAAACATGCACAACACAATGACTACTGGCAAAGTTTAGTAAATGCCAGATAATTTACAAAATTTATTTTATTGTGAGAGAATACAAATTATTTTGAAAAAAAAAAAAAAATACAGAAGTATACAATACAAGAATCGATTAAATGACAGCATAGATGCAACAGTGATCAGCTTAAATTGCCGATCTAATTCATTTCTATTTAATATATTACTCCCAGGAGTAATTAAAGCATGGTATTAAACAAACATAAAAAACAACATTTTTATTAATTAAAAGGCAGATTTATTTATAAATCAATAGTTTAGGGGTTAAGCGGCCCATTTATACTTTTAGCGGAAAATTACTTGAGACTCTGATTTATGGAAAGAAACTGGTATAAAACCCGATCATTATGACATTATGACAATATGACTGATATGATGACAGTGAGTACATTCCATATTGGAATGTTTTAGTGGTGTAGAATTACTGAGAAGGTGGTATTTAAAAAATAAAGTCATAGTTTTGGTTTTGCAGCACAGTGAAGGTACAACAATTTTGTTGGAGTGTTAATTTTTGTATTCACAGTGTTATGGTGGTCCATACATTTTGCGTAAAGTCTCAATTTCTGCCTGGAGGAGTTTTAATTTTCCTAAACAAGTATTCATTTACTTATCAACTTCTATTTTTTTTTTTAATCCTCGAAGCAGTTCTCGTATGAACTTGTTTATGTGTCCTTAGGTTTCGAGGGCCGTCACATCTGAGACGTGACGCACTTGCGTCCTTTGATTCGGTCCCTTTGTGATAGTGTCCTTAAGATCTCTCAGCGATTTGGTTTCTATGTCTTCAATCGTCACAACACGTCGTTCTTTCATAGATGTCTTCAATCTTGGGAACAGAAAAAGGTCGCCGGGACCCAAACCTGTTGAAACGGTGGTTTAAGCATGATTTTGACGATGTTTTTAGTCAAAATTCAGGAATTTTGGAACGAATTTCGCTGCGACACACTTCTTGCTCAAAAATTGCATGACAACTCTTCTTATAGTAATTCGACGATTCTCTGTACCAATTTTCTCCACTTTCTCAACATTTTCTCCGGGTAAGTGTCGTCGTTCACATCTTCTCGATCTTTTATCAAACGTTTGTACAACTTGTAAACATTTTTCTAACTCACACTAAAATCATCGTATGACAACACTGTCAACATTTCAATTTCTTTTAAGAACTTAATTCCATTTATTAAACAAATTTTTTTTAAAATTCTTTGATCGATTTATTGCGCTATCAGACAATCGCCGAATACGCAAAACACTTTTAACTTTTATGCTTTTCATCAACAAACTAAACATGCTAAAGAGCTGAAACCGTGAAATCGCTAATCGAATGTACTTAGCCGATGAAATTAAAATAAGTTAGGTTAGAAGGGGTGGTGTGCATGTGGACATGCACTTGAAGATCCAAATGGATCCATTGTGATTCTCTTCATGAAAAATTGTTAACTAATTTTCTTAAGAAAATTAAGACACCTTAAAATCTGTCATAAACCCACTTCATTCCGATGATAAAGTCCCTGATAGCTAAAAGTTTTCACTTCATGATATATTTAATGCCCTCATAGAAATGTCTGCTCAGACATATTTGCCTATGGCAGTGCAGCCTTGGGTAATGACAGAGAATATGCTCCATAGTTACTGGATTCTCTTCATCGCCGCACGTCCTACAATAATCTGGAGTAATATTTTTCTATCTGTTGATCCTCGCTCTAACCGAGCAACGGCCATTCAACATGCCTATTAAGACCCTCAAACAATTGCTACTCATTCGCAGTAAAAGATCAGATGTAACCGAGTCATATGACTCTCGAGACTATAATACTCTCTATTTCTCCAGGAATAATTAGTTCTGTAGATCAGCCAATTACTGAGTTCAATATAGTAAAGCCCCAATGGAACAAAAAATTTATTTTAAATCGGCCAATGCATTTAATAGTTTGAAGCGGAAGAGTTACACTAGTCCTGATTAACAAAAAAACCAAGTACAAGCAAACAATTTCAAACAACAACAAGCCAGTCGATAAATAAATTTTTTTTTGCGATATTCCATAAATGATGGAAGCAGCTTGCCCCTACGATTTTCCAAAAAAATTAATTGGGCCCAAAATTGGCAGAAAATTCGATCAAACAAAAAAATTTTAATAAAATCGCTCAGTAAATGAATAAACAATTTTTTTTTTTTTTTTTTGAGGTGGGGACAAATTTCCTCTTATTTTCACATAAATTTTTTTGGGGGGCGGGCACCTTGCCACCGTGGATATATTATAAAAAAGAAATTAAATTGCGACCAAAGTGAAAGCCAACCGGATCAAACAAATATGGAATTTGAAAAATCTCTCAGTATCATACAATGAATACTAATTTGGTAGAGGAGAGACAGCTTCCTTTTTTGAATTCGGTTACTAATTCTCGTATCCTATTTCGTTAAATATACGTCATTATTATTGCTAATCACTATTATTTCCATTTGTAAGTAAAATATCATCTACAATAATTAAAAAACAAAAAGAAAAAAACGTCATACATTAATATTTTAATCTTTTTGCAATACCTCATATACTATACACTTTGAATTTCATCACATGGTGTTTGTTGTAAACAAAACTATAGCGAAACTTTGCTCTTTGATCACGAAATGAATCACTACGAAAATGATTTTAAAAATTTTTCTGTGTACAAAATTTCTCTTTGCTCAATTTCGAAAGAAAGTGAAATGACTAGACGTGTACACATATATTATTTACACAATACAACAGCAAAAAATAACAGCTAATTGCCAACAACTTGGCTTTTAATAATAATAATTATAAAATTTTTATTTAAAAAGAAATCTTTTAGGAAAAAAAATCAAGAGAAAAAAAAACATCTGAAAACATGTACGAGTATAATTAAATGTAATTGTTTTGAATTGAAAAATAAAACGGATATTTTAATTGAAATATTTACAAAATTTACACAAAAAAACCTACTTTTGGAAAATAATGAATTTATTTATAAATAAAAATTAATAGCTGTTGCATATATAGAAACTTAAAAATGGGCCATTGAGATAAAGATTCAGAATTATTATCGGTGACGTAAAAGTGTGCGAAAAATACCGGCATTAGTAAAATCGGTGGAACGGTATACACATGCGGGAAAGTTACGTGAATTATCTAAATTATTTCTTAATATTCCTCCCATTACATTCCATTTAAACTATAAAACATTAAACTTATGTTGGGAACACAATTGGGACGAACGACGGAATTCGTCTAGCTTGACGAATTCATTGGTAAAAGTTGGGTCGTAAATTCATCGTGTGGCACACAATTGGGACGAGCAAATAACTGCTGTCATAATAATCAAAAAAATTCTGTGTATTTCTTATTACAAACTTGTTTTTATATACACTGGAGCCCCGATTTTCGTCGTTTCTTTTTCGTCCTTTCGATTTACATCGCTTTTCCAAATTTCGTTGAAACCGCTTTGCGTTGTTTTTATAGCTCATAAATGAAAAACAACAGGATCAAAACAAATGTGAGGATCAAATTAATTCCTTGGGAAACAAAATATAAAAATTTCTTCATTACTGTTGTTGTTTACCACAAACTTAATAAATGGTATAAACATGTTTTCATTATAAGAAAGTATCAAGTAAAATAATAAAAAAAGGAATTTAATTGCCAAAAACTTAGCAATGCCTTACCGTCGCCTCATAGCAACTGCCTTTAACGAATTCTCAAATTACATAAAATAGAAAAAGTATCCCATAATGATAAAACGCAAAGGAAGTGAGAAAAGCAAATGCAGACTTCTATGAAAGTGTATGAAGAAAACTAATTTTATTCTATCTAATTTTTGCCTTTAACTAAAGCAACTGAAACTAAGTAAATACAAGTTTCCATTAAGTAAAAAAAAAAAATGCCTCAAGTGGTATACGTTACTTTGCTGTTTATAAATTTAGAACGAATTATCAACCAGTTGGAGTTACTACGGCAGCTGTCAATAATTGTTTTCTTTAATCATCTAGTCATAAAATATTTCTATAACAAATATGGTTTGTTTGTGAATTTCATTTAATACTTGAAATATTCAGTTGTATTTTAGCAAATTAGGCCTGTAATAAGTTCAGGTGCGGGAGGATGTCAAGAACTGCTTACATTCATTGAAATCATTGAAAAAGTTTATGTGTCAAAATTCTTAAATTGCTAATGAAGACGGTTAAATTTCTAGAAAAACGATTCCATCATCTGATGTCATTCTGGATGACATGTTTAATCATGTCACAAGAGCCCTCGTAAAGTGATTGTTTATTGTTCACTAATACACGTAAGTAAAGGTTATCACAAAGAGTGTGTGAAACATCAGCGACTATTTTTTATTCGATTGAAAGACCTATTGATGCCATTATGAGTCGAATACAACATCCTTCAAATGTATGCCACGGTTTTTCTGGGTGGAGCGCATACGAAATGTTAAATTTTCCATGCCTCTGGCGCATAAATCTAGCTAAATTTCAACGATGGCATGAATTGTGTTGGGTTGGAGGGCCACTGTGGTTTATGGCTTATTCGCATACGTCAGCGACTTAAATCGCCTGATCTCGGTGGCCAGTTCACATTTATTTCACGTGACTTTTTCGAAAAGCATTGTACGCTCTTCGAAAATCAATATATTCTGAATGCATGGAGTAATTTCAAGTACATCACGAATCCTTGCGAGACTACTATCGGAAAGTCTAAATTCATACATCATCACAACGCACAGTGTATGAGAAATGGGCCAACAATGTTGAAATCGCAACTTAGCGTTCGTAAAGGAGCCAAATTCCATTTTTTTTTTTTTTTTTTTTTTTTGGAAATTTTACTTAAGAGCGAAAAAACTTGTTTTAGTTTTCCTACCATTTTAAACCTGCACTTTTATATTTCATTACAAAACAAACGGAATTATCAACAAAGAAAAAAAAAGTGGAGTTATCTTCTTAACGAGTGCAGGTAACGTAATATATAAAAGTGCCTTCTTAATTTCTATAGAATAATTGATTCATAAATGATTGTAAATATTTTTTAAAGTCATTGTCGAAGGATTTTGCTAGTTGTTTATGAATAGACAATTACAAAGAGCCAAGTTATTACTTGATACCATTCTAAGGCATCTTAAACATTTAATGCGTTTTTTAAATTGAATAAATCAACTGTTTAAATATATAAATCAGGAATATTGCAAACTTTTTCTTGTTGGTTAAGACTAAAACAGAAACAGAAACAAAATAAAATAAAATGTTAAATAAATTTCCTCTTATATTTGACCGGCTTAAAAGCTAAAAGAAAAAGAGAATCATTGAACAACAACAAAACAAAAGCTAAATAATTTTTACAAAAAGTGTGAACTTTTTCATTCATTTAAGCAGCGTTGAAAGTATCTGCTGTGACTAATAAGCAACCTTTGCTCTCGGGCATCATTAAAGTCATCTAGAGGGCATTTACCTTTTTCTATTTTTTTTTCTTTTATTTTGCGTTTTAAATTAAGTTTTTTTTTTTTTTTTTTGTTATTACATACTTTTATTAGGTACAGATTTTTTTTTTAGTTTTTTTATACTTTTTTCATTTGTGAGTTAAAGTTGATGTGGTCAGTGGCAAAAAAAAAAGAACAATAAATAAAAAAAAGAGAAAAAGCAAGAAGCTAATTAAAATTAGTCATCGTATAAGTTTTTTTATTTACTTTTTACTATATTTTTGTTTAGTTTAATGCCAGTTAATTAGCTACAAATTTCAAATCATAATCAATCTTATATGAGCTCATCATAAAATACTGTAGGATGTACTTTCTAAAACACAAACCTCTGAAAATATTTGTTCCGAAATTTTCATTTAAATCTTTTCATTCATACAATTTGCAAGATGCAAATGTTTATTTATATTCGTTCATAACTTTTTTTATACCGATCTCATTATATGTCTTCTTTAACTTTGAAAAAGTGATATCTTTGGAGGTCCATAAAATTTTACAAAATATTTTTCAAATTAAGATTTTCATGGAATCCAGAATAATAGTGTTTTCACACTGACATGCATTTCATAAATTCTGAATTTAACGTTAAATCCAAAATAGTTTTGTTAAATCCAACTTAAATCATTTTTTTTATTGGATTTAATTTTTTATTATGAAATAGAATCTTGTATTTGTTGTAATTAGTTCAGTGCTGCCAAGTTAAAATGGAGCCGAAAGCAGCTGATGACGTTTATTTATGCCAGTTAATGAGAATATCAGGAAAAGAGAAAAGGAGAAAATCGATTTCATTCCGTATTACCAAATCGATCAATTTCGTTTTAGCTTTTTTAGAATATTTTCTTTTTCATTAAATCGAAAAAAAAATTAAGAATTTATTTTTGTGCATTAAATATGGCAACGTAATGAAAAATACACGCAGCTGATTGTTGTAAACAACAAGAAAATAAAGAGAAATTAGAAAAATAGTTTTATGTTTGATAAATAAAAAATATAAAAATGCCCGTCATATTCACTGTTTCAGCAGTAGAAGAACTGAAGCAAAATTCCTTTGAAAAATTGCGTCGACGACATTTATTTTTTTGTACTAAATAAAAAGTAGTTTGTACGAAATAAAAAGGGGGCAATAATACGTTTACGACGTTTTGTTTATTTCGTCATCTAAAAATGATTTTCTCTTAAATTGGTAATAAAATTTATTTTAAAGATTGAATTGTATACATTTTCCAAAAATTATTAAGTCAATAGTATTTTTTATTCAAATAAAGTTGTTCTACACAGTTTCTTGGTATCTATGGTACTTAAAATATCAATTCCACTTAGAAAATTGAAAGTGGTTTCATATCGATAAAATTTGTCGGTTTACGTTTTCTGAAGAAGGCAAATACTTTTAGAATTCCACTTTTGATCAGAATTTGTTTCTGTGACATGCCTGTATATGATGATCTGCCGAAAAAAAACGTACTTTTTCGTTCATATAAATTTTTTCGGAAATTGATTGAAATAGTGAAACAAAAATTCACTATTCATAACTTTTTTGCTAAGATTTTTCAACACTCCCCTTTAATTCACAGCAAATAACACGGTACAACAATTTCAAACTTTTTCCAAAATTACGGGGTTCCGACAATTGATTCTGATAGAGAAGACAAAAAAATATATTTAGAAAGATCACATCGCAATTTTATTTTAGAGGCGGTCAAAGTTTTCCAAATTGTAAAATTTATTACATATCTTTTTTCGAGTGTTGGATTAATGAATGCAATGATTGGTTTTTGGTATTTGTGTTCAGTTTTGGTTTTTTTGTGTTTTTCGAAACATATAGTCAGTCAAATGGTATGGCTAACATTTTTGTACAACATTTAATCCCCTTTTTCTTTGTGTTTTTTACGATTTGTTAAAATAAGAGCACAAAATGACTTTATGCGGGGGAATTAGAGGGTTAATTTGTTCTACAAAAATATTTGCCAAACCATTTTCTAAAAAGTTGTTAAACATACTCTACACATCACATGTAAAGAAAACATAGTTTTTAATACCAATAAGCTGCAAGAATAGACCAGAGCTAGGAAACTTTAACCGCCTCTAAAATAAAATTCCGATGTGATTTTTCAAAACGCCGAAACACGTATATTTTTTTATTGGTCTCCTCTACCAGAATCAATTGTCGGAACCCTTTTTTTTTGCCGTGAACTGTGTAATATTTAATATTTTCTTAATTTACTTATTTCTTTAAAAACAAGTCACTTTTTAAAATAATAGTTGTCATAGATTTTTTGGCTCGAGAAGCCATACATATTTTTAATTATATTTAATTTTTGGATTTAAGCAACTTTAAGTCCAGTATTTAAAGCTGGTTGGTTTTCTGTTAAATCAGCACATTTCAATTATCAAAATTTTTATAAATTTATAACTTTAAATAATAAACCAACAACGACAACAGTTTTTGTTTTTTTAGTTCATTGACCTGTAGTATAAAAAAAAAAGAAAATATATTAAGAGTTAACAGTTTTATTTCTGCACATGATATTTACAAAAAATTTATTAAAATTAATTAAAAAAAAAAAAACAGGTAAGACTGCTAAAGTCGGCAGTGACGAATCTTAAATACCCTTCACTAGGCTGATTATCAGGCATGTTTCTGAAAATCACTTTTTCGTAAAGTGATTTCAAATCACTGAAAAGGTGTTCTGGGCGCACAAATGTTTAAAATTACGTGATTTAAAACCGATCAGCTAACAGCATGACGATTTCAAATCACTTAAGGTTTTTTAATAATTTTTCTTTAAAACTCTGCAATAAAATTATCATGCACACTTAAAATGATTTGTTCTTTATTTGTTTTCGCAATAAAATTAATTATTTTACTAAGAAGAACCTACAAAATTTACAAATTAAGGGACGCTGTATTTTTTGCGGTTTATTTTTAAATTTCGCTTTTAGATCAATTATTGCTAACGAACTTGCTCCAGGCATTTTTACGATATAATTACAAAAACTTTAGCTTTAATTCGTAAATTGATTATATTTTTGTGATAAATTTCTTAAAGATACAAAATAAATGTTTGTAAACAGAAAACATCAGCTGTTTGATCGTTATTTAGAACAATGAAATCACCACTAAAAATGAAAAATCTCGTGCTTTTCAGAACACCTCAATATCACCTCCGTGATTTTAAAAACGTTCGTGATTTGATATCACCGTGATTACAGAACATACCTGTATGTGGGGTTTTCAACAAGAACATTGTTTTCTACAACAAAAAAAAAAAAAAAAATTTAGATGAAGATGATATAAATTTTTATTGTAGTATTGGCTGAATTTGTTAGCGCGTCGTCTACTAACCCAACAATGAATTGGGGCCTGGGTTCAAACACTGGCCAGAGCAAGCAAATCAAAATCATTAATTTTTCTAATGTACATTAGTGTGGCATTGTTATTAACAGGGCAAGTTTTTTAAGCTTTTTGCTGGAAAAGCTTGGTTTCGCTTATTTTGTACCTTTTTTTTGCAAAATTGCTTTATTTGATATACTCTGCTTGAATTTGCTTTGGCAGCCCTTGAAAATAATTTTTGAATCTTTTTGTTGCAAATAAAAAAAAAACAAAAGTATGTTTGTCTTTTTTTCACACATGCAATTTTCTATTCTTTAACTCTTGACATTGCAAAGTAGATTAGCTAAAAGGTGTTATTTATTATTGTGACAACTATACAGAAATTTGCAATGTGTTAAATGCACTTTCCGATGATGATGTGGAATCAATATATAAAGCAAAAGCTCTATTTAAAAATGAATCTTTAAAATCTGATCTCCTACGTCCTTAAGCAGAACCGTTGCCAAAAAAAAAAAAACAATTAATAAACTGTCTGCACATACAGTTTACGAAAGTTTTTGAGTCTACTTAAAACCAGAAGCATTAAGAAACAGCGCTAGAGCAGAGTTGGAAAAGAATTAAGGCTTTCTCTTCTCTATCCTATTCATTTCTTTAGTTCTGGCATAATGCGTTTCATAAGAAGGGTTCATTCCCTAAGTGCTGGTCCTACAAAAAAAAAAAAAAAAAAAAAAAAAAAAAAAAAAAACTACGATCTCAATTACGAAATATGCAGAGTCAATTAGTTTCGTTGTTTGACGTTTTATCTGCAATTATACAAAATTAGAAATATTATTTTTAATCACATGATAAATTAATTTAATTACCGAATTAATTGAAAATAGACTTACGAATAATGTTGTCCATGTAACCATTCATAGGAGAATTGGTCACTTTGCAAATTTGGCCATCACTGTGTTTATCATTTAAAACATAATAATTATTCTACAAAATTAGTTCTCACTGTGAATTATTTACACAGGAATACTTTTGTATTGTTGAAAATTAACACCATGAAAATTTTAGAACGCAACGTGCCTTAACACCGTATAAAAAATAACTAAAAAACAAACTAACTACAGCCTGGATTGATATTCAAGATTAGTAACGATCTCGTCAATAGAGTTCTTTCAAAACTATTCTTCAGAGAAACATAAAAATAGTAAAACTAGTGATGTTTTCAAACTAAATATATGAAATTGGTCAACTAATCAAGCATCTAATTTTTATGTAATTTTAATTTGAAAATAATATGTTTTTCAAATGTTAAAAACATTATTAATATGCTTTTAATGACTAAAAAAACGAAACAAACAAAAAACGAATGCATATAAAACAAAGTGCTTTCAGTTCAAAATGATCATCAAAATGTCTGGAATTCTTTGGCGGATATTAATTTTATTACCTTGTTTTGTTAGTACAACAAAAACAAGAACATGCATTGTAAGTTCAAAATTTGAATTATATATATATTTTTTTTTTAATAAAAAAAAATTTCATTTCATTAAAAGAAAAATAAAAATGTCTTTATTACTCTGGATGAGTTTAAAGTTTTAGTTGAAAATAAAGATTTGGTAGTAAGGCTAAATTCTACTTTACACTCCAGAACTCAGTTTTCGGCTGAGTTGGTATTAGCCCAAAATATTACCGATTTTAAAATTAAATTATTAATGGATATAATTAAAAAAGATAATCGCACCTTAAATTTATTTAAACATGATTTCGATGGTTGTAATCTTTTGGAAATGGCCTCTTCAAAAGGAAATTTAATTAAATTGGCCGCTTTGGAATTATCAAGAACCAGTAATTTACTAACAAAATGTCCACTTTTGGCGGTAAGTTAATTATAAATTATTTACATGGACATTTATATTTTTATTTGTTCTTATTTATTTGCAGAACAAACTATATTACATAAGAAATTACACTATTTGCGCCCGCCAATATCCTGCTTTAATACCAGCCATGCGCTGGCAAGCAACCTTCTACTTTTACATTGGTAAAAAATTTCAAGGAAAAATCCTACTGAAAGGTGAAATTATCAAATAATGAAGAAAAAAAGCGACACAAGACGAAACTTACCCATGCAATCTCCTAAGCCGCTTGATATGGGCAATTTTGTTAAACATTTTAGTGGAGGTGCGCACTGTCCTGAAAAATCACCGGGTCCACCGCACGTTTCACCTAATGTTTTAGCACAAATACGACAGCATCTAAAATATAATTGGAGAAAAGAATAAGTTAAGCAATATTTTTAATTTAAAAAAGTTGTTAAAAAAAAATTCACGTTACACCCCGATTTGCTTAAAAATAGGGAAATTAATTTCACCAACTTTTTGGGAATGTATAATTTAAAAAAGGTTTTGGTTTGTATATAAATGTTTGGTTCCGATTAAGTTTAATGTAGCAAACGCTTAATTTAAATTTAAAACAATTAAAGTAATTTAAAATGATGAAATGTTTTTAATATTTTTTTTTTTTGGTTTCAATCTTCAAAACCAAAAATGAAATACAACTGCCAATGTTTATTTGAAGTTACTCGATCGTATTCAAGATATGGCAAAGAAGCTTACCGGTGACAGTAGAGTAGCCAACTCTATTGATTCGCTGGAGCATCGACGCAATATAGGGTGCATTTCGCTGATCTATCGATACTCCAGTAGGGCTCCATGAAAAATGGCCCCATTGAAAAATGGCCCCAAACTAAAAAATGAAAAATGTCCCCAAACTGAAAAATGAAAAATGGCCCCAAAATAGGAAAAAATGGCCCCAAAAATAATTATTGTGTTTTTCAATGTAAAAAGTTTGGGGCCATTTTTCAGTTTTCGTTTGGGGTCATTTTTCATTGGGGCCATTTTTCATGGTTTTTTCAATTGTTTTTAATTTTAGAAAGTAGTTTTAGTAGTTATTGTTTGGAGTTAAAGAAAATGGTGTGCAAATAAAATTAATCGGGTGTTGGCTGAAGTGGTTAGCGCGTTGACTACTAAACAAACAATGACTTGGGGCCTGGGATTAAATAAACCCTGGCCAGAGCAAGTCAATCAACATCATTAATTTCTCCAATGTACATTAGTGAGACATTGTATTAAATGTTGTTGGAATGTTTAAGTGATGAAGGCATAGCACTGGTCACTAAAAAACTGTTCCGACAGCGAGTGATGGATGATGCTGTTCCAAGCAACATCGCCCTCCTTCATCGGTTAGCAAAAGCATCGGCGAAGTAAAACAATTGATAAAATGCCTGATAATACAGCTTAACAAAGTTAATGCGTCTACTTAACACCGTAGGCGCCTCAACACTGCCTTGAAAATTAACATAACGCGCAAAGCAGAGTTGTGAAAGAGTTAAGTTTTCTAAATTTTCAACATCTATCTTCTCTACCCTATCTATCCCCCTCCCTGAGTTCGGGCACAGTGCACTGCATACGTAGGGGTCATCCCCTGAGTGCTGGTCCTAATTAAAAAAAAAAAAGTATTTAACTGTCTTTAAACAATAGAGGAATATAACTGAACTTTACGAATTTGTGACCAAACTAAATTTTTTTTTAACATTCACGAATTGAGGCTGAGATATTAAAGTTGCAAAATTTCGTATTTTAATGTAATAAAAAAAAAATTTTCCAAAGTAATGTTTATAAACTAAAGATTTCGTAATGAAGTTTCAACTTGAAATTTTGTTTGAATTTTCGAAATTAGTATTGCAACAAAAATTAGGTTTTCGATTTTTTATTTTAATTTTTGGATTTAAATTTAAATTTTCGATATTAATGTTAAATTATTGTATAAGTTTTAAAGTCCTCTACATTTTCTTTAACAAACTTTAATATCGTCAACTGAATTGGAAAATCAGCTTACAATAACATTAAATTTTACAGGAGATAGAACTGTTAATTTATTTTTGCTATGCATTTCATTGGTAGCTAAATAGAAACTCATTGGTACATCTTTACTATCATGCTTGAAAAGTTTAAAAACTCGTTTTCTTATACGAATACATAATGCTGGGAACATAATTGGGACGAACGACGAATTTTTCGTTGCTAATATTCGTCGTCAAAAATAGAACACATGCATTCATATGAAAGTGAACGCAGCACCGACGTCGACGAAATTCGTCGTACGTGACGGATTCTCTGATAGATTTATTTCTATTTCATACGCCGACGAACGACGAAGAAATCAGTACAGCGTTACCATGTTTTTTTAGTTTTAAAATATATTAGTAAATAATGTTAATTTTTACTTTAATAAGTTCTTCTTTTTGTGATATAGAGCATTTTAGTTAAATATACATAATTATTAATGATGAAATTTGTTTTAATAGTTTTTTTTAATGTTTAATTTTATAAAGGAATTTTTTTCCTTATACGGTAACACTATCGCTGGTATGTTTGTATGTATACAAAAACAAATTTGTAATAAAAAATACACACAATTTTTTGGATTATTATGACAGTGGTTGTTTCTTCGTCCCAGTTGTGCGCCACACGACGAATTTACGCAACGAACTTTTGCCAACGAATTCGTCGTGCTAGACGAAATTCGGCGTTCGTCCCAATTGTGTTCCCAGTATAAATGTGATTATATTTACATTAATTCGAGTAATTTCCTTGCGAGTTTTCATTGTTTTTTAACAACCTTTTTTTCTTAACTTTTTCATTAGATTTAACTAAAGTTTTATCTAAAACAGTAATCAAGACTAATTCTTTTTGTTTAAATTTATTTAGATTTGTCTGCTCTTTTGATGTGTAAAAATTAATTTACTTCAAAGGATCCTTCTTTGAACTTAAACACGCTACGCTGTAGGTATTGAAAAATATAAAAATTTTCACAAGTATTTCAAAATGATTTCAAGACTAGGATATTAAATGAATAAAGGCAATCAAATAAGTTTTGCATTTAAATTATTATGATATAAACTATTTTTTATAAAATGCATTATCTATTTATTAAGTTGCATCAATTCTCTTTTAATGGTTTAATGACTTTACCGATTTAATATTTTATTTTAGCAATTCCATTAATTAGAAATCATTTAAATAAAATAAAAAAATATGAAAACACTTTTAATTAGCATTAATTAGAATTGAAATCAAAAACCGGAACAATAAAATTTAGAAGCGAATGAATGGCATATTAATCTGCTCAGCTAGTGGAAAATTTTTGATGGCTTCAGACCCGGTAACAAATCAAAATAATCGTTTTAGTTTGTAAACTTCTGCCCAGCAAAATGTTGTTCAGTATTAAGTATTTTAATAATACTGGCAATTATTTGTGTTGATGCTAAAGTACGTGATTATCAGGCCAAGTTCGGCCACACAGAGTGTATATTTAAACGAAACCATTCGAGCTGTTTTTACCCCCTTCATAACTTTGCTCCTCTTGATCATAATAGAATAAAACTTTGAACATAAGGTCTCCCCCACAGAGGTGACCTCACAGGTTAAATTTCTACCGTAAAAGCTTCACGAGATATAAAGGTGTTAAAAGTCCATATGTTAGTACATATTCACTCACTGACTCATTCACTGACTCACTCACTGACTCACTCATCAATATTATTGGCCACTTCTAGTAAAGCTAGAGAGCTGAAACTTAGTACACAGGCAGGTCTTGGTGTGAAATTAACAAAAATAATTTTTAAACGGGCACTTTTCAGCTGGAGGTATTACGGTTCCCCTTCTTTGTATGGGACACTTCTAGTATAGCTAGAAAGCTGAAATTTCGTACACAGGTAGGCCCAGATAAGCAATACATATAAATATTTATACAAAAACAACTTAGAAAAAAGAAATGAGATCCGCACAAAAACACAAATGTGAAAATAAGGCCAAGTTCCTATCCAAAATATTTCGGCCGTAAAAAGTACTGAGATCAAAATAAGGACCAAGTTCTTGATAGGTACAATTCCATCCCATTTCTAGGCATATGTATTCCTACCGGGTAAAAATATGATTTGAATAACTTCCTGCTGTTCCATATATCTTTTTAAGCAGAAGCATAAATGAAATTTATAAAGAATTTTTCATTAATTCAGAGTTAGTTTAGTTTTTGCAAAAAGTTTTCAACGATTTCCTGGCAAAAACTCCGATTATGATTTACAATTCACATTTATCAAATATTTGTCGAAAAAAACGTAACCGAGAAAAATAATGTAAGATTTTTTTTCCTTTAATTCCAATACTTTTTCAATTTTGGCTTGGCATTTTTTATTAAAGTTGTCCACCGCAGGTCCGTTAAATATTCATATTTAGGTAACTGTGTTTTTAGGATCATATTAATCATCTTAATTATGAAGTTAATAATTTCAATGATGAAGTTCTCTCTTTCTAACTATTCTTGCATTTACTAAAATATAACTTGCACTTTGAATTTAATTCATTCGTATTAAATTCTTGAAACAATAAAGATCAGTTTCTTGTGAGAAAATGAAAACTCGTTTTATTTTCTTAAGCTACAATTAAGTTCTGTAAAAAGGCTTACAGAATCAAACAAAAGGTATAAAAATAATTTTTTGTAGAATAATTAATAATACTTTGTAATATAAAAACTAATTCAAATGACAGCAAAACTAGTAGTTACGTTGTTTTTGGAAAAATATTTGATATATGTACTTATGTGAACGTAGCTTTAGTCGTGGTGCAACAAACATCGTTACAATTAAAATTGTAATATTTATGGTGAAAAATGGTTATTAAGAAAAAAACAAAACCTCTATCTCTCAAACTCATATTTATTATAGTGCAAGTAGCAGACATATTTTACTGGTATTCCCCCCTCCATTCCCCCTAAAAAAAAATATATAGAAAATGATTAATGAAGCTCTGGTAAACGTGTACAGAAGCTGGCAAAACGGCAATTTAATTAACTGACCAACAATAAAATTGTTTTTTCGCAGTACCTTTACCAACCAAACCTTTAACACACTCCAACAAAGTATTTTTTTTTTTTGTTTTGTTGGCTACAAAATTAATTGTTTTTTGCAAAGACGACAAGGTGCTTTAACAGATTTGATTATTGTTGTTGCCACTGATTTTTAGTAAATGGCTCAAATTGCTTAACAGCGAATTCGAAATCAAAACTGAATTGTATTTAAATAAAATAATTTATTATCTTTAAATTTAATACACGTTTCACGAAGATTTTATAAAAAATTAATTATTGGATTTTGCAATCGAAATGGGAGTTTTAATTTGTGTCTAATAATTAGACATGGTAGATACATACAAGCGCACAGATTTATGATCTATGCAAAGAAAACTATGTTATGCTGGCAAAAATTTAATAATAATAAACAATTAACGTAATTAAAATCTTCAAATGAAACGCCTTAAAAAAACGTTTTATTTAAAAAAAAGAAAGAAAGAAGGTTAGTCATATTTGTTGCTGTAAACTTTTAAATTAAATATTTTTGAAGTTAAGTTTTTGATAATCAAATTTAAATGAATAGCGAGTGATGCGGGTAAAGGAATGAATAATTACTTAAATGATTTTAACACATTTGTTTTCGTTTCATAATTTCAATGAAACGATTATTTAATGAAATTTTTGCTTTAAAAATGTATGACAATCAAGCTTATTTTGTTACTTATCAATGAAGGCACAAACTGTCTGTCTGTATAACAAATGTCAAATAAATAGTGATGTATAGTTAAAGTTTCATAGCAATCTATTAAAAATAAATTGGAATGCAGAAATAATCCCCATCTTACCATTCTCAGTGTCATATTGCCCCCATTCTTTCCTGGTCCATAGATTCTACAAAATATCAAGCTTCTGTAATCTTTTAGAAGCATATTTATATAAGCTTTAATTGGCATCACGCCACCTATCACCTACCCAACCAAGCCTTAAATAATGTTACTCATGTATCATTTTTTTCCAACAAAAACATATGGCTTAAGTATCCCTTTTGAGGTTGATCTAAATCAGTTGAATATTTTCAAAAGGGAAGAAATCGCCCTCTTGACCTTGGTTTTTAACAAAAAATTATGCACCAGTATCCTTTTTGGAACCGATCTCTATGTATTTTAAGTTTCCTCAAAATCGGCTTAGGCACTCACTCGTTAAAGAGTAACAAATAATGTAGTTTTCGCTTTCGAACAGAGAACGGGCGGACAGGTGGACAAAGCAAATGAAAGGCAAACCAATGAACTGGAAAGTAGATGCGGTACTCACATAAATAAAGTACGGTGTTTACTTTAATAGATCCCTGCTAAAACGATAATAAATATTTTACGGATATGGAGATCTAATCGTCCCTTGGCCCTATTCAAAGCTCTTTAACAGAATAATAAATATCATATATCTGATTCGACACTTCTTTCTACATTTTGCAAAAAAAATTTTTTGAAATCGGTTCCAGAGCTTTGCTCATAAAAACTTGCAAACATCAGCCTTATAATACAAGTATGATACATATATTCAATGAAATGTTTAATAAAAAAAATTTTTAATGAAACCGAAGTGTGGAATTGGTGATTTCTACATCAAGTTAATGGCCTGATTGCATTACAATGAATTAGTTTCTTTACAAACTAGCTCAATAAATTTGCACTAAAATTATAAAATAATTTTCATTGAAATAATGTAAAAATTACATTGAACATTTATAATAATTTTTAATTCAATGACGAAATGATTTTCTCAATTTAAGGAAACAATTTCAATTAAAGAATTATGAAAATTTTCTGCAAAATCTAAATCGTTTCATTTACCCAGCGGCGAACTTTGCATACCACATCACATCTCACCGATAAAGTTTGTCACACTTCGTATTCAATGAATTCTAGCTTACAATATGTGTGAAGTAGAGCGCAATGCGCTTTCTACTTTCCCACGAAGTGAGCGAGATTGTGTATTGAGTGTCTACTGTCTACTTACAAAGTATATGAAACAGTAATGAGTTTTTATATTTAGTGAATGAACACTTCACTATCCTGCTTACATTGTGTGCAAGTGGTAGGCGTTCACTCCAGGAATGCGGCAATGCATTCGAAAAAGTATACTTCGTTGTAATTGAGATGCTGTGCATTACCGTCTTACACGTGTGCATCACATCATTGCTTCTGTAATCGAAAAATTCGCCCCTGGGTAATAGATCTAAATTTTTTCTCATCCATCACACAAGTTTTTAAAATTGTTCCGCATAACTAAGCAATATCATTACATATCGATCATCATCATCATCATCATCATCATCATCATCATCATTCTCGTCTTGTATTTTTCATCAACTGCAAATAAGCTAAAGAAATCTTTAAAATTAAAAAAATGTGGCAAAGCTGTGAGTTAAAAAAAAAAATGCCAAAATAAATGTGACAGTCCAAAAAAATCAGCAAACAGTAAAATATGAAAAATATTCACTAAAAAATATATCCCTTAAATTTAAAACGAATATTAACATTTAAAAACAGTAAACCTACGTTCACATTTACCAAATATTTATCGAAAAAAAAAAACGAAACCAAGAAAGAAACTAATAATTTATTTCGTTTAATTCCAATATATTTTTAAATTTGGGTTGCCATATTTTATAAACTTTATAAGAATACTTTTAATTGTTTAATAAAATTTGCAATATAAAAATCAAGTTAAATAACAAAACTAGTGGTTACGTTTTTTGGACAAATATTTAATAAATTTAAACGTAGCTTAAGAATATAAAGGAAAAATAAGAAAATTTGCCAAATAAATTTAAAGAAATGTCGGAAATATGCAAAATTATGCAAAAATATGCTAAAATATGCACTAAAATATGTATACCAAAATTCTTTAAAAGAACTGGTGAGTTTAAATAACTGATTATGAACTAAATTCATCCTACAGAAAAAAAATTTGCAATTGCATTTTTTATGTTTCCCTGGTCACGTTGGTCGCAACTAAGTTTCTAAAAATATTGAATATTTTCCATTTTGCTTGCAAAAAATATTTCTTGTCTTCTGCAACGTAGCACTAAAAAATAATATCTGAAAAAACTATATATAATTTTCTATATTACCATTTTGGTCATGGGATCTTCAATAAAAATGTTGAAACTTATGCAAACACTTAGCCAGCGTAAGATTGATGGTGAAACGATTTATAAATTAATTCTTTGCAGTATTTTCTTCAAATTGTTTTGTTAAATAGATGAGATTTATAAATTTATCTTCTCAAGTAAATGGACGAGGGTGCTAATGACTTGTTTTCGGAGTAACACATAATTCGTGGTACTCCATCTGTTCTTATTAATGTTCATTTATTTTTCATGTTTCATTATTAAAATTATCATGTTGTATTTATTTTTTTTTTCTTTATTATTAGAAATGTGCTAAAAAGTGTTTTTCATTTTTTTCCGTTACAGGTAAATTCTTTGTAAGAAAAGACTCATCAATTCTCACACAATACAAAATACACAAGGAAACAAATTCCAAATAATAA
This sequence comes from Lypha dubia, assembly GCA_947311025.1. NCBI lineage: Eukaryota > Metazoa > Arthropoda > Insecta > Diptera > Tachinidae > Lypha > Lypha dubia. The sequence goes on from OX371263.1 coordinate 7,667,136, forward strand.
GTGTATATTAAAGAAAAGGTATAGAAATTTATTGCTATCAATCAATCGTTAATTGTTTACGAATAAAAAAATTTTAAATGATGGAATTTCTCAGATTTTCGGTATGAAAAATTTCGCAGCTTTTTGCAAATCGAATTAAATTTCTGTAAAAATACGTATTTAGGATTATAAATTTATCGCAAACATTTGCATCAAACACTGAATACCACTACTAACAAAAAAAAAAGTGATTTGTAAAGTAAAAGTAAAAAAAGGAAATATATATAAAAAAAAAAGACTTCAATAAAAGCGAAATGGATCTCTTTAATCTTCAAAACAGAAAAAATTAACTTCTTTTAATGTTTAACGATAATTACAATAATAAAAACTTTATCACTTTCAAACGCCTTCAGTTTTATTTGATCATGAACTTACTTTCCACCTAACAAGCAATTTATTTCTAATTTTATTCCTTCATTCCAAACACTCAATTACCAGCCTATCGATGATAAACCGATAGAAAAGTAAATTTAAAAAATAAATCAACATAATTCAACATACGAGTATAAAAACAAATAAAGACTGTTTTGATTTTGTTTTCTTTGAGAAACGCAATAAAAAAAAATTAACAAAACGGAAATCAAACATCAAATATTCCTGATGATGATGATGATGATGATGATGATGATGATGATAACAAATACAAGTGCCAAACATGCCAGCAAAGTAATCAGACTTTGAAAGCCAAAGGAAAAGAAGAGAAGAAACAATAAGAAATTATTCTTATTTTATGCGAAAGTCTATTATAGTTTATTTTGAACAAACGAAATCAGTGGCAATCATTGGCAACATGTACATAGAACAGAAAGTGAATGTTTATGGTTACGTTAGACAAACAAGCAGACACAGACAGACTAACAGACAGGCGTATAAGAGATTAATCATTGGTGTAGACGACAATCTCACTGTTGACATGATTACCTAGTTTTTTTTTTTTTTTTTTTTTTCTAAATAAATAAAAATAAATAAAACTTTTTATATTTTATCTTCACGAAAAAACAAACGTAATTTAATATTAAGCTAAATCTAATATGTATATGCAAATGACTTAATTTAAATTTTCAAAGGATCATAAAATATATCAAATTTTGTATGTTTAATAATAATATAATTTAATAAAGAGCCAGACATCTGCAACATGTATGATCGAGCCTACTTATTCTCTAACGTTGAATTTTAAGAACAACACAAACAAGTATTATTCAATTTTATACTCGTTCGCTTTTTATGCACATGCAGAAAATTCATTAACAAGTGTAAATCATTTCGGTCATTTGATGCAAATGTGCATGATCTGATTGCATGATACAATGAATATAAGCTATAATTTTAAAATAGATATATATATATATATATATATATATATATATATATATATTATATCGAAAGAGTCCCTTAAACAATTTTAAAGTAAAAAAAAAAAAAAACAGTCAAAACAAAGCGGATTTTCAATCGCTATTTAATTTGTTTTAAGTTTAATTTTGAAAAAGTCTTCGTTTTCAAGATAATCGTAAAAAACCCAGGCATTTGAATGTGACACAGAGAAGTTGTTTTTGCGCCATACGATTAAAAATCTGATTTCAGTGAAACTTGCAGCAACATTTTAATGCAACTTATTTCCGAATGTTGAGTACTGATGTCTCTTTAAAACTCTTTTGATTTTATTTAAAAATTATATATATATTTTATTTTTTAATTTAATTTTTATCACTGTCGCACGTGATATATTTTTCCATCATGATATTTATATTGTTTCTATTGTACTTTTTATGAGATTTTAGATTGTGCATTTATCATTTTTCGTAGGAAACATTTTATGTTAAAAGTTTGAAAAATTTTTAGAAATTTTTACTCAGTTTTTTTTTTTTGTGGTCCTAATGGTTCAAAAACAACTGAAAATTAATTTCATAGTATTTCTTGCATATTTCTAAGGAATTCTGAGATTCTCAATATTAAATTTTACTTGAAATTAACTTCAATTATTCCTACATGCGCTTATTTACAAAGTTTTATTAGAGAATATCAATAATCGACGTTTTTTATCCAAAAATTATACGTATTACATTTTTGAAGGCAAGTAAAGCTTTTTTTCCTTAAGTGAAAATCATATTTACCAATTTTTAAATCTAAAAATGTTTTATTATATACAAACATATGTGAAAAATTTAAACTATTGACTTTTATAAGCAGCTAAAACACTACAATATTTACAAAAAACTATCTGACATGGCAAACTTTGTTTTGCGCCTACAGCGCCACCTGTTGAAAAGTTTTCGTTATTCTTTTGTAGCACTTTGAAAAAATCCATAGCAGGATGTATTCAATAGTCGTTTTGAAGCATCCAAACAATTCACGATCCATATTTAAGTATTCTACTGATATTTCTATAATTGTGAAAGTTTGTTTGTTTGTTCTATTATATGCCGATAACCTCCCTATGGAATGAATAAAATTTGGTAGACCAGAAGGAACAAATTGCTAGTTTTTGGTACTTTTTAATTTTGTACAAATATTTCATAATATTTTTATAAATTAACATATTTCCCAAGGGTTGAATTGAGAAAAATCTGGTACTTTTGATACTCTTTTACTTGTAGTACTTTTGTTATTTTATCTCTTAAAAAATTCTCTTTAAGAATTTGAATGAAATTTAGTAAACGTATAGCACGTGAAATGGCTTAAAATAAACTTAATTGCTCAACAAAAGGGACTGTGGGCTGAAAAAAGAAAAAAAATTGTAGGTTTGGTACTTTTTCATGGTACTTTTTTATGGCACTTTTTTATTTATAATGCTTTTTTTTACTTTTGGTACATTTAGTCTTGTTAAATGTTCTTAATAGATTTTTGTGAAATATGGTCGATGGATGATACCATGTGTACAACATTAAAATACATAGTACTATTTATAGAGTAAAAAGGGAAAAATTGGAAGTTTTGTTATTTTTTAATTGTGTACTAACATTTTATACATTTTAACAAATTTATATTTTTCTGTGGGTTGAAATGAAATAAAACTTGTACGTTGGGTACTTTTTATGGCACTTTTTTTACTTTTTTATATTTTTTCAGTTGATATTTTTTTTTTGCTAAAATATGGTCGGCGGATAGCATATAACCAAGAATAAAATATAGTTTTTTAAAGGGTAAAAAGGTATAAATTTGTACTTATGGTATTTTTTGTTTTTTTACTAATATTTTTACATGTAGATAAAATAGGGAAAGCTGGTTCTTAAGGTGGGGTGTAAATTAAGGAAAAATTTTAATTTTTTGTCCCTTTTTGTTTTCTCTATCAATTTGGTATACAGCCAGTTTATGCCATCATTAAGATGCAGCGTGGACCGTGTAAAAGCTCGTATGAAAATATATTTAGCGGAAAATAATTTTAAATTTAAAAAGTTAAACGAAATTAAATTCATCTCGTTTCCATAAGTCGCCAGTAATTTTTAAGCTAAGGTTAAATCTCGCCCATAATCTTTGAAATATATATTTAAGTAAAGGGTTCTCACAAGTGAGTAAGTATACTTAATATGTTATTGCTGTCATGCAAAAAATATTAATCATACGTTGACATATAATCCGCTACAAGACAATGCCGAGCTTTAATCGCAAGAAAATCTTAACGAACATTATTACAAATATTTCTGGTTGTGCTAAAGAACTATTTTTAATGAAAAATTTCAATATTTTAATAAAATTTCCAATTTTTGATCACGAGTTAATTCAAGCAAATTTTAATTAATATAATTGACATGTTTAATAAAAATAATAAAGTAAGCGCATTTATAACTCCTTAACATACAAAAAAAAAATAAACCAATCACCTCAATATGAAATAAATAGTTCATTTAAATAAACTAAATTGTAATTATTCTTCGGAGCATTTACTGATGCCACCTAATTTTACACTAATTGACGTTACATTCGAAGTTTTTAATATTTTCTTTTATGCTGCTTTGAAACAAGTTTGTTTTATTCTGAATAGAAAAACATCCAATTGAAATTTCTAAATAAATTTCTAAATAAATTTGCTAAAGCAATCATTAAAACATTAAATAATAATAAAGACAAAGTGCTAAAAAAAAAGATATGAAAATCTCACACATACATACGTACATTGTAGGTAATTTTTTTTTGATTAATTAACACGAAACATAAAAGCAACTAAGTGATTGTGTGCATGACCTAAATATGTTGTGAATAGGAATGCCAAACGATTGTGGTTTTTGAAAATTCCAATATACAGGATTTAGAGTTAAAAATAAATAAAATAATTTTAATAATAATTGTTCGGCTTAAGCCATACAAACTCAAAGTCCGTTATCATCAAAGTATTCTAGTTTGTAATTTAACGTTTTTGTTGTTTTTACTCTATATTAGGGAAATTCACATATTACTGTGACCCTTGTTATTAGGGTATTTATAGCTTACTATATTACTTTTATTATTATAATTACTAAGAGTTTTTTTTTATGTTGAAAAATATTATTATTTATATCCAATCAGTTTTTAGCAGAACGTATCAGTACTAATTTCAAGGCCGCTAAACCTCTCATCAATTAATTGAATAAAACTGAACTTGAGCCTGATAAAACAAATGGTGTTAATTTTTACCCTAATTCAAGCTTTTTTTGGAGTAATCTTTTTTTTTTGGGATTGAGTCAAATATTTACGGATTAAATAATCCATAGTTGAATCAGTCTCTTAATATTTGATGCAAGAAAATCCGCAGTTACCGTATTTGTTACGCCGCTAGGGATTGATTGAAGTACATTTGGGACTATATTTTATTTTTCTGCGTGATAAAAATCGAGTGATAACCGACAAGGCGATGTCACGGAATAATTATACTCTTAAACTAAAATTAATTTTGTTATAAATTCGTTATGATTTCAGGCGTGATCAATATTTGTAATATACTCGTATGATGCAAATTTAGCAAATTTTTTTTATTAAAAAATTTTTGATTGAAAACCGTGTTATGTTGCTTAATCTATTTTCGCAGTTAAGGTTCGGTACATTGAAAAAACCAAAAAAACACTCTCTGTTTCTTATATAATAGAAAAAAATACTGATTTAACTTTCTCTCATTTTCTTTTAAGGTAAAATTGAAACGAGAATTTTCAAAGACAAACACTTTCATGGTTAAGACGGACGAAAAATTCATAAAAATTATATATTAATTTGTCTTAATTATCTTGAATTTCATATAAATATTCTTTCTATTTGTTATTTGTTTGTTTACTTTGTTTTCTATTTTTATAACTTGTTTTTCCTGTTAATTAAACGTGCCAATTTAATCAACCTAAAATTTACAAAAAAAAAAGAAAAAAAAGTTTATAGGCCTTAAAAACGTCTAGAAAAGAGGGCAAACAAATATTTTATAGATTGTTTTTCTTGTACAATTAGCGCATGTTGAACAATGTGTTAAACACTAAGAAATGAAATTTAAATACAAAATAATGGCAGCCATTTAAAAAAGGGATCGTTTGTGCGAACCCTTTTATACCCTTCTTGCAAACAAAAAAAAAATTAAATTGGCAACAAAATGTGATTTTCATATTGCTGGGTTTTTTAATTTTTTTACTTAAAACTTTTAATATTATTTTCGGCGTTGTCATTTTAAAATTTGCAAAAGAGAAAAGATTTAAATACTCTGAAAAAAAATGATCCTTTTGGTGTTTTACGCAACAGTCCTCAAACTTAAAAAACTACGTTACAATCAAAATAGTTCTTTCCTGACCTCGACCTCTGATTCAATCCTTAGAACCTGGTTATTTTTAAAATTAACATTTTATTTTGTTGTTAATTGTAATTTGTAACTTTCCTGCCCACGATATTTCTTGATGAAACTTATTAGTCGATCTTTAGAAGTGTTTCTTATTTGACAAAAACTTTGAAATTATATTTCAGAAACTACAAATGAATAGATTAACTAATTCCTATCATTTCGAGATGTAGTGCAGCCTTTACAATAAATAGTTAAGCTATTTTCACAAATAAATAAATACAAAAAAGAAAGTACTTAAAAAGTATCATTAAATTTCTGCGTCATCTCGGCGGTACATTCATATAGAATAGCATTTTACTTCAAATTTTTTACAAAAAATGTTTCTCAAATTTTAAGTAAGAAAGGCAGCGAGAGCTGCAATTTACTATTTACCCCAAAAAAAATATATTATCAATTAATATTTTAATTAAATCAACACTTAGTTTAATTAACACCACTATTTAACACCAGAGACGCTGCAATACTCTTCTTAAAATTAATAAAACTCGCATCAACACATCTATTTTCTCTATTTTATTACTTTCCCTAAATTGTGGCACAATGCATGGCATGGGTAGGGAACATCCCCAGAGTGAATTCTGGTTCTACAAACAAACACACGAAAATAAACTAATGAAATCGTGTAAACAAGGCTAGCTGGACCATTAGTCTAGGGTTCAACTCCTGTCTAAGTATTTTTCACTATAACGAGTGGCGATCGCATAAAAAAGAAATACCCAACAAAACTTTTCAGAATCGAAACAAAAATTTATACTATACGACTACAACACTGCAGTAGTATTTATTAAAGTCGGTGCTAACTGTTTATTATTTTATTTTTTTTTCTAAATTTAACTTTTAAATCGTCGGCCAGTAAACGAAAGTTAACAAAATAATTATTTATAGGCAATTAACTGTTACCAAATCTGATAAAAATAATAATTTACGCATTTAGTAATTTTGATAATAGTTTTTTCTAATCGAATTTTTAATTTCTAAATGCTATTTTTAACAGAGTATGAGAAGTATACACACACACGCACATAAAACATAAAAGAAAATTAAAGTTATGAAATCGAGAAATTTAGTCACAGCGATAATAAAGTTACGGCCATTACAGAATTTCTGATACCAAGTTGAGAACTATTTGAAGCAAGAACGGATTTATTGAAAGGCCATAAAATTTAAAAAATCAAATCAAGCCTGCCGATTTAATTTAACAACGGCACTGCTTGAGATTGGCACGATTTATGGACATTGGACGGCTACAATCTATCTACCATTCGACCAAGTCAGTAGGCGCTTGGTTTGTTAATTAATGAACAAAAAAATAGTTCAACAACAATATCAATGATTAAATTTTTATTAGAAAAATTTCTTACAAATATTGAGAACATGAAAAATGTAATCTTATTCAACCGATCCACGTAACAAGTGACGATAAACAGGGTTGAAGATGAGTATTTTGGGAATAAATTTATTACTTAAACTTCAGTTAAAATTGATTTGATCATGACTAATATCTCAGCACGGCAGAATAATACACCTCGGTAACAAACAAATGGCTTTGCTGTTGTGACTTCTGGGGAAAGGAAAATTCGTTTTTGAGATGCCACTGTGGCTGCTAGGTAGCAACGTTAGCCTCTTATTACGAACATTGTCCGTTCGTTTTAAACCAACGATCCTGGTCGTTATCTACAGACAAGCTAATACACGATTCTGGTAGAAATTTCACAGTCGTCTAAAGTTTTTTATTAGTTCAGAAAGTCGATACCACTTAATAAAACATCCTTTAAAGTAGTGTCGGCCACAAAGAGAGGAAGAGATAATCTAGGTAGTAGTAGTGTTTATGAGTATGTATTACTTGAAAATGCAGTGAACAAAATACATGAAAATAACACAACACCGACATTGACTTTGACTTTTTTTTGTATAAATGTTGATATAAATTAACAAATTTTTAAGTTAATAAATTGCATCAGACAAGTTTTTTATCAGAAACAATACAAAAATGCCAAAACTTCAACATTTAAGATTTGTATGGTCGCAGAAATTAAAAAAAAAAAAAGTGATTGAAGAAAAAAAAAATTACTTTCCTACAATCATACTCATTATTACTTCATTTTTATAAAAAATTTACTATTAAATATAAAGCTGGAATAAAATAAAAGGGGAAATCACTCTTAGTATTGTAATCATTGCAGATCTGGCAAGTCTAGCATATTTTCATCAGTTTGCAGCAATGCAATAACAAAATATGTAAATATCTGCAACATATGCAAGAGCAGTTTTCAACCAAGAGTGATTACCCTCAATGTAATTGTGCATTCATGCAAATATTCCCTGTGTATCTAATAAAAACAAATTAAAGAGAAATATCAAAAGGCAATGCGACATAAATTAGCTTGTGCAAAAGCAACTAAATGAAATTGTTGTTTCTTTTTTACATTTTGGTGAGTAGTTTTATTTTCATTCGGTTGTGTTCGGTTATATATATATATATATGAAGCCGAATAATGTTTGGAACATTGGTGCACGTTTGAGCATCAATGCTTTAAAGCCGTTTCACACTAGAAAATACAAACCCTTTATTTTTTACGATAAACGAAGACCTGATATCCATAGTTAAAATTGTATGTGTAGAAAACATACACAGAAACGCATTTTTGCGTTTTTTAAATTTGAAGAAATAGCTAATTTTTAAATGGCTGAAACTACGCTTCTAGTAAAGATAATCATAATTGGTCTTACAGTTTAGTAAAGTTCAAAGACTCAACTTTAAGAATATAAAATAGTTTTTTGTTAAAAATTGCGTCAATAATGAGTAAATTTAATTTTATTAAAAACAGAATTTTTCCCATGTTGATTAAATGAGAAACTAAAATAAAAATAGCGACCCATTAGAGTTGAACAATAGGGCTCATGATTGGTGAGGATTTTTTTACATCAAATAGAAACGTTTAAGAGGGTAAGAGTTGAAAAAAAAAAAAAAATTAAAAATTTTTTATGAAGCAACCTAATATTCATATGGACTGTTTTACCAGAAAGTGAAAAACTTTATTGCAAAAAACTACAGTCGCTATTAAACGTGTACAGATAGGCTGACTTCCAAAACGTTTGTATACAATGTTTGTATACAGTATTGCTACTGCATTTAAATCACATACATATGCAAAGTTCGGAAACAATGCAACAACTCTAAAACCGATGCCTTTTTTGCTCTCTTACTGCGTTAAAAATACTTTGCGGCGGCGTTTTGAAATGGTATACATTGTATAACTATTGTACTGCGGCGTTATGAAATGTGATGCTTTGTTCAAACACAAAGCAATTGACGTTTTGGAAGTCAGCCATATTTAATATTTACTTTTACTACTATTAATTTTTTATAATAACTTTTATATTAATTTACCAATTAATTTGTCACACTATTTTGAAGAGTGTTTTAGCTTATTCGTATCTCGTATGATATGCAAAACACCATGATAATTTTATTTAAAAATAGACATGTCATACCACATGAGAAAATTTCATATCCTGTTTTAATACTTTCGCAGCATAGAAAATGTGATTTCATACAAATTACTTTCAAATTCGAGTTTAGTCAAGTTGTTTCACTAAAATAGTTTTGAAAACCATGCAGGACATTAAAAGCCTAAAAATATTTTTTGGAGACACATACTTTGATTCTCTAAATAGTGTTAAGCAGCGGTTTTATGATGTTTGCCACTTATATCGTGTAACATTTCATGTGAGGCTGTGTTCTTTTCTTTATTTTTTTTTTTTTTTTTTTTTTGTAGTTAATTCTTTTTCGTCTTCTTGATAACACTTGTCATTAATTGAACAGCCAGCAAATTTATTTTATCTGTATACATGTTAAAGTTTATAGAGAAATTCGTTTCAGGAGTATTTCCAGGAAAATAATCAGGATTCAATGACAATCTTTTGACGCTATAAATGAAATGCTAAAATAAAAAAATAATCCTTGTAAATAAAAGATATTTGAAAAAAATCTTCATAAACTCCAATTTACCGCTTTTAGTGGGCACTCTCTGGGAAAATTGGACGACTGATATATTTGTTTGAATGCAGCTGCTATCATGGGATTAATAAATTGATATTTAGACTTGTAACAGCCATCTGAACGGAATTTGATTAACTTTGTATCGTTATGACGATGTCGAGGAACTAGAACATTAAAATCTAATAATATTCGCTCAATATCTTGACTGAATTGCATATAAACTGATAAGTAATTGCCACGATTATGAGGCCACTCATGGATAGAACAATTAAAATGTTCCAAATATAGCTTTGAGACCGTTGTACAGGTGGCACCCTGCCAGCGTATGTCAAAGGATCGCTTAAGGGGAAACACATTTTATTGGAAAATATTTTTATTTTTCATTTTAAAATGTATTAAAAAACTCACCAATGGATAAGATCCTTTCAAATAATGTATTAAAACAAAAAGTGTTGAATATTTTAAACCAGTCATTGTTCACGAATGAATGCAAAAATAAATTTGCTAAGTTTGGCTTTTTGTTAAAACTAAATTTAATTTTAATTCTTTGCTATTTTACCATTTAAGTTATAATTGAGCATAAAAATTAAGTTATAATTGCAAATAATGATTATTTTTTTATTAAAAATTTTAATAGTCATCCGCTCTTAAAATAATTTGAATTTGCAGTAATTCAAGTAAGAACTTAACCTGAGTTAAAATATTTCAGTTTACACCCATACACACACAGTTCACAAAATAATTGCGTTTCAAAAAATAATCTTAAATTTTAGAAAATAATTTTAGATTAATTTCAACTTCCCAACAAATTTCAATGATTTAGAAAACACTTGTTAAAAGCTTACTAGCATAAGATGTAAGCTTAGAAAAATGTTTTGAATTACACTGCAAACAATTAAAACTGAACCGTTTTGATAATACCGGTTGTCTGTAGAGTATATAGTAAACCAAAATGTATAATTTGATAATAAGCTTACTAAAACAAAACTTTTCTAGTCATGCTTATGATAAACTTAAGTTTGTAATATTATTGTAAGCTTAGGAATATAAGAAAATTATAAAAATTTTTATTTGATATGTTATTTTGTTCCATAAGATATTATCATCATACTTAATATTATAAATGTGAATGTAAGTTTGTTTGTAGCGCTTTCACGCAAAAACTACTAAACCGATTATCATGAAACTTTATACACATATTATTGGAGCTATTAGAAGTAACAAAGGATACTTTTTATTAAAAAAAAGTTTTATTTCTTACGAAAGATAAAAAAATTGTTTTTCAATGAGCATATTTACACTAAAACAATTTTTAAGCCGTACAATTTTTGTTCTTTCCAAATTACACTAGACTAATTCATCTGGCATATAATGTATACGTGTAATCAGCTTTGTGTGTGTTAGTGTTTTTTTTTTTTATTCATTTGAAGTTTGTCTTTCGTTGTGCACATTACGGAACATAGTTGGCAGAAATATTGCGAGAATAAAAAGTGATCATGAATTGACAATTATTTTAGGAGGAATTTCAAGTATAAGAAGCGAATTTACTGAATATTTTTGCAATGAGGGAAAAAATTAATCATCAATATAAAAAATTTTTAAATTGCTTCACAACTTCTATACCTACTAATAAAAAAAACTTTAGCCAACATTTTTCAAAGTTTTTAATTTAATTGTGTATGTAACTTATTGATTCCCTTAGAACTTTTGTAGTTTTTAAGTAAATTGTGAGAATTTTTATAATTAATCGTTAAAAAATTTTATTTTTTTTAAAAGATTTATTGAGAAATTTAATCAATTAACAATAAATAAACATAAGCCGCCTTATTTAAAAAAAATATTTTCTGCTTATAAATGAAATAAAAAAATATAAAATACCTACATATACAAAAAATTAAAAATTAATTGAGAATGTTTCATACTGTTTTATTAAAAAATAAATGCATAAAGTTTGTTGGCGCGACCAACCCCCTTCTTTTTTGAAATTCATGTTCACTCGACGATAGCTAACCAACGACTGAATACGGTCTGTAAAAAAGAAAACACAGAACCTGTGTATTTGTAAGTGTGCATGTATTAGTTTTGTGCTGCTTGTGCAGGTATGAGGCTGGATAAAAAATTGTGCCAACGAAAAACCGCTCTCTTTACCCATCTCGCCTAAAAACTGTCACGTTATGCCAGCATAATTAATCCAGTGTAAAATAGCTCAATGTAATGAAGCTCCAACCCTGAGTGTGTAGTACCGCCGCACTGTATTACCGACAGTCACGTCAATATCCAATCCAATTTACTATAGTATGGCTTCAAGCCGAGCGAAGCCGCGGGAAAAAGCTAGTATATATATAAATTTATTTTGAGTTTGGCCACGTATTTCTTGCACAACTCGTGCTTATTTTTAGCGAACTAAAAGTATAATTTAGTGCACATCATTGGTGACTTCTCTCCCACAACCAACTAAATATACGTGTCCTTGAATATTTCACTTCTTATGGCTGTATATGCACAATGGCTCTATTTACTATTTTTTCTCTTTAAAACACTTTATAAAAGCACCTTAATATATTAAAATAACATTGAGAATAGAAAATTTAACAAATAATATAAACTTTTGTAATGTTTCAAAAACACTTACAAAAATATTGTGAGTATAATTCATATGCAATCATGTTTGTTAAAAAGTTGTAGGAAATTTCTTATGATAAGCTTGTTCTGAAACTCGGTAATATTTTTCTTAAATAATGGTTAGTTGTGTTATAACAGTATTCTCAAATGAATGGAATAAAATTTACTTTAACTCTGTTCATATTGAAGACGCTATTACAAGTAAAGAATACATCTGAAAAATAGATTTAATCAAAGAATACACATTTCACTTACATATTTATAAAAAAAAAAAAAACATAAATATAAATATAAACGAGTATATGAACTATTATCCTGCATTAGCAAAGCAAAAAAAAAATGAAGCGTATCTGTGTTGATTTCCTTACTTATTTGATCCTTTTTTCACTTGATTGCATAATAATTTTTTACAATTTTTCTACTCTTATGCTTTTTAATTCACATTTTTAAATCCCTTTTATGGGAATTACAAACATTACTAGCAAACGTCAGCACGCCTTATAACTGGATATACTATGACAAATGTATTAAGGATGTGCGGAAGGATGAATGATTGTTATTATTATTATGATAATAGCCAGCCAAAGTAGCAGTCAGCCGCCCAGCGAGAAGTCAACCAAACAATCGGAGGCAACCAGCAAAAGTTTCTAGCAAACCTTCACTACCAAATACCACGATATATTTAAAGTAATTTAAAACTTGGCTGGAGTTTCAAAATGAAAAAAAAAAAAAAAAAATAAGTAAAATTCTTGAAAAATCCTGCAACAAACATTAGGAAGGATATTATGGCGATGACGTCTGCTATTCAATTTACTAACAACCATCTTTGGATGGTTCAATGCAAATGTCATTTCTTCATTCATTCACTCTCTTGTTCGTTTTATAAAATTTTTGTTGTTTTTTTTTTTGCGTGACTTTACAGTTGGTTTTTTTTTTTTTTTTTTGTAATAAAAATCCAACAAAATAGAAAATAATTTAATTTTTATGACTTTCTACAAAAAAAAAAAAACTTAGAAGAAACGGCAACTAAACTATAAGATATTAAATGAATCATCATGAAAAGTTTTGTTGCTGATGAAAACAGCAAGATAGAGGGTGATAAAAAAAGGAAAATAGTTAACAGATTTTTTTTTAAATATTAAGTTTAAAAAAATAATCTTAGGAAATAGTTAAATTTCAAAAGGAAACAGAACAATATAATTAAATTGCGATACACAAGAGAGAAAATTTCTAGGAAAATATTAAGCACATAAAAATAAAAGTAAAAATTACAATGTTATTCAGATGTCCTTATAAAGGAACAACTATAAAATAACATAAAATAGGATAAAGCAGTTTTTAAATAATACAAATACAAAGAAGTTCTTGTAATAAAAACCATTTAATGTGAAAATTTAAAAAAAAAAAAAAACTGTTTATGATTTTTTTTATTTGAAAATTTCAATTCACTAAATATCACTGCAGTGACTTTGAAGGCGTCTGTGAGTTAAAAAAACTAAACAAATTCATTTTTACGATATTATTACATGACAATGGTATTACATTACCACGTTACTCTCACCACTCTCCCATCAGTCGTTTAACTCTTACAGTATTTCGGTTTGTATGTAAACTAAACGTTGTTATGTTCTGCCTTGTAGACTTAGATAAATTATCGATAATTTTTCTCTTATTCCTTAAAGTTTTGTATAATTTATTTCGTGAATTTTACAAATCATTTTAATGGTGCGAAATAGTAAAATTATTCGTAAAATAATCGAGTGGTTTTTGAGTGTATGTCGTGTTGTTTTAAAAACCATTTTTTAAAAAACATTTTTTTCGGTTGCTTGGTTTTTTAATTAAGACGTTCGTTCGGTAGCAATGAAATAAAACGTATGCATGTTATTTATCTCTGCTAAATGATCTACAAGAATATCTCTAGTAATATAAAAAATTTGCAACAACTTAAATCGTGTTCTTGTCGTACCGTTCCGCCTATTTTAAAGCGAATTTTATTGCAAGCCAATCAACAACAAAACTAATAAATAAGCTGCTGCTCAGTTGATAAATTTCAAAAGAAATTTTTAATTGGCTTTTCAAATGTTTAGAAAATTTTTTTATAATTGACAGTTATTTTTGTACTCTTTTTTGCAACTTTTAAACGATTCAAATACAATAGCGGCATTCAGTGTTTGGTGCAAATGGTCTACCTCAAGGCCAAAGTCAATACAAAGTTATTGCTTCGGGGTTCTCTTCGGAGGCTTTATCAGTAACGTAATACGGGTTGCACTGCTGAGTGTGTTAGAAGGGTAGAGAGTTTAGTTCTCATATTGGACACACACATTGCGATGGGCACTTTGGGCTTAAGCTGTAATGGCGGGTTCGCACAATAATCTGTAACACAGTATGTTTTGTTGTTGAATGTTAAGAAAAAAATATTTTGCATTTGTAGCAAACTGTGAATAACGCTAATATCTTTTCTTGCATAAATGTTTCAATATTTGTAGGAGAAAATAATAAAATACAAACTTTTGTTAAAGGTAAATGTGTGTGTGTGTTAAATTTTCGGCTTGTAGATCCATAACAAAGAGCCACACAATGCAACAAAAACAACATCATCAACAACTGATAAAAATCTTGAATTATTGTGAGAGTGTTTGAAAAAAATCACTAAACGGTTTAAAAGAAAAAAAAAAAAAGGAAAGCACAAAAGCAACAAATAAATAATGCTGAAGTTTATGTTTTGGTTTTCAGCTTAATTCATTTTTTTACTCAATTGCAAAACAATCTATAATTTTTCTTAAAATAGTTTCAGTTATAACTCTAAATTTAATGAACCAAATAATGGATCTGGGTTTGTCATCTGCAGTTTTATGATCCTTCAAGTTAGAAACTACAACATTTTAAAATTTTCTACATTTCAAAGAGAAAATATGTTTAAACCACAATATTTCATCCGTAAATTTGTGGTGCGTCCTTCTTTTATATGCAGGTAACAGAATTTTGTTTTATTTTTAGCCTCTGAGTAGAGTTCAACCAAAGTAAAACAAAAATTAAGCTACAAAACCCTATATCGTCATCTATCGTGGTATGTCGGCCTCTCGAATATAGGCCTACCGACTTAAACCCCTCCTCGTCTATCCAGGAGATATTTCCACCTCGGAACCTCCTTTTCTTGGTCTGAAGACCACCTTCTTTAATGGCAGCGGGCAGACCCCTGCTCTTATCTACTCGCTGAAGCGCTATTTTGCATTCTGTCGCTCTTCGTCCGGAGCACTTGCTCAATATATTTTGCACCACGTCCCATGTTTCTGGATCACTTACAATTTTATCGAAAATGTTTTCAGTTGTGATTCTACCGACTTGCGTATCCAGCTGTTCACATCTAGCTGTTCGTCGTTGGCACAAGAACCATAGAATTTAACAGAGCTCTGTTAATAGCTTAACATAGCCTTGTTCACACGTAAAAAACATAATAATGAGAGCACAAATCGTGAACTTCTTTAAGGAAGAATTCCACGTGGGCCTTAAAAATTATTGAAAACCCATATTTTTTAAAATTTTGTAAATCGACTTTATCTCAGTCCAACTTAAACCCTTAGAAAAGCCAATTAGAGGTTCTTGTGGTGGACCACTTAGTCCACAAAACTCAATGATACTTTTTTTAAACAATTTTAACCTGTTAAAAGAACTCTGTTAAATTTTATGGTTCGTGACTAGGGTTTTATATAGGATGTTTTTATACAGTGTCACAACCTTGAGTTGGCATCACTGCTTTATTTGAGCAGCCATTTAACAGCTGACAGTTGCTTTTTGTTTAGTATGTTTTGAAATTTCATTATGAATCGACTTGCACCAGAACAACGCGTGGAAATTATTGAAATTTGTAATTAAAATAATTGTTCTATTCGTCAAACTCATCGTGCAGCGGGCGCTAAAATTGATTTAATCAAAGAAACTTTTGATGGAAAAATTTCACGTAATGACCCATTTAATTGGCCGCCAAGATCGTGTGATTTAATATCATTTGATTATTTTCTTTGGTGTTATGATAATCTACAAACAATTGAACACCTGGAAATCAAAATTTGAAGAGTTATCGGAGAAATACGGCCGCAAATGCTGCGAAAAGTTGTTGAAAATTGGAGTTCCAGAAAAAAAAACCCTTTAGTTTAAAATTTAACATACTTTTTATTTTATCAACGCTTGAAATTTATTATTACATGTGCCTTGAGGTAGTGTATCATTATCTATCAAAAATTCCTTTTTCTTTTTTTTTTGGTTGTTAAACCTTTTTGGATTTCAGGCAACGATATGTACAAATGTATGTATATATGCAAATATTGTGATAAAAGAAAAAGAATTTTTTTTCATAGCTGCCACTTCCCTCATAAGTGCTATAAATTAGTTCTCTGTAAATAATTATTCCTCTTCCACTTTACTAAAAATGCGGCCCACTTCTATAAAAATGCGGCAGAATTTTTAAAATTAAAAAGAAATTGAATATATCATTAAGCTCAATATATGTATGAAGTTTTACTTCTTATAGCTTTATTTGCACTCAGGCTATGCGTGGTCTTCTACACTTGCAGAAAAAAAAAAATATAAACACCAAAAATAAAAAATTCTGGCTTGCTTTAAGTACTCCTGCAAAACACATGTAATTTACAAGTAATTTACAATCATATTTGTTAAATTGTCATCTCAAGTAAGTGTATTTAAGATGCTATTCTACAAAGTATTGTCATGTGAAATATTAAAAAAAAAATATTAATAAAAGCTTGTTATAATATTGTACACTCAACCAAAAAAGCAATTAAATTCAAGGAAAAAATTCTTTGATTCAACGAATTTATTCCTTATTTTTCACCCAAGAAACAGGTTCTTTGAATTTAACATATGGCAATAATTGGCTTGTTAAGAAACCATACGTTGAAACCGTACGTTGATTTTTAAGAATTTATTCCTTAATCCAACGTATTCATACAAAATAATCAACTAATTTTACTTAAAATCAAGAAATATTTTCTTTGAATCAAAGTAATTTGTGTTCAAATAAATGAAATTCTAAATAAAAACTAGTTCATTGTTTAATTCAACGAATAAAATCAAATATTGGTTTGAACGTTGAGTTCATAAATACATAAAATTTTTCCTTTAAATTTCAAGGAATATTTTACTGAAACAACGTATAATACGTTGAATTTAAAAGAATTTATTTAAAGGAACGGGAGTTCGTTAAACTGGTTTTTTCAGTGTACTTGAATAAGCTTATAATAATTATTCTTATAAATAGTTATTAAAAAACTATTATAATTATTATTAGTCTACAATTCAGTTATAATTTTCTGACGGTTTTTAGTTCACTATTAGAGGGATCTACTGTGTGTATGTTGTATGGCAACCGCCATGACCGAAAGACAGATGACTTCAAATGTTCTCTTAGCAAATAATTTTACCAACCTTCAGAATTATTTAATGGTCATTTTAATTTTCTCTACTTATTTTTCTTATTTCTATTGAAGATTGAAAACTGATGACGTTTGCCTTTTAACACATTTTTTTATGTTTTATTTTAATCTAATAAATAATTTATTGCAGTTTGTGTGCGAGTGTGTGTGTGTTTTTTCTGTGATTTACAAAATAAAAGAATGACAGAAAAGTGGCTTTCAATATTTTGATAAAAGTTTATCTTTTCAAAGTTGTTTGTTTGTTTGTGAGTTAGTTTTATTGTTATTGGTCTCATTTTTTATGTTTTGTTATTGTTGTTTTTTTTTTATTACTCTTCAGATACTGGGCAGCTACATACGGTAGCATGTTGCCAGCCAGCACAACATCCACAGCAATGAAAAGAGTTTTAAATGGCAGTGATTTATTACTTTTTAGTTGGTGTTTATTTTTTTTTTTCCATTATTTTTATTTCCACTATAAATAAAAGGCGCTTCTAATAAATAGTTTGGTTGATATTTTTAGTATTATTCGAAATAGTAAAATTCTTAAATTTATAAATTTAATTGCATATTTTTTGCGCCCAGTCCAAAGTTCTTTTAGAGTCCGGTGACATTTTGTAGAGAAGTTATTAAAATGTTTGCATGTTTGCAGTTTTTGAAAGAAAAAACTTGAATTGTTTTTTAATTTTTTGTGATGGTTTGCTTTTTTATATGAATTTTGTTTTGTTTGAGGTTTCAGTTTTGTTATAAATTAAGTATAATTTTATCAGCAGTTTTTATTTGTTTTCAATTAATCAGCATAAAGAGTTTAAAATTTGTTAAAAGTGTTTTAAAAATTGTTTTTTCTAGAACACGAGAAGCAGAAAATTGTGCGAGGTTGATGCCATAAGTTTAGATTAAAATTTATGTTCATGTTTTTTAATGGAAGAGAGCTTCTTTGTTACATCAAGGCTTCAAATGGTTTTATTGAAAAGCGAAAAAATCCTGCTTGAATTAAATACATTCTTCAGTTAATCTATTAAACATTTGTTGTTATAAACATAATTTGATTACCAACAACCTGACTTCAATCAAACACTATTAGTAAGACGGAAATCACATGACATCAGAACATAAATCCATGGCTCTTAGAAAATTGTATTCTAACTTGAAGTTCACACTCACCAAATAAACTAAATAAAATTTGAGAAAATTTTACTTAATTTAAGTTCAAAATGGTTGTCGAATGGCAGCGATTCCGTTTTTTAAAGAAACTCTGAAAGACTTTTCTTGATGTTCGGAAATAAAAAATTCCATATTTCACAAGAAATTTTAATTTGAATAAAATAAAAATGAATAATTATTCATAATTAGAAAATGTTGACGAAAAACTACTTCAGTGTTTATTTTATATAAAAATTAGTAAAAATTTTGTCATGTCCGACATCTGCAGTCTCTAAAATCTAAGAAAATTTTTTTTAAAGCAAATAAAATTTCGGAATAGAAGAAAAATATCCGGACAGATGTAGTTTCAGCTATTGTCAGGATTAGATTGTCCGCATAAGGACATGTTTATTCAATTTAAGAGAACATTTTCCAAAAGTGAAAATATTTATACAGGCTAAATTTCGTAAATTAAATAATCAGAGAAATATTAGAGAGACATTGTTAACATATTGCAAGCAATAAGGGAAAAATTTAATTTCTAAACATCCCTTTAGATTTCTACTACACGGCTGAATAGAACAAAAGTTGTTTTCGGTGCAGGCGACAAGCCTTGTCTCTATTCATGTGTAAATACTTTTTTTAATTGTTGAGTAGCTCTATTGAAAGTGAAATAAATTAAGTAGTAAGGGGCTGTGCACATATTACGTAACGCTGTTTTCAGAGATTTTAAACCCTATACTATACATAACAAGGTGTAGTAGGGTGGTAGTTAAATAAACCGAAGTAAATCGGTTCGAGTCTCAATAGATTTTAATTTTTATTAAAAGTTTTTCAACACCCTTCATTCCAGACAATAGATGTACATTTTATGAAGTCGCATCCTCGGACGTTCCAGCGCTCTAATGACGTTAAAAGCTTCGAGGTACCAGTTGATGAACGGTGCTTCAGAAGAAGGAAAACACGAAAACGAGAAATTGTTAGCAAGATCAACAACCACATAGCAAGAAAATGAACCACTTTAAAATTATCTATATGAAAATTATAATTAAATTTAGAAATTTTTAAAACTACATATGTTTCTTTTTTCTATTTCGAGAAATTAACCCAATACATAGAGGGTGTTTTTTATAGAGTGACACAAGTTTAAATCATAACAAAACAAGGAAATATATATTTAATATCAATGAAACGGGCGTTATTGGAAAGAATATTTTATGAAATTAATGTTTAAATATGCCATGAATAGCGCGTAGAAGACGCAATCTGGAACACCAATTTTCAACAAATTTTTGCAGCATTCGCGGCAGTATTTCGTCGATAACTCTTCGAATGTTGATTTGCAGGTGTTCATTTGTTTGTGGTTTAGTGACGTAGACAAGTGACTTAACATAACCCCAAAGAAAATAATCTAAAGGGGTTATATCACACGATCTTGGTGGCGGATTAATTGGGCCATTACGTTATTTTTTTCATCAAAACTTTCTTTTAGTAAATCACTTGTAGCGCCTGCTGTGTGGCATGTGGCTTCGTCCTGTTGGAACCACATATCAGCAAGATTAATGCCACGTAATTGGGATACGAAAATTTTGGAATCATTTCTGCTTAACCACAAATGAGCTTCATCGGAAAATAATATTTTGAATGGAAATTCAAAATCAATATCAATTTGTGGTTCAGCGCATTCGCCGCATTGGCGTTCATAATGAAATTTCAAAGCAAACTAAAGAAAAAGCAACTATCAGCTGTTAAATGGGTGCTCAAGTAAAGAAGTGATGCCAACTCAAAGTTGTGACACTCTAAAAAAACACGCTTTATATAGAAGATGTGATAGTGTAATAAATTGAATCAGATCAATGGAAGGTATTTTGTTTTTGAATTTAATCGTTAGTTTTTATACCCTTCACCAAAAATATTAAGTGGGTAATTTCCCCAATATTCATATGAGAGCCATAACATAAATATACTCTAAATCCTTTTAGATAAGGAACGTCAATGAGCCACGTCCGTATGTCTGTCTGTTTCGTCTGTCAATACGTATATTCGATTTCCCAAAGCCTCCAAAAGAGTTAGAGACATGGGTCTTGAACTGATATGTAAGCATTTGTCTTGACACGATTCGTATTGAAAATCAGCAAAAATAAAATAAAAAAAAATTTCCGTTTTAAAATTCATATATTTAAATTTTTAAATATTCCTCAATGACGGTTCCTCAGTATTGAATCTGGAATCATAGATTAGAATTTACCGCACTTCCATTAGTGCTACTAATCCCCATATTCATAAATTGTTAAATAAATTAAATTTATTGAAAATTTTGCAATAGTACTATTGGCTTTCACTAAACAATTAACCAAAACTTGATAATTCTCTTAAGTTAAATTGTCACTGAAATCTTTTTCAATCACGGTAATTAACCAAAATATTAGCAGAATAAATATTTAATAAATCAATGACTATTAATAATATGTAAAATAATTAAAGAAATTTTAAATTGTCGTCAACACATATAATTATGTAAATAAATAATAAACAAAAATGACAAATAATTAAAAAAAAAAACAAAGTCCGGTTTGACATGAGCTTTTAATGATGGACGGCGCCAAGCTTTAGTGTTTCGTATTTGCCAGTCTGTTTTCAAATTAAAATATTTTAAATAAATACTTTATGTTTGTTAACAAATTCGTTTAGAGTTTTGTCTTACGTTTGTCAAATAAAATTTAATATTTGAACATTGAATTTTTAAACAAATATATAAAAATATGAGAAAAAAAAACAGAACAACAAATATCAAAGTTATGAGAATAAACAACAAACAAAAACAAACACCCACACATGAAATTTGAGAAGTAAATAAATGAAGTCAGAACTCTAATAATGAAAACAAAAAAACTAACACTTTTAAGGCCATTAATTTTGTTTGTTTTCAGTTTAAATTTATAAAAAAAAAAATTTGTATAAAAATATTAAGATTGTAAAATTGTAAAATACACATTTTCTTTTTAATTAATTACACTGACTGCACAGTGTGACTGTATCAAAATATTATTTTGAAAAAAAAAAACAAACAATAAAACATTAAAAATTATCGAATTAGTGTAAAATTTATGTGGCCTTGACATAAAGAATATTTATCGGAGAAGTCATACATTCTAATCGAAATAGTTCCAATTGCCTTATTTTCTTCAGATCATTTTTAATTTACAGTCTTCCTATTTCGTTTATTTTTTTTTTTTTTTATTTCCATTTTACAGTGATAAAGTTTTTTTACACGCATAAAAGGTTGTTTAAATGATATTTACTAGCAAAGTTTACATTAAGCTTATGGATTAACATGCAAAGCTTGATTTACTGACGCTCCTAAAAGTATGCATTTTTATTATTTTTGGAAATTTTTATTGCCAATTCCAATTTGAATTTTAAAAATGATTTGAGATTACTAACTAAAGATTTGTTTTTCATTTTCCAAAAACTCAGCTTTCGGAATTGAAACTACTTTCGATTGAGTTGTGCAGCATGGCTGTATATCGTTACCTTAAAAAAGGAAGGCGCTCATTTTTATCAAGACCCTTTTTTAGCTTTGATCGATAACTTCGAGGATTACAGATCGACATATGATAAATACGCGCCTTGTTTATTTTCAGGTTTTTACAAAAATATTATCTGCACTTGCTTGCCAAACAATAATTACGACAAAAATAACAACAGAAAATCCCAATTTTGGGATTTTTCAAAATTTATTTGGGAATTGCTTGGTTCAAAAAATAATATCTTTTTACAATTAACTACTGAGGGGCTGTGCACATATTACGTAACGCTGTTTTCAGAGAATTTTTGACGCCCCCTCTGT
Organism: Lypha dubia; assembly: GCA_947311025.1. NCBI lineage: Eukaryota > Metazoa > Arthropoda > Insecta > Diptera > Tachinidae > Lypha > Lypha dubia. The sequence continues at coordinate 7,690,010 of OX371263.1, forward strand.
AACGCTTTTTACTAATTTTTCAGGGCAAAATTTCCAATCCGTAACAAATCTTTAACCCCCCCCCCCCCCTCCCCCTGGAGCGTTCCGTAATATGTGCACAGCCCCTTATTAACTACTTTATAATTTTCGCCTTAACTACACCATTTCTCACCCAATAACAAATTTTTAACCGAAAATATTAACTAATAAAAAATTTTGCAGCACACCATTTTTCCAAACACTTTAATGTCATCGCAGTATGAAAAAAAGAAAATCTTATTCTATGGTTATTGTATTCAAAAACTGCTTGGACTTGAGAATTGATGTAACACTGCACTAACTTCATAAAGCCGATCAGCTTGAAGCCACTATTCCTTAGCTCGAATAATAATATCTATCTATCAAAATTGTCTAGAGTCCGTAAAAAAAATAAATTTTTCAATTAATCGAAACTTTCCCATTCAGAGTTCAAAAATTAAATCACCATAAGTGAGAATCTTCGTCCATCCAAAACCAAAAACATCTCCCCTAAAATTTAATTCAAATTAAAAGTGTTCAACTTTTCGAATTTCTAATTTCATTAAAATTTTTTTATTTAATTATAAAAGTAAAATTTATTATAACATAAGAACTACTAAAGATAAAACAATATGCCATTTGGAGATGTCACAATATTGTCTATGCTTGAGTGCTATGAGCACGATTCTTAAAATCTATAAAGTGGAGAAATTTTCACAAAATTATTGAATTAAAACCCAGCGGCGGAAAGAAGCACTAAGCAGGCCTTCTGGAAGGTCTAATTTGCCAGACATAAAGCCGCCTTGCCCCACTCCATACTCATACATTTTTTACATACGATATCCTTGCCAGCCAAGTCCTTCTAAGTTCCCTTCTTACACAGGCCTGGTAGAAGGCGTTATTCAATAGGCCTGGTTAGAGGCCTGCTTTAGTAGGCCTGACTGAAGGTCTTCCTTATTAAATTGTATCTAGACCTGTCGCAAATTTATTTTTCAATTATCTTTAGAAATGTAAAAACGTAGTAAAAACCTATCTATGAAAGTGCCAAACTATCAGCTCTACTGTATTCTGATTATTATATTCAGTTCAATTTCAGTGCTTTCTTTAAATTTGATGACAAGTTGTTGTTAACTATTTATTTATTTATTGATGTACACATACTGGTACACACAATAAAAACCTTATCTTTAGAAGGGAGTAGGTAGGGCCTTCCTGAGAAGCAAGCGAGCATGAGTACTGGATCTAAAAAAAAGCTCTAGGAAGGCCTTATACTTCATTTCCTCCAAAAGTTCGCCGCTAGATAGATAGAAAAGTGGATAAATCTGGCCCTAGGACCGGCACTGCGACACCTATTGGATCTTTTGTGCCATGGATCTCTAAAATTAAACCAAGCTCTGAATGACTCTCCTTATGAAAGTCAGCACAGAGCTTGGAGAAGCCCGCCTAATATCATGCGAACACACAAATTCAGAAAAAAAAATACGCCTTGTATTATTACATAAGACTATACATTCACACAGTGTGCCGTTGTATCATCCTCTTCCAGGCATAATCGGCACAAGGGTGAGCGAACTAGGTTACTTTTCCAAAGATGGTAGTTCAGTCCAAAGTGACCGGAGAGGAAACCAGTAACTAGCCAGTAGGTCGTTCCTGTTGAAATTCAGGTTGCCACTGTATGAGAATGGCTGCATAAATGAGTTGGCCTGCCTTAAACCAGGAGAAGCTACCCAAACTTTCTTTGCGGTCGACATGTCATTCTCTCTGATTAGAATTGTTACAGTCGACCAATTTACGCCACAAAAGTGCTCTGGGCCTATAAGAGGAGCGGCAGAGGCCCTCTTGGCCAATTTATCCGCTACCTCGTTACCCGGATGACCGCTATGGCCAGGTATCTAGTAAATGGAAACCTTGTTCCGTATCGATAGCTTCTGTAGTGAGTCAAAGCACTCTAAAACAAGCTTAGAACGTAATTCCCATGAAACTAGGGACTTAAGGGCTGCCTGACTATCGGAAAAGATAGTCATATATGCGCGCCTTTAATGTCTCTGCTCAAGTTTGCCGCTAAGTATAATTTAATTAAAAGAGCTTCAAACAAACTAAAATTCTATGCTACAATATTTTATTCTAATATTATTTAGATATTTACAACCATACTCGTATGTGTAACACAATCATAATATGCTGGTCAGGTTCGTTATGGTTGTTAAATTAACCACATCATTTTCCTTTATATACATACAATCGAACAAACGCTGCTAAAATGTTGGCATTTATTACAATGTCGTTTAGTTTTTAATCAAAACACAATAGCTCTATTCACAATCTGGCGCAAATGGTTTTGCATCATAGAACTTGCAAAATGGTTAAGCGAATTTCAGTGTTCGAAGCAAATGGTTTTTTAAACGAGCAAATATTTTGAGATTTGTTGATGGATCCCATAACACTACAACGATATATTGGTTTTGCAAGACTATTTGCTGATAAGATTAGTCCTATTCACTGTTTGATGCAAGAACGTTTGCACACGGTTGTAACTAGGAGCAGTTTCTTCTCCTTCATATATACACATTCTATACACATTTATAAAATTATAATTTAATAAAATTTTACATTTATTTGAGCATTTCATCAAGTATTTATGTTTTAAATTTTATTTATTTGTTGCGGGTTAGCAATATCTAGATATATATCTAGATATATTTTTCAAACACACACAACAATGTGTTTGAAAAATTTTTTTAAAGGCTATTTTTATGCTTTGTAATTCACAAAAATATATTTGTGAGTTTTTGTATAAATAGATGAGCTATGGAATTTTTTAAACATAAAGGGTAAAACATCTACTGATGAATTGGTATAGCTACCAACGAAATATATATCTAGATATTGCTAACCCGCAACAAATAAATAAAATTTAAAAAAATACAATTTAATTTCAAAAAGCCATTCATATAATCAATAATTGTGTTAATATAAACTCATGACTATTTGCTAACACTTTCCTAATATTTATTTAATTCAATAAAAAAAAAAGAACAACTAGAATCCCTACTGTGGTAATTGTAACTTTTTTCTTTCTGATATCATGTAACACAAATGATAAATCCAATATTTACATAATGTGTATTAAATGTGTTAATTGCATATTGACACTAGTTGCAACAAAAACAATGCAACAACACTACCAACAATAACAGTACTAACTTCTTGCACACAATTAAAGCCACAACGGTAATACGAGTAGCTAGAATAACACACACACATGCACACATACACAACAGCACCAACAACACTACATATACTTATTTTAAACTCCTATTTATGGTCTAGTAATATGTAAACATATGTTTACATATGAATACGTACGAGTACATAAATATTTACACGTGTAAATAAAAGATTTCTGGCATATATTTATAGACGATGCCACATGAAATTGAAGAGACAAATAATCATTTCAATGTTGTTTTAACATGTTTTAGTAAATATTTATTTTGTGTAACATAAAATGTGATGTATGAATATGAAGGAATAACGTTTATACACAGAGGGAAAAAACCGGTGGAAAAAGACCGAAATTGACACCAACCGTTGACAAAAGTGCATCGACCACGTTTTTTCTCAATTTGACAACGGTTGGTGTCAAATTATTATTAACTGTTCGTTCTCTATTTGTTAACAAATGTTGTCATTCTGTCAACGAATCTTTCTCTCTTTGACAACGAACCGTGCTCAGTTTGACAACTAACCGTTATTGATTTGACAACGAACCGTACTCAGTTTGACAACTAACCGTTATCGATTTGACAACAAAACGTTCTCGGTTTGATAAATAACCGGTATCGATATGACAACGCTTTGTTCTCACTTTGACAACAAACCGTTCTTTTTTTGTTTCACGAATAACCCACTGCGAACCCAGACTTTAAAAATAAAAACAGAGTAAGAATGCAGTTTTTTAAATAAAGATTTAATCAATTTATTTTTTATACAAATTAAACATATTTAATTCTAAAATAGGTTTTAGCATTATTTGTTGAATACAAATGAAAAGGTGAACTTACAAAATCAGTAATTGGTTTAATAATACTGACTAAATTGTGGACTACCTTATTTATAGTCTTTCCACTAACAGAACAACTTGTAGACATAGTGCTGCTGCATTTTGTATTGAGCCATTCCTACACTTTTGACGGAACTGAAATTGTTTCGTCATCGATTCCCAACTAGATAAAAATTTGTATACAAAAGTATTAACAAAAGATAAAACAGAAATACAAGAATTATTACCTCCGCTTTCTTTCATGCGAACAAATTTTCTCTAAATTCAACGCGGAGCCCTAAGTGTGGCACTGCATCTGCAAACATCTATATGTGACATTGGCATCTTAACGATTTAACCTACTAGGACGTATGTAACATAATTTTCCAGTAATCGGCATTAAGTCCATTGGAGGTGGGTCTATTATGTCTTAATCACTTTATTAACTTTCTTTGATAGAAATAAAGCAGCCATTAAATTAAGTACTTTTTTTTAATATAAAATATAATTTAACATCTATAAAATATGAGAAAATATTTTCAATAAATTTCTTATGAAACCATTACAATAACAACAACATTACTATAAATAATAATAAAATGTAAAATAAAAAGAATAACTCAACGCTAAAAGTACATCTAAATAGAAAACAAATAATGCAAAAATTCCTTAAATACCAGATACAAGATCTCTATAAGAAACAAATAAACACTTTGGCTATTGGTGCTGGTGATGTGTAAATAAATGCCATGAAAATAACCTTGATAACGAATTTTTCTTATTCGTTTTGTCTTTTAAGGAATTTAAAATATTTGTAAAACTGCATTTTAGTTTCGTACTGTAAAAAAAGTGTAAAATTTTAAATGGGTTTGTATTGCTTTAAAATAAATAAACTGCTGCTACAAATTGAAAATCAGGCAGCGTCGTAATAAGAGGAAAGATTATTTTCAAAATTTACAAAAATATTATTGCAGGTGATGAAAAATTTAAATCTTATGAAAAAAATGCCACCCGGAACATTTAAGGCAAAATAAATAAGTGGAAATTTTTTTTAAATTTTTACGTTGAGAAAAAGTGCGCATAACTTTGAATTTTTTAACTTTTTAAATGTAAAAATTGTGTTCATTTTCTTTAAACCAAATTATTTTCTAGGAAAAATATAACCGGAAAAGTGTAGAAAATATTGTTTTCAGAGGATTAAGGGCATCACTTATAGGTACCATATCTAAATGACTACCGATCGTTGTTAGTTTAAGAACCGAATTCCAAGGCGTCTCAAAAATATTTGCGAAACTTTTCCTTCCGAATCTACCAACTGAAAATACTTGAAATTTTGTCAGGACCGAAGCAAAATATGTCCTGACAAAAATTATTATAGGAAAAAAATTTTTATAAAATTTACAATTTTTGGTTCGCCCTAGGCCTTTTAAATTTCATATATAGTTTTGAAAAACATTTATTAAAATTCTCAATGCAAGTGCACGTCCTGCCCTCTCTTAACAGATTTTAGTCTTGGTTGCATTTGTTTTTAAGTGTGAATTTACATATTTTAAAATTAAATTTCCTTAATACAACTTAATTCCTATAACGCTTTGTGACACCCTTTAGACGTATATTGACAATTTTCTTTCTGAAATTTTAAATTTGGCAATGGAAAATGTGGAGCATTCACCTCAAAGTATTCCAAACCAAACGTTTTGTTCTGGAACAGAGCAATTATTTCCAAAAGTAAACTCTTAAATTTTCTTTAAAAGTATTAATAAAATTTTTAACAAACCTTTGTAATTGGACATTTTAGTAGGAAATTTTTTTGTTTTTTGATTTCTTTAAGAACTAAACTAATTAAGTTTTGTTTGTTATATATTCCCTTCAAAATGTCACAACCATCAGCTTTTAAATCCATCACCTTCAGAACACTTTTACCGGGTCTTTCGAAATTCAAAATAACTCGTATTGGTATTTTTTCTAAAGATTCACCGAACAAAAATGTACCATTAATAAATTTACGGCCCTGCCGTTGTATCAGATGTAAATTCATTACGGGCATAATATCATTCATGTACACATCGACTGTCAAATTTTGCAGAAGGATGTCAATTTTTGTGCAGATTTTTCTGAAGATTTACAATTTTTAGAACTACTTAAGTCATGATGTCAAGTCAAGTCAAGTCTTCTGTATGGATATGTTCCAGCCACGCGGCCTAACCTGGCGGTAACCGCGTAACATTGAAAGCCAATATAGGCACCAATGGAATTGCCAAAAGAAAGCTCACGAATAAAAAAAAAAAAAAATATTTTAATCAATCGATCCATCACGTCAACTACAGAGTATATGCTTGACGAACATCATGATCTAAACCGATGTCGCGAATAACGATGTCACCATTATCACTTAAGACTTCTACAACGAAAGTGATCTGTAGAGTTGCCGGTTATTTTCGTACCAGTGCATCGTTACTGGTTGGTTGATCCTAAAAAGGAAATCTTTCAACCATTAACAAGCATTCAGAGTATGATCCCTAATAATGCAATGCATTGTGTCAGAACTTAGGAAAACGAAAGGTGCAGAGAAGAAAAATGTTGGAATTGTAGAAGACTTCAATTTTTTACAACTCTGCTATTGCGCGCTATGTTAATTTTTAAATTAGTGTTGCAGCGCCTCTGGTGCTAAGTAGACTTAATTAATGTTCTTCCGTATGTCTGTCCATCTGACTGTCCGTCCGTCTGTCTATAGGCAGAATCGATTTTCTGATGCGTTCAGAAGAGTTTGACACTGAGGTTGTAATTAAAAGTTGTTTAATTGTTTTCTCATTAGAATTTAAAAAGAAAATTTATTTAAAATTTAATAAATTGTTTTTGAAACTAAAGCCAATGAAAATGCAATACCAAAAATAAAGTCTCCTGTGTACATGTCCTTATATATTTTACGGAAAATTAAACACTTTAATTTAGCAAAATTCTTTTGAAATCGAAATATTTTTTCTTCAGTTTTCCCTTCAGTCATTTAATATTTTTGTATTTATTTTATTTTAATTTCGCTGCTTTTTTTTATTTTTTTTTATATTAAATCATCCTTTAAGGAACTAAAGGAACCAAAAAATTATGATCACTTTAATAGCACCGAAATTTTGTAACAATTCTTAAAACTTACCTCTTTAGCTGCGATTAAGACTGGACTCCAAAGTAAAAATATTTGAAAAAATTTATACATTTTGCCATCAGCACTTGTTTTTGTCTTTCGACTAAATTCCCTTTAGCGTTTTCAATCAAAAGCCAGGTATTGTTGTTCATTTTATAAAATTAACTAATAGTGACTTTTAATCTGATTTATAAATTGCAGTGTACGTGCAACATTATGGAACAAAAGTTGCCATTAATTGCAATTTTATATGCCGCACTCGTGTGCAATTGTCAAGCAAAATCATTTAAGAATCCAAAATAAACCTACAGACAGAGTTAACGAATTTCTTTTATCCTTGAGAAACTATCAGGCAGCTTTTTGCCATTTTAGTTTATTCATTTCCTTTTGATTACACTGTACAACACAAGAAAAATGACGAATTGATCTTATAAAGGACATCAAAATGAAATAAATAAATTTTTCAGCAATTTGAAAGATTTCATCTAATTTTTATTCCGTTCGATTTATTTTGTCAAGGGTCTGTACATTTAAACACATTCATATGCATTGAATTATATATTCGAATCTCAGGTACTCGTATGTTTTTCTTGTAAAAATTTTCGATAACTTGCGAAAAATTGGCAACAGATTATAACTTTTTTTTTGCAATTCACTTGGTATTTTAATAGTGTTGTAGCCTGAACCTGAACGTGAACCTAAACCTGAACCTGAACCTGAACCTGAACTTCAGATTCGGGGTTAAAGCGACGAAATACTTAAGTGTACGTGGATCTGGTAAAATGTTAAGACTACTGCCGGTGTGCAAACAGCAGACACTTGGTCCGTTAGATTGAATCGGTGCCAAATAAGTAAAAAAAAAATGTCGGTCATAATTTTTTTTTATTGACCCCCCTCCGTCATTTACTACCTTCAAAACGGTTAAACAATCTATAGATTTTATTATTATTTTCAACGAATGGAGTGATTCAATAAGGATTTGAAAGATAAAACCGACCGTATTTGACCAAAAAGAAAATTTTTACTTTTTCGGCAGGATTAAAACGGTTGAAACATGTGCAGATTGAATGACAAAAATCTCTGAATTAAAGTAAGAAATTCCTACTCATCCGTTTCATTCTCCGGAATTAACACTGAAATACTCTTTCTTGTAACCAATCCTGAAGAAATGGTTCTGAGCAAAGTGATTTGCATACAACGATGAAATAAATCATCTTAAAAAGGAATATTTTCATGACTGCGACAAATGATTTTTTTCAAAGTAAAAAATTTGAGATACGTTGGAAAAAGCGGACAGAAGTCAAAAAAAATATATAATTTTTTATCTAAAAATCTGGTGTTTTATTAAGAGACCACATTTATTTTAATTTAATATAAAATATTAATTTAATTGTTTGTTTATTACTCTTTGTTTGATTTTTATAGGCTAAGGATCTTAACATAATGAATGATCAGAGATAATTGGACACTGTTAATATTTTAAAAATTTTTGTTATCAACAATTTATTTATTCTTTTCAGTTGTACATCGAATAAAAATTGTTTGTTGTGTTTTTTGTATTAGTGCTCTCTTACTTAAGTAATTCTCAGTTACTTCTTGAGATTTTGTGTATAAGAAAATTACTTTGAAAAATGTTTATATATGATAGTAAAAATAAAGTGATGTGTTGGTATTGACCAACAGCTAAAATACAGCATATAGATTTATAAGAATGCAAAACGTGTTGGCTGTAATTATTCGATTAATCGAGTTTACTAACTCGAATAAGACTTTAACAGAAATTGAAAATTTTTGTTCGATGAATTTGAATAATATTATTACGGTGAATATCGTAATTTCGCATGAATATCGTTATTATTTTTTTATGTGATATAACATTTTTAAATTTTAAACTCTACAGCAGCTGGTTTAAAAATTATTGCTCATTACTGATATTGAAGTTATGAATATTTAGATTTTTCAATTATTAATTTCATTAATTTATAAGTCCTACAATGTTCTAGATGTTTTGAATTGAATAATAAATTCATAAAGTCCAAACTTATTAACTGCTTAATCTAGATAATAAAACATTGAATTTAGTCAAATATCCTCAGCAAGTCAGCTGCATTGAAGACTTTACTTCCAATGTCCTTCACCTAAATAATTTCCTTGCATTAAAAATTTGGTTGCTTTAAAAACTAATATATATTAGAATTTTATGACAAATGGTGTTCCTGATCAGAAAGTTATTATTTAAACTTGTGGTCTTTAAATAAATTAAATTATTGAATTACAAACTTTTACCCGTGATTTGGTTGACGCTACATATTAATTTAAGCAAAAACTGACTGAATATCAAATACTCGTTTATCCAAAAAAGCAAAACGTACCAAAATAAAAATTACCTACCAAAGTATACCAGCTATTCCTTATTTCAACCTCTAGAAAGTATCAGCTTTCCTTATACGAGTACAACCTCTAGAAAGTACACTGTTTGTTAATGTAAAAACAATTATGAAAGAAAATAAAAAGTGCCAACAAAAAATAAAATTTTGTCCCGTTTTTTTACCCCTTAAAATATACTCTATATTTTAAATTGGGTTATACCAAATCTATTGGGTTTAGGTATTATATAATATCGGAAGACATCCTTATTTTTACCGACAACAAAGCGGCCAGTGCCGCTATCAATGTTATATACACTACATCGACGGTGGTAAACAAATGCCGGAAATCTCTAAACGAGATAGCGAGACATTCAAGAGTTACACTAGTCTGGATTCCAGGGCATTCAGAGTACACTGGAAACGATATTGCGGACGAAATTGCCAAAAAGGGGGCGCATCATTGAGCAACTCGATGATATGTCACTTCGTTGCCATTCCTCTATCTTACTGCAAGCGATTGATCCAGCAGGAATAATACAATCTTGCTCAAGAAAGGTGCGAACAAGAGCATACCTGTCACGTCGCTAGGTCCACTTGGCCCCGCTACAGCCTGCACAGAACTCGCGATCTATTCAGCCTTGACAAATGTCATACAAGATGATTAGTAACAGTGCTAACAGGGCACTGGTGCTTCGGGACTCACGCCAAAAGGATGGGCGTAAGTTACAATGACTACTTCAGAAGCTGTAACGATGAGGAGGAAGATGAAACAGTTCTTTATCTTCTATGTCAATGCCGCGCGCTTAAGAGCATAAGGGCGAGCACTATGGGCTTCACCATTTTGCCTGACCTTGACAGTCTGGCGAACATGGGGCTAATCAACCTATCATCCTTCTTGCAACAATCAGGATGGTTTGATTCAGCGACAGGACAATTACAGGAAATTGAATAACCAATTGACTATGCCCTGTCTGCTTTAGGAAGGGACCGAATTAACGGACCCAAGTGCGTCACGTCTCAGATGTGACGGCCCTCGAAACCTAACCTAACCTAAATCTATTGGGTCATACCAATCTACCAAATCTATTAAGCAATTCCCGAATTATAGAAGAACAAACATCCAGACATTTATATACACAAACTCTCACATTTATAAGTAGAATATTTCAGTATCTTTCCACACCACTGATAGGACTCTAGAGGAAAAAGGGAAAAAAAAATAATTTTTATTTTATTTTTGTTTCCCCATTTTTCTTAAGAAGCCAACAAACGGAGTGACGGAATTATTAAATATGAGATAAATATTTTTGTACGAAAAGACATCAAGCGAAAAACTACGTTTAAATAAACATCAACAGGACAAGAAATTTTAAAATATGATTATTTTTGCTGTATAGCTTCTCTTTTTAAGGAAAATTACAAAAAGTTCTATTCTGTGTCAGAAAATGGTTTAAAATGGCATAAAAGTGCAAACTGCATCTTGTAACGCAAATGTAAAGCTTGCAAGATTTTCTATGCCGATTAATCAAAAAGAAGTTAAAAATTTAAGCGCAATTTCCTCCAGAGTGAAATGTTTCTTCTTCTGAAGAGAAATTTTGGTTTATCTGAAATTAAATTCAAATTTAAATTTTTTAAGTTAAACATTTCATTGTGGCTGTCCCCTATCATCTCACCTTAGAACCTGATTATTTTGCTAAAAAAAATGTGAATTTTGTTTTACAGTGTTATTTCTGTTGTTTCTTTCGGATTTGCTACAGCTTGGTTGTACAATGAATTGAAAGTCTCTTAAGAGATTTTAATTAACAGCTAAAGTGTCGTTTTTGTGTAAATCTGACTTTTTTTTTTTAATTTCCTAAAACGTTTTACTTCATAAATTAGTAAATTTTGTTACAAATTAAACTCTTAAAATGAGAGACCTGTTAAAATTTGGTAGTGAAAGAAGACATAAATAATAAAAAATAAAATAAGTCAAAATGGGATGGGAATGGGAATGGGTAAATTTTCACTGTTTACTGATTTTATTATTAGAAAAGTAAGACTCATCATTATTCTGTGGCAACAAGGAAAAAGTGTGATTAAGTCATATTTTATAATTTTGTACAAAAGTACTTTTAATTGTTTAAGTGCAGTTTTAAAAATTTATTGCCATTTTACTTAAAGTTATTTATTCGTTTTTCGATTCTTTTGAACAGAGGCATTCACTTTAAAATTGAAAATGTTATAAGTCAAAATAAGCTGTTGTTACATATGAGGTAAATAGTTAGAAAAAGGAAAGTATGAAGTCCTAGGTGGCAGAACTTGGTTAAAATTCTTTCAATATGAATAAAAGTTTGGCCAGGGATACTTTTGAATATGGAGAATAAGATAAGTGATATTACCTTAAAATTAGCTTATCCCAACTTAAGCACTTTTTTCCTCTTTGCCACAGAATTAATATGGAAATAATTGCTGAAGAGCTGTTGTGGACGATCAGGAATATTTGAATAGATTTCAGCTTCTGTCTCTCACCTTAGCGATTTATGAACTGGAAATATTTGCAGAAATACCCCTTGAACTCGTAAAAAACCACATTAGATTGAAAATAACAACAACTTCATCATGTTTCAAAATGTCCATGAAAGACGGATCATACTGTTTTCACTGAACAACTGCCTTTTCGTTAGAGCTCTTCATACAAAAAATACTTTTCGAAATTAAATATTGTCTGCATTACATTATACTGAAGCGATTATGGATAGCAAGTAAATCCCAGTTGGCTTCTCAGTTGATGAAAATTATATTACAAATAGCAACTGGCAACTTAGAGCTGCCAGTTTCAGTTTTTCAGTTGACGTGGTTGCAACTCCAGGACGCTCATCGTCATCAACATCTTCTCAAAGCGCTTTTATCACTTAAACACTTTTTTGAGACAAAGTGGACTCGCTCAAGTGGCTTGGAGCACTTTATTCCATTTTTAACGCAAAATTTAATACATATTCTTTGATCCATTTTTTTTTCAAAAGTCAAAAATCGAAGAACACACACACCAACGTGACTAACCTTTTCAGTTGTCAACAACAAACTACTAAACCAACATATATGACAAACACATGTATACCAACATAACATTTTCTTTTGAACAAACCTCGTATATAATGGTTTTTTGGCAACCAAAAAACTTTCAATTGCCGGCTGGCAACACAATCAATATATAAACAAAAAAATTAATAAAATATTTATCATAAAAGCTACAACAAATTTAATATCTGCTTTAGTGTTCACTTTTATGTATTGAACGTTACCACTTTTTTAGTGCATTTTTAGTAAAAAAAATTTAATCATCAATATTAAATTTAATTAATTAAAAAATCTTTGTAACTCTAGATGAGAATTTTAGAAAAATATTATATTATCTTAAAAAAATGTATTGAGCGTTACCCATACTTTTAAAAAAAAAAAAAAAAATATCGTTTTCAAATGCTTCTAACAATCTTAATGTATTCTATGCTTTAATGAAGTATAATATTTATTTTTATATTCAAAGTTTTTTTTTTTTCCACAAATCTAATTTTATGTCAACGTTACTTGTAATCATTTGATCATGTCAATAGACATACAAATAAATATACATTTTCATATCCCAGGAAATCATTCCCGATTAAATATGAACAAGTTTATGTTTGTATGCGTTCATATAAGCAAATCCCTGTAGTTTTTTCGTGACAATTTACCCCAAAAGTGGCAGTATTATACAATGTGGACTGGTTATAAAACTATCCACATTGATCCTATACTCAAAAGACTGGTTATAAAACTATCCACATTGATCCTATACTCAAAAGACTGGTTATAAAACTATCCACATTGATCCTATACTCGGAAGACTGGTTCTAAAACTGTGTAAAATTTTACTGTCACTTTGTGCAGGCACTTAGCTGTCTTTTTGTGTCGCAGATGGTAGATAGTAAAACATGTATGTCATTAAGCACACATAGCTTAAGTAGTACAATGTGCAAGTACCAGTGAGTGTAGCTGAGTGGGTTGAGATGTTGATTAGCAGTCGGAAGGTTGCTAGTTCAATTCTCAATACAGTCAAAATATATTTACAAAAATAGTGCAATGTTACGCATCCTTACTAAGTTACAAGTGGGCTGTAGGAACATTATTGTACTGCAGTGGGAATAACCAGGATGAAGATGACTAGGATGAAGATAAATAAAATAATAAGAATTATAATAAAAAAATAGCTGAAAGCAAAATCTAATTATTATATTAATTAATTATTATTATCTTTTTATTTAATAAATGAATTTGTTATGTTTTTTTTTTTGACGAAATAATTTTTTTTTTAAGTTAAATAAATTATAAAATGACTTTTATTTCATAAAAAATAGGGAATGATTTGGGGTTTTTAAGGGAGTGGTTTGGCAGGTATAAGGAGACAGTTAAGGGTAAGCCAAGAAGAACCGGCTTATTAACTGTCTTTTTGTGGCCTCTTGGTGACAATTAACCCCCTCGTAGGACATCCCCTTGTTAAAGTGGCCAGTCATATGGCGAGCATTCGGACTGGTTGTGTCATAAAGGGGCTAATATTATAACCAGCTCGAAGACAGCCACTTGAACTACAGGGATGCTTGTTGCTTTATGTGTATGTGTATTCTGTATTTATGTATGTGTGTCAAAATATCTTTATAGTAACGAGACGCCAATGCAACATTGCAAAGTCATGCAACATATTTACAACATACTCCATATACGACAACATCAACATTAAATGTCAAGAATTAGAAATGACACTGCACAAATAAATGAACATGCACTCATACTTAGAATACAGTAAAAGTTTTGAAAATGTGGAACGGCACGTACGACAGTTACAGAAAAGTGTATTTTATGGGGGTCAAACTTGAAAGTTATTATAAAGTTATTTCATAAAAGACTTGGGACAATGCACAAATTACTTTAACAGACTTTTCGATTCAAGAAATTTGATTAATCAATTTCTTTGTAGGTTTGAAAAATTGAAATTGAAATCTTTTTTAATAAAAACATTTAATAGTCTGCAGTTTGATAAAGAAAAAAGAATACGAAAAATGAAAGAAACAATAAGCAACTATTTAAACGATTCTTTTGGGGTCATCTTATCAAATTTAATTTTAATGGTTTAAAGAATTTTTTGAGATTATATCATTTTGTATTAGAAAAGAACTTTTAAAAAAATCAGCCGCAATACTGATGGAAATATCGCCGAACATACACATCGATGAGCACATAAGCTCTCTTGTATTCAAGTCTTTTACTAAATGGAGTACAACACAAAGTCGATGAACTAAATTACTATTGAAAAAGGATACATTTGAAAAAGAAAGTCCATTTTTCTTATTAGCACACATTTTAAATAATTAAATTTTTAAAATGTCGAGTTTGCAATAAATTATTCTTTATGAGAGATTTTCATTAAATTTAATATTTAAAAAAAAGCAAATTAACAAAAAAAAAGTGCTGCGTTATAAATTTCTTTGCAAAAAAAAAAAATTAAGAAAAATATCTGTTTAAAGAATTTTTAGCAAAGATGGCTTTTTACTGAAAGTACCTTTTGAAAACGGAAATAAACTTAACTTTCTACAAAAGTGTGACTTTAACTAAAATCAGTAATAAAAAATATTTTTTTGTAAAAGGATCTTAATACAAAAATATATTTCGAAAAACAAACACATCTTTCCGAGATCTTTCTGTAATAAATAACTAACAAATGTAAAAAATAATAAAGAACCCCTTCAAAAACAATCTGACAAAGCTGACAAAAGTTCAGTACCATAAAATAGTACTTTAAATTTTATGTATTTGTTGCGGCTTAGCAATATCTAAATATATATTTCCCTGGTAGCCATACCAACTCATCAGTAAAATTTTATAAAATAGTACTTTTTCAAACTGCAACATATAAGTGGCGTTTCCATAACTTGTATACTCAATAAATGTAGCCATAATAAAAAAGTACGTATTTTGAAAACGTGTATTTCTATTCAACTTTTCCAAAGCAAACTTTTCAAAAAGTACTATTTTTTTTAAGTACTTTTTAAATACATACTATTTAAATGGAGTCTTTTAAAGAAAAAGCTAAAAGTAAATTTTGAAAAAGGTACTTATTATAAAAAGTACCTTTTTTAAAAAGTTTATTGCCAAATGAAGAATCTTTCTAAGTACTTTTTTAGAAAAGTAGCATTTTTCAAAAATTTATTTACTTTCATTCAGTTTTTATACAAACTTACGCTTCTAAAAGAAACCTGTCTCAAAAAGTGCTATTTATAAAAAGGACATTTACAAATATGTTGCTTTGGAAAAAAGTACATTTTAACAAATATTTTTTTTTTATGATAATTACCATTTAATAATATTGGTTTACAATAGCAATGCCGTTAAAAATAATGTTTAAAAAATGGTACTTTTCATATCCATAAGTTTTTCCAAGTTGACACATTCTCAATTCCCAAAAAAAGTACATTTTCAAAAATGTAATTTTTCAAATAGTTCCTTTACAAAACATGGCCAGCAGTTTATTTTAAAAAGAGTTTTCTATAGCAAAAATTACGATTTTCAAACAGTACGTTTGTTAACAATGAAAATATTCGTAAAAGCATGCATCCCTTTCATAAATACCCTCAAAAAAACATACTTCCCTGAATATAAATTTTCAAAAAGTACTTCTTCAAAAAATGTACACTTAAAAAGGACTGTTACAAAAGACTTTTTAAAAAACTTTTAAATCTTAGAAAGATAAGAGTACAGAAGAAGTGCTATGTTGCATAAAAAATCCAATTTTGCATTTGTTGCAGTCACTAAAAAGTAATCGGTTCAGATAGCAGATGTGTTCTAAAAAGTACCAAAGCTTGCCAGAATGTTCCCCCAATTAAAGTGGTCTAAGTTATTATTGACTAAATTGTAAATTACTTCAAAAAACTGAATTCCAAATTTGGTAAATTATTTTTCGTACTTTTCGCCTTTTTTGGTACTATTTGCATGCTTTTCCAAAATACATAAAATTTTTTTTTCAATAATTTTGAATGAAAGAGAAGCAAGCAGCTTATATTAAATAATATTTAATATTAAAAAGAAATCCAAACCTCCTAATCAAACATCATTTTCAAACTGCTTTCGCACTCACAAACACACACACAACTATGCGTTTATTTATGTGCTTTCAAGGGTTTATGTGTGCGTATGTAAGTTATTAGCACAATAGCGTTACAAGTGCACTTGGTGCATTATAATAGTAGTTCTCTAGTAGTTATAATAAATAAACATACATACATACAAATAGATGTACATAAATTGTTAAGCACATAAATACACAACATTATTATCGTTACTACTTAACCATAAGTTGCCTGTAAATTTCGTAATGACAAATGAAACTAGGACAGCAAGATACATCTGTACGAGTACATACAAAAAAACACACACACAGATGACAATTTACCTGAAATATTCTAATTTGTGGTAACATTTTCTTCATAAATTAAAGAAGAAGTCTGAATGTTTAGGCATAATTTAAGTTCGAAGAGTGTCATAAATTAAATGCGGAACATAGAAGACAAAAGGATAAGCATATGGTGTCCTTGCTGCAAGCACATGAATCCTAAATATCACAGATGCCTCTGATTATTTTACTACTGGCTTCTGATTAAATTCAAAGAAGTTTTTGGAATAAATAATATATTTTTTAATTGAAATTTGAAACAAACATGGGCTGCTAAAAACACAACTCAGTGGTTTTATTCATTTAATCGGAAGTGTATATTTTGGAGATACCAAAGTATGTTTGTATAACTTGTCGATTATTAAGTGCTTATTATAATCGAAATTTGAAATAAAAAAAAAAATTAAATATAAAAAATGAACAAATAATTGGACATGAAAAATTTAAAGCGAAAGAAAAAAAGTTGTACCAATACTTTTTTTTGTGAATTGTCATTCGGGCAATGAGTTGAGTTGTGTCAACCAAGAAAAATCTCTGTCTGCCAGTTTCAGGCATTTGTATGTTGGGCATTTATTTTATTTCATTATTTTGTGGCCAGCAAGTCGCTTGTGTTAGACGATTGTTTTGAACTTTTTTTTTATTTTTCAAATTTCTTTTTGTGCCCAAAAACGTATTTCAGCCAGAAAACTTTTCATTTGTTGTTGTTGTATTATTAACAATGATGCGGCACAAGTGACACAAGTATGATTTTTTGAGATATTTATTTTTTTTTTTTGAAGAGTGTTAGTTTTGACAACAACTTCAAGTGTTTATGAATTGCTTTATAAATAGAATTTAAGAGTTTTTAGAAAAAAGTTTGCGCAAAAAAAAAACCCAACTAAAAACTCAACTGTAAGAGTATGAGCACTTGAAAAAAAAAAAACTTTAACTTAAAGTGCAATTGAAAACAGGAAGAGCAAAAAAATCAATAAATATAATTAAAAGTTTTCGTTTTTCATGACTTTTTAATAAAAAGAAAAAAAAACTTTTTCATTGTTAGTGACAACAAATTAAAAAAAAAAAATTTTATAAGTTTATGAAAGTTTAGCTGGACTACAGGACATTTGAGAAAGATGAAAAAAAAAAACATTTTGTTTAAAAATTCCAAACTTTATCAATATTTAAGAACTCAAGGGACAAATATTTGAAAAACTGAAAAGAATGCTGCAACTTTAAGTGAACATTTATAGATTTTGAATTAAGGACGAAATATTAAATATATACGGCCTACTAACTACAGCTAGTAAGACTTCATTTACTATGCGGATGTGTTCAAAATTAACGTGAGTACATGACTTGAAGTTGAATATGAAGGTACAAAAGTATGATTTGCAAAGAACACAACAGATGGGAATTATTTAAGCACTGATCACCCACCATTCAGAAACATTGTGTTAAAGTAGTTGAGCCGATATAATCGCATACTGCTTTCTGTACAGCCCAAGAAAAACCATAATTCTAATTAGTAAGTAGTGCTGATCCACCATCAGGCATTTAAGCAATTCCACGCCCAACGTTATTGGCAGAAACCGTACTCCCAAAGGAGACCTCACCAATACCAAGTCAGAGAATCGATTAAGGTTAAAAAGATGCTCACAAGGATATCCTTTTCGAAGGGAACGTACCATAAGTCGAGTGTATGATCAACATTCTATTTTATCTATCGACACATGTTACAAATAATGCCATACGTGAGCCTATACTGCAAACTTTAAGTACTATAAATAATTTATTTGAACAATGTTGTTAACATAGATTTTTTTTGTCTGAGAATAATTTTCGCATGTTGTTAGAAAATAAGGAGTTATTAAATGTGTTATTAAATGTGTTTGTAAATTGAAACTTATTATTTATCCTGTAAGGATATTTTGGTCTATTGGCGAATAATAAATAAATAAATAAATAAACACTTCTCTAACATCTCCAGAAGGCATTAACGCGTTCAGATTACCAGCTCCCGCGGCACCAGTGTATGGTTACTTTTCAAAAGAGAACCCCTGATGATTAACTTTCTCTTCTTTCAGTTTGGTATTTATTTACCGGTTCCACTACTCTCAGATCAGCATAGAATATTATAATTCCTTTTATATCTGATATGCACACCCTGATCACTGAAACAATGATCAGTTTTATAACCAATTGTTTAAAGGTGATGTTATTTTTTGCTTTTTCCCCAGAAAGGACTGCAGCAAATTGTGGTTAGTCACCCAGATGCAGAAGTGTTCACCTTAGAGAATTTACTATGCGCACAGGTCCTGGAAAATAACTAGTCATTTATTTTATTTTTTTTTTCAAAATTAATATATTGATAATTACATGCCATTTTGAAAAAACAAATAATGTCTATTATTTTTTCCTTAAGTTATCCCGCAAATTGGAACTATTTGATATAACAAGAAGAGAAAGAGATTAACTCTTTAAGAAAATAGTTAAAAAGAAATAACAAACTAATTAAAGACTATTAAGTTTTCTAGCAGTGTTTTTTTTAACAAAATACCTTTACTTTTCGTAAAACTTTTACATAAATTACGGAATTCTAGCATCCGACAAAAACACATTCAAAACTATTGCAAGAGTAAGTCATTTGCAATCACATTTTTTTTAAATAGTTCTCTAAGCTAAGTGTATAACAAGTGTTATTGGAAAAAAAAGTATTGATATGTGTGGCATTTTTAAAACAGTATTTTAAAACTCTTAATATATTGCAATTAAATAAGCTTATAATAATTAGGCTTATAAAAAGTTGTAGAAAATCTATTATGATAAGCTTATTCTAAAATTTAGTTATATCCTGCTTCTCAGTCACAGCAAATTGTCATTTTGTTGAATATGTGGTTGCAATTAAATGTACGTTTTTTATTAAAAATAAAACAATGGAATGCAACATAATGGGTTCCGGTAACAGGAAAATGGGGTTCTCAGTTTTCTATCTGTTGTTAAAATATCGTTTTTTTTCCGCTTTACTTTAAAATAAGAATTTAAGTTGAAGGTGCTTAGTGCGGCTTGTGATCAATATTTGAATCAATTTAAATTGAAATTATTTATTAGGAGAAGTATTCTAGCAGAAGTCTCGCTGAACGTATCATTAGTGATTTCGAGCACGCTACACCATCGCGAATCAGTATTATCTATATATATAAAACCGAATGTGTGTTTGTTTATTTGTTTGTTTGTTTGTTTGTTTGTTCCTTATAGGAGGCTAACCCTCTGAACCGATCTTCCTGAAATTTTCACAGTATTTAACTGGAACTCTCGGATGATTTATAGGCTATATGAAGTTTTGATTGGACAAAGGGGTGTGGCACCGCCCATATAACCCAAATATTTAAATCGCCATATTTTAAGCATATTTTGACCTACGTCGATGATATTTGGTACATATGGTATTGGCATAATTTGGAATACGTACCAGGGGAAAAGTGGGTGGGACCACGCCCGTTTTTTAGGAAAACCAAACCCTTGGACCGATCTTCCTGCAAATTTCACAGCATTTAACTGGAACTCTCGGATAAATTATAGGCTATATGAAAATTTGATTGGACAAAGAGGCGTGGCACCGCCCATATAAGCCAAAAATTTAAGTCGCCATATTTTGGGCATTTTTTTACCTACGTCTATGATATTTGGTACATATGGTATTGGCATAATTTGGAATACGTACCAGGAGAAAAGTTAGTGGGACCACGCCCGTTTTTAGGAAAATTAAAAATCGTAATATAGTCTTAACTACTGGACCGATCGTCATTAAATTTTTACAATAGGATATATAAATACTTTTAATTTTATTTTATAACAAGGGGGGTAGCGAAGCACACCGGGATAATCTAGTATGTTATAAAATGAATTTGTAATTATTTATTTAATGAATATTGAACAAATTATTGCTAAAGATATATTAACCAACATATTTCTTTTATATTTTCTGTCATTGCAGGTTGGTATGAAGACAAACTTAAAATTTCTTTATTCGCTTTTACCCAAAAACTCAGTATGTATTTTTTTCTATTAAAATTAATTTACCTCAACATTTAAATATGGATTTTATTAACTTTACCAGGAATGATATAAATCGAATCAATTGCACAATAACTAGTTAATAGTTATTTTCATAAATGACTTAATTGTTTTCAAGGTTCTCACGGCTACATGAGATGTTACAAAAAAACAACTCAAATTAGTGTCATTTTTACACCTGAATGATACAATTGTGATGTGTGTGTGTGTGTGAGTGTGCATATTAAATACTTTTATAATTTTGCTTATTTTGTATTATGAATTGCGAACGTAACAATGGCATTTAACTGACTTCATCTAGTGACTTTTAAATATTTTTAGAGGTTTTTTTTTTTGTTTTACCGAATCCGAATCTAATGTAGCGTGAAGAGTGTTTTTTTTTCTTTGTCATTAAAATGTCAAATAAATGATAAATTTTTAGTTGATCTTTGAACAACAAAAAAAAAAAATTATCTATTTTTGTGTTTTATAGTTAAGCCAACAAGCCGTATTATATGACATTTGTTCAGGTTTTCGCTTATAAGCTGTCATTTTCATTTAGTGTTTCAACGCATTCTCACAGATGTGAGCAGACAGACAGACGGTTGAAGGTGATGTTTATTTTTTTTGCTCAAAAGCTACAAATGACTAGACTAGACCAGCATACCAATAAAATGATTTTAGTTACAGTAAATAAGAAAAAATATATACATTTAAAGATGTCATAACATAAATACTGTGAGCTAAATAAATAGTGGGACGAATATTTATATGCATGATTTTCACTTTTAGATTCATTTGTTAATTATAGAATATTTAAATTTGGATCACAGGTAAAAATGTTTTGAGCGGCCCTTGCAATTCAATAGATTTTTTAACCTCCCACTATGAGGCTTTCAATTTATGTCGGTCCAAAGCCGATTAATTTAAACTTCTGTTTTATATGAATGATTCGTGTTCTGTAATGTGGATAAGACGCTACATTAAAGTTTATGAATACAAGGTATTCTTCTTTGAGATTTGAGTTGTTGTTGCATTTTACTTGTATACTGATACTGTCAGGCAATTCAACCAATTAGTTTCCATAATAATAAAGCCTCTAGTATCCTTAAGTCTACACTTTGCGATATTAATAATACGGCGCATAGAATCTTTGGTTAAGCCATCTTAATCTGTCACATTGCAAACTCAACAGTTTTTGAATCTTCTTAATCCTCGCAAATCCTACAGAAATCGGTACATAATAATTTTCTAGATGCTGATTTTCGCTCTAACCGAGAAATAACGATTCAAAGCGCCTATTATGAGTCCTATTTAATCGCATTAGTATTTCAGCTCTTCCCTAGTCCACTTTTGACCATACAGCTCTCGAGAATCTTCAAACACCTCTACTGCTGTAGGAATTGTTGGCCCTGCTCATAAACGAATCAATGACACCCCTCTGATGGTTTTAAGACCCCCTAACTACCTCATCTATTACTGACACTATTCTTGCCAGATTATTTCCTTCAACACTACAGCGGGCAAGCACATGAAAATTGAGAGCAGGTCCTACTCTTCTTACCAATTAGCTACGATTTTAAATCTTTCAGCATTGTCTGACTGCCAAAGTAGAAGAACACCTCAACGCCTTCACTTACATCTTCGGCCACCAATTCTGAGGATCTAACAATCACTTGGATCTACGCTAAAAATATATAATCGAAAATAAGTAAAGCCTCTATCCTTTTAATTTTCTAAGGACAGTAAAATTACCCAAAATAAGAAAAAAAAAATAATGATGTTCGCACGTTTTTAAAATATATTAACAAATAACAAAATTAAATAGTTTTTAATATTTTTGATGACGAATCTTGCCTCTTCTTACGTCCATACCCAGAAAAGAGATTAGTTGGAAATCGGTTGCGTCAATTAAATATCGGTTAACGCTACCAATATCCCACGTATCCAACCAACATTCCATTATCATAATCATTATACCGAACTTGTAACCAACATACGGTTGTGACAATTCCTAAATTAGTTGGGTCAACCGAATGCATTCTTTTGCTGCTACTAAATGCCAAAATGAATATGGTTTGGTTGATACACCTAATAGATTATTCGGTTAGAATAACCAATTATAGTAAAAATAAATACTATTTTTCGATTTTAAAATACTCATGTAGCTGAGTTGTCTAAGACGATGTTTTTCACACATGTGAGTTCTATTCTCAATACAAAAAATGGACAAAATTAAAGTAAATTAAAGTAAAACATGTAAGACCCCTGAAAAAATACACTAAAAGAAGTTGACTAAATTAATTATTTGTAAGGTTTCATTTCAGATTTTCTAGAAAATTGACAAGCGTAAAAAACAATTTTTATTATAATTTTTGTATAAAAAAAAGAGCTCAATTGTCTCAGACATGCATGCATACAAACACAGAGTGACTTGTAATTTAATTTAATATTTATTTTCCACTTAATTTTTCCCCTCTTAACCCTTCGCGTTAACTTCCCTCCTTAGCATGGGTGTAAATGTGCTTCATACGTTGACACAAAATCATACAAAGTCTTAAATAATGACATGATTTCGTCGTCTTTACCTTCAGACAATTGTGTTGTTTGGTGACATTTAATGTGTTTTTCCAGTGAATTTATTTAACACATGTCTGCAATGTTGTGTTCTTCATCTTTATGTTTTTGTGCAATTTAGTTCATTTTTTTTTTTTTTTTTTTGGTTTCTTAATGTTTAAATTTCTGCAAACCGGCAACAAATAAGAGTCACTAAAAACAAAATAAAATAATATGAAAAATAATTTTTGGTTTATTTCAACAGTTTTCGGCAGATGGCTGCATGAGAAGTGGAAGCAGTAACAGCAGGGCTCATCATAATGAAGAAGTCGCAGCAAAAGAAAAAGAGTTCCTTAAGTAATTTACCACTTGAATTATTTCATCAACGAAATAAAAGTAAATCTTGGCAAAAAAAAAAGAAAAAATATAAAACAAAAATAAACAAGAATAACAACAACAATATATTAAAACAATGTCAAGGCGCATTTAACCTACAGAAATTCCGAAATATTTTCCTGCACTCTTTTAGTGCAAAAATGAAGCAGAATGTTAATGGCTTTGCGTGAAAACCCGGTGCGTAGTGAAACAAAAAAAGAAAAAAAAAAGAAAACAGAACAGAACAGAACATTATTTCCATAGTACACGTACAAAAATATAAAAGTCCAAAAAGGTTTAAAGAAAACTTTAAATGTTGCCTTAGTCTCGTATACTCTCGTGGACACTCAAACACTAAAGAGAGATCTAAAAATGTCTTTATTCTTGTTCACGTTAATGTAGAAATTAAGGAAAAAAAAAGAAACAAGATTGATTTTAATCTTATTGCGAGGTTAATGTGAGAAATTTCCAGCGTACTAAATAGTTTATGTACCTCTGCTTCTTTAAATTCACAATATTGGATACATAAATTTATTCTATGCAATATTTTTTGGGAAATTATAAAAAAAATTTGTTATAAAATATCTTCCCATATTTTTATTGTATAAAGGTAGTACCATAAAGTATAACAAAGTGTTTTTTTTTTTTTTTCTAAAAACTTTCGCAGTTAAAGCAGCCAGAGCATATTAATGTAGATCCATTTTTATTCAGAAAATTTTCAGGCCTGTTTTATTTAACTTCAAAGCTGAAATCAAGAAATTTATTATTATTTATTTATGGTTCTTAAGGCCGGGGCACATAGAATCCGTCATACGTTATACGTCGTCTTTTTCAATAGACAGCTAAAATACTTGTTTTCTTATGAACTTGATCACATACAATACTTCTCCGTCGACGCAAAGTAGAAAGTTGGGCAGCATTTATCGTACGTTGAGTACTTTGACAACTATTAGTTGATTTGTTCTTTGTTTTGGTTTTGTTGTTCGCTCAAAAATAAAATAATTTCAATTAAAATATATTCGATTTGATAAAGTTTTGGTGGTGTTATAAAAAAATAAAGAAAAATAAATCAATTTTCAATGATTTTCTCTCCGTTAAAAAAGTACTCATTGTGCCAACATTATCCGTCACTGCGTTAATGTCAGTTGAAAAAGACGACGTATAACGTATGACGGATTCTATGTGTCCCGGCCTTAAGTATGCTATTAAGTATGTATTCCCACCACTAAAAATTGCCCCTGTTGAAAAATAAGAAATGTACAATGAAAATACTAGAAATCCACATTTTTGGGATTTTCGAAATATTGTTGGGATTTGCGGGATTTTCAGAAAAAAATATTTATTTTTGCGCATTAACAGCATTATATCTCACATAAAAGAGAAATTTTATTCAAAAAATTTTACAGCATCCTCTAACGCCATTTGATTATTTATTTATAAAAATTAAACTTTTATTCTACTGTATTTTGAAATTATCTACCCGATATTTATATTCTTTTAAAAAATACTACTATAGCAAATGGCATGGAGACTTATTTTTTTTTTTGAAAAATTTTCGATATTGAATGAACCACATCGTTCAAAAAGAACCATTTTTTTCAAACATAAATTAAAGGGGTTGTTATGTTGTATCACGCACAGCTGCAATCAATAAATTTTCTAAAGGGTCCGCCATTTAACGTTTTTTTTTAACTAGTGCTTATTTCGTGAATGGTAACACTTAGCTCATGTCTGATTTGACAGATAATTAGTTTCATCCTCTTGCTGAACGAATATGGTTGTGTATACGCTTGAACAACGCTTTGTTAAGTGGGCCTACGATCAACTTACAGAAGATGCCGATTTTGCTAAAAAAAAAGTCATCTTTTCAGATGAAGCTCATTTTGATCTTGGCGGGTATGTAAAGAAGCAAAATTGTCGCATTTGGGGCACAGAAAACCCGCACGCATACATTGAAAAGCCGACGCCCCCAACCCAATTCACTGTTTGGTGCGGATTTTGGTCCAGAGGCATAATTAGGCCATTTTTCTTCGAAAATGAGCAAGGAGTGGCCGTTACAGTCAATGGCGATGGTTATCGGGCCATGGTGAACGAATTTTTGTTCACAAAAATTGAAGAGGAGGATATTGGCAACATTTTTTCAACAGGACGTGCCACACAGCCGAAGTTACTCTCGATGTTTTGCGCCCTGTTTTTGAAGATCGCATTATCAGCCGCAGAGCTGATGTCTTTTGGCCACCTCGGAGCTGCGATTTGACACCGTTGGACTATTATTTGTGCGGTGCCGTCAAAGATAAGTGTTACGCCGACAAGCCAGAGACAATTGACGCTTTAAGGGATAATATTCGTGAAGCCATTGGTGAAATACAGCTGCACACAATCGCTAATGTGCTTAAAAATTGGACCGATCGTGTAGGCTACTGCATGAATGAAATTTTTCATTATTAACCGGAAGGATTGTACTTTCAAATAAAAAAAGAAATTTGAGAAAATATTCAGTAGTTAAATGGCGGACCCTTTATGACACTCTTGCACATTATAAATATTAAAAAAAATCCACCTGGCGTAATATAAATACAAAAAACAAAAAGAAAAAAATCCATTTTTTTAGTCGATTCCGTGGTTTTCAGTCGCCAATCCCCTTAGTTTTTATTTTTTTTGGATTAAATAAAAAATGTTTCACCACATTAAAAATTTTTAGCCGGAAATAATGATAAATAAAAATTTCTTTATGATCGTACAGAATACGATCACTCCAGAATATGAATATTTGAATATGAAAAATTTATTCACGCAACGGGTGCCTTGATTGCTAAGCCAAAACGTGTGATCACTTTGAAATAATGTTTAACAATATTTAGCTGGAATTTGAACTAAGTTTTGCACCGTTTTATAAAAATATACCAGATACCAAAGAGTAACCAAGTCAAAACTGGTCAAAATGGCGAATACTGCTTACAAGAGTATTTAAATAGATTCAAGACTGATTTAGCTGCAAAAAAGATCCTTCGCGTGGCTGTACCTATGACCGCACTTAATAATATTGCTTTTAAGCAAAAACGGCTTCATCTAGAGTCAATGTGAAAAATTCCACTAGGAATTGATACTTCACCCAACATTACCCTGCAGGTTAAGCCTCTTTTGACTATTTGCTGTTTCTAACGGCCTGTCGAAACTTATCGATCGCTGAATCTCTAAACATACAAAAACTAATTTTCGTTTCACTAATAACAGATTTTATTCTACTTATTACATTTTTTTTACTGACACAAAAGCTCAACAAATAAATAAAATGCTTGCTTTGAAGATCGGTGGACATTGTGGTTGGGGCCGTAAATACAAAAAAAGAAAACTGATTACTTGCAGGAAACATAAAAAATCTGCAAGGATGCCTGGCTAAATATATTGAAAACATCTCACTACCTTTGACTTAACGGCCCCAACGGCTGTCACCCACCCCATCATGGAACTGATCTACAAGAACAGCCTGATAATTTTCTTTGCAGATGCGGTAGGAATAAAGTTTTACCAAGAATACGCTGCAGGTGTCAGCTTAACTGAGTGAGATCGAAAGGTTTAGGTTTGCAATGAATGCTTTCGATCGATTTACGAAACTTTCGTAAGAAATAAAACTGCAATAAATTTCACGCGTTCAGAACTGCAAAAGAATGAAATCAATTAGATTGCAATATTTTTTTTTTTTTTTTAATTAAACAATTTAAATCAATTACTCTGAAACCCCAACGAAAGAATATACACTGATAAATTAGCAGTTTCAACCAGATTCTAGTGAAAATAAAGATCGACAAAAGCTTGCAATCCGCATTGCGAAAGTGTATAAAATTTGTTATCCCAATCACTTCTCAGATAGCCTTCGCATTAATAATGAAAAAAATTCTTAAAAAAACTGTGAAAAGTAAATAAAAATGTTTCTTAATTCCTTTTGACAGAATGAAAGTATGAGAGATATAAAAGTCAGTCGTAAGCCGTTAAGCGAAGCTGTCATTGTGTCTCATTTCTTTTCCCACCATACGTAACGCTTCTGTCAGATGGTCTTTGTGCGTTTTTTAACACTCAAACACTGACAGTGTGGGAAAGAAGTGATGAAATATTTGTAATTAATTTTAATTACTTTTATTTTTATGAACTTGATTTATTTTTATATTTCTTAAATTTATTTGATTTTTTTTATATCATTTTATTTATTATTTTTTTTTTTTTTATATCATTTTCGGGATAATGAATTAATACAAGTTGTGGTATTTTTTTTTTTTTTCATTAGAATCGCAAGAGTCCTTACAATCATAAATATTATCATTGTAATGACTTTTATCTTTATAATTCTGAATGTTTACGACAACAACAACAAAAAAGTAATTGTGATTAACAAATAATATCATGTTCATATTTGTGTCTGTCACGTTGCTGTTTGTCTTTAGCATTTTATTAATTATTGACACTTACAGTCTAGTCTGCCTGTGAAAATACAAAAATATACTCTGAAGTGTCACGTAAAAAAGCACCGTGGCGTTTCAATTTGGGAGTATCAATGATTTATAATCTGCTTCTAGCGGCATTGATCTTTTTTTGTTTTTCTTTGACAGCAAGCTGTGATATATTTATGGCTTAGAGATATTAAAAGCGTGCCAGATGTATTTACATGCTGTACAAGATACAAATAATAATAATAAAAATATGATAAAAATCTTTCATAAAAATCAAAAGTACTTAAATATAAAAATTAAATTTGTGTGTGTGTGTTTTGGTTTTGTTATTATATACATATACATAAAAGAAAGTCGTGATAGTTACAAGGGTATCCACTCGATTAATCTTCGTTCGATTAATCGAGTAAAGTTTTTCCATTATTTGATCGAATAATGACAAAAGTTAAATTCGATTAACGAATTTTTTTTTTCCTTTATTTATTCCACTTGGGAACATAGGGCTTCTACAATTAAATTCCAACTATTTCTATTATTGCATATTGATTTGATTTCATCAAACGATTTATTGATGGTCGTTAATTCATTTAAAACTGTTCTACGCCATGTATGTTTTGGACGACCGGAACGCCGACTTCCTTGAGGATTCCACTCTAATGCAGTTCTTGTAACGCTGCCAATGGGTTTTCGGAGAGTATGTCCTATCCATCTCCATTTTCTTCTTGTGATTTGACGTATTATAGGCTCTTCATTCGTTAACCTCCAAAGATCTGCGTTTGTGATTGTATTTGGCCAAAATATTCTACATATTATTCGCAGGCATTTATTTATAAAGACCTGGAGTTTCTGGGCTATAACATTTGACATCAGCCAGGTTTCGCTTCCATAAAGCAGTGTAGATTTTACGCAAGCATTGAATATGCGTATCTTTGTGTTTTGCGATATCTGCGGTGACCGCCACGTTTTATTTAGACGACCAAATGCCGACCTTGCCTTTTTGAGTCTACTAGAAACATCTTTCTCAACCCCACCGTCTATTGACATCATGCATCCCAAATAACAAAAGTGGCTAACATATTCTATTGTTTGATTTTGAATTTGGTTATCGGTTACGAAATTTAATCGCATTGCATGTGTTTTTTGAATGTTAATTTCTAAACCAACTGTCCCGGCCAATATTACCAAATCATCCACTTTGCTTTGCATTTCCTTGAAGTTGTGTGATATAAGACAAATATCGTCTGCGAAATCTAAGTCCTCCAGATGTTTGTGGAAATCTCACTATACCCCTTTTCTTTGTGCATATTTTTGTCATGATATTATCAAGTACAATAGCAAAAAGTAAAGGAGACAGAGGGCAACCCTGTTTCACACCTGCGTTTGTGGTGAATGGCTCACTTCTCATACCATTATGACGAACTTCTAGTGCGGTATTGCTGTACATCGCCTTAATGAGGTTAACTAATTTTGAAGGTACGCCCTTGGTTTTTAAAGCAGACCATATTGCGCTGCGTCTAATGGAATCGAAAGCTTTCTTAAAATCGACAAAGACTAAATAAAGCGGTGTGCGCCATTCTACAGACTGTTCCAATAAGACAAGAAGAGTATTTCTCTGGTCCAAGCAATTTCGATGAGGTCGAAAACCTGCCTGTTCGTCCCTTAATGACTGCTCGACGGACTGCAGTCTACAATTTATTATTAAAGCAATTACTTTGTAGATAGTGTGAGCAAGGTAATGCCCCTCCAGTTATCACAAATAGACAAATCGTTTTTCTTTGGAAGTTTTATGACGGCTCCTTTTATCCATGTATTAGGAAACTGTTCATTTTCCCAAGCTTCAGATATACATATAAGGATGTAAGATTTCTGCTGATATTGCAGGATTAGCCTGAAGGAGCTCTGGGGGAATGCCATCTTCTCCGGGTGCCTTGTTCTTCTTAAGTTTTGAAATAGCGCACGTGATTTCTGCGATATTTGGAGCATCGTCAGATATCGTGTCGTTTGCAATTGTAGTTTCGAGATCTGAAGGGATTTCTATATTGTTTTCTTCCGCGACGTTACTAATATTTTCGAAATGCTGCCTCCATCTACGAGTTTGGTCTTCTAAGTTGGTAAGTAGCTGACCGTTTGCATCTTAAATGGCATGGTTACGACTCATGTTCTGGTTCGAAAGTCGACCTATTAATTGATGAAGCTCTTTCATATTATTCGCTCCTGCAGCTGCTTCTGCTTCAGTGGCTATATTTTTAAAGTATTTTCTTTTGTCGTTCCGGGCGGATCTCTTAACAGCTTTCGCTACGGTATTATACTGTGATTTAAAATTTGGGTTTTCCAGTTGTTGTTGTTTTAAGTAGTTCGATTAACGAATAACTCGAACAATTCGTGCCAATTAATCGAGTAATATGAATAATTCATTTCTAAAGCTACGTTCAAATTTATTTAGGAAATATTGATACTTTCAGCAACGAGTAATACTTTGCGACCGCTGGACGTTGTCATTAAAGAGCTCAGTAAAGATTCCGCAACATTAATTGAGTTGGATGGAATAATAAAGTTCTTAATCAACAATTTGGAAAAGTCGAATATTTCCTTATCAAAAGATTTCCTTGCTTGCCAGAATGAACGAGAGGCCAGAATGAACGAGAGGCGAATTAAGGTACTTAGTACACTTACTTTTTATCTTAATTCAGCAAGGTTCCCCAATAATGATAAATTTTTAAAAGCTGAAACAAAAGAGTTTGCAATCAATTTGTATAATCGGTTGTTTTGCATTGAATCTGATCAAAATGTATCAGACGATTAGAAGAAGAAAATCTGGATCTAAATGAAAACAATCTCTTGTGTGAACTTGACAAAACAATACCAGATCTTACAAATTAAAAAAAAAAAAAAAACTAGGACAAGCTATTTTAATATATTAGATGATTTCATGTATTTAGACAAGACAAAGAAAAGATCAGAAAAACTTGAAAATCT
Organism: Lypha dubia; assembly: GCA_947311025.1. Classification (NCBI taxonomy): domain Eukaryota; kingdom Metazoa; phylum Arthropoda; class Insecta; order Diptera; family Tachinidae; genus Lypha; species Lypha dubia. The sequence continues at coordinate 7,721,400 of OX371263.1, forward strand.
TTTTAATGCAATCCTGTCCCTATCACCGACATCTACTTTAAGTCAAAGGGTGTTTTCAACGTCAAGTTTTATTAAAAAAAAAAAAAAAAAAACAAAAAACTGCTTAAGAAGCAAACATCTAAACTCTATAGTATTTTTAAAAGACTATTTTAAAAAATTTGATTGAAGTCTCGTCAACAGTACAATTTTTTTAATCAAACATTAATTTTTTATATGCATACTATTATTTTTTAAAAGTTTTAGGACTTTATACGTAGTACAAATGAATTGTTATTTTATTGTTTATTTTAACTACATTTTTGTTTTATTGTTATTGTTATTTTTTTTTTTTTTTTTGTGTATTAATATAATAAAAGTATCAAATCAAGCACACATGTATATTTCTTACGTTGGATACAATTATTTGAAAATTTTTTGAATTATTTGAATTATTCGAGTTATTCGAAGAATTGAAAAAAACTTACTCGACTAATCGAGCAATTTTAAAATCCCAAAATCGAATAATTCCTTACTCGAACAAAACGAAGAGTCAAATAAATGCATACGCTCCTTTGTATGGGGCACTTACAGTATAGCTAGAAAGCTGAAATTTGGTACACAGGTAGGTCCCGATGAGCAATTAACGAACATGATTTTCAAACTGGCACTTTTTACCTGGGGGAACTAGGGTGCCCCTTCTTTGTATGGGGCAATTCCAGTATAGCTAGAAAGCTTCACATTAAATAACCTATCCGTTGACTGTTAAAAAAATTAAATTATATATACACATAAATATTTATACAAAAACAACTTAGAAAAAAGAAGTGATATCCGCACAACCGCATTTCTAGGCAACCAGTAAGCTTGCCAATATTTTTCCAAGAATTCTTTCCAATATTAGAAGGGCAAAAAAATATTGCCAAGCTTACAGGTTGCCTAGAAATGAGAAGGAATTGTACCTATCAAGAACTTGGTCCTTATTTTGATCTCAGTATCCCTTTACCTAAGTGAATAAGTAGTGGCCATCCCCTAAATGCTGGCCCAAAAAAAAATAATAATAATTTATTATAATGCGCAGGGTATTGTTCTTTCTCTGCAGTCTACTCGGTATTAAGACATCAAGTATCCTGCGTAGACATTGACCGGAAAAGTGATCGTATAGAATATATTTTATTTTTATTATGTCTCTGAAAGAATCCTTGCGAAAAAATGCTTTCCGCTGTCTAATACTTTTCTAACAAGCATTTTCAGACATATTCCAGTTTAAAGGTTGTACATTTTCCTTACGAATTCACTACTGTACAGCTCTGTATTGGAACATTATTGTGTTGTTAGATCCTCTGATAAGAACAAATAAGTTTTAAAATGATGGAAATGCCACGTCTAATATTGTTTTGTACGATACTCCCTCCAGTCATTTATGCCCTTTCAAATGTCAAGTTAGAAGTTCTGACTTCCTTCTGAGTCTTTGTTAAATTGTAAAACTTTTGTATTCATCTGGTCCATCAATATTAAATTTGTTTTTCGTTGTATTCTTTGCAAACTATTACCGCCGAACTGAATGATTGTTATTGAGTAGAGGGTCCAAAATTGTTCAAGTTGAGTGCCTTATTTAAGTGATTCACAGTGTATGTACGTACATATATGAAACGTACCATAACATGTTTGTTGCCATTTAATTTTCAATGTTAATGTCAAGTTCACGGCTGCTTTGACAATTGTAGTTGTCTGTTGTTTTTTCTCGGCTTTTTTCTGTTTGTTTCTTTGTCTTACTTTAAAAATACACTACTTCTTTTTATTTCTTTGCCTGCTCCGCACAATTGCTATACATATTTTAGTTAAATTGAATTGAGTTTTTATATTTCGTTTGTTTTATTTTCTCATACTTGTAAGTGTTTTCAATTCATTAGTGTTTGTTTTTTATTTGCAATGTAAATTTTTTTTTTTTTTCTTATTTCTTTTTTGTCAGTTTCAGCTATCCAAGTCTGTGCAATAAGAATTTATATTTTTCATTCGCTTTATTTTACCATCGCTTGCACTTAAAAGTATTTAATTGGTTTATAAGGCCATTAGTTAAAAAATGTACTGATAAGATTAAAAAAATAAAATGATAGTAAAAAGAAAATAAACTATTACGCGTATAATTTAAGGGAAATTCTGGATAGAACTGACTTTACTTTATCTTTGCTTTAATGTTCTATTTTTGTTTTAAATGTAGGTACATACATACCCGTATGTGTGTTCTGCAAAATAAATAAGAGGTTTAACTAAGAAGACTTATTATTGAATTGTTGATTAAATTTCCTGCACATGACCATGTGTGGCAACGAGAGAAAATCAACTAAACGCCAAATTGATTCGAAGAAGTTAATAAATTTTTAGCAAGTTAGAGTGATATATTCGGAGGTGCAGAATCTTATCTTACACCCTTCACCAAGCTAAATGTTATGAGTTATTTATATTAAAGGGAACGCATAAAAGCACTGAGATGTAAAATTTAGTCTACCGGTATTTCAGGTGGCCGAAAAAAGTAAAATTTTCCATTTTCTATTACTGGTTACTTCCATCTCTGAACAAAAAGGGTGTTGGGTTAGATTAGCAGGTTGCAGTAAAAGGAAATTCGACTCCATCCTTCCATCTTGTGTCCTGATGTGGTCCCATTGTGCTACTTGTTGGAAATAGAAAAGTGAAGAAGAAGGGAAAGATTAGACGGAGAAAGGTCAAGACAGGGTGGGAATTAGATGCGAAGGAAGTAAAAAGAGGTACTGGCATACTATTCCCGCTATTGGGTAGTCCAAATGAGGATCCACGAACTGCTCCTGAAAAATAAATTTAACTCTCCAAGCTCAGAGAGGATACTGAGGCATCTACTACATAGAAAGTGAAGGTGGTGATCCCCCAGAGCTGGGCAGAGGCATTGAAGGTGCGTGATATTTTCTTCGTCTTCATCGTCATTACAACCATAGCAATAATCAATATATAAAAGATCTATGCGCTTAGCGTGGGTACCGAAGATGTAGTGTCCTGTGGCTGAACCCACAAGGTTGCGCATTGGTAGCTAACTATCAACTCATCAGTAAAGATTTACCAACATGCTTGAAAAGATTCAAAACTTATAAAACCTCCCATGTAAGAAATGAGAATTACTAAGCAGTCAAAATCGATTAAAAAACATAACAAATAATTTTTATTCAAAATGAATCTGTTTATTTCTGTTATAACAGTCAATAGCTTATTGAAAATATTCAACAATATTTCATTTGTATGGTCTGCTGCAGCCCAACATCGTTCCCATAAATATGGGAAGCAAAAAACTAGGCTAAAATATGCCTATTGGAGTTACGATGTCGACCGATCGATAATGATGAATTTGTGAGCAGATTTAGAAGCTCGTAAATCCATAACCATAAATTTTATTTATTTGTTAAGATTTTTTAACAATTAATAAGTTAAATAAAATAAATAAAAGTTATTGGGTCAGGAAGTTAATATTGGGTTTTCTATGTGGGTTCGCATTAAAATCTATACGCACAAAAACATAAATGTGAAAATAAGGCCAAGTTCCTATCCAAAAAATTTCGGTAGTAAAAAGTACTGAGATCAAAGTAAGGACCAAGTTCTTGATAGGTACAATTCCATCTCATTTCTAGGCAACCTATAAGCTTGGCAAAATTTTTCCAAGAATTCTTTCCCACATTAGAAAGGCAAAAAATATTGCCAAGCTTATGGGTTGCATAGAAATGAGATGGAATTGTACCTATCAAGAACTTGGTCCTTATTTTGATCTCAGTACTTGTGTACGAAATTTCAGCTTTCCAGCTATACTGGAAGTGCCCTATACAAAGAAGGGGCACCCTAGTCCCCTTCAGGAGGAAAAAGCGCGTTTAAAAATATTTTTTGTTAATTGCTCGTCAGGACCTGCCTGTGTACCAAATTTCATCTTTCTAGCTATACTGGAAGTGCCTCATATAAAGAGGGGCACATTAGTCCCCCTCAGGTTAAAAGTGCCCGTTTAAAATTCATTTTTGTTAATTTTCCATCAGGACCTACCTAGCTTTACTGGAAGTGCCCAATAATATTGATGAGTCAGTGAGTCAGTGAATATGTACTAAAATATGGACTTTTCACACCTTAATATCTCGGGAAGCTTTTACGGTAGAACTTTCAAATTTAACCTGTAAGGTCAACTCTGTAGGGAGACCTTATGTTTCAAGTTTCATTTTATTATTGCGATCAAGAGGTGCAAAGTTATGAGGGGGGTAAAAACAGCTCGAATGGTTTCGTGTAAATATACACACTGTGTGGCCGAACTTGGCCTGGCGCACTACCGTGCGCCTAGATTTAAAAATAACTTTTGATGGTACAAAAAACTTTACTTTGCCGTATTAAAATTTTAAACAAAAGTAATTTTTATGTTTTTTTTTTTTTTATTGTATAAATTTGCCAACTGTAGGTTTAGTGTTAGAAAAATGACAGCCAATGTAAGACAACATAATTGGTTATGGAGATCAAGGTTTAAAACTTTTTATTCAAGTGAATTAAAGTTTAATAAGAGATCTCCTATATATTTTTAATGAGATTTTTGGTCAAAGATTCCCTAACGATTAGCAGTGAATTTAATTTCAATATATTTTTAAAAAAAAATTTGAATAATAGTTTCAAATTTGTAAAATTATTATAAAAAGTTCTTAATATTTCTCGTATTCTATTTTGTTATGTAAAGTTGTAAAAATAGTAAATAGTTAATATTGTTACGCATTACTGTACAACATGTCAAGTGCAAAAATGAACAAAGAAGACTGATGAAATGGTGTAGCAATCACAAAATCCGTACTAATCCCTTCTGGTAATCTATTTTACATTAATTCAAATATTAGCTCAAGCCGAAATAATGATAACATTTTTACTATTTTTTTAAATGAGAATTTTAATATTTCCATTTTCATAATTCAAACTATATTTAACCATTTTTATATTCATGTAAAATATTTTACACAGCCTTGCTTTTCTAGTATGCCTGATGTTAGGCAGCAGTTGTTATTTAATTCTTTCGCCTTAAGCTATGCAATTTGTATAACATTTTAATTTAAACATTTAACAAATCTATTAATTATTAGTTTACATTCAAGAATATTTCATATTTTTAATTTCAAATAAAATTTTATAAATTTTGGATTTTTGGATTTTGCCAAAATTTGCTATGGAAAAGAGCTAAATAATAAACATTTGTATTATGTGTACCTGTTATCTATTATTAGTGAATTAAGCGGTATTAATTTTGTTATTAAAAAGGCAAAGTCAAATTCAAAATCGTGACTTTTTATATTTTTATCCCCCAGCAAATGTAATTTTGTAAAATAAAGCAACTTGAATGCAAACAAAAATTGACTTAATTTCGTTGATTCTTTTCAATAAATTGAATATTGATACAATTGTCTGCCTGCGGGTATTTATTTTATCTGCATTAAATGCCAAAATTTGCAAATTACCCAGCAAAACTTTTGATTTCAAAGTAATGACCCATCAGTACTTTTGCTTGGGAATTTTTAAAAACTGCTTTATTATGGCAAGAACGACATTTTTCCTGTCACCATTAATATCGTAAAGTTCAACTCATTTGATAAACATAACCAATTTTCCTAGTTTCTTTGAGTGCTGGTCCTTACTAAAAAAAAAAAAAAAAAACTTTACTCTGCCGAGCGTTGAACACTGGGGTCATTCTATGAAATTGTGGCGCTTTATGTCAAGTGTTTTTTCCTCTCTGTTCTACTCTGCAACTATTTTGATTAAAATTAGTTTTTACAGACATGCTTCGCCAGGTGTTAAAGAATTAAAGAAACCAAAATATTTCAATATATTTAAAATGGCTAAAAATAAATATTTAACTGCTGAAAAGTAATGCACATGGTATGCAGTTTTTGTGTAAAAATTTATGCCAACACAGTACTCAGGCTACAGACTCCAAGCGCTGCATGATTTTTTTTTTTTTTTTTTTAACACATCACTGCTTATGAAAGATGCTAAAATTCACCGCATAATCTTCAAAAATATCCCAGCAACAATTTCGTAAGCAGAAATTATGCTTCACTAAATCTACTTTTGCATTTTTATACCCTTCACCAAAAATTGTTATATCCACAATATTCATATGAGGTCCATATATTCTGCATCCTTATAGATAGGGAACTTGCATGAGCCATGTCAGTATGTCCGTCTTTACGTCTGTCCGTCTGTCTGTACGTGAAATCGATGAGCTAGAGACTTGGGACTTGGACTGAAATGTAAGATTTTTCTTAAGATGATTCCTATTTAAAATCGGCAAAAATAAAATATCGGTTCTGATATTGGATTATATATACAAATAAATAAAGATATTTGTGACCTGCTCCACAAAAAGGGACCTCTGCGCCGAAAAATTTTTTTTTTACTTTTTCAGTGATTCTTATAGGAAATGCCGCAAACCGCAAGTTTCTATGCCCTTTAGTTTTTTTACAAATCACCTGTAAAGATGAACATAATTAATGAAAATCATCGGTGCAGATACGTAGCTCAAAACGAAGCGCTTTTTTTAAACGCGTTTTTCTCAATAACCTCTTTTTGGCGCAGAGGTCCCTTTTCGTGGAGCAAGTAACATATATATAATATTTTCAGAAATATATTTATAAGAGACTAGTTAGTTTTATATTAACTTAATAATAACTTTATATATTTTTTGGTACAAACCCCCCCTTTTTGCTCAGTGAAGGATTGAAACTTGTAAAATAATTTAAACAGTCTGTATTTCATGTACATACGAGTATGTATATAGCACTGAAGAAAATATGAAAGTGCGTTCAAGTATGCAGTTTAAACTTACTTTTTATATTGTTTAAAATGTTATATTTATAAGTTATAAGAGAGAGGAAAGCCTGTATTGTATTCAGTAAATCTCATATGTATGCATTGGAGAAGGGTATATAAGATTCGACACAGCCGAATATAACACTCTAACTTGTTAATTATTCTTTTAATATTTCGATGCCATTGGAGGAAAAAATTCGCAACATTAAGTCTTAACAAAAACTTGAAAATTTAGAAGTTATAAAATATTTAAAACATAATAAAAAATAAAAAGTCTCTGATGAGCATTGAACACGTGCCAGATGTGTTTAATACCAATTATTCTACTTGCTGGTCTTCTAAACAATTATATTTTTAATGGCTTGAAATGTTGCTTTAAAAAAAAATCGCAAACAAACTCACACTCGCAAAAAAAATTCAGTTTGCTTTGCCAGGATTTGAACTTCTGAACATGGGAATGTTAAGCAGAGTCAGAATTACTGTGGCTTTTTAAAGAGTAGACAGATCGTTTGTTCACAAATAACTAGTTTTTGCAACTAACGTAAAATAATTCGATCGGTATGTAGTAGTTTGTGCTTGAAAAGTATGTTGTTGGCTTATTAGGGGCTGTGCACTTATTATGTAACGCTCCAGGGGGGAGGGGGCGGGGGTTAAAGATTTGTTAGGGATTGGAAATTTTCCACTGAAAAATTAGTAAAAAGCGTTAGGAAGGGGGATATAAAAACTCTGAAAACAGCGTTACATAATATGTGCACAGCCCCTTACCAACTGTCTGCTAGGTTATTATTGAAAATATTAAAACAAATCTTTAGTACACAAAAGCAATCATTTTAATTACATATGTGCATACGTTTAATACAAAATAAAAGCTTTTCATTACAGTTTTTCAAACTATTTACAGCTTTTTATTTATTTTGTGCCACACTGTGCAGTAGAACGTAAAGCGCACAAGGCATATCACACCATTTGTTTTTATAAAAATCTCGAACTTTTTTGGGATTAAAACACCATTATTTCTTAACCATTTAACACTTTATTGAAATTCATTGTAAACTGAACTCAACAACAACAACAAGATTTTACTTAAAATAGATTTCTACCAACCAAAATGCCTACGACATGCGAGTGCGCGTATAAGCGAAAAGCAAATTAACTTGTAAATATTTTGACAGCTGTCATTTACACAAACAATATAATTAAAATTTTTTTGGTTTTTCTTTTTGCGTTTTCATTTCCCGTGACAAATTGTTACGGCAAACTGTTTTACAAACACTTATCCACACAATTTACATATGACAAGATTATCTTCTTGTTGCTTTACTTGAGTTTTTTCCTTTTTTGGATGGGGGGATTTTTTAAAGATAAAAATAGTACTTTGACTTTTTTTTTTTGGTGGTGGCTGAGAACAACTTAATTATAAGTTCTGAATAAAAGCAGCTAAATGTTAAGTGTTTAAGAAGCCAAGGAATTTAAGTTAACTTAAAAAATTGGTTTTTGAAAATACGAAAGTGTTTATTTTTGAACAGATTGCGAGCACAACTTGACATTTACACAGTCACGTCTCTGTTTTTTTTTTTTTTTTTTTTGCTTTTGAATCTCTGATGCGTGTCTCTATTGTACAGATACGAGTAGGCCAGGCCGTTTAAATACTTCCTTATAAATTTGATTCTTTTTTTTAATTTTTTTTTTCAAAACAAGCAATTTCATTGTATTATTTTAAAAGTATTAACAGTAGCCTTGTTCTTGTGGTATCATCAAGCAGCCATCGTCATAAGAAACCAATTTTACTTTAAACATTTTTTTTTTAATATTTCAACAACAATTTTATTGTGAAGAGACTACTCCTCTTTACGGTTATTATAATGATTTTGTAAATGCTCACGACTTTAAAAGTGAAGGGTGTACAACACCCGACCTAAACGAATAGAAATGTCCACAACACTTTGTTACAACTTCCAAAAACACTTAAAAACATAAATAATAATATTACTCTACTCATTATAAATGTTAAAAATTTATTGTTTTATATCTTTTACCGTCTCCATATTAAAAATAACGAGGGTCAGGCCAAGCAACAATCATTAATTTCCATTTCATACCACCAACCTCTCCACCCACCAAACTGTAGGTAATTGTTTTGTCTGAACTTTATAACATGACTTCAGCTGTCATGTTAAACAAATTGTTTATTGTTAAACTAAGTAAATAATACTTGTAACATACAACACCAACAACAACAAAAAGAAGAAAAAAAGACAAAGAAATATCTCTTGCAACAAGTCATAATACTTTGTATGTGTGTATGTACATTGTATTTATGTATTTTATTATTTTGTCCAAAAAGACAATAAAAAACCATTTCATACAAGTCCGTGTTATAAGCAGCATGTAAGTTGGATTTATTTTCCGGAAATTTATATGTATTTGTTTGTTTATGACACGTGCCAAGATGAAATGACATGGATACGGATATGAAGGGATTCAAATTTGTTGAATATCATTTAAATTATTTGAGTTGTTAAAAAAGCGAAACAACACAATAAAAAAATTGTGCAAAGAAAAGATTTAAAAAATCAGTTAGAAATTGTAATAGAGGAGCTTATAGAAAATTTTGCTTGAATTAACTTTTGTTGTTTTGTTGTTTTACAACAACAATTCTTACCCACTCATTTAAAAAAAAACTAACTAAAATTTAAAAAATTTTACTTAATTTGGCTTGAAAATAGTTGTCGTATGACGCATAATGTGGCATGTTATCCAGATTAAACTAAAGTGTACTTTGTAAGGAGGTTGAGACAAAACCTCAGAACTCGCGACACCGTCACGCTTTTTGACACTTATAGCATCTCTGTTTGAGCGAATGCCTACCAAACAAATTACAGGTGTAGCAACGCCCGGACATTTGACACTTAACAGACAACTACATACCAGACATGGTAACACAAACAGGTATGCGCAGTTCGACAACAAGTACAACAATCCAAAAGCAACATGTATTTCGTTGGTATAAAGCACTCGCTTCGTATCAAAGTACACAAACAAATTTAAAGCATTTTAATACGTATGTGTACCAAACTGTACCCATTTTTTATGTACTCTCTGCAAACTACATCAGTTTGTATGAAAATTTGCTATAAAGCGAGCTCAGTCCGCTGTGCTAGTAAGCTCACCTGTTGCATACGCCTTGATAAGTGGTCAAATTTGTTGCACGTATTTATATAATTGTTTATATCTACGCATATTTTTTTTGGCAATAGCGCGTGTATTGTTGTAATCACAAAACGTTTTCACTTCTGTCGGCACTCCCGGAGTGCTAACCGTAGTTTTTTTTTTTTTTTTTCTAACAAATACTGCGTTCTGGTAAAACTTCGGCAAATAAATATTTGACAGCTTTTATAAAATGTTTCTTCTAATATAAATTTGTCTTTAGGAATTTAAGGAAACATTTCTTGTTGTCAAAAATTAAATGTATTTTTAGTTAGTTTGTCTACCGTATTGTAATAAAAAAAAAAAAATACGTGGGGAAACAGAACATTAAAACAAATACATTTTCTGACCCATAGTGCTGAGCTAAAGCGTATAGCAAGGCCAAAGAAATTATTAGCTTTTCAATCAATGGAATCAAAGTAGCATATGCAATTTTTATTTTGCCTTAACTTTGACAGCCTTAAAGCCCACATAAATTTCATAAAATCACAATTTAACTGGCATATAATCTTGGCTTAGATCTTTAAAACTCAAACTATTCATATTGTCCAAAGCTACAGATTAATAGATTTCTATGTAAAAATATTTGCAAAGATTTCTATCAAACGTAAAATTTAGTTTGGCTTATGGGCAACAATAAAACAATAAACTTCCGGTTTGCAAATCTTCTAAGTGACCAGGCAACAAACACAGCAAGTTAAATCAACTTAAATCCATCGTAACAAATATTTTATGGAAAATTTAAACATTGTTTTATTTAAGCTTATTTTGTCAAGTTTTTAAATCCAAAATGCATTTAATAGTTGAGAGCATTAAAATTAAAAGTAAATAATTTGTATTGCAGCTGAAACTGTATTGCAATTTAGGCAAATTGTTGCTTTTCATTTGTTTGCACCATCACGTTGAACTCTTTGCTGAGCATTTGATATGGCCTATTGACGTAAATTGTTTGTCTGCCTGCTAGTGCGACTGATACAGCCAGCGCCGCTTAAATGACTGCATATTTAGCTTGTGGACATTTCAATAAATTGATCGGATTAAAAAGCAGCCGATTAATGTTGAAAACTATTTGGCCAATAATTTTATAATATTTTTTTCTTTTTAGATGTGTTTTAAGCATTTTATTCCAAACCAGTTTAAAATTAAACATTTTCTTTATGATTGGCAGCAATTTTAAACGTTTCACAGTTAACGATTTAGTAGATGCAGATATTCGGTTGGTTGGTTGCATGGCAAATGTTTAACAAATTTTTGTATTTCATCTAATAGAAAAGAGTTTGATTGTTAGGCTGGCTGGTGTCCAGCAAAAACGCCAATTCATTTAACAAAGGAATTTATTTAAGATTAAAATTTGAATTCATCAAGTTTTTTTGCCACCAGGCAGTAGAGTATTAAAAATGTATTTCTTTTAAAATTTATTTCTCCGCATAATTTTTATTGATGCATAAGCTTTCAATGAGTTCTTTGACACATTTTCCTTGGGATTTTCAATCATTTTTATTTTAAAATAAAATATATTCTCAAACGTGTGCCGCTTATGTCTTGCTTTGTGCGTGTGTATGTGTGTGCATGTTCTAAGATGTTTTTAGAAATTTTATACTTTTCAAATAAATTAAAATCAAATGCATAATTAATCCTCTTTAAGTTGCCATTAAATTAATTTAAATGTTTATTTAATTTTACAAATCAATTTTGTATACATTTATTTAACACTTTATTTAACGCAGTGATTTGTTAAGTTATAAAAGAAACTGATAATAAATAAATTTTATAGATTCATTCATTGTGTATTCAGCAGAAGTCACTCTCACATTTGAATTAATTATTTATAAAATAGTCAGGTTTTCGAATGAATAACGCAATAAACAATTTATTGAACATAAACATAAATACGAAATAAATTAAATTGCTGTTCAAGTGCTGCTTAATGTTATGGCTCTTAATGGCTGCAGCTAAAGCGGGTTCCGTCAAGAAAAATTTATTGAAAAGAATAGAATTATTTAGAATAAAAGAGAAAGAAAATCATAATGGTTCGTGTACGCCTGAGAGTGAATGAGTATTTCCCATTCTCAACTGTGTATGATCTCAACAAATGAACAAAACCTAAATACTAGTTCTTTGTAAAATTTTCGTCAAAACTATTACAAAAAGGGATACGTGCAAATAATATCATAAGATATAAAGGACTGCTATATGGGCAGCGCCACGCCCACTTTTATTTTTCAACAAATTTTAGTTTAGAAAACATGCACTAAATCAACGAAGTAACTGCTACAAAATCTCAGATCACATAGTTCAATAGTATCCAAAATATATTAAGACTTTAAAGAAGGATGTGCCACGCCCACTTGTCCAATTAATAAAAATTTTTCATAAAAACAACTATACAATAGGCCACACACACGAAATTTTAAGTTTATACCTGTATTAGTTCCATAAATTTCATCAAATCAAAAAGTTTCTTTATATTGGAAGTGCCACGCCCACTTTTATTTTCCGACAAATTTAAGTTTAGACAAAATGCACTAAATCAACGAAGTAACTGCTACAAAATCTTAGATCACTTAGTTCAATAGTCTCCGAGATATATTAAGACTTTTAAGTGGGCTGTGCCACGCCCACTTGTACGATTAATAATAGTTTTACTTTAAAAAATATATACAATGGGCAAAAACGGAGAAAATTTCAAGTATTTTGTTGCCTTAGTTCCCTAAATGTTAACAAATAAAAAAATTTCTGAATGCAAAGTGCCACGCCCACTTCATTAAAATCGTAAATGTGCTATGAAAATTTCAGGAATATTGGTTTACTGGTTTGGCAGGCCATAGCTATCAAACATACAAATATGTACTTATATACATATATCAGTGGTAATAAGGAAAAGAAAGCTTAAGTCATATTTTATAGTTTTATAGAAAAGTTTTTTGAAATGTTTAAGTGGGTTTTTAAAAATTTATTCCCATTAATCTCAAAGCTTATCGTTCGTTTTTCGATTATTTTGATTTACTAACAAATGCTTCTGACCATCAATTTAAAAACCTAACATGTTATAAGTCAAATTAAGCTGTTATTCTTTTTGGAAAATTAGTAAGAAAGAGATAAATAAAGAAGGAAGAAATTGTGGAAGAATTTCGTAAAAAATTGTTCAAAATAAATAAAAAAAAAACTTTGCCCCGAGAAGTTTTTGAATATGGAGCATACAGTTGGGGTATTAATTTAAAATTAGCTTATCCCGACTTAAGCACTTTTTCCCGTTTGCCACAGATATATAAGTTTTTAGTTCATTACTTATTAGTTTCAAGAAATTAAATTTGTAAATGCAAGAAATTATGAAATATATCGGTTCAAATTCTAATAGACTTTCAAACCGCCTTCCTACAGACAAAACATCAACTCATCAGCAAGCATCCCCAGGAGGTTCCAGCACTCTCGGGACAACCAAAAATGTTAGCGTCATCATTATATAGACGGTTCAGAAAGCGTCATCTAAGACGAAAAGACGGCAATAATAACGGCTCAGCAAGGTCACAAACGACATATAAAGAAATGTGCCACTACACATACTACAAGGGCACAGCGGATAGCGCCACAAGTTAAAACTATAATTATTATTCGAATAAAGACTGATAAAATTTTTAGTAAATACATATTTTTTTGTCATTATCAAAAATTTCTTGTAAAATATGACATTTGTATTTCTGTACTTCAATTTCTTATACATCAATTCTGTAAAAAACCGACATTGCCGGTAAATTCTCTAAGATTTAGTTTTTATTGTTTTTCTTTTTAGGGTGTTTTCTTTTGAAATAAAATTAAAAAAAGTTAAGAAACTTTAAATATGTCCACGAAGGGAGTCGCAAACCCTTCAACTTTGGGACAGTAACAGGGTCTTTCAAACAGAAATCTCTGCTGTTACTAAAGTGGCCAGATGGCTAAGAGCACATAAGATTTCAAGTTATTTGCCAACAGTAATGCTTGATATCTGTTAATGAGATACAGAGAGACATTCGAAATTAACGATGGTTTCAAACCGACCTGGTCACTGGGACGAGATTAACAGCCAGGATTAATAGAAGAAAAACCATCATGATCGGGTTTTTCTTATATCGGTGATGATGATCTGTAGTATGGCAGAATATTTATTTTTTAAAGAATACGAATATGTATGTACTCGTATGTCTTAACTGCTGGTTTAATTTACGAGGAATGTCCCACATATACATTCATTCTTTATTGACTCATACTTTTTTTCATGGTTTAACTGAATTCTGCAGAGTTTTTTCTTTTTATATGTTTTCTTTTAAATTTTTAACACTTTTCTTTTGAAATCTAATAAAAAAAACAAAATTTGTTTAAAATACGAGTATGTTTTTAATATGTCTTCAAGTTAAACTGAAAGTTTTATCATGATGATGAAAATAAAGAGAAAAGTATTTGAATAAAAAATCACCAAGCAACACAATACCATCTTTTGCAAGTTGTCTTCAGAACATTTATTATGCAAAACGTGTATAAAATTATGCTGCAGCCAGACATTAGCAGCAACACGATTTCTTTTCGAACTACATTTTCTTGTGCGTTTAAACTAAAGTTCTATTTTTAAGTGTTGTCAAAAAAAATTTGTTTATTTTTATTTTATCACGTGACTAATTGTGAAAACATTGGCGTTTTTCATTTGAAACAAATTTTGATTTCTTTAATTTATTTCCAAACTCATTCAAAATGTCATCAGAAAAAAAAACTGTTGTTTCTGTAATTGAATATTTAACGTTTTCATTTAATTATTTCTTCTATTTGCAGGTACGTACTTACGTATGCATCTTGGCATAAGCAAATCTCTTTCATTGCCATCACGTTAAAACTTTAAGATTTCTTACTTGAAGAGGTAAGAAAACAAACTAACAAATATTTAATTGGATTGTGTAACATTTATAAAAGTATGTATAACAGTTTCTTTTTTGTACGTTATAAAATTTATAATGAGAAGGTTGAAATAAAATTACTCAAATTAAGTGATATTTGAATCAATTTAAGTGATATTTAAACAGTTGCGTTTGTGCAAATTTAAGGCATTTCTGATATTTTTCGTAATCTTTAAGCCATTCGAAATTTGGTTTAGTACTGAAAATTAAGGGAAATTCGAAAAATGTTAAGATTTGGAAAATTCCGGCATTTAAAAAAAAAAACTTTTTCGACAGTTATCGACAACTAAATACATAAAAAGAGTCAATCGATTTTCTATCAAAAGTTTGCGATGTTTTCTAAGTTTAAAATTTTTGTAAAGAAAAGCATTTGTTCGAAAACTTCGAAAATCTATGCTTTTATGGCTTGTGAAGGTATATTAAATATATTTGTGATAGATGAAGGCATTCTTAATACTGCTAACAAAGTATTCAGTAGTTGAATCGAGTATGGATTTTTTTTTTGGGGTTCTTAATATTCAAAAGTATTTCGTCAATACTTTCAGAGTTGTATTTTTCTAAATACATCCAATGAAAAGCCAATGATCAGTATGCAAGTCTGTGTTAAATTACACTAAATTACAAGGTTCTGACAATTGATTCTGGTAGAGGAGACAAAAAAAAAATTTTGTGGGTTGGCCTTTTGAAAGATCACATCGGAATTTCATTTTAGAGGCGGTTAAAATTTCCCGGTTTTGGCCTGTTCTTGCAGCATATCGGTATATAAAACTATGTTTTCTTTACTTTCGAGCTAAAGTGTATATTTAGCAACTTTATAGAAAATGTTGTGGAAAATTTTTTTGTAGAAAATATTAACCCCCAACTCCCCAGCATAACAGCAATTTGTGATTTTATTCTAAAAAATCGTTAAAAAAACACAACGAAAAAGGGGAGGGTCGCGGATCAAATGATCCACAAAAATGTTGGCCATAAAATTTTACTACATGTGTCAGAACACATCAATACCCAAAACTTAACAAAAATAATAAAAAAATAATCATTTCATTCATTAGTCCTACAATGTGGGAAACTTTAACCGTCTCTGAAATGAAATTCCGCCGTTTTTTTTAAACGCCAACACACGTATTTTTTTTTTTTTCGTCTCCTCTACCAGAATTAATTGTCGGAACTTCGTAACCTGTTTGCTACAACTTTGCCTAAATGCTCATCTTTTGAGTACCCAATTAAAAAGTATAGGGCAGTACTGAGTAATTAAAAGTAGCAAAAATTGCCAGTGACTCATTCTTAAGTTGAGGGTTAACAAATTTTAAATGCATACCAACCAAAAATATTTTTGGTTAATCCAACCAATTTCAGTTGTTAATGAAATTTGAATGTATGTAAATTGTTGTTGCAATTTTCAGTGTCACAATATTACTATTGGCTAAAGTAAACATTATTGCTGAAAATAATGCTGAAAAAAGTAAACATTAAACTACTCAGTTAAGCTGTTTTTTATTTTATTTTCAATTTCAACTGCATGTTGATAAGCTATCATACGAGTTGTGTCACAACTGAATGAAATTATAGTTTGTTACGCTCTTTTTAGCGTTGCTCTTTAACATTCATGTTGTGTATGTGGAAATGACGAAATGTAGTCGGCCGCTACACACAATACTAATATGCACACATCTTCTGTATGTATTTGCTTTTATTTGTCGATGTTAATATTATGGTGTGCCTGAGTAGTCTAAGGCGATGTGTAACAATCATATGAGTTCTATGTTCAATACCAAGAGTGGGCAAAAAAAATTTAAAATTTAAATGAGTTGCAATTAAATGTAGCGTATTAAAAATAACAATTCAATTGTGTTCCAGAATATATATCGCACCCTAAATACAAAAGGGTCACAACTCAAAATTTTCCAAAACTGGTTTTTTTTCCATAAATTAATTCAGAGTACACATCTCTAACTACTGCAAAAATATCTTTCACATCACTATCTTCTTTAACTGGAAAAATACAGTTATAACTATTTTTATGTTAAGTGTGTTGCTTCTGCAGGAAAACAGTTTTTTGTCTCTCCTGAAAATTTTAGTATTTTGAGTTGTGACCCTTTTGTATTTTGGGTGCGATATGTGCAATAATTTTAACTGAAATTATTCACAAAATTGTGCATTTACCATTATTTTTGTAAAATGATATTTTATAATTTTTATTGGTTGTTCTAACTATTTTCATTGGTTGGTGCAATTTTAACCAACAAAATTGGTTAGATCTACCACATTTTTATTTTTGTGTGTATTTGTTTAGCTTTCGTGCCAGTAAATAAATAATAAGTTAAAAAAAATAGTTATTAATGAAATGCAAGTTGGTTTTTTTACGTTTAGAAATATAACGATCCACATTTGACATAGTGGGCGAGGTCGTTATTTTTTGAGAACTGAGGAGAAATCAGTAAAAAAAAACAGTAAAAAATTAAAAAATTGTTAAATTCTTGAACCGAAATGAGCTTTTTTTTATTATATATAAGTATGTATACTCTGTTAACAGAACCAAAAATCTGCTGAACTTTCGCACACCTTCTATGCCTCTGCCCAGCTATGGAGAATCACCGCCTCCGCTTTCTAGGCAGCAGATCCTTCAGTGCACTCTCCGACCTCTCAGATACGGAACTCTGTTGTCTTAGCTCCTTCATCAGGAGCAGTGGATGGTTCGCCCAATAGGGGGCTTGACATCCTACCCACCTGCTCTGCTCTTCTCTTGTTCTTCTATGTCCTTCCCTCATCTACTCTTCTTCCGACTCTTCTAATCTCCCTTCCTCCATCACTCTTCTTCACTACAGGTAGCACAATGAGACCACATCAGGACCCAAGTGAGCTGGAATCTAATCTTCCCTTCACCAGCAGCCTGCTAACCTGCCTAACCATGTATACTCTATTTAGTGAAACTTCGATATAACGAATTCCAAGGGGATCCGAAAATACTTCGTTATAGCTCTAGATTCGCTATAAATATAATCAGTAAAACTGTAATATGACGAAACTTGAAGAAATTCGAAAAAAAATCGTTGTAACTATAGTTTTCTTCAAATTCTATTTAACGTGAATGAGAATGCTTATATTTCATGAAGTAAATAAAAAATAAAACACAGTTTTGTTATTCAGTTAATTTTATTTAGTTTTAATAAAATATTGTGTCAATATTCAATGAATTACACTTGCACACACATTAAGAATTCCTCCTTATTTATCATAAGGGAACTTTATCATTTTGCTTAAAATTTTATTTTTACTTCGTTGCACAGAAGGCTTTAAAAATACGCTTGTAAATACATTTAGACTTCGTCTTTACCATACAGGCTTTATACTGATTTTGTTATATTGAGGAAATTTAATTCTTGCTCAGAATTTGTTCGCTATAGCTATAGTGTATTTTTGTATGAACAACTTTGCAATAAAGAGTTTTTCTCAAGGGACTCGGTAAAACATACGTTGCATTGGGTTTTTCGTTATAGCGAAGTTTGCAATATCGAAGTTTTACTGTATTTTTTTCTTGGTATATATTTTAGTATTTTCTGGGATTTTTTCCCTAGAAGTTTTTATCAACTCTGAATTATCTGAATTATGTGACCATCTATACTTTAAATCGAAATAAAGGATAAATTATTGTATATGAAAGTTATACAAATGACCTTAGATATACATATATGCACACATACATAAATACATACATGTGTATATGTTTGCATGTTACTTATATATTCATCACTTAAATCTCATTTAATTCCCTTTAGTAACTTGACCAATATTTCCCCAATATTCTATTTTATGAATGACATTTTAATTTATTTAAAAAGGACATAAAAATTTATTTATGTTTTTTAAAACCTTATGCAAACATATGTACATGCATATATATATGCATACATACTTATTGAAGTGCATTTTGTTGTTAATTTCTATTTACTTTCATTTGTTGACTTTTTATATATCGGGGCATGTTTAGCTTTTTCGAACATGCAAAGTTAATTAACTTAATTAATTTGTCATTTTATATATTGAAAATAAATAAATTAAAGTGTTTACGATTTTTCTTGCTGATTGGTTGCGTCATATTGTAGGGTTTTCTGTGCATGTACGCGTATGTTCTCAAATATGCAAGTTGCAGTGTATCAGAATAGATAAGATACAAATATAATTATAAAATACACATTTTAATTATATGAATTCTAAATAAGTTTTAACTTTTTTTTTACTGCAGTATTTTTCCAGTCAATTGAAACATTTTAGTTTAAATTGCACAGTTTTCAACAAATCAAATAATATTATAAAATTGGTAATTTTTAGATGACAATTACTGATAGAAATTTTATGTGTCGCAAATTAAACGGAAGCTGGCATAAATGTTGTAGGAAAATCATAATTAGAGTACAACATTATTATTACAAAAACAGTTAAAATACGCATTAATAATTTAAAATAGAACATCTACGATAGAATATGATATGATCGCAATTTATTGCTTGTAACAAAATTTAATGACTAAAAATATGCCTCATTTTATGGTTCCGCACACAAGCAGCTTAACGAACACTATTGTTTTCGTTCTGTCAGTCTGTCCATTTGTCAGAGACTTCTCGGCCGAGAACTGTAAGAGGTACACATTTTGCACAGAATTAATGGAATTTTTCCCGCTACTGCCACAAATACTAAAATGTGCTAAAGCGATCAATGTGACGTTTTAAATGCCTAAAAATCAGCCACAGATAAAAATCTGTAAAGCAAAACAAAAAACTCTGAATGGAAAACAAAAATATAGTGGAGCCTAAAAAAACCTCCAAAAACAAAAAAAAATCGCTAAAACAGTTCCTTAGGGATCACCAATTCTGGATCCAAGTGAGAGGAAGTCTTTTCTTAATAATATAAAATCTAATTTGAATTAATCAGAATTAATTTTCGTAATTCTAAATAATTTATAGGTAAGCGCATTTTTTGTGATGCACTTTAAGGTCACATTTTTTAAACGATTTTAACAAAACTTATAAAAAATTAAAAATATTTATGTGCAGAAGTGAACCATATATTTTGGGTTATTATCGGTACAGAATTTTGAGAGCTATAAGCGTTTAAAATTGCTACTAATAAATGCACACGTATTTCTCTTTCATGTAAGTTAAAAAAAAAAAAAAAAAAAAAACAAAAATGCAACTCTAAATGGTTTTGCAAAATAAATAAAGGGTGTTTTTTATAGAGTGACACAAGTTTAAATCATAATAAAACAAGGAAATATATTTTTAATATCAATGAAACGGGATTTATTGGAAAGAAAACTTTAGGAAATTAATGTTTAAATATGATTTCTGCCATGTGCCCGCCACGGGTGGCGCGTAGAAGGCGCAATCTGGAACATCAATTTTCAACAACTTTTCGCAGCATTTGCGGCCGTATTTCGCCGATAACTTTTCAAATGTTGATTTCCAGTTTTTCAATTTTGTGGTTTATCGACGTAGCCAAGTGTTTCTTAACATAACCCCAAAGAAAATAATCTAACGGGGTTAAATCACACGATCTTGGTGGCCAATTAATTGGGCCATTACGTGAAATTATTTTTTCATCAAAATTTTTCTTTGAAGAAATCAATTGTACCGCCCGCTGCACGATGAGTTTGACGAATATAAGAAATATTTTTATTAAAAATTTTAACAATTCGCACGCATTGCTCTGGTGTAAGTCGATTTATACGGAAATTTCAAAGCAAACTAAACAAAAACACCCATCAGCTGTTAAGTGGTTGCTCAAATAAAGCAGTGATGCCAACTCAAAGTTTTGACACTCAATAAAAAACACCCTTTACATTCTGTTTTTCCATGTATTGAAGTGGGAGATTTGTAAGAATGTTAAAGAAATAAAGAGATTGGAAAATATTTTGTTTGAGCATTTAACTGGTCTGTTTTATTTTTGTTTTATATGAAATTGTGCAATTTACCATTAAATAGTTGTAGCTGTGGTTGTTACTTGCCTGATTTTTAAGAAATTTTTTTTTAATAATCTTTCTGTAAAAAAAAAAAAAAAATTTAAACTACGGTCGATTGTACCGTTCGTTTCTTCTACTAGTAACAAATGAAACGTACTAAGCCAGAGTAACGTTCAATACAAATACGTCTCATACGTCGAGATTCGTTGAAAATTGATCGATATGATTTTAATTGCGGCAGCTAGAAAGTATCAATCATATTATTCGTTTAATGCCTCATAAACAGATCTTCAACAAAAACTTGTTAAAAGTTACTTAAGAAAAGTGTAACTTTTGAAATCTTTAAAAACAATAACCGAACAATGTATGCTTTTAAATTTCAAGTACTCTTAAGTAGATTTTAATCGATTGGAAATCATACTTTTCTTAAATTTATTGTTAATATATAGAATTCTCTTCTCACCACCAATAAATCTTTGAATATCATTTTGATTAGATGTTATCATTCGATATTTGCACGTTCCAAGTTGTCCATTGCGGGTCCTAACGCGTCCCTCACTTTGTCATCATTTGTAATTGTTTTTCTTGCGCTTCTGACAATTGTCCGAGAAAATAAAAGACTGTTAACACTCAACGATAACGCGTCCCAATTAGTCGCATGCGGCTCTCAATGCGTCCTTAAATTTCTCAGCCTTTTTTATGGGGTTTCGTGCATTTCTAGCACAAAGAAAGAAAGAAAGTCTGGCAGCACACAACAAAGCAATACAATGTAGTGTAGCAACCTTTAACACGTCCCAAATGACCCCTACTGCTTCGCTAGCCTTCACAGCCCTTCTTCTGGATTTTCGTATGTTTCTGGCAACTCTGCGGCAAAAAAATATATCTGGCAGCACTCAACAAAGCGTTGACAAGTGATCTGGAAACCCCTTAACACGATCCAAGTGGTCACATATGAATTCTGACGCATTCTTAGTTTTCCAGCCGTTTTAAACGGGTTTTTGTGCAAATCAAGCAACTCCACGAGAAACAAAAGGTCTGGCAGCACTTAGAAAAGCGTTAACAGGTGGCCAAGAAACCCCTTAACACGTCCCGTAGAATACAAACTTAAATAGAGAAAAAATATCCTTAGCCACAAGATTCTACGAGCCGAAAATTAGATTTATTTCTCTGGTTTTTTGATGCAAAAATTTTATATACTTTTTATTTTTTTTTTAAAGTTACCCTAGAAATTGTATTTAATTTTTTTTTAAATAACAAAATTTTAATTACATAATTTTAATTATACAAAATATAAGGTTTTCAATCGATTTGTAATTATAATTTAATTATCAAATCAAACCGATTAAAAACCAATAAAATCCACAATTTTCAAGTTTTTATGAAGTGCGAAAAAAAGGGATCAGCGATTTAATCTATTGTCAAATTTCGCAGCATTAAATTTTAATGAAAAATTTATTTTACAGCCTTATAAAACATAAAAGAAAAACATGAAAAAGGTTATAATAATTTTAAACCTTTTTACTGATTTCGCTATCAAAGAAAATGACAACAAGCATCACAGAACTTCATGGTTGTTAAGTTTTAAAGGGTTGTTTTTTTTTATTATTTCACAAAGATGCAGAAAGATTATAATTAAATCGGAAGTGCAGATTGGTGGAGGCAGTGATAAAACTGAAATAGTAAAAAGCTGAATTGAATAAAAGGATAGCAAAATAGTGAAGTTCCAAACCATTAAACTTGAAAAAAAAATATATATTGATAAACCAACATGTGACTCATCAGACTTAATTACTGATAAAAGGATATTGAACTAACTAATTGCAGCTGTCATTAGTGGTATGATAAAACTGTGGTTGGTCTCAAAACATCATGGTGTCATTTCAACCTCTCTCACAGCTAAAATGTTTTTTGTCATTTATTAAGTCCTTTTAAGGTTTCCTTTCTATACCAGGCTCAAATAACGATCCATTTTTTAATTTTTTCTTTTGTTATTTACATAAAGAACAAAATTTTTAATTATAAAGAGCTCATGAAACTTTTTTTTCAGAAGCAAACCTGAACTTCCATCCGTATTCTTGTTGTTGATTATCTAAATTCCTGCAGGGAAGGACAAATTTCACTAAATTTTTAGAATTATGGTAGAAAATTGCTAGCACTCATACATGATTACAAAATTATCTAAACAAGTATTCAAATAAGTTATTTAAAGCGTCACTAATAGAATAAATGTCAATTTCACTTTATTTCTCTTTTTCTCTTTCTCTCTAAATTTGATGTGGGTTACTGAGAGCATCAACAAAACTATTCTGCAATATTTTCGATGTATGTTCGGTTAGGAGGGCCGTCACATCTGAGACGTGACGCACTTGGGTCCGATGTATAGCTGGAATGAAATAGTAGTAGCAGTAGTAGATAAAGTAAAAAAAACACATACAGCGGCTTAAAAATAATGTTTGTAATCAACGGCCGACACAATTGACCGTATTCTAGATGAAAATAATTTTTTGTTTTATTGTTCACAGAGAAATTATCATAGAAAATCTTTAAAAATAAAATTTTCATAAATCAACCACTACGATCATTGAATGGTAAATTTTTATTAATTCGCATTAATTCACAACAAAACAGAGCAGTTAATGCAAAAACAAAACACTTGTTTCAATGAGACAACATCTATTTAGTAGACTATCTTTTCATTTGTTCCTTTAACATTCCGACAATTCTCCCACATCCATATAAAGGGTGTTTTTAAAAAAAAATAATATGTTTACATGTATTAGTAGCAACTTTAAATGCTTATAACTTTCAAAATACTGTGCCAGCAAAAAACGCAAAATATATCTTTGATTTGGTTATAAATTTTGTCAAAGTCGGTTGTATAATGTGGCCATGAAATTCATCACCAAAAATGGTCTTAAATTATACACGTTAAAAACTAATTTATCACTTTTCAATATTAAATAATTTTACAAAATCTTTAAAATCAATCAATTTTGATCCTTAATTTGTTTTCATTAAATAGAAAAAATTAAAAAGAAATTCCATAAAAATTCAATTAAGCATTTTATAATTGGAAGCCATCCTTTGATTTCTCTTGTTTCGCTAATAACCTACAAACCATTAAAACTAGAGGTTGTCAAAAATATTTATTGGCTGCTGCCTGCTCGTGCCACAAAATTTTATTGCATCATACAAATTTATTGTGTTTAAGAAAAATATCAAATTCATTAAAATTTATTTTCTAATTTCACACCTTTGCCTACCCATTCTCGCTACTCTCTTTCAATTAGTTGCTGTTTCCCTTAAAAGCTAAGGAAACATTTTTACTGCCCGTTTTTTTTTTGTATTATTTAAGGATAAAGAACTTTAACTTAAAATCCTTCTTTCAAAGGTTTAAGTTTTCACTACAACAAAAACAAATACACCTAATTAAGCCGTTGAAAGTCATTGTTGCTTCAGAATGAAATGATTTGGTTCTTGTTTTGTAATTTGTTGCCTTTGTGTGCAAAATATGTTCTTTTTTTAACTTTTTTAATTAGTTTTTCTTTGTATCTGTTTTTAATATCCTTTCGCTGGTAGATTTTTTACCTTTTTTTTTTTTGAAAAAATTATAGAAAGGGGTAAAAATAAAGAACAATAAATCATTTTATAGGAGTGTAGGTAAGCAAAAAGCTAAATTTAATTGAACTGGCAGGATATTCCTCGAAAATAGGGTTAATATAAAGTTCGAAGCAGTTGCACATGTAGTCGTAGACATCATTGCTGACAATGATATCTCTCAAACTAACACTGAAAAACTTGGTAATGTGTTGCAATTAGCACTCAAGTTATTACCGTTAGCATTATTTAATAAAGGTTGTTTGTTATAGAGGTATAAAATATTGAAATGAAATAAAATAAAGATGAATTTTTTTTAATTGACATGAAATCTACTTTATTCGAAAGATAATCTTCTGTCATTATTATTTAAAAACGACTTCATGCATATGGCCGTCACTGCTGGCTCGGATGTAGTCTAATCCGGAGGTCCAATTTTCCATTCATTTTTTGTCAACATTTGTGGCCGTATATCGGCAATAACGCGGCGAATGTTGTCCTCCAAGTGGTCACTCGTTTCGGGCTTATCGGCGTAGACTACCGACTTCCAACCGTTTCCTTCAATAAATCAATTGTGGTACGAGCAGTGTGACATGTTGTGCCGTTTTTTTGAAACCACAGCTCCTGCAGCACATCATGGTTGTTTAATTTATGATTGAAAAAGTAAGTAAGTCTATAGCGGTCGCCATTGACTGTAAGGTTCTGACCAGCATCGTTTTTAAAAATGTACGGACCAATGATTTCACCAGCCCATAAAGCACACCAAAAAGTGAGTTTTTCTAGATTTTACAGTGTCTCCACATACATTTGAGGATTATCATCACTCCACATTTCGTAGTTTTGTTTATTGTCGTATCCATTCAAACAAAAGTGAGCTTCGTCGCTAAACAAAATTTTGTTTAAGAAAAACGGGATCAATGGCAAACCAAAATCTTTCCACAATGTCTTTCATAAAGTAGATAGACACACACATCCAATTCCTGTGCACGATGGCGGATAGACTGATTCGGGTCTTCCTCTTCGCTACGCTCTACAGCAACAATGACTTCTTCTGTACGCACTGTACGGCGTCTTTGTGGATGGGCATAATCATTCAGAGTAAATGTGATACAAAAACGTCCCATAGCTAATCGAATTAATGCTCTGATGAAGGATTATGTTGACCGCAAAACGGACGTAGTATGCGATACATATTTTGAACAGAACCATGATGCAAAATTTGGAAGCGTTGCTCAGGCGCCAGTCTATTCATGTTGAAATTCCAAACTAAACTAAATATAAATCACTTGACAGATGACAAAGTTTTATACCTCTATAATAAACACCCTTTAAAAGTTATACCAAACGACTTGCGAACATTTTAGAGATTGATTTCATAAAATCTTTTTAAATTTACTCTCAAACGATAAACGAAATAAATCGGTGTTTTCGGAAGATTGCAAACTCGCATCATCATCAGTAGTCATGTGTATGTGCCTTTGTTCACCAAAACTGTTTATACCAGGCTTTACACACTGCAATTTTAGTAGATCAAATTTTAATTTAGCTAAAAGGACAGAGAAAATTATATTTCTCTCTGTGCCTATTTTTCAACTGAATCTAAAGTTGATAAAAAAATATTGGTTGAAGTGTGCGAACCGGGTGTTAGTTTTATCGCCTGAGTGTGATCCTAATTTTTATTTAAACAAAATTTTATCTTTTACTCTAAGAAATATGGCAAAAACTTAAATATTTCAGTAAATTTGCTAGAAATATTTAAAAGAACATTTTTTTTTTTTTGCTATTGATGTATGAAATGGAAAAATCTTAAAAATTTTCTATGATTGTGTGAATTTCAGCGTGTGTGTGTATAATAATGACACAGCATTCTAATTAAAGCGTACTATTATTATTCTTGTATGTACAAAAGCAATTATACCATGTTTCTGTAGCTGGTACTACTTCTGCTTCAGCAGCAATATATTTTTGTCTTTTAAACGAATATTTAAAGGATTTAATTTAGTTGCATTTCAAAGTATTTATTTCAATAAATTTACCACCATCTTTTGGTTATTTTGCCTGTAGTTCTTTTCACGCATGCATGAATAAAAGAATTTATTTTTTTTGGTTACAAGGGGGAAGTAGAGGCTGAGGGAAAAACGAAGGCAGGCTATTTTTTTTTAATTTAAATGTTTTTAAGAAAAAAAAAACAAAAATTCTGCACACGCGTACAATTTTTCCTGTAGGCCAGCCAGTTTAAAGCATCCAATTCAATGTTGAATTAAAATTTATTTTAATGTTTTTCGCTGGCATAAGTGTAAATGTTCAGATATCCTTGCAATTCACTGAGAGATAAGGAATATATATATTTTTTGTAATGAACATGAGTATATTTTTAAACATATTCAGCCCATTCTATTTAAGTTAAAAAAATCTGGTTTAAAGAAATATTGATTAAATTTACTTGTTTTTTTTTTTTTTTGGTTTGTTTTATAATGAACCTTGTTGAAGTGTATTTCCTTTCATACAATTTGTATTCGTATATTTAAAGATTAAAAAGGTATTTTCCTTTTCATTCCTTTTTATTTTGATACATCTTTTCTTTATTAGAAATAAATGTGTATTTCAAATGATTTTTTTGTATTGGCAAAGTGAAATATCCATAAGTTTTGAAGTTATGTACTTCCATACCTATATACATATATGGTCATGTAAAATGCAAAAGGGCCTAACATAATTTTAAAACATTTTTTAGAAAAGATAAAAAATCTTAAGAAAAACATAAAGCATTGTGATTTTCTGTAGATACTTTAGGTGAGATCCTAGCGATCCTCAGGGCCACGGAACTAGTGACAGAACACGTAACTGAAGGCGTGGAGAAAACATTCTACGTTGACAGTCAGGCGGCGCTGAAAGCTTTGAAGGGGCGGTCTCTAAAACTTGCTTATGGACAAATTTAGCGTTAGGCTATGTTGGGTACCAGGGCATTGCAATATTGAGGGAAACGAAATCGCTGATGAGCTGGCAAGAATAGGCTCAGCATTAGATGTGGCAGTTAGTGACAGGTCGGTTAAACATACAATCGGTTACTACTACAGGGAGCTCAGTAATTGGATAATTAGCAGAACCAACCATTCCATTATAGAGTCTCGAGTATGTACAGAGCTAAAAACGCGACAAAATAGTACTTTTAGTACATTTGGTTTTTTTTTACTAATTGTCATTTATATTATATATGCAGTGTACTTTCTGATTTAAATTAAAATATAGGGTACTTTTTAAGGGGAAAAAGTTAGGCAAAATTGGTAGTTTTAGTACTTTTTATTTTGGTACTCATATTCTACAAAATTCTAACTTTGCGATAAATTGAGAAAAAACTGATACTTTTTTTATTTATGGTACTTTTTCACTTTTCATTCTTTTTTACTTTTGGTACTTTTTTCCTTCAGAAATTCTCTGAATGAATTTAGATCAAATTGAATATACAGATAGGATGTGACACAGATTAATTTACATATAAGGTACTTTTTAAGTGCTAAAATTGGCGGAAATAAGTACTGTTTGTACTCTGTTTTTTACATATTTTTACATTATAATGCATTCAGCACAGCTGAAGGGAGGGCGAGCTTAAAATGAATAAAAGTTATTAAAGTATGGTACTTTTTATGTTTTTACAAATTTTTTTTTTCATGTTACATACAGTGTACCTTTTCAAGAAGCAAATAAAGAAAATTAAGTACTGTTTGATTGAAGTACTTTCTTGTTTATTCGCTAAATTTTCTCTACAAAAAGATTATGCTTTCATTATCATGTAGAGTGACAGCAGGTCACGGGTAAAAGTTAATTAAATAATAAAATAAGAAAATAGTGTATTTCTAAACCAATAATTTTGAAAAAATCTGTTGCTAAACCTTTATTTGATTTAGCAGAATTAATTTATGAGAAAATGATAATCAATTACTTGATTAAAAGTGTCGTGAATGGGAGTGAGGTCTAAGCGGCAACCAACTCTGCTAAGGAGAGTGTGGTTGGTCTCGAAACAATATTCCGTGAAGTGAAAATGTTTTTTTTTTTTGTATGTTTAATTATTACGAGCTTATAGCGATATACTTATATATAGTAGACATATAATATAATTAAAAATTTTATTATACTAATTTAAGCCTGATTAATTAAAATTTCTTTTGATTAAATTATATATCTTAATTTATTCAATGTCTTGTTGGACCCATGAATATTTTTTTTTTAATTCGAACGGTTCACTTGCAGTTTGATTCCATCGAAATGTAAATGGATATTGCGGGAAAGATATTGATTATGGTTCTAAACTTACCCATACTATCGTTGATTTTCTTATCTGGTTGAGTGGGTCCTTGTATTGAAACCGGTGTTTTCTGGCGCAATTGTTTTCTTGCCAAAATGTAGCGGCGGATCGATAATAAAAATAATTACGGCGGCTGATTTTTCCTCGTTATTAACCCGATTGCCTTAATTTTCTGAAATTTAGGAAAACAAGTTGATTTTTAGAAAATTGTGTTATTTTTGTGAGATTATAGTTTTTTTTTTTTGATGATTGTTTATTAATTTTTGGTAAAATAAAAGCCGACTAAAGTTGTTGAAGCTTTTGGCCTTTTGACTGAAAAACTTGTAATTCTGTTAAATATTCCTATATTTTTTTTAAATTTATTTGTTGCTTTTTATAGAATTTTTTTACAATTCATTTTTATTATTTATTTTGTAAATTCCTTGATGACCAAATATTTAATAATAAAGTGGTATTTTAAGTAAACATTTTGTTCGTTATTATGTTTTTTTTTTTGTGTTTTACATGACACAATTCATTTTACTGCATGCAATAAATATTTGTACAAACATACTTTTGCCAATAAAGTTATTTGGTTTGAGGGTCATTTTTGTCGAAATAAAGAAAAAAAACCAAACAAAAACACCAAAATGAAATTTTTATTATTTAAAAAACGCATTCATTGCCTGCCGTATGATTGACAGCTGTTTTATTTTCAAGGTTTTTTTTAAATGATTTTATTCATGATTTTTTTTAAGTTCTAATAAAAAAAAAACATCCATTTATTTTGGTTTTTCTGTCACCAGTTTGTTAAAAAAAAATAATCTATATTCACACATTTTCATTTGGACTATTTGTAGATCTTGCTGCATTCAAAAAAAAGGGTGCATGAATTGGTGTATGTACATATGTATGTAAGTATGTACATATGTACGAGTATGTACTTATGTATGCTTTGACAATAATATTTGACATGTGAAAGAAAATTATTACTGAAATATTTGTGAAAAGCCACATAAATATTAAGCGCCATAATAAATGACATCACATCTCTCATTGTTTTTGACAGCATTGGAATTTAGTCAAGATCATTAATCAAAGAAGTAAAATATTCTAATAAAATTGCAAATGTTAAAAATTGTATGTTTAGTAGTTTGTTTCACTATAACTCGAAAACCGCTAAATGAACCTTAATGAAATTTCGTCTACCAGCGTTTGTGATTCAATTAAAGGGTACTTTTTTAAATACTTTTAGGTACTTTTTTTATATTTTTTTTTTTAATTAACATATTTTCTGGTAGCTGAAAAGAGAAAAATCTGGTACTTGATTGCTTGTGGTACTTTTTACTTCCGGTGCTTTTTTCACTTTTGGTACTTTTTCCTTTAGGAAATTCTCTTATTGGATTTGCATGAGTTATGATGGACTGATAGTAGGTGACTTAGTTTGATATATATGGTACTTTTTAATGGCTTACAAATAGACGGATTGGTAGTTTTAGTACTTTTTATTTGTATATTGATATTTTATAAATTTTTTAAAAGTTAATATACATTCGGGGGGCTGAAATGAGAAAAAAAATGGTAATTTTTGCACTTTTTTATTTATGGTACTTTTTACTTCTGGTGTTTTTTTTCACTTTTGGTACGTTTTGTCTTGAGAAATTCTCTTAGTGGATTCGGATGAAATTTGGTAGACGGATAGCTAAATAGATTAATTTATAGGATACTTTTTATTCAATTAAAAGGGAGCACATTAGTACTTTTGCTACTTTATGATTATTATAAATTACTTTTAATGACTTTCTGATGATTTTAATTAAATTTATTAAAAAATTTAAACAAGAAATGCGAATAAAATAATTTAATATTATTTACGTGGTTTTACATTTCAGCTGGCGATATGAACATCTAAATCTCAATTTTTAATTAATTATTAGAAAAACTTAAGTAAATGAAAGATAAGGCTTTTTTACTGCTGCGACAATCACTTGTATGACTTTCAAAGTTACAACACAACTAAATTAAGCGCGTGGAGGCAGTCCGATATTCACAAATGGTCCGTGTTTACGAAATGAAAGAATTAATAGAAACTTGTCTACAGATTTTGTGTCAGTATTGAACATTATTTCGAATTTATTTCGAAATTATTTCATTTAACAGAAAATTAAAGTCAAATAATGTTGGATCATGTAAAAATTTTCATATTTCGAGTAAATATTTTTTGAGGCAATTAAGATCGACTAATCAATTATCTTTATTATCAGTTTAATGTAAATTTTCTTCAAAAAAAATATATGTGGCAAAAGTTTTAAATTTTATAAAGTTTACACTTGATGTCACTGCAAAGAAAAGACTGAAAATACGAATCAATTAAGAAAAATTAATTGAATAAAAAACCAACTGATCAAGAGTCCCTGCAAAATAAAGTCCCAAGAATTATGTACAAGTTGTCAAAATGAGAAGGAAAAAGAGGAATAAACATCCCACCTTCTCTGTTTCTGTCTTCCTCTGGAAGAATAACGAAAGGCATTTATGGGCCGATCGTCTTTCGTCAATTTTGTCTGAACTGGCGTATGTCAGAATCGCCAAATTTAACTTCTTCATGAGGGGCAGTGGATAGTGTCATTTCTAACCATCTATTTTTTTTCTACTTCTTCTTTTTCTATTTAAACTGCAGTTATCACAAAGGGACCTAACGTGGACCCAAGTGTACTGTAGTATCCTGCCTAATCTAGCCCAAGATAACTAATCACGAAAATCGTAGACGGTATACTGGGCGATCGGCAGACATGACAGTAGAATAGGCATGTCTTATAATAACTTCTCTTGTAGTTATTGTGAAAAAAAGCAGGGAGGAGACGGCTTTTCCAGCTCTGCATCTCTTGAGGAACACGTTTTCAGGAAACAACGACTAGTGAGTGAATGGTCTGTCAAAACGGGTGCGTGTGAAGTAAAAATTTAAAACACTCGACACAAACCATCAGCTTTTTTCTCGCACATTTAAAAAGGAATCATCTAAATTTTGCTTGAATGCCTGCGCGTATTGCGAAGCCACGTAAACCAACCAACCAACCATGGTGGAGGGTGTATACTTTTATAAAAAAAATTATCTTTACAAAAAAAATGTTATTTTCCACTTTGCCTTAAAGAAGTTACTTAAGCACAAGGATTTTCATAAAGAATATTTATTTTTTTTTTTTTTAAATTTAGAGACCTAAAACTAAACGAATTTTGATCCCTGAAATCCTGTTTATATTTTAGTTCAATAAATGAAACACATTCATATCTATACAACAGTGGAAAATTTCTTCTTTTCTTTTAACCCAATAGAGTTCTTAAAATATTCTCAAGTTCAACACAAATATGGGAAATATTTCTAAAAGGATTTTTAAGAAAAATAAGTATTCAAAAGAAGCTTAAGTCCTCTCTTTTCTCAAAGTTATATAAAAAACTTTCCTGTTAACTTTTCTTTATTTGCTTCTTTTGTTTTTCTACTACTTTATTTTCTTCTTTTTTTTTATTTAAGTTTTATTTAAATCGTCTCGTTTCGCTTCCGTTTGCTTACCCTTCTTTAAGTCTCGTATTAATATTCATCATACGCGTCCTTTAAAATTTTTCATTAAAAATAACTGGGCTGTGAATTTGCATGGTTCTTTTAGTATTAAATCTTTTTCAGACATTTTTCAAAAATGTATACATTTATTTTTCATCACTTATTTCCTATGTGTTTTGTTTCTATCGACATAAACAAATAAATCATTCCATAGATATTTTTATCGAAGGTAAATATATGAAAGATTGTTATTTTGTGTTTAACAGTAAATCATCATTATGGAACTGTCATGAACATAAGATACATTTAACAGTGAGCTTAAATTGGAATGTACCAAAACAAAAAGAGAGAGAGAGGGAGCAAGGGAAGGATGGAATGAAAGAATTTTGCACATTTATGTTCTACTGTAAATAAACTCATCATAAAATATTAAGGTTAAAAAATACTACGTAATAAGAAATAAAGGACGAAAGAAAAATAAATGAAATGAACCTACACGGCATGAAAATCTCTTTAGTATTCTTGCATTGAAAAAAATTTTAAAATTTAAAGATTTTTAACGCTTTTTCCATTCGATTACAAGTGCTCCTAAAATGAGACACTTAACGGACAAAATTTTACTAAAGGAACTTCATCTAATTTTCACAAATATCTATTATTTTCACACGTAGTTCAACTAAAGTAATTTTCATCAATAAAAACAGGACTTTTAAAATTTGTGTAAAAATTTTACACAATTTACAGAATTTCATATAAAAATTCCATCAAATGTCTTCTAGATCTTCACTGATACTGACTGTGAGTGTGTGTACCATTTTTGGGGGAACCCACTGTTCCTGCATTTATCAATTTATTTTCATAACAAAAGCATTATGTGCTTTTCCCTTTATTTATTTACTTTTGTTATATCTTTCTATCATAAGAAAAGGGAGATACGTTTATATATTTTTTTTAACAAAACGTATGTTTTTATTATTTGGAATTTATTTTGCATTTATTTTTTACCTGTTTTTTCTCAAACTAATATTTACGTTTGAATTGTAAAATAATAATAACTTGAAATAAATAAAATGTGAACGATTTTTGAACAATAACTAAAATAAATTGCATAAATTTTTTTTTAGCGTAGTTAAAGTTTTCAATAAAATTTTTCCCTATTTTTTGTTTAAAAGTTTAAAGTATTTAAAAATTTACAGCACAAAGTTGGAAGGGTGTGTCTAGTTAAAGCGATTAGGGAAAAAATTATAACTAAGTTTGTTATAAAAGACCAAAATTTAAATCATTCATACGCCAGGATATCCAAAATAACTTGATTAGCAGGGTTTTAAACCAACTAAGAAGTTTTATGAAAGCGATATTAAAATGTCTAACTTTACAATGACTAAGTGATTAGAAACTTTTGAAAATAATTTTAATAAAAATATTAAATCTTTTTTTTACACAAATTCCCACTAAATTATAATTCTTTTTTTTTTCGTTTTTTTCTATAAGAAACTTAACACAAATTACACTGTGACAGTTTTTGACCCGAAAAAAAATGAACTTCGATGAACCCTTTTCGAACTATTAGGGGGGAGTCCCCTGAGTACGAAAGTACATTTGGAAGTGTCACTCCAGTTTTTGAGAAATCGGTATATAACCATAAAAAATTGATAAAGGATTCATCGAAGTTCATTTTTTCGACTATCACAGTGTTATTTAAACTTATGAAATTTTCCCCTATTATATTTAGAATGCATAATTTTTCCTGTATTTACTCTACACTTGATATACAACTGCTATTTTGAACCACTTCTTTTTTTTTTTCTTATCATTTTATAAAAAATCATAAAAAAATTCTTTAGATTAAAGAGCTTCAATATAATCACATTAGCTGGAAAAATAAAAGAAATTAGATTAAGTTAAACGTGCTGTATTAGTACAGAAATGATAAAGAGATAATAATGGAATGCTTTTTTAATGACTGCAATAAATTGAGTTTTTTTTTATCTTTTTTTTAAAGCTTAACCTGGTCATAACAAAGGAAAGAAAGCAAGCAAGCGAGCAGGCCAGCAGGCGAGAAAATGAAAGAATTTTATCAAACATCAAAGTCTTGGTTATAAAATAAAAATTAATCAGACGAAATGCAAATAATTTAGACAATTGTCTAGCATTCTTTGTTTTATTATACTTAATACAGAAGTATATTAAAAAAGCAGTCAATTTAAATTTAATTAAAATTTAGAAGAAAAAATTTAAATCAATTGAAATTTTCTTAATATTAATAAGAATATATCAAAGTGTTTATGTGTCTGAAAAAAACCTTCGTTACTTTTAAGTAAATGTTTATTTAATTTTAAGGATATTTTGTCATACGCATGAAATTGTCTTATTTTAGCCTTGAAAAATTAATTGAAAAAAAAAAGACATGTGGCACTCGGGGACTGCCGCGGTAAAGCTATTGCATAGCATTTTTTTATCAACTTATGCAATTATTATATTATGACGTTTTGTTTAAAAACTCCGTTGTTGTTCTGGCAATACTGTATGTTAATGAAATCAAATTCAATACTTTAGGGTTTAACATACATTGGGCGATTTAAATACTTAAAAAAACAAAAGACTTAAGAAACAAACTTAGTGTCAGGTTTTTTCGTTTCAAAAACAAAAGACTTAAGAAACAAACGTTTCAAAATTTCTTGATTTTAAATTTTTTACGGAAGAATTTACAACTATAATTTTATGCCTGCATAGGAAGTTCGAAAGAGATCATTAATGATACTTAGAAGCCTTGAGGTATTCTTAAATTAATCTGGCAATCGTTTTGTAAAAAAAACCCTGAGAAAACTCAATATAAAAAACGAAGAATCAATAGCGATAATATTTGATAAAATTGTTCTATTCAAAGAAAAACATCAAATAACCTGAATAAACCCACTTTTCTTTTACCGAAGTGTTTTTTTCTTTTTTTCTCGAAAGTGAAAACCTCTAAGGCAACTCATCGATTAATTTTTTGAGAATATTGTTGAACTGCGAAAAACTAAACGAAATAAATTTAATTATTTTTCAAGTGCAGAACAAAATGCAACAGAGTTACTGGTAGAGCTGTGCAAAACACCTTCAAACGCTCGTTTTTAACACAAACCAATAATCAAACCCATTTAAAATACATGGATTTGATCATTGGTTTGTGTCATTTGAAGGTGTTTTACACAGCTCTAGTTGCAATAGTAAAAATTCAGACATGTTGGAAGTCGAACAAAAAGTTTGGTGGTGGAAAACAAAATTATTGCCTCAAAACATCGCTAAAATAGCATGCTGTCGACGAGAAATCTTTTCAACTATTTGTCATCGCAAAAAAAAACTTCTTTGCATATAAGTCAGCTAGAAGATCAGCTTGGACAACTGGGACATTGAATAATTGGTCAGCTCGAACTTTTATTTTTATGGGTCTTTAACAGGATACAAAAAAAATTATTGTCAAATCTTTTTTTCAATTAAATGTTTACTTAGAAGAAAAATTATTTTGAATTAACATTTTATTTGAGTCAATAATTATTTTAATTGATTTTATTTTCAATTAAAACAGTGTTATCAAATATGCACAAATGATATAAAATTAGCCTGCATCTGTATGGATTCCGTTCTTCTGAATATACGAAATTGTTTTAAGGAAATTAATTGATTTTTTTTTTTTTTATATTTCAATTAAATTTTTAATTAAATCTGCTGAATTAATACTACGATTTTCGTCGTTGGTTAGAAAAATAATTCTTTTTTAATTGAATCTTAGATTTTCTTATCTGTTTATTATTTCTAACCGACTTCAAGAGAAAAGAAGGAGGCTGGGTACCATTTTGTTGAAAAATCCCGGGTAAGTTGTTACTCAAAAAAAAAATAAACCGATTCTTGAAGGTTTTTATTTATGTAATCGGGTTTGCTTGCAGTTTGGCCTCATGAGTTTTTTTTTTTTTTTTTTTTTTTTTCTTTTTTCTTTTTTTTTTTTTTTTTTTTTGAAAAGTGGGTTCAAGTTTCCTCCTTCACCACCAACAAAAAATTGTTCATTTACATTTGTTTGATCAGTCTTGCTGTAGTTTGGTCCTATATTTTTTCTAACATAACTTGTTGTCCTCATTCGCAGAACGTATTTTAACGCATACCTTCTCTATTTATGAGCTGATTTTTACATTCGTTATTTGTGTTTTAAAAAATTTACTTGCCGTTTGGTAAAATATTTTTCTAAAACCTGCTACAAGTTTCCCCAACTCTCCCAACTCTAAAATTTAACCTAGAAACTCGTGCAATGACGGAGCGATTTGATAAATTCTATTTTTCCTTTTGTAAACCTGGTTTTCTTCCAGTTTGGTCCCATAATATTTTTTCTAAGATCAGAGAGTCACGTTTTTTATAAAGCGAATTAATTGTAATTCGGTACAATTTTGTTTTGGAAATTTAGAGGGGCAAGTTGCTCCCTCGGTATATGTATTTGATAGTATCTCCCATATTTCTGTTCAGTTTTAGAAAGTGTACACTTCAAGTCCATTAGAAATATAAGTAGCTGCCTCAAGTATGGACTACTAGATAAATCTTTCGTAATATTAAAATATTAACTAGTTAAGGCGATCCTGTAATCTGTTCGTTTGGTTTTTCCTTTTGCAATCAGTTGTTTTTTGCAAAAACTATATACTTTTTCTTGTTCGCCGAAAGGCAAAATCTTTAGCCAGAAGATGCATCAATTCAAATTCTTCAGTTTTGTTACGACACCATCTAAAAAAATAAGGTGAAATTGTTGTAATGATTCCAGCGACTTTGAAGACTATTTCCATATTTCCATGAAATTGGAAAGTGCATCATAATATCTGTCATGTTTAAAGTAACCTTAAATGCAAATGGTGTACCCTGATATTTAACTTGACCCAGAAAAAGCTGATTTTAGCATCTGATATGTGTAAGTTTTGCTGGCAGTGCTACACATCTTCATCTTACACGTACATTGCCCGTCGTCACT
This sequence comes from Lypha dubia, assembly GCA_947311025.1. NCBI lineage: Eukaryota > Metazoa > Arthropoda > Insecta > Diptera > Tachinidae > Lypha > Lypha dubia. The sequence goes on from OX371263.1 coordinate 7,758,723, forward strand.
GGACGTTGAAAACTCTGTGGATCAACACTCTTAAAAACCTAAGTGTCATTAAAGCGAAAATAGCCGTCCGATGCAGGCAAAGTCGAGCACATACACCGATCAACTTCGGAACCAACAATGATATCAATTGTTATTTAATGGCCATTGGATCATCATTAACTTTCTTATCTGGAAACATATCGTCTGTACATATTAAAAATGCATTGATGCTCCTGCAAAGGTTTTAGTCTCCTCTTAACAAATTTGTATTGAAAAGAGACATAATTTCGTGCTAAAAATGCCTTTAAAATTTAGCAGAAATTTGTATCCTTAAATATCCTAAAACTTATAATAAAATATTCCTTATTCTTTTCAAACTAATTAATTTCTTAATTTAATTTAACAAAAAAATGTTTCTTTTGTAAAATGTAATAAAAATAAATACTTTCTAGACTTTAGATGTTGTTTTTCCAATAAATTGATTTTAATTGTTAACTTTTCAATTGTCTTTTACTTTCTAAAATTAAATGCACATTTAACTGCAGCATGATATGATTTAATCGTTCGTTTTATAAACCGCTTTGACTTTGGCCACCAGACACACGACCAGTGCGAAATTTCTACTAAAACTGTCTTTAGTTATATTTTCAAAAAAAAAAAATAAAAAACCAAACAAAATTAAAGCAAAAGAAAAAAATTTTATATTATAAAAATGGCATTAACAGTAACCTGGCGTCATTCAAACATTAAATGATAGTTTATGTCCAGTTTTTAACTGTCTCGTCTAAATTAAATGAAACGAACAAACAAAACCAAAAAAAAAAAAAAACTGTTTGGACAAAAAAACACAACTCAACTGACAGACGATAAATCCCCTTTTGGAAACTAAGCAAAAATATAAAGACTTTTATTTAATAGACAACGAAAATCAAAAGCAAAACCAACCACGTCATATGCAATTTAAATCATAAAAATAAATTTTACAACTTCAAAGTTTTTCTAACTGACTGTTTTTTTTTCTGCTATTTTTTTTTACTTTATTTTACTATAATTTTTATTTATGATCTCATAATGGGATTTTAAGCTTCAAGATTTGCAAAAAGCTAAAACGTAAAAAGAAACAATTTATAGTGATTTTGATCTTAAAGTAATTGATCATAAACAATATTGTTGATTTATTTAAACAAAAAGTAAATAAGAAAAGCTTAAAATCGTTTATTTGTTACAAAAAAAAATACAAATAATATTTACATGAGTTTTGAATTAAGTAAAACGATAATAAAACAAATAACAACAATAACAACAAAAGTTGTAAAAGTAAAGCCGCTAATTGAATAACATTTGTCATATAGTTACACACTGCACAGTGGTAATAAATGACACTTAAATGGTAATTTTAAGTTTTAGACAATTAATTCAATATGTTTTAAAGAGTATCAACTAATAAACAAATAATGTATTCAAAACTTAATTGATTTCATTTAATTTTATTACCGCAATAGTTACAATATTTTTCATAATTTTTGTAAAATTTTCTATAATTATTTTTGGACTCATAAAGCAAAAAGTTAAGCTTAAATTTAAGAAGAAAAAAATAATATAATTCTTGACGATTCTATAAAGTTAGAGTTCGCAAATTCGTAGTATATTTTAAGGAACGAGGAATAAATCAACATGACTTTAAATTTTAACATACACAGCAGAACAGAATATCTGTGTTTTCAAAATTCCCCAAAAAAACTATTGTCCGTATTTATGTGTAATTGCATTTTATATACTCGTATACAAACTGTTTATGAAATTAGAAAACGAGAATTACATCACCACTAAATTGATGATAATCAATTATTTATCGCAGGCAGCAAATCATATAATTACCGGAAAAAATTCATATTTAAAACCATAATTAGCAAATTATTAAAGGATTAACGATCAGCTTTATAAACAGAAAATTGTATAACAAAAGTATGTTTTAATAATCGTTTATGAATAGAGATTCGTTTAAATGGATTCATAATAGACGAATACTTAAATGTAAAATATTGCTGAAAATTATCTTATGACAATCATTCGAATCTTCTTTACAAAGTCAAACAGATCAACTAAAGTGTGTTTTTTATAGAGTGTCACAACTTTGATTTCACGTAATGGTTCAATTAATTGGCCACCAAGATCGTGTAATTTAACCCCAATAGATTATTTTCTTTGGGATTGTCTACGTCGATAAACCACAAACAATTGAACACCTGGAAATCAACATTCGAAGAGTTATCGCCGAAATACGGCCGCAAATGCTGCGAAAAGTTGTTGAAAATTGGTGTTTCAGATTGCGTGAAACATCTAATTTTTTTTTTCTAAGCTGATCCTGCAGAGACCATCATATTAAAAGCCTAGACTTTCTGACTTATGTAGAATGCAACACTGATCTGCAATGATGTAAGCCAGGATCGCGCTAGATTTATTCTTCTAAGGATTAGAACTTACTCGTGATGTGAAGGAATAGAGTTTTGGATATTTTTCAAATTCTAATTGTGTATCACTTTATTGCTGTCGTCCTAAGGAAACTGAAAGGATAACACATTCCAAAAATATATAGCATTTTGAACCATATTTATAGATGGAAACTTAATGGTCTTCAGTTGTATAATTCCCCTACCAGTCGTCCCTATTGCTTATCACTCGGCTAAGAAGATTTTGACAAAATTCAGAAAAGGAGTGCATTTGTCTTCCCTCGACTTGTATTCGCAGAATGGAGCAAGCTCCAGTATGATGATCATCTTTTAAGTCGACTTGCCCTCGATATTGAAGGGCAGGGAATTTGATGGAAGCATTGCATTTTGCAGATAGTTTCTAGGCAATCCACCCTTTGTAACTTAAGCGTAGTATTGTCCACTGAACAAATAAAAAAAATAAATAAATAAGGAGAATGACTGTTGTCGCATGCCGTAACTGGGATGATAAGGTATGGAAATATCCACTGTTCCAGATTAAAGAGTGAATTTTCGCAATTTTGGCCTTTGCCAGTTCAGATAAACTTCCGATGCACGATCGGCCCATAAATACCAACCCAAAGAAGGAGACCAACAGAGAAGGTGGGAGAGGTTGATTTCATCTCCTTTTAATTTAGGTAACTTCTATAGAATTCGCCGGACGTTAATCCAATTAACTTTGCATGGTAGGGCAAATTCCAGAGACTCGTGATCACTGCAACAAGATCCTTCAGGGATGCTTTGGAAAAGCTGCAGCTATATTCTGTAATTCTCGTAGCTAAAGCTAAGTCTCGATCGCTAAAATTTTTAGGGCGAAAATTTTAGCGATTTTGCTAAAAAGGTATTCTGTAACTCTAATCGCTTAGCTAAAATTTACTCTTTTCGCCGTAGCTAATTTGCTATCATTAGACCATTCCTTTCTTTCTTATTTGATAATACAATTTTTTAAAGCTATTTCACAAAGTTCTAATCAAAACTTATTGTTTTTTTGCAGCACATGCATTTTGAAATTGTAAAGCGCATGATTTTTGCGTAGTAATTTCTCAAGAAAGCATTACGTTCGAAAGTTATGGGAACATTTATAAGAGATGGCATCACTGTTAAGAAATAATTTCAGTAAACAATTGAAAATTTTTTCTAAGTGGTATTAGCTGGCGGTATTTATTTGAAAGTATTTATTTGTATTTGTATAAAAATATTTTTGATCATAATAAATTTAAAATTTGTGTATAGAGTTTTGATTAATTTTGTAATATTGTAAAAATCTTTTTTTTTTATTAAATACATTTTTATATAAAATTTAGTATTTGAGTTTAATTTAAATTAAACTACTCATAACAGCTAAAATACTTCAACCTATCATGGGCAAACTCTTTATGCTATTCCAAATACTAAATGAGCATGTATTTTTGCCCTTTTTTATCCTTTTTGTAGTTTCCTACAATATTTTTCTAAAAAAAAGGCTAAACATCAATGATATAAAAAATATTATGCTTAAATTACTTTTTAGCGCCTTTAAAATATCGTTGCTTAAATTTTAGCGTTTCTAGCTAGAAAAGTTGCTTAAATGTGCTTAGAGAATACAAATGTATATCATTTTAGCGATGAGAGAGAGCATTGTTTGCTCTCAGAGCAAAAGCCAAAATTGCGGCGAATTTAATTTTTAAGACATTGCCTAATTAAGCAATACGAATTACAGAATTCAATATGTAGCTAAAATTCTCTAAAACGATTTTAGACATTTTTAGCGATTGAGATTTAGCTTTAGCGAGTTACAGAATATAGCTGCTGATATGGCTCCTCATGCGGCTTGGGTCAATTCCCGAAGGAAATCCCTGAAAATTTTGATAATTTTCCGCTTGCATGTGTCAAGTGAGAACCCACAAAAAAAAGTGTCGATGTCTAACTCCAACACGATCTCGCCAGCAAGTCAGCGATAATTTTGCCTATATTGGTCGCATGACCCTGTAAGAATGCCTCGTTATCCCGTTAAGGGATATCCGACATTCCTTAAAAATAAAGATAGAATTCTCTGCGGCGGAGTGTCCTTTGTTGCAACCTTCCCAAATATTCTCATATTTAAACTGAAAATTATTGTCCTGCCTTTAAGCATGTTTCTTGCACAGTCTGTGATTACATGGTTCACTCCAAAAGCAAGAATATCATCGCAATATACCGATTAGTAAATTAAATTTTCCATAATATAATTCTTTTCTTTAAGGATATCCTGTAGGATATCAACAACATTATGATCTGCGGTTTCAACAAACATTTATTTTAAGCTGTTAAACAGCTTTTGTTCTCTTTCTTCAGGAGAATTGCTCTGACATTCATTCAAAATTGGTCCATATTCCTTTGCTATTCTCTAAATTCATCTAAAGTCATTGTCTTTTGAAAAATTTAAAAAAAAAACTCAACCTTGGCTTAGATAAAATTGATAATAAATAATTTTTATAACAAAATATTTCAAGTGTTTCAATTGCATGAAAACTATTTAACACAAAAATTAAAATTGCTAATTCTCGCAGCGCACTTTTGAAAACATGTTATTTTATTTACTGCGCATTGAAATGCAGTAAAACTATTTATCAGAGAAATGACAAATAAAAATCGAACAAGAGTTTTTAATTAAAACAAAAATAAAATAAATAAACTAATGCAATTATTTTCAAGCACGCAATACATTTTCCTAAAAATAATGAAATGTTTTTTTTTAATTACTGTTTATTTGCCAGCATTAAAATTATATGCGACGAAAAACTAACAGCCACATTGAAACAAAATTAAAACAAAACGTGTTTGCAAAAGGTCATTTATGAGTTTTAATAAAAATATTTAACATGAAATATAATGAATTGTAACCATGCTTTTAATGAAAATCGAGATTGTGTTGATTTTTAAATTAGTCAAATTAATTTTTAATTCTAATTTTAATTTTAATAAGCACAATATGGGCGTTAATATGATGCATATGATATTATAAATGTGAAAGTTTGGATGTTTGTTACACTATAACGCGAAAACCGCTCAATATACGAGTATGGTACTTATTAAGGGGTAAAAAAGGGGAAAATTACCAAGTTTTGGTATTTTTTTTTCATTATTTTACTAATTGTTAGTAACTTTTTTTTAAAAAAGTAACATATTTTCTAGGGGCTAAATTTATAAAAAAAAAAACTGCTAATTTTTAAGGTTTGGTGCTTTTTTACTTTTGGTACTTTTTTCCTTGAGAAATTTCTTTAATAAATTTGGACGATATTTAATTGACGGAACACATGCAATCCAGATATATATACATATATGGTACTTAATAAGGGATAAAAAAAGAAAGTTCTGATATTTTTGCACTAATATTTTGTTTATAAATTAATATATTTTCTGGGAGCTGAAATGATAGAACCTGGTACTTTTTTTAGTTTTGGTGCTTTTTTACTTTTGGTACTTTTTCCCTTGAGAAATTCCCTTAAAAGATTTCGTTGACACATAGCATGTGACCCAGATAAAAATATATGGTACTTATTAAGGGGTAAAAGGGGAAAAATTACCAAGCTTTGGTATTTTTTTTATTTTTTGCTAATTGTTAATAAACTTTTTATAAAGTATCATATTTTCTAGGAGCTGAAATGATAAAAACCTGGTACTTTTTTTAGTTTTGGTGCTTTTTTTACTTTTGGTACTTTTTCTCTTGAGAAATTCCCCTAATGTATTTGGACGATATTTTGTAGACACATAGCATGCGACCCAGATAAAAATATATGCTAAGGGATAAAAAAGGGACAAATTGAAATTTTTGATATTTTTTATTTTTATATTAACACTAGATGACCCGGCAAACGTTGTGTTGCCATACAAAATATTTTTAGTGCATATTTTGGGTGTTATATAAAAAATAGCGAATGTATTGTAAGTGTGTGACGATGACCCCGATGAAAAAAATACCAAACAATAATTTTGTTCTGTTTAAAATACGAACGACGACGATTCTCCAGCATGAGGCGGACGTAGCACCATCTGTCATTCAACAACAAAAATAATTATGAAGCGGACATAGCGCCATCTGTTGGGTTAATAGTTTCAAAAATACAGAAATTTCCCCCTCCCTCCGCTCCTCCCTCCGCTCTTTCTAACCCTAGCGGTTCGAAAAATATAATAGTAGCCGATTCTCAGACTTACTGAATATGCATAAAAAATTTCATAAGAATCGGTCAAGCCGGTACGGAAATACAGAAATTGCCCCCTCCCTCCCCTCCTCGTGCCTCTAGCGATTTAAAATATACCTAAGAACCTATTCGCATACCTACCAAATATGCATAAAAATTTCATTAAAATCGGTCAAGCCGTTTCGGAGCAGTTCGATAACAAACATCGTGACACGAGAATTTTATACATTAGAAGAAGAAGATTATAAATTTTTTTATAAATTAACATATTTTCTGGCGGCTGAAATAAGAAAACAAACTTTTACTTTTAGTAATTTTGGTACCTTTTTCCTTTAGGAAATTCCCTTAATGAATTTGGACGATATTTGGTAGACGTATCGCAAGGGACAAGTTGCAAGGGACATGTTGCAAGGGACAAGTTGCAAGTTTTGATATTTTTTATTTTAATACTAATTGATACATTTTTTATAAAGTTCGGGGGCTGAAATGAAATTTTTTAATTTTTGTACTTTTGGTACCTTTTTCGCTTGAGAAATTGTCTTAATAACTTTAATATTTGGTAGACGAATTGCATGTACCCCAGAATAAAAAAAATATAGAGTACTTTTTATGATACAAATTGGTACATTTTTACGTTAGCTTACAGTGTTCTTTCTAGTGGGTAAAAGGAGAAAAGTCCAGGTACTTAAGGTGCAGTTGGTACATTTTATTTTTTATTTTTTTTAACATCATATAGTGTACTTTTTTGGCGGTAATATGGGAAAAAGCTAGTTTTTTATTTTGAGTACTTTCATTAACAGATATCGTTCATTAAGTCACGGGTCAAGCCTAGTTGCAATATAAATTCTTTTATATTAAGAAAAGGACAAAAGGACAAGGTTTGATGAGGAGACTGGCACATGTCTAGACAGACATGAAAGCCAAATTAGTAAATTTCAGTTAAGTACTACTTTAACTCCAACCCAAAACCAAGGGGCGAACATTCTTCAATGATGTTAGTCTCACTTTGTGTTCAATGAATGCTGGCTTACAGCATGTATGAAGAAGTGATCAAGACGTCTTCTACCTGCTAACAAAGTTAACGAAATTTTAAACAAGATAACTTCTGTTGGAGGATTCAGGATATTTCACAATCCCGAAGTCCAGACGTGTTGCAAAAATTCAAAGATAATTTTTTTTAATATAATACGTCTTCTTCGATTGAAAGTTAAGTTAGAAAAACCATAGAAATATTTAATACATCAAATATTTGGAAAAAATATATTACATTTAAAACCATAGTATGTATGTAGTTGTTTTAGAATTATTGACATTTGATTTGAATAAGATTGAAATGATTCTACAACAACTCCTAATACCAGCTTGCAAGCTATTTTCGGAAATTTGTTAAAATTAATCTTATAATTATCTCGAGCTTTATTAAAATATTTATACATTTAGTTATAAATGATCCAACACACAGGATTAAATTAATATATAAAAATTAATTTAAGCTTGACTACTTCAATGCTTCCACATTCTCTAATACAATCACCCTTATTCTATTAGGCGTTGGCACCAACGTCGGCAATTTTAAGGCAACATCCATAGAACACAACGTCAATACGAATTTTGTATTCCCTAACACTATTGTGACGATGTTGACTATTTATCGTAACATACAACACACATCTATATATATAAAAGAGTTGCGTGAGTGACTGACTGACTCATACATCATCGCCCAGCCCAAACCGCTGAGCCTAGAACCTTGGCATGTTAGTTCGAATTTTTAGGGGGTAAAAAAGGGTAAAAACGGCCGAAAAATTACATTTTTTAAAAAAATCTTTAAAAAAGGTCCCAGGAATATCATATTTTGAACGTAGGTTCCTTTTACGACGCAGACTCGAACCAAAATATGTATTTTTGGAAATTCGCATTTTAAGGGGGTAAAAAGAGATAAATACGGCCCAAAAGGGGACATTTTTTAACATGGTCCCAGGAATAAGAAATTTGACGTAGACTCGAACCAAAATATAAATATTTAGAAATTCGCACTTTAAGGGGGTAAAAAGGGGTAAAAGCGTCCCAAAAGGGAATATTTTTAAAAATGGTCCCAGGAATATGAAATTTGCAATGTGGGGTCCTTTTGGGAGGCAGCTTCGAACCGAAATAGGGATTCTTAGAAATTCGCGCTTAAAGGAAGAAGCATAAACAATTTTATTATTAGCATAAATGCTTATGTTTTTTGAAAACATGAAAAATGTTTTATTTATTTTTTACTTTAAAAATTACAGTTAACAAAGTACCTGGCGGGTATGCTAGTATCTAATATTTGAGTCAGCTGACATTTATTTGACTATTTTCTGTAAAATAGGTTTTGAATAAATAAAATTTTTGTGCATACATTAAAATAAAAATGATTTTTCTTCTCGATTCGGTCTCCAGTGACGAAGAAAATAAGTAAACTTAAGGTACGGTCACATCTGGCAAATATTTTCCCAAAAGAGCGTAACCACTAAATACCAATGAAAAACTTTTTGATTTATGCATTTATTTATTAAGTTAAACAGCATCTAATAAGATAAGATTCTATTACATTTTCTACAAAATAATGTAGGAAACTGTTTAACGTAATAAACAGGTATCTAAATCAAAAGTTTTTTCATTCGTATTTAGTGGTTACGCTTTTTTTGGGCAAATGTTTGCCAGATGTGACCGCACCTTTACAGTGGAAAAAGACTGCTTAGACAGAAGTCTTGTATTTTTAACTTGACTGATGAAAAGTAAGTAACAAATTTTAAGCAATAATTTCCCAAATAATGGATTTTTTTTTATCCTTTTTAAGATTTGCAAGTTATTTTCGGTTAAATAAACCATATTTTAAACATATAGTAGTTGGAGCAATTCCTCTGCGAAATCCTCTGGCTAGTGATGGATTCTTTTCAAGTTCTTGCACAAGCTTCTCGAATTGGCATTTATTTAATATTTAAATTTTTTCCATCAGTTTGTTTAAAGCAAAAACCCAACACAAATATATAAAAATACCTAAAACGAAGAATGAAGGACAACTTTAACATTCATTTTTTCAAAGCTTTAAAACACAGCATAAAGCAACGCAAGACAACTCCAAAAATGTCGGCGACAAAATCGACGGCAATTACAGACAACATCAATATCAATTTTGTTTACAATATACAAAACATATGTAAAATGTAATGATAAATGGTAATATTGCCACCTAGAATACCGATTGGCAACAAAATACAAAAAACGGTGTTGTCTTTTATTGCCGTTGCCATATAGGGGCTGTACATATATTACTTAACGCTGTTTTCAGAGATTTTATACCCCCCCCCCCCCCCCCCCCCCCCGTAACGCTTTTTAATAATTTTCTTTATATATAATAATCTTTAATCCCCCACCCCCTTGAGCGTTACGTAATATGTGCACAGCCCCACAGAATAAGGGTGAATAATTTCAATTTATCCATGAACTTGTCATATACGAACGTATGATTAATAATAATTAATCAAATTAAGTATACGCAAGCATACTGCAAAGTTAAGTGTGTGTATGTGTGTGTGTGCCTGTTCCCTAAGGATTTAACGAAATTGTTCATACTTTTACATAATTTTATCAATTGCATTTCAAAAAATAAAGATCTTAAATATTATTTTCGTTTATTATACGAAATTATTTTTTTGAAGATTCAAAAAAAGTCTCAATGTCTCGTTAAATAAAAATTCTTTCGGAAAATTCTTCATTAATTCATATTACACTTTGTACAGCTTCTTTTATTTCTTTTCCTTAACTTTTTCTAACATTTAATGAATTAAATTATAATTTATCGTTAACATTTTTCAATACAAAAATTTAAGAAAAGAAAAAGCAAAGCAAAATGAAGATCAGAAAAACTCTTACTTTAATTAAGAGATAAATAATGATGACAGTGACTAGAAACTATTTAAAATATCTGAGAAATTTTACAAGACCAACATAAGCACCTCCGGCGAGTTAAAATAAGCATAAAGCAGACACCAACAAGTTAAGTGGAGCAAAAGATATTAAAATAAAAAAATTTACAATTCTTAAGCAGCTTTTAGCGCACTTTAAGATAATTTGACTTTTTAAGGTTTTCTTAACAAACACATTTCAACTCTATAGAATATTAAATTCATTTCCTACGAAAACTAACAGACTTGCAAGAAGTAGTTTTAGCAAAAATTAAATAAAAAAAAATCTATATATTAAAGCAAGAAGGATAGTGAACAAAAGAAAAAACGAAAAGTTGACAGGATATTTTTGCCAAGATGCAATTGTCATACATTAACTATGACACGCACTACTAACACTTAAAGTCTAGCCGTAAGTCTTGACAGCAATTAAAGAAACTTGTGTTAAGAAGAAAATTATGCAGATAAATACTTTTACATCTGGAATAATTGGGCCTTCAAGCGATTAATATTCTCTTTATGTCCAGCGTTCGCATTAAGACTTTGTTAGTATAGAGACAGAGGCAGAAGCATCAGTAAATTGTTGGCAAATAAACTAATATTTCAAGTCAGATGAATTCAATTAAGGAGAGTTTAAAGGGAACAATGTATTTTTATTAATTTTACCAAAGATTTTCTTTAAACTTTCCAAATACGAATTAATACTACTCGACATCGATTGACAAAATAAATACACAATTAAAGTGTTAAATAAACAAAATATTTAATGCATTTAACTGTAGAAAAAAATCAAAAAAATTCTCTGTTTTAATTGAAAGATTTTAAAAAAATATTAATGGGAAAAATTTTCTTTTTAATTCTAATTACTCGGGAAATAGTAAAATAAACATTTGCAAGTTTTCCATAAATTAATATTAATCATTCGCCCACGAATATGACTCAAAAAGAGATATTTATTTGGACATGAAATATTTGAAGAAAATTCCCACAAGAAAATATTCGGTCATTTAACCGATCATATGACCGAAAGGTAGAGTTGCCAACCTTTTCATTTGAGAAATTCCCTTTTTGGGGGGTGCGGATGAAATTAGTAATATTTTATAAATTTTGTATAAATTAACATACTTTCTGGGGACCGAAATTAGAAAACTCTGGTACTTTTGGTACTTTTTTTACTAATGGAACTTTTTACTTTAATTGCCTTTACCTTTTCATTTGAGAAATTCTCTTTTTGGGGTGCGGATGAAATTGGTAATATTTTATAAATTTTGTATAAATTAACATACTTTCAGGGGACTGAAATTAGAAAACTCTGGTACTTTTGGTACTTTTTTATTAATGGTACTTTTTAGTTTTATTGGCTTTACTTTTTCATTTGAGAAATTATCTCTTTGGGGTGCGGATGAAATTGGTAATATGTTATAAATTTTGTATAAATTAACATACTTTCTGGGGACTGATATGAGACAATTCTGGTACTTTTGTTACTTTTTTATTAATGGTACTTTTTAGTTTTATTGGCTTTACTTTTTCATTTGAGAAATTATCTCTTTGGGGTGCGGATGAAATTTGGTAGACGGATAGCATGTCACCCAAATTTTTATATGGGGTACTTTTTAGGGGCTATAAAGGGAACTAAATGGTACTTTTGGTACTTTTTGTTTTTTACTAATTTTCTATTACATTAATATGCAGTGTACTTTCTTCTACATAATAATTATTTATGATGAAGACAATGAACTATTAGAAAAATATCTTTGTTAGGTATTCAAAATCCAGCCATTATGTTAAATAAAAAAATCTTAATTAAATATTTTGCATACGCACTGTAGAACAAATTAACTTAAATATTATATTCAATATTTAACACAAAAATTAAAATCACTAATGGCTTGTGATGATGAATCTGCCAATAAATCTTACACTGCTATCTTCTGTCTGCACCTTTAATTTCTTATTCTGACTAATTGATATTAATTTGTAAATGAAAGTTCTTTTTTCCCCCATTTACATTTCGTAGTACTTAACATTCTGCTCAGTCTTTGAAAGCAAATACTTCCCGCTGCACTCACTAGACATCAAAAGGAAAAAAAAACTTGTGCTGATAGCTGACTATGTAGCAAAGGTTTGCAAAAAAAAAAAAAACAAAAAAAAAACAACCTCTAAAACATCTACCACTAATGCAACTTAAGCTCATCATGCTTCATTTGCATAAGCATTTCTTAGTTTTTCATTTATTTTTGTAAACAGTTTTCTTCTTGCAAAACACACCGCAACCCTATCGCCAACAAACGAGTAGAATTTCTTTGTGCTGCATCACTAAGAGTTTATTAAAAACTAGAAAAACCAGGGAATATATGAGATGAAAAAATAAAACAACCAACTAGAACAACAAGTTAATGCTAATGTTTTTTTAAGACTTATAAAGCGCTCTTGCAGCTTTTTTTTTTTTTTTTGCTCTTTGTTTTTTCTTCTACTCTTTTTAATAACAGCCAGTAACTTTTCTATCATAGTGCTTCATTGAAATTTTAATATATATTTTCCTATAAATTTTCTGTATAAATTATAAAGGAAATTTATTAAAGCAAAAGAATATGCAAAATAAAATAGTTTAAAGTTTATTAAGAGTTTTAAATAATTATAATTATTTTAAAGCACTCGTATACAAATAGAAATGTGAATAATAACAATAACATCAAAATATGGAAAAATTAATATTAATCATACGCTACCGGCACATAGAAAAATATATTTCCAATCCGAAAATACTTAAAAAAAAATTCCTCCAAACTTTACATTTTTAAATTTTTGTAATTTAAATACCATATTTTGGGTTTTTCTTCCACTGCCATGGCTTATTAACTTTGCATTAAAATAATTTTATGTATTTCTAAGCACCCTAAAGAAAAATTTACTACACAAAATAAACTTTTTTGTTTTGTGAAACGACTGCGTCATAACTTTACGTGCACGAAAGCAGTAACACGACAACTTTTATTCAATATCAGCTAAAAGAAAAAAACCAAACAAACAACACATAAAGACATTTTATTTAAAATTGCTTTCAATTACACACTTTGAAAAATATGGCAAACATTTGATATTATTTATGCTAAACACATCTGTGCGTCTAAGTATTTGTGCCATGTTTTCTTTTTTCCCCCTGAATTGATTGTATTTTTTTGGAAAAGAAGGGGGAAACAACATCAACAACTTTACAAATAATGCGTTTGTAAAAGTTGAGCAGGAGTATTAATCATGCTTTAATGTATTGATGTCAGGCGGGGATTTAGATTAAGCTTTCGCAGAGGGTAAAATCAAAAAAGCTTTTTACAAAATTTACTTTGAAATACAAAGTAAATAAGGATATTTTAATGAATTTGGTGGAGGGGTAATATAATATCCCTTTTATCCCCTACCCATGTATGCGCTTTTTAATTTCTAACACAAATTTTCTTTATGTAAACTCGAAGCTATTTTAAATCTTAATTAAATAGAAAATAATTTTCAAGCAGGAAAAATTCCTTGAAACTTTCACACTTTCAAGGCTTTTAGCAATTAATTTTTAGGATTATAAAAATTAATTAAAATAACCTAAAGAAAATCAAATCTGGTTCATATTTCTGAAAAATATCAGTGCTAGCAAATAAAAACGACTTAACTCGATTAATTATAAGAGTGAGTTTTTAGTTGTTCTTGAGAGAGTAGTCACGTCACGTCTCCATTACTATGAGACCACAACCGTTAAGTATTCATTAGTAAAATTTCTTTAGGATTTATGCAAAAAATAACTTTGTTGCAAACGAGCTGTTATCGATAACTTTCTAACGAGAAAACTTTTATCGGCAACATATATTGAAAAACTTATTAACAAACTTCTATAACAAATTATATCGATAACAAAAAATCGTATTCGCTTATAATCGATTAAGAAAACTACCTAAAAGAATGTATCGATAAGAAATTCTTAGAAATATTTCTTATGCAAAATTTATCTAAATCAATTTTCCTTCCGATTTTGTATAAAAAAAAGTGTTTTGGAAACTGCTATATATAACAGCTTAAAGCAAAATGTTTTTTAGATAGTCTGTAAAAACATTGGCTTAATAAAATGTTTCAAGAAAAAATGCATCAAAGTAATCGATAGCACACTTAATCGAAAAGTTCTTTCGAACTATCAAATAATGAAAAATTAAACATATATTCTCAAATTAGCAAACAAATTCTAAATATCATTCGTTGCAAATGTTATCGATAAATATATAAAATGTGCCTTTGACTACTTTTGCGATAACAAAATTTTATTTTTCGATAATATTTTTTTTCGATAACCATGCGAAGTTTCAACCTCAATTTGCAAAAAAAAAGTTTAATTTCACTTTAAAAAATTTTATCGATAACTGTTAACAGCCTTATCTATTCATAGATGATTGTACACCTTTAGCAATAAATCCATCTTTTGCATACCACATTCTTCTATTAAGAGCACACACAGTAAGTGTAATAATCGTTTATGAATAAGTGGGTTAATATATGCAGAATAAATTGCTATCGATAACACATATTTACGACTTATATTATCGATGAAAGTTTTCTATAACAAAAACATTTGACAGCGAATTTTTTCATGACAACAACTCTTCGATAACAGTTATTGGTTTTTCGATAACACTTGTGCGAAATTTTCTTAAACATGCTATCGATAACTCGTGTGTTAAATATTCGATCACTACGAATTTTGAATGGCACATTTTATTAAATTAAATTTTTTGTTTTAGCTTAATATCTTTTCTTTGACAATTTTCTATAAAACTGCTACAAATAACAAATTTTTTTTTAAATTTTCGCTGACAACTAATTCCCACTCCGAGAGCATCAAATTTACAACTGCAAAATTTTCGGACAAAATAAATATTCACTTTATGGACATATGCGATATAATTTTATAGACCCACTAGTGTTTTTAATTTATATATTTTTTTCATATCACGTTCCATTTCTTTTATAAAACCCTTTTTTATTTCACTTGAATTATATTGTTGTAAATTATTATATAAAATTTACATCAACAACAACGTGAAGCAATTATACAACAATTTTAACCTACTTTTTAACAAAAAAAAAAAAAACATAGTCCTTGGAAATAAACGTATTTAATAAATATAATTTAATTCAATTATTTGCCATTTTAATTGAGATCATTATTGTCAAGTGTCATTTAATTTGCAACAAAAATATTTACAAACATTTCAGAAAATTATTCATGAGGCACTTGAATTTTAACCAAAAAAACAGGCATAATTTAACATTTATATTCACGCACAAATACTAAGGCAGCTTTTTCTACTCGCCTTAAAGCTCTCACATTCATACAGATTTAATTCAGTCATACATAAACACAGTCATAAGAGTGTTTGTTGCTCACAACAACGCTGACAACAAATGAACGTTCACCTCATTTAATCGACAACGAATTTTTTTTTTAATTGGCTTTTGAAAAAGTTATTTTTACATATTTATTTATTTCCACTCCAAAAAATCTAAGTTTTTTTTTTTTTGTTCTCAATTTTGTTTCTATTTATTCGATTGTTTTTTTCTGGAGTTCACTAAATTGCGTGACAGTTGACAATTTTTAATGAATCCAAAGGCATCATTTCGTTTTCAATAAAACACAAATAAGTAAGAAAAGATTAACGAAAACTTAGAGCTGGATAAAAGAACACGAAAGAAACAAAAAAATACCAATTAAAAATGCTCAATTGCTACAAGGACAACTTTTAAACTTTGTTAGAAAGTGAATAGTGAAAGTTGGTGACAGTTAAGTTTTTCAAATCAAATTTTTCGATGACTTCTAAGAGAAAACTGTTGTCGATAGAATTTTTTCGTAAACTAACAATTTTCTAATAATCTAATATATATATGGGAAACAGTTATCGATAAAATTATCGTTTAGAGAAAAATGTTAATGATAGCATTTATCGTTGCGAAATGCTTTTTGGTGCGAAGGTGCTTTTTTTCTTCTGGTACTTTTTCTCTTGAGAAATTCTCTCAATGCTTGCAGATGAATATTGGTAGACCGATAGCATGTGACCCAAACAACAACATAAGGCACTTTTTTTAAAAATAAGAACGGAACAAAATGGTACTTTATGTAAAGGGTATTTTTTTATAGAGTCACACAAGTTTAAATCATAACAAAACCAGGAAATATATTTTTAATATCAATAAAACGGGCTTTATTGGAAAGAAAATTTTATGAAATTAATGTTTAAATATGATTTCTGCCATGTGGCTACCACGGCTGACGCGTAGAAGGCGCAATCTGGAACACTCATTTTCAACAACTTTTTGCAGCAGCATTTCCGTCCTGTTGGAACCAAATTAAACAAAAAGCCACTATCAGCTGTTAAATGGGTGCTCAAATAAAGCAGTGATGCCAACGCTTTACATGCGAACTTACTTGCATGCATGCATATAAAGCGTAACATACGTTAATTTTGCACACAGGGGTCGACTTATTTATTATCCTTTTGTTTTAAGTTTCCTTAATTTCTCCTTAAATGAATCGAAGTTATGAGGAACTGCTCAAAAAAATTTCGTACAATGTAAATAGCGTGTGTTCAGCTTCACGATTGCCCTCTACAGTCAACAGCCAACGAATTATTTTCTAAGTTCTGAATTTTTAGTTCAACTGCATGGCTTTTAATAGAAACAATGTTTTTATTTATTCTGGCTTCAGATCGTTTAATTAATTTTTGTACACATTTTTCAAAAAATACTTTACTGTGCGGAAGTTTAAACTGACAACATGATGTTTTAAGAGTAATCATGACCTCGACATTAGCATTTTATTCTGCTTGGACCTCGAGAGAAATAAAAAAAGCTACAAATCAATTAGTTGAATGTTCTTTAACTTTAATCGATTCGATGGTACTTTTCTGTGGTACTTTTCTGTTTTCATTTTGATGTCAAGGAAATTCACTATTTTTCTTGTCTTGATCAATTAGGCATTTTACTTTCTCTCTATCACACTATCTCACACTCTTTCTCACACTCTTTCGCACACTTTCTCACACTTTCTCTTACACTCTCTCACTCTCTCTATCCTCTGTATCCAATGTAAAAACTTTGAGCGATTATTTTGTGTTTGTCCCTTTTTATTTATTAAAACTAATATTCCTTATTTTTAAGAACAGTTCTTCCATTATCTTCCTGTGTTCAACTGACTGTTCAACTCGTTAAAAATTGATTAATTAAATTACGCTATAAGTGACAAAATCCACGCTCAAAATGTTTATAAAATTAATTAGTTTCAAAATTAGTTATTATTATTATCCTAAAATTTGTATTTTACACAATAAACTTTTAGAAAACTAATTTCAGTACAATTTATGGAAAATAATTAAATTTCAAAATAAATCCTAAATAAATTTTTCTAAGGCAAGAAAAAATAATCACTCCGGCCTTAAATTGCTTTCATACTCACTCGTACAGGCGATGTTATTAAACCCCATTAAAATTTAAGTAGATCAACACAGAAATTGCAACTTAGGCAGTACGCTAATAAGCAAAGCGATTAGAACAAAATTATCTAAAAAGCATATAAAAAAATAGTGTAGTGTAGCAATAGAAAACTTGAAAACACCGCATAGACAAAAAAAAAAAAAAACCATAAACCCTTAAGGCAGCTTTGTAATTACAATTACCATGGTTTATAATTGGCGGAGGGCGTTGTCGACAGCAACTAAACGAAAATCATTAAAAATTCACAAACACCAAAAAAAAAACCGAAACTATCAGCTGTCAAATATAGAAAAAAAACCACATACACACACTCTAAAATGCCAAAGTACGGCTATAAACAGATTTAGGAAAAAATATTTAACAAAATTAATGCAAATACAAATTGATTGAAAAAATACTCATGTCAAGAAGGAGCCGTTTTTTTTTATTAATTTAAAGTGTAAAAATCTGCACCATGCAACACGATTACAAATTGCCTCATTGTAGGGGGTCTGGCATAGCATGTGCTAAAGAGAGGCGTCACAAAAAAAAAAACAAAATGTCAAACAAAAATACACAACAACATATTTAAAATATTTTGCATACATGTGCTAAATATGTGTGTTTTGAAAAAGTGTAGCTGCTGTAATGAGACAGACAGACTCATGGACGGACAGATAGGCGGATGGAAGGGCAAAATTTTACACTTTTAATAGTCAAGTTTTTAAAAGAAATGAATTAAATAGAAACGATAATTAGGAATCAATTTGTTTAAAATATTTAAAGTTGTCATTTGCAAATACGATGGATGATAAGATGAGAATTTAAAATATCACTTTTACACGAATACAAACAAATCAAAAAAAAAAAAAAAACAAACAGATACATTATTAATGTAAAAACAATAACACATTAGCATGTCACTGTCATTGTAAAAAAAAAAGAATTTGTGTATAAACAAATGAGTTTGAAAACATTTAAAATATTGTTTAAGCTCTACTGACCAGTTGACATTAGCTACCAACAAAATATAGCATATACATAGTTGACAATCATAAATTATTTTAAAACATAAATTCTTAAGAACTGTTCGAATTGCGACTGTGCACTTGAAATATGCATTAATAGTCTAATATGCAAAAAAAATATGCATTTATCACAAAATATGCAAATCTATGCCAAAGCACAAAAGGAAGGAGCTTCTACTCCTCCTAAATAAAATATGAGACATAAACTTTTCAACACACCGATATATTATAAACCACTTTTATTTATTTTAAATAGATTTCCATGCTAATTTTCATTTAACATTTTTCTCTTTATTACTCTATACCCATCCCTGAGAAAAATTCACTCTTTCTAACAGATGATATAAGCGCTCTGTTGTGTATTTTCATAATCAATAGTTTTTAGTTCTAAATTAGTTGAAACCTATTTAGCATACATGTGTGAAAATTATGCGAAAAATATGTATGTTTTAACAACTAATTAACATTAATTATAAAATTTTCTATAAACAAACATGTAAACACTATTTTGCTAAAATATACTCGTATATGGATTCTATCCAACGAATTTTGTTTAAATAATTCCAAATGTACTTAAAAATGTACATATTTGACATTAAAACAAATGAGAATGAGCTTTTTATGTGCATTCCAAATTTATTTTATCACAGAAACATGTAATAAAACTTTGTAAATAGGAAAATACACCATGCTACAATGAAACTGTAGTATCACAACTACTGTACTGTTGTAATGTGCAATTTGATGGAGTTTTCTTTAAGACTAGCTTTTAATCGCGACTTGGTTCATTCTACACGAATACATAAACTATCTGTATCCAAATTTATTGAAAGAACAAAAAGTACCAAAAGTACCAACTGTTCCTTATTTAACCCTCCACAAAGTCGCACTATATGTTAATTTATTATAACAAAAAATACTTAAAGTACCAGCCCTAGATATTATTAATGTACACAAAAATACAAAAACTAAGGAGTGTTTTTTATAGAGTGTCAGAACTTTGTGTTGAATTCACTGCTTTAACAGCTGATAGTTGCTTTTTGTTAAGTTTGCTTTGAAATTTCATTATGAATCGATTTACACCAAAGAAACGCATGCAAATTGTTGAAATTTTTAATCAAAATAATTGTTCTATTCGTCAAATTCATCGTGCAGCGGGCGCTACATTTGATTTACTCAAAGAAACTTTTGATGAAAAAAAAATTTGTTGAAAATTGTTGTTCCAGATTGCGCCTCCTACGCGCCAGCCGTGGCGGCCACATGGCAGAAATCATATTTAAACATTAATTTCATAAAATTTTCTTTCCAATAAAGCCCGTTTCATTGATATTAAAAATATATTTCTTGGTTTTATTATAATTTAAACTTGTGTCACTCTATAAAAAATACCCTTTACATAAAGTACCAATTTGCTCCATTCTTATTTTAAAAAAAAGTGCCTTATGTTGTTGTTTGGGTCACATGCTATCTGTTTACCAATATTCATCTACAAGCATTGAGAGAATATCTCAAGAGAAAAAGTACCAAAAATTTGAAAAAAAAAGTGCCATAAGTAAAGAAGTATCAAAATTACCGGTTGTTTCTCATTTTGCCAACCCAAAAAGTACACTGTATATTAATGAAAAAAAAAAAAATTAAAAAAACAAGTTACAAAAATAAGCAAAAAATATACCAAATTGTCCCCTTTCTATACCTTAAAAAGGTGCTTTATATTGTAATCTGGATAACATGCTATCCGTCTATAAATATTCATTTAAATACAGTAAAATAATCAAAAGAAAAAGTACCAGAAGAAATAAATCAGCAAAAATTACCATAAGTATAGGCGTACCAAAAGTACCAGTTTTTTTTTCATTTCAGCTCCAGATGATGTGTTAACTTCTAAAAAAAAAGCACCAAAACTACTAATTCATTTCTTTTTATCCCTTAGAAAGTAACCTACATATTACTATGGGTCAAACGCTGCCCCTTTACCAAATTTCAATCAAATCCATTAAAATAATTTCTCAAAAGAAAAGGTACTACCAGAAAAAAAGCACCAAAACTGAAAATGTACTAAAAGTAAAAAGGGACCAAAAGCTACAAAAGTACCATTTTTTATTTCAGCCCCCGGAAGGTGTGTTAACTACTAAAATAAAAGTACCAAAACTACTAATTCATTCCTTTATATCTCTTAAAAAGTACCCTACATTTTACTATAGGTCAAACGCTACCCGTCTACTAAATTTCAATCAAATCCATTAAAATAATTTCTCAAAAGAAAAGGTACTACAAGAAAAAAAAACCAAAAAATGTACCAAAAGTAAAAAGGTACCAAAAACATTACTTTTTTTCAGGCCCTAGAAAGTATGTTAACTGTTAATAAAAAATTTAAAAAATATCAATACAAAAATAAAAACAGTATCAAAACTATAAATTCCTCTCTCGTGTTTCATCCGTTAAAAAGTACCCTATATTTAAATCTGGGGCACTTGATCTGCGTCTAACAAATTCCATTCAAATTCTTTAACCGGTTTTTGTGTTACTGCGGAACAAACAAACAAACTTATCTGGAGCCTTTAGCGCCAAAATATCATTAACTCCAATACATAAATATTTCAGGCAAACGTTTTGACTTCGAATGTCAAAAAATTTCAAAGCAATTTTAATCACAATATTTTTTTCCACAACAAAAAATATATAAAATCATTTAATTAATTTCTATAGAAACAAATAATGACGAAAAATTGGCGCTTTCTTACTCTTAAAATTCTCGTAGAAAAGTTTGTAAAAATAAGAATTGCGAACACATTCAACCGATCTAAGATATGGTGAAATTCACTGCACTGATTATTTATTACATACAAGTCCTTCAGGTTGTAGGTTAATGAAATCACTGAAAAACCTTTTGTCGTTGTTGCACAGTGTTAAGTAAAATACACTAGCAGTTGCTAATTAAATTATCATTTTATTTATTAAAACAAACTTCCACAATTTTTTTTAAATATTATCAACGCAACATTTAACACATAATTATTCCTGACGATGCTACACAAAGGATTAGCGAAATAATGAAAATAAAAATACAATGTTCGTAGTTTTATAACATAAAAAGAGACCTTGTGTAAAATAATCAAATATTAAATTCAATATAAAAACGTTAAAGAAAAACAAATTTAATTTTAAAACAAAGTCTCGTAATAATCGGCTATGCTTCTGTGTCAAAGCAAAGCATTTTAGTTAACAAGACGTTGGTTGCAGTGTTGCATGCCGTTTGACTTAATTATAAATTATTCGAATAAAATACTCGAATATAATATTATTTTCAGTTTTAGACTGAACTCATACCGAAGTAAGATAAAACTAACAAAACAAACGCTAAGCTGTATGTTTGACTTACTGCGCTATAACATTGGTTGCAGCAAATACAATTGGTTTGAAACGAACCTCGTTGCGCATAATTACATGCTTTCCTATGATGTAACCCACAATAATTAAGATAAGTCAAAATAAAGCGAGAAAACACAAAAATCATCGTCGCATTAAGGGGCCACTATACATTCGTCAAAATGCTTGACATTAAGCTCGTGTACGTGTGCTTGACATCAAGCTCGTGTACGTGTGCTTGACGTTAACCCATTCATTTGCTTCATTTGCACTATACATTCGTCAAAATGCTTGACATCAATCTCGTGTACGTGTGCTTGACGTTAAACCATTCATTTGCTTGAAGACCTGTCCAGCATTCATTTTGCATATTATTTTGAAGTGGTAACATCGATACAGTATAGACAAAAAGTGTTGCATATGTCTGTTGTCGACGGAACTTTGAATATGAACTAACAAAAAAAATAATATGTTTATGAACAAAATAGAAAAACTAACATGTCTTGTAAGTTACAACAACAATAATAATTAACTTTTTTCTTAGTTTTTTATTTAAATTGTATTTTATTATTGAATATTTAATAATCTACTTTTTTTATTTATATTTTCATATTGAATATATTGTGTTGGTTCAGCCAAAAGATTTTTTTATGGGATTTTGAAAATACAAAAATAAACGGTTCTGAACGGAATCGAACTTTGGGACATGTTGGTTTAGTACGAATAGTACTGTGTTTGAATATAACACGAACATGTTAGTTTTTATTAGAGCTGTGTAAAACACCTTCAAACTAGAGCTGTGTAAAACACGTTCAAACGCTCGTTTTTTACAAAAACCAATGATCAAACCCATGTATTTTAAATGGGTTTGATCATTGGTTTGTGTCAAAAACGAGCGTTTGAACGTGTTTTACACAGCTCTAGTTTTTATAATTTCTCTCAATAATTGTTGAAATATTTTTTACAAATGTAAAAAAAGGGAATTCCCATCAAACAGCTGTTCCACAATAACTCTCCTTATCGTATTAAAAGGTTTTTTTTATTTACTATAATCTATATATATAAAATTAAGTGCAAAACTTCCTGTGCGCATACTCCTCCTAGACGGCTTGCCCGATTTCAATGAAATTTTCAGGGGTGATTGCGGTCTGTGTGGAGGGTGCTCATAAGAAATTTAGTGGGCGTGGCCCCTCCCACATAAATTAAATAACATCATATATCTTGACTATTGTGATTGTGATTTAATTCAATCGATTTGCTACATTTATTCGAAAAGAATACTTTATCGGACTTACATAGTCTATAAGTATGGATCCTTGGCTTTAATTTCCCGTTGGTCCAAATGAGTGACAAACAAATGTTATAGAAAAATTCTTAAATACAATTGAGAAATCAGACTTACAAAGTCTATAAGTATGGATCCTTGGCTTTAATTTCCCATTGGTCCAAATGAGTGACAAACAAATGTTATAGAAAAATTCTCAAATACAATTGAGAAATCAGACTTACATAGTCTATAAGTATGGATCCTTGGCTTTAATTTCCCATTGGTCCAAATGAGTGACAAACAAATGTTATAGAAAAATTCTTAAATACAATTGAGAAATCAGACTTACAAAGTCTATAAGTATGGATCCTTGGCTTTAATTTCCCATTGGTCCAAATGAGTGACAAACATAAATGTGCCCACAAATAGCCAAATTCCCGTAGAGCTGAACAAAATTTACACAATTTTAATCTTTAAAATTTTATAGAAAAATTCTTAAATACAATTGAGAAATCAGACTTACAAAGTCTATAAGTATGGATCCATGGCTTTAATTTCCCATTCATCCAAATGAGTGACAAACAAATTTTATAGAAAAATTCTCAAATACAATTGAGAAATCGGACTTACATAGTCTATAAGTATGGATCCTTGTTTTTAATTTCTCATTCATCCAAATTAGTGACAAACAAATTTTATAGAAAAATTCTCAAATACAATTGAGAAATCGGACTTACATAGTCTATAGGTATGGATCCTTGGCTTTAATTTCCCATTCATCCAAATGAGTGACAAACAAATTTTATAGAAAAATTCTCAAATACAATTGAGAAATCGGACTTACATAGTCTATAAGTATGGATCCTTGGCTTTAATTTCCCATTGGTCCAAATGAGTGACAAACATAAATGTGCCCACAAATAGCCAAATTCCCGTAGAGCTGAACAAAATTTACACAATTTTAATCTTTAAAATTTTATAGAAAAATTCTTAAATACAATTGAGAAATCACACTTACAAAGTCTATAAGTATGGATCCATGGCTTTAATTTCCCATTGGTCCAAATGAGTGACAAACATAAATGTGCCCACAAATAGCCAAATTCCCGTAGAGCTGAACAAAATTTACACAATTTTAATCTTTAAAATTTTATAGAAAAATTCTCAAATACAATTGAGAAATCGGACTTTCATAGTCTATAAGTATGGATCCATGGCTTTAATTTCCCATTGGTCCAAATGAGTGACAAACATAAATGTGCCCACAAATAGCCAAATTCCCGTAGAGCTCAACAAAGTTTACACAATTTTAATCTTTAAAATTTTATAGAAAAATTCTTAAATACAATTGAGAAATCAGACTTTCATAGTCTATAAGTATAGATCCTTGGCTTTAATTTCCCATTGGTCCAAGTGAGTGACAAACATAAATGTGCCCACAAATAGCCAAATTCCCGTAGAGGTCAACAAAATTTACACAATTTTAATCTTTAAAATTTTATAGAAAAATTCTCAAATACAACTCATAAATCGGACTTACATAGTCTATAGGTATGGATCCTTGGCTTTAATTTCCCATTGGTCCAAATGAGTGACAACCAAATGTTAAAGAAAAATTCTCAAATACAATTGAGAAATCAGACTTACATAGTCTATAAGTATGGATCCTTGGCTTTAATTTCCCATTGGTCCAAATGAGTGACAAACAAATGTTATAGAAAAATTCTCAAATACAATTGAGAAATCAGACTTACATAGTCTATAAGTATGGATCCTTGGCTTTAATTTCCCATTGGTCCAAATGAGTGACAAACAAATGTTATAGAAAAATTCTCAAATACAATTGAGAAATCAGACTTACATAGTCTATAAGTATGAATCCTTGGCTTTAATTTCCCATTGGTCCAAATGAGTGACAACCAAATGTTATAGAAAAATTCTCAAATACAATTGAGAAATCAGACTTACATAGTCTATAAGTATGAATCCTTGGCTTTAATTTCACATTCATCCAAATGAGTGACAACCAAATGTTATAGAAAAATTCTCAAATACAATTGAGAAATCAGACTTACATAGTCTATAAGTATGGATCCTTGGCTTTAATTTCCCATTGGTCCAAATGAGTGACAACCAAATGTTATAGAAAAATTCTCAAATACAATTGAGAAATCAGACTTACATAGTCTATAAGTATGAATCCTTGGCTTTAATTTCCCATTGGTCCAAATGAGTGACAAACAAATGTTATAGAAAAATTCTCAAATACAATTGAGAAATCAGACTTACAAAGTCTATAAGTATGGATCCTTGGCTTTAATTTCCCATTGGTCCAAATGAGTGACAAACAAATGTTATAGAAAAATTCTCAAATACAATTGAGAAATCAGACTTACATAGTCTATAAGTATGGATCCTTGGCTTTAATTTCCCATTGGTCCAAATGAGTGACAACCAAATGTTATAGAAAAATTCTCAAATACAATTGAGAAATCAGACTTACATAGTCTATAAGTATGGATCCTTGGCTTTAGTTTCCCATTGGTCCAAATGAGTGACAAACAAATGTTATAGAAAAATTCTCAAATACAATTGAGAAATAGGACTTACATAGTCTATAAGTATGGATCCTTGGCTTTAATTTCCCATTGGTACAAATGAGTGACAAACAAATGTTATAGAAAAATTCTCAAATACAATTGAGAAATCGGACTTACATAGTCTATAAGTATGGATCCTTGGCTTTAATTTCCCATTGGTCCAAATGAGTGACAAACAAATGTTATAGAAAAATTCTCAAATACAATTGAGAAATCGGACTTACATAGTCTATAAGTATGGATCCTTGGCTTTAATTTCCCATTGGTCCAAATGAGTGACAAACAAATGTTATAGAAAAATTCTCAAATACAATTGAGAAATCGGACTTACATAGTCTATAAGTATGGACCCTTGGCTTTAAATTCCCATTGGTCCAAATGAGTGACAAACAAATGTTATAGAAAAATTCTCAAATACAATTGAGAAATAGGACTTACATAGTCTATAAGTATGGATCCTTGGCTTTAATTTCCCATTGGTACAAATGACTGACAAACATAAATGTGCCCACAAATAGCCAAATTCCCATAGAGTTGAACCAAATTTACACAATTTTAATCTTTAAATTTTATAGAAAAATTCTCAAATACAATTGAGAAATCGGACTTACACAGTCTATAAGTATGGATCCTTGGCTTTAATTTCCCATTGGTCCAAATGAGTGACAAACAAATGTTATAGAAAAATTCTCAAATACAATTGAGAAATCGGACTTACACAGTCTATAAGTATGGATCCTTGGCTTTAATTTCCCATTGGTCCAAATGAGTGACAAACATAAATGTGCCCACAAATTGCCAAATTCCGGTAGAGCTGAACATAATTTACACAATTTTAATATAAATACTTTTAATTTTATTTTATAACGAGGGGGGTAGCGAAGCACACCGGGATAAGCTAGTTTTTTATAAAATCAAATATGATTTATTTTAATATGACTTTTATGTACACAAATAATAAAACAATATTTTCTTCTCTTTTTTGTTTTCAGGTAAAAATATCACAAGATTTGATTTATCTCAATTTGAAAATCGTAAGTATTGATAACGAACAAGTCCTAAATGGAAATTGAAACTCTACAAACATTTCTTTCAATACAATTATAAATGTAGTATGTGTCTAGGCTTCAAATCTGATCATTGCACAGTAGGGCAGAATCGAAATATTTTGGAAATTGGTAAGAGAATTCGAAAAGGATAAACCGGTCAGTGCGAAATTGCACATAAATTTAGCAGAGGCCTATTCCAATTAAGCCCAAAGAGGTAACCAGCTCTCATGGCTTAGCTGCCGAACTGAAAAGAAAATATATTTCATAACCATCCATGTCCAAACCGACTTCAAAACCTTTTCTCCTAAATTAAAAAAAAAAATATGAAAATACTTTATTTATATTGCCAGAAGAGAAGCCATCCCAACATTGTAGTTCATTCCCCATCCGACCACTGCCTTAAAATATTACACTCATAGCGTCGGTACAAGCACACAACCCACTCCAAATACCATTTAAAGACATCAAAGAGTTCAAACGCTGTAAATAAATGCCAAGACGTGAACAAAAAAATTGTCTACGACATATTGCGACTGCATTTAATTGTATTTAAACTCCGTCGAAAACTATAAATTATAATTTAGAAGCGAAAGAACAAAAAACAAAATACTCGCCCTGATACCCCAACTAGTACTTCTGCATAAGGAAATATCATGTCAATTGTCATTGATTACAAATGTAAAAACATTTTATAAATAAATAACCACTCTGGTCTGGCTCTGGCTCTGGCTCTGGCTCTGGCTCTGGTATGACTTAACACAAATGTTGCGTCGTTTTAAAGCCATAAACAAATAATAAAAATATAAAAAAAAACAGCGTAAAACAAACAAAGTTTGTACAGGAAATTGCAACTATTTGTTGCAAGTTGCCAGCAACCAACGCTTAAACTAACCGTTAACAGCCACAATAGTGACATTTTAGTCATGGGAAAAAACTGGCAAAAAAATTATAAATGACAAAAAAATATACGGTTAAATATGCAGATCACAAAATAGCAAAAGACACACAAAGATGGTAAATACAGTTGCAAGATAAGCCAACCAATGAGCAACAATAAAATTATATTTCAGGTTACTAAACCTGAGTTGGCAAAACAAGTTGCAACAATGAAATGAGTAAATCATGCTAAAGATGTTAGTGGGATGGCTTAAAGTTTATTTAGTGAGTTTTAGACAAAAAAGAAACGAATTCTTGTATCTATTTTTTTTTTTTTGGTTATTTGAAAGAATGTACTTCCAAATTGGTCTCGCTGAAAAATGGGGCAGCGTACCGTCCTCATAAAGAAAACTTGCATTATTTTTCAACTACTTCAATTTTTACGATCCCTTGAGAAATATTGCATACCTTTCGTTACTAGTTTAGATATACGGCTGTATGATTACAAAAATGGACAGTGTCACTCCCACAAAAAAAGACTACGGTTTTACAATTACTTTCATTGAACCGATTTTTATGAAAATTGACGCAACATATTAAGTTGCCTTTACAATACTGAATTATGTAAAATTGTGGGCAGTGCATTAAACGATACTCTGGCTTCATATAAAAACAAATGATTCATTCCGAAATTCCGAAAAACTGCATAAATTCCAATTTTAATTAAAAATTCAAAACAAAATCGCATAAAAAAATCAACAAAAATATATTTATTGAAAACTAATTTCAATTTCAATGTTAAAGCACTGGAATCACTTACTAACTGCACTGTAAATAAACAAATGAACCAGTTATTAAAAAGGGAAATCCCCACTTTGTTCTTTCAATAATAACGTACACACACAACACCCATACATACGTATCGTATCGCACATGCATAGAAAAAATACTAAAATAAAAAATCTATAACGATTAATCAGTGATGCAAACTTGGTTTAATTTAAAAAACGGTAAAAGAAGCTTAAAAAACATCTAATATTTCACAAACTGTTAAATTTAAAAAAAAATCGTTAATTTAAAAATCGCATAAATTTGAATCCGCATAAAAAACTACGCATAAAACGAGACCTAAGTGTATTAAATTTGGTGCAGCCTTCTATTGTCCCATTTCATTATTTGATCTTGATTAAAAAAATAATTAATACTGATCTAATTTTTTTGTTATTAATATTTTTGCAATAAATTTTTTAATTTAAAAGATCCCATCAATTCTCTGGCACATCTGTCTTTAGACAGCAAAAAAACAAACAAACAAATAAAATTACTATTTCTGATATCACAACAATTTAAATGCATTTAGAAAAATATTTTCAATTAAAAAAAAAAAAAAAGAATGCAAAATATTTACTTTTATCTTGCCACTTGTCAGCCAACAACAAGAAGAAGAAAAAAAACTAACTGAATAAATAAATCCATTTGGAATTGCAAAGAAAAAACAAATGGTAGTTTTCTAACACAAATTGACACGTGCTGAAAAGAGGGGCATAAATTGTAGAAAATGATTAAAGCTAAAAGCCGCCAATCGCATACATCGGACTGTCATGTCAGTCAATGTTAAAGTCCACGTAAGAAGACGGCTTCTTTTTAAATGAAAAGCAAAAAAAAAATTAATATAAAAACTATAGATTTAAATCTTTAAAAGACAACTTATGCATTTGTAAAATCTTGCGCAATAAAAACATAAACATTCAAAAACAGTAATTGAACGGCAAACTGGACAATGGAAAGAGTGCTTATGCACAAGTTATGTGACGTTCAAACAAAGTGTTTTCCTAATAACTTTCACTGTTGCACGGCAAATCTATACTTTGCCGCACACACAAAAACCAAAAAAAAAAAAAAAAAAAACAATTAAAACTACACATCAGATGTGCATTTTTATTTATTGCAATAAAAAGAAAAACCCACAAAATCATAAATAAAAACCAATCGAAAAATATAAAATAAAAACTTTTAAAAATCTAATACTCAAAATGATACAACACATATCAACGTCATTAGCACCGCAACCAAAGACCAGTAACATTGACCAGCATGCATGAAGCAGCATCATACAAAATCAATGAGACGTCAAAATGGCTGGCTTTCTGTTGCGGGCCGTGTGTGCATTTTTTTGTTTGTTTTTGGCATTTAGTCCACTTCCCACCCATCACACCCAAACCGCAAAATATTTCACTTGGAAGACCTACAGCGAGGAGGCGACGCGACGGGGCCATAAATGCCATCCAAAAAGGAGCTTTAAAGCAGAAACATTAAAATGAAAAATATAATTTATTTAGTTATTTAAAATATGAATGAAATTTAAAAATTGCAAAAACTAAACATGAGAAAATATAACCCAGCGAAATTTTGTGTGAAAAATAAAACAAAATAATTCGATTAATGTCGTTTTCTAAAATGCATTTGAATGCGCAAGATAAACCACGATTATTATTCTATCTTAAAGATTCGTTAGTTTTTTTTTTACAAATTAAGAACAGACTATCAACTTTACATTTGTATCAAATCAAAATTTTTTTAAGTTGAAAAACATTAGTAAATCCAATTTGTTTAGCAGAACGTATCAGTATACCGATATCAAGGCCTTTACAGCTCTCATCAGCATTTTCCAATTTTTACAATTTTCTTAAAGTCTATACTAATTGGAAAAAAATCTCAACTATTTAACCAAGTTTTCAAATGAAATAGAATACGAGAATTAATTGAATTTTCATTAATCCAATAAAACTGAACTTGAGCCTGATAATATTAATTTTCATATGTACATTAATATAAGTTTAAATAATAATTACGTTTATTCGTAATAAAATAAAAATGTTTTTTTTTTTTTGAGAAAAATTTTTTTTAAGTTTAATTTTTTGTGATGGAATTCACGTACAAAATATTCAAGCGATTTTGACAAAACTTATACCAAATTAAAAATATTAATTTACAGATGTGCACAAACTATATTTTATTTAAATCGGTTCAGTAGCTATAAGGGTTTAAAGTTGCTGCTAATAAGTGCCTACGTGTTGCTTATGCAAAACATGAATGTGAAAAATTACTTTTTCAAAAAAAGTAACACAAAAATTCACTAATTTGTCGGATTAGGTGTGGGAAAATTCTAGGAACGGTATTGAAATAAATTAGAAGAGAGTACAATAATTGATTTTGTTCATTGGAAGGCAATTTGTTTTCAACTTTAAGTGTGCTTTTTCACAAGCTTTATATTAACTCCACCTTATGCATCCAGCATGAAAAGAAAAAACATTGTTGATGGAATCATAATCGCAAAATATCATATCATGTTCAGATTAATGATTGCAGCTACTATATATTGCATTTGTCATCTAAGGAACATATTATGTGCTTCATAAATCTCCCTCTAAAAATACCATTGTATGAACATAGTATGCTCTGCTAGTGCTGAGAAATTTGATCGCATTATAGTAACTATGAAAATGTTTTTTTCCTGGTATATGTAAACAATTTGACATTTTGTTTAGATAAAAGAAAAATGAATACACAAATACTTATTAAATTAAATTAAATCAAATTATATTTTTGATAAATATTTTTATTTTAAAATATTTATCGAATATACTTGTCTGTACAAATTAAATTTAATAAAATTGAAAATAATTAACTTATTTATCGGCATATTTATGTAAAATCCAATTGCCATCTTTTTTCGTCATGCTGCAAAGAAACATACATTCGTATATTTAATTCACTCCATATATTAGTATGTACTCGTATATGTACCTTAAACCACTGATGTTGAAGATTTTAGGTAGGCATTTTTATTTTGTTGTAAAATTAAATAACTTTCATCATATAATTATAATTTTAACGTTAATTTTTTCATTTCACATCTCCTCGTCTTATTAAATTCTATGATCGACTGACGTTATATACGATTGACAGCTATTTTGTTTCTTTTCAGGCCACAATAAACTTTAATTTTAAATAAACTTTTATTATTCTCATTTGCAAAAGATACTCTTGTAGCAGCGAAAATGTTTTTTTTGTATGCATTCAATTTATGCTACAAAACCCAGAATAATAATTTTATTGTCGCATCAAATATTTTAATAATTAAAGAATGTTTAATGCAACCATATTTGCTTCAATGAATAATTATTTGGTTGTGTCTTTTCTCTGCATGCATTTGAAAATTACGTACACTTGTCAAGGCTGCATGACAATATACTAGTAATTTGATCATTTTGTTATATTGTCCTAATCAGGAAGTCGATGGGACAACCGAACCGAGTTTGTGTATGCCGTTTGGTTTAGAAATTTTTTTTGGTAGAGATTTTTTATGACGCTTGTACCAATGAAGCTTGATAGAATTATTTGCATCTAGAATACGGACGAAAGTGTCGTCGGTTAAATAATTAGAAAATATTATATGACAAATCTAATTTTTTTTTTATTGATTTTGAAAATTATTCAGCTGGTTTCTAAAATTAACAGGTAATTTAAGAGAATAGTACCGGGGAATTAATATTCCCGTGAACAATATTAAGTCTGATAGACGGCGAGAAGAGTGTTGTGGGAAAGAGAATTATTAACTTTCGCATCCAGGTGTTTTGCTGAATTTTTTGTTAAAAACAATGGTGTTTTTTTTTTTTTTTCTTTTTTAAATTTTAAATGAACAAAAATGTTTAGTGTAGCGTTTCCGATTTTAGCTAAATGAAGAATGTGAGTAGTGGAATAAATACAAAGCGTAGAAATTCACTCGGTGATAAAATTTATCATGAGGAAGTAAGGCAAAAACCGGAGGAAATATGGTATATTAAGTCAACTCAAATTCCATTTACGAAAAAATTATAATTAATTTTTGCAGTTAATCGCATTTGAAAGTTGTGTAAAGAAGATTTCACCATCAATGCCTTCAATTCCCAAAAAAGATAATGACGTGGAATTGCTTAAATAGTTAACATTCCTAACGATTAGTATCCATCTTGACAAGTGGTAGAAATTATCAAAAATGCCACAGGAAGCTGAAAATCAGGGCCCAAACCGTGACATCCATGAACGTACAACTCGTCACGCAATTTGCCACACAATTACACAGTTATTACGTGACGAGTCCTACGTTCACGGATGTAACGATTTGGGCCCAGTACTAATACATTTCGCTATTTTGATTTGATCGTCTTATCAATGCTCTCTTAAATTGTTTACTGGGCTATTTTTTTTAACAACAATTTGATATTTTTAATTAAAAATCTCATTTATAAAGTGCCACAAAAAAAAAACAAATTTCATAGACTTGAAATACAAAATATGCAATAATGAATTATTATTGAAAATAACAGATTGTTGAATAAATATTTTGATTTCTTCTTGGGCAAATAATTTGATTGCAAATGTTTCGCATTAAATATTTAATTGTTGTAAATGCAAATTTATTTTAATTATTCTCAAACTACAAAGCAAACATTAAAGAAAAAAGTACAAGCATATGAAATTGCTTTATTTTTTGTACGAGACAAATATTTGCATAAAATATTGAAAATTATAATGAAGTGCGGAATTAATTGGGATTTACTTCTGTATGCTGTAGCTATTTAGGAAATTACAAATTAATTTTATATTAATTTTATTTGCTTTTGTAATATTAATGAGACAATTACAAACAAATTGGACGCTGCCTAGAATTATTTTGTAAAACGATCTTTTAATTAAAAAAAATCCAAAAAATAAATATATTATTTTTTAACGCCATAACATTTTTAAACGAAACCGAAATATGAGAAAGTCTAATTGATTTTGAAAACACTATAACAGAAGTTTGATGTAATTTTTCATTTTAACACCAACAAAACCGTACATCACAGCAAAAACTACATACCGTCTCAATTACTTTGCAGAAGTTCTTCCATTCTACACCCAGAAAACAAATTGGTTGGAAAACGGTTATGCCAATTAAATATAAGTTGCATAGACAATATTTCAGCTAACATTCTATGAAATCAAAAAATGTTTCCCACAAATGTAATTTGAAAAATGTCTTGCTTCAGCCAATGATTTCATTGGCGTTAAATGAAGCAGAAAATTAAAAAAATACAATTAAGATTTTTAACCGATATTTAAAATAAATAATCACACAAGTCACAAACTCTGCATTAATATAATAAATTTATAATTTTGCTATTAAGGTTAAGTTAGCCAATATTAAAACTTTGTTAAGATTTGCACACTGGGACAGAATAAAAATATGTTTTGTAAAAAAAAATCATCTATTTACAAACGGATTATCTAATTATCTAATTAAAATAAATAAATTCATATAGACCTAGAAGAGGAGTATTACCAGTAAAATTAAGACGATAAACATTCCACATTGCTCAGAAACGTAGCTCCATAGTCCAAAATAAGCAGACTTTTGGCATGAGAAATTTTTAGCTGTTGTTTCTTTGACGACTTGAGAAACTTTTATTGCATTTTTATACTCTATATTAGGTTTGGATTCAAAGTCTTCAAAACTTCATTTTCTTTTAGCAAAATTATGAAAATGATCTCTCTGATTATACAAAAAAAAACAGTTTTTTTTATTAAAACTTTTAAGAAATTTGAATTAAAGAAAATTTCTGCACTATCATTCTCAAGAAAATTAAGTTTCCTTTAGGATTTTTTAATTAGAAGCGCTGTATATGGAGATTTTACAGCTCATTTTTCAAAATTTGCCATACGGAATTTTTACTCCCTAAGAAATCTGTAAGCCCCCTTCTCGCTGGAGCATTAATTAATCTGTGTATTCACATACATTTTTTAAATTTATGTTCATCTACTTGAATTGGGAAAAAAAATATTATACATTTTACCATTTTTTTTTTTTTTTGCTCTGCGTCCTTTTAATTCCACTCATTGTACACCAAAATTTTGCCTTTTTCTCATGTTTTGCAAAATCCGAATGTTTGGACTCTTGCCATTTGTTGCTCAAAACCAATTAAGGCTGAGTAAGCAAATCCATAAAAATAAATTTATTTTTGCCATTTCTTGGTACTTTCTTAAGCGTTCTGCGATTATCAGAAGTAAACCAAAAATTTCTTTATTCTTATTTCTTTCAAATTGTAAAATTAATGGAGTTAAGCAAAAATTTGTATTTAAATTGCTTAAACTGAGTTTTCAAATTCATTGCGTATAAGTAATTTTATTAAGTATACGTAATTATTGGAAGACAAAGGAAACAAATGAGTGTTTTTTTTTCGTATTAACATAAAATTTGCGATTAATGCTATAAAATCACTTGAACATATTTAATATTTTTAATTCAATTGTTCGACATAAACTCTTTAGAATTCTTAAAATAAACTTGACAAAAATATAAAATTTTTAATATTTCTTTTATGCACAAGGTTCACATTTATTTTCATAAAATTTGCAGCAAACAAATTGATAAAGAGACGCGATTTTACTTCGTTTTTGCGTCGAAGCTTTTAATTAAAAAAAAAAAAAAAATACAAAAAACTTTTCTGTAAAATATTTGAATATTTCCAAAATAATTTAATTTCGCCCCACTGTATGCTGTTCACCTTAAAACTAATATAGTACATAAATTGACACAAGAAATTCCTAAATTATTATTTATAATATTTTATGATTCTTCGAAATGCTTTATTTATTTGATCTGTAGGTCATTGAATTGAAATTCCTTCACTTTTTTTCTCCACATTTTATTAAATAAAACTCACGAAAGTCTTTAAAAGCTGCACACAAAAACATTAATAAAATCAACGACAAGATAATAAATTCAATATTTAGTAATAATAAATAAATATAATTTTTAAAGTACTTTGAAGCGACCGATGTAAGCCGCTTTGTAAGCAAGAGCCAACATGTAGCAACATGCAACATAAAACGACACATGTGGCATGTCAACTATGTAAACATTAAAGAGCAAATCGACAAAAAAAAAAACTATTGTTTTTATAAAGACAACAACTCAAAAGACGCACTAGACGTAGTCACGGGCACTAAAATTTACAAGACAGACATTCGATATGAGCATACACATCCAGCCATCTATCCAGCTTTAGTTTGCTAGACAGACAGCCAACCAGCCAGGCAACCAACATACTCGTATACAAAGTAACAATTTCGCCCACATTAAATATAATCGCAAGATGCAAAAGAATTCATCATGGTCGCAGTAAGAGTACATGAAAATTAAAAAAAAAAAAAAAAAAAACTTTATTGTTTAAAGCATGTATGCAACACAAATCCTTGTATATCTGTCAGCTTTTGCTTGCTGTATGACAGCCAATAAACTAACCAACTAAATAGTCATGCCAAGCAGACAAACCAACCGACATGCACATAAGTAATTGCCCTTATTTACGTTAACAAGATCAATTTACGCCTCATTGATCGTTTTCGTTGGATTGTTTGCCTCTTTTTTTTTTTTTATTTATTTATTTACTTGCAGCACACATGCCCCGCCACATTATACAGCCACAAACCTCAAAAACTACGAATTGAAAGTGAACTTTAAATGAGGACTTGTGTAAGTTTATGTATGTGTGTGTTGTGTGTGTGGTTAAGCTGTGAACAGTGTGTCTAGGCGATGTGTCGCTCAAAGTCTTACTTTTTGAAATGTATAATAATTTTTATCATCTTTCTTAAATGATTTCAATCAGAAGCCGTATAAAGTTTAGTGCATCATAATGATGATTGAAATAAATGATACGAAACAGAAGAGTGTTAAAAGAGGTCTGATGTCAAAAGCACAAACAAAAAAAAATTATTTGCTCTAAAAATAAATAAGTCTGCCAGAAGTTTTCCATAAATTCTATATAATGGAAATATATTTTTTTTAAGCCCATAAATCAGTTTTCAAATAACACTCAATTTTAAGTCACTCTTTACCTCAATAACACCAGACTATTTAAGGAAAAAGTTTATTATGATCTCTAAATCCAAGATAGCCATTAAAGAAATATTTACATTTGAAGTGAATTCATAGAAGTGCAAATTGAAGTGCCATTTATGCTGGCAAATGTGCATAAACATAAGAAAAACTATATACAAGTAAAATGGACGTGCCATGACTGCATAGGAAATTTTAGGAAATAATTTTAAAATATTTTTTCAATAACCTTTACAAGATTGTAAAATATATTATAAATATTTTTCTTAAACAAATATTTTGTATATGAAAATAATCAAGTTTTGATCATATAGAAATATTTGATCATTATTCACTTGTATTCAGAGTTTAAATATTGCTGTTTTTCATATATGTATAAATATTTTTCATTTTTATTTTTAATAGCAGAAAACTGAAAATATTAAAAAAAATATTTAACAAATATTGTAAATAAAAATTTAATATGTACTTGCAAATTAGTTAATACTTTTCGTAGCATACAAAAAACGAGAAATATTGCTATAAAAATACTTCTTATTACAAAAACTAAAAATATGCATATACCCTGTATTATGCTCTGTAGCAATAAATTTCTTAGTTTCTAACTTTTGATTTTCTTGAAATTGTAAAAAATTTACCCATACAAATACAAGAAATAAATAATAGTAAACAATGTATTTGAGAAAAATATGCTTACTTTATGTAAGCCATATTTTTAATATGGCTTACTTTATATTTACATATTTTTTGTGCGGATCTCACTTCTTTTTTATTTTTATAAGTTTTTTTTTTTTGTATAAATATTTATATGTACGAAATTTCAGCTTTCTAGCTATACTGGAAGTGCACCATACAAAGAAGGGGTACCCTAGTCCCCCCAGGTAAAAAGTGCCCGTTTAAAAATCATTTTTGTTAATCTCTCATCAGGACCTACCTGTGTACTAAATTTCAGCTTTCTAGCTATACTGGAAGTGCACCATACAAAGATGGAAAGTGCCCGTTTTCAGATTTTTCTGGTTAATTTCTCACCAAGACCTACGTGTGTACCGAGATTAAGCTTGGTATACTGGAAGTGCCTAATAATATTGATGAGTCAGTGAGTCAGTGGGTCGTGAGTGAATACGTACTAAAATAATGACTTTTCACACCGTAATATCTCGGGAAGCTTTTACGGTAGAACTTTCAAATTTAATCTGTTAGGTCACCTCTGTGGGGAGACTTTATGTTTCATTATATTACGATCAAGAGGAGCGAAGTTATGAGGGGGTAAAAACAGCTCGAATGGTTTCGTGTAAATATACACACTGTGTGGCCGAACTTGGCCGGGTATATGGTATAGATATATGGTACTAGAAAGATATATTCCAATCTACAAATATTATTTTTTCAAATATATGGTAAACAAAATCTATGAATGTTTTTAATATATGAGATAAATTTTTTAGATTTTTACGCCAAAAATATTGGCATTTGAAAAATATGTACAAAATATATGCAAACATGTATGCAACAACAATAATTTATATTTGTTTGTATGTGATTTGACCAAAAAAAAACTTATAGATTTGACCGTTGAAGAAATTGTTTGTTAAAGGAATATGAAATTAGCTACAGCTTAAGGCATTTTATTAAAAAAATGAATTATTTTAATTTACTTTTTGTGATGCAATATTAAAATAAATTAATATATGTGACCCGATCAAAAACAAAATTTCGAGAAATCAGTTGTTAGAGATAAACAATGCATTTCGTCAGTTTCTCGGTAGTTGTTCTCCTTCGTTCTGTTTCTGTTGGTCTTTTCCGTTAAAACTTTTTTTTTTCATTTTTAATTCCATGTATTATCTTCATTCTCGATTTCCAATAAAATTCTGTTTTTTTTTTCATTTGTGCTCTTTTTTCTCTACATTTTTAGTACACTTCTAAGCAAGTTAGGACTTTCTGCTTTTCACCATGTGAAAGAGCGTCTCAAAAACTATCCGAACCAAAAAAAAAATGAAAAATAATTTTTTGAGTCATATGCCACCTTTTTATAGACCGGGTCACATATAATAGAAATGTTTATAATTAAAATGAATGATAAAACAATTTAGCATTAAAGTGTAGATATAGCCTTTGGCACTACATTTTTTTGAAATATTTAGACAAACAACAAATATGAATCTGTTTATTTTCCTTACAACTTTTATACAAATATAAGTTTTGTATGGGTCATATATCAGATAAAAGAAAATTGCAGATATAATTCATACATATTTTACAAATGCATACATATGTATGTATATTCAAAATATATGAAAGTATAAATTCATAAAATATTTGTATCCCAAACAAAATATTTCGTCTTGGTATGCTACGGAAAATAAAAAATATTTATAGAATATTATTTTGTGAAAGCTGTAAATATATTTCATATCAAATGATTATGGGACTGTTCAAAATTTCCGCATCTGATGCGCATGTGTGATTAGTTTGCTCAGCTGATATAAAACAGCATACGCAGTGTTACCAGCCGTTGATTTTCAGAACGTACAACGCATCAGATGCAGCGCAGTGATGCATTTCCGAACAGGCCCTATCTCTCTAGTTTTCATATAAAATTATTTAATATGCGCATAATATTTAGTAAAGACTTTTTTTAACCCTGTTTGAATTATTATTAAAATTAACCCAGAAATCGCTTAAATGTGTCGTTTTTGTTCTTGGCTTGGAAAATTCAATTATCTTGATTGCTAAATATGTAGTTTAAGTTTAAATTTTCATTTGTTTAACTGCTTAACCATTTCCATTAAACCTCTTTTATTCCATTTTCATTTTAAAACAGATGACCATTAAAGAAATTAAACAAAAAGCACAAACAAACAAATAAATAAAGGGAAAAAAACTACAGATTACTTTTCAGTCTAGTTGTAAATTACACAATAGAATAAACATTTTAAATTAAATAGATTTTGGTTGTTATCTTTGCTAACTTTAATTGAAATTTTATTTATTTATTTATTCGTTTGTTTGTTTGTTAAATAGCGATTTTCGAAATAATCATCAAAAAGCTATAAAGAATACAAAACAAAATGTAGCAAAACGTTTAAATGTTACAATCAACATTCCGCAAATACATACATACATACGTATGTACGTACATACAGATACTCTTACATCTCTTTACTTATCTTTATAATATTAAGCGAAAGAATTTGTTTTGTTGGCAAAAAAACAACATTCGAAAATCAGCTTCAAAACATCTGAATGTTAGGCGATACGTAAATTGCGATTTATTACAACAGAGCGACGCAGTAATAAAAAGTCTACACTAAATTATGTTTATAGTACGTATTTTAAAGATTACTTTAAAAACATGTACGAGTAGATAATCTCCAACATATTTGTGTACAAGTTTTTATACATACATACATACATACATACATACAAACATACATACATACATACATATGTAATAATAAAAATATGTATCTTGCAAATACTTTCATCAGCTGTTTGTTTTTTTTTTTTTTTATTTTTAGAACAAAAAAAAAACATCTAGCACGTGTCCACCGTCTACACTTGTAAACATCACATTATTACGCATATTTTGTTTTAGATGCGTATTTACAATTAATTGTTGTTGTTACTAAAACTACTAAATGTATTCGTTTATTACTTGACAATTGTTAAAGTTGCAGTTGTAAAAACATTATTATCCATTGACTGGCTGGCAAGCAACTTGTTTGGATGTCAATTCGTTAATGTACGTTTTAGGAATACGAAAATATTGTTTTTTATTTTTTTTTTTTTGTTATAAACATTTCTATCACTTCATGTTTGCATTTGAAGAAGATTTTTTTTTTATATTCGACATTGTTTCTATGAAACAGAGAATGCCAAACTTTTTTTTAAAAGAGCTCTAAAACTTTAGTTGTTTTTATAAACTGCAGCATCTTCAAACGTAGTGTGACGATAACGATATCAAAACAAACAGCAAATCAAAAAAAAATCCATTTTATTTAAGCCAATAAAAACTATGATTGAGGCAAACATATAAGGTTTTCCAATAGCGATGATATGATTTTGAAGTGACGTTTCGGCCATTTGTAATATATCAAGATCTGTCATTTGTTTTTCATTGTATTCAGTAGTGTTTACAATTTCATCATGGAGAGAAGTACGCAAGAACAACGTTTACAAATTATTCAGGTTTTATTATCAAAACAATCGTTCTCCAATTGCAACTTTCCGTACGCTTTTGCCATAAATGGTCGTAATAATCGTCCAAGCGTGCTCGTTATTCGTCGAATTGTTGAAAATTTTGAGCTTTCCATTTTCCTTACATAATGTTCAAGTGCCAATAAGACAAAGAACCGCTCAAAGTAATGCAAATATTGCTGCCGTTCAGGCAAGTGTTGCTGAAGACCGCAATTTGTTGATTCCAAGACGTTCTCAACAATTGGGACCGTCTCGGCGGATTTTGAGAAAAGATTTGGGTTTGCATCCGTATAAAATTATTCTCAGTCAAGAACTGAAGCCATTGGACCACCGTAAACGTCGTGAATTTGCTAATTTTGCCTTGGAACAATTTGAAAGCGATAACGATTTTTTTAAGAAAATCATCTTCTCGAGACTCACTTTCATCTGAGTGGTTCGTTAAATAAACAAAACTGTCGATTCTGATGCGAAGAAAATCCACAAATTATTCATGAAAAACCATTACATTCACCTAAATTGACAGTTTGGTGTGGTTTTTTTTTTTATCTGGTGGAATCATCGGTCCGTCGTTCTTTAGAAATGAAACTGGTAACAGCGTTACTGTCAATGTAAAGCGCTATAGATCGATGATAACCAACTTTTTATGGCCGAAATTGGAAGCAGTTGATCTTGACAACATTTGGATTCAACAAGACGGGGCACCGTACCACACAGCAAATTTAACAATTGAATTATTGCGAGAAGAGTTTGGAGATTCGATTATTTCAAGAAATTGTGATATTGAATGGCCTCCAAGAAGTTGTGATTTAACATTATTCGACTATTTCTTGTGGGGTTATTTGAAGTCATTGGTCTTTCGAAATAAACCAGACTCTCTTTAAGTTTTACAAGTCAATATTGAACGTGCCGTGCCATTCATGACATACAACTTGATTTAGTGGAAAAAGTGCTCGAAA
Source organism: Lypha dubia (assembly GCA_947311025.1). NCBI lineage: Eukaryota > Metazoa > Arthropoda > Insecta > Diptera > Tachinidae > Lypha > Lypha dubia. The sequence continues at coordinate 7,801,051 of OX371263.1, forward strand.
ATTGGGTTCATTGAATTCATTCCTGCAAAGAATTCGTGGAGGCCATTTGAATGACGTTTAATTTAGAACTTAATTGTATCGATTGTACTTTTTCAGTTCAATTGCGTCACTTATGGTAGCTTCATGCCACATTTTCATTACTGAAACCGTCGTATGTTTATATTTATATATGTATAGGTAACAACATATGTGAAGCTTTAAATTTGTGTTATAAAAACTTCCCGAGAAGAAAATTAATCAAAGAGAGTTACAAATGACAATTATTGCTGTGGTGAGCTGAAAATTGCTATACTTTTATATCATTTTTCACACTGTATACCATTTTTCAACTGTTTACTTATAGAGACGTATTCAGAAAATTCTAAAAACGCGTAGTTTTTCATGTAGAGGCATTAATGTGGTGGCCTATAAATTTTCCCAAAATGGGTTACATTGGCACCCGCTAGTTAGAAAAAAGGGGGTGTCAGATAAGTACGTAAGTACGTAAGTAAAAGGAATACCAAGTTCTTCATAATTTAAGTTCCATCGTATTCGATTTATTTTTTTATGCGAATATATTATTTTGAAAACACAATATAATTTCTCTTTTTAGCATTCAAGGCGGTTTAGCATTTTTTCCAGTTTGCTGGCAATACCAAAAAAGAATAGTCAACAACAAATAAGTCTTAAAAACAACTAATTAACATTGTAGCGGTTCTTTTATTGTTTTCTTTGATTATTAAATTTTTATTAGTGTGAGTGTGTAGGAGAGTGTTGAGAGAATGATTGACTTAATAAAAATTGTTTCAATGTATACAATCATACATACATACATACATATGTTTATGTACTCACAATATTTATATAGAAATATACTTAAATGTATGTTTGTATTTATATAATTTGTATGTGCTTGCGACATGATTAAAGCTTTTGATTTCTATTTCGAATGTTTTTGTTTATTTATTTTAGTTTCGATTTGTTTTTGTTTCTAATACAATTTACTTTTGATCGTTATTTTTCTCTTTATTAGATTGTTTTAGAAAACATTACTGACCTGGTGTAATTTTTATTTTATTAAGCCATTAAATTCTTGTGCTATTTTGCTATTTAGAGAAACAATATCTACAATTTTAATTATTTTTACGCACATATCGCTCGCTTATTGGCAGGGGAGAATTTCATTGCTATCACCATTCTTTTGAACAGAACACAATTTACTGACACCTTGAAGAAAAAAACTTTCTTACTGAAGGAAAAAGTTTAGGAATTTTTATTTTGCAACTAATGTACGAGTATGTTCCTATTAGACATGATTTGAAAAAGATTTTTAGTTATTTTTTTTTTCTTGTAGAAAATGCTTTAAAAACATTTTTCTCAGAATTTAAATTTTCTTAAATTTCTCTTAAATGCTTTCAAACATTTTAGACTTACAAAAGTTTTTAGGTCAACTATAAAACAATATTCCCAAAAAGTTATTTATTTTCTTTTCTCTTTTTTTCTGCCTTGAGCATTAAAAATGCAATAAGATTGCAATTTATCTGCATAAAACAAATGCAAACACGCATTTTGCCTCAAATATACTCACACATGGTGAAGTACATACATATGCAAGTACATATGTACAAGTATGTTAGTAAATTGGTTCACAACATTTCTAACACTTTCTAATGGCAGCAACAGCAATACGAAAAACAAAATTTAATTTATGAGACCATGATTTATTAGATGATATTTGGCCATAAATCTTTAATGTACTTAAGAAAAACCAAAAAAAATTAAATTAGAAATAGCAACAACAATTTTACAACATGAGAGAAAACTGAAAATATGAAAGAAAGAAAAACGACCAGATATAATACACAGACACTGTGTTGTTGGCAAAAGTTAAGCAACATTTAACAAGAAATATTTATTTTTATGAACATCTGTGACTGTCTACTTTTATTTCAATTTCTTTGTTTATTTTTTTTTTCTTCTTCATTAAATTCGGGGAAATTCTTTTACATAAAAACTGGCCGCGGTTGCATAAAACATCTTAAGTCTGATTAGCAAAAAAAAAAAAAAAAGATAAATTATTATTTCTTTGCTGCAAAATTTTTAGTCTGATTTGGTCCTGGTTTCGTTGTTTTTCTTGTTTTTTTTTATGAAAAGAAATATTTCCTGCAATTTTAATTTAATTTTAAATAAATTATTTTCATAATTCAAAGCTTGCAAACAATAAAATAACACCCTGCCCCACAATTTCGAACGATGTTTACCGCCCGATTTTTAGAGGCGAAAAAACTAACTTGTGTTTCACAAATAAACGTTTTTATTTACTGCCTGGCCCACGATGTCGAACAAATTTTTCCTTCGTATAAATTACTTTTGAAACAAAAACAAAATTTTTAAAAATGTTTTTGTTTTAAAAGTAATTTTTAAAAAAGTTTTTTTTTTTAAAGTAATTTGTCCGAAAGAAAAATTCGTTCCATATCATGGGCCAGGCAGTTGACTTCTTTTTTGTTTACTGTCACAAAACCTAAACAAATAAATAAAATGGATGGCTAGAAGGTCCCAAATCAGTTGTTAATCCTTTACAATTCCAGCATTGGTCCATGCCATAAATGTAAACAATTTACAAATTGCATTATCTGCACTTAATACGTTTTATTACAAAATTGATAGACTTAACTTGCTAAAAAAATAAAAACAAAAATTTGGCAACAGGCTTAAATAATAAATTTAGCTTGTTGCAAATATGCAACCTGTTTAACGTAAAAAGTTTAATATAAAATTTATGGCAAAAAACCTCACATCTTTTAAAGAATTTAATAAATTTTAAATAAAAATATTTTGACAAGAAAAAATATTATTAAAGCAAATAAAAGATTGTTTATTTTCATCTACATACACAGAAAACAAATAAAAATTGATTTCAATTAAGAAATTTGTGATATCAATTAAAAATTTAATTAAATTTGCACCAGTAAATTATTAAGCAAAACATTAATTCAATTAAAAAATTATTTAATTCTCAACAATTCATAAATATGTATCCTGAAAACAGTAAAACAATTATATGAAAATATGTTTGATGTTGGAAAAATTTATTTAAAATATTTTAAAGAATCAATTCATTTTCTTGCAACATTTTCGCACATTTGAGAAAAACTCTTTGGGTTTGCTTACAGAAAGCGCTTGCTTCAAAAAAGTTTTCAATTATTGCATTTAATTAAAATCTAAACTTAGTTTCAATTAATTCCGTAATTTGTATATTAATTGTAATTTTTCAAATTACTGCGAACTGTTTATTATTAATATTTGTTAATATTTGTACAGGCTATAAAGTTCGTAAATGTTTATAATCAGAGAAATATTAGGTAGACATTGTTATTTCGAGCAACAAAGTAAAAATGTAATATTTATACATCCCTTTTGTAGATTTTTCAATAGCACTGGCTGAATAGAAAAAAACGTTGTTTTTCGGTAAAAGCCACTAAACCTCGTCAGTATTCATGTGCAAATGCTTTTTCACTACTTGTTACGTAGCTTCGTTGAGCCTCATTACATAACTAATTCCGTAATTGAATCAATTAATCATGTGAGTAGAGACAAATTTATTTTAACAAAGCAAGTTTTTATTGATTTTGAATAATTGAAAATTTTTGTGAAATTTTTGCTATTGAATATTAAAGTTTTTGTCGTAGATTATAATTCAACAACGAAATGAATTGAATTTGCAGTTTTCGTAATTGTAATAATATTTTTCTGTCTTCTTTGCAAAAATGTAAAATAAATTTTAAATAATTTTTTGGCATCTAGAACTAGAATTTTGCCTTGATTTTAATGATAACATTGTTTTCATGAAATATAAATTCAATTAAAATAATCGTGGAATCAGTTATTTATTAGCAAAGAGTTCTTTGAAATGAATGAGAAGTGTTTGTTGATTCGAACACAATAATAATTTCAAATAATCCTTTTTAGTGAAAAAGATAATTGAAAACAAAATTTGTGAATCCGGTATGTTCTACATTCCGTGTGAAATTTTCACTTCTGAATTGTCAAAGCATTGTTGCTGTAAATTTCGGAATGTAGAACATACCGGTATAATATTTTTTTTTTTTTGTGTAGTAGTTTTCATCTATAGGGTGTTTTTTATAGAGTGACACAAGTTAAAATCATAATAAAACAAGGAAATATATTTTTAATATCAATGAAACGGGCTTTATTGGAAAGAAAATTTTATGAAATTAATGTTTAAATATGATTTCTGCCATGTGGACGGCACGGCTGGTGCGTAGAAGGCGCAATCTGGAACACCAATTTTCAACAACTTTTCGCAGCATTTGCGGCCGTATTTCTTCGAATGTTGAATTCCAAGTATTCATTTGTTTGTCGTTTAGTGACGTAGACAAGTGACTTAAAAAAAACCCCAAAGAAAATAATCTACTGGGGTTAAATCACACAATCTTGGTGGCCAATTAATTGAGCCATTACGTGAAATTATTTTTTCATCAAAAGTTTCTTTGAGGAAATCAATGATGAGTTTGACGAGTAATGAAATTTCAAAGCAAACTAAACAAAAAGCAACTATCAGCTGTTAAATGTTTGCTCAAATAAAGCAGTGATGCCAATTTAAACTTGTGACACTCTATTAAAAACACTCTTCATAATTTCCAAAAAATTTTGTTATATCAAATTATTTGTTAATTCAATTAATATATTAATTGAAACGAAATTTTTTCTTTATAAGCAGATTAGACAAAAATTTGGGTTTACTGTGTAGAAATTGGCATGTGAAGAAAACATAAAATCAATTAAGACTATTGTTGCTTCAATTAATGTATTAATTTAAATTATATATGTACATAAGTATGTTTCCTCAGTAAACAGCTTATTTGCTATATGCTTCCTTGGCGATTTCGGCCCCCATTCAGCCCCACTGTACTTGAAAGAATATATTTTTGTTATTCTACTATAAATACATTTGTGTGACTGTTTTAACAGAAGGCGATCTTAAATTATCTTAGTGGCTCAACTAATTGCGAGCGCCACATATTAAGAATGCCAACAGTATTTAAAAGAATTACAAAAGAAAAAAAAAATAGCAATAGGATAGGTTGCATGCCTGTTGCATGTTTAGTTTATTAGCTGTTATTGCTACTTCTTCTTTAATCTGAGTTTCTTTACTAAATGGCAGTAAATTACAGGGAACCAAAAGCCAGTTGTGTTTTCTGCCAGTTAAGCTGTCAAAAAAAAAAACAAGTAAAAATGCCTTCAATATTTTCTAGACGTAGTACAAGGGAATGGAGGGAGACCATACAATAAATTCCCTTGTTATTGATGAAACTGGAGCTTTTACAAGCCAGTAAGCGGCTATGCACATATTTCGTAACGCTGAAAGGGTTGGGGGGGGGGGGGGTTAAAGATTTGTTACGGATTGAACATTTTGCACTGAAAAATTATTAAAAAGTATTACGAGGGGGTATAAAATCTCTAAAAACAGCGTTACGTAATATGTGCACAGCCCCTAAAGTATGCAAACATGTAAGCTTTCTTAAGATTTCTATTGCCTTCTAGTAAATTTTTGTGTCGTAACTTCACTTCTATTTCAGGTCTTTTCAACTCAAGTCCAGCTTTCTAAAGGCTTTAGCAGTCGCATCTAGACTCTGCATTTGTACTAAAATTTATAAGTAGATTGTTTATTTATGATCATGTATGAAATTAATTTTAAAACCAATTTTTCTTTTTTCGTTGCAATTATCCTGTACTTGAAATCAAACATGCAAACCAACATTATGCCAAACGAGTAAATAAATATAACGTTTTCATTTAACAAGCTGTCTGTATGTCTAGTTGTTTGTCCGTTTGTCTGTCTGTTTTGCTGGTAGAAAACTTTGTCAGCTAAAGTAATATTTCCTGTATGGAGCGAATAGCCTAGCGGCTGGATTTCATGTGAGATGTGTTATCGGTAGTAATTGGTTTCAAGGTGTGTCTCTTTTTTTAATCGCTTGTGCTTGTCCCCTTTAGAGGACAGCTTGATGCAGCTGCTGCTGCTGCTGCTGCGGCTGCTCCTGTACAGCGTGTGAGGTTTGTGATTGTTTGCACTGTTGATCTTCATAACGAGTCGTTGGCAGCAGTCAACTGGTTGTCATGTTGTTTTGAATCTCTTTTTTTTCCATCTTCTTTTGATTTGAGGATGTTGTCTTCTATTTGTGGCGATTATCATTTTTATTAAAAGGCTTGTTGTGTTAAAGCAATCTTTGGATTTAATTGTGTCCATCGTTAAATTTGCATAAGTTGCAATTACACACATTTGCATACCTGAATAATTGATTTATTGAAAATGCCTGTTTTTTTTTTCCTAAATTCCTTATCTTGTCTTCAGTTTGATGAATGAAAACAATATTTTCTTAAAATAAATATAATCAGCTTTCTTCGAAATATTGTCCGGACCAGTTTTAGATACTCAGCGTTTTAAGTAGACTATAAAAACAATAAAAAAATGTTTTTCTGATACAACGATAATTTTTTTCAAATATTATGGAAAATGGTAATGATCGAATAAAGAATATGTGCCATACTCCTAACGACCTAACAGGGAAGTAAAACGGCGGCTTTCATAAATTGTGGAAAATAGTTTTTGTATATTTTGTGCACCGTTTTAGAGAAATTCACACAAATCATTTTTAATGAATTTTTGAATATTTCCACTCAATTTCGTCCTCCTCCCTCGCATTCTATTTGAAAGATTTTCCAACAGGGATGATATGATTTTAAAGTGACGTTTCGGCCATTTGATCTGTCATTTGTTTTTCATTGTATTCCGTAGTGTTTACAATTTCATCATGGAGAGATGTACGCAAGAGCAACGTTTACAAATTATTCAGGTTTTATTATCAAAATAATCGTTCTCCAATTGCAACTTTTCGTGCGCTTTTGCCATTTTATGGTCGTAATAATCGTCCAAGCGTGCTCGCTATTCGCCAAATTGATGAAAATTTTGAGCTTACATTTTCTTTACACAATGTACAAGTGCCAATAAGACAAAGAACCGCTCAAAGTAATGCAAATATTGCTGCCGTTCAGGCAAGTGTTGCTGAAGACCGCAATTTGTCGTTTCCAAGTCGTTCTCAACAATTGGGACTGTCTCAAACCAAAACCTGGCGGATTTTGAGAAAGGATTTGGGTTCGCATCCGTATAAAATTGTTCTCACTCAAGAACTGAAGCCATTGGACCACCGTAAACGTCGTGAATTTGCTAATTTTGCCTTGGAACAACTTGAAACTTTGGAGATTCGATTATATCAAAAAATTGTGATATTGAATGGCCTCCAAGAAGTTGTGATTTAACACCCTTCGACTATTTCTTGTGGGGTTATTTGAAGTCGTTGGTCTTTCGAAATAAACCAGACTCTCTTTAAGTTTTACAAGTCAATATTGAACGTGCCGTGCCATTCATGACATACAACTTGATTTAGTGGAAAAAGTGCTCGAAAATTGGGTTCATCGAATTCGTTCTTGCCTCTAATGGAGTCTCGCTCCTTTTAATAATAGAAAAAAAATTATGTATTGAACGTTACACAACTTACACATGTGCTCTTCGTTGAGGAAAATTTTGATGTATTGAACGTTACCCACCTTTTGCAATTTTTTTTTCTTTTGTTGACAAAAGTTGGTTTAGGTATTGAACGTTACCATCGTTTCCCAAGTTTTCGTTGACAAACTTTAAGCATTTCTCTTGCAAACATTAACATTCGTGAAGGCATGTCCTTTTTATTTAAATCGAAGCAAAAATTCACAGCAGGTATTGAACGTTACTCTCCTTTGCACAGTGCTCTTCGATTTGGTTGCAAAACTTTATGAATTTTTCTTGCAAAAATTAACACGCATGAAGGCATTTGCTTTTCATTACAATCGAAAAAGAATATCGTTTGTATTGAACGTTACTGGACTTTCTTAAGTGATCATCGTTTTCGTTGACAAACTTTTGACATTACTACAAATAAAGCCAGTTGCTTTTCATGTTAATCGAAAACGAAAATTGCATTAGGTATTGAACGTTACCCACATTTCCCAATTAGTTTTGGTTTTCGTGGACAGCCTGTATGTTATTCACTTCTTACAAATCTTAGTATGTACCGAAGCCGTGAAATTTGATTTACTATTACATCAGCATAAAAAACACTAAGTTTTAATAAAAAATAAATTAAGTTAAGGTATCAGAATGGGACCACGTGCATCACTTTTTAAGCTGTGACGGCCCGCGAAACCTAATAACGATATGGTTTCTTGAATAACAAAATTTTTAAATTAATAATACATTGCAACTGATGTAGTTAATATTGGGAAAATTAAAAAACAGTTTCTGAAAACCCCGCAATTCCCAAAGAAATTTTTAAAAATCCCCAAAATGGAATTTTAAGTATTTTTGTAGTTTTTTGCTAAATTTTCGCCAGTTATATTTTTTAAAATGATATGCCGCCTCTACGTAACTTCATACATCTGGAATTTAAGATCAAAAGTTTTAAAAGAATTGACATTTGCAATAAAAATAGGACTATTTTGACAAATTTAAAATAAAAACAATCACCCAAATTTTTGTGCATGTAATTTCTAAGTAATGAATGAATCGTGGTTTTTAATTAAACTGCAAGTAAATAATATTTCAACGATTTTTAAACAACCTTTTTTTGGGAAATTTTTAAAATTGGATAGAAATCTGCATTAATCAGTTTTTCTTGTCTACTCCGGAATTCTAAAGACTCCTCTCTCTCTCAGTAAATAATTTGAATTAAGATTTAATTCAAGCCAAATTAATTAGTTTAAATTTTGAAAATATTGAATTTAAAATTCTAAAAAGTTTTAGAAGTAAATTTTTCCACAATTCCCCATTCTTTTTTTTTTTTCATTGGCACCATTCGAGTTTTATCAAATCCTAAGGGCAGCAAGTACGCACTTATCATTGTCTTCATCTTTTCCGCCGGTTTGCTTAGTCCTTAATTAATTCGAAAAGAAAGAGAAACAAATTGTCTGAAAACTAGAAATTAAGAAATTCATTTGAAATTTTCTGGTTTTTTTTTTGTATTTAGAAATTCACACACAATTTGTCCACTCGTTCACGTTAGGTGTGAAACGACAAGACAACGACAAGAAGTTTGCAACAATCTCGTATATCTCTGTTGTACGTTCAGTGCTTCTCTATTTATTTCAAATTGCTGATATTGACATTCGTAGATTTTACTTAAGAACATTTATCAGCCTTCTAAATGTTTCATATAGATGACATTAGACCAGGACAATAAGCCCCCAAATACTTACAAGCACTCACGAGGACATATACAACATGCACATATGTCCGATACAATGAAACCACACAGGAAATGCAGGTTGTTGCTCAGTAACATGGTGTTGCTGCTACAGTCGTTATTTAGTAAAACGAAGGCAAGAGAAAAAAGAAAAAACAGTCAACAAATTGAAATTCATTGGGGAGAAAGAACAAAAAAAAACTAAAATACATAATTAGAAAGCTGCAGCATTAAGCCAAATAGACTTAAAAGCCACTATCCGGATGTGGAAGGCGCATTTAGGCAAAATGTTCTATGTTCTGCTAGTCTGTGCTGCAGTGCAAAATAAAACTCAACTTGTGGTTAAAACCATAACAAAGTTGCTAAAAATATAAAGAAGCAAAAGGAAAAAATAAATATTTTAAATTTCTTAGCAACAATTTTAGTTTTTCTTTTTTTTTTTTTGGAAAATATTTATGTGTAAACAGAGGCATGCATAAGCTTCTGGTTGCACAAACTAATTTTTCTTTTGCATATCAAACATGTTTTACATATGTACTCGTATGTTTGTACTCGTTTGTGTGTAGCTGCCACATAGTGCTGCCTATTTGTTGTTATTTCATTTAGCCTGGTACAATTGAGTAGAGAGAGAATCAAAAAGTAGCCACTTTGCCACAACGGGTGCATTTTATTAATACATCTAAACGCCTGTGGCAATTATACACTGCTGTTGTTACGGACACGTTAAAAACAAATTTAACTACAGCAATAACAACAGCAACAACAACAGCAACAACAACAGCAACTACAACAAGCAAGAGCGCCACTTTAAAATGATACATGATGTAGGCAAACGTTTATTATTTTGTAGCTCTGCAACTGCAACAATATCATGCCAGCCTACCAACTTACCAACACGTTGCATGAATATTGCATGCTTGTGTTGTGTTCTGTTGTGTTTTTAATGCATGTCCGTATAAATATTTTTATTTTCATATTTGTTGTTTTTCTATTTTTTTTTTCTTATTCTTATTCTGTGATATGTTGTACACAGTACTCGAGTGTAGTTATTGACAAACAATACACTGGTGTTTTAGATACAATTAACTGTCCGAAAAACACATGTTCCACAAAACGTGTGCTGAAAATTAAGATGCTTTTAAACGAAAATAAAGCAACAAAAAAGAAAAAAGTATTTGTAGGAAAAATATTTAGAGAAAATAAAAAAAATACTTTGTACTTTATTTTCGGATTTTAAAAACGTAGAAGTACCTTAACTGCATATCAATTAAGGATCGTAACATTTAACGGTAAAAATAGGGTCCATTCGATGCTTTTTTATTATTACGACCAGCACTCTGGGAATGACGCATAAAGTATACAGTGCATTGTGCATTAACTAGGAAAATAGGTTCCGAGAAGGTTTTGTATTAGTGGACATTCGATATGAACCCTAACACACTGATGGTGGCAGGAAAGACCTCTGCGGGGAGTTTATTCCACTTACGAACAGTTCGGCTAAAGGCCGAATTTTCTCTGTAATGCGTAGTGCGATTCATTGGCATTTCGACCACAACGGGACGTGCTCTTACTGAAGAGCGTGTTGTACGTAAAAACTGACGTGTTTCGGGAACAAGTTGCCTGATTTCATTAGAACACATTCAGTTGTAGTAGCGATAGAACAGTGAAATACACCCTACATTGCGTCAATGCTCCAGTGAGTTCATAAAGTTGGCTACCCTACTGTCATCGATAAGCTTCTTGACGCTCTCTTGTACGCGATCGAGTAACTTTAAAATAGATTTTGAAGCACCGGCCCATACATGAGAGTTGTATTCCATTTTAAGTCGGATAAAAGTGGTATAAACAAAGGGTGTTTTTTATAGAGTGACACAAGTTTAAATCATAATAAAATAAGGAAATATATCATTTTAATATCAATGAAACGGGCTTAATTGGAAAGAAAATTTTATGAAATTAATGTTTAAATATGATTTCTGCCATGTGGACGGCACGGCTGGTGCGTAGAAGGCGCAATCTGGAACACCAATTTCCAACAACTTTTCGCAGCATTTGCGGCCATATTTCGTTGATAACTCTTCGAATGTTTATTTCAAGGTGTTCAATTGTTTGTGGTTCATCGACGTAGACAAGTGACTTAAAAAAAACCCCGAAAGAAAATAATCTACTGGGGTTAAATCACACGATCTTGGTGTTCTTTTACGTACGCCATAAAATGGAAGAAGTGCACGCTGTGTTTGACGAATAAACAATTATTTTGATTAAAAATTTCAAAAACTTGCAAGCGTTGCTCTGGTGTAAGTCGATTCATAATGAAATTTCAAACCAAACTAAACAAAAAGCAACTATCAGCTGTTAAATGGGTGCTCAAATAAAGCAGTTTGAGGGTGGTTAGCGCGCTGAAGTGGTTAGCGCGTTGACTACTAAGCAAACAATGACTTGGGGCCTGGGTTCAAACCCTGGCCAGAGCAAGTCAATCAACATCATTAATTTCTCTAATGTACATAAGTGAGACATTTTATTAATTGTTGCCGAACTATTTAAGTGATGAAGGCATGGCACTGGACACTAAAAAACTGTTCCGACAGCGATTGAAGCTTTTCCAAGCTAATGTACACAACGTCGCCCTCCTTCGTCGGTTAGCAGAAACATCGGCGAAGTAAAACAATTAATAAAATGCCTGCCAATACGGCTTAACAAAGTTAATGAATAACAAAGTTAATAAAAAAAAATTAACATCACGCGCAAAGCAGAGTTGTGAAAGAGTTAAGTCTTCTAAATTTTGAACATTTATCTTCTCTACCCTATTCCTCTCCCTGAGTTCCGGCACAGTGCACTGCATACATAGGGGTCATCTCCTAAGTGCTGGTCCTAATTAAAAAAAAAAAAAAAAGTTATGCCAACTCAAAGTTGTGACACTCTATAAATTGTTACCAAAAAAAAATTATTTTACACACTAAAATATTTAGAATTAAACAACTTATTCGTCATTTGTAGACTTAAGAAATAGAAATAAATCTATTGCAGAGTTCGTTACCACACGTCAAATTTCGCGCGACATTTATGAAGACAAAAATTCGCAGAATATTATTTTTAGAAAAGTAGCCAGGCTTTTTCAAAAGTAGGCAGTATCACGCCCATGCAAAAAACTACTTACACTTAAAAGATTTAAAATTGATTAAAAAAAAATTGCTAATACTGACCAATTTTTATTCAGGGTTTTTTTTTGTGCAATAATTTTTATTAAAATTCAATTCACAGTCGAATGTATGCTGAAATAAACAAATAAGCTAAAGTTTTTAATTTTTACTGCTTTTCTACATAAAGGATTTTTCCTGAAACTTAACAATTTTTTTTTGGAAAAACTATTCAAATTCCTTGAACTTAAATAAAACGTTAAATTATTTTAACAAAATGTTGCACACAAATTTTCTTTTTCAAACTAAAATATGTAACTTTAAAATTGCATTTAATTTTATTTTCTCCGAAATTGTTGTTCGTAGAATTTTTACAAATTTCGTTAAAATACATAAATATTTTTGTATGTCATAATTTAGTGAAAAGAAAACATAAAACTCTTTAGCTAATTTACATAAAATTTTTTTCCATATTTAATATATTTTAGTTTTTCTTTTTACTACCAACCATCACTATCAGCTTAGTTTTACTCTAATTCTAAGAAAATTTTGAAGGATTTATATGGCCTTGCATGTGAGTATGTATGCAAATGTTTGCATAGCTGTGCACTCTTTTGCTGCATATGTATGTATTTGCTGTTTTATACGATAGGTTTTCATATCCTTTTACTTGCCTTGTATTTTTCTGGGTGTGTGAATGTATGTGTGTGTGTGCTTTCCTTTGCATAAATACTAGTATACAAATTACAAAATGTAGCATCATAATAAAATGTTATACTATTTTATTCTTACGAAAATATTCTTGCATTTTTATTTATAAACTTTCGGGGTGCATGTACTCTTTTCGCTACTCTTATGCTGGTACTTATAAAGGATGTGCAAGGATATAATATATCCTACAATGTTTTAATGCTTAATTTTATATATAGAAATATTTTATTTAGCATTTAAATATGGGTAAATGCATATGAAGGGAAGTATGAAATTTATTGCTTTAATAAAGTTTTTAAATAACACTGTGCTACACAAAAAAGTTTTGACAATTTTGTTATTTTATGTATCGTCTACGTAGATCTTCTGAAAAGATTGTATGTCCAAAATCGAAAGGAAATGTGGGGTCTACGACTGCTGTAACAGATTAAAGAATTATGTTGTGTGTTTCTTTAATCTTCTACAATATTCGAAGTCGATTCGCAACTTTTTTAAGGCCCGTGGTTTCTTATGATGACAGATTGTAATAATTTGTAAAATTAAAAGCAAAAGTTTAGTTTAGAAATCAACTTTCCAAATTCATGTATTTTTCGTTTGTCTATTTGCCAGAATACTTTTTTTTAATTTTAGCTTTGTTGTACTGTGTAACATAATAATTTAGGAAAATAGAAAAAAAATCCTTTTTTCTATTCAATAGAATGTATCTGTTAGAGAAACTTAATGTGTGAAAAAATTCATAAGAAAACATCAAAAATCATTTTATATTTTGTAGGCGTGGTTCTGGCCAGTTTTATCATTTGAATTTTATTTTCAGAAGGTCTTTAAATATGCATAAATTTTCATGCAAATCATATATAATATTCAAATGTCATTATTTGAATCGAGTAAAAAAACGAGAAAAGATGAGCTTAAATAGAAGGTTTTCCAAAAACACACTTATTGTTAAGGAAATTCAAAAGTTTTTTATTTAATGTGAAGTACAATCGATACAATTAAGCTCTAAATAAAACTTCATTCAAATGGCCTCTACGACTGCTTCTGCAGGAACGATTTCGAAAGACCAACGACTTCAAATAACTCCACAAGAAATAGTCGAATAATGTTAAATCACAACTTCTTGGAGGCCATTCAATATCACAATTTCTTGAAATAATCGAATCTCCAAACTTTCAAGTTGTTCCAAGGCAAAATTAGCAAATTCACGACGTTTACGGTGGTCCAATGGCTTCAGTTTTTGAGTGAGAACAATTTTATACGGATGCGAAGCCAAATCCTTTCCCAAAATCCGCCAGGTTGTGGTTTGAGACAGTCCCAATTGTTGAGAACGTCTTGGAATCGACAAATTGCGATCTTCAGCAACACATGCCTGAACGGCAGCAATATTTGCATTACTTCGAGCGGTTCTTTGTCTTATTGGCACTTGAACATTGTGTAAAGAAAATGTAAGCTCAAAATTTTCATCAATTTGGCGAATAGCGAGAACACTTGGACGTTTATAACGACAATGAAATGGCAAAAGCGAACGAAAAGTTGCAATTGGAGAACGACTATTTTGATAATAAAACCTGAATAATTTGTAAACGTTGTTCTTGCGTACATCTCTCCATGATGAAATTGTAAACACTACTGAATACAATTAAAAACAAATGTCAGATCAAATTGCCGAAACGTCACTTCAAAATCATATCATGCCTACTGGAAAACCTTATAGAACACAGCACAAGAGTCGGTTTTGAGCCAATTAATTGCCCAGCAATTGCTTTTATTTAATTTTTTATTTACATTAGAAAAATGCAACATTCTGGCAGTAAAAAACTATTTTATAAATTAATGAATTTTTTATAAATAAATTAAGTTTCTGATAAGACTTGCATGAAAGTACTCGTACTACAGTATGAAATCGGCTTTAAATAAGACTACACAAATTTTATTTAACTGCCACAGACTTCTCAATAATAAAAAAAAACAAAAGCCGGCCTATTGTGCACAATACTCGTAATACAGGGTGTCCGCTGGGAAGGTACACTACTTTGTTTTGCCGCCATTTTTTTTTTTTTTTTAATTAGGACCAGCACTCAGGGGATGACCCCTACGTATGCAGTGCACTGTGCCGGAACTCAGGGAGAGGGATAGGGTAGAGAAGATAAATGTTGAAAATTTAGAAGACTTAACTCTTTCACAACTCTGCTTTGCGCGTGATGTTAATTTGTTTTAAGGCAGTGTTGATGCACCTCCGGTGTTAAGAAGACGCATTAACTTTGTTAAGCCGTATAAGCAGGCATTTTATTAATTGTTTTACTTCGCCGATGTTTCTGCTAACCAACGAAGGAGGGCGATGTTGTGTAGATTAGGTTGGAAAAGCTTCAATCGCTGTCGGAACAGTTTTTTAGTGACCAGTGCTATGCCTTCATCACTTAAATAATCCGACAACAATTAATAAAATGTATCACTTATGTACATTAGAGAAATTAATGATGTTGATTGACTTGCTCTGGCCAGGGTTTGAACCCAGGCCCCAAGTCATTGTTTGCTTAGTAGTCAACGCGCTAACCACTTCAGCCAACACCACCCTTAACATTAGTAAACATTAGTCTTGACAGTTCATATTTGGCAGTCGTGGAAAATTTATTATGGAAAAATATGCGATAAACCAACGTGTTTTAATCGGTAAAACATTTTATCAAATTCAATCATCGATTACTGAGACGATGAGAAAGATGTTGACTGGCCTCTAAGATCGCCTGATTTGACTGCTCCAGACTTCTTTTTGTGGGGATATCAGAAAAGCAATATTTATGCAAACAAACCAGAAACGCTTGAGCAACTCAAACAAAATATTCATGATGAAATGAATGAAATACCGCCTGAAATGTGTGAGAATGTAATGAAAAATGTGGTCAAAAGGGCTCGCATTTGTGAGGCTAACAGAGGCGGAAATTTATTTTATATTATATTCCATACATAATTGCCGACATTAAATAAAACATTTATCAATATTAAGATCCATTCTCAAAAATTATAAACAAACAAAGTAGTATACCTTCCCAGTGGACACCCTGTACTTAACAAAACAAAGGAATCTTTAGATATTGTTATCTATTTGTTTTGTTGTAAACTTAAAATATCTTTCAATCTTTTTATAAATTTTTTACAAAATAATTCCATGAAATTCAAACGAAACTTGAGGGAGTAACAGAGATAAAAATCATGGAGGCGTATGATTAATATTTAATTCAGAATAATTTCACAAACTAGTAAATAAGTTTTTTGTTTTTATTATTCAAACAAAAACAAACTTACAAACAAACTTCAACAAAGATATAAAATAAAAGCTTTAAGCTTTAAGTTAATCAACGTTGAAAGTATTTTTAGCATAAAATTATATTAACTAAAAACAAATTTATTTGGCAGAGACAAAAAGGGACAAAAAAAAAAGCGAATAAAATATTTTTCTCCCAACTCATGGATTTACCCATATTAGTTTTTTTTTATTTAAACATCTCATGAATGTAATATGCTACAAAGTTGTACAAAAGCAATTGTTTTATAGACATTATTCATGACTGCTGCATAAGTGAAAAAGTAAGAAAATAAAATATTAACATCACACAGTTCTTTGCAATTTGCGAAAACTCAAATTTAGTAGTTTTCTTTATATTCTTTCTATGTATTCTTATACGTTTATATGTATGTATGTGTTTGTGTGTCAAAGCATTTAGCATACAAACCCAGGAAAATGTAGTTTTGCATATAAATTCATTAACATAATTTTTATATTTAAAAAGTCATACCGAGCAAGCCTCCCCCACCCTTTCGTTTTCGCTACTTCAGATAAAACTTATTCTCACTTCTTGTCATTTTATGTTTATTCATTTTATAGACTCTTGAAAAATTTTCGTAGCTTGTTGATTTCTTTCACTGTTTTTTTTTTTTTTTTTGTTGCTTTTGTTGCTTTTATTTTATGCGCTTAAATAAATTGTAGAACTTTGTTTTTAATATAAATGAAGTTTTTTGCCAACAACAATAATTTGCAAAATGATATGAAAATAAAAGTTGAGCGCAAAATAAATAAAATTAAAATGAAATTTCTCAATTCTTATTTATGTTCAAATTATGCAAATTATAATTGTTATTTGTTTTTAAATTAATTTTATTATTTTATAAATTTGTATAACAAAAGTTTTGTTTCGTTTGGGAGTTTTTAACACATTTCGGTATTAAAGAAGGAGCTGAATAGAATTTTTATAGGTTTGTTTTATTAATAAATTTTGTTTCAAATTATTTAACGAGTATGATTCGATATTGAAATTATAAAGAAAATGAAATGGTGACGTATGAGTATGATATATGAGACGCAAGACTTAATTAAGGAAATTAAGAGGTTGCGTATGATTAATATGGATTAAGAGTTAATAACAGAAAAATATGAATAATCTTTTTTGTTTTAAATAAAAACGTATAAGAAATCGAAATAACACCCACGCACACACATATAAACATATATAATTGATTCAATTACGGAATTAATTGAAATGGGTTTTAAATTTTAATTAAATGTATTAATTGAACAAATTCTTTTTGGCAATAATTCTTTTTAAGTACTCAATTACAAATTTTTTGCAGCAATTTTTACAAGTTTTTACTAATTAAAAATTGCAGTTAAATTGGCTGCATAGATTGAAATTTAATAACGAGACTAATTCAATATGAAAAAAAATCATATTTTACTATTTGCTGTGTATATAAAAGTTTTTATAATATTTTTTCTATTGCTGTCATTCATTCATGGCTAAATGAAATAACGCTCACCTCTCAAAAAAATGGCACCGGAAATAAATTCAAAAAGAAGAATAAAATCATTCCTGAATGTCAAATGAAAATAATTCCTATTTTTAGGACTTGCTTTATAATGAAAAAAAAACTCTCACATAAAAAATTAATTAAGTTACAATGAAATAAAACCCAAAAAAATATATGAAATTAATTCAAAATTTCCTATGAGATCCTTAAAACAATTCAAAAATGTTTAGTGCGTGTAGCCGGTTTTGAAATATTTTCTCCCCTAAAGTATTTCCAAAGTGGCCTTCACTTGCTAAGTTTTTTGCAGATTGCCTTAAAGATTTTCTCCTTTGAGGATTTGCCAAAAACCGGCTTCTTTAACTGACAGTTTCCTTCATTGCAATCCTTCAGCTGGGCTGTGAGAATTTCACATCAGTTATTTCCGAAATCAGGCTTGGCTTAAAAAAGCCTTGACCGGTCGCAAACACTTCCTAACTGGAGGTACTTATAAATTCGAAACTGGTTTCATAATTCGTTTGCTGGTATCTCAGAGAAAAACTTAAGTAAGCAAAGCTGGGTTTGAAAAAACTGGCCGACAACCCAGTAAACATCCGGTAAGTAAATTTATTTTTGGAAATACCTCACAGGAGAATCGTTTTAAAACCATAAGAAGGACCTCAACCCTCAAAACCGTCAGTAAGTTTAGGAAATACCTCAGAAGAGAAAATGCTTAAGCCCGAACGAAAGCCTTCAACCCATTTAACTTTAAAAAGCGAATCCAATTGTGGAAAAAACTCAGAAGAGAATTATTTTAATCCCTGACGAAACACTTCAACCCTCAAAATCCTCATTAAGAGCAGTGAGTTTCGCAAAACCCTCAGAAGAGAAAATCCTTAAGCCCGAATGAAGGCTTTCAATCCATTTAACTTACAAAATCCAATTTTTGAAAAACCCAGAGAATCATTTTTAGCCCGGACGAGGGACTTCAGCTCTCAAAACCCTCAGTAAGTGCAGTGGTTTCGGAAATACCACAAAAGGGAAAATACTTAAGCCCGGCTGAGAGCCTTCTACACGCAAAATCCTCAGTAAGCGGAGATGCTTTCGCAATACCTCTTTAAAGGCGACAACCCAGTAAACCTCTATTAAGAGAGTCCAGAGGAGAAAATCCTAAAAAAACCCCAAGTAAGAGAACTCGGTTTCGGAAATACCTCAGAGAAGAAAATCCTTAAGACCGCTCGCAAAACAGACGGCAATACAGAAACCAGAGCTGTAAAAGAATGACTCAAATCTTATTTTTAACTCTCAACGAATTAGAGAAAATTTAATTAATAAATTTTTCTCAATATATGAATTGAATTGAAACACGAAAGTATTCATCATGAATTAGAAATTCTTGCATGCATTGATATCACTTAAAAAATTACTTGAATTAAAGTATGAATGAATTCAACATGAAACAAAGTCTTAAATTCATTAATTTTAACCACAAAAAAATAATTAAATTCAAATTTGAATGCATTATCGATGATTTAAGGGCAAGGAATTTATTCACTGTTTTAATTCGGATTAACATCATAAAACAAAAACTGTTGTACGATTTAAAAACTTGTCCAAATGCGTGTATCCAATTGATATTATCAAAAATTATGTGCCAACAAACTCAATCTAAAGCTCAGTATTCTTTTCACAGTTCTACGCGGAATGCTTCCCAGAATGTATGAATAAAAAATTAAACAATTAAGTGCCATAAATATAAAAAATGAATGAAAAAATTAATTACAATTCCTTTTCCTTAAATCAACACTAATTCATTTAAATTTTAATTGAATTTTTTTATTTATATGAAGTTAATGGATTCAACTCAATTCATTATTTTGTAAAATTAATTAAATGAAAAGTTGGTTTTTCATACTTTGAGTCAATTCATATTTTTGGCCACAATGAAAACTGGTTAAATAGTTGATATTCTTCTCAATTAGTATCCACTTTACGAAAATTTTAAAGATGGACAATTGAACGCTGGTGAGAGGTGTAGCGTGCTTGAAATCGGTACTGATACGTTCTGCTAAGAACTGATTGGAATTAATAATAATAATATTCAACATAAAAAAACTCTTACTGCCTGTTCAACGATGTCGAAAGAAAATCTAAGCGATCGAAAGCCAACCGCTCGAAGTCTAATCCATTTGGGTTCAACGATATCGACAGCTTTCGATCGAATGTAGTTACGTTTTTCAAAGTATTGCCACATGAGAAATTTTAATTGTTTTAGCTATTTTCTTTAAAATTGTCAAAATCAATATCAATTCGTTTGATATATAAAAATAAACGCAAGTAATAAAAAATTACAAACAAATAATAAAGACAATGTATGTATGTATGTACATACATATGTATTTAAAGGCAACAATAAATATGCAGGCAGAGTGCCGTATATTTTTTTTCTAACAAAAAAGATTCTGAAGGCGTACGTTTATATGTCGTTGGGAATTACGAGGTACGGACACTGTCCTGGAGCTGCTCATGAACCAATAAGTTTCTAAAGACATAAATTTGTAGAAATAAAATTTAGCTCATTCACTGAATCCCTTTAAAATTTAAGAACAATAATCCACACTAATATAACAACAACAATAAACATTTCAAACTAGAATTTTGCAATAGAATTAAAAGTGTTAAATTGAAATTGTGTCAACTTTATATTGGAAATCAATAACTATAAAAAAACTTTAGAATAAGCTAATTTTCTCATTATAAACTCCCAAGAATAAATAAATAAGATGTTCATTTGTATAACTAAAATGGATCGTATCATATTTTCAATAACTTACATATGCAAAATAGTATGTTTCAGTTACAACTTCTCCCTCCCCCAAAAACTCAAACTGCATCCTTGGCTAAATGTATGTATGTATATATGCATGTATTTACATACATAAATGTACTTATCAATGTTTTAAAAAGCATTTTTATATAAATTTCATATGTTTTTGGCAAAATGGTTTTAAAACGAAAGCAAAAGAACAAGTGCTTGATTTTGACATTTGATGTCCGTATGTTCGAAATAGTTAAACGGAATTTTTCATGAAAGTACTTACGATTTCATTTGAGTTTTCATTCGAATCGATGTTCGAATAAAAAACCAGTTGTTGAACCCAAATCAGTTTTCATTCGATTAGAAAGTGATCGAACTCTTCTCTTCGACATCGTTAAACATGCCGTTAGTAATTTTGAATTTTCATTAATTCAATAAAACTGAACTTGAGCCTAAATAATTTTACTTCTCATAGGTTTTAATTCAATGCTTGAATGATTCTCACTTCCATTTAGAAAAGAATCATTATTTTACTGCTCTTATAGAAACCTCCAGTAAGCGACTCTTGTTTCGGAAATACCACAGAGGAGAAAGTACTTAAATCTGACAGATAGCCGGCTATAGAACTCTCAAATGTCATATTTAAGAAAATAAAATTAATCCCAAAATAAATGAAATAAGTTCCAAAATGTTTTCTCAATGAAATAAAGACCAAAAATAATCCTTTCTTATTTTAGTTAATTTTCAATTTTATTTATAAATTAAATTATTCCCAAATAAAATGAAATTAATCCCAATATTTGGGATTTTTTGGGGATTTTTTTCTTATTTTTCCGGAATTTGATTTTTTTTTTTTTTTTTTGCCATTATTTAATGAAGACATCATTCATGTATTTCGTTAAATTCTGTTCGCTTGAAATGTTCTAGAAATAATTATCTAATTTAAGCTTAATTAATATTCTGAAACAGTAATTTCGGTGAGTTTTTTTTTTTTCTTTCTTCTAATTAAATTTATAGCATTGTTACAATTTTTATGCCGTAATCTAAATAATGCAAAGCGTGCTTTAGATCAAATGCAATTTTAAATCAGTTTTTATTTCAAAGAAATTTCGCATTCAAAACACACACATTTTATCTATTTCGTTTAGTGACGGAAAAGCAACTGCAATAACAAAAT
Organism: Lypha dubia; assembly: GCA_947311025.1. Taxonomy (NCBI): domain Eukaryota; kingdom Metazoa; phylum Arthropoda; class Insecta; order Diptera; family Tachinidae; genus Lypha; species Lypha dubia. The sequence continues at coordinate 7,822,942 of OX371263.1, forward strand.
GAGAATTTAAAAAACAAAAATTGTTGAAATAAAAATAGCGCGTCTCTTTATGATTAATTCATATCACATATTTAAAATGTTTTGTTTTTTTTTTCTTTTGGAGGCTTTAAAGCTGACTGAATGACTGGCGATATTAAGTTGCACAAACTTTCAAACCAACATTTAGTATTCATTCATTGATTCATATACATTTGGTATGTTTGTGTGTTGGCGTTTTCAAACCAGATCTAAAAATCCAATAAAAATAAAAACCACAAATTATAGACATACAGAGACTATAAAAACATGATATTAATAAACACACACACAGAGAGTATTGTGCACCTCGATGCGGTATTTATTTAACAGTTACAATTCAAGCAAACCACGCATATTAAATCATATCAGATGAAAACTGCAACAGAAAATTTAGAAAAAAAAAAGTATATACGAGTATATTACACTTTACTTTTAGCCCACTATTTTAAACAGGTGTTATTCATTCAGTCAATGGCATTTAATTAATGGTGTTTGCCAGAAAAATCAACCAACAGCAAAAGTAGGCTGTCATTTGCTGGCTTGCAAATATCACAAAATTAAACACTATCGGTTTTTAATAATAATACCGGTATTTGGTTAATAAAAAGTGCGCCTAAATGAAGAGATATAAAGAAACGAAAATTGAAACCCCTCAAGCTGGCCCAATGCCATATAAAGTCTGTAATAAAAGTTATAATCACGGTACAAGCTGTCACGAACTGACGAGATCAGCTTTATCTGTTGTGATACGAGTGATTTACAAACAGAGAACAATGTTCGATAGATTAATTATCCGATATAGCATTCACAATATTTCGTAAAGTTGGTAACATGGTTACGAAAACCTTTTTTATAATTTCTGTAAAATTAAATCATGTTTAACAAGATTTTGTATACACTTAAGCAATTATTATGCATAAAATAAATAATTATTCCAAAAACTAAACTTGCTAATTTTCGCACATGATTACGGCAACTATACTATGATTTCTACAACAATATTAGATCTTATATATGTACTCATACATAAAATATTTTGCAACCGAATGAATTTATTTAATTATTTTTATAAAATTTTTTAAAAATTTGGAAAATGATCACGCCAACTATATTATGATTTCCACAATAATATATTGCTTATATATTTAAATGGAATATTTTGTAATGGAATTAATGTATTTTATTATTCTTACCACTGAACCTCACAAATTTTATATATGATAAATACAACTATATTGTGATTTCTACAACAATATAGCTTAACAAAATTTATATATGTACAATATTTTGTAATTTAAATTAATTGCTCGTATTTAAAATACAATAATTTGAAACTAATTTTAGTTATTTTATTATTATAAAAACTGGATTTTATACATTTGCAACATGATTACAATAACCATGCTATGATTCCTACAACAATACACCTATTTAATATTTCAATGCAATATTTAGTTATTAAATTCATTTATTTTAATATTCTAAGAACAGGACTTCACATGTTTGAACATGATCGCGACAACTATATTGTGATTCCTACAACAATATAGGTTATCATAATTTAAATAAAATATTTTGTAATTTAAATATACAAATTACAATATTTTAAAATTCATTTTAGTAACATTATTATTCTAAAAACTGCACTTTAAAAGTTTGCAACATGATTACAATAACCATACCACGACTTCTACAGCAATATATATTTGAAATATTTAAATACAATATTTTGCGATTAATTTAAGTTATTGTTTTTATTCTTAAAACTAGACTTTATATATTTGGAACATGATTACAACAACTATATTATGCGTCCTACAACAATAGAGGTTATTATTTTATTTTTTATTATTTTTCTTAATTAAAATGCAATATTTTGTAATTAAATTCATTTATTTTAATATTCTAAGAATAGGAATTCACATGTTTGAACATGATCGCGACAACTATATTGTGATTTCTGCAACAATATAGTTTTTAAATATTCTAATACAATCCAAAAAAAATAAATTCGCTAATTTTAATATTTGAACAACTTAACTCCGTGGGTTCGGAATATGATTACAACAACTATATTATGATTTCTACAAAAATATAGTTATTTAATATATAAATGCAATATTTACTTATTAAATTTATTTATTTTATTATTCTAAAAACCAGACTAATTACGACAACTATACTATGATTTCTGTAACAATATAGCGTTCACATATTCTAGTATAATTCTTAGTAATAAAATTTTCTAATTTAACTATTTGCGAAACGTAACTTGTAAGTTTGGAACATGATAATGACAACTATACTATGATTTCTATAACAAAACAGCTTTATAATATATAACTACAATTTTTTTGTAATTAAATTAATTTATTAAAAAAAAAAACAACATACTAAAATAATTTAAGAGCGATGAAACTTTATGAGTTTGTGCCCTTAGAAAAACAGAATGGCAAAACTAAAAATGTTTTCATATGCTCCGGGTTTTATATATATATATATATATATATATATATATATATATATATATATATATTCCCGTCGTTCCTATAAGGAGCATAGGGCCTCAAGGACTTTCGGGTTTTAGTTACTAAAAAAATTTCTCACAATATTTCCTAATAGTTCTTGTACTTAATTACTTGCTATAGAGTATTTAATTCATATAATGACTTCCTACGTTTTGAAAATGTGTGGACACATAAATTTTTTTTGGTTTTTTTTTTTTTTTTTGTTCTTGTCTAGATAAATTTCCATTCAAAATCTAACTGGACTTTTTAATTAACTAATAAACAAGCAGGGTTTTTAGGTGTATTGATGCATGTGTGTATGGACACGTACATATAGATTTTTATATTTATTTCTAAGTTGCAGCTTTAACTTCTCATTATAAATGGTGTTGAAATTAAATTGCGTGTGTGCTCTGATAAATATAAAAATAAAAATTTTTTATAAGCGTGGTTAAAAGGAACATTAGATTACATTTAATAGATTTACAGTTAGCAGAAAGAGAGACAGAGAGAGAGGAAAATAACAAATATTTATGATACATAAATGTCTGCAAGCAAATAGTGGTCAGACAAACATAACACTGCCCACCTTGATAGTGAAGAAAAAATTTCAATGAAAATAAATTTCATAGACAAGATTTAATATCGTAATAAAATATTATATTATTTTGGTTTTAAGATTATTTATTTAAGTTTATTCAACTTTAGAATCATTTTTTTAAATAGGCGGCAGTTAAACGACAGCTAGTTTTGTGCACTAAAGAATATTGAAAGTTGTTGGAATTTATTTTTATATTCTAGATTTTTAAAAAAGAATTATAATTTATTTTGCTTGTAGACTACATACGTGCTATCGCTCTAATAAAGAATGGGATTGAATTTTTCCAATTTTGAACGAAAATTTCTTAGACAAAAATGTTTTCTTTAGCAAAAATCTGCGATGGCGCTTCTTCTCGGAGAGATAATTAAGTTCGATTTTATAAAATTAAGTTACTAGTTTCTCTTTCATGGAATATTTATAAATCCGAGCAAAGTAGAAAGACTATTAATTGTTTTACTTTTTTCAGTTTAACGTCAATTTACAAAGTTAACATTCTTTTATTAAAACTTGAAAATTTCGTTTTGTGCTGCATATGCATTTTTGTTCTCAAAAGTAACTTCTTTTGCTGCATACTTATACTATTAACACATACATATATATATTCACAATGAAATAATTTTTTTAATATTTATGAGAGCAATCATATAAGTTATCAAAAGTTAATTTTCTGTGCTTGAGAAAAAAAAAAATTTGCGTTGTGCTGCATATGCATGAGTTTTCTTGTGCCGCATATATATTTACTGCAAGGAAGAATATTTAATGCGGAATAAAAAATTTAAATTTTAACAACTTGTCTGCTTTTATTTGAAAGTAAATATTCTTTTATTGAATTTTAAAAATTTTAGTTTGTGCCGCATGTGTACTTGAAGGTACTACATATTTACCTTCTTGTGCCGCAAACGTTTACTATTAAGCAAATATATTTTGAACGGAATAAAAAATTAAAAGTTTTAAGAATCTTTTACAAGAGAATGTTTTTTTTTAATTGAAAATTAAAAATTTTATTTTGTGATCTCTATATGCATTTTTTTCAAAACTACATTATTGTTCTGTATATGCATTGAAAATGTATTAAAAATTAATTACAAATGGTGTTTTCTTTTCTGCACACCCTGGTAAAAGGTACATGCATAAAATGTCTGGCCCACCTTGTAATAATAGAACTTCTTGTTTCACTAGAACAAAAAACAATTTATAAAAAAGTAGAACCCCCAGTTTTTAACAGCTAGTGAGGGTAATTTTTTTAGAATAAAACGCACCAGCCGTTTACAGAGCAAAACATTTTTTAAGAAACGAACAGCAAAGTACACTTTTTACATAGAGATGTACCATTTTTTTTTTTTGTAGAAAAGAAAACACCATAAGTTAACTTTGATAAAATGTGAAGCAAAATTGACGATTGATTTCTTAGGCATCAGAAATAAAGGGTGTATAAAAGTTTGAAATGAAATCAAACAAAGATGAATTTTTTAAATTGATATGAAATTTACTTTATTCAAAAGATTATCTTCCGGCTGGCTTAGAAGTCTTCTAAGCTGGAGGTCCAACTTTCGATTACTTTTTCTCACATTTGTAACTGTATATCGGTCATAGTGCTGCGAATTTTGTCCTCCAAATTGTCCATCTTTTAAGACTTATCAGCGTAGACTAGCGACTTCACATATCCTCTCAGAAAAGAGAATAGTGGCGTTAAATCGCACGATATTGGACGCCAATTCACGGATCAGAAATGAAGTGACCAAACATTTTCTCCAAAAAATCAATTGTGGCACGTGACGTCTTGTTTAAAACCCCAGCTCGTGCACATAATGATTGTTCAATTGATGAACGAAAAAGTCAGTAATCATGACTCTATAGCGTTCACCATTGACTGTAACATTCTGACCAGCATGGATTTTAAAGAAGTACGAACCAATGATTCCACCAGCTCATAAAACACACCAAACACTCAGTTTTTCTGAATGTAACAGTGTCGCAACATACACTTGAGGATTATCATCACTTCAAATACGACAATTTGAATTTTTGAAGTATTCAGTCACACAAAAGTGTGCTTCATCGCTAAGCAAAATTTTAATCAATGGCAATCTTCTTTTGGGCCCATTCATCGAATCTACGCATTGCTAGGTGATCGTGGCCCCTCAATTCTTGCACAAGTTGGATTTTGTAAGCACGCAAACCAAGACCTTTCCACAATATCTGCCATAAAGTAGATGGAGACATATCCAATTTCTGTGAACTTATTTAAGTTTTCCTCTACCCTACGGTCTACCGCAGTAATGACTTCTTCTGTTCGCACTGTACGACATCTCTGTGGATTCGTATTATCATTTAGAGTAAATCTGATTCAAAAACATTCCATAGTTAATCGAATTACTTGCTGTGATAGACGATTATGTTGACCCTAAAATGAACGTTGTTCGCGATACGTATTTCAAACAGAATCATGATTTTCCAAATAAATTTTCACAATTTGGAAGATTTTTTCCGGTGTCAGTCTTATCATTTTCAAAGAAAACATAAGTCACTTGAAAGCTGACAAAATAACTGCCAGTTAAAAAATAAGTTGCCAACTTAAAGATCTATACCTCTATAAAAACTACTACTACTACTTGTTTAAAAATTCGGGATTGATAGAAAAGTTTACAAAATGCGTTAATGCCTGTTTTTCTGGAAATTACAATGATTATCAGTGAGCTGCAACAAGTATGATCGAGCCTACTTATTCCCTAACGTTGAATTTTAAGAACAACACAAGCAAATATTATTCAATTTTATACTCGTTCGCTTTTAATGCACAAGCAGAAAATTCATCAACAAGTTTAAATCATTTTGATCATTTGATGCGAATGTGCATGATCCAATGAATATAAGGCATTAGCAGAAATACAAAAAACACCAACTCTATGTATTTTATTGCTAGAAACTTTGATTTCGGAAGTCAAAAGTATAAAAATGTATGTATGCATGTTTCAAACTGTAACAAAAATATTAGTGCCTGTTCGCCGATGTCGAAGAAGTTCTTTCTTTCGAACAAATACATATAAATTAACAACGAAATTTTAAAAATTGTTTTATTCAAATACGAGTACGAAATTACTTTAACAATTAAATAAAACACTTGTTCCGCTAATAACACGTTAACTTCGATTCAAAATGAGTTTCATACTCTTAACGACACAGTCAGAACATTCATGTTAGTAAAAAACAACAAGTAAATGTTTGAAACGATCGGTTGCGTAAACAAGTGTTTTTTGCTTTTGCACAAAAACGATGAGATCATAAAAATCAATGTGAATAATTAAGTATGCACGAAAATTTACCACTTGTTGCTGATGTCTGCTGATTATCCCAATTTTATAAGATCCGTATTTAAACGAAATCTTGTTTGCGGATGCACCGTTTCACAATACTGAATTTGTAAATTGGAGCATTGTCGTGTTGGTAGTTCCACGATATGGCTTCTAATAAATTTTTTAATTATAGACACGTGTCTTTCAATATCCTTTCGTAAAATTTGCTAAAAGAGATAAAAGCGCCATAGTAAGAATTGCACTTTGCCTACTGTGTTTTCGTTGCAAAATATCTCATTTAATCCATTATTATCAACATTTTTTTTAGAATCACTTCTTTGTGAACTTTACAATTGTCATTGAGTATCCTTCTATCCTTATTATCCATTTGGAGGCGTATGATTTATATTTAATTAAGTTCTACAATCACCGCCTTCGCTTTCTAGGCAAAAGATCCTTCAGTACCCTCTCCGAGCTTTCAGTTGTGGAACTAGGGTAGCCTTAGCTCCTTTATCAGGAGCAGTGGATGGTTCGCCCAACAGCGGGCTTGACATTCTGCCCGTTTCACTGCAAGTCTCACCCCTTGCTTCGATTTTTTCCCACCTGTTTCTCACTGTCCCTCTTTTACCTACTCTTCTATAGACTCTTCTAATCTCCCTTTCTCTAATACTACTCTTCACTACAGGCAACACAACGGGACCACATCAGGACTCAAGTGAGCTGGAATAAAATCTTCCTCTTACCAGCAGCCTACTAACCTAACCTAACCTACAAAACGATTTCCTTTTCGCTAGAAATTTTAAAAAGTTCTTAAAAGGATACTAATTTTTACACATAAATCATGTCTAAAATTTTAAAAATTTTCGGTAATAAAAATTTCTTTTAAACAAAAAAAGCTTGAAATGTTAAATTCAAAAATTTTTATTTACAAAAATGTTCAAAAAAAAAAGTTCTCTGTATCTTTAATTGATTGATGTCAAATGGCATATTGTTTAGTTTTCTACTAAAAATAATAGTTTTATTTGCCACATTTGTTACAATGTAACAAAATTCTAATAAAAATAAATAAATAAATAAGAAATTAAAGAAAGCAAAAAAAAAACGAAAAGGAATCCCAGCAAAAAATTATTATTTTTCTTTCTGGAAGCAGTAACAAAATTTCTTTTTTTCGAGATGGGCAGTTTTGAAGCGCTTCCAAGGATGCTCAAAAAGAAGGCAGAGAGATCGCTCAACTTACTTTTAATACGGGATTCACATGATGACTTTTTACCATGACTTTTCTAGAGTTTATTGACGAATGGGGTACAAAGGCGATCAAAGAGGTAGCAACATAAAAGAGAATTCAAGAAAAGTCATGGTGAAAAGTCATCGTGTGAATCCCGTATAAGCACGTTGAAGTTGGTCGGCTATTGACATTTAGTTGACACGAATAATAAAGTGAACAGCGAATGAAAGATAAAATTTCATTTAGATGCTCTCTGCTTCTCTCTTTCTCTCTGATTTTAGCGCATTTTAGATGATTAGAAAAAATCGCTCTTTTATGTAAAAACATGAACTCCAAAGTGCGGCATCGCGAACAAAACTCATGCATGTTTGAAACGATTTTAGAAGAAGAAATTTTAATGCGTCTAATTAATACCAGAGGCGCTGCCACACGGCTTTAAAAATTACCAAAACGTGCAATAGCATAGTTGTAAAAGAATTAAAACTTCTGCTACATTTTCAACATCTACTATCTACTCTATGCTACCCCGTTCCCTAAGTTTTGGCACAATGCATTGCGTAAGTAGGAGTCATCCATCCCCTGAGTGCTTGACCCACAAAAAAAAATTTACCAGATTGGGTGCTTCTGCGACATCGTTTCAAGAAAATTATTTGATTCTTTAAAAAATATTTTCAATTTAATCGGTTTAGTAAACACTGTCCCTTACAAACCTACTTTGGCCGGAGCAGTACTCTTTACTGGGATATTAGTTGTGTAACTTTTGTGGCAACTGATGGGCTGTCAGTCAATCGCAATATGATGGTGTAATAAAAATCATTGATATTCAATTAAAACTGCTGGTGTTGATTGATACAAACATTTTTTTTTTTTTTTTCAAAAATTTTTTTTCTATTCGTATTTTAGACTAGAAAAAAAAAACAAGCGAGCAGTAATAAAATTGTTTGTATTTTTTTTTTTTACGTAAATTGCAGTAAAATGGGGGCAACAAAAATAAAGTTTAATTTGTTTATGATGCCACATCTGGTCGCAAAATGTAAATGTAAAAATAAATAAATAAAAAAAAAGGAATGGAATGGAATATTTTAAAATAAATTTACATTTTCAATTTGGTTGGCATTTTTAGCAAAATACCTTAAAAATGTAATAAACATTTTTCCAAAATATGCAGACACATGCACACACATGCATGCACCCATTAATTTTAATACATTGTCGTGTTAAGCTTAGAGTCAAAATGTTATTATTGGCACAGAGCAGCAAATTATAAATAAATTATTGACACAAAATTGTCAGTTGGAAATTTGCTGCCGAAAACATTGTCACAATATTTATAAAAATGGCAAAAAAGAAAAGAAAATTTACGTTTAATAAATATTTGATATTAAAATTCTTAATAAAAAAAATTTAAATTGTCATTTATTTAACTTCAAATTACAGATTTTATATACTTTTCTTTTAATATTTTTTATATTCAACTCTCCACTATTGTTCTCAATTATTCTTTCTTTTTTTTTATTGTACTCTTAACAATTTCTTTATCCTGAAAATAAATTGCTTTTTAAATAATAAAAAACTTATTGAGGTCATTAAATTACAGATTTTCATACACACAATTAAGTTCGTAAATTGTCTGCATGTGTGTGTGTATGTGTGCCAGTGTATTTAACATTCCGCACTGTACACTACGGCAAAGAAATTTATATAAAATAACTATAATTTTCATTGTATAGAGGAAAAGCGTTAACATGATTTACGGATTTTAACCAAAAACTTCAATAATAATAACAACAATAACAAAAATAAAAAGCAGTGAACCTAAACAAAGCATAATATGTATAAATAACGAATAAAAACCATTGTCCAGCAAACATCTTTTATTAAAAAAAAACCCCAAATAATAATTAAAGCAAATGTTCATCTGAATAATTATGCGTTTAGGCTCTTTTGTAATCTACGCACAGTGGTTTTTGCCGATTTTAAAGCAGAAAAACTTGGTACTGCTTTTCATAATAAACAAGTTGCTATTTTTTATTTTAATTTAATTTAATTTTTTTTTTCTTTAACTTTTAAATATAATTTTCAAAACAAAATTAATTATATTCGTAGAATTCGACTCGTTTTTCATAATAACAGCTGATATTCAATTTCACGGTAGCATGAAGGTTTTAATCAATATATTTTTTTCATAAACATTTTTCCAAAACATGCAGACACACACACACATGGGAAATTTGGGAAATTTAATATTTTCTTGTTTATAGTTCAATTGACATTTTTCTAGTGTTTCTTTTTATAACTAGGCGACACCCGCCGGCGCTTTTTAACTATAGAATACAGTAAATTGCTAAAAATTTGGAAAATAATTAACAACGATAAAAAAAAAATTACAGGTAGCACTCTGGCAGTGCCGACAGAAACTAAAGTGTAAACTTCTTTTAGTGCAGTACGCATATTTGTTTTTAATTATCTAGACGCGTTCGTAGTCTGCAATATGTACATGCATATATGCACACACTATAGCTGCGTCTCGTAAGGGATTCGCGAGTTCACAGATTTGGTCTCATCTAAAAATATGCGTACCGCGCTAAAAGAAGTTTACACTTCAAAAATTAATTTTTTGTGAAATTTCTGACTTAACTGCGATTAACCTAAAGAAAGACTTTAGTTTTACAAATATTGAACACACATTTCTAACTACACGAATAACAAGTTCAAAGGTCTGTACTAGAAGGTTTTTAAAACAACATTAGTGTATTGCGTGACTCATGAAACAATCAAACCTTATCGAACAAATGTTTGATGGGTAATAAAATATATATAGGAAATCCTATAAATAAATATGTTTTGCTTAAGCAGACCCACTGCACTTAATAATTTTTATTGTGTTAAATAACAACAATAACAACAATATGCAAAAAGGAAGTTTATTAAAACACAATTCATTTGTTAAAACTAATTGTTATTAAATAAATCATTTTATAATGGACATACATAAAATATAAATAGATTACATAAATTTTATATATTGGAAAAATTTCGAAAAGGATGTTAATCTTAAAAAAAGTTTTTTATTTTAATTTTTTTATTTAGGACATGAAAGCTAATTATGATTTCATAATTAAAAGAAAACACATTGCCAGAACTAATTAAAAATTTATTTTGGTTTTTTTCTTTGTTTTCTTGAAAAGAAATTACAATTAAAAAATAACTCTAGTGAAAAATTGTTATCGTCAACCAGATTTACGATTTTATACAAATTTAATTTGTGGTAAGACAAAAAACATGGCGTATGATTAATATTGATTTCAATTTATTTTCTTAGTTAATTTAATAGACATTTAATTATTTGCTAAAGAACTCATTAGAAACTTTTATAAAACATTTTGTCATTCAAGAAATTGCAAAGAAATACAGACAACAAATGAAAAGTTTAAACAATATGATCACATTTATCATGTTGCCAAAATGTTGTCATTTGATTGCGCCATTAAATGTTATTTATTATTAATTTTATGTTTCTTTTCTTGTCGTTACAGGTAATTGAAAGTATTTAAAAAAAAAAATTTAAAGCGATCTCTATCATCTATCAGCACTTTGTTAAGGCAAATTACTGCAGAAAAACTAAAAATGTAAGTCATTTTTATTTGTCTTTTAAAAAATTAAATTAATTTATTTTAGTTATCACACCCTCACAAAACTAAACAAACCGAATCTAATTGCCAACCGTAAAAGTTTGTGAAACAGAATTTTCTTATTTTTTTCACACAAAAAAAAAACCCCCCGAATACAAATTCTATTAAGAAAAAACACTTTTTAATTCATTTTTACAAGCACTACTAAACTAGTGTTTGTTGCTGTTGTTCATGTTATGACACTTAAGCAGACTAGTCGACAAATTGGCTAATGACCTTTAAAACGACTCAATTAATTAAAATGCATTACAAATTGACAAACGGCATTAAATTTAACAAAATAAACTAGAAATAAACAACATACTCGTATGTCCAACGTGAATCTAATTAAATAAATCATTTAAATGTGTTTTTGTTTCTTTTTTTTTTTCACAAAATTTTGAAGGCAAAAAATAGAATTTGAAAATAATATAAATTTTTAAGATTAAAAATGATTTATTATGGTCATTAAAATTTTAATGTTCATTCAAATGGTCGTCAAATGAGCAATAAAATTATATGAACAGATTAACAATAATCATACGTACCGTAGGTCGCAACCAAAAAAAAAAAAAAAAAAAAAAAAAAAAAACACGTGAAACAAATGAGAACATTTTAGAATTTACATGACCAGCTTTTTTTTTTTTTAATGGATTATTAAATGAAATGTTAATCCAAAATTGACCGGCGAACAGAATTTTTACGTTGCAAAGTGATAGAAAAAATCATATAGAAATTTTTTAAACACCAGCAGCTAAATTTGGGAATACTCGATCCGAAAAAGACATTTTGCCATTCATTAATTATAATCATAGTGATAGTCGCAATTAGAAATGCATCGAAATTGAATGTTTGAAATTTTAAAAATAACCACACCTTCATAAGTGTTAAAAAAGCAAACGTGGATGGGAAATGTAGCGGTCTTAAAATCGATAAACTGATTAAATTTTCTAATATTCCCATAGTCTTAGTAATTTATGTGTCATTAAATCAAGTATTGAACTTAAGCCAAAAATACTATTCAGTTTTTAAACATACAAACAAAAATATATTAATAAATGACTTCATTAACCGATTTGATAAAGTCGCTTATGTGACTCTCAAAATAAGTGCAACAATTTTGTCATAATGATCAAATATTGTAAGATCTGGCAATGAGCTGGCAACGTACTGACTGAGAATGCCACAAAATTGCCACCAAATGGTAAAATGATGTACAATTTCAGTAAGCGAGAAAATTGTCGCAGAGCCAATAAAAATTGTCAGTTCACACAGCTATCAGATTACACTGTGATAGTCGAAAAAATGAAATTCGATGAATCCTTTTCGAACTATTAGGGGAGAGTCCCCTGAGTGCGAAAGTACATTTGGAAGTGGAAATTTCTCAAAAACTGGAGCCAATCTGACACCAGAAATTAGCAGATTCTTTCAGAGAGCATAAATACTATCGTATATACAGCATACTTTTTAGGGAAATAAAAATAATAAAAACTTTTGTTGGTTTATTTACTTACAATAAAATGATTGTCAGATGGATAAAACTCGCACATCTGACAACAAAAAAAAAAAAAACAAATAACAATTAAATGCCAATAACAACGAAATGTGTTCACACCATATCAGATGATTTTTTGCCAGCAAAAAACAATGGCAGTTCAAACGGTTGTATGAAATTTTTAGCACATTTTGCCAACAATATTTTAAGATGTAACAACCGTCTGCAGAGAGCTCAAGCTGTGATTTAATACCGATATAACTCACACTCAACTCTCCTAAAACTTCTACTGCTTAGGTGCTTTCTTAAAAAGTAGCCACGGAACAGACAGACAGATCGATAGCTAGTTTTTTGTAAAATGGTACGAAAAATTATTTCAGTAATTCACATAATTCAAATATTAGTAAAAAAATATATGCGAATAATTTCTATAAAAATAAATGAGAAACACTGGAATAAAGCTCAACTTGAACAATATAGATTTTGAAAAATAAGTAAAATTCCAAGCCATTAAAATGATAAACACTTCAATAAAAACTTTCCAGTGACTCAGCAGATTCAATTAATGATAGAGGATCTTTAACTAGTACGAGTATGATTGCAGCTGCTGTGGTGCCACTGAGGTAAACAACTCTGATGATAGTTAGTTTCGAAACATCATGATGTCAGTTCAACCCTCCGCACAGTCTAATTTTTTATTTGTCTGTTCAATTATTACGAGCTTCTAGATTTTTCTTTCTAATAAAATTAATAATTTAATTTGTAAGAAATTAAATTTTGAAAAATTAACTTAAGTCTGACAAATTATAATTTCTTTAAATATAAAAATAAATTTCACTAAAAAAATTTTTAATCAAAATAATAACTTAAATTTAATTAGCAAAAATTTTAATCGAATAATTTTTCTGAAATAATTTTTTTTTTTCGAAAATCTTTTATTCGATTAATTTCAAAATAAGAATTATGTCTATTTCGATAAAAAAAAAATTCAGACAATTAGTAAATCTAACTGTATCCGAACAATTTATATTCGCATAAATTAAATCAAATTAATATTAATCGAACAATATGTTTCAAACAAATTTTTATTCGAATAAAAATTGTTCGAATAATTTAGTTTTTAACGATTTTCGTTAGATAACTTTTTAATTACATAATAAATAATTCTGTTCATGCAATTGTTATTCGAATAATATTTTCTTAAATAGTTTTTGTTTGTAAAATATTGTTTTCGTATTTCTAACAATTATTTGAATAATTATCTTTTTCAAATTTCTTTTGGTTGGAAATCCTCTTTTTATATAACAATTTTTTATATATCATTCTTATTCGAATAACTTTAGTCGGATTAATATTTTTTCGAATAATATTTATTCGCATATTTTTTTCGTATTTTCTTTTTCCAAACTTGTTTAATTTTTATTCGAATATTATTTTTCGAATTATATTTATTCGAATATTTTTTTAAAATTTCTTTTTATTAAAAACCTTTTTATATTATAAATATTTTGGTTTCTTATAATTTTTATTCGAATAATTCCTATGCGAATAATATTAAAATAATATTCAGTAAATGGTATTATTCGACTAATAATTTTAATCTTAATAGCTTTTGTGCAAAACACAACACTTTTATATAAAAGAGCACGTGGCAAACTTACATTATGCGATTCTAATTCTAAAGGACCCAAGCCTCCTATTTGAGCGCCGATTTGATATCTGAAATTATCTAGCATTTGAATACAATTCTGCAAAGATACCAAAGATCCAAAATGTATTTTTTAATAATTTCTCAATTTCGTACTTATTCCCAAATTAGTACTAAAATATCCCATAAACCAGATTTCACGAAACTATTTTATATTTAAAAGAATTTCTAACAAAGAAAGTATTGATTTGAATCTGTTGTACCAGAGGTTATTTTTTTCTCATTCAATTTCACCTTAAAGTTTTTCCAGCTCGTTGTTATCAACTACAAATTAATTTAATTTTTTTAAATTCTTTTTAATAAACAAAAAAAAGCACAAACAAATGGCTCTTGCAGCAGCATGCAAATTTCAATTTGTTTGTTTTCTTTCCCAATAAAATAAAAAAGAAAAATATGTATAATAAAAAACAGACGCTCGCATTTTGTAATGCTGTCTTTTGGCAACAGAATAGCATGCTTGCAGATATTTCACTACATAGAAATATTCGATTTACTCACATACATACACATACACACATGCAAATATGTATACATACTCGTAAACCCTTTCAAGTTAATAATACGAGGACGGTAAAAAAACAATTACAATGAAAAGTAATAGAAACATTTCTTTTAAAAAAAAAATGCTTGAAATTTTAAATTTTTGCCAAATAATTCTCTATTTTAAAACAATTTGAAATAGAAGTTCGATAATTACTCGTAAACCACAAATACTAATCTAGTCAAATTTTAAATCCCAATAAACTTTTACATTTATTAAAAGTTTTCAACACTCCTCATCTCGGACAATATATCTACCTGTTGTACAGAAGCATTCCCGCACCTTCCAGCGCTTTGTTCAACCAGATAGACAGACGGTTCAGAAGAAGGGAAAACATGGAGACAAGAAGTACCTAGTAAGATCAAAAACCACATAGCAAGGCTTAAGTGTTTGCAGCGCGTTGACTACTAAGCAAACAATGGGTTCAAACTTGGGATACCAATCGCGACTAGATTTGTGAATCCCGGGATTCCGAGATTTTTTCGGGAAAAATTGCAAAATTATAAATAACATATATGGTTTTGATGAAAATCCGCTAAAACCTTAAGGAATGTAGAAAATTTTTCAAAATCGAAGGGATAGTAAAAATTCGAAAAAACTTGAAAAAAAATTGTAAATATTTCTAAATCTGAAAACAAAACCGAAATTGATTAGAAATCGGAAAAAAAAAATTATATTGAAAAAACATGAAAAAATCGCAAATCGCTTAATGTATTAAATAAATTGTGTGGCAACGTTTTTTTGATATGCCACTGTGTAAACGCAAAATCAAATGGCAAGAGATTCAACTTTTTCGAACAGTTTTTCGTTGATAATACGTATTCATCAATGGCATGCCACTAATGGCATGTGTAAATGCGGCGTAAAAAACAAACTTGAGAAACTATTTTTAAAAATTATAACATGGCTTTGAGTGAATTTCAAAATTCGAAAAACGAAATTAAATTTTTAATAGTTAAAAGAAAATTAAAAAAATATAAATTAAAAAAATATAAATAAAGAAACTGCAAAATAATAACGCGATAAATAATCTTTAATATTTCATATTCAAAATTGAGTACGAATTTTCCAAAAGTATTTTAATGCGACAATTCTCAAATTCGAATTTACGACGTTAAATTTCGAAACTTGATGAAAACTTAATACTAATGATGAAATTAGTTGTCAGTAATATTGGTTGCAAAATAAATCATAAAATTGGGAAACTTTTAAAAGTTTAGAAAGTGGTGTTTGCAACCGAAAGTAATAAAATGGATTTACACATTGGTTGTTAGGCCAGAAATATTTGGTGGGGGGCAATGAGAAGTGAGAGCCAGAGGCAACTAATTGTTAAGGTCCAGAGGTGTGCCTCAGTGGGTATCATAGGAGCAACCCTCTGGCTGCCTAGGAAGTCATTTTTCACATACTTCCCATTAAGGATTTTGTGGTGGGACCAGCAGCAAAAAGTTTCATGAGACTCTTTTAGATGTGGGTTTTCTAAGGACAAGATTAACAGGTCATGCAGCACTCTTTAAGGAGATTATATTTTGTAAGAAGGAGTATATATTCCCTGGGCTTACGGACCACAAGGTTGTAGAAATTTATTGTCGCAGGTTAGGGATCACTAGTCATTCCGGATAGGGATCTGATCAAATCTGTAAAACAGCATGAGGATTACGCGGTCTTTACAGACGGGTCGAAATGGGAAATGGGGACGGGCGTTGAAAATCTATTTTTTTAGGAACAGACATTTGTAAGTCTTTTAGACTGCCTAATTAAAGTAATGTATTTTAGGCTGTCATCCAAGCGATCATCAGTGTAACTGAACTGGTGGCAGGACATGTAACTGAAGCCGGGGAGGTAACCTTCTACGTTGACAGTCAAGAAGAACTGAAAGCTTTGAGAGGACGCAGTGTCAAAACGCGCAGTGTCAAATCAGCAAATGTAGGTAAGCTCTCACTTTGCTTATGGATAAGTATAGTGTTAGGCTATGTTGGGTTGCAGGTCATTCCAATATTGAGCTGTCAAGGATAAGGTCAGCATTGAATGATGAAGTTTGTGATAGATCGGTTAAGATTCCAATCGGTTACTACAATAGGCAATTCAGTAATTGGATGATCAACAGAGCCAATCATTTCTGGAGGAATAGAGGTGTTTGTAGAGTCTCTAGTGTCATATGGCCAGAACTTGACTCGGATAAATCTGATCTTTTAATGGGAATGAATAGAAAGGTTTTGAGAGTCTTAATAGACGTGTTTACTGGCAGCATATGGGAAAATGGCATTCTGGATTTCTGTAGCATGTGCGAGGACAAAGAGGAGCCATAAACTATCGAAAATATCATTTGTCATTGTCCAAGGTTGCTACGACATGGGCAAAGATGCCTGAACCGACATTTCCATGAGGGCATTATTGATATGACGAACTACAAACTTGAGTATATGAGGGGCTTTATCATGGAAATAAGGTGGCTTCATGATAGATGATAAGGACTTTTTAAGTATTAGGCAGCTAAGAAAATTAGCCAACAAAAATATATGAAGAGAATTAAAATGGATCCGATTGGGTCTCCGAGTTGATGTGTAATTGCGCATTAACCTTCCTAATCTAACCTAACCTTACCTTACCTAGAAATTGTTAATATTCTAAATTTATAATTACTAGTTTAACCAACGGCCGACACTATCAACCATATTCTAGATGTAAATAATAGTTTTTTTTATTGTTCGTAGAGAAACTATCATAAAAACTCTCTTAAAAAAATATATACAACAACCACAATTACAAATATTTAATTAATGATTAAAAATAAAGCGCAGAACAGTAGTGAAAATCAAAAACAAATTACCTTCCAATGAGCTAAATTTATTTACTAAGCACTTTTTCTGTTTTGTTGCTTGTTAACGTTTCTACAATTCTCTACCAAAGAAACAGAACAACATGTCTTATTGGTGATACTTACTTTTCAAAACCAGATGGAGAAAACCACATACATGTTTGTTTTTTTTTTATGTTATCAATGAGCAGCCCCTTAAAAGGCTTCTAAGTTCAAAATTACTGATTTCACAATAACTCACAATATCTTGTTCACTTCTGTGGAAAAATATCTTTAATTTGGTATATACTTTTCCAAAATCGCTAGTATAATGTGTGCCCAAAGTCTATCACTAAAAACCTTATTGTCTATTAAATATAAACGAATTATTTATTTAGAAAACTCTCTTAGCTTACTTTCTATGCTGCCCGCGTATGTGCAAGTAAAATATTTTATTGTATGTAAAATACACATTTTCCCTTCTTTTCTTTATCATCTACTTGAACAAAATTCAATTTGTCTGCTAGAAAATTGTCTGAATTGTATAAATGAAAATGGTAAAAACAACACTGTGAAATAAAAATATTGTGGTGTTTTTTTTTCGATTTGGTTTTTGTAAAATAACTATTTTCCAGTTATAATCATTCATTTTTAATATACTTAACATGATCTTATTATAAAAAGAGAAAGAAAATATTATAATTTTACTAAATATATAAAAGAAATATTCATTTTATAAAATTCGTTAACGCTTTGAATGTTATCTTTGATTTTTATGTTTTATTCTTATTTCTTTCATATTCATAGTATACTGCAAGGCATTGTGTGTCATGTAGAAGAAATAGAAAAAGAAAACCAGTTACGATGCACTGGTAGTAGTGGTAGTGGCAGTTAAATGTATAACTTATGGTTTCCGGCACTTGGGTACAAATTGCATTTTAATATATAAAAGGATATTATACACTTTACTCGTTTAATGAAAACTGATTTTATATTTGATTCTTGTTTTCTTCTCTTTTTCCCCATTTTCTTTTTAACTACTCACATGTTAGAGCATGTTATGCAGGGGATGAATCTTATTTAGAAATAATAATGAAAATGCAAAATGAAAAAAAAAACTAGTGTATGAATTGTAAATGAAGCAAAATAACTTAAGGAGGTGCTTCAGAGATTTTTTCAATATGAATAATAATTATAAGAAATATAAGAAATTTTAAAGGTATGTGGGAGATTCTCAGTTAAAATTCCGTTTTATAAATGTTGTCAGATTAATAAAATATTTTAAACTAAAATTTTAAATATTTGAGAATAAAATCAATCAATCGGAGTGTTTTAGTGAAATGTGAATGAAGTTGCAACGTTTTTTTAGTGTGTGCTGAAACCAAACTTCAAACTTTAATATATTAAAATGTAAATTTTTCAAAAAAAAAAAAGTAGAAAATAAAGTACCGTGTGTTGAACTTTACTCGCTGTTATCATGTTTCATTACATTTTTCATTTGCTGAAATTGCTTCAAAAACATGATATATAAGAACCGAGTACATTTTTAAGATCGTCATTATGACTTGAATTCCTAAAAAAATAAATGTATTGAACATTACTCGCTCTTAGCATACTTTTTTACATGCTTAAATTGCTGAAATTGCTTTAAAAACATGATATATAAGAACCGAGTACATACATTTTCAAGGCCATCAATTATAACTTGTATTCCTAGAAATAAATGTATTGAACGTTACTCGCCCTAAGCATGCTTCACTACATTTTTCATTTGCTGAAATTGCTTTATAAATATGATATATAAAAACCGAGTACATACAATTTTAAGGCCATCAATTATAACTTGTATTCCTAGAAATAAATGTATTGAACGTTACTCTCGTTTAGCATGCATCACCACTACATTTTTAAATGGCTGAAATTCTTTTAAAAACATAATATACAAGAAACGAGTACATGTTTAAGGTCATCAAATATGACTTGTATTCCTTAAAACTAAATGTATTGACCGTTACTCGCTCTTAGCATACTTTTTTTACCTTTTTAAATTGCTGACATTACTTTAAAAACATTATATATAAGAAACGAGTACATTTTAAAGGTCATGAATTATGAATTGTATTCCCAATACTAAATGTATTGAACGTTACTCGCCCTTAATACACTCCAATACATTTTTAAAAAAACATAATATACAAGAAACGAGTACATGTTTAAGGTCCTCAAATATGACTTGTATTCCTTAAAACTAAATGTATTGACCGTTACTCGCTCTTAGCATACTTTCTTACATTTTTAAATTGCTGACATTGCTTTAAAAACATTATATATAAGAAACGAGTACATTTTAAAGGTCATCAATTATGAATTGTATTCCTAATACTAAATGTATTGAACGTTACTCGCCCTTAACACACTCCAATACATTTTTAAATGGCTGAAATTCTTTTGAAAACATAAGATACAAGAAACGAGTACATTTTAGGTTCATTAATCATAACTTGTATTCCTTAAAACTAAATGTATTGACCGTTACTCGCTCTTAGCATACTTTTTTACATTTTTAAATAGCAGAAATTGCTTTAAAAAACATTATATATACAAAACGAGTACATTTTTAATGTTATCAATTATAAATTGTACTCCTAAAACAAATGTATTGAACGTTACTCGCCTTTAGAATTCTTCATTACCCTTTTGAATTGCTGAAATTGCTTTTAAAACATGATATACAAGAAACGAGTACACTTTTAAAGTAATTAATAATGACTTCATCCATCAATCACGACTTGTATTCTAAAAGAAATGTATTGAACGTTATCTTTTTTCTATGTTAAATTATTTTGAAATATTTCGTGCAAAATCAAAGTATTATTAATTGAATAGAGTATGGCATACATTTTTAGTTTGTTTTTATTTCGAATACATGACACTCGTTCGTAAATGTATTGGGCGTTACTTTTATCAATTCCAAAAATACGTTTTCGCTCTGAGTTCCAGGGCAGGAAAAAGAAGTAATCATAAGGAATTTTCCTAGCGGTATAAAGAATATCTGATATGAAATTCGTCAATCTATCAAAAATTTATTTCATTGGTATTTATATCAAATCATCAGTAGATTTTAAACACAGTTTAAAAAATTACAAAAACCTCCAGTTGAATCAGTTCAAATTTCTCAAATCAAATTGACGTTAATATTTTGTCTGAGTGATACGAGTTTTTCACAACTATGCGAGCAAAACAATTAACAATATTTGCCGGTAGTTCAGAAACAAACAATTTATTTGACAGGAGAATTTGATTTAAAAAACTCAAAATACACGATTTTTAAACGAAGAAACCGCATCGACGAAGGAAAAATTAAAATGAAATTTATGGTTAAGATTATGGATTTGGAAATTTAAAACAAATAATAATACAAAATCCATTGCTGTTATCCATTGCTTTCAAGCTTTTTTATTTTTACATTAGAAAAATATGTATATTTTTAATTTTCTTGTTGCCTAGTGTTACTTCACATTTTTATTACATTATTAATTATACGCACCGTAGGATATTTCTCCTTAATATTATTAAAGTTGTCACTACATATTTATTCTCTTTTTATATGAATTTATTTTAATTTTTAAGCAATTGTTGTTTTTTGTTTAGCTTCACTTTTGTTTAAATGTTTTTATGAATAATATTCTGCGTCTTTTTTTAAATGAAAATTTTTAATTAAAAACTTTAACAAAATGTCCTTTATATAATAAGACTGGCTTAAAAATTCACTAACAAACATTGAAATTTTGTGAGAAAATTTAAAAAACATAAAAATAATAAATACAGTGAGTAATAAATGTGGTAAAGTATGAATTTAATTTTGTGTGGATTTTGTGTTTCAATACTAATTTGCAGGAGAGAGCGTAGAAGTTATTCAGTGGCTGTAGGTTACCCTACGCTATTGTGGCATTCTGACAATACAATTTCACTGTTCCGATGCGATCTGAAGAAACTACGAAACTGTCTTTTCTCCATGCAGCACGTTCCTCATTGAGTGCACGTCCATTTGTGATCGATGCCCAAGTGAAATCTACTTCTTATAGTAGAGAAAACTCGTTCTTATATGGAATAATTTTTAGCAGATGTTTTCCTACGACTTGAATAATAATGAATAATGAAAAAAATAGAAAGTAAAATATCACACTCACACAAATCATTAATTCATCAACATCAATTGTTTATTTGAATTCTTATAACTGACTGCTGATTTTGTTTGTATGAAATTTTGAAATTTAACAGAGTAAAAAGTCTCATGGAAACTTTTTTCTCCAACACGGTTCCAAAAACATGATCATAGAAAAGAACGAAGTTTGTTGATATTTCCATTGTTCTTTGTATTCAATAAATATTTTAATTAAGTCAATTAAATATTTTAATTTTTCTAAAACATTTTTATCACTAAAATGGAAATCAAGGCATCATGAAATTTTAAAAACATAAACATGCCAATTGATTATAAATTAAATAAAATTAGTTTGCATTTGTGCAACTTGAATAGTCTTCAGCGTATGCGACATTTTTTTAATTATTCTTTTAATTAATATGAAGAGAGAGTTGTGCGCAAATTATTCAGTTTTATTATCAAAATAATCGTTCTCCAATTCCAACTTTTGAAAACGATAACGATTTTTTTAAGAAAATCATCTTCTCCGATAAGGATCACTTTCATCTGAGTGGTGCGGTAAATAAGCAAAACTGTCGATTCTGGTGCAAAGAAAATCTACAAAGTATTCATGAAAAACCATTACATTCACCTAAATTGACAGTTTGATGTGGTTTTTGGTCTGTGGGGAAACATGGATCCGTACTTCGTTCGAATTGAAGGTGTTAACACCGTTACTGTCAATGGAAAGCGGTATAGATCGATGATAACAAACTTTTTATGGCCGAAATTGGTTGAAGTTGATCTTGACAACATTTGGTTCCAACAAGACAGGGCTACGTGCCACACAGCAAATGCAACAATTGAATTATTGCGAGAAAAGTTTGGAGAGTCGTTTATTTCTGGGGGGGTTATTTGAAGTCTTTCGAAATAAACCAGACTCTCTTCAAGCTTTACAAGTCAATATTGAACGTGCCATTCATGACACACGACTTGATTTAGTTTAAAAAGTGATCGCAAATTAGGTTCATCGAATGCGTTCCTGCAAAAGAAGTCGTTTTATTTACAACTTAATTGTATCGATTGTACTTCACATTAAATAAAAAACTTTTGAATTTCCTTCACAATAAGTGTGTTTGTTTTTTAAGAAATCATATCACTCTTATTGGAAAACCTTATAGTAAATTAGCTGCCGTTAATTTTTGCAATTACTTTAAATTTATTTCATTGATTTTCGTGATTGATTAACATCTGAGTAATTTTTTAGCTTCTTGTTCTTAATTTTTTCTTTTTACTTCGCATATAAAATATCTAAAAAAAACAACTTCCCTCCTGTATGTCGCATTAAATTAATTAATTTTGTGTTCTGTTTTTTAAATTTATTTTTCCTTTAAAATCGGAAACGAAATGAAAAGTCAAGTCAAGAACAACAACAAAATTAAGTCCCTCTACTTAACGATAAATTATTTGCTCTACTGTTAAAATATACTCTCAGAAATGAATGCAATTTTGTCTCCCAACAAAAACATACATACTCTAATCCCACCAACACTTGTTTACACACTCCAACAATTGCTCATGATATGCTTACAAGGTTAACGCTGTTCTTGTTGCTGTTCTTGTTGCTGTTCTTCTTGTCTCTTATTTTCATTTCAATACTATCGTGTGGCTGGAGTCGTTTTGCGACAAACATGTTAGGTGTGTGTACGTATGTACGAGTCTGTGTATGTGTATATGTTATGTAAGCTCGCCTGTATGAAATGTAAAGTCTTTATTATTTCTAAATAAGCGCACTCATACATGTTTATTTTTCTCATACATTCATGTAGACAATTCAACGTTAACACATACGCTACACATATACAAAGTCTTACTCTGATGACATTTTAATGGCAATAATGCTTTAAACATTTAATAAATTGCATTTTTTTTTCTACATGAAAAAAAGTATTAGTTATTTTAGCGTTAACAAGAGTATTAGATGTGAAATTAAATTTACAAACAGAATCCTATTAAATGCTGTAGACTTTATTTAATTGCAATAAAAATAATCAAGAGACTCTTTAGGAATTAAAATTAATTAGCTTTTTGAAAGAATTTATGCTATTGATTAGAAATTTAATTATCTATTCGCTTACTGTCTTTAATCCTTTTCGTTAATCCTTATTGTCAGTATTAAATGTGATTTCATTATATTCGATATTACTGAAGAATTTAGCAACACCATGCCTTGAACTGTAAAACCAGAAACCAATAAAGCTCTACATGCCTAACTAGATTCCAATAAATACATATGACTTGTACTTACTTCATGTTGCAGTAATAGACATCATGTGGTTGTCATAAATAACAACATTGCGAATAGTTATTGGTACAAAATAATGGGTGTTTTTTATAGAGTGACATAAGTTTAAATCATAATAAAACAAGGAAATATATTTTTAATATCAATGAAACGGGGTTTATTGGAAAGAAAATTTTATGAAATTAATGTTTAAATATGATTTCAGCCATGTGGCCGCCACGATTGGCACGAAGAAAGCGCAACCTAGAACCCCAATTTTCAACAACTATTCTAAGCATTTGCGGACGTGTTTCGCCGATAACTCTTCGAATGTTGATTTCCAGGGGGTTACTCTGTATTGCGATGCGAAAGCAAATGCGATGCGAAAACAATGTAAATAAGATTGCTTTCGCATCGCATTTGTTATCGCATCGCAATACAGAGTAACCCCCCAGGTGTTCATTTGTTTGTCTTTTAGTGACGTAGACAAGTGACTTAAAATAACCACAAAGAATATAATCTAATGGGATTAAATCACACGATATTGTTGGCCAATTATTTGGGCCATTATGTGAAATTATTTTTACATCACAAGTTCCCTTTAGTAAATCAAATGTGGCCCCCGCTGCACGATGTACGAATTGACGAATAGAACAATCATTTTGATTAAAAATTTCAACAATTTGAACGCGTTGCTCTGGTGTATGTCGATTCATAATGAAATTTCAAAGCAAACTAAACAAAAAGCAACTATCAGCAACTAAAGCAGTGATTCCAACTCAAAGTTGTGACTCTCTATAAAAAAACACCCTTTACGAGTACTGTGCACTTCCTTTAATTTATTATAAATTTTGTTTGCTTAAGAAGACTGGGGAGGGG
Organism: Lypha dubia; assembly: GCA_947311025.1. Taxonomy (NCBI): domain Eukaryota; kingdom Metazoa; phylum Arthropoda; class Insecta; order Diptera; family Tachinidae; genus Lypha; species Lypha dubia. Next base: position 7,848,102 of record OX371263.1, read on the forward strand.
GTATCATTTAAATGAAGTGTTCAATGTTCTTCTTCTTTTATTTAAAAAAAAAAATCTGGCAGTGACAAGAAATTATGTATTTGATCAAAGTAGAGTAACAAGTGTACGTCGACAAATTGTATGATGCGGCGTAAGAAGTCTAATTTCTATTTGAAATTTTTTTTTATTTCTTAAGTTACACGAAAGTAAAATCATGAAAACAACAAAGTCAGAAATGTTAATGGTGTTCTTAATTTTTTTTTCCAGTATATTATACGTCATCTACACAGTGCAACTTTATTGCATCACAACTCTCTTTCTTCAGTGAGAAAGAGAGAGAACAAATATGAAATATTTTCAGTTCTATTTCAATACTCGCATTTGTAATGAAAATTACAAACTATAAAGTTGCATAATCGAAATCATATAAAGAAATTTTGTTAAAGTAACGTTCAATACACTTTTGTTTAAATTTCCTTTTTTTTTTGCTCACACAAAAAAAGGCAAAATGGTTTTAATGGTGAAAAAACCTAAATTTTTAGAAAAATATATAACTTTTTTCCACTTAAAGGAAACTATATTTTCAATTAAGAAAATATTTAAAAAAAGAGGCAAATTAACTTTTTATTAAATTAATCATAAAATTAATTGGATTAATATAAATATATTAATTTATTGAAAGAGTTTTGCTAAAGTAACGTTCAATAATCTTTTATATTGTATAAATTTCATAATTTTTTTCACACAGAAAATATTCAAAATCGTTTTAGTTTTAATTACAAAATTGATTAGAGCAAAGAAACATTTGTTTGGGGTTTTAGTAACTTCGAACTGCTCATTAGCCTGTGTTAATTTTTATAGGATATTTTTCATAACATAAATGATCAAAAAGAGTTAGACAAGTAGCATAGGAAATTTTTAATATCCAACATCACATAGATTTCAACATACACTGCTGAATAGAACAAACGTTCTTTTTTGAATGTTTTAGCATTTTAATAATGTGCTACTCTGTAATTCAAGTCGAATTAGTTCGAACAGTTTTCTATTCGAATCGAAATAGCCCCACAGTTTTGCCGTAACAATATCCCTTTAAGTGTTAAGAGTGCAAATATTGGCTTCAAAAATTAGGTTTGAAGACGGCATAGAACGCAATGCACCGATTGGTTTTCTTATGGAAGAGTTTATGGTTGAGTTAATTTTTCTAATTTGGTATTTAGGCGTGTAGCTAAAAAACTGTACACCCTTACTTACTTTAGAAAGAACTAGAGCTTTTGTTGCAGAAACTAGATTAATTTGCTAGCAGTTCTACTTTGGATTTGATGAACATTTTAAAATGTTTAGGCCCTTTAAAAGAGAACTTTTAAGGTATTCTGCATAAGTTTTCCAATTGCAGAGTTATTCAACTCTAGCCAGATTTAAAAGAGATGACTAAATTTCTCTCCTACAATTTTTAAGGCAACAAATGTGTAAACATTTGCATTTTGATGAAAATTCGCACCAGTTGTTCATGGCTTATTACGTGGTGATCTGATAAATAGTATAAAGTTCAATAAATCAACCAGAATAATTGTAAGTGTACAGTTTAAAATTCATTATAACTCATCAATCAAAAGATACGTGTACTAGATAAAATATTATTTTAATTTAAAATAAATTAATTTAAGTATAATAAAACATTTTAACAATTTAAATCCTTTAAAACTTTACAACATTTCAACGGGAGTCAACTTGTTTTACTTTATCCGTAAATATTTAATTTCGTTGTCATGCCTCTGTGCAATTTAAAACCAGCAACACACACAAATTGTTCATAGACCACCTCTTCTGGCAGTAAATTAAGGATTAAATATATCATACACACACGCAAGCACATATACGTACACACACAAACATGCTTGCGCATCAATTCCTTTGAATTTAAGCACACGCTCTAAATTGTCGTACTTATCTTTGTGATTCCAACCGATATGGAATATTCAGCAAAAGTTGTTCACAAGAGGAAATTAAAAACAAAAATACCATACTTGCAGTTGCAACCACTCAAAAAGTGCAACAAGAACAACAAAAGCGATGGTGACTGCAACATATGGCGATGTAATTGTAAAGGTGTATTTTGAATGGAAATTTAAAAGTCGCGAAAAAATCATTTACAGTAAACGAACTCATAGGAGACAATTTATATTTACAGGACTTTTAATTAAGGAAAATTATTTAATTAAGTTAAACAAAATTTTGTATAAAACTTTGGAAATGTCTCTTAAAATCGAAAAAAAAAATTTAACTCTTAATTAAATTTAAACCCACAAAATTAATTTATTTTTCCAAGTATGTACACATTTTTATTACAATATTATTTATTAACTGAAAACAATCAACTTAATAAACTCTGCAGTTTTAACATTGAAATGTCATTTAAAAAACAAAAATGTTTGTATTTCAGCTTTCAAAGATTTGTGTCCTTTCAAAATGAACATGACAAATTATGTTGTTAATTACAGCGATCTAGGACACATCAGTTTAACATAAAAATATTAATTGTTCTTAAATTAAAAATAACAATAAATGCCTGCACAAAGAATTTCATTTAATACGCAATTGCTATAAACATTCAACAGTATTAAACAATAATGGAAAACTGGCAAAGTATTAAAATTACAAAAAGAAAAACTACTTTAAATGAGTCATTAAATTGTTAAAAATGCTTTAAGCCACGGCAGCTGTGTAAAAAAACGAAATATTTTAAATTATACGGGTCTATACGAATCTAAATTAACCCCGATTGAATTTATTATAAAAACTTGGCAATAATAATATTGTTTCAGACAAGTATTTATATTTTTTTTTCTCTCTTATACTCAGTCGTTAGAATGATTATAAAACTTTCTTGTAAGACCGGCTAGAAATGCCATTCATATCAAATCATTGAACTCAAACTGACACAATATTTTTTGATTTCCCACTAAAGAGAAAGAGTATAAAACGATAGTCTACGTATAAGATGATAGTCTACGTATAAGAGGGTTTTCTAAGTAAAACATGGCGGTCGAAGTATACGACAGTATTCTAAGTATAAAAGGTAGTCTAAATATAAGACAATAGCCGAACCATAATATGGTGGTCAAAGTAAAAAATATGTATAAAAATTATATAATATTTACATTACGCAAGTTTTTTGCATGAAACTCCATTTTTTTTCAGTGAGAAAGACAGTTAAAAAATATAAAATGTATACATTTTTAGTTTAACATTCTCACTTAAAATGAAAATTGCACGCAACAAAGTTGCATAATGTATATGCCGTAGTAGTCTGATTATAACACGGTAGCTTTATTATAAAACGACAGTCGAAGTGAGTAGTATAAGTATAATACGGCAGTGTAAATATAAGACGGTAGTAAGTATATAAAACAGTAGAAACTATATTAAACTGTTTTAAAAGTATAAGACAGTAGTATAAGTATATCACGACAGTCCAAGTATAACAAGACAGTATAGATATAAAACGATTGTCGTAGTATAAGACAGTAGTAAAATAACACAACAGTCTTAGTATAAAACAATTGTTTTAGTATAAGACAGTAGCATAAGTATAACACGACAGTATAAGTATAACACGACAGTCTATGTATAAAACGATTGTCGTAGTATAAAAATAACACAACAGTCTAAGTATAAAACGATTGTTTTAGTATAAGACAGTAGCATAAGTATAAAACGACAGTGTAAGTATAAAACGATTGTTGTAGTATAAGTGAGTAGTATAAGTATAATACGGCAGTGTAAATATAAGACGGTAGTAGATATATAAAACAGTAGAAAATATATTAAACTGTTTTAAAAGTATAAGACAGTAGTATAAATATAACATGACAGTCCAAGTATAACAAGACAGTATAGATATAAAACGATTGTCGTAGTATAAGACAGTAGTAAAATAACAGAACAGTCTTAGTATAAAACGAATGTTTTAGTATAAGACAGTAGCATAAGTATAACACGACAGTATAAGTATAACACGACAGTCTATGTATAAAACGATTGTCGTAGTAGAAGACAGTAGTATAAAAATAACACAACAGTCTAAGTATAAAACGATTGTTTTAGTATAAGACAGTAGCATAAATATAACATGACAGTCCAAGTATAACAAGACAGTATAGATATAAAACGATTGTCGTAGTATAAGACAGTAGTAAAATAACAGAACAGTCTTAGTATAAAACGATTGTTTTAGTATAAGACAGTAGCATAAGTATAACACGACAGTATAAGTATAACACGACAGTCTATGTATAAAACGATTGTCGTAGTATAAGACAGTAGTATAAAAATAACACAACAGTCTAAGTATAAAACGATTGTTTTAGTATAAGACAGTAGCATAAGTATAACACGATTGTCGTAGTCAAAAACTGCAGCAGAAGCATTACACGGTAGTCTAATATAAAATGATAATATAAGTATAAGACGATAGTCTAATAAAAGATGAGTATAAGACTGTGTTCTAATAATAAAACGGTAATTTAAGTTTTATAAAGCAACACTGTGAACAGACTAAAAGTATGACTATGCCATTTTGCAGTAATTATAAACTACTTATATTTTTATGTCAGTCGGAACAAAACATAATCAAAACATAAACAAAGAAATTGTAAAATTGTAGTTTGGGTGAAAAATGGAGTATAAGAAGGATAGAAGAAGATGGTAATCTTAGCATAAAGTTAATGTCATACTATCAGATAATTGCTCAATTCACAAGCCGAGTTGTATCACTTATTGTTGTATATGAAAAGACAATTTGAAACAGAAATTCTGTCAACAAAAATAAATTGTTCTAAAATAGTTTTTGTTTTTTTTTTTTTTTTGAGATATTTTGTTTGAAATTGTGTTTTCATATACAACAATAAGCGATACAACTCGGCTTGCGAATTGGGCAAATGTCTGAAGAGAATAAAATATTATCTGTATAAGAGAATTAAGGATAATATGAGTTTAACATAAACATTAAGAGACCTATGACGTTAAATCTTCTTTTATACACTCTCTAAATGAATTTAAAGAAATTTGTTAACGCATACCTTGTCCTCAATTATTCCAAAAACAATTTCGTTTTACATGATTATGTTACATATTAACTAGCAATATTTAAATTGCCATTAAGTGTTAGTAGCGCTCAACCAATAAAATCCAATTAACAAAATACAAATACAATCCAATAAAAGTTGAACATTAAGAAACACCGCTCAATCGCTGTTTATCAATACAAATGCCAGCAAATAATGGAAAATGGAGATAATAATTTTTAATAAAGAATTAAAACATTATTAAGTAAATCATGTAGTTTAATGCATAAATTAATTATCTTTAATGGTTGCATTGAAATGACGCAGAGTTTTATGGAAACTTGGAAAAAATATAAATTGAAAACTGAATTTTTTAACAAAAATAATTGATAAATTTCACCAAATTGCACAGGTAAAGAAGAATAATTTAAAAAAGTTTGCAAGCATTCAATAAACTTAAAATTCTTTATAATAAAAACCTTGTTTTTTTTTCTAAAATTGATTACGAAACATTTAATTTAACTTAAACATTTCAATAGATTCATATGTATGTACACATATAGGCTCACAGTTTTTAAAAGTTTGAAGGAATATATTATTTAATTTTTGGAATACATTCGTCATGTCGTCAGTTCAAGAGAATGTCAGAACATTATTTTTGATTTTTCTTGTTTTTTTATCTTCTGCAGGACATTTTAAAAAATTCATCGTTCAGACTCGGAACAAATTACCCTTTTTTTCATACAAAAAGCAGCAATTCTCTATTCAAATGATGCATTAAAAAACTCCAAATTTATGGAGGGTGCTTTTAGCTGAAGAGTTTAGCGTGTTACCTACTTAGCAAATTATGACTTAGGACCTGGGTTCGATCGCTGATCAGGGCAAGTCATTCAAGATCATACATATCTCCCATGTTCATTAGTGTGGCATTGAATTAATTTTTGTTGAACTGTTTAAGTGATGAAGGCAGTCCGTAGTCACAACGATTGAAACTGTTCGTAGCTAATGTACACGTCAATGCCCTCCTTCGTCGGTCAACAGCACCGTCAGCAAAGTAAAACAATTAATCGAATACCTCCTCATGAAGCTTAAAGGTTAATGCGTCTACATAACACCAGATTCGCTGCAATAACGCTTTAAAAATTAACAATAGCAGAGTTGTAAGAGTCAAGTCTTTTACATTTTTAAAATCTATCTTCTCTACCCCATCATTTTTTCTTTTGCACTACATATTGCAAAAAAGGGTGGTTATCACCTAAGTTCTGGCCCTACAAAAAAAAAAATGATATGCAAAAATTTTTTTTTTTAGAAAAAAAATTTGTTTACACAATTTTTACCAATTTAAAAAGAAAATTGTAGTCCTCCATCATTTAAATCCACCATATTTTTTTAGACTCCACACCTGATCATATTGAATTGATTATTTAAGTGATTTGCAGTGAATGATCAAAAAAAGAATACAAACTTTAAAACTTGTTCTCTTTCGAAGTGATAAAATTAAAGAAATTTTGTAAGAATTTAAAATGAATAATTTATTATTCATTCGTAGCATGCTGAATGCAGCAGATACTCTTAAACAAACTCAGCAAATAATAATCATAATGCCACAAGTGATTTTAATTGAAATTTATGTTCATTTTATGTATAGAGAGAGAGAGAGAGAGAGAGAGCGATAGTAGAGAGTTTTGTACTTAAGCACAATTTAAAAACTGAACATATAAGGTTTTCCCATAGGAATGATATGATTTTGAAGTGACGTTTCGGCCATTTGTAATACATGCCATGATCTGTCATTTGATTTTCATTGTATTCAGTAGTGTTTACAATTTCATCATGGAGAGATGTACGCAAGAACAACTTTTTCAAATTATTCAGTTTTATTATCAAAATAATCGTTCTCAAATTGCAACTTTTCGTGCGCTTTTGCCATTTTATTGTCGTAATAATCGTCCAAGTAGGCTCGCTATTCGCCAAATTGTTGAAAATTTTGAGCTTACATTTTCTTTACATAATGTTCAACTGACAAAGGCAAAGAACCGCTCGAAGTAATATTGCTGCCGTTCAGGCAAGTGTTGCTGAAGACCGCAATTTGTGGATTTCAAGACGTTCTCAACAATTGGGACTGTCTCAAACCACAATCGATGAATGGTAACCAACTTTTTATGGCCGAAATTGTATGAAGTTGATTTTGAAGAGATTTTGTTCCAACAAGACGGGGCTACGTGCCACAAATCAAATGCAACAATTGAATTTTTGCGAGAAAAGTTAGGAGATTCGATTATTTCAACAAATTGTGATATTGAATGGCCTCCAAGAAGTTGTGATTTAACACCCTTCGACTATTTCTTGTGGGGTTATTTGAAGTCATTGGTCTTTCGAAATAAACCAGAGTCTCTTCAAGTTTTACAAGTCAATATTGAATGTGCCATTCATGACATACGACTTGATTTAGTTGAAAAAGTGATCGCAAATTGGGTTCATCGAATTCGTTTCTGCAGAAGAAGTCGTGGAGGCCATTTGAATGACGTTTTATTTAGAACTTAATTGTATCGATTGTGCTTCACATTAAATAAAAAAATTTTTTAATTTCCTTAACAACAAGTGTGTTTTTTTAAGAAATCATAACACTCTTAGTGTAAAACCTTTTATGTTGGGAATCGTTTACAACTCTTTGCCAACTGTTGTATGATTTTAATTAAATCAACAAAAATAACAAGAAAAAAGAGCAGCAGTGAAAAAAAAACCACTACTTTTGAAAAGAAAAATTAATTTATAAACGAAGAGAACTAAATAAGTGTCGAAGCAGCAAAGTACTGGCAGGCAGGCAAGCAGCCACTGAAAGATACACATCTTATGAACAAAAAAGGTTGTTAAATTTGTTACATTATCAAGAGGAGTATTGTTTCGGTTGATACAAATTGAATGCTAAAAGTGGTGATCAATTGACAGAAGCCAACTATCATCTCTTAATAAATGGAATGGCAAACTTTTATCTAATACATTTTAACAAACAGAATGTAATAATTCAAGCGGAATTTTATAGCAAACCTGAGACTTCTATATGGTCAGTATTTATCTATCTTGTTTATAAAAGTTTTTTTTCCTGGCTTAGTTTTTTTCCAAATAATGTAATTCAGTGATTACCTTTATAACAAAAAACAATTCAAATGAATTTGGTATCAGCTTAATTTAAACACCACATATTTAGCAAAAAAAAAAAAAAAACTCACCAAGGATGCAAGCGAAATGGCATAAAATGATTTAAAAAAATCAAAAGTTGATTTTATTTTCTACTCGATGCGCTTTTATGTTTTTTTTTTTTCGAATACCTTCTGCTCAATTACTTTAGCTGGAAAGGAAAAACAAAAGTAAACTTTACCAATGCGAAAAACCACAAAAAAAAAATTCTGGAATTGCAATTTTTTTGGTAAAATATTTTTTTTTTCGGCACAAACTTTGTTTTTCACCAGTTTTTTTGCCCAGCTGCTAGGAGTGATAGTGCATAGTTGTTCTATCCTTCAATTTATTTTTTTTTTTTCGTATTGTTTATCATAGAAGCTTTTTGCGCGAACAAATATTTCACAAACATACACTAAGAGAAAATAAGGCAAAATGGTCTTCTTCAATTTGCTGGTGATGCCTCAATTTTGTAACCACATTTGAAATTCATTAGCACAGTTTGTGCAAGCAACAACAAACAGTCAGAGCCAACAGCTGCATTAGTTTTACTTTGCAAAAGCATCAATGATGTTAGAAAGTTAAGTCGACTTTTTCGTATTCGGTTTAAGGAACTAGAGTGTTTGTGCATACATAACCGAGTTGGTTGTATGTGTGCAGCGTTCCCAGATTTCTTTTGAGTCGCATTCCCAATTTGAAAATTTTCATCCTCGAAATTCCCCAAAAAGCAATTTTTACTATCCCCGAAAACCCCCATTAAAAATAATACTACTTCAATTTCAACTCACTTAAGTATTAACTTATGAATACTTTATTTGCACTGTAGTTCATTTCTAAGTATATGATTTGTATATGTGTTCTAACAAATTAGTTAAGTTGACTGATAAAATCAAAAAGTTCGGAGTACAAATCTTCTTTACCGCTGTCTGAAGAAATTTTTTGGTACATGCTTTTAGAATTAAACAATTTGACCACTTCTGGAGATGGATCAAAAGTTTCACAACAAATTCTATTATTTTTAATATGTATATTAATTCTCAACAGAGATTCGAGCAACTCGTACTGCATTTTGTTTCTAATTTTTGCTTTTACGGTGTTCATTGCCGAAAAACTGCTTCAAGCAAGCGTTGCTCGTTGATACGCAAAGTCTCGCCAGGTCTTTAAACGGCCGTGATCCAGCGGCATCTTGATATGAATAAACTTCTGTCCAAAACATATTTAAGTTGTTTGTTATTTGTATATCAAATAAATCATTCCACCTTATAAATGGCATTTTTCTCCACAGTGACTCATATATATCTCTTGGAACATTTTCATTTGACGCTGGTTGTAGTATTTTTATGATTGAACTAAATTTGGGTCCAAAAAATAAACCAAATTATATAAACAAAATAAAAATCTCCAAAAAATCTCATAAATTCCCCAAAGCATATCCTCAATGAATTCCCCAAACCAAATTTTTCATCCTCATTTTGAAAAAAATATCCCCGATTTGGGGATAAATCCCCTAATCTGACAACACTGTATATGTGTGTTTAAATAAGTGTGCGCGCAAATGTTTTGTTGCCACAGCAGACAAAATTCTATGCTCCAAAAATAAAAACACACTACCACACACACACACGCACACAAGGCAAACCGAAAAAAGTTTGTAAAAAAAACAAGATAAAAAAGTTTAAAAAAAACTAAAACTCTAGTTTTAATTTTTTTTTTGCTACAACTTTTCCACTAACAATGAATCGCAATTAAAAAGTTTTTTCCCCCCTCCATAAAGTCATAATACGAGTATTTTTATATTATTGTTGTTGTTGTTGTTGTTGTTTTTTTTTAACCATAAAATATAAATTAAATATTAAAGTAATATTTCAAATTGAGCAATAAAAATCAAATTTGTGGCTTTATGTATATGACGTGTTGTAAAGATGTCAAGCTAAAAATAAATATACTAAATGTCGGGGTGCGTATGATTGTTATTAAATTGAATGAAAGTTTATAGTACGTATGGGAGTAATAATTTTGATATATCTATACAATTAATAAACAATTGCTTTTTTTGTGCTGCCCTTCATGCAGCTATTAGGCAACCGATTTTTACAAAACTTCTATAAAATTAAAGACATTTTTCACAGAAGTGAACGAGATATTGTGGGCTTTTGTTGGTTCAGTATTTTGGGAGTTATAACCGTTTATACTTTCTACTACTACATTCACACGTACTACTCATGCATGTAAGTTAAAGCCAAACAAAAAACAAACAAACAACACATACGTGTGTTTTACACACACATGGGTGGAGAGAGAAAAATAACAAATATCTATACATACTAAGGTGTGGGACAATTATAGGAAACAAGATAAAAGAGTTGAGTAAATTGATTTAGCGCAATGAAAGGTATTTTGTTTTTGCATTTAACCGTTATTTTTTTTTATTTTAATTTTTGTGTATTCGTACAAATGTCTCATTAAATAATTGTAGTTTTAGTTGTTGTATGACTGTTTTAGAAGAGATTTTCTATGATTTTCGTTTTTATGACTAAAACACGGTCGATTGGGTCGACCGTTGGTACACACTAGCTATAATTGATAGAAATAATGAGAATTGAAATATACTCGTATGGTTCATTATTACTATTCATTGTATCATTTCACTAATACAACGGCCGGACATAATCGATCGTATTCTAGATGTAAATAAATTTCTTTAATGTTCATATTATAAAAAAAAAAATTCTTTAAAAACAGTCATACAAGAACCGCAATCACAACTACAATTATTTATTGGTACATTTGCATGAATTTACAGATATTTATTAAAAATACAACTAAACAGTTAAATGCAGAAATAAAATACCATCCAAATAAACTAAATTTATTTACTGAGATCTTTTCTATTTTCCTCTTTTAACATTCCTTGTTCTCTCGCATCAAAACAAAAAAAAATAATATCTGTCTTATTGTTTTTATTTTCTTTGCGCAACCAGTTGAAGAAAAACACATGCAAGTTAGGTTTATTATTTGTAACTTGTGTGTATGTATAAGTAGAAATTAGGAAATCTTATACCTGCCAAAATATTGAACCGAAAATAAGCCATAATATTTCGTTCACTTCTGTTAATAAATACTTTTAATTCAAATAAGTTTGGTCAAAATCGGTTGAGTATTGTGGTCATTAATTCTATCACAAAAAAACGATCCAGCCTATTAATTATATAGACTACCGTTTGTCCTTAATGTGAAAAAAAAATAATGAAGTCTCTGCTATGCAAAGCTGAAAAATTATCTTCATCCAAAATATATTAAATAATTTTTAAATTTTCTCAACCAAAATATCATCGTATTTTCGTTTTGCTACTTTAGAAAAAAAATAGATGACATTAAAATGTCATTTACCTCGAAGAAAGCAATTATCTCTTTTTTTTTTTTTATTTTAACATTTGTTCCGCTTTTTATTTTTATATAGAAAACTAATTTACTTTCACAAAGAAGTATTAAATATCACTTGCATCCACCACCACTCAAGTTCAAAAACACTTTTCATTTTTATTATTATTATGATTTTCAGTTTGATGTCAAAATACCTTCATTTACACATTTTATTATTACTTTTTGTTAAGGTTAATGTCCTCACAATAATAACAACAACAATAATAATAATAATGCTACTAAACAATTTACTTGCTGGCACGTGTCAAGCCATTCCAGTGAGTTGAAGACACACTTGAATAGACAAAATGTATATAGAACATTTAAATTACAATAACAATGTAATAGTATGTATGTATGTGTGTGTGTATTAAAGTTGTTCTCAAATGAATGTAATTTTACGGTTACGAAATATAATTAAATGTTTTTGTTTTTTTTTTAATTTCCTTATTTTAAAGGATTATTCAGGTCATAATGAATAGCAAATGCCAACAATAAAAATAAGCATGAGCTGAGTTGAGTTGAGCATCAAAATAATCAGATAAATATTTTAAATAATTTCCTTTTCAATGTTATCTCTTTAGTTGTTAGTAAATTTAAGGTGTAATTGTTATATACAACGGACTTCATAAATCAAGAGATTTAAGTCGGTTTTACCATCAAAAATGATTTTCCTAATTTATTTTAAAAAAAATCTTTTGAATTTAAATGTTAAAATTTAAATACAAATAAGTTTTGATTCTAAATTTCATACACAAAAGATGAAAATGGACCCAATTATTTCGGTCGGTACGTTGTCCATTTGGCTGCTACTCCTGTCACAGATTACTTGATCGAGAACCGTACAGAGGTGTATGGTGTCTCCACTTCCTCCCCCCCAAAAAAAAAAAAAAAACAGCATAACTTATATCCGCACCTGTCATACATTGAGACCTCGTCTAAAAAATCGAAGTGTCATAACATCGAATCAAATATAACTATAATTACTAGAAATTAAGTATTTCACATACATGCCATGCCAGCCGCTGAGAAACTTCAAGCTTTATGGCACCGTCCTCTTTAGAAAATTTTAACCTCTCTTTATAACCTCTTGGGATAACTTGCTAGAAAAGATCAGAAATATTTTCATGAAAATTCATTTCTTCCTTAACTTCCAAAACTTTAGATGGAGTAGGCGCTGGAGTCTGAGGCCTCAACGTGAAAATCTCAGTGCCCATGGGTAAATGGGCCACAGTATTTTAGGCGGAAATACAGGCAATCATCAAATGTGTTCATATTAATTTGAGCAGAGGCATTAAAGGCGCACATATATGACTATCTTTTCCGATAGTCAGGCAGCCCTTAAGTCCCTAGTTTCATGGGAATTCCGTTCTAAGCTTGTTTTAGAGTGCTTTGACTCACTACAGAAGCTATCGATACGGAACAAGGTTTCCATTTACTAGATACTGGCCTTAGCGGTCATCCGGGTAACGAGGTAGTGGATGAATTGGCCAAGAGGGCCTCTGCCGCTCCTCTTATAGGCCAGGCCCAGAGATCTTTTGTGGCGTAAATTGGTGGACTGTAACAATTCTAATCAGAGAGAATGACATGTCGACCGCAAAGAAAGTTTGTGTGACTTCTCCTGGTTTAAGGCAGGCCAAATCATTCATACAGCCATTCACATACAGTGGCATCCTGAGTTTCAACAGGAACGACCTACGGCTAGTTATTGGTTTCCTCTCCGGTCACTTTGGACTGAACTACCATCTTTGGAAAAGTAACCTAGTTTGTGCTCACCCTTGTGCCGTTTATGCCTGGAAGAGGATGAGACACCGGCACACATTCTCTGTGAATGTATAGTCTTATGTAATAATAGAAGGCGTGTTTTTCTTTCATAAAGAGAGTCATTCAGAGCTTGGTTTAATTTTAGAGATTCATGGCACAAAAGATCCAATAGGTGTCGCAGTGCCAATCCTTGGACCAGATCTATCTACTTTTATATTATATTCTATAACATAAGGGTTAAAAATTTTGTAGAGCTTTTTATACATCTAATGCTGCAAAACGGACATGGGACTTCAACGGTCAAAATATATATTTTTTTGAAAAAGAAATGCAAACATTTCGAAAAACGGTAGATGCAGCTAAATGTTGACAGACCCGTATGAGCGTGGTCACGTGGTCATGGGTGTACGTGCAGCAAATCGCTGCGACGTGTTGGGAAGTTCTTCCGAAACACTTTGATGTTTAGGGAGGCTACCCGGCACTAAGAGTCTCGAAGTAATGGTAACCCTGGCATCCAAAGAAATGTTAAAAACTACTCGGGAAGGCTGGATGTCGACTAAGCAAGAAGGGTTTCTATAAAAAAGTCAGGGAAAGGAGGGGGAACATTTAAGGAAGTGTCACAATAGGCTGGGAAATTATTGAGATTTTCTAGAGCAGTGGGAAAAATTTTTCCATAATTGCCGTAGGAGGGTGCACCTGGGAATCTGGAAATGTGTTAGAAGCCCATGCGAAGCTGGTTTGCGTTTAGTTGGCTAACCCTAGACTACGCATATCGAAATAAGGTTAACTCTGACAGTGGAATTGTTCAAAGTATCCGTAGTAACTGAAGATTAAGAACGTGTGTGCTAATCCTGAAAATCATCTAGGCTTCCCATAAGCAGTAAAAAAATAAAAATACTAAAAAAGGCTGAGAAACATGCATAGGAGTATCAAGGGTGTCTGAAAAAGCAGTTATAATTGTGTTGATCTCAAGCCAAAAGTCAAATATTTTTTTAGTATTTGGCCTAGATTGCTTTTTGAAAAAAAAAATAAGGGTTTCTATAGAATAATTATAATTAAGTCTACACTTACACAATTTCACAAGAACCACAATCCATCAAAAGCAAACAAATATTGTTGTAATATGCAAAATACATAATACATCAACTGTAAAATGTCTACAAATTATGGTTTACAAAACAAATCATGATTTTAAAATACAAAACACAAATAAAGCTGAAGGACATGATGAAGCATAAAGAAGACATCAACTTAGAAGACGGAAGAGATTTACTTTGTTGATGAATACTAAATCCACTGTTTTTGTCTTTGTTCTTTTTTTGCTCAATCGCCTTTAAAACGGCTTGCTCTCTTAACTGCCTCAATAATGTTGAATTTATTTATATTAAAAAGCTGAATATGAGCACAAGCTAAAAAATATGAGCACTAACTAAAAGTGTATGTATGAAATTTTGATTGACAGCTGAAAGCAATTCAAAAACAAATAGGGAAACCCCAAAATTATTATGCAGTTGAAGTAGATTTTATCTACAACCATGTTTTCAAAGATTTCATCACTGTTTAGATAAAAATCCGTTAAAAAGCTTTCGCTCTAAGTTTATATTTTAGAGTAGCCAATGGAAGAAATAAGTCTTCATAGTTTGAGGAATTCATATTTTTGCGAGTGCAGTGTATTTCGCTTTATTTGATATATTTCGTGATTATAGAAGGCGGGTTACTAAGTATTGATTCGGTATGTGATGGACACGATCAGCAATCATTGTCGAAAAGGCGTTCCAAAATCTCTTCTAAAAAAAATTTTCTCCAAAGTTCACTTCAAGTTATCACTTTTTCTATCTTTAATTTTGCCTTTAATTCATCTTTCCCTCATTATCAAAATGTAAAGACCTTTTGTGTGCAGCTTGTGACATCAAATATTTTTACTTATTTCTTATTATTATTTTTCTTCTTTGGCAAAAAAAAAAAAAAAAACTTACAATGTTTTTCATAAGAAACCCTAAATAAAAAAGTTTTCTTGTTTCTCTTTCAAGGTAGAGAAAACTTGTTTAAAGAATAATAATAAAGCTCGTTTTAAGCGGAAAAGAACAAGAAAATTATATTAAAAAAACCAGAACAAATAGAACAAAAAAAAATGTTTTTTTACATAAAACACTGGCAAATATTTAAAATTATTTTATCTCTAATCTGACAATTTAAAAGTAAAGTGTTAAATACGAATCCAAGAACTCTAAAAACCGAGCAATCGTTTTCTAATGAAACTAATACCAATATTTTGGATAATAGACCATTTGCTGAATTTATATTTCCTGTGTCGGTGAACACTATATATAATTCAATTGTACTAATGAAAAACTTTGCCCACTGTGAAGGAAAATGCAGTTTTAAATCATGCATGAATTTAAGAAATTCTTTAATTAAAAAAAAAATACACAGTATTTTCATAAATTTCTTTAAAAATCTTTCAATTCGTTTTCTATAGTTTTCGAACATCACACACTTCAATACATCTATTGATGTTCAAACAACTTTCTTTGCTGACATCCTTTAGGAAATGTTTACTAGTGTAAGTGTGTGTTGTGGCATGTGATTTAATTTAATTTTAAGGTTGTGATGAGATCTATATAATAAAGTCAATAGACGTGTGCACGAGTATATATTTAATATGCACTGGTATTGTACTATTGTTATGTGCTGACAATTTATTTATTATCATGTTGCTTACGTTGACATTTATAATGATAATCATTGTCAGAGGGAAGCATACAACATACAACATGTTGTTGTAGGTGTAGATATGTATCTATGCTTACACATCATCACCTTTGTGCTGAGATACAGACAAGTGTTCACTCAGGTGTTTATACATTTTATTTTACGTTAGATGATGGCTTAAACATGTGGGCTTGAAATTTAATATAAAATGTTTTGCTTTCGAGTACCAATCAAATTGTCGTAAGATGACATCTGTCAGAGTATAATTTACATTAAGTTGATTTGAGAATTTTTTTTATGCATCTAATTTCAACATGTTATTTAACTTTTATTGATTTCATTATTTCCTTAGCACTTGATGGATGATTTAAGTGTGTCACGAAGTCATATTGAGAACTAAACAAAGGAAATAACATTAAAGAAAATAAACTAAAAATTAATATATAATACTCGTACATACTTTCTTATTAAAACATTTTAAAATTTTCAATTATTCGTTAGTGCCTGTCCATACCAGTCAAACTTTGTAGCGCAACTTTTGAGTTTGTCAACGAGAGAGGTTAGAGGAATGGAAAAGGGTGGTATAATGTTTCAAAAACTACACATGCTGCACTTGAAAAGCAAAATTAAGAAATGTGCAGAAACAGAAGTTAAAGACTTTATTTAAGCCGGAATAAGTGAAACAAACTAATTTTATTTCAAATATGCACGTACATATTTAAGTACCTGACACAGTTTTTTAAATTTTTATAGTAAACTAGATGAACCCAGTGTGCTTCGCTACCCCCTCGTTATAGTCAAGAATTTATTATTTCGTAAGAATATCCTATTCTGAAACTTTAATGACGACCGGTCCAGTAGTTAAGACTATATTACGATTTTTAATTTTCCTAAAAAGTGGCGTGGTGCCACCCACTTTTCTCCTGGTACGTATTCCAAATTACGCCAATACCATATGTACCAAATATCATCGACGTAGGTAAAAAAATGCCCAAAATATGGCGATTTATATTTTTGGGTTATATGGGCGGTGCCACGCCTCTTTGTCCAATCAAAACTTCATATAGCTTATTATTCCTTCCAGAGTCACAGTAAAATGCTGTGAAAATTGCAGGAAGATCGGTCCAAGGGTTTGGCCTCCTATAAAGCACAAACAAACAAACAAACAAACAGACAGACATTCATTTTTATATATATAGATTACCACGCCCTTCCGCCCGCAGACAAAAATCACACTTCACAGTGTCACCCGCCTGAATATTCTGAAGATTCTCTGAAAATTTCATCAAAATCGGCCAAGCCGTTTTGGAGTCCATACGTTACATACATACACACACCCTGTTTTATATATGTGACAGCGCATAGAGAAAGGGACCTGCGTGCATTACACTGTGCAACAAATTATATTTTTAACTGCTGGTACAACTGACAGAAAGTATTAAAAAATATATTACGGAATTAGCAATTTGAAACTTTACATTTGGCCCTGATTTAAAAAAAAACATAAAGTTCTACCATAAATCGGTTTGGTTTGCTGAGAATTCGAATTTTCAAAATCAAGTTACAAATTTTGAAATTTACTTTGAATAATTTTCGAAATTATGTTGAAATTTTCGGATCTAAGTTGAAAGTTAAGTTAAAACTTACTGCCTGTTCGCCGATATCGAAGAAGTCCTTTCTTTCGAACAATTACATTTGAAACAAAAACAAATTCAAAAATTTTGTTTTTGTTTCAAATGTAATTGCTCGAAAGAAAGAACTTCTTCTTCAAAACGTCAACTCTGATCGAATTTATTAGAGATTTTATCAAAGTTGTTTTTTTTTAATTTTTTATTTTTATGTGCTAACGGATTTAGCCAATATTTAAACCAACATTTCATTATTGCCAAGTTTTCAAAATTGTACAGATTTAGAAAAAAATGGGCAAGGAAAAAGCAAGAATATTCAAAATATAGAAATATCACTTTTACTTTTGTAATTATTTTCCGTATTACGATTCACAACTAATGTGAAAATGGATTTGTAGTTGTCAAACTTTTATTATGGATTACAACTCAGCTTAGATGACTTTGATAAGTTTTTGCTCTTAATATGATTTACAGCAAAATTTGTTGTGAATCCTACTATAATACAAACAAATAGTTAAGTTAATAGTTGAGTTTTAATTAAGTTGGGTTGTGAATCATAAAACAAGCATTCGACTGTTACTGAAAATGTTGTAAGCAAACAGGCTTAGTATTTATTGTACATTAATTTATGTTTTTTCCCCCAGCCCATTTTGCGGTAATTTATCATAAGGCAACCAGAACAGATTAAAAAGTTTACTGTTTAATAAAAATAAATTTAGATAGAAAATTTTATAAATATTTTTTGCTCAGCTTAGAGATAAATGTCTTTGGATTAGGAGTAATTTATTGCCATAACTAGTCTTTTGTTTTCTTAACTTATTAAATGGTTTTTTTTTCTATTATGTATTATTTTTTGTCGATTTTTGTTTAAAGGATTTAAAAAAAAAAAAATTAATTTATTTTTATTCTTAAGGGAAAATTTGTCAAAACTGTCTTCGACCAAAATTTTTTTCTTATTTTATTTTCTTTTGTTGTCATTGTCGTCCTAAAAATATAATAAATCCCACTAAAGAAGAAAAAAAAAACACCAGCAAAGCTAAATACTTATTATACCAAAAAATGCTTGCATTACCAACAAAATACATACAAACAAACAACAAAAGTGTTTTTCTTTTGTTTTGTAAACGAAATCCTTAAATGTTCTAGAACAATGAGTGGCCATCCTTAAACACTGTGTGTGTGTGTGGGTGTGTTTAGTGTTCAAAGAATTGTGTGTTTGTTTGAAAATCCTTATTGCCTAAGGATTTGCTAGCGTCATGCCAGTGGACCAGACTTAAGCCAAATATTTAGCAAGTTTTCACTTTAATTTGTAACTGCGCCAATGTTTTCTCTTCCAACATTTTTTTTTTTTCGTATTTCTTTTTTTAACGTCTCAGCAACCACAATGAATTCCTTTAAGGAACATTTGTCTTATTTATTTCAGGCGCTATTAAATGTTACGTGACACGCATAAGAATGCCAAAAATTAAATAAAATTATTAATTATAATTTGCTAAACAAATTTGGTTGCATTTATATGAGAACGTTTGAAAAAGGTTAATTTTTAATTATAATTTTGCTAGAAGCTTTCCGTTAAGGATGCGCTGGATAAAAACCAAGAAATGACTCAACAATAACGATTAAAATGATTAGAATGCGAAGAAATATTATACCAGACAAAAGATGAGTATATTTTATTATCTTGTATTTAGTTGTATATGTGTTGTGTCTGGTCTATAGCAGTAAAGTCTAGTCATAAATTTGCTAAGGAGCAATAAAAGATTACAGTACAATCCGTAGTCTTATTTAGTAAGTACTGAATATTAAATATTCCGTTGTACAATTTAGTTGTAAAGAAACCGTTCAAGAAGATTATTATGCATAACAACCTTCTATGCAAACGAGCTCAATTATGTGCCGGCTAAATTAAAATATATAACGTATGGACGTTTCCATAGAAAAGTCAACTTTTGTGTACCGTTTTCTACCAAGCAAGTAAGGTTTTATTTTAAAGCCCAGTGTTTCGAATTTTTCATCTCTTTAAAGGATTTCTGGGCCCAAATCGTTACATCCGCGAACGTAGAACTCGTCACGTAATTTCCCATGCAATTATACAGTTATTAGGTGACAAGTCCTATGTTCACGGATGTAACGATTTGTGCCCTGTTTTGAATAAACAAGCTTTATTACTAACACCCAGTTCACACAATGATTTTTTTCATGTTTCTTAAATCTAGATTTTTTGTGTATAGTGGCGAACGGGGTAAAGAAGCAAAAGGGGTAAAGAAAAAATCATATTTTCAGTTCTCGGTGATTTTTTTCTTATATTTTTCTTTACACATATTCCTTTTTTTGTTATTTTGCTTTATCTCATTTTTCATTTTCGTGTGGCCATATACATATTCGTTTGCACGAAGTTTGCACGTAAATAACAAATTGATGAACATACCTACATACACACGTCAGATTGTTTTTATACAAAGAATAAAGTAAAGAAGAATAACCGATTACGGAGAAAAACATCAACATTTAAAACATGGGAAAAAATCATCGTATGAATCTGTAAAGTTTTTGGAAGCAACTTTTATGATTGTGATTTTTAAATCAACGTATGAATTGGGTGTAAGTTGCGAACGGGACTTTTCTATGGAAAAGGCCATATAGTATTTATTTTTTATCACTAGAACAATATTCTCCAGCATTTTCGATTAATTAAAACACATTTTTTTTTAAGCAATAAAAATTCGTACAAACTTTTAATTTTTAGATCAAACTTAATTCAAATTTTCTTGATCAGTATTTATTAAGTATGAATTATTTTTGATCATAATAATTATAATAATAAACAGCAAATAATGCAAACAAACAATTTCGTAAAAAAAACTGCGCGTAAAGTGTGTAAGAGATATTTGTACACAACAAGACATTTTTAATTAAATATAATTAAGTTCTCTTGTAAAGATTAATTTTCAGCCTTAAAGTTTGCTACATAAATTATATGTTACACTCGCTCAAGCATTTGTGTCTTTGTATGTATGCGTATGCAAACAAAATTGTACCCAATACAAGAACATCAAAAACACTTGTACTCGTACACACACACACAAAAGAGTATAAATGCACATATTCAATCTCAAACGTCCCAATACATCTGCTAACAATGAGCCCTACTCATTTAAAAAAAAACATGTGAAGCAAAAACATGTGTTCGAATATGAATACGTTTAATTTTTTGCTTCTCTTTTTATCTCTCTTTCTCATTAAATGAATCATATTGTACGTTTGTTGTTTCCGTATCCGTTTCCTTTTGAATTGTTATTGGCTTTTTTGTGATGTTAATAGTGTTTTCGTATGCATGTGCTTCTTTTTCGTTTTATTTTTTATTTTCCCCCATAATTTTTTGTACTGATACAACTGCAAATAAAAATTATTTTGTATATAAAGTATGCATGTATGTGAGCATATATGTACATATGTATATTTATAATGATATTTATGAATATAAAGAAGCATAAGCCATCAAGGAGTAGTTGATTGAAGTATAAATATGCAGGTGTATGAAGTTATGTACACAAAAAGTTTTTGTTTAAAAATATAAAAGCAATATTATTCTGTCGTGTGGTTGCTTGTATTTTTCTTTGGCTTTTACAAATGTATAAATGAGTTTTTTTCCTTTTATTTTTATTATGCATATGTATCTTATGTTTTAATATTTTCTCCATTAAAATTGCACAACTAGTGGCAGGTACAGTAAAAGATATATTTATTTTCAAAGAAAATAAATACATACATGTGGGATGCAAAAAGAAATAATCCACAAACATATGTATATGACAAATTTCCTTTTACAAAATTTGTGTTAGTAAAAAAATAAATAAGAAATTTCGTAATTAGAGAAATTTTATTTACTTTCCAATTATAATATATATTTGTATTATAATCCCACAGTCAGTTTTCGAATAGAACTGGTTAAAATTTTCTAAAATTGTTTTATTTACACATGGACTGCATGAAAGAACATTAAAATTTAAGAAATTGTTTTTTGGGGCTTTTAACGTATACTGAATTTCTTAAAATCAAAATTATTTAATTTTTTTCTTCATAAAATTTTTCATCATCTAGAACACCCAGAAAGTTCATTCAAAAATTTTTTTAAGTAAAGTGCGTATGCAATAAAATCAAAATCATCACATTAACAAAATTAGAAAAAAAAACCCCAAAGAAAACATCAACTTGAAAATTCCACATTTAGTCGCTTAGGATAATTTGGTGTTAAGGGCTCGTTACAATACATTTAAATGAATTTTAAGTTGCAACTAATTCTTTTAACTTTTTACAAATGTGTTTTAAAACTTGAAAAAAAATCTTTTTTATTACACGAAAAAATTTCCCACAAAGGGAAATTTTATTTGCGTTTATTTTTTCTTTAATAAAAAGTGTCCATTAAAAAAGCAATGTTAAGAATAAAAAAATATATAATTGTTAATTTTCTTAAAATATAAAAGTAGCTAAATAAGATTTTCGTAAAACTTTTTCGAGTTTATTAGTGCATAAAAAAATAAGCAATTCAATTAAAAGTAACGTTACGATAAGAAAAAATTAATTTTCTCCATTTAGGGAAATTTTACTTTTAGAAAAATTTTTTTGGATTATTTATTCATTAAAAACTAAGATAGGGAATTTAAAAACCAACGATACGAAAAAAATATAATTTCCTTACAAAATTTCCCAAAGAGGGAAATTTAATTTTCGAAAAGTTTTCTACAGTTTATTTGTTCATTACAATATATGTGTAATCGTACATTAAAATCACCTTTACGAAAAAAAAAAAATTAAATTTCCTTTTCTTAAAAAAATTTCCCAAGTAGGGAAATTTAATTTTCGAGAAGTTTGCTCGAGTTTATTTGTTAACTACAAAATAAACTAGTAAATTAAAACCAATATTAAATAATTTTATATTTCCTTTCTTTACAAAATATTCCAAGTAGGGAAATTTGATTTTTGAAAGTTTCGTTCGAGTTTATTTGTTCATAGCAATATAAACTAGTGAACTAAAAGCAACTTTAAGAAAAAAAATTACATTTCCTTACCTCAAAACAATTTCCCAAGGAGGGAAATTTGATTTTCGAAAAATTTATTTACAGTTATGGTTCGTTAAAAGAATGTCCTTTGCCTTTCTCTACAAAATATCTAAAAAAGGGAAATTTCATTTTTGGGAGTTTCGTTCGAATTTATTTGTTCATTACTATATATAATCGTGCATTAAAAGCAACTTTACGAAATAACATTAAATTTCCTTTCCATAAAAAAATTTCCTTAGTAGGGAAATTTAATTTTCGAGAAGTTTTCAGCAGTTTATTTGTTTATTACAATATATGATAATAAATAAAAAAACCTTTCCGAAATAACATTAAATTTCCTTCCCATAAAAAAAATTTTCCTAGCAGAGAAATTTTAGTTTCGAAATTTTGTTTTCGAGTTCATTTTTTTATTACAAAATAAACTAGAAAATTAAAAGTCACATTAAGAAAAAATTTTTTATTTCTTTACAAAATTTCCCTGGTAGCGAAATTTGATTTTTGGAAATTTCCTTCGAGTTTATTTGTTAATTACTAATATAATCGTGTATTAAAAGCAACTTTAAGAAAAAAAAAATTACTTTGCCTTTCTGAAAAAACTTTCCCTAGTAGGGAAATATGATTTTCGAAAAGTTTTCGGGAGTTCATCTGTTTATTAGAAAATAAACTAGCGAATTAAAAGCAACTTTATGAAAAAAAATTACATAAAAAAAAAAATTCCTTAAGAGGGAAATTTGATTTTCGAAAAATTTGCTCGAGTTAATTTCTTCATTATAATATATCTATAATCGTGAATTACTTTTAATTCCAAAAAAAAGAGAGAATTTAATTACAAAATTTCCCTAGTAGGGAACTGGATTTTCGAAAATTTGTTTCAGGTTTATTTGTTTTAAAAAAATAAAGCAATTTAAGAAAATGCAAAAATTATATTTTCCTTTTAATACAAAATTTCCCTTTTTTTAAAAAAATTTCTTATTTTTGTGAGAAATTTCAAAAGAATTCCAAGATAAAAAAGCCATTTAGTTTGCAAATTTTAACGTTACCCCGCTCATAAATTATCAACAACAAAAAATCAGGACTTACCTTAAACTTTAGCAAGGCAACTATAATGAATGCATTTAAATTTTCACAATTCTTATGCGTTGCATAAATCAAGCTTTCACTGTATTCCAATTACATTTTTCAATATTTTGTTTTCCGACCCAATACTTCTTCATGTATTATAACTTTGTCACAATTTCCGTGCTATTAAGGATATTTCCCTTTTGAAATGTGGATATGTATTAAATTCTTTTTATCCAGCTTAAAACAGCGCAAATGGTTGAAATGTATGAGTGATGTTTAATCCTGGTAAATGGAAAAAATAGTAAGAAAAAACTAGTTTTTATCTTGTTTTTATTAATGTCAAGATTATTTATTATTATTGAGAATTTTAATACAACAAACAAAGAAGAAAAAACGATCAGAAATATTTCTGGGATTTCCTATTAATGTTCTGGTTTAAATCAGTTTCGTATGTCGGAATTCGGAATAATGCATATTAAGACTTAAATAAGATTTGTAATAAAAGAATTTTATAACAAATACTTTATCTTCCTTTTAAACTTTGTTCTTTACCAAATCTTTACAACTATTTTACATGTGACCATCAGGCCAAATGGTTTACAAATCTTTACTGGTATGTATTTTAAAAAGTTCTTTAAACATTTCAAGTTTTCTACAACTCACGCAATGTTCCGCAATGAAATTAAGTTCATTGTCATTTTCAAGGATGAGAAAGAAAACGTGACTTTATGGCACATTATAAAATTTATGTATTTCATTAGAAATAAAAACTCTGAAATGAAATAAGAAACAAAAAAAAAATAAAATAAAATATATTTTCACAAACTTCTTCCGCCAGTAAATTGAATACCAATGTAAAAGTAACCAGTATTTTATAGAACATACCAGAAAAAAAATTATTTTAAAACTTTTTTCGGTTGAGCTTTTTTTTCGCTTTCTTTATATCTGAATTGATTGTTCTTTTTATAAGCAGTTGTGCTACATGCAGCAACTACATGTACATTAATGTCATAATAAAACCAACCATTCATTGTATGAAGGACGACCAGTTCAAACCAAAGCCAAACAACAAGCCAACCAGTCAACCATAAATACTACAGCCATACATACATATGTATGTACAACTCTATATAAACTTATAAATAACAAAAAGAAATATGCGCATTTCTTGGTTATTTTCCAAAAGCGGAAATACATTCATGCTAAAGAAAGCGAAAAGAATTAAATCGGAAGGTTGGTACAAAAAATGCAAAAGGTCCTTGTACCAACAAGTTTCACTACAATTTGTTACAAACCAAATTTAAAAGTCGACAAGATCAAGACTCTTTTCAACTGAGACTTTTTAGCTAAGACATGACCCAATAACTTCTGTTTTAAGTTTTTCGGTATTGAAAAATCACACGACTTACAAATCGTAAAGAACAGATACTATTGGCATGATCAAAGCTTAACTAAAACTTTAAAAATAAGCTCTAGCATGAACAATCAAAACAATCTAACTAAAATAATGCAGCTTATCATTGTACTTAAAACAAAAGTTGTTGTTATTAAATTGCAAAGTACAGACTGTAATTCGTAGTATTACAAAAGAATATCGTCCTTTTTATACCCTTCACCAAAAATGGTAAGGGTATTTATAGGTTTGTCATTACTTGTGTAATTTCCACAATATTTGTATGAGGTGCATATAGTATATATATTCTGGATCCTTATAGATAGGGAAGTTAAATGAGCCATGTCCATCTGTCCGTCTGTCCGTCTGGCCGCCTGTCCGTCTGTCCGCCCATAGACTGATGCTGTATGACATAGACAGCTGGCTGTCTATACGTGAAAACGATTTTCTGGAGACTCTAGAAGAGCTAGAGACTTGAAAGTTGGACTGAAATGTTAGGATTTTTCTTAAGATGATTCGTATTGAAAATCAGCAAAAATAAAATATCGGTTCCCATATTAGATTATATATACAAACAAATGAAGATATCTATGTATATATATATATAAAACAGGATGGTGTATGTATGTAACGTATGGACTACAAAACGGCTGGGCCGATTTTTATGAAATTTTCAATGAATCTTCAGAACATTCAGGCGGGTGACACTGTGAAGTCTGATTTTTGTCTGCAGGCGGAGGGGCGTGGCAATCTATATATATATAAAAATGAATGTCTGTCTGTTTGTTTGTGCTTTATAGGAGGCCAAACCCTTGGACCGATCTTCCTGAAATTTTCACCGTATTTAACTGGAACTCTCGGATGAATTATAGGCTATATAAGGTTTTAATTGGACAAAGGGGTGTGGCACCGCCCATATAACCCAAAAATTTAAATCGCCATATTTTGGGCATTTTTTTTACCTACGTCGATGATATTTGGTACATATGGTATTGGCATAATTAGAGGAATACGTACCAGGGGAAAAGTGGGTGGGACCACGCCCCTTTCTAGGAAAATTAAAAATCGTAATATAGTCCTAACTACTGGACCGATCGTCATTAAAGTTTCAGAATAGGATATTCTTACGAAATAATAAATTCTTGACTATAACGAGGGGGATAGCGAAGCACATTAACAGTCGGATTCGAGATTTTCGATAAAAAGTAGTTCGGATAAGTGAAAAACGCGTCAGTTAAATGAACTCACTTCTTAATAACTCTGTAAAACGAAAATATAGCATTAGAAGTAATAAATATGTGATTTGTTTTTCATTTCAGATTCCTTTTGAAAATAATAAATAGCCAAATATTTTTAATTGAAATGAGCCGTCGCTAAAAAGTATTTTGTCACCAGAAATTAATAATTTTTCCTTTTATGGGGTGTTTATTTTATATAAATTAGATTATTTCCAAACAAAATATGTTTCAATCAGCAGGTTTTCTTTTAAGCGAATGCAAGTGCTTTGCAATTGATCAAAAATAATAAATAATAATTTGAATTTCAATTAAGCGATTTTTACATTTAAGTAGTGCGCTCTTATATATGCATTGGTGAAGAAGGGTATATAAGATTCGGCACAGCAGAATTTCGCACTCTAACTTGTTTTACATTAATGTTCAAGTTTTGTTTTTTTTTTTTTTTTGTTTGTGATTGCAGTTGTATGAAAAAGTATTTCTTTTCAAAGAAAAAAAAAATTATGGCATTTCAGGTATTTAATTTTTTTTTTTCTTTGCTTTTCATTTTTCGCTTCGTTCCACCGCAGTAACAAAATAATTTGCAAAAGAAAAAACAAAAAATAAATGAAAAATTATATAGAAAAAAGAAAAGAAAATATTAAAACAATTTTTACGTGACCAAAAAATATGACCAGCACAATAATGGTTTGGGCAACCAAAAAACAAAAAAGAGAAATATATAAATTTTTATCAGCAACCATCAACAAAAAAAAACTACACAAAAATAATTTAAATGGAGGCAACAATCAAACCATAATATGGTCAGAACAAAAAAAAATATATGTATATATATATTTATTTACTCTAAAATTTAATTTATCTTTAAAGAATTTAAGGGGTTGAAAAAAGCGACATAAGTTTCAAAGTTTATAAATATTTTTAACACACAAAATGCTTTTAAGCTCATGATTTATTTTCTTTTTTTTTCTTTTGCAGGTAAAATATATTTCCTTAAAGCAGTTGTGCCGACAAATATGGTATGTATTTAAAAGGATCTAGGCAAAATATAAAGGACTAGATGATAATATTTTTTTACATTTTTCAATACCGCTCAGCCAGATCACATAAATTAAAGCTGGTGACTGAAAAAGAATTTCAGTATCAAGACATTTGTTTAGCTTGAATGCGTTGAAACACAAAATGAATTTCAAAAATCAGTTTTAAGATGCAGGAATCATCCGATAATAAATATTTTTGGGGGGAAATAACTTGCGCACCAAATTCCAAAAAGTTTTGGGACCAAGGTGAAGGCAAACCCTTTTATACAAAAAAAAAAAATTGCACTTGAGTTTTGTGGGCACCGACTTCAGTACAAAAAGCCAATCGAACAGATTACAAAATCGACGCAACCATACAAAAGTTTAAAATCCGATCCGGGCGGATGATTCCTCCCTCCCCCCCCCCTCACTCCATAATTTTGAAAAAAAAAACTTTATAAGAACAAACGGTAACTCGTTCAAACATAAAAAGCATTGAAAGCATGAAAATCGGTTCATAAATCAAGGGATTATTCGACAATTAATATTTTGGGGAAACAAGTTGCCCCAATTTTTCCAAAAAAAAAAAAAAAAGAATGATAGTGTTATAGAGGTACAAACATTAAGAAAAAATACGCCTTAAATTGATATATTCTTTAAGTCATTTCACAAAGTTCCCTTTTAATGCCAAAAAAAAATTCAGAAAGTATTGCATATCGTTCAGATTGAGTTGGGTCTTTTTTTTTTGCAAGCTTTAATATTTTTGAGATGTACTGATTTTACCCATTTTCACCCTTTAAATTCATGAATTTCCTAAAAACCCATTTTTAAAGGAGGATCTACACATCGGGAGAGGTGTGCCTACATACAAAATTTCAAGATATAAATTTTAAAAATTTTAAAACTTCTAAATTAGCAAAAAAAAAAAAGATATATTTTTAATGGCAAAATTCGAAAAACCGGCTTTAGGAATGGAGCGAATGGATATAATAGGTGTCCAGAACCATCTTTACAAAATTACCCTTCTAATGATACGATGTTTTAAGCAGTTCGGTTGGATGGTTTCTGAGTCATTAACGGACATATACACATACAAACATACAGACCCATATACATATAGATGCAGGTGGTGAAAAGTCAGTACATACTAAGGTATTGACATTTTCTCCATATGGTCCTACAAGAACTAGGTACACTATTGACGCTGTAGATTTCGTAGGACACGCCTGTGTTAAATGTCAGTAATAAATAGCATTCGTTTGGGTATAATTTGTCAGTAGTACTGGCGACATCATCAATAGAGAATCAGTATAATTTTACTATAGACATTTCCTGCAAGAACTCATAAACAGATAAATTTTGCAAAAAATTAATTTAATTATTTTTATCATTGAAAAACGCAAGATTTTATGACAAATACACAGAAAAAAATTATTCATCGTAACGATTTGTTAAGACAATAATAAAACTAAGACACGTTTACGTAGAACTCCTTGACAACAATATATAGAGCTGCACCCTCTAACTATCCGCCATGATCTAGAAAATAACAAGAAGTTGCTAAAAGTTGCTCAATTGCTGTCGAAACGAGCACGTATGTGATTAAATTTCAATACTGTTTTAGTATAATTGTTTTAAATACGTTGAAAATTTTGGCTCCATGAAAAAATGGCCCCAAACCAAATATTAAAAATGATCCCAAAATAGGAATAATCACCCTAAATTATAAAAAAAAAAAATTAAAAATGGACCCAAAAAAACAAAATGGCCACAATGAAAAATGGCCCCAAACTGAAAAATTAAAATGGCCACAAACTTTTTACACTGAAAACAACAATAAATATTTTTGGGACAATTTTGAGGCCACTTTTTCATTTTTCAGTTTGGTGCCATTTTTCATGGAGCCAAAATTTTGATATGAGAAGTTACACTAAACAAAACGTCTTAACTTAATGAATTAAATAAATTTTTCTTTGTTTTCAATCCAAAATTTTCCAAAAAAAAAAAAACTGTTTATTTCCGTTGTAATTAAACGTGTTGCAAGACTTGTATGAAAGAACAAAAATCCTCCTTAAATTTCCAAATATAAAATATTAAGAAACCGAAATTACTTTGACCAATTCCAAACTTTGTGAACAGTCCGTGTATAAGAAAGACACCTTCAGTGAAAGACATATTCAGCCATGACACAGAGTTCTTTTCCGTTCGGAAACGAAATTCAATTTGTATTTTGGCTCTCCAAAAAGCGAATCACGAAAATAGCTTGTGAAATAAAACCACTTTAAGATAAATAATTTTTCTGTTTGTAAATTTAAAAATGGTTTCATTTGGAAAAATCATTTCTTTTTTTGGCTTTTTTTAGAATCAAAATACGGATTGAATTCCGTTTGCGAACGAAATAGATCTCTGTGATATGGCTGATAGACCCTTAACAACATTAAAGGTGGAGTTACATACCATGCGTTCTACGCGTCAACGCATTCTACGCGGCTGTCAAAAAAGCTGAATTAGTGTAATTGTATGTAACAAGTTAAACAGCACAACGCGTAGAAGGCGTGAACGCATAGAACGCGTTGAAGTAGATCTACATTCTACTTTTGTAAGGATCCTACGCGTCACTCAAAGCGATCAGCTGTTTTTGATAGCAGTTTTGATGGTTATTTTGCTGCACAAAACGCGTTGTATGTAACTTTAAATTAAGAAAAGTGTAGAATGCATAGAATGCTTGAAACGCGTAGAATGCGTCACGCGTAGAATACGTCACGCGTAGAATACGTCACGCGTAGAACGCGTGGTATGTAACTCCACCTTAAGACCTTGACGGTTTTCCTCACATTTTAATATCATACTCGAACCGAAACACGCAACAGCAAGTATAATCATACTTGCATTGATTTGTTTGTGGCTTTCTTACAAACATATACACACATTCATTCATACATATGTATGCATGAACAGTTTGATTAGAACTTGATATGCAATTATATATTTCGTTGATTTGATAAAATATTTATTTAATTGAATAATAAAATTGAGGGTGGTGTTGGCTGAAATGGTTAGCGCGTTGACTACTAAGCAAACAATGACTTGGGGGCTGGGTTCAAACCCTGGCCAGAGCAAGTCAATCAACATCATTAATTTTTCTAATGAACATTAGTGAGACATTGTATTAATTGTTGTCGGACTATTTAAGTGATGAAGGCATAGCACTGGTCACTAAAAAACTGTTCCGACAGCGATTGATGCTGTTCCAACCTAATCTACACAACATCGCCCTCGTTCGTCAGTTAGCAGAAACATCGGTGAAGTAAAACAACTAATAAAATGCCTGCAAAAACAGCTTAACAAAGTTAATACATCTACTTAACACCGGAGGCGCCTCAACACTGCCTTAAAAAAAATTAACATAACGCGCAAAGCAGAGTTGTGAAAGAGTTAAGTCCTCTAAATTTTCAACATCTATCTTCTCTACCCTATCCCTCTCCCTGAGTTCCGGCACAGTGCACTGCATACGTAGGGGTCATCCCCTGAGTGCTGCTCCTTATCAAAAAAAAAATCTTCTAGAACAGAACTCTGGTTGAGTATGAACTCAAACAAGTTGCTATCCTTCCCCAAGGACTTTAAGAGAGATAAAATTTCCTTTTAAATATTGTTGGATTTTTTTTTTTAAGATGAGTATAAAAATGAAAATGTTTCTATTTCGTAACAAATCTTAAATAAAAATCTTAAATTGTGATGCATATTTTCAAACGGAAGATTTTTGTAACGACGACCATTTTGGCAAAAGGTCATAATATTTGGTGTTTGTTGGTGGCAACAAAAATACACGAAATTTTTTCATTTGTATGTATGATGGCATGTTTTATATTTTAAATTGTTAAAAGAAAACACAAAATATTTTTGCACTATGCGAATATTTTTCATGCCGTGTGCAAGAAAAATATGTATGAAAAAGTTTTGTGACCTGGAAAATACGAAAACGTGATTGTAATAAATGTGTTGTTCGGTGTGGATTTGAGGTGCGAGTGTGTGTGTGTGTGTGTGTTTGTGCATGTGGTGTTGTAAATTAAAGGCTGTACTTTCTGTCTATTGCTTTTTTAACAGTAACATATGATTCATTTTTTTAAGGCAGGTAAGAGTTTCTTTTAAGTAAATTGTTATTTTCTTAACTACTTTCCAAAGAAGATTACTTTGAAATAAATTAAATTTGTAAAGTTTTAAAGCTCCTTACAAAAATGTTTGCTTTGTTTTTATTAATAAAATATTTAATTTACATAAAATATTAATTTTAACTCGCACTTTTTTTTTACAATAATATTTACGAATATTTTCTACGAAAGAATGTTTACTAGCACAACAACAACTACTTGCCACACGCACAGTGATACAATTAATTTTCTGAAGGATATGTTTGACCAACAATTGATAACAATAATGGTCGTCCATTTTATGATAAAAATTTTTAAAATACCAAAATGTTTTATGTAATTAATGTTATAAATTTTTTTTTATTTAAAAGCAGTATTTCCAAAAAGTTTTTTAACAATTTTAAATTTTGACAATTTGTGATTTTTTGCATCCAATATCCCGGAATTTTTTTTTTTTTTTAATGAAAAGCTCTAATTCTTAAACGAGTTTTCGTCATTTGTTATAGTGGCAATAGACGAGGAAAAATTTAAATTACTATCAGAAGGTATCAGTATAATACAGTGGAAGCTCGATAGTCACGATTGAATAAAACTATTTCAAATGGTGCAATTATAGCTGTCGCAAACACCGAGCGTGCATATCATATCATCATATCATCGATTCAGCATTTAATTTCAAATGTTTCGAAAAACTACAAAACAAAAAAATTACAACAAAAAAATTCTTACTGGAATCGTTTAATTAAATTTAAAGAATAATTTCCCTAAGAGCACAAATTAAAATTTTCATTTTACTCTTAGAGACATTTTTAGTTTTTTGTTATGCAAAATACAAAAACTTCAATTTGCTCGAATAATTTCATTTGAAGAGAATATAAACATAATTTTAGTTTGAAAAAACATGATGATAAATATTGAGCACAACACAAATACTTTCATTAATTTATAAGATCATCGCTTTACATACTCGTACATTTAAAGGAGTAGATCGCAAAGCGTTTCTTTTGGAAATTTTTCAAATTCAAACCAGATGATGATGATGATGATGAGTTGACTGTTGGTTATTGTTCTGCTTCAACAAAGCATTCCGGCTGACTACATATGATTTCCTGTGCTTAAGACAATATTTTTCGATTGTTTAGACACCATGCCGTGACTGTAGAGTTTGTAGTTTCATTTTTAAAAAAAAAAATTAAATACAGTCCCGCGCCATATGTTTGTCACAACTGTTGCTACTGCATACTCATACTGCTAGAAATGATAATGTAACAACCTGCTACTACAACTTTTTCCACACCAACACATACGAATGTAGCGAGTTTTGACAATTCAACAACTACATAAATATTAAATAGGTTTTTTTACCTAATACGAGGGTGGTATAATTTAAAACCGAAATAATTTTGCTTCGAAGACGTTCAGACAGCTGTTACGAAAATTCGAAAAACTGCAGAAAACCCATTTGTTAATATTATTTTTCGAATTAGCAAAGAAAATTAGTTCAGGAACTGTTATGTTTCAAAAAGTACCACACGATGCGTAATTGGGACGTTTTTGTGTATTCCTTGTCCCACTGTAAAAACTAAAATATATTTCTTTATTAATTCTTTCTTCATAGAAGCCATGTAAAAAAGTACCAAAATTAGGCCTGAATTTTACACCTTAAGGTGCCAAGGTCCATTTGATGTGTTTCTTTAGATATGGGACAACTCCATTTATATGTATTTACTTTTTGTACTTAGAATTCATGAGTAGAAATGGTCTACCTTAAAAGTACAAAAACTCAAACAAGGTAAGACGTAAGTACTTAATTTTTTTTAATCAACTGCATAAAACCACGTAAAATTAGTAACAAAAAAGGGACGCAATTTTACTCCATTTATATGTATTTAATTTCTGTGTTAAGAATTCATGAGGAGAAATGGGCTATAAAAACGTACCAAAATTTGGTTTTCGTCCGTTTTATCTCCTTAAAAGTACAAAAACGTAAAGAAGGTAAGACGCAAAAATTAATGAATTTGTCAATTTAAGTGGTATTTTTTTTTTAATGATTAAACATCTTTGTTCTCATAAAATTTTTTGGAAAATCAGGTTTAGCTGTCCGCCATCAAAAATATTATTTATTGACCGATTTTCAGGTTTTCATGCAGTTTGGTCCCATAAAATTGTTCATAATTGTTTCCCTAAAATATTGATTTTCCAATAACTCCTGAATTTATAGACCGATTATCATATTTTTTTGGCTTGCAGTTTAGTCCCATAATTTTTTTTTTAGAAAATCGGGGGGAAATTTGTTCCCCTAAAATATTTATTTTCTTCCCATTTTTAAATATTTTTTTTTTTTTTGCACAAATTTGCTTTCAGTTTGGTCCCATAATTAAGGGCCAATCTAAAACTTTTTTGTATTTAAATGTGGACATATTGATTTTACTCGTTTGTGTTTATTTTTATTACCTTAAAATTGGAATTTCTAAAATATTCTCTTTGCAGGATGTACCACATGTGGAGCGTTCTATACATACAAATTTTAAAAAGATCAAATTAGGAAGAAAAAATTATTTCATATAAGACAATTCAAAGATCTGCTTAGAGGTCGATAAAATTAAATGGTTTGGAGCCCATCGGTAGAACGGTTTCAAAATCATTAACAGACATACAAACATACGAGTACATATAATGGACTCATCTGTGGAATACGTAGTTGCACGCGCACATATACAAAAGCAAAAACTGTTACTATTGCTTGGCAATAACTTTCTGCATGCGGACAGCGATTGTTCAATGCAATGTGATATTTTCACCTACCACCCAACACAATCCGCTGTCCGATAAACTACAAAACTTAAAATATGTTTAACAGTCTCCTAAAAATATGCAATAAAATACAATACAATCGTACCGGTTTTTTTCATTTTGGTGCTCAAAAACATGACTTCAACTAAAAATTTTTAACAGAACAACATGATGATGATGATAATGATGATGATCATCCGTTTACATCTCAGGTTAAATCTTCTTCCGCTTCTTCTACAGTTTTTAGTTACTGCACTTTTATAACGTTTCTACTCCACCAGCTTTTCAAAAAAAAAAAATTATTCACATCTCTGTATTGTTTATGTGTGTGGCGTTTTTCTTCTATGCACTCGTATATAAGTGTTTGCATTATTGATGACGACGGTATAATAGTGTTTGTGTTTGTGTATGTGTATTTCTGCATAAGTTTTCTTCATGCACTGCCAACAAAAACAGCAACGAGAAAATTCAGTTTTCCAACAAATCGGTTGTTTAGCTTGTTAATGCTCTCTTATTATTTTTGTTGTATTTTCCGTGAACATTTTTTGTTTGCATGGCGTGTGTGTGTGTGCATATTGTTTTGTTGTAATTTTTGTACAAATGTTTCCCTTCTCTGCTTCTCTTACTATTCTTTAGCTCATATACATCGAGAGATGCGTGAACCAAGTTCTTATTTCAGGAATATTTATTTGATTATGAAGACTGGGAAAAGTTAAAAATCAAAAAATTTGGGAAATTTTATCAAAACAGAATTAATGGATTTTTTTTTTTTTTTTTCAAGTGAAAAAAAACTTGTCTGGGCACAGCGACAAAAACAAATACCTGGCAGATTGGCTGATAGGGAATATTTCTGTTGTCTAGTATTACTGATCGCACTCCTTATACTTTACTATTTCTCAGTGCATTCTGCCTGTTCTTTATGCCATTTTTCTGGCAATTGAAGGGCAAATTATGTTCCACAAATGTATGACTGTTTGTATGCATACTCGTACATACTCGTACATACATGCATACATATTATTCATTGTATTACCATTAGTAAGTGCTTTTGTATGAGTGCATAGGAAGTAGTAAATAGCTTAAGTACGAGTATCATGCATTTCTTTAAGTTGGCTTAAGTTGTTTCTTAAATGTGAAATATTTTCATACCTGTTTAGCTTTCAAAAAAAAAAAACACAAAATAATCCCCTAAAGATTTTTCTTTATAAATTTTATTGTAAATTTAGTTTTGCTATTAAGCAAATAAAACTACTTAAAGATTTAATAGTTTATGCAAAGAAATAGTGTAGAGCTTTAGGGATTTTGACGAAACATTTAACGATTTGAAATCAATTTAAAACTTAAACTTTGTTTCAAGTTAATTGCGAAGAGATTATGAAGAGATGTAATTTTAATAAAATTGCTTTATTCGTTTGTTTGGTGAAAAAGTTGCTGTCATTGTCTGTTTATTTAAAAGGAATATTCGGGTATAGAATTTGTGGAAAATGAGAAAAACTTATTTATTTGAATGTGGAAACAAAGAACTGTTTATTGTGCTACAGCGATTTTTATAAAAATAATTTGACCTGAAATGCATCCAAAATTTTTACACCGTTTTCGTGTATGAAATTTCAAATATTGTGGGCGATTTCAATTCATAAAAGTCGAAAATCAGAATCCTTAAAACAAATTTCAAGCCCAATTTTATTCACTCTCTATCACACTATCACTCTATCTCTCTCTCTGAGCTCAATCAGTCAAGCCTCAGTTACAATAATGTAACATTTTTATTAAAAATTAGAAGAAAAAAAAACGGATCAATAATAATTTTATTATTTTTAAAATTAAGAGACATTAAATCAACTAACGTAAAAGACGACATGGAAATCGTCAAAACGCCAAAAAATGCCTAAAAAATTAAAACAAAATAAAAAGTTCACTAAAACTAAACAAAAAACGCACATGGAAAAACACATTCGCCAAAATAAAAATTTTCACAAATTGAAAAAAGTTGACATGCTAAAATTATATTTTTTGGTTTGTAAAAATCGTCAAAACGCCAAAAAAAGCGTTAAAGGTATTGAAAAACATTAAATACTGAAAACGCCAAACTTGATTAAATGTAAAAAATCGTAAAAATTTGCCAAAATATAAAAATCGCCAAACCATAATATCGCCAAAGAAGAAAAATTTTTCAAAAATTTCATTTTATAAAAATCTCACTAAAAATATAAAAAAAACCGAAGCAAAAAAAAGGAACCCAAACATTAAAATGCATAAAAATAAGCTAAAATAATATTGATTAACTGAAAACAATCGCCAGAACGAAAAACTAAATTGTGCAGCGAAAAAATCGCTAAAATCACGATAAAAAAATTAAAAACGTAAAACACCAAACTTGATAAGCCTCAAAGAAAAAAAATCGATAGAAGTAAAAATTTTTGAAAAATTAAAAAAAAAATAACCAACAACTTGAAAAAAACCTTCCAAAATAAAAACGGCGATGAAACAAGAAAAGTTTCTAAGTTAAAAAAATTGTAATTAAGTTAAAAAAAAACGTTAAAAAAAACACATTTTGCGAGACATAAGAAAAAAATTTAAAAAAACGCCAAACTTAAAAAAGAGCACAAATCTTCGAAATGCAAAAAAACGACAAAAAGAAAAAACCCGTTAAATTAAAAAACAGTCTAAAGATTCTAAAATTTGGAAAAATCGCAAAAGCTATAAAAACGCCGAAAAACACAAATTGCAAGACATAAGAAAAATAGGTTAAAAAAAAGCCAAACTTAAAAAAGAGAAAAAATCTTCGAAATGCAAAAAAACGACAAAACGGGAAAAAACTCTAAATTTAAAAAAATCTGAAAATTCTAAAATTTAGTTAATTCGCAACAACTAGAAAAACACCAAATCAAAAAAAAAAATCGCCAGCTGCCAAAACATTTGCTAACTGGAAAACAATGTAGAAAACGAAAAAGAAAATTACCAATAGAAGGAAAAACACGATATAACTATGAAGTATGTCTGTAGTAGGAAATACTTAATACTAATTCGATCGTTTTATTATCAGCAAACGAATTGCGTTGGACTGCTTTTATTTTAGGCCAAATAAAGTTGTTTCAATTCTTAAAATTGGTTGCCTTTCTTTAAAATTTCCATAACTACATCTGTTTTTATCTCAAGTTCAGAATATAAAAAAATCTAGAGCACAATTATCTGTTCACTGATTTTAATATTCAGTATTCGTAGTGATTTAAAAACAGAATTTGATAACAACAATTTGCCATCATTTTTTGCCAACGTTTCAGATTCAACTGCGTTGCTAAAAAAAAATTAACTAAAGCAAACTTAATTAAATAATAAAAATCTTATTAAGTAGACCACTTTAAAAAAAAAAAAATTGTTTGGCCTTTACCATATTTTTTTCCAAGCTTTTTACGTTTTCCTTTTACCAAAAAAAAACACTCAAAAAATAAAAAATATGATTTTTACAACTGTTTTAAAAAAAATCATGTTCATTTTGTTGACTTTGTTTTAATTCGTACCAATAATAACATTTTATACTTGATTTCATTAACAACAATTTCAATTGCAGCAAAAACTATTGATTGAATTTATTATTGATTGCTTTTTTTTTTTTTGCTATTTTTATTACTTTTTTTTCATTCATCCGACATCATTTCATATGCACACAAACTTATGCAAACATTTAAGGAGTTTTAGTTTTTTGTGAAAAGAATTTTCTCCTCAAACAACGAACGACAAATTGTTACGGTTTTTGTGGTTGTCGATATGATGGTTTTGTTTTCAACAACATCATGTTGCAAATGCACAATAATTTTTATTTTCCATTTTTTTTGTTATTCAGACATTTCTATAAAGTCTTTTTCATGCATTTCCGAAAGGTCAGGCAAAAAATAAAAACCAGCAAACGTTAAAAGGAAAAAAATGGAATATTAGTTTGAAAAAAATAAACACATTTTTTTGTCCTCTTTACAAATTACGCACGTAGTCCGGGGATCTATAGTGAAAACAGAAACTAAATACTGGTGTGTCACACACATACATACATATATGTATACACTATTTTCACCCGGTGTGCTTTGCTGCCCTCATATGTTTCTTTGGATAATTTGTTATTTTAGACCTTTTTACCCAGTATTATCGCCACAAGATTTACCTGTAAGTTGTGGCTTATTCTAGTAGTAAAACACAGAAAATTTTAAAACATTCATTGCTTTAGTTGCGCGGACATGTGAATTTTCAAAATTTTATTGTACAGGGGTAACCTTTCCCCCTCGGTCTTATCTACTCAATATTTTGAGATAATTTGCATCTTGTTGTTGGAGGAACCTGCAGCAAATTTTAAAACATTCATTGCTTTAGTTGCGCGGACATGAAAATTTTCCAAATTTGTTTGTACAGGGGTACCCTTTCCCCCCCCTCCCTCCGTCCTTTCATCACAATATTTTGAGATAATTTGCATCTTGTTGTAGAATTAAACCAAAGCAAATTTCAAGTTATTCATTGCTTTAGTTGCTCGGACATGTGAATTTTCAAAATTTTTTTGTACAAGGGTCCCCTTTTCCCCCCACGCTCCCATCGACACAATATTTTGAGATAATTTGCATCTTGTTGTTGGAGGAACCTACAGCAAATTTTAAAACATTCATCGCTTTAGTAGCGTGGACATGTGAATTTTCTAAATTTGTTTGTACAGGGGTACCCTTTCCCCCCTCCGTCCTATCATCACAATATTTTGAGATAATTTGCATTTTGTTGTAGAAATATACCAAAGCAAATTTCAAGTTATTCATTGCTTTAGTTGCTCGGACATGTGAATTTTCAAATTTTTTTTGTACAGGAGTCCCCTTTTCCCCCCTCGATCCCATCGTCACAATATTTTGAGATAATTTACATCTTGTTGTTGGAGGAACCTACAGCAAATTTTAAAACATTCATCGCTTTAGTTGCGCGGACATGTGAATGTTAAAAACTTTTCTGTATAGGGGGTACCCTTTCCCCCACCCACCCCCCGCACCCAGCGACCATCCGTCATACAGGTGAGAAATTTCAAAAAGATCGGTTTTAGACCGTTTCGCTTTCTATAAGGAACATACAAAGAACATGGCAAATATACAAACACACATTCATTTTCATACAAATAATAAAAAAAAAATTACAAATTGTAGCTCCCTCCCGATGGCAAAATATAAATGAACCCAAATGTGTATACGAAAAACTGCTCTATTTAGCTAAACCGAATCTCGTTTACACTTCACGGGTGATGAGCTAGGCGTAGTCCGAAGCAGATTTCAACATATTTCGATCACGCTCATGCCTCAGTAATTTTTGGCTTAGTTTAGGATTATGCAGTCTTGATCACTGAAGTCTATGCCCCCAAAGAAATTTGCTGTAGACACTATATTGCTTTCTAAAATATTAATGTTATTTAATACTTAATATGATCATGAAAATAAAGTTTCGACACAAACAAAAAATATCGTCTATAGTGCAAACCACATTATGTCCCCGCCAATGGCTTGTTTACACATTCTATGTATTTTTGAATATAGATATTTTTCAAATATGTATGCATGTAAGTATGTGCGCGTTGCTCCCTTTATTTACATACACATGTGAATAATATTCACTGAAGTGCACAATAACAAAAATTCATTATTCATGTCACACATACTACATACCCATGCACATACGAGTAGATTCATTCATTCATATGAGAATGCATATAAAATTGCCATTTATGTACTTATATTTGTTGCGAAGTAGAGGGAAAAACTTTTTCAATTCATTTATGTGTTTGTTTTTATATACACATAGACGCACTCAGGCATACATGCATAATTTCATATACATGTTATTGAGATTTTGCAATCGTATAAAAACCTGATGACTTCCGGTAATAATATTATTTGTGTTGCTTTGCTTTTTATTAACAATAGTGACACTATCGCTAAACTGCAGGCCAAAAAAAAAAAAGAAAAACAAAAAAAAATGATATTTCCATTAAAGTTTTTAAGTTTAATATTTTGCAAACAATAAAAAAAAACCATTAAACCATTTTGAAAGGCAAATGGACAAAAAGGATATTTAGCGAAAATTGAGTACAATTTTTAAAATTCTTATTGCAAACACACACATATACAAATTACGCAAAACATACCCGGTTGCTCCTGATACGCTCAGTAATAGAACTGAAACTCCCGTTTTCATATAGAAATTGTTGGGAGTTCTTTCCCATACTACTCTCAGTTTTCACAACAACTTAAAGTCTATAGAAACAAATTTAACAATATGTTTACTTGTGTGAGTGTAATCATATGTTGATTTTATCATAAGTTAAAATGTTGCAAAGAAACTAAAGGAATTAATTAAAATAACTCATACGCTCTGTTGCACATAAATATTTGAA
This sequence comes from Lypha dubia, assembly GCA_947311025.1. Taxonomy (NCBI): domain Eukaryota; kingdom Metazoa; phylum Arthropoda; class Insecta; order Diptera; family Tachinidae; genus Lypha; species Lypha dubia. The sequence goes on from OX371263.1 coordinate 7,888,970, forward strand.
ATATTTTCTTGTTATTTCTGGAAAAATGCAATTGCAAACAATTTACTGCAGGAAATTAACAAACCAAGAATTCAAAATATTTCTGTGTGCTGTTTTCATTTAAAATCAAAAAGAAAAAAAGAAATAAGAACTTTGGCAGCAAACTAAGGAAAGGTTAAGTGGAAATTATGGCACCATAACTTTTAGTTTAAAACTTTTAATGAAACAGACTTACGTACGTAACTAACAAGTGTTAAGATTTCTTAAATAAATTATTCTAGAACTTTTATCACAACCATCTGGAGCATTTCTCGAAAATTGAAAAATATTTAAATACAAAGCGAAAAGCGGAAATCAAGCACTCGTTTAGAACTTCCCGAGAATTGCGGAAAAGCGTAAACCAAGCAGTCTGTCGCAATAACAATACACAGTCCACAGGAGGCATTCTTTAACAATGAAAATTATACACTAAATACACATATTATTATTTATATTCCAATAAAAAATTTTCGATAACAAAATTTGTTTAAAAAAAATTATTCGATGAAAACTATTCGATTAAAATTGTTCGATTAAAATTATTTGATTAAAATTATTCGATTAAAATTATTTGATTAAAATTGTTCGATTAAAATTGTTCGATTAAAATTATTCGATTAAAATTATTTGATTCAAATTATTTGATTAAAATTATTCTATTAAAATTATACGACTAAAAATTAAATACATTTTTTTTTTTGTGAGAGAAATTTTTTATGCGCATAAAAAACATTTTTAAAACGGAAATATTTCAACAAATTAATCATATAGACACGTATGATAAATATATAAAAAAAAACATATGGACAATATAATTCTTATAAACATTAAATAAAAATTTATTAATATATAATAAAAAAAAATAGTTAACATGCAAAACAAAATGATCCAGTAAAAATTATTTAAATAAAACCATTCGATTAATTTTATTCGAAAAAGCACTAGAATAAAATTATGGAAATAAATATTACTCGAATTAATTTCTTCCAACAAAATGTCAATTTTTGTGTTAAATCTTTCGAATAGAATAATTCTAAAGATATTCGAATAATATTAGACAATTATAAAATTGAGTTAACATATTACAATGAATATTATTCGAATAAAATAAATTCTAACAACATATATAATAATATTCTATAAATTATTCGAGTAAAAGTGAAGTCGTTAAAAACATTATTCGTACGGAATAAAAAGCGTTATATTAAAATTCGTTAAGAATGCTTTTATAAAATGATGTGATCAAACGTGTTCAAATTTAAAAATTAGCAAGAATAGTTTTAAAAAATAATTGCGATTGTAATTTAAAGCAAGAGGTTTGTATACAAAAGAGTTACTGACCTTTAAGTGCATAAAGTTACCCAAAACAGGTTTTTTTACCCGCTACTCGTGATTTTGGAGCTGATAAGGAAATTTCAAGAGCCGATTTGTCATACTCAACAAGCTGATTCACTTAAAAAAAAAAGTATTTTTCTGTAGCACAGTGTATTCAAATACAAGTTATAATAATCAAAAATCTTCCTATAAACTATTTATTCAGAGAAAGTGAAATAATATCGACCCCTGTGCGCGAAAATATCGTATGTTACAGGTATATAATAATGTCACATACGATAAAATGTTAACAGTTTTATCTCCATAAATATAACAGTTAGATTTATAATATTTTATCAGCAGATGAACTAATGAATTTAAAATCAATTTGCATTAAAAATTTAATTTCTAAAAAATGTAACATACGATAATTTCCCGCACAAGGGTCGATATGGTAATAGTTGCATTGGTATTAGTCAAATATAATATATAAAATAAAAATTAATCGAATAAAGATATTGAATGAAAATTGTTTTTATAAAAAACTAGCTTCGAATTCTCAATTGTATTTGAGAATTTTTCTATAACATTTGTTTGTCACTCATTTGGACCAATGGGAAATTAAAGCCAAGGATCCATACTTATAGGCTATGTAAGTCCGATTTCTCAAGTGTATTTGAGAATTTTTCTATAACATTTGTTTGTCACTCATTTGGACTAATGGGAAATTAAAGCCAAGGATCCATACTTATAGACTATGTAAGTCCGATTTCTCAATTGTATTTGACAATTTTTCTATAACATTTGTTTGTCACTCATTTGGACCAATGGGAAATTAAAGCCAAGGATCCATACTTATAGACTATGTAAGTCCGATTTCTCAATTGTATTTGAGAATTTTTCTATAACATTTGTTTGTCACTCATTTGGACCAATGGGAAATTAAAGCCAAGGATCCATACTTATAGACTATGTAAGTCCGATTTCTCAATTGTATTTGAGAATTTTTCTATAACATTTGTTTGTCACTCATTTGGACCAATGGGAAATTAAAGCCAAGGATCCATACTTATAGACTATGTAAGTCCGATTTCTCAATTGTATTTGAGAATTTTTCTATAACATTTGTTTGTCACTCATTTGGACCAATGGGAAATTAAAGCCAAGGATCCATACTTATAGACTATGTAAGTCCGATTTCTCAATTGTATTTGAGAATTTTTCTATAACATTTGTTTGTCACTCATTTGGACCAATGGGAAATTAAAGCCAAGGATCCATACTTATAGGCTATGTAAGTCCGATTTCTCAATTGTATTTGAGAATTTTTCTATAACATTTGTTTGTCACTCATTTGGACCAATGGGAAATTAAAGCCAAGGATCCATACTTATAGGCTATGTAAGTCCGATTTCTTAATTGTATTTGAGAATTTTTCTATAACATTTGTTTGTCACTCATTTGGACCAATGGGAAATTAAAGCCAAGGATCCATACTTATACACTATGTAAGTCCGATTTCTCAATTGTATTTGAGAATTTTTCTATAACATTTGTTTGTCACTCATTTGGACCAATGGGAAATTAAAGCCAAGGATCCATACTTATACACTATGTAAGTCCGATTTCTCAATTGTATTTGAGAATTTTTCTATAACATTTGTTTGCCACTCATTTGGACCAATGGGAAATTAAAGCCAAGGATCCATACTTATAGGCTATGTAAGTCCGATTTCTCAATTGTATTTGAGAATTTTTCTATAACATTTGTTTGCCACTCATTTGGACCAATGGGAAATTAAAGCCAAGGATCCATACTTATAGACTATGTAAGTCCGATTTCTCAATTGTATTTGAGAATTTTTCTATAACATTTGTTTGTCACTCATTTGGACCAATGGGAAATTAAAGCCAAGGATCCATACTTATAGACTATGTAAGTCCGATTTCTCAATTGTATTTGAGAATTTTTCTATAACATTTGTTTGTCACTCATTTGGACCAATGGGAAATTAAAGCCAAGGATCCATACTTATAGGCTATGTAAGTCCGATTTCTCAATTGTATTTGAGAATTTTTCTATAACATTTGTTTGTCACTCATTTGGACCAATGGGAAATTAAAGCCAAGGATCCATACTTATAGGCTATGTAAGTCCGATTTCTTAATTGTATTTGAGAATTTTTCTATAACATTTGTTTGTCACTCATTTGGACCAATGGGAAATTAAAGCCAAGGATCCATACTTATACACTATGTAAGTCCGATTTCTCAATTGTATTTGAGAATTTTTCTATAACATTTGTTTGTCACTCATTTGGACCAATGGGAAATTAAAGCCAAGGATCCATACTTATACACTATGTAAGTCCGATTTCTCAATTGTATTTGAGAATTTTTCTATAACATTTGTTTGTCACTCATTTGGACCAATGGGAAATTAAAGCCAAGGATCCATACTTATAGGCTATGTAAGTCCGATTTCTTAATTGTATTTGAGAATTTTTCTATAACATTTGTTTGTCACTCATTTGGACCAATGGGAAATTAAAGCCAAGGATCCATACTTATACACTATGTAAGTCCGATTTCTTAATTGTATTTGAGAATTTTTCTATAACATTTGTTTGTCACTCATTTGGACCAATGGGAAATTAAAGCCAAGGATCCATACTTATACACTATGTAAGTCCGATTTCTCAATTGTATTTGAGAATTTTTCTATAATATTTGTTTGTCACTCATTTGGACCAATGGGAAATTAAAGCCAAGGATCCATACTTATACACTATGTAAGTCCGATTTCTTAATTGTATTTGAGAATTTTTCAATAACATTTGTTTGTCACTCATTTGGACCAATGGGAAATTAAAGCCAAGGATCCATACTTATACACTATGTAAGTCCGATTTCTCAATTGTATTTGAGAATTTTTCTATAACATTTGTTTGTCACTCATTTGGACCAATGGGAAATCAAAGCCAAGGATCCATACTTATACACTATGTAAGTCCGATTTCTTAATTGTATTTGAGAATTTTTCTATAACATTTGTTTGTCACTCATTTGGACCAATGGGAAATTAAAGCCAAGGATCCATACTTATACACTATGTAAGTCCGATTTCTCAATTGTATTTGAGAATTTTTCTATAACATTTGTTTGTCACTCATTTGGACCAATGGGAAATTAAAGCCAAGGATCCATACTTATACACTATGTAAGTCCGATTTCTCAATTGTATTTGAGAATTTTTCTATAACATTAGTTTGTCACTCATTTGGACCAATGGGAAATCAAAGCCAAGGATCCATACTTATACACTATGTAAGTCCGATTTCTCAATTGTATTTGAGAATTTTTCTATAACATTAGTTTGTCACTCATATGGACCAATGGGAAATTAAAGCCAAGGATCCATACTTATAGGCTATGTAAGTCCGATTTCTCAATTGTATTTGAGAATTTTTCTATAATATTTGTTTGTCACTCATTTGGACCAATGGGAAATTAAAGCCAAGGATCCATACTTATAGGCTATGTAAGTCCGATTTCTCAATTGTATTTGAGAATTTTTCTATAACATTTGTTTGCCACTCATTTGGACCAATGGGAAATTAAAGCCAAGGATCCATACTTATAGGCTATGTAAGTCCGATTTCTTAATTGTATTTGAGAATTTTTCTATAACATTTGTTTGTCACTCATTTGGACCACTGGGAAATTAAAGCCAAGGATCCATACTTATAGGCTATGTAAGTCCGATTTCTCAATTGTATTTGAGAATTTTTCTATAACATTAGTTTGTCACTCATTTGGACCAATGGGAAATCAAAGCCAAGGATCCATACTTATACACTATGTAAGTCCGATTTCTCAATTGTATTTGAGAATTTTTCTATAACATTAGTTTGTCACTCATTTGGACCAATGGGAAATCAAAGCCAAGGATCCATACTTATACACTATGTAAGTCCGATTTCTTAATTGTATTTGAGAATTTTTCTATAACATTTGTTTGTCACTCATTTGGACCAATGGGAAATTAAAGCCAAGGATCCATACTTATACACTATGTAAGTCCGATTTCTCAATTGTATTTGAGAATTTTTCAATAACATTTGTTTGTCACTCATTTGGACCAATGGGAAATTAAAGCCAAGGATCCATACTTATAGGCTATTAAAGTCCGATTTCTCAATTGTATTTGAGAATTTTTCTATAACATTAGTTTGTCACTCATTTGGACCAATGGGAAATCAAAGCCAAGGATCCATACTTATACACTATGTAAGTCCGATTTCTCAATTGTATTTGAGAATTTTTCAATAACATTTGTTTGTCACTCATTTGGACCAATGGGAAATTAAAGCCAAGGATCCATACTTATAGGCTATTAAAGTCTGATTTCTCAATTGTATTTGAGAATTTTTCTATAACATTAGTTTGTCACTCAGATGGACCAATGGGAAATCAAAGCCAAGGATCCATACTTATACACTATGTAAGTTCGATTTCTTAATTGTATTTGAGAATTTTTCTATAACATTTGTTTGTCACTCATTTGGACCAATGGGAAATTAAAGCCAAGGATCCATACTTATACACTATGTAAGTCCGATTTCTCAATTGTATTTGAGAATTTTTCAATAACATTTGTTTGTCACTCATTTGGACCAATGGGAAATTAAAGCCAAGGATCCATACTTATAGGCTATTAAAGTCTGATTTCTCAATTGTATTTGAGAATTTTTCTATAACATTAGTTTGTCACTCATATGGACCAATGGGAAATCAAAGCCAAGGATCCATACTTATACACTATGTAAGTCCGATTTCTTAATTGTATTTGAGAATTTTTCTATAACATTTGTTTGTCACTCATTTGGACCAATGGGAAATTAAAGCCAAGGATCCATACTTATACACTATGTAAGTCCGATTTCTCAATTGTATTTGAGAATTTTTCTATAACATTTGTTTGTCACTCATTTGGACCAATGGGAAATTAAAGCCAAGGATCCATACTTATACACTATGTAAGTCCGATTTCTCAATTGTATTTGAGAATTTTTCAATAACATTTGTTTGTCACTCATTTGGACCAATGGGAAATTAAAGCCAAGGATCCATACTTATAGGCTATTAAAGTCTGATTTCTCAATTGTATTTGAGAATTTTTCTATAACATTAGTTTGTCACTCATATGGACCAATGGGAAATCAAAGCCAAGGATCCATACTTATACACTATGTAAGTCCGATTTCTTAATTGTATTTGAGAATTTTTCTATAACATTTGTTTGTCACTCATTTGGACCAATGGGAAATTAAAGCCAAGGATCCATACTTATACACTATGTAAGTCCGATTTCTCAATTGTATTTGAGAATTTTTCTATAACATTTGTTTGTCACTCATTTGGACCAATGGGAAATTAAAGCCAAGGATCCATACTTATAGGCTATGTAAGTCCGATTTCTCAATTGTATTTGAGAATTTTTCAATAACATTTGTTTGTCACTCATTTGGACCAATGGGAAATTAAAGCCAAGGATCCATACTTATAGGCTATTAAAGTCTGATTTCTCAATTGTATTTGAGAATTTTTCTATAACATTAGTTTGTCACTCATTTGGACCAATGGGAAATTAAAGCCAAGGATCCATACTTATACACTATGTAAGTCCGATTTCTCAATTGTATTTGAGAATTTTTCTATAACATTTGTTTGTCACTCATTTGGACCAATGGGAAATTAAAGCCAAGGATCCATACTTATACACTATGGAAGTCTGATTTCTCAATTGTATTTGAGAATTTTTCTATAACATTAGTTTGTCACTCATATGGACCAATGGGAAATCAAAGCCAAGGATCCATACTTATACACTATGTAAGTCCGATTTCTTAATTGTATTTGAGAATTTTTCTATAACATTTGTTTGTCACTCATTTGGACCAATGGGAAATTAAAGCCAAGGATCCATACTTATACACTATGTAAGTCCGATTTCTCAATTGTATTTGAGAATTTTTCTATAACATTAGTTTGTCACTCATTTGGACCAATGGGAAATTAAAGCCAAGGATCCATACTTATACACTATGTAAGTCCGATTTCTCAATTGTATTTGAGAATTTTTCTATAACATTTGTTTGTCACTCATTTGGACCAATGGGAAATTAAAGCCAAGGATCCATACTTATACACTATGTAAGTCTGATTTCTCAATTGTATTTGAGAATTTTTCTATAACATTTGTTTGTCACTCATTTGGACCAATGGGAAATTAAAGCCAAGGATCCATACTTATACACTATGTAAGTCCGATTTCTCAATTGTATTTGAGAATTTTTCTATAACATTTGTTTGTCACTCATTTGGACCAATGGGAAATTAAAGCCAAGGATCCATACTTATACACTATGTAAGTCCGATTTCTCAATTGTATTTGAGAATTTTTCTATAACATTAGTTTGTCACTCATTTGGACCAATGGGAAATCAAAGCCAAGGATCCATACTTATACACTATGTAAGTCCGATTTCTCAATTGTATTTGAGAATTTTTCTATAACATTAGTTTGTCACTCATATGGACCAATGGGAAATTAAAGCCAAGGATCCATACTTATAGGCTATGTAAGTCCGATTTCTCAATTGTATTTGAGAATTTTTCTATAATATTTGTTTGTCACTCATTTGGACCAATGGGAAATTAAAGCCAAGGATCCATACTTATAGGCTATGTAAGTCCGATTTCTCAATTGTATTTGAGAATTTTTCTATAACATTTGTTTGCCACTCATTTGGACCAATGGGAAATTAAAGCCAAGGATCCATACTTATAGGCTATGTAAGTCCGATTTCTTAATTGTATTTGAGAATTTTTCTATAACATTTGTTTGTCACTCATTTGGACCACTGGGAAATTAAAGCCAAGGATCCATACTTATAGGCTATGTAAGTCCGATTTCTCAATTGTATTTGAGAATTTTTCTATAACATTAGTTTGTCACTCATTTGGACCAATGGGAAATCAAAGCCAAGGATCCATACTTATACACTATGTAAGTCCGATTTCTCAATTGTATTTGAGAATTTTTCTATAACATTAGTTTGTCACTCATTTGGACCAATGGGAAATCAAAGCCAAGGATCCATACTTATACACTATGTAAGTCCGATTTCTTAATTGTATTTGAGAATTTTTCTATAACATTTGTTTGTCACTCATTTGGACCAATGGGAAATTAAAGCCAAGGATCCATACTTATACACTATGTAAGTCCGATTTCTCAATTGTATTTGAGAATTTTTCAATAACATTTGTTTGTCACTCATTTGGACCAATGGGAAATTAAAGCCAAGGATCCATACTTATAGGCTATTAAAGTCCGATTTCTCAATTGTATTTGAGAATTTTTCTATAACATTAGTTTGTCACTCATTTGGACCAATGGGAAATCAAAGCCAAGGATCCATACTTATACACTATGTAAGTCCGATTTCTCAATTGTATTTGAGAATTTTTCAATAACATTTGTTTGTCACTCATTTGGACCAATGGGAAATTAAAGCCAAGGATCCATACTTATAGGCTATTAAAGTCTGATTTCTCAATTGTATTTGAGAATTTTTCTATAACATTAGTTTGTCACTCAGATGGACCAATGGGAAATCAAAGCCAAGGATCCATACTTATACACTATGTAAGTTCGATTTCTTAATTGTATTTGAGAATTTTTCTATAACATTTGTTTGTCACTCATTTGGACCAATGGGAAATTAAAGCCAAGGATCCATACTTATACACTATGTAAGTCCGATTTCTCAATTGTATTTGAGAATTTTTCAATAACATTTGTTTGTCACTCATTTGGACCAATGGGAAATTAAAGCCAAGGATCCATACTTATAGGCTATTAAAGTCTGATTTCTCAATTGTATTTGAGAATTTTTCTATAACATTAGTTTGTCACTCATATGGACCAATGGGAAATCAAAGCCAAGGATCCATACTTATACACTATGTAAGTCCGATTTCTTAATTGTATTTGAGAATTTTTCTATAACATTTGTTTGTCACTCATTTGGACCAATGGGAAATTAAAGCCAAGGATCCATACTTATACACTATGTAAGTCCGATTTCTCAATTGTATTTGAGAATTTTTCTATAACATTTGTTTGTCACTCATTTGGACCAATGGGAAATTAAAGCCAAGGATCCATACTTATACACTATGTAAGTCCGATTTCTCAATTGTATTTGAGAATTTTTCAATAACATTTGTTTGTCACTCATTTGGACCAATGGGAAATTAAAGCCAAGGATCCATACTTATAGGCTATTAAAGTCTGATTTCTCAATTGTATTTGAGAATTTTTCTATAACATTAGTTTGTCACTCATATGGACCAATGGGAAATCAAAGCCAAGGATCCATACTTATACACTATGTAAGTCCGATTTCTTAATTGTATTTGAGAATTTTTCTATAACATTTGTTTGTCACTCATTTGGACCAATGGGAAATTAAAGCCAAGGATCCATACTTATACACTATGTAAGTCCGATTTCTCAATTGTATTTGAGAATTTTTCTATAACATTTGTTTGTCACTCATTTGGACCAATGGGAAATTAAAGCCAAGGATCCATACTTATAGGCTATGTAAGTCCGATTTCTCAATTGTATTTGAGAATTTTTCAATAACATTTGTTTGTCACTCATTTGGACCAATGGGAAATTAAAGCCAAGGATCCATACTTATAGGCTATTAAAGTCTGATTTCTCAATTGTATTTGAGAATTTTTCTATAACATTAGTTTGTCACTCATTTGGACCAATGGGAAATTAAAGCCAAGGATCCATACTTATACACTATGTAAGTCCGATTTCTCAATTGTATTTGAGAATTTTTCTATAACATTTGTTTGTCACTCATTTGGACCAATGGGAAATTAAAGCCAAGGATCCATACTTATACACTATGGAAGTCTGATTTCTCAATTGTATTTGAGAATTTTTCTATAACATTAGTTTGTCACTCATATGGACCAATGGGAAATCAAAGCCAAGGATCCATACTTATACACTATGTAAGTCCGATTTCTTAATTGTATTTGAGAATTTTTCTATAACATTTGTTTGTCACTCATTTGGACCAATGGGAAATTAAAGCCAAGGATCCATACTTATACACTATGTAAGTCCGATTTCTCAATTGTATTTGAGAATTTTTCTATAACATTAGTTTGTCACTCATTTGGACCAATGGGAAATTAAAGCCAAGGATCCATACTTATACACTATGTAAGTCCGATTTCTCAATTGTATTTGAGAATTTTTCTATAACATTTGTTTGTCACTCATTTGGACCAATGGGAAATTAAAGCCAAGGATCCATACTTATACACTATGTAAGTCTGATTTCTCAATTGTATTTGAGAATTTTTCTATAACATTAGTTTGTCACTCATATGGACCAATGGGAAATCAAAGCCAAGGATCCATACTTATACACTATGTAAGTCCGATTTCTTAATTGTATTTGAGAATTTTTCTATAACATTTGTTTGTCACTCATTTGGACCAATGGGAAATTAAAGCCAAGGATCCATACTTATACACTATGTAAGTCCGATTTCTCAATTGTATTTGAGAATTTTTCTATAACATTTGTTTGTCACTCATTTGGACCAATGGGAAATTAAAGCCAAGGATCCATACTTATAGGCTATTAAAGTCTGATTTCTCAATTGTATTTGAGAATTTTTCTATAACATTAGTTTGTCACTCATTTGGACCAATGGGAAATTAAAGCCAAGGATCCATACTTATACACTATGTAAGTCCGATTTCTCAATTGTATTTGAGAATTTTTCTATAACATTAGTTTGTCACTCATTTGGACCAATGGGAAATTAAAGCCAAGGATCCATACTTATACACTATGTAAGTCCGATTTCTCAATTGTATTTGAGAATTTTTCTATAACATTTGTTTGTCACTCATTTGGACCAATGGGAAATTAAAGCCAAGGATCCATACTTATACACTATGTAAGTCCGATTTCTCAATTGTATTTGAGAATTTTTCTATAACATTTGTTTGTCACTCATTTGGACCAATGGGAAATTAAAGCCAAGGATCCATACTTATACACTATGTAAGTCCGATTTCTCAATTGTATTTGAGAATTTTTCTATAACATTAGTTTGTCACTCATTTGGACCAATGGGAAATTAAAGCCAAGGATCCATACTTATACACTATGTAAGTCCGATTTCTCAATTGTATTTGAGAATTTTTCTATAACATTTGTTTGTCACTCATTTGGACCAATGGGAAATTAAAGCCAAGGATCCATACTTATACACTATGTAAGTCCGATTTCTCAATTGTATTTGAGAATTTTTCTATAACATTTGTTTGTCACTCATTTGGACCAATGGGAAATTAAAGCCAAGGATCCATACTTATACACTATGTAAGTCCGATTTCTCAATTGTATTTGAGAATTTTTCTATAACATTAGTTTGTCACTCATTTGTACCAATGGGAAATTAAAGCCAAGGATCCATACTTATACACTATGTAAGTCCGATTTCTCAATTGTATTTGAGAATTTTTCTATAACATTTGTTTGTCACTCATTTGGACCAATGGGAAATTAAAGCCAAGGATCCATACTTATACACTATGTAAGTCCGATTTCTCAATTGTATTTGAGAATTTTTCTATAACATTTGTTTGTCACTCATTTGGACCAATGGGAAATTAAAGCCAAGGATCCATACTTATACACTATGTAAGTCCGATTTCTCAATTGTATTTGAGAATTTTTCTATAACATTAGTTTGTCACTCATTTGGACCAATGGGAAATTAAAGCCAAGGATCCATACTTATACACTATGTAAGTCCGATTTCTCAATTGTATTTGAGAATTTTTCTATAACATTTGTTTGTCACTCATTTGGACCAATGGGAAATTAAAGCCAAGGATCCATACTTATACACTATGTAAGTCCGATTTCTCAATTGTATTTGAGAATTTTTCTATAACATTTGTTTGTCACTCATTTGGACCAATGGGAAATTAAAGCCAAGGATCCATACTTATAGGCTATGTAAGTCCGATTTCTTAATTGTATTTGAGAATTTTTCTATAACATTTGTTTGTCACTCATTTGGACCAATGGGAAATTAAAGCCAAGGATCCATACTTATACACTATGTAAGTCCGATTTCTCAATTGTATTTGAGAATTTTTCTATAACATTAGTTTGTCACTCATTTGGACCAATGGGAAATCAAAGCCAAGGATCCATACTTATACACTATGTAAGTCCGATTTCTTAATTGTATTTGAGAATTTTTCTATAACATTTGTTTGTCACTCATTTGGACCAATGGGAAATTAAAGCCAAGGATCCATACTTATACACTATGTAAGTCCGATTTCTCAATTGTATTTGAGTATTTTTCTATAACATTTGTTTGTCACTCATTTGGACCAATGGGAAATTAAAGCCAAGGATCCATACTTATACACTATGTAAGTCCGATTTCTCAATTGTATTTGAGTATTTTTCTATAACATTTGTTTGTCACTCATTTGGACCAATGGGAAATTAAAGCCAAGGATCCATACTTATACACTATGTAAGTCCGATTTCTCAATTGTATTTGAGAATTTTTCTATAACATTTGTTTGTCACTCATTTGGACCAATGGGAAATTAAAGCCAAGGATCCATACTTATACACTATGTAAGTCCGATTTCTTAATTGTATTTGAGAATTTTTCTATAACATTAGTTTGTCACTCATATGGACCAATGGGAAATCAAAGCCAAGGATCCATACTTATACACTATGTAAGTCCGATTTCTTAATTGTATTTGAGAATTTTTCTATAACATTTGTTTGTCACTCATTTGGACCAATGGGAAATTAAAGCCAAGGATCCATACTTATACACTATGTAAGTCCGATTTCTTAATTGTATTTGAGAATTTTTCTATAACATTTGTTTGTCACTCATTTGGACCAATGGGAAATTAAAGCCAAGGATCCATACTTATACACTATGTAAGTCCGATTTCTCAATTGTATTTGAGAATTTTTCTATAACATTTGTTTGTCACTCATATGGACCAATGGGAAATTAAAGCCAAGGATCCATACTTATAGGCTATGTAAGTCCGATTTCTCAATTGTATTTGAGAATTTTTCTATAACATTTGTTTGTCACTCATATGGACCAATGGGAAATTAAAGCCAAGGATCCATACTTATACACTATGTAAGTCCGATTTCTCAATTGTATTTGAGAATTTTTCTATAACATTTGTTTGTCACTCATTTGGACAAATGGGAAATTAAAGCCAAGGATCCATACTTATACACTATGTAAGTCCGATTTCTCAATTGTATTTGAGAATTTTTCTATAACATTTGTTTGTCACTCATTTGGACCAATGGGAAATTAAAGCCAAGGATCCATACTTATAGACTATGTAAGTCCGATTTCTCAATTGTATTTGAGAATTTTTCTATAACACTTGTTTGTCAGTCATTTGGACCAATGGGAAATTAAAGCCAAGGATCCATACTTATAGACTATGTAAGTCCGATTTCTCAATTGTATTTGAGAATTTTTCTATAACATTTGTTTGTCACTCATTTGGACAAATGGGAAATTAAAGCCAAGGATCCATACTTATAGACTATGTAAGTCCGATTTCTCAATTGTATTTGAGAATTTTTCTATAACATTTGTTTGTCACTCATTTGGACCAATGGGAAATTAAAGCCAAGGATCCATACTTATAGACTATGTAAGTCCGATTTCTCAATTGTATTTGAGAATTTTTCTATAACATTTGTTTGTCACTCATTTGGACCAATGGGAAATTAAAGCCAAGGATCCATACTTATAGACTATGTAAGTCCGATTTCTCAATTGTATTTGAGAATTTTTCTATAACATTTGTTTGTCACTCATTTGGACCAATGGGAAATTAAAGCCAAGGATCCATACTTATACACTATGTAAGTCCGATTTCTCAATTGTATTTGAGAATTTTTCTATAACATTTGTTTGTCACTCATTTGGACCAATGGGAAATTAAAGCCAAGGATCCATACTTATAGACTATGTAAGTCCGATTTCTCAATTGTATTTGACAATTTTTCTATAACACTTGTTTGTCAGTCATTTGGACCAATGGGAAATTAAAGCCAAGGATCCATACTTATACACTATGTAAGTCCGATTTCTCAATTGTATTTGAGAATTTTTCTATAAAATTTTAAAGATTAAAATTGTGTAAATTTTGTTCAGCTCTACGGGAATTTGGCTATTCGTGGGCACATTTATGTTTGTCACTCATTTGGACCAATGGGAAATTAAAGCCAAGGATCCATACTTATAGACTATGTAAGTCCGATTTCTCAATTGTATTTGAGAATTTTTCTATAAAATTTTAAAGATTAAAATTGTGTAAATTTTGTTCAGCTCTACGGGAATTTGGCTATTCGTGGGCACATTTATGTTTGTCACTCATTTGGACCAATGGGAAATTAAAGCCAAGGATCCATACTTATAGACTATGTAAGTCCGATTTGAGAATTTTTCTATAACATTTGTTTGTCACTCATTTGGACCGATGGGAAATTAAAGCCAAGGATCCATACTTATAGGCTATGTAAGTCCGATTTCTCAATTGTATTTGAGAATTTTTCTATAACACTTGTTTTTCACTCATTTGGACCAATGGGAAATTAAAGCCAAGGATCCATACTTATAGACTATGTAAGTCCGATTTCTCAATTGTATTTGAGAATTTTTCTATAAAATTTTAAAGATGAAAATTGTGTAAATTTTGTTCAGCTCTACGGGAATTTGGCTATTTGTGGACACATTTATGTTTGTCACTCATTTGGACCAATGGGATATTAAAGCCAAGGATCCATACTTATAGACTATGTAAGTCCGATTTCTCAAATGTATTTGAGAATTTTTCTATAAAATTTGTTTGTCACTCATTTGGACCAATGGGATATTAAAGCCAAGGATCCATACTTATAGACTATGTAAGTCCGATTTCTCAATTGTATTTGAGAATTTTTCTATAAAATTTGTTTGTCACTCATTTGGACCAATGGGAAATTAAAGCCAAGGATCCATACTTATAGGCTATGTAAGTCCGATTTCTCAATTGTATTTGAGAATTTTTCTATAAAATTTGTTTGTCACTCATTTGGACCAATGGGAAATTAAAGCCAAGGATCCATACTTATAGGCTATGTAAGTACGATTTCTCAATTGTATTTGAGAATTTTTCTATAACATTTTTTTGTCACTCATTTGGACCAATGGGAAATTAAAGCCAAGGATCCATACTTATAGACTATGTAAGTCCGATTTCTCAATTGTATTTAAGAATTTTTCTATAAAATTTGTTTGTCACTCATTTGGACCAATGGGAAATTAAAGCCAAGGATCCATACTTATAGACTATGTAAGTCCGATTTCTCAATTGTATTTGAGAATTTTTCTATAAAATTTGTTTGTCACTCATTTGGACCAATGGGAAATTAAAGCCAAGGATCCATACTTATAGGCTATGTAAGTACGATTTCTCAATTGTATTTGAGAATTTTTCTATAACATTTTTTTGTCACTCATTTGGACCAATGGGAAATTAAAGCCAAGGATCCATACTTATAGACTATGTAAGTCCGATTTCTCAATTGTATTTAAGAATTTTTCTATAACATTTGTTTGTCACTCATTTGGACCAATGGGAAATTAAAGCCAAGGATCCATACTTATAGACTATGTAAGTCCGATTTCTCAATTGTATTTGAGAATTTTTCTATAACATTTGTTTGTCACTCATTTGGACCAATGGGAATTTAAAGCCAAGGATCCATACTTATAGACTATGTAAGTCCGATTTCTCAATTGTATTTGAGAATTTTTCTATAAAATTTTAAAGATTAAAATTGTGTAAATTTTGTTCACCTTTACGGGAATTTGGCTATTTGTGGGCACATTTATGTTTGTCAGTCATTTGGACCAATGGGAAATTAAAGCCAAGGATCCATACTTATAGACTATGTAAGTCCGATTTCTCAATTGTATTTGAGAATTTTTCTATAACATTTTTTTGTCACTCATTTGGACCAATGGGAAATTAAAGCCAAGGATCCATACTTATAGACTATGTAAGTCCGATTTCTCAATTGTATTTGAGAATTTTTCTATAACATTTTTTTGTCACTCATTTGGACCAATGGGAAATTAAAGCCAAGGATCCATACTTATAGACTATGTAAGTCCGATTTCTCAATTGTATTTAAGAATTTTTCTATACCATTTGTTTGTCACTCATTTGGACAAATGGGAAATTAAAGCCAAGGATCCATACTTATAGACTATGTAAGTCCGATAAAGTATTCTTTTCGAATAAATGTAGCAAATCGATTGAATTAAATGTGGAAAAAACACACAATGTTGCGATGTCAATGTTTTTTTAATAATTGTAAACATTCGCCTGCTGTCTCTGTTTATTTATTAGTAAAAGGCAGGACTGCCAATCTTGCGGCAAAACAATAATAAAAATCCGAAAAAACCTGTGTGCTTCGCTACCCCCATCGTTATAAAATAAAATTGAAAGTATCTATATAGTCATGTGTTTATTATTTCGTAAGAATATCCTATTGTGAAAATTTAATGACAATCGGTCCAGTAGTTAAGACTAAATTACGATTTTAATTTTCCTAAAAAGGGGCGTTCGTAAAAGTAGGCGTGGCAATTTTTTCGTTCAATCAAAACTTAAAATGGATTAATACGAACATTTGAAAGAAGAATTAGTCAAATCGATGGAGCCGTTTTCTGATTTTAGGTAAATCGAAAAAAGTTGGACCATGGCGATAATTAGAAAGAAAAAATCGTCCAAATCGTACTAGCCATTCACGCGTGATGCCGTGACCAAGGAAAAAAGGGATTCATTTTTATATATATAGATTGTTGGACTCGTACAAAATTTGAAGGTTATATAGCTAATATAGAGCCCTAGATATTTAATATTAATTTTGTTTATGAGCTAAATATTCAATTTGTATGGGAGCTGCCACGCCCACTGGTATGATCCCGCCCAAATTTCCCATGACTATTCATAATATAATCAACGTGTACAAATTTCTAAGACTATGGCTATTATAGTACTGTAGATATATGATATTAAATATTTACTTTGTATGGGAGCTGCCACGCCCATTAGCCCGATCCCGCCCATTTTTTTCACAACTCTTCAGATTAGTTTAATATGTACATGTGCAAGGTTTCAGAACTCTTGCTGTCATAGTACTCCAGATATTATATGTTAAAACTTTGTATGTGATCTGCCACGCCCACTTGTCCAATCACGCCCATTTTCACTTCAGCTGCTAATATTATTAATTTATGCACTCCTACAAAGTTTGAAGGCTCTAACTATTATATAACTCTAGATATTTGATATTAAATATTTATGTTATATGATAGCTGCCACGCCCACTTGTCCGATCCCGCCCATTTTTGTCCTGATTATCACATGAGTAACATATGTTCTATTGCAATGTTTCAAAACTCTTGCTATCACAATAGTCAAGATATATGATGTTATTTAATTTATGTGAGAGGGGCCACGCCCACTAAATTTCTTATGTGCACCCTCCACACAGACCCCAATCACCACTGAAAATTTCATTGAAATCGGGCAAGCCGTCTAGGAGGAGTATGCGCACAGGAAGTTTTGCACTTAATTTTATGTATATAGATAATCAAACAAAAATTATTCGAACAAAATTAATCAAATAAAAATTATTTGAATAAAAATTATGCGAAGAAAAATTTATTCGAATAATAATTATTAATAAGAGTTATACGAAAAAAGTTATCAAATATAAATAATCTATTAAAATTTTTCGACATTATTCGAATAAGAATTATTTGAATAAAACTTATTCGAACAAAATTATTCGAAAAAGAATTTGTATTTGAATAAAAATTATTCGAAAGACATTTGCACAAATTAAAATAACATATATGAATAAAAATTATTCAAATAACAATTGTTCGAATAAAGTTACCGAATATAAATAATCTAGTAAAATATTTCGAATGATAGCCAAATCAATCGAATCAAGTTATTCAAATGACAATAGTTCGATCAAAATTTTTCGAATAATATTATTCGTAATAAAGAGTCATATACGTGTAGAAATTATACGTATTCAATAATTTTAATTAAAAAAATTTTTAACCATTTTTTTGTGTTATTGTGCTTGAATTTAGACCAGCGTTTAAAGTACGAGCTTGAACTTTTGATTGCCAAAAAAGCTTAGCATGAAAGCTTTTTCTACACCAGCGCCGATTAAGAGAAAATATATACAATTTTCTCCGTTGATATCATCAAATCAGCACAGTATTAATTTTATTAAAATTTCTGCCGTATGTTGAAAGTTATAAGCGATTAAAATCGCTATCAATACATGCTTAGCTAACACATGTACGTGCGTATTAGTCTTAGCTTCGGTTATAGGATATTCTACTCAAAATCTTTTTTTTTTTTTTTTTCAACAACACATTTAAGCTTAACTACTAATTGTGACTTTCGAACAAAAAAAAAACATCTAAAACAATTTTACTTCATCTAAAATTAAGATACTGAAGCCAACAGCAATAATAATTTAATTAAAAACAGGTTCGCGAAATGGCCCATTTTGTCAGTGTTTCTCTGACGTCTCTATGAATGTAAAATATTTTAAGCAGCAACAACAAATATGCCTGCAAATGTGAAATGTCCTTCAGTGTTGTCAGTGTATGTAAGGACGTGTACACGTGCATTATTCCATGAATGCGTGTATGCATATCTATAAGTATAAATATACATATGTGTGTAATTGTACGTGTGTATGTAATCTCACGTAGTTGAAAGTTCAAATGAAACCGCATAATAACATAAAAATAGCGGTTAACTGTTGTCATTTCCGTTTCCTGTGTAAAATGCAAAACTGTTGTAAGATAGCTGTGTTTTATTTTTAGCTAAGAGTGTATTTAAGTTTATTTATATTTATGTGTGTGTAAGTTGGTTCAACATATGCACAATACCGCCACATATCTGTGCGTGTTTTGGTCAAAAGTGTGTGGATGAATTTACAGCCAACGTCATTACAACTTTGCAATGGCCGCTTGCCGTTTATAAATTTTTTTTTTTTTTTTTTTGCTAAATGCAACAATACTCAACTCTTCCCTTATCATGTGCATTGGAAATTTTTAAAAAGGGTTTAAAGAAAATATAGTTTTTTTACAAAAAAAAATATATCAAATATGAAAAAGTAAATTGGCAACGTCAATATTTCATATATTTTCCAAGAAAAACTTTGAACTTAAATGCTAAAAATCATCACTAAATTGTGAACTCCCTTTCGGCAACCTTGAAAAATGACCAGAGTGAGTGCCAAATATACACAAACGCAAATAGATGTGTAATTCGTGTGCCTGTGTTGTGACATTTGCAGTCTAATTTCACAGAAACAGCGAACATAAATGACAAGAATAGAAAAGAAAAATAAATGAAAAAACCACAATAAATCTTCTGCAATTTGTATCTTGCTCAAGCATATTTTTTTTAAGCAAATAACCGGCCGACCTACCGACCGACTGTCCTTAGATGGCATTTGTGTGCAAAGTATAGTAATGCAATGATCGCGCAGCATGTTACATTAAAAATTAATTACAATTTTCATGGAACAAAAAAAAACCATAAACGTTGAAAAAGGGGTTGGAGAACCTGCTAACTTTTCTATTAGAAAAAAAAAACTGTTCATAAAATATTTCTTGTGAAAGAAGGGTGAAGAATTATATTCTCTCAATTGTTTCTCTTTAGTTGCACATCCTATTTAATAAACTAATAATACCAGCTTTCTTCTAAGCAAAATTTCAAAAGACATGAATGGATGTCAAAAGAGAAAAAATTTCAAATTTGATTTCAAATTGTATTCCAATGAGATGAACGAATGAATGAATGCACGGACATGGCTGGAAAAGCTGTTTATTTGTTTGACAGGAAACATGAGTTGCTGCCAACATTTAGTCATGTGAAAACTTTACGTTTTTGTAGCTCCTTTTTAGGATGATTTACAACAACAAAAACAACAACAAACAGAATACACAAAAGATTTGCATAAAGTGATGAGAATGATTTATGCGTTGGGTTAAGAAACGTTTGAAACTTGAGTTGGTTGGTTAAGAAAAATTTTAAAAATAATTTAGAAAAGTTTAAGAAATAAATTTTGTTTGTAAATTCTTTCCATTGATTTTTAAATGTACAAAAAAAGCTAAAAAAAAGTTCTAACAATAAAATGATTAAATATTTTTAACAATACAGCTAGGAATTGTTAATTGAATAACAGGCAGGAAGATAGTAAATTTCCAAAACATTTATATGAAAACCCAAACTATTGATTAAAAACTTTCATGTGAGTCAGCAGAATCAATTAATAATACGAGGATATTTATTTATTTGATTGCAGCAGCCATATTGATTGGCCGTGAGGTCTAAGCAATAAACAATTCTGTTTTTTATATAGATGTGACTTAAAGGCAACTCTATACCGTATTTTTTAGTGTTACAACTTGTCGCAATCGAACAAACGGTTCGAAAGTTATGAAGAAATATATATACAAGCAAGAACGCATATTTTAGGCGGTCATATTAGCGACACTTATACATAGAAAAAAATTCCATATGTGAGGAACAAAAAGCGAAAACGGACTTGATTTAAAGCCCTTATTTTCCATTTTCATTGTAGACCAGTGTTATTGCCAAATTCAGATTTATTAATTTTTTTTTTTTTTTAATTAGGAGCAGCACTCAGGGGATGACCCCTACGTATGCAGTGCTTTGTGCCGGAGCTCAGGGAGAGTGATAGAATAGAAAAGATAGATGTTAAAAATTTAGAAGGTTTAACTCTTTTACAACTCTGCTTTGCACGTTATGTTAATTTTTATAGCAGTGTGGAGGCGCCTCTGGTGTTATGTAGACGCATAAACTTTGTTAAGCTGTATTATCAGGCATTTTATTAATTGGTTTACTTCACCGATGATTCTGTTAACCGACGAAGGAAGGCGATGTTGTGTAGATCAGCTTGGAACAGCATCAATCGCTGTCTGAACAGTTTTTAGTGACCAGTGCTATGCCTTCATCACTTAAATAGTCCGACAACAACTAATACAATGCCACACCAATGAACATTAGAAAAATTAATGATGTTGATTGACTTGCTCTGGCCAGGGTTTGAACACAGGCCCCACCAAGTCATTGTTTGCTTAGTAGTCAACGCGCTAACCATTTCAGGCAACACCAAGCAACTTGGAATAATTTTTACTCGAAATCATCGAAATTATTGTAAATAATACACATATACAACATTTGCAAGTAATTCCAGGAAAAAAATAAATGAAGTACAGTGAACTCGCAGAAACGTGTTCTGATTTTTACCGAGAGTGTTTTCGTTTTTACATTGCATTTTTTTATCACTTTTTTTCAGTCTATTTTGTCGTTTGTTTTATATTAAAATAAAGTACGTGATTTTTTATTTATGAAACATTTTTCGATTCTACTTTTTGTAAGGAAAATAAATAATTTTTTAAAATAAAAAAGGGTCTGTTAAAATTATTACATTCAAAGGCTTTATATAACATTATAAAAATGATTTTAGTGGATGGATATTCACTTAAAAATTTCTTCAGCGGGGAACCCCAAAATTAGACTTACAAAATTAAATTTAAACGTTTAAAAAAAAGTTCAAGTTTTATAGTCAATGAAAAAAAAAATTTCATGTTTTTGTGTAGTTCACTGTACTTCAAAAAGTTTGTATTAGTTTAACGCCATCTTCATCGTTACAAGATGTAAATTCATGTTTAGCTCTTTCCCAAATTGACATAAATTCTTCATTATTGAAGTGATGCAAATTAATATTTAAAAAGGCTTTAAAATTCGGTAAAGTTCAATACCGACTCGTAAAAAAATTGCTTTTAAATCATGAAAAATAGTCATTGAATCAATACAAAATGCATGGCTTTTTTTTCTTTAATTTTAATAAAAAAAAAAATTTTTTTTTTTATTGCCACATAAGCTCATGATCTCGAAAGACACACTAAAGTTAAAATCATGCATGTTGTACTTCATCGAACCATGTTATTACTTGATTGGATTACATGCATGTGGAAATGCTGCATATTGTGGCGTATACTTAATTTATTTTATTTAAACAAGTGTTACTAGAAAAATCCTTCATACGCCACCAGTGATTTTGAAGCTCAGTAAAATATATAAAAATATTGCATACTTTAAAGATGGAGGCATCTCATGTTTTAGTGTACTGATACGTATGAGGAATATTTGAGCCATACAAAAATCATATTAAGTATACGCAGAAATATTAATAGAATAACACTGTGGAACAAATTCAGGTTAGCAAAAATTAGGTAGATTCTGAGAGTGAGGGGTGAAAATAGAGGCTAAATTAGGAGACCAGTATCGTGGCGTTTGTTTATGTTAGTTCGAATTTTTTTTTAATCGACCTTCGAACTTTGTAGTCAAATGCAGATTTTCAGAATATTGTTTATATGGTTTTTTGGCTATAACTCGTCGACTAATTGATATTTTTTAAATCTGTAAAAGCCAAATTATCGCTAGAGACCTGTGCAAGAATTAAATTTTTTTAAAAAATTGATTTAGAAATTTTTGTGGTACTTATGAAGCAAAATGTTGGAAAAATTATTTATTAAATGCTTATAAATGCACGATAGCGTATACTTACTATGCTCGTCCATTAAATACTTCAATATTAATGATACGACTCCATGTATGGAGTGTTTTTTATAGAGTGTCACAACTTTGCGTTGGCATCACTGCTTTATTTGAGCACCCATTTCTAAATCAATTTTTTTAAAAAATTTTAATTCTTGCAAAGGTCTCTAGCAATAATTTGGCTTTTACAGATTTATATGCGGTTGTGCCGAATCTTATATACCCTTATATCGGCAGCCATGGCGGTCACATGGCAGAAATCATATTTAAACATTAATTTCATAAAATTTTCTTTCCAATAAAGCCCGTTTCATTGATATTAAAAATACATTTCCTTGTGTTATTATGATTTAAAACACCCTTTAATTAGATTTCTTGCCATATTAGAATGACCGAACTTCAACCATATAATGCAATTATGGTATGTTGCTCTTACATTATGGTTGCCTTAAACATGTTTTTCTTTTTTATAAAATTAAATAAAATTAGATTCACTTGGAAATGTTTGTGTTGGCAGCTATTTATAATAGTTTGAAAAACAAACAATATTTATGAATCAAAACCTTTTAGTTCAATCCATATTTATACAAATTGTTTTAACTATAGATAATAACATTTTTCACAAACACAAATTCAATAAATATTATTTTTACCAGCCACTTTAATGTTTTTTCGACTCTTAAGCAAATAATTTCAAATTTATTTGTTTAATAGTTTTTCTCTTATTTTTCGGCACTAAAAGCTTTGATGTTCACAAAAAAACAAAAATAAAACGATAAAGAAAATATTTAAAAAAAATATATTAAACAAAAAATTGTTCTACAAATAAATGGATGGCTGCACAAGAAATCCATCATAAACATCACTGCCATTTATCCACTAAAATGTTGTGCGAATATTTTATTAACCATTTCAAAGCCAAAAATAATGCAAAACAAAATGGAAAAAAAGGAAACCAAAAAAATATTGTCATGACATGGAATGCAATGGAAAATTCAAAGCTGCTTTACCACCGAATATACCAAATGGCAATTTATGCAAAAAGCAATAAAAGTGGGTCTGTGCGACTATGGCGCACAAATAAAATGACATAAAACGTCAAAAGAACCATCACAGAATTAGCGAATGTAGCAGTTGCAAATATTAAATTTGGTCGAATTGATACAAATGACAATTATGACGACACTGATGATGGTGACGCCGATAATGATGATGATGATGACAACTTTACACATTTATGAATGTCATCATGAGGAACAACAAACCATTAACAACACAAGCATATTCATCGTTATTACGATGGCTGCTGTTCGCTGGAAGAGAGCAAACAGCAAATTCGCAATGTAAATTTGTATTTCCGGTTAATATGTTGATGATACACTGAAAAACTTTGTGCCGTTCTCGCTTAAAGTGTTAATTTTCATTTCTTTCAACATCGTTATGCCACAAAATCTAATACGTATTTACAAATGAATGTATGTATATATGGTATGCATGCATATAACAATTTTTTTTAATTCTGCTCATTTATGGTTTAAATAAAAACGGTTTTAGTTTTTGCACCCTACAACAAGCTCCGTAAGATCGAACGTTAGTTATAGTTGATGGTAAAAATTTCTGCAAACAATTTTTATTGCAAATTAAATTGCTATGCAGTAACTATGTGCGCAACATCAGCAAATAAATATTAAGAATTTACATGAAAGTTAAAAATTAAAGAGTGTTCTAAAGCGAGCAACGCAAACATGTAGAAATTCTAAATGACTCTCGACATTTTTACTTTTAATAAGTTGTATAGTCTAGAGCATGAAAACCTAAAATTTAAATGAAAAATAAAGGGTATTTTATTAGTCAATGTAATTTTAACAATTAATTCTATCTTGGTAATTCTAAAAGGAAAATTCTTGAAAATTTTACAACTAGTTTTTGAGGCAATTGTGTAACAAATACTTTAAAGCAAACAAAACAAAAAGTTAAAGGGTATGCCATCAATTAATGTAATGTTGCAGCTAAGCTGTATCTTATGAACCATAATTATTAGGCAGGTAGAGAAAGCAGCATTTCGAAAGGAACAGTAATGAATATAAAAAAAACAGCAAATTAGGGGCTGTGCACATATTACGTAACGCTCCATGGGCTTAAGATTTGTTACGGATTAGAAATTTTGAACTGAAAAATTAGTAAAAAGCGTTATGGCGGGGGGGGGGGGGGGGGGGGGGGAGGGGGTATAAAATCTCTGAAAACAGCGTTACGTAATATGTGCACAGCACCTTAAAGGGTATTCTAACAGGATATGTCAGTTATATCTGGAAGCATGGGACCCTTAAACTTTTTACAATTACTGTATTGATATAGAAACTGCCAGACAAAATAAATTTAGTAATTAAAGAATAAGAAGAAAGGGGGCTGTGCACATATTACGTAACGCTCCAAGGGGGGGTTAAGATTTGTTACGGATTGGAAATTTTGCACTGAAAAATTATTAAAAAGCGTTACGGGGGGGTATAAAATCTCTGAAAACAGCGTTACGTAATATGTGCACAGCCCCTAACTCAACGAACAACACAATAAGAAAATCGCCTAAAGAAAAATAAACGCTAAAATGAGAAAAACCATACTAAAACAAAAGCCAAAACAGAGTAGAATTTAAAAAAGGCGTCAGATGAGAAAAACTAGAAAACAACACACAAAAGGAAAAACTCGTATAAATGACAATAGTCGGAAAACGAAAAAAAAACGTCAAAACGAATAAATCGTTAAAGTATAAAAATTCTCTATACCATATATGGGACACAGACATATATGGGACATTGGGGGGTGGTGTTGGCTGAAGTGCTTAGCGCGTTGACTACTAAGCAAACAATGACTTGGTGGGGCCTGGGTTCAAACCCTGGCCAGAGCAAGTCAATCAACATCATTAATTTTTCTAATGTTCATTGGTGTGGCATTGTATTAGTTGTTGTCGGACTATTTAAGTGATGAAGGCATAGCACTGGTCACTAAAACCTGTTCCGACAGCGATTGATGCTGTTCCAAGCTGATCTACACAACATCGCCTTCCTTCTTCGGTTAGCAGAATCATCGGTGAAGTAAACCAATTAATAAAATGCCTGCAATTCAGCTTAACAAAGTTAATGCGTCTCCTTAACACCGGAGGCGCCTCAACACTGCCTTAAAAATTAACATAACGCGCAAAGCAGAGTTGTGAAAGAGTTAAGTCTTCTTAATTTTCAACATCTATCTTCTATACCCTATCCCTCTCCCTGAGTTCCGGCACAGTGCACTGCATACGTAGGGGTCATCCCCTGAGTGCTGGTCCTAATTAAAAAAAAGAAACTGCAAGACGAAACAAAACTAGCAATTAAAGGGTATTTTCCATCAGTTAATATGACAAACAACGCCCAATAAGAAAATCGCTTACACGAAAAATCGTAAAAAAAAAATCCCAAAGAACAGAAAAATTCAACAGCTGGTAAAAAACAGTCAAAACGAAAAATAAACTGCTAAAACGAGAAAAAAAATCCTTAAAACGAAAAAATCGCTAAAACCAGAAAAAACGTTAAAACCACAAAAATATTCGAAACAAAAAAAGTTGCCAAAACGAATAAATCTTTAAAAAAATCTATATCACATATGGGACTTAGAAACTGCAAGACGAAACAAAACAAGTAACTAAAGGATATTCCATCAGTTAATATGAAAAACAATGCCCAATTAGAAAATCCCTTAAACGAAAAATCTTCAAGAAAAAAAATCCGAAAGAACAGAAAAATTTACAAGCTGGCCAAAACGATAAAAAATTGCCTAAAAGGAAAAAAGCGCTAAAACGAGAAAAAACGTTAAAACTACAAAAATATTCGAAACGAAAAAAGTTGCCTAATAAAAAGCCTTACAAATATCAATTCATTTTCTTTATGTTTTTCAGTTTTTGTTATCGATAACTTTTACTATATATTTCCAGCTATCGATAAATATTGGTAGAACATTTTTTTTTTAAATATTCATAAATTTTCTGTTAAAATTTGTTTACCATCAATTAAACAAAAAAAATTATATAAAATTTGCTTGGAAAAAAGTTAAATGTTGCTTTGTTTTTTCTTTTAATATTTTTAGAAATTTTAGGGTGATATCAGTTTGTTCTTGTCCGTTACATATATTTGTAGATTCGTCTCCTTTATTTGTGTTAGAAAACTTGTTTGCACTCGTATCTGTTTGCCAAAGTTGTGTTGATAGATGTTCTCAGTTTAAGTTGCGGCATTTTAAGCTTAAATGTCCTTAAGCTTTTTTGGATTTGAAATCCTTTTTTTTTCCTTTCATGCATACATATTGCAAATACAAAGATAATCGCACATACATACATTCCTTCATAGTATATGTACTCGTATATAAATTCAGAGAAAAACATTTACATGCAGCGTCTGTTGCTCATGTAACCTTTCAGTCACTTCAAGTTATGATTGCTATTTGCTTCATTATGGTGTAAATGCCATTCGATTTGTTGACATTTATGTGGTTAAATGTCTGATGACATTTGATTCTCAACCCTACATACTTTTACACAAACACACACACATACAAACATAAATGGCCTAAAGGTGTATTGATTTTTGTTTGATTTTTGTAATTTGATTTCTGATGTTTATGTATATAAAATTTCTGCCAGATTATAATTGCATTAGAGAAAACAGAAATTTTTTAAAAGTTGTTGGCCGAGATTAAAGTTTCAGGCTAAATTATTCAATCACGCAAGAATATTGAATTTTATATCAACTAAACAAAGAATATTTAAGTTTTATTTCTGAATAAAATTAAATTGTATGAACTCAGCATTTTATTGAAATTAAATTTGAAATGTTTTTTTTTTTTCAATCTTCTCTTTCAGATTCCAATGATATACAGTGCACACACATACAATGTCCAAAGAAGTGTCCAGACGATAGTTATCTCCAGTCTGGTCTCCATAATGAGGAAGCAGACTTTGACGACTATGCAGATGAGCTGTTGGGTCATGATCCATATATAGAGGAAATTGGACATTTTGAAGAAATTCCACCCCTAGAGGAGTTACATGACACCCACTCACCCCAACACATTCTTAAGGAAAGACAAAAACGTGAGGTCTTCTTTCAAGAAGACGTCGAAAAATGTTGTAACGACCAGAAATGTGTTTGCAATAAATGTCAAGATGTACCAAAATGTGCCGATGGCTATGTGGCAGTAGAAATTCTTGAAGGTCACGGCGTCCCGGGTAACTGTTGTTCGATCTTTAGATGTATCGAAAAGAAAGAGTGTCAGTTGGGTGTTAAGCAATCATGGTGGACAAATAAATGTAGAAAATGCTCGTGTTTCGGTGACAATGAATTGTGCATGCAAATTTGTCCAGAAGAAGAAATTTTACAAAATTGTTTTTCCGAATATTGGCAAAAGCCGATGTTAAATGGGGCTTTTTGGAAAGAGGGCAGCTGTACTAGTTGCTCTTGTGAGCAGGGCGAAAGAAGATGTTTTACACCAGTCTGTCCCAAATTGGATTGTAAAGAAACCATAAGATTTGACGATGAATGTTGTCCGAAATGTATCGGTGATGAAATCGATACAAGACAAGAAATTTTAAACAACAATGATATAGATTATGATGCAGAAAATGAAGAAGAGGAATACTCCACACATGCAACAACTATAGAAGATCCTATTGTACACATAAATAAAGAGTATAATTCTAGCATCTCTCAAGATAGCAGCAGCGTCCCAGCAATTGAGGAAAATGCAATTAATGAAACACAAACGACAACTTCACCATTTGTGGAAACAATAGAAAACTCTACAGCTTTAGTTATTGGGGAAATAATAAATGAAATCATTTTAAATTTTCACACAAATCCAAATAGTGATGCTTCTTCGACAATGTCCAACTCTAATTTGACTTTATATTTCGAAAATGCATCTTCTACTCCAACAAACAGAGAAGAGTCTACAACTGAAGTAGAACAAAAGCATAACTCTCCAATAGGTGTTAAAACAACAACAACTCCAACAAAAACAACAACAACATTAGAATCAAAATCGAATATAGAAAATGAGAATGATTCTACCACAACGTCCACATCCATAGAAGAATCAAAATCTATAGTAATAATTCAACAAGATTTATCTTCTACCCCTCGCACAACTACGAAGGAGGTGGACATAACCTCAATTGCTCCCTCGAGTATTTCAGAAGAGCTTACAACTAAAGACGATACAACAAGCGAAGCTACTTCAAGAACGAATTCATTAGAAGAAAATTCCACAATAACTTCCAGTAATTTTATGGAGAATATATCTAAATCCGAAGCAGCTAGAACTTTAATAACAACTTCGCCAACTGTTATACCCATAGAATTTTCCACTATGGATACTACACCGTCTTCTCTGGCTATAAGTGACACCCCAACCGATTTCCCACTGGCAACGTCAGATATATTTTCAACTTCTCCAGTGTCTAGAGCCAGCCACTCAACAACAGGATCCTACGCTACAAACATGATCTCATCTTCTGCCCAACCAAAGACATTCGCAACATATTCTACAAATACTCCCTCAGACGCAACTTCATCACCAGCTCCTAATATATTCTCAATCTCAACTGAATATTCCACAAAATTCCCAACATCCGCAACCTCAACTACATCTTCACCTTATTTAACAAGCACCAATTATACAACAACAACAGCAGCAACAACAACAACTTCCAAACCAACAGAGTTGTTATCGTCAACATCTACAACCACTTCGCCAGAGCCACTTAGACCCCTGTTTCATTCATACGATGATTTTATATCGAATGAGGGTAAAACTAGCACTCAAAATCAAATGCGAATTATTTTTGATGAAATCGACTATGTGGTGATGATTGCACTTTTCATCGGTTCCGTTTTATGCATTTCTTTGGGCCTGATAATACGTCATACGAAAAATCGTAAGAAGATGTATTCCAGCATACCGAATTCGGAAACAAGTTTAAGTCAAACTTCTACAAATACCGTAATGACTGTGTAGATTTGATAAAAGATTTGATTGATCTTAAATAGAAATTAGTACAGTAGGGCTTGCAATAAAGATATTAGGGGTATTCACAGTAAAGAACTTATTGTTGTATCGGTTGTATGAGATTAAAATTGAAAAAAAAATATCCATTATTAACCTAAAACCTTCTTGTGATGAATAAAAATATTAATTTTGTAATGTAGATATTGTAAAACTTTAGCACATACAACCGATACAACTGTTACTACTACGCTGTGAATTCTTTTATTATATTAGGAATGAGATTTTTTGGTAAAGTGATTTAATAGGAATTCGTACATACAAAAAAAAAAAAACAAGCAGTTATAAACACGATATAACTTTGATAACATTTAATAAATTTCTTTATTAACTGTTATAAAATGTGTAAATAAACTGTTATACATTTTTTCCGAGAGACATAATAGCTAATTTACAAAAGAATAAAGAAATTTTATTTATAAAATATAATCTTTATGGCATTTTAGTAAATAAATCATTATAACGTAGTAAAAACTTAAGCATACATGGAAGCAAGATTGTAAGGTAGAGAAGAAAATGTTTAACTTATTAAAGGACACGAATTTTGTATTTATAAGAACTACTATGAAAAACTTATAGTAATTGTTTGTTGCCTATTCGAAAGTCTCCTCACTTTGTACGCAAGCAATGTACGCAAACTTTCTAAGAAGAAAAATCATAAAAGACCTTACTTGGAAGCTTACAGGTAAGCAATGATCTGTTTTCTAAACTTTATAGATTTATTTGATGGGGATATAATTTAAAGATGCACTAAATAGTTGATTGTTTTTTGTGCTCAATCGTATAATAGTTAAATTATGTCATGAATTTATTTACAAAAAAAAAAAAAAATAAACTGTTATAAAGTTCGTTTTAACAATATAAAAGTTTTCTCATGCAAAGTCAACTTTATAGGCGAGAGAGAGAGAGAGAGAGAGCATTGTAAAGGAATAGTTTAAATTAATTTTCTTCTCTTATTTGTAAATATTTTTGAAATAATTCTATCTATTTATCTAATATCACAAGAATGCTCTTATATGGAAACGGGGACAATTATTTTATTGACTACAATGTCACAACTAAAAATTTTAATCTTGTTGCCTAAGTTGTAGATATTATTGGTTTATTAAAGGTTTATGAAAATTAAAATTTAATTTTTAAGCCCTGAACATATCGAAAATAAGACCGTAACTTTTATTAAAAAAAAAACTTCTTTCTATAAGACAGATCTTTATCTTTAACTGATTCTGAAAAGTTTAAAAACTAACTGTTATAAACTGTTATAAAGTGTTATAAACTGTTATATTTATATTCAGAAATCTTCTAATGTGTGACTTCTAAATGTGTCAATTCTAAAATGTGTGAATTCTTATTTTTGTCTACTTACAAATCTTTTACAAACTATTATAAACTGTTATACAATTTTTAAATCCTGCTAAATATATGAAATATTGTATTTTTTTTTTTTTTAGTTGCAACTAAATACTAAGCTGCTTAGAACTAGTATAAACTTTTAACCACCCAATTCATAGAAATTTAAAATTGATTTAAAATTTATTTTAAGAAAAATTTTGTATTTAAATTTTGTACTAAAACACATTAGAAATCTGTTTTATTTTTTATGAATACTACCACTATATACTTTTACGAAAAAATTTCCTTTTAAAATCACTTTGCCAGCAAGAAAATTGAACAAAATTTATTTTATCAATTACATATTTATTTT
Organism: Lypha dubia; assembly: GCA_947311025.1. Lineage (NCBI taxonomy): Eukaryota > Metazoa > Arthropoda > Insecta > Diptera > Tachinidae > Lypha > Lypha dubia. The sequence goes on from OX371263.1 coordinate 7,920,970, forward strand.
TATTTTATTTTTTCTTATATTAAGTTCATTGTCTATATGATTAATTTTGTTTTTTTTACATACTCTACATAATTACAATTCCATTGTTTTACCGCACATTTTTTTTATCGATTTTTATTTTACCACAAAAATACCAAATTATTTTTATAAATTTTTAGTAGGCGTATTATTTTCTGATTTAATTATGTATTGTACTTTTGTGTGTTTATGTAGTTTTATTATAGCACATTAAAAAACCAATTACTTATTTATTCTGATAACTATTGAGCGCAATAACATTTTGAAATATTTAAATTCTTTATGCTTGAAAATAAATAAAGTAAAACTTGACAAAAGTTTTAAAAAATACCCACGATATCGAACGATGTTGATCGCTGGATTTCTAGACGTAAAAACACTAACTTGCGTTCCACTAATAACGGATTTTATTTAACTTATGGGTGTTTAGAAGGTCGTAAATCAATTGCTTTTCGTCTACAATTTAAGCATTATCGATCGATCGATCGACATCGTGGGGCGGGCCGTAATATACTTTTCATTGCAAACTGGTAAATTAAATTTAAATATTTAATGATTTTTTAAAACAATTATTTAGGAAATGGGCATAAACAATACATTTTTAATTGAGTTTTAAGAAATTATTTAAAATAGTTTTCATACGAGTATTAATTTTCCTGAGAATCAGTGTGTTGATTATTTGAAAACTTTTCTTTGCTGTTTTTCGCCCATTTCTTGTTAAGAAACCGTAGGGAGAGGTCCGACGTTGCTTTGCCCATGGGCAAATACATATATTGTAGCAAATATTCCAATAAGAAATATATAAAATATGTAGTTAAATAAAATGAGCATAAATATGTATTATTGTCTTTGCTTCTTCAGCTTCTCTGACATTTATGGCGAAATAAAATTATTACAATTTAAATATTTAATAAAAATATGTTCACATATACATACATATATATGTATGTGTGTATGTACTACATTTAAAATGTACGCTAAGATAAGGCAAAAATATTTTTCGCCATATATGTGTGTACATTCATACATATATGCATATTTCTGCTAAATATTTCATGTAAATATTTTTCAAAAGCAAATATTTTTTAAGCACATAATTTTTTCACAAATTTTCATAAATTTAGCAGTTTCATATTTTATTTTTCGTACTGGCATATTTTGTTGTTAGAATTGTTTTGTGAAGGCCACAGCAAATTTATACCACCCCATATTTTCTTCTTATATTCGCACTCATATTATTTTAGTTAATTTATAATTGATTTTTATAATTTTTAGCATTAAAAATGTGATAATTTTTTTATTAATTTTACGAAATATATTTATGTATCTTTTATGTAAATTTAAGTTGATTATTTTTTTAAATCAAAGTAAAATTAAGCAAACGAAATATGTAGATTTTAAAAATATTATTAATATTATTTTCTTTTCTTTTTTAAAAAGTATTATATAAAATTTTATGTATTATTAAAAACGACTTGAAAATTATGCACTTTTTATTTAATAAAAAAAAATATATAAGAAATAAAAGAATGTTTGAAAAACTTTTATAAAATTCCACACAGAAAATATTCACTTATTTTTTTTTTTTTAAGAAAAAAAATTCACAATTTCTCCGATTTTTTTTTTATTCATTAAAAAGAAAGAAAGATTTCCAACTTCACTTTTATATAAATAAATTTTAAATTTTAGTTTTAAGTAAAATTTAAACTTTTATTTTAGTTTTGAAAAAAAACAGTAGAAACTAATAGTTATAATTGGATTATATATAATTTAAATTAGGTTTCAACTACCGATACAATTGCAGGAGGAAAGCTCTTAAAAAACGATGTAATTTTATAAAAAAAAAAATTTTTTTTTTTCTTAAATTTTTTGTTAATTTGTTTCTTTGACTAAAATATGACTGAAATTCATTAAAGACCATTTTGTTTGCAATTTGACAAAATTAAAATCTTTAAAGACTTCAAAAACGCAAAAAAAATAAATAAATTCAAACAAAATTTATTAATTTTATATTGTTATCAAAACAAACAACATTTTTGTAAATATTTTTCTTTAGTTTAATTTTGTAGTTATTTTAACGTTTGAATTAAAAAATTTTAAATAAATTATATTAAATATTTCATTTAAAGCAATAACAACATGATGTTTTACTTTATTCATTAACATGGTAATAAACATATGACCTTGGAGGTCATCAAAACAATTCCGTATAATTTAAACTTGAAAACTATAGAAAACTTAATGAAATTTAAAAAAAAAAAACAAAATTTATCAATGATATCTGTAATTTTTATTAATATTTATTTATACAGGCTAAAGTTTGTAATTTAAATAATCAGAGAAATATTAGCTAGACATTCTTAACATATTTCAAGCAACAAAGGAAAAATTTAATACCTAAACATCACTTTAGGTTTCAACAACACGGCTGAATAGAACAAACGTTGTTCGACGTAGTTTTTAAGAACAAATTAACAAGGATTTGCCGAAAATTTTATTGCTTAGAGCTAATTAGAATTGATCAACAAAAATTATACAGTACAAGCTGTCTAATCCGGACATTCGCTAATTCGGACTATCCAGTAATCCGGACATTTAAATTTTTCGGTTAGTTTATGGAATCTATAAAATTGTCTTAAATTATATTTTTGAAAAAAAATACACAAATAAAATTTATCAATTAATAAAAACAACAATTGAGTAATTTTGAAATTCACCGAAAAATTTTTGAAAACAAATATATTCTTATTTTGCAAAATTAATATTTTTGGTCACTTTTAGTATTTTTCTTTATGTTTTGTGTAAATTAATTAAATGCAAATGAATTCTTTCTTAATTGTACTTATATTTCTGTTCGGTAATAAAAACCAATTACCTGCGTTTAAAAATTTATTCTAACTATAGTCCGGACGATCCACTAATCCGGACAATAGCTGAAACTATATCTGTCCGGATTAGGGAGGTTGTACTGTATTCGAAAATTCTCGAAATTTGACTAATCGGATGACTTTACTTCAGCATATGTTAAGAAAATGGTTAAGGCTCTCAAATGTTTGTTAGTAGGTAGCACACTAACACAGACACAAACCCGCATCCATACGAACATCATCCAAAAAAAATCAGAATTTGGGGTGTTCCAATTTTAAGAATGCGACAAGATTAAAAAAAAATCTATATTGCAAAGTTTAGGAAATGGTAACAGTCAAAATCTCATTATCATGATCATGCAGGAGTCATTATAAAACGCGCAAGTAAATGTTTGCAACGTCAATGATGTTGTACCTGCACCCACAGTAATCATTGATTTGTCTACCTGCTAAGCCGGGTCTTTGACTTATAAACAGCAGCTCTGGACATTATTTTTCAATTAAAGTACACAGGAGAAAAACAACTTTTTTAATTAAAGCGTTTTAGAGTGGAAGATTTTGGAAATAAATGGAAATAAATCTGTAGTTTCTTAATGGGCACTTTAAGTCTCATGAAATTACAGACGGCTTTTAAAGAGGTGCTGCTGAGAGTAGAGGTTTACAGTATGCATATTATATCTTTAGGGTAAGCGGAGCCACAAGACACAACCCGAAATGGGCGATCTTGAGCTTCGACTAATAAAAAATTTAATTTTTTTCTTTTTTTCTCTAACTTCGTGCACTGTTTCGCTTATGGGGAAATCAAATCTTGGTCATTTATTTAAAAGATGTTACAGTTTAATTTAAAATTTTAAAAAAGATTTGATTTTCCTCGTTTTTTGTAGTGTAAAAATTTGTTAGGTAATACTATAGACCTTAACAAAAAAAAAATTTGTTGAATGTTGGTAATTGAAGGTGCAAGAAAGGGCGTTTCAAAAAAATACCTATTTTTAATGAAAATATCAGTTTTCAGGCCTGCGCTCCTGAGTTCCAAAGCTGTAATCGAAATATGTATGATGCCACCCGGAAATTTTTTTTTAAATATGAGATATTATTTTTATTAGGTCCCAAGTTCAGTTTTATTGAATTAATGAAAAAACAAATTAATTAGTTTTTATTTTGAAAAACATTAGCATGTGCAATCAGCATTAGTTCGTCCAATTTTAAAACTAATGTAAAGTGAATACTAATTGGGAAAGAATATCAAGTATTTAAACAAGTTTTCTATAGAAATAGAAATAATAGGGTCACAATCGATGAAATTGATGTGAATTTGCCTAATATTGAGTGAAAATAATAATAGAATACTTTGAGTATAACGGACAATGAGTGTTTGTTGAATATAGGTAGTGAGCAATCAGATATGGGGAATTTCGTACTAACCAAAAATGTTTTTAACATGTACAAATTGAATAAAAGAGAGTTATAATAACTCTCGTATTCTATTTCTGTTGAAAACTTGGTTAAATAGTTGATATTCTTTCACAATTAGTATCCAATTTAAGAAAATTGTATAAAATAGACGAACGATCTCATTATTAAGTTAGTTCACTACAAAAACCCAATCGAACAATTACATATGTAAAAATTCAAAGCCTGTTGAAATTCTTTTCTTGTGGATATTTCACAATTACAAAAACTTAAAGATCGGTCCATAAATACCGGATTTATTTATTAATCAATATTTCAAGAGGCCACTTACATTTCTATGGGACCAAACTGCAAACGTACACTTTATAAATCGGTACATAAATCATGGAGTTACTCGTTCATCCATATTTTCATATATTTTGGTTTGACATCTGGTTAAAGTTTACTTTGATTGTAGTTTTATTGACACATCTGTCAGTTGCATATTTCATTAAATCAGAAAGTGCAACTACACGAAAAATGACAAAGACTATGAAAAAAGTACGTTTTTGTTAAAAAAAAAAAAAAAAAAAACATTAAAAAAGTGCGTTTTGTTTTGCACCAATTTTTTTAGAATCCTTTTTCTTAGTAAAACAAAGAAAAAATTATGCTAACTATATTTTTTCTAGAAGATTTCATTCAATCCAAATATTCTAAAAATGCCAAAAAACAAATTTGTCCAAAAATGCGAAAAAAGTGCGTTTTGTTCTGCGGATCCTCATTTGGAGATGGCTATTTGTCCCATGCCATATGCTCCATATTAAAACAGGTAAATATGGTAAAACTGTCCATACAATAACAGGCGTTTTGTTTTACAAATGTCAAATTCGATGTGGCGGCGGCTAACCCTGCGTAAGTACTGAATTTGCCTTGGTCATGTTCTAGTAGGCAAGGCGAATACATATTTATGAATTTGCCTTGATCTTTGCCTTGTCACAGGTGATTATATTCGCCCACTTTTGCCGTATTTTTTACTAAAACTTTAAAAATAAAAATATAAAATAAATTTAATCAAATAAACAAAAAAAAACAAAAAAATTAGGAGATCGAAAAAATGCCTCCCAGAAGTAAAAAAACATCACGCTTAAATTCCTTCACCGAACTCCAGTCACAGACTGAAAGTTTGCGCCAACTTCAGAACACAAGTTCAACTCTTTTGAATGTAGAAAAAGCCAAAATAAAAGGCGTAGCAACGTTTTCAGATAAAAATGAAATTGAAGAAGAAATTGAAATTGAAGAACTTAAAAATGAGCTTAAAATACCGTTATCAAGGTAAGTGTTATTGCCGCAAAATTTTTACAGATAGTTTTTGTTTTTTATAAAAATTCTTTCTAGAACATCTTTTTTAATACAGGAATATTTAGAATTCAAGGCTGCCCGTTGCATACAACGTTTTGTACGTGGCTGGTTGTATCGCAGCAAAAATGGGCGCCAACGGTTGGCCGCCATTAAAATTCAAACAGAATGGCGTCGTTTTTACTGCCAACGTTTGTACATTCGTAAAGCTGAAGAGACTTTACAGCAACGTATTGATGAACATTTCTATCGAGCAGCACAAATAATTCAGGCCTTATGGCGAGGCTGGTGGGTGCGTCATCATATACACGATTTTTCACGTATGCTACGTTTACAATTGCTGGCCGGAGAAGATTTACTTTATTGTGTGGCCTTTAAGTTGCATCATTTGTTAAGAACTCATCAGATACCGGGAGTGTATTCACTAAAAAATAGCAAGTATGTATGTTTTGAAAGTTATAATCGATGTGTCCCTAAAAAGAGTTCTTGTATATTTAAAGCGTTTTGTCCAAAGTGGAGCAACTGTTGTCCTCTTTAAGGTTTACAAAATACAATCAGTATTCAATACAAGCCATGTACAAACATCGCTATGAAAAGTCAGCAGCTAAAAAGCAACATAAGAAATCGGCTTTTGGAACTAGAATACCTTTTGCGGGACCCGATATAGAAAATGTATGTGGTGACCAGAAATGCACTCCACTCTATAGTGCTAAAGATGCTGACATCAGAATGGCCAAAATTTTACACATGTATGAGAAAGCAAATATAGAAATGTCAAAGCCGCGTGCGATAAAGAAAAAATCGGGTTAGTAGTTACAGTTGAAATTGATTTGGGATGGGTCTCGAACCCGCCAGTACCCCATGTGAAAAACTAACAACCGAATTTATTTAAAAAAAAAAAAAAAAACATCTCAGCTTTGATTGATCCTCCAAAATTGTCCAAATTTTTCTTACAGTTCTGTGCAAACAATCTCCAGCCACTGCTGTTGGTCCTGCTGATCCTTCCAAGCCTATCACATTTTGCGCTGATGTTGTGCAAAGCATGAAAAAATGGAAAATCGTTACAGATCGTAATCTTATTGTGGAATCGAATGTTTTTAAAAATCCTCAAAATGTTGAGAATTTCCTTAAGGAAATTGAATCTAAAATGAGTATATTACAGGGCAATTTCAATAGTAAGAACGAAGCTTTTAACGATCTAAAGAGGGAAAAAAATTAATTTAGCTGGCAATGAGACTAAGAAGATAAGATCACCCTACTCAAACTCACCTACAGATTCATGTGACCACAAATAACGATAATTAGTTTATATTTTTTATCTTTATATTTTTAAATAAATATATTGTGAAATTTTAATACGTTATTTGTTTTTGGGTTTTCAAAACGACACAGCAGATGATCTTTTTAAACCGACTTGTAAAAAACATGAGTTTCCATATTTTTTTTTTTTTTTGACAATTTGTTGGGAAATTTTTTCCTCCAACTCGTTCATTTATAATCCGATTTTCCTGCTGATTTGAAATTATAAAAAGTTTTCTACTATTTATGATCCGATTTCCATAAATAATTAATTATTTTTTTTGGAAAATTAATTACGGACAAATATTTAAATTTTTTTTTTTTTTAGATCGGGTTTTCTAGCAGTTTGGTCTTTATTTTGAAAAATCGGAGGGGGAAGTGCGAAATATGAGTATAAAAATTCAAAACCTGAGCTCACAATTAGACCGATTTCCATAGAATCTGGGAGATTTTAGTGAGGAGCAGCGGTGGAAGATTTCATCAGAATCTTCGGACTGTGGAGGAGCGTTATCAGGGAAGGTGGGAGTCATATATGATGGCAGACTTCTGCTGGAGTTTACAACGTGATTTACCTAAGGTCGTTTATTCTTGTCAAAAAGTTAAGCTGTTAGCAAAGTATATTTGAGCCGTTTATTTTGAAAGTGGCATAAGTCACTTTTTTTTGTTGATTGGAAATTTTTTACAAATGAAAAGATGTCGTTCAATTTTATTTAGTGTTGCCATTAACTGAATTTTTTTGAAAAAGTGACTTATGCCACTTTCAAAATAAACGGCTCATTTATACAAGTAAATGCAAGAGCACAGCTCATCGTGTTTTTTTTTTATACATATTTTCACTGACTATTGTCAAAATTTTTTCATTTTTCTTTCTACACAATTTTCTTTAAGTTCTGCTGAGCAGAGCTGTAAATGAATGATTAAAATTTGGTTTTTAATTCAAAATGATTTACAAAAATTTTAATTGTTTAATTTTACACAAAATATGAATTGAATTAAAAAACGAATGCATTCCTTATGAATTAAATTTTAAGTGAATTTATTGATGATTTAAAGAAAAGCAATTTTTTAATTCACTGTTTTCACTAGAATTAGGATCATTATTAAAAAAAACTCTTGAATGTTTAAAAAAAAAATTTTCAAAAGAGTTTATGATTCGTAGATTCTTTCAAAAAGGAATCATTCCTTTACAGCTCTGCTACTGAGCTTTTTTTTGACAATTGTAAATTTATTTTACACAAACAAAAAGCCTGTTGGGTTTTTTTATTTTTTATGTCGTTGCCGAGATGCATGTAGTTGATATTGATATACTTTGGCTGTTAGCAATCTCCCAGTATTTTTTTTTCATAGTCTCTACGGTCCTGACTATAACGGAAAACCAAGTAAAGGAAACATAATTTGTGTTGACTAGTGTAATCTTTTGGCATTATAATTTATATATGACTTCTGGCATATGACCTCCACGGCTGTCTCGGAGGTCCCATTTTCAATAACTTTTTCCAACATTTGTGGCCGAATAACGCGTCGAAAGTGGTATTCCAAGTGGTCAATCGTTTCGGGCTTATCAGCATAGACTAGCGACTTCGTATAACCCCACAGAAAATAGTCTAGCGGCATTAAATCGCTTGATCTTGGAGGTCAATTCACGGTAAAGAAAAGTGAAACCATTGCGGTTACCAAACGTTTGCTTCAATAAATGAATTGTGGCGCGAGCTGTGTGACATTTTGATCAGTCTTGTTGAAACCACAGCTCGTGCACATCATGTTTGTTTAATTCATGAACGAAAAAGTCAGTAATCATGGCTTTATAGCGGTCACCATTGACTGTAACGTTATGATCAGCATCGTTTTTAAAGAAGTACGGATGAATGATTCCACCAACCCAAACAGTTAGTTTTTCTGGATGTTAAAGTGTATCATCGTACACTTGAGGATTATCATCACTTCAAATACGGCAATTTTTTTCATTGCAGTACCAATTCAAACAAAAGTGATTTTCATTGCTAAACAAAATTTTGCTTATGAATATAGGGATCAACGTTAATCCTATTTTGGGCCCATTCACCGAATCTACGCCTTGCTAGGTGATCGTGTGACTTCAATTCTTGCACGAGTTGAATTTTGTAAGCAAGCATACCAAGATCTTTCTGCAAAATCTTCCATAAAGTAGATGGACACATATTTAATTCTTGTGCGCGATGGCGGATAGCCTGATTCGGGTCTTCCTCTTCGATATGCTCTAGAGCAGAAATGTGGATGAGTATTATCATTTAGGGTAAACGTCGTGCGAAAACGTTCCATAGTTAATCGAATTAATTGCTCTGATAGACGATTATGTTGACCGTAAAATGGTCGTTGTATGCGATACGTATTTCGAACAGAATCATGATTTTCCAAATAAATTTGCACGATTTGGAAGCGTTGCTCAGGCGTCAGTAAATTCACGTTGAAATGCCAAACCAAACTTAACATAAATTACTAGACAGCTGACAAAATGGCCGCCAGTTACAAAAGTGTTGTCAACTTAAAGTTCTATACCTCTATAAAAACCTTTAGTTTGGTAAGATGTTTTTTTTTTTTAATTAGAGGGGCAAGTTACCTCCTCGATGTATTGATTTTTGAGTAACTCCTATATTTATGCACTGATTTGATGAAATTTTAATTTGCATATACTATTTGATTTCCAAATTGGTTTGATAGAAATGTAAGTGTCAGCCTAAAAATCCACTATTTAAGGATCAATTTTAAATTCATTTTTTTAGAATTTAAAAAGATATTTTAACTTTTCCTGGCTTTAAAATATTAAGTCGAAATTAATTACATCGGGTGTTAAACCCAATTTACACGATGATTAAAAATTCATGAATTTTTTCATCTTATCTTTGAAAGTATCTTCGTAAATCCACTGACATTTATAATATGATTTTTAAGCATGGTTTATTTCTCTGGAAGTGTTGAGTTTTTAGCGTATAATCGCTCAATCTTCTTTGAAAGTAGAAAAAGAATAAAACATAATAACAAAAACCGAAACAAAAGTAAAAGGAAATGCAAAAAAATGCATGGAAAACAGAAAATGAGATTATTTTTCTACCCCTCTTTCTTCTCTACCCCGCTCGACAACCAAAAAAATTGTCATGATATTTAGTCATAACTAAAAATCACCGTGTGAATTGGGTGTTAGTTTCTTCCGTCTACACTTTCGATTTTTCAGTTCTGTCCTGTGCGCCCTTTTAATCTCTTCAATATATTAATTTTCTTACATAAGTAGCAGTTGTTTGTTAAAAATGTTAACTTTCATAAAATTTTCTAAATAATAAAACACTTTCCTCTTGTCATGAACCCAGAAATTACTAATGCAGAAAATCGTTTAGCGTTTTCACTTCCCCCCTCACCACAACAACTCAAGCAGTTAACAAAAAAAAAAAAAAAAGCACAATCCTGAAAACATGTTAATAAACCATGCACAGCAATAATAACTTTTTATGGAATCTTTTATCACGCTCGAAAGTATGCAACAATAAAAAGTGCATTTTTTTTACATCTACTCGCTCGTCTCAACTACTGAAATAATGAAATAAACAATTTGTAAAAACAAGATTGAGAAAGAATTCTTATTATTTCTGGCAAACATTATAATATCCTTGTTTTTTTTGTAAAGTACTTAATTATAAAATAGCAAAATAGTACGTACTTTCACTGCATAATTTTATTTTTTTTTTTATGTTAAAGTAAGTTATGATGCACACTGAATACTATTGAAAAAATATATGAGAATGAAAAATAGATTTGAAAACAGATTTGTTTATCTGTTATCAGATTGTGCGATCGAAAGAGGCCTTGACAAAATAGTTTTAAAAAAAGAAGGAGGTAATCAATTCAATGGGATTTTTTTTTTTTTTTTCAAATGTTTGAACCTCCATTTATGGACCCATTATCAAAATCATTTTTGGTTTGATACGGTTTGCTTGTAATTGAGGCACATTTTTTGGGAAAATCGGGCGCTAATACAATAATTTCTCAATTTATAGACTGATTTTCAAGATTTTTTTTTTTTTTTGATTGAACTGGTGTTTTTGAAGTTTGGTTCCGTAATTTTTTTTTTAAATCTGGGGAGCTATTCCCTCCCCCTCATCATGAATATTTTATTTAATAAGTATTTAAATTTTTTATAGATCGATTAAAAAAAAGGAAACAAAGATCCTCTATCATTAATTGAATCTGCTGAATTACATGTAAATTTTTACACCACAGTTTTTATCATTTTTAATGGGTTGGAACTTTACTATACTTTTTCAAAGTCTATCTTTAACTAATGTGATTGCAGCTGCCGTGGTGGCAGTGAGGTCTAAGCGGTAGACAACTCTGATGATGAGACTGTGGTTAGTCTGGAAACATCGATGTCAGTTCAACCCTCCGCGCAGTCAAAAAACTTTTTTCTTTGTCTGTTCCAGTATTAAGAGCAAGTAGATTTTTCTTTGTTTCTAATTTAAATAATTATTTAATTTGTAACAAAATTAAATTTAGAGAAAACGAACTTAAGCCTGAAAAATTCAAAATTTCTTTGATTAAACATCACTCAGTTCGAATAAAAAATTCACAACTTAAATATATAAAGAAAAGTAACCTAATTTCTCAATATACGCCATTTTTGACAGTTCAAGGTTGAACAGCTGATGATGACGTTGGCTAATAAGGCCACCTGGTAAGGAATTCGTCATGTAATGTAGTACAAGAGTCGACGTCGATTGGAGAATCGAAATGAGGCGTAAGGCCGTGCTTCACTATTACAAAAATCTTACAAAAATCTGACCGACTTTAAAAAATCGTTTCAAAATGGTGTTGTAGGTGCCACACGATTTTACAAAACTGATGCCAAAACATATGGTTGATAATAAATATTGCTCTGATCGCATGAAAACTATCACTTTAGGAAAGTTTTCATAAAGTTTTACAAATCGCAAGACTTGCCAAAAAATCTGTCGCACAGTTTGCATTTTTAATTCACACTACTATACTTTTTCAGTAAACATCTCATATTTGGCAGATTGTGTAGAATAGTGAAGCACGGACTTTATTGTTTCCCGATAATAACATTTTTAAACTACTAACTTTATGTTTCATCGGAAACAATGATTTCGTAGGCCTACAATTTATTTTTGTTCAAATTCTGTGAATTGTATGATCAGATGCCGCAGGAGTTTGGCTGTAATATTTTACCAAAATCATGGAGGAACTCAAAAAGAGCTATGTATATGTACACATATGCTTATATGTATGTGTGTATAAGTGATCACTTCCCTACACAATAAAAGATAATCTTACAGATCGCAAGACTTTAAGACTTTTGTATAACATGTGCATTTTCTCTATTGACAATTTAACTTAAAATTAAATCTGACTAGCCGGCCCACTGTGCAATGACGTTATTTTTACTCTAACACTTGTGACACATTATTTCTTTTATTTCTCGTTTATTCATTCATTCCTCTTGAACACTTACTTTATCATTTTTATTGTCGTTGGTTTTTTGTTGCTTGTGTAAGTTTCAACTATAAAATTTGGTTCAAGTCTCAAATGTACTTCGTGTGCAGCATGTAAACTCAACAGTATAAGATTCAGGGCACTTCATTTCTCCTGCTAAACTTGTTGGCATGTAAAACGTTCTATTTCCAACTTCCACTTGTCATAGTTTTTGTGATGATGTATTACTAACACTTTAAAGTAAAAGTACAACTAAGAGTTGTAAATAGTATAGTTAAGAGTGCTGGCAGTAAAAATAACTTTAAACTTTTCCATTTTGTGGTTTATTTCACAACTTTAGAGCATTTTTTTTTTTCAAAGAAGAGTGGCGTGCATGAACAATATATATATGTATGTATGTGTGGACGACTGTGTGTACATATGCATGTGTTCAATGTGCAATAGGGAGTTATAAAGAAAGGAAAAATAAAGCTTTAAGAAAAACTATCATCTGTCATACACTAAACCATTTAGCAAATGTCACTTTAGATCCAAGAGAAAGGGAGAGAAAGAGAGACGACAAAGTTAAAATGAGTATTAGACGGCAGTGGTAGGAGCTTTGTATGGTGCTACTGAATACACAGTCAAATTTATATTTAATATTGTCTATTAAGAAAAAATATAGACTTCAGACAATTTTGAATGTATAAGGTTTTCCAATAGCGATGATATGATTTTGAAGTGACGTTTCGGCCATTTGTAATATGTCATTATCTGTCATTTGTTTTTCATTGTATTCAGTAGTGTTTCATCAATTTCATCATGGAGAGATATACGCAAGAACAACGCTGCTGATTTTGCCTTGAAACAACTTGAAAACGATGACGATTTTTTTTTTAAGAAAATCATCTTCTCCGATGAGGCTCTCTTTCATCTGAGTGGTGGGGTAAATAAGCAAAACTGTCGATTCTAGTGCGAAGAAAATTCACAAATTATTAATAAAAAACCATTTTACATTCACCTAAATTTACAGTTTGGTGTAGTTTTTGGTCTGGTGGAATCATCGGTCCGTACTTCTATCGAAATGAAGCTGGTAACACCAATACTGTCAATGGAAAGCGCTATAGATCGATGGTAAATAACTTTTTATGACCGAAATTGGGAAAAGTTGATCTTGACAACATTTGGTTTCAACAAGACGGGGCTACGTGCCACATAGCAAATGCAACAATTAAATTATTGCGCGAAAAGTTTGGAAATTCGATTATTTCAAGAAATTGTGATATTGAATGGCCTCCAAGAAGTTGTGATTTAACACCATTAGACTATTTCTTGTGGAGTTATTTGAAGTCATTGGTCTTTCGAAATAAACCAGACTCTCTTCAAGCTTTACAAGTCAATATTGAACGTGCCATTCATGACATACGACTTGATTTAGTGGAAAAAGTGCTCGAAAATTAGGTTCATCGAATTCGTTCCTGCAGACAAATGACGTTTTATTTACATCTTAATTGTATCGATTGTACTTCAAATTAAATAAAAAACTTTTGAATTTCCTTAACAATAAGTGTGTTTTTTTTTCTGAGACTTCCCTTACCAATCTTTTTGATACTTGAGGGCTATGCTACCTGTTATACTTGACCGATTAATTTTTCCGATTTTTTTTTTCTTATGATAACACAGTGAGATATATTTGATATATCTGATATATCTGCTAAGTATTGAGGCACCGGTACGCCAAAGAAAGAGATTTATAGATTCGCCCTTTTATTTCAAAATGACAACTTCCACGACAGTTGCAAGTTTTCTGGAATCATATTCAGCCTGATCAGCCCGTAATCAGGCTGATTATGCCCACTTTAGAGTCGATGTTGAGCAGATAGCAGACGAGACGTTATACAGGATTTAATCAGGAATTGGCAGCCCGAGTTTCTTCGTTCCATTCAGGACTGCAGACAGAAACCTAGAAAGCCTCGTGACGATAATCATATTTTTTTTTTTTTTTTGCATTCTCTCTAGGACAAGTCTTGATATGTCTTTCTTAGTAGTGATTGCCGAACTAGTATTCATTTGCATGTGTGTGTTAAGCGCGTGAAAATAAGCATATAAAAATTTACAAATTAGCAAACAAATTTAACCACATTTTAAGGCCTGTAGCTGGGCTAGCGACCGCCTAACTATCTATCAAAGACTTTAAACTTTTCCATTTAGCAATCGTGTTACCAACAATGTAAACAACAAAATATACTTATTTTATGTAAGAAGGGCGCGTCACATATTAAATCTAAGAAAATATATGTATTTTGCCATAATAACTTGAAAGGGGGAAAAGTTCTGTTGAAATGATTTCACTTTCACAAATCTACGATATTTTGTTTTTTGTTTTTTTTTTTTTTTTTTTCATTTAACTTAACTATTCAAATAGACAATGAGGCGTCTGTACTATTAACATGCCAAGTTGAAAGCTTTTTAAGAAGCTTTATATTGTGATTTAAAGCCAATTTAAGAGAAGGGTTTGGTACAACAAACATCAATCACATGAGATGTTTAAGGAAAGTTCTAACATTCCATAATTTTTTTCTTTTTTTGTTACTTAAGTAACTTTTAAATTTCAAATAATATTCTTTGGAGTGAAAAAAATTTTAACTTTTAAAACAAAATGTTTGCTTTAACTATAATATTGCTGACTTATCTTTTTATTTGTAGTAGCGTTTGTCGCATTAATTTGTAAATTTTAATAAATTTCAAAACTATTTATGAAGAAAAAAAAAGAAACTTGGCTAACAAACAAGATTAAATTATCGCTTGTGCTTTTACGATGCAGCCGTTTAAAAATAAATCTTTCTTATCAAAATGCATTCCACAGTTGTGGTTAGTTTACTTTAATAGTAAATTAGCAAACCTTGAAACAATGAGACAGACAATGAAACAGATAATAGAAATTTAACTTTTAAGATAAAAATTGTGATAAAATTTATTTGATTTAAAAGGAATTTTTAAACATTTTAAAATGTTTAACAATTAACCTATATATAGTTGATTTTTTTTTTTATTGAAAACAATATTTAATTGCTGGTAAAACTACCAACGTGAGCCGTCCGTGTTAACTGAAAACAAAATTTAGTGAATTTTCAAAAAAAAAATATATACATTTATAACATTATTTTCCATCACCATTCACTTTTATGAAACACTGCGTTTTGTTTTAAAAACTAACATTATTAAATTCATACTTTTATTGAACAGCCAACTTGCTTTAAAGTTGTTAATTTCTCCATTTCCAACAAAAAAAAACATAAGTAATTTTTCTAAACAACATATTATAATCCAGAAATTGTAATTAAAAAAATAATTCCCAGAAACAAAATAAAAAAGTATTTTCTTAACCTTTGAAATGGTCCTTTTCCTTGCGTAAAGAACCCATTGTGCGTATAGGATCCGATTCATTGGCATGTTTTTGTACAATGGCCTCATGAACGCGCATAAATGGATTCCATGATTTCTCTTCTGCAATGGTAGAAGGAACCGTAGGCGATTGGGTGGCCCGTTTCAATTTCGCCCATTCGATTCTTTTTAAAATATTTTCATTTTGTGGCTCGACATGACGTGCAAAGGACATATTTTGCAAAGTATATTCATGACCACAAAACACTTTTGTATCGTCGGGTAAAGCTGATAATTTTTCAATTAAGGCTGCATACATTTGTTCAGCTGTGCCTTCAAAGAAACGACCACAACCTCCCTGGAATAGAGTGTCACCAGTAAAGACACATCTTTCACCATTGGGCGCCTCTACGTAATAGCAAATATGACCCGTAGTATGGCATGGTGTAAACAAACAAGTCACATTTAAATCACCAATTTTCAAACGATCATCTTGAGTTACTTTGTGATTGAGAGCACCAATGCGTTCATCACCGCCGTAAACTTCTAAGGGTTTACTAAATAGTTTAACTAGTTTTTCATTTCCCCCGGCATGATCCCAATGATGGTGAGTGGTTAAAACTTTGGTTAAATTTACACTCTCTTGTGTAGCAGCATTGATGACAGTTTCTGGGTCTACTGGGTCAACAATAGCAGCCTCACGAGTAGAACTGCAAATGATCTGCAAAAAGTTTATTAAACTCAGTTTTTTTTTTTTTTTGTGTTTCTCTTCAAACGAAAAATTAATTTGCGAAAGAAAACAAAAATTCCTGCTAACTTTTTTAAAGAAAATTTTTATGTAAAATTTTAAACAAAAAAAATGTGGCACATCGTTGTATTATTTTCCGGTTTTACTTAAAATAAAAACTTTCCAATACAATTTTCCGTTAAGTTTTTGTTATTTCGGGTATGATTGACATCTAGAACAGACCTACGTTTATGTTGATCTGAATAAAAATTAATTGAGATTAATTGTGACAGCTTAAGCCATGCCAAGTGGCCACACTGAAGACTAAAAAATGGCAACACTATACTTCAATTGGTAATTTTCATTTTCCAAGCAACACTGAATTATATGCAAAAGAAGAAATTCCGCTCTTTTGAATTTTATTCATTTTTTTTTTTCTTAAAACAAAACAATAATAAAATTAAAAAAAATCCTTTCTTGATATTCTTATATTGTGTTTTCCTTTTTTTTTTTAATATTTTGATAGCTGGCTTTTTATACATGTTGTTGTGTTACCATATTTCAGTGAGTTTAACCCACCAACATTGGTCGTATAAACTTTCACGTAAATGTAGTTAATTGTCATCCTGTAAATCGGTCACCTAAAACCTCACTCTTAATGCACAAGTTTTAAGAAATTTTCAAAAACCTGAAGAAAAATATTTAATCTTACAAAAAGATCACGAGAAGACAGATTCTAAATTCACAGACTACAAAAAATAAACTATGGTGTTAAATAATTCAATTTTAATATAAAAAATGTGATGAAAATCGATTTTAAAACCATCATCAAATTATTGGCTGGAAAAAACAATACAGAACATACAACATACATAAGTTTAGAAATTGTGGAAAAATGTTATCAAAAATTTCGAATTTAATTCAAAACGTACTTTCTTTCCAAATTAATAGTTATCTACTTAAATATTAATCTGGGAAGAAAGCAGGCTTTAAATTAAATTAATTAGCGTGGCATCTAGCAGCTAAACTAATTTCGAGTTGTTCGAAATTTTAAATTTTATTTCTCGAATTTTGCTGTAAATATGTATTTAGAAACTGACCAGCACCTAAAATTGTCCTTAATAATTTTCAAAACCTTTTAAATTTTTATATGAAGTCAATTTCGACTGAATTAATGAATTAAATGATAAATAAGTGCATTAGTGCTTACCAAGTACATGTAATTGTCCGATAGTGCTGGCAAAATTTTTATTTGCATGGCAGCCATTTTTAAATCTTCAACGGAACTGTGTTTTTCTCGGAAGCCAACTTTTCGTAGTTTGTGTGCTTAAAAAAAGAGAAGAAATAGATTAAGCAATGAAAACATTAAAAAGTACAAAAAGTATATTTTGCATGATACAATAATTTTTCTATCATGATACTTTAATTAAATAAATTCTATTCTAACTTTTAGCGCCAACTACATTTCACTATTAAGACGAAACGTTGAGATTTTAGCTAAGATAACAACCAACTAACTAAAATACAACACAGTGCAATAACAAATTGCTTTATGCCAAAAGAACGGCTAAAGCACAACAAAAGAAAAACACAAACAAAAGTGCACACGAAAATGAATAATAAACACAATGGAAAAAAAACTCTGTTCGATATAAAAGTTATATATGTAGCATGTAAGTAAGTAAGTATCTATTGATAAAGTTTTAAAGAGAATAATTACAAATTAGCAAATTGCTTAAAGCATTTAAGAAACGTCTACTAAAACACGATCCATTGTCCGGCACCATTAATCAACAAAAACAACCTGTCACCAATTTATTACGAGACACTCTGGGCCACATTACTTGATTGCAATGAATGTGACCTATACGGCACATTGTGGATGTCGTTGAGAAACAAACCTCGAAAATATGTTGCCGTTAAATTTTGTAAGACATTATTTTTAAAACGTGACCAAAATGGAAGCATTTAATTAATTTTGTACTAAGTTTTCAATTAAAACGTAAATAAAACACACACAGCCAATATGTTTTTCACAGATAAGTTGCAGTTTTTGTAATTTTCTTATCTCCAGTTCTTCTTGCTTAATTTCTTTCTGTTTTGCTTCTATAAATTATTTTCTTTTTAGCAAAACCGTATTAATGGCAATGATTTCTTATTTGTTATTTCAAAACAATAAAAATGTTACTACAAATTAAACAAAAGTTTGTGCAAAATTATTGTGCGTTCACTACAATAAATTATTTGAAAATTCTTCTATTCTTTTACACTGACTTACTGCATTAGAGCAACTGATTGGGTGAAAAAAAAATCTTGTGATAAGGCACAGAGCTGCCACATCAGTATATTTCTGTAATATGTTGTTCGTCATTAACCGAACGTTACCGTATCGGTGCGGCAACATATTGTATTTCTATTACGTTTGTGCACTTATATACCATTTACAAATCAAATGTTTTTTGTTGTTATTTAAATGTTAATTATTATAAAAAAAAGTACAGAAAATAGCGAAAATAATATCATTACATCATTATTATCTCACAAATGTCATTAACTGCAATGTTATGCATTAAACACATTCACCACAGCAGGCTACACGAACACACCACTTCAAATGCCGCTTGCTTCCTTGTATCCAGATACTTGAAGTTTTTAAGCTATTGCATAGCTTCTATCAGGGCTGTGGAGTCGGAGTCGCTAAAAAAAGTCGCGACTCCGACTCCGACAAAGAATTTTTAAATATTTTCCATAATAAAAATTCTGCGACTTTTTTTTTTGTAATATTTTCTATTTTCAAATATTTGCCTTTTTACAGAAGTTGACTTAATCTTTTTAATGAATTATTTTTTAGTTTATTTAATTTGAATTATTAATTTTGTTGATTTTTTGTTGTGTGTTTGATTAAATAAAAACGTAAAAATGTGAGACTTTTCGTTTAAAAAAAACGACTATTTTGCTCCTTTTTCAATAACTTCAACATTAACCCTATTTGTCACTCATAAACTTGTGCTTTTATTTTCTCATGATTGAGAAGAAACCGAAGCAAACAAAAGCATTAACGTTCTCTCCCAAGTAAAAGCAATTTTGAAAAGTCACGGTTCACACAGTGAAATTTCATTACAAAAATGTCAGTGTACAGACACGGATGAAAGTGTAGAAGAGAATAAAAAATTCATAAGAAATATTTCACTATGTAAGCCCGGACTAAAACTAAAAAGAAAAAACTTCGCTGCAAGCGTTGTCATATTCATTCTAAAGCAGTATGGACATTAGTGTGTCCCGATGATTGAATCGCGTTAATCATTAGCAGGGGAATTTTGTGCTGATTACGAAATGTTCAACAACTTTTTTTTTTTGGAGGGTACTTATGGACCTCTAAACGGGATTGAAGTTTGAAATTTCGCGAAAAAAAGTTGTTTGGTTTTTACAAATTAATGCTGAATTTTTTGGTAAAATAGTTCTCATTAAAGGAAAAATTTCAAACAATCGTTAGTGCACCGATTTTGATCCATAATTGCATTTTTAATACATATTAATATTTATTCACAAAAACTCCTTTTTTCCACAAAAAAAAAAAAAAAATTTTGCAAAAAATTGCATTTAATTGCAAAATATTACAGTTTGATTATATTTTAGGAGAATTTTTTTAAATTTGCTTAAAACGGCAAAAAAAATCAATGAAAAATATGTTTTTGTGAATATTCTTTTTTAAAAATGCAATTATGATTCAAAATCGGTGCACAAAAATTTGTTTGTAATTTTTCTTTTAATGACCACTATTTTACCAAACAATACAGCCATATTTTGTAAAAAACAAACAACTTTTGATTCAGCTTTATTTATTTAATTAATTAATATTTATTTTTATGTTTTTTCGCGAAATCCCAAACTTCAATCGCGTTTAGAGGTCCATAAGTACCCTCAAAAAAAAGTTGTTGAACATTTCGCGGTTCAATTATCGGGAATGTCCATATACATTTAGCATTGGAGTTGGAGTTGGAGTCATAGTCGGAGTCGTACTTTAAAAATTTCGGCGGCTGGAGTCGGAGTCGGAGTCGCAACTATTTTTTCACGACTCCACAGCCCTGGCTTCTATAGCGGGCTTTGAGGCGACCGAATAAAGAAATTTTGAAACGTTTGTTTTTTAAGTAATTTGTTTTTGAAACGGAAAAACCTGACACTAAGTTTGTTTCTTAAGTCTTTTGTTTTTGAAACCAAAAACCCGACACTAAGTTTGTTTCTTAAGTCTTTTGTTTTTTTAAGTATTTAAATCGCCCAATTACGTGTGATTTGAGTGTAAATTTTGTATGAAAAGCACTCAGTTTTGTGAGTGGTTTCCATACTAAATTTACACTCAAATTACTCGTTCGTCTTGTAGAAACAGCACCTGAGAAATTCATATGCACATACCCAAATTCTACAAGCGTTCATAAATAAAGTGACATATAAAATCTTAAATCTGTTCTGATAATTGTTCTGATAACGATGTTATAAGAGTAACAAAACAGTAACACCTGCGGTCTCTACTTGTAAAATTTTGCTTCTGATAAATGTTATAACAAATAATAAGCTAATGTAGACTGCGAGTATCAAATATTGGGCCTCAAAGCCCGCGATAGAAGCTATGCAATAGCTTAAAATTATTTTTTACATATTGATGCATTTCAAAAGTGTGAAACAAAATATTTGGGGTATTCACATTGTAGTCATAAGTCATATGTCATAAAATAATAGCACACCAAAATACGATAAGTGTGCTATATCATAATTGTACCAGCTGATAAACATTTAACAACGTTCCATTTTTAGTCGGATTATTGCGCATACGTTTGCATTTTGGCTTAAATGTAAATGTTTTTTTTTAATTGTTAATAAGGAAAACAATAAATTTCCCGTAAATTTTTTAAAATGTCCATTATCAATTAAAATTTTCAAATTTTTTTTATCTATACGAACTTGCGGAAATAAATATAATCAAAATCAGCTGTTGCCGGTAACATGAGCTGAACTATTTTTATGGACGGCGGCAAGTGGAAAAACCTTCACAAGCTGCCAGGCAGATCACTTGCACAAACACATATTTTCTTTCAAGACGAATTAATTATAAGGTGGATGCAGCGGCGAATTCGCGCGAATTTATAAATTACCTACACTGTCAAATTTGTTACATATTTTCCGGCGACATTTTAATGTAATTTTCGTGCAAAAGGCAAATTCATTACGACTACAATAATTCAACAACAAAGCAAACAACAGGCATTTTGTTTGTGTAAACGGCGAATTCATTACCTACGCTGTAAAAATTCTCCATGCATAAAAAATTACATTAAAATGGCGCCGGAAAATATGTAACAAATTTGACAGTGTAGGTAAAAATATTTATTTTTTATTTATATCGTAAAATATTTATTTATTTTTTATTTATTTATTGTAATTGTAGCATATACCTGGTAATGAATTTGCCTTGTTTTCATTCTTGTGTTATTTAGAAGTAGCTGCGGCTTGTAAATATTATCGCCGGCTCGAATAAGGAGTTGCAGCTGCTCGACTATGATTTCTACTGTTATTTTATGACAAACCATAAACATACCTCAAAATGTCTTATTATTATATGACTTTTTTTGCTTGAAGCACAACAACAATTTTTTTAAACTATTCTAAAATAATAAGACATTATGACAATATGACTGATATGACAACAGTGTGAACACCCCAGTTATCACTTGACTTTGATCTGCCATCTGTTTTAATACGCCGTGACTTTATTTCGCAAATTTTACAGTGTAGACGGTCTTACCTTAAAAACTGTTTTTTTTCCTACTTAAAACAACAACTGCTTTGTTGTTGTCTACGATAGATTTGAATATTTCATAATCAAATTGAAATACAGATGGCGTCAATAATAATTCCTTATTAGTGTCATTTAATTAAATTAATTTAAACCTCTGGCTTCTTTTTTGCTACATCCAGATTTTGATAATTTCAACGGTTTACTCAAGTTTTTGCTAACAATCAACCTGAAACAATTCTATAAATAAATAAAATCGAACAGCTTATTTTCTAATCAACTTAAAAAAAAAACCCAACAATATCAAATTTATTTCAATTTTGTACTCAAGGATATCGAATTGTTTATTCTCAAATTTATTAAATTCAATAAAAAGAAAATGTCCGATGTTGCTAGCGAACATAATAATTCGGGTTCCAAATCGAACCTCATAGATGTGCAACATGTGGGAGTAACGGCCGAATTGCAATCACCCTTGAAAAATCTAATGTTTAGCTATAGTTCTTCAACAGAGTCGGAAAACAACCAGATTCTTTATCGGGGCAGCCATCACAGCAAAACAAAATATAATAAATTCTTGAACGATGTAGCCAGCGGAACAGATACCACAATAACGGAAAACTCAAAAATACTATACGAAATGAAATCTGTGCATCATCTATTGAAAAAGAAATCTTGCACAAAAATTACGCCTTCAAAAATCGAATTTCAATTGTATACTAAGCCCAAGAAACGTCTCCAAAAGAAAGGCAGCAGTGCCAAAGTAACTAAGAAACCGAAAAGGCAGCTTTTCGATGATAAAGAAACTACAATATTTCAACGTTTAAAGAACTCGTTCAACAAAGTAAAGGACTCCAAGAAAGAATCACAGCCAGAGGTGGAGAAAGTATTTAGTGATCTGCCAGAACCGGAAAATTCAAATAAAAATTCCAACGATATAAGAATTGGCATTTATCCATTTGAATATGGTTGTGCTGAATACCTTAAAATTCATGACTGTCCACCACATATACTGTCCTTGGATTTGGCGGAAAAAGCCACACTTTATGCAACACGTTTTTGGGCCGAATTCTTTGGTAGTCTACAAATTGGCATCGCATTTGTAGTTACATTCCTGCTGCAAAGTTATCGCTTTGTTCTATATTCTTTGGTAAATATTTTATTGGTGGAGTTTTTGCACATGACCTCGGATTATTTGGTTAAACCTTTGCTAACGGTGATCTTCAACGGCTTCATACAGCCTCCATTAATATTTTGTTTTAATATTTTGTCATCGATACGTGATATTTTGAAGCCCATAGCAGATGCAATAAATAATTTTATGAAACCAGTGGCCACAGTGGGTCGTAGTTTACGACTAGTTCATGCTACTTATAATAAAAAGAATATTACAAAAAATGTTTAATACAATTTTATTATGTATTTTTATATTTATTTTATATTTATTGTTATTTTGCTAAAAGATTGTTTTATTCTTATGAAAAATATCGTAATAAAATATTTTTCAATACGAGTACAGCAATATTTTTTTTTAATATTTTACTGAACTTAAGCCATAGATTGGATGGCAGGCATACTGAAGTAGTTTTGGAACGAAAACATTTTTGCACTTCCTTACATTGAGAGTAGTTACTTTTGTTCTTGTGGAAATCACAAAGTAAATAGTAGGAACGGAAAAAGGGGGAATTATTCAGCCCTTATATGAATAATAATTCCCGGGGAATTTCTCTACTTTTGCATGAGGAAAAGAATTAGGAATAGAAAAGTGCTCTTTGGTTTCTTCTCAGACATTAAGGAGGCTAAGAAAATTATCCAACAAAACTATATGAAGGGCATCACAGTGGATCCAATTGGATCTCCGAGTCCATGTGTACTTGAAATTTGCCCTTTCTAACCTAATCTAACCGATAAATTATTTCATACAACTAACAGCTTGTAATTCACGCATCTGATGGGTTGTACGTTTTGAAAATCAACGGCTGGTAACACTGCATATTCTATTTTGTATCAGCTGAGCAAACTAATCACACATGTGCATCAGATGCGGCGCAGAGATGCATTTTCGAACAACCCCATTCAACGTTTTTGCTAAAAAAAAATATGTGAAGCATTTACTAAATTTATTGTTTGAGGGGGCTACGCTATTTTTTTGAGATTTTATTCCTAAAATCTCTCTTAACGCATTTTAACAAAAAAGAAAAATTTAAAAATTCTGTGCAATTTTGTGCAATAATGTTGCCCCATTTCCCACCATTTTCTTGAAACGAACCAATGACCTTTTTCCATTAATAATTTTTAAACCGCACTGAAATCAGTCTATTACTAAATATTTCATTTTTATAACAGTTTTTATTAAAAAATTAGAAAGTAAACAAGAAAAATGTAGCAATTATTAAAATTTTTAGTAAAAAAAAAATCAATTTCTTAAATGCCTAACAGGGTCATAAAAATACTTTTTTAAGAGAGTTCTGTTAAAATTTATGGTTCTTGTCTAGGGTTTCGAATTTTAAAATTTATCTTAAACATTGCTGTTCAATGTTATTTAACTATTTTTAAAAACTTTCTAAAATTTTGGCCGGAAACATTTTAAGCAACGTATTTAATTGTCGGCCAACGAAACCAGAACACCCACAGTCTTCGAGGAAAATCAAACCAACGACTACTTGATCAATAGCCCATAGAGACATTATACAGATCGAAAGTATTTATAGCAGACAGAGTAAAATAAAGAAGTACAAAAGCGTGTTGTTAAACTTTCCCCCGATCTACAAAGTATTATGGCAACAAGAAGAGATAAGAAAGAAATTTAAATCTACATAAATCTCTCGTAATTATCCTAAGGCTTATATTTTGATAATCACATTCAACTGCATCTAGTTTAACATCTAAAGTGCCAATAATGAGTTTCAAAAGTATAGTTTTTTTTTTCAAATACATACATACATACATGCACACATAACTTCAATATGTAATTCAATACTTCCAAATAAATTTGAAATAAAATTCAGCACCCCTTCAACAAATGATCCTTAAAAGAAACCCTTGACAATTGTGTAATTGTTTGTAAAATTGTTGTATTTTATGCAAACAATATTTGTTCATAAAATTTTTGCACAAATACGAATATTTGTCATTTCAAAGTTGACAAGAATACTCATATACATACACAAATACGTACACTCCGGTTCGTTTATTTAAAGGCACTAAAAATTCTATATTCAGCAGCCTATATCTTTTGCAATTTTCAACCGATTGCAGAATTTTAAAATGGAAATGGAAGCTAGATATCTTGAGATAGATAGATTTAAAATTTTTTGTTTTGCCATTTTGACTCGTAAAATGATTAAGATGTAATAAATTGTAATAAACAAACGCTCCCTACAAAAAATCATCGCTTACTTTAAAAATAATAAAAAATACATGTGGCACTCGGGGACTGCCGTGGCAAAGTTATTGCATAGCATTTTTTTATCAACTTATGCAATTATATTATTATGTTTTGTTTAATAACTCCGTTGTTATTCTGGCAATACTGCATATTAATGAAATCAAAATCAATAGCATACTTTAGGGGTTAACATACATTGGGCGATTTAAATACTTAAAAAAACAAAAGACTTAAGAAACAAACTTAGTGTCAGGTTTTTTCATTTCAAAAACAAAAGACTTAAGAAACAAACGTTTCAAAATTTCTTGATTCGGTCGCCTTTTTTATAAATTGCTTAAAAAAGTTCTTTAGTACAGAAACTACTATTGTCATGATTTTTTAAGCTATTGCATAGCTTCTATCGCGGGCTTTGAGGCGGTTTCTTAAGTCTTTTGTTTTTGAAACGAAAAAACCTGGAAAAAATCTGTCATTTGTTTTTGAAACGAAAAAACCTGTCACTAAGTTTGTTTCTTAAGTCTTTTGTGTTGTTAAGTATTTAAATCGCCCAATATATGTTAACCCCTAAAGTATGCTATTGATTAACATTAACATTTGATATCATATTGGTATCATTAACATACAGTATTGCCAGAATAACAAAGGAGTTATTAAACAAAACGTAATAATATAATAACTTGATAAAAAATGCTGTGCAATAGCTTTACCGCGGCAGTTGCCGAGTGCCGCATGTCTTTTTTTATATTTCAAGAAGTCAAGCCTTGATTTGCATTTTAAAATTCTGCAATCGGTTAAAAATTGCAAAAGATACAGGCTGCTTAATATGGAATTTTTAATGCCCTTAAGTAAGTGAACCGGAGTGTACATTTGTATGTACTTACAAAATACTCATATAATAATGATGACAGGTATAAAATAATAATAACAGAATATGAATGACATTTACAACGAATGTCAAGAGAATAAAAGGTAGTCATTTACACATGCCTTTATACACGCACGCACACACATACACACGTCATACAGGCATTGTTGAAAGAGGGAAAAAGTAAAAAAATAAATCTCGTCCATGTTAGTAAACTGAAGGGAAGTGTAACAAATAAAATGTGTGATTTTTGGGTGAAAAAAGGTGCGAAATGTTGTAATTTTTTTTTTTTTTTTGTTGTTCTATTGTCTAAGACAAAAGGCAACAACTATGAAATAAACAATGAAAATGACAGTCATTCGAATGACGCGACACAACCTGACTGTCATTATGATTCTTTTTATTACTGACTACTTGCTGCCTTGTTTGTTATTTTACAATTGTCAAATATGTGTTTGTTGCTATTTTTAAGGCCAAGTTATGAGAGCAAAAGTGATTGAGTGATTCCAGAACGGTTTAGTAAGTGAGTATTTAAGAGATTAACACACATTTAAGTATTTGTTTACAAAACATTAACCATTGTTTTGCTCCATTTTCCAGAGGTGATTGCGTGGGATTAAAAAATCCTTTTCTTTTTCGAAAATACTTTTGTGTGTCTGTATTGTACTATTGTCAAATGATGAGTTTGAGGAATAGTAGTTTATTGAGAAATTAAAAAAAAGGTTTTAAGAGATTAATGAAAAAATTTAGTTCGAAAGTAAGTTTAACTTTGTTGAGGTTATGCAAAATTGTTTAATATTCATCAATCAGATCCTTGTTTTTTTTTTTTCTTTCAAAGAAAAAACTGGAATTTTTTAAATCGTGGGCGGAGCAAGTGTATGCTATTAATAATCGGATATTACAAAATATCTGCACGAGTAAAATCACTTAAAAAAACGTTGTCTTCTTGACAATCCTGATAACTTATAAATACCGGGAATCTCAGAATGAGAAAACGAGACATTAGGCCTTATCACGGTTGCCGCAGTCGAACTTTAACGACTCTAATGTAAAACATATAATGAACGTTGCCACATTTTACAGATTTCGTCACAACAACGACACTGAATATTTGTATCCTTTCATAGACCCAGAAGTATATTACAAAAAGAGGATTTTTTAAGCTATTGCATAGCTTCTATCGCGGGCTTTGAGGCGACCGAATCAAGAAATTTTGAATGGTTTGTTTCTTAAGTCTTTTGTTTATGAAACGAAAAAACCTCACACTAAGTTTGTTTTTTAAGTCTTTTGTTTTTTTAAGTATTTAAATCGCCCAATGTATGTTAACCTCTAAAGTATGCTATTGATTTTGATTTCATTAATATTCAGTATTGCCAGAATAACAACGGAGTTATTAAACAAAACTTAATAATAAAATTGCATAAGTTGATAAAAAAAATGCTGTGCCGCGGTAAAGCGGCAGTCCCCGAGTGCCACATGTCCTTTTTGAAACATTTTATTTTTGAAAATAATTACTTTTAGGAAAATGTATTTTTAAAAAAATATTTTTGTTGAAAAAGGTACTTTGACGAACATATACTTTTTGAAAATTGATGCTTTTTGCAACATGCAACATTACTTGTACTGTACTTTTTTAAATGGAAGTTTTTTTGAAAAATGTACTTTTGACAAAAGATAGTTTTTAAACAAGGCTCTCTAGCAATGCAATGTGTCAGAACTATGAAACTGGTTATGAGAAGAAGCATATAGACAGGGAAGACCAATACAGGTAACTTATACCATATACAAACACACATGTATGGGGTAAAAAATAGTTTTCTTTCTTAGACCATTCGGAGAAACCAACGCTCTCGAATCCTTCTTTAGAGAATTGAAAGTTATTCTTATTCAATTGGACATCATCGAGAATTTTTATGCGTAGAACATCAAAAGGTTCTGATTCCCTAACACTTATACTATTTACAATTGCAGACGAAGGATGTTCGGTAATTCGAGTGATCGGAAGCATAAAACATTGTGTACCCCATGCAGTGAAAAAGTACCTTGGTGCAAAGATACTTTCAGGAAATCGAACTTACCAAATTAAGGTATTGTTTTCGCAATACGGACGAATGATTTGAGTACAAAATTTGTATGAGAATCACTCAAGAAAATAATGGCTGGTTTATCATACAAATTTTCTACGCAAGCCAATTGTTTGTATTATGGAAACCACACTTAAGCATTTTCTGCTATTGTACTTTTTGTAAAATTTTTTTTCAAAAAAGGTTAAAATGTAAAAATTGTACTTAAACAAAACGTAGCTTTGGGAAGAGGTACTTTTGGGGAAAAATATTTTTGTAAAAAAGTACTTTTGGTTCTTTTAGGAAAATGTACCTTTAGGTAAAAGTACTTTTAAAAAGGTACCTTTAAGATACAGTAGTTCTAGAAAACAATATTTCAGAAAAAGGAAATTGTAGGAAAAGGCACATTTAAAGAAAGGAATTTTTATGTATGTATGTACGGTAAGTATCCTGATTTGGCAAGACACAGAATACTGAATTTATCAATTTCATGCAAAAAATATGTATACATACATACATAGTACATAAGTATGCCGTATGTAAGTATTTATGTACATACATATTATACATTTATTAGGTTTGGGGGCCGGAGGCCGGCTATGCAAGGGATCTTTAGTGAGCAACTCAAATTTTTGAAAATAATCTAAAATTTTAAAATATTTGAATTTTATCACTAAAGGTTTTCCGCGTGGATTTTCTCCACCATGGTATTTCCCGACACGGCGATATTTACTAAAGATTTTCTGCATTGCATTGGGGTGTTAGGACAAAATAAAATTAGGTTCGTATATAATGCAAGGCAGAAAATCTTTAGGAAATATCGCAGTGTCGGGAAATACCATGGTGGAGAAAATGCCTAAGCCCGGCCAAGGGCCGGCTCTGCAAGAGATCTTTAGTAAGCAACTCTAATTTTGGAAAATAATCCCAAATTTTAAAATATTTGATTTGTAATACAAGCGAATTTTCGCGCCAAACCTTAGGAAAAATGGCCCCAAACTTAAAATAAAAAAATTAAAAATGGTCCCCAAAAAATAGGAAAAATGGCCCCAAAGTTCGTTTTGCTGTTTTCAATACAAAAGTTTGGTGCCATTTATCATTGGGGCCATTTTTCATGGAGCCCATTTATTTACATATTTAAGGCGTACATACATATATATTCAATAACACAATTAATATTTTGAAAATTTTAATACATACATATGTACATATTTTCTTTAATTAGTCCTTATGATATATTTCCATACATGCATACATACTTATGTGCATATGTAAGTACGCATACAAAACAATTTCAATCACGCTTGAGTTGATTTTTAAAAAATATGGTTTCAAATTATTCTTGGTTGCCAGTCCATCAAATATGAGGACCATGAGTTCATACAAACGTTTACAAAGGTAAAATTTTGTGGTACATTTTGTATGTTTTTCATTAAATAAATATAAACATGCTAACAGATGTAAGTATGTATGTCCATATGAATAGACATATTTAATATACATATAGTATTTTCCAACTAATTGCTTGTATATTTTTGTATTTATGATTTTCTTGTTGCAAGTTAGAGCACGCGTCTGCACGCCCATACGGTTTAAAAAATAAGTGAAAGGGGTGCATTTGCTCGTTGACTCAAGGCAACGAATGCTGGTACTAAACAAATGCTGTGAAATTATTTTCTTTTTAGAAAGTCAATTTGGAAAGATTTTGTAAAATGATGCCCAGCTAGTTTATTTTACATTCAAAAGATGCCAGATTTTCTTCAAGGGTAAAATCAGATGTTCAGGAATAAATTAGAATTTAAACAAAGATTTTTTTAGTTTATATAATTAATAGGCGATACCATTTTTTGTTATGGACTCTACGGCCACATTATTTAAGGGATTTCTACCAAACTTATACTAAATTAAAAATATAAATTCACTGACGTGAATAAACGTGGGTTAATATTGGTTTAGTATCATGGACATGTTGGGCCTGCGCCGCATCTGAACCGCATGTGTGATTAGTTTGCTCAGCTGATACAAAACAGCATATGCAGTGTTACCACCCGTTGATTTTTAAAACGGACTACACATCAGATTCGGCGCAGGGATGCACTTCCGAACAGGCCAGTCTTTTTCCAACTGATTTTTCTGAGAACGAAAAGACAATAACGCATTTGTTTTCTATGTTTTGATGTGGGAGAATTGTAGGAATTTGAAAGGAACAAAAGAGAAGAATAGATTTAGCTCATCGGAAGGTATCAGGAGTAAGACATTTACTAAATCATTTTTTTTTTTTTGAAAGATAAAATAAAATGATTTTTATTTATATGGTGTAAATAAATTGTCACCAGCTAACATCAATTTAGTAGTGAGAAGTCTCGTATTCTATTTGCATTCGAAATGTCTATAAATGGGATATGTAATCACGTTCAACAGAGCTACCCAACAAGTAGTGAAAGCATTTACACATGAATACTGACTTGAATGACTTGGAGCCCGGATTCAAACCCTGGTCATAGCAAGTCAATCAACATCATTAATTTCTCTAATGTACATTAGTGAGACATTGTATTAATTGTTGTCGGACTATTTAAGTGATGAAGGCATAGCACTGGTCACTAAAAAACTGTTCCGACAGCGATTGATGCTATCCAAGCTAATGTACACAACATCGCCCTCCTTCGTCGGTTAGCAGAATCATCGGTGAAGTAAACCAATTAATAAAATGCCTGCTAATACAGCTTAACAAAGTTTATGCGTCTACATAACACCAGAGACGCCTCCACACTGCTATAAAAATTAACATAACGCGCAAAGCAGAGCTGTGAAAGAGTTAAGTCTTCTAAATTTTCAACATCTATCTTCTCTACCCTATCCCACTCCCTGAGTTCCGGCACAGTGCACTGCATACGTAAGAGTCATCCCCTGAGTGCTGGTCCTAATTAACAAAAAAAAAAAATTTTGGGCCGATCGGCTTGGTTCACTGAAACAAGCAGCTGTCTCTTGCTGTTACATACAACTGTAAGTAAAATTCTGTTTTCAACAGAATAGTCCTTAACAGAACAGAACAACTAATTGAAAATACAGAATCAAAGGCAAAACTAATTCCAACTTTAGGCCCTACGAAGCCGAGCGGCTTGCGTGAAGACAAATTAAATCAATGGTAGCACTGTTATTGTTATTGAAAATTAATTAATTTCTTAATTGAATCTATGGTTTTTGTAACTGATTCTTGTGAATATTTAAAAAAATCCAGTTGATGTGTATGGTTAAGCGATTTAACAAACGAGATCCATTTGTGTTTCCCATTTAAATTCTACAAATGTGATTTATGTTTTACATCTACATCAACGTAGATAATTTTTCCCACTAACAATCCCTTCAAACGTTGCCACCAAACTGTTTGCCATCCGGCATCTCTTTTGAGTTTTTTTTTTTTTTTTTGAAGAGAAGAACAAAAAAACAGCCACAATTTAATTTATTATTTTTGGTTTGTAAGGTGTCCATTTACTTGATGTCGTATTTTTGCTGCTAAAACACATTGGACTTTACTGTTAAGGGTGACAAACGTAAATAAATATTTTTTTTTCTTCTAATTTATGAAGTCTCTAAGGCATCAAAAATAATGAGTGTGAAGATTGTAATTAATTCAATGTTTTCCAGCTAATGTTCCAATTAAAACCAAAAACCGCTTAATTAAAGGCAAACCAAAAAAGAGAAGTAAATAATATAAAAAATTTCTATTAAAATTTTTGTTAGTTTTAAGTGCTTTGCCAGGCTGTTTTCAGCACAAATCGAAATACGATGATAAGATCTTAATGCGAAGGCCCAAATAATAATACGACAGTTATATACATAGAACACTTTAAAGATTTTCCAGAATAGATTATTAAAATATTTAAAACATCCGGAGGGATTAATAAGAAGGCATTTTCTTAAGATTAAAATCAATTGTCAATATGTAAGTAAAAGGACTTTTAAAAAAGGAATAAATTGCCATAAAATGCATAAATATTCTCCTTGAATTTCCGTTTCAATTCCATTTTAAACCCTTTTGTGTAAATATATACATACATACATATATTTTTTTAAGAAAAACAAAACAAGTTTGTTTTAATAAATTTCTTTTTAACTCCCCTAAGATTTAATTAGCAGAAAATTATACCAATTTAAACATATGTTTTCTTTCTGTATTTCGCTCCATTAATCATCATCGCCATGAAACACAACATCATTATGATCATGATCATCATGTTAGAAACCAAGTGGTGTAAAAAATGTTGTTAACAAATTAAACCAAATGTTTGTAAATTGAATTTACCTCGATTGGTTTTTCCTTGCGTTGTCCTTTTTCTTTGTGTGTATTGAAAATGGGGAGGTTTTCTTTTCAACATTCATACATTGATTTACTTAAGCACAGACCCTTTATTCTTGTTTTGTTGTTGCTCTTTTCCTCTTGTCATACTCTTGACAATTGTCCTCTTGTTTATATGGGAAAATAAAACAAAAATGTGTAGAAAAAAATCTTTATATGATTTAATTGTAATTTGATATGCTTTGTTTGATTCGCTTGCTGTTGTTGGGTTTGTTGTTATTGTCATTAAATTTTGTTTAATAATGTCACTATTAGATACAACAGCAACAACATGTTATGCAACGTTCATTTGAGTTTATTCGCACTTTTGTGTGGATGTGTGTGTCTATGTGCTTATTGCAGGATTTATTTATTTTTTTTTTTTTTTTGTTTAATCCTGTTGCATATTTTAAGTTAGTCCAATGTTTGTTTGTGTCTAAATTGAAACTCCTCCCTCTTTTCAGTTGAGGAATGGACAGGGATTGAAACAGCAACATCACAGAGCATTTCACTTTGCAAAAGAATTTCTCTATGTGGCACAGTTTTTTAGGGGAATTTGTTCCTAAAAACAATTTAGAAACGCTGGATTTATGTTTTAATTATTATTTTAGGAGGCCACTTACTATTCTAAGGAACAAAACTGCAGCCGTACACTTTCAAAATGAATCTAAAAATAATGGAGTTAAACGATTAACAAGGATTCGTGCGGGCAGATTGAAAAAATATACGGCAACAAATCGCAAGGAAAACCCCTCAAATTCAAAAAGAAGAAAATAGGTCCATAAAACTAAGAGTTACGCAAAAATCAACATATCAAATGTGCAACTTGCCCCCTTTTCAAAATTCCGAACTACAAGCAAACTTTTCAAACAAAAATATTTCCAAGGGAACAACTTGTCCCTGTATTAAAAAAATGTGTATGGGACCAAACTGCAAGTTAAACCCTTTTAAGCAAAAATTAATTTGAAAATCGGCTCATTAAACTGCGGGCTATACGAAAAACAATAGCGGTATTCAGTGTTTCGTGCAAGTGGCCTTGCGCAAGTGCAAATGCAAAATTAGCGTAACTTTTTTATCAAATCCAGCAACAAAACATACAGAGTTTCCGTTAGATTTATTTTAAAAGCTAAAATATTTTGCATTTAAATTTTTGCAAGACCATTTGCACCAAACACTGAATATTGTCAATGTGTTCCGGTGGGGGCAACTTACGTGATTCATTTAAACTATCAAATACAACTTGCGCCCCGATTTAAACAAAATTGTGTGGGAGATTTTTTAAAAAAGTATTTAGACATTTGCGAAAGAAATATTGGCTTTTGGGAAATATTTACAAGATATATGCAAATATATGGTCAAAGCGAATTCAAAATTAAAGGTTTTCCAATAAGAGTGATATGATTGCTTTAAAAAAAAAAGACATGAACCCAATTTTCGAGCACCTTTTCCACTAAATCATGTCATGTCGAATGTCATGAATGGCACGTTCAATATTGACTTGTAAAGCTTCAAGAGAATCTGGTTTATTTCGAAAGAAATGACTTCAAATAACTCCACAAGAAATAGTCTAATGGTGTTGAATCACAACTTCTTGGAGGCCATTCAATATCACAATTTCTTGAAATAATCGAATCTCCAAACTTTTCTCGCAATGATTCAATTGTTGCATTTGCTTGTTGGAACCAAATGTTGTCAAGATCAACTTCTTCCAATTTCGGCCATAAAAAGTTGGTGGTTATCATCGATCTATACCGCTTTCCATTGACAGTAACGGTGACAGACCAAAAACCACACCAAACTGTCAATTTAGGTGAATGTAATGGTTTTTCATGATTAATTTGTGGATTTTCTTCGCACCAGAATTGACAGTTTTGTTTATTTACCGCACCACTCAGATGAAAGTGAGCCTCATCGGAGAAGATGATTTTCTTAAAAAAAATCGTTATCGTTTTCAAGTTGTTCCAAGACAAAATCAGCAACACTGTTCTTGCCTACATCTCTCCATGATTAAATTGTAAACACTACTAATTACAATGAAAAACAAATGACAGATCATGTTATATTACAAATGGTCGAAACGTCACTTCAAAACCATATCATCCCTATTGGAAAACCTTTTAGTTCGTTTCGATAGATCACATGATTATTTTTTGCTTATGCGCGCCGCTTGTCTATCTGATCAAGTTGGAATGTCAAATTAGTTGTTGACACACTGTTCGGTATATTACGCTTTTTCCAAAGCGAATAGGGGCGAGTCTACCTGATATAAATATGCCTTGAAATATATGACCAATTCTCATTAGAATGTAAAGGGAAAAGTGCGTTAATATTGCATATGAGAATACGAATTTTGGAAGGTGTATTAGTTTGTATCACACCTAAACTTACCCACACATATTTGTTTAATACATAACCATCGGCGAACTTTTGGAGGACTTAATTTTTAAGGCCTTCCTAGAGCTTCTTTTAGATCCAGCACTCATGCTCGCTTGAATTCTCAAGAAGGCCTTATGGAAGCCCTACCTACTCTTTTCTAAAAATATGGTTTTTATTATCAATATGTATACATCAATATATCAATAAATAAATAAATTGTTAACAACAACATGCCATCAAATGTAAAGAAAACCATGAAATTGAACATAATTATGTTCGAATCATGTTCTTATACCGTTCACCATTGACGGTAACATTCTGACCATCATCGTAATCACAGTAATTTTCTGTGGATGTAAAGCTTGTGAATTCTCCT
The DNA here is from genome assembly GCA_947311025.1 of Lypha dubia. NCBI lineage: Eukaryota > Metazoa > Arthropoda > Insecta > Diptera > Tachinidae > Lypha > Lypha dubia. The sequence continues at coordinate 7,956,656 of OX371263.1, forward strand.
CACTCCAAATGCGACAATTCTACTTATTTACGTACCCATTCAACCAGAAATAAAATATTTAATGGAAGAGTTTGACGAATAGAACAATTATTTTGATTAAAAATCTCAACACTTTGCACGCGTTGCTTTGGTGTAAGCCGATTCATATTGAAAGTTCAAAGCAAACTAAATAAAAAGCAACTATCAGCTGTTAAATGGGTGCTCAAATAAAGCAGTGATGCCAACTCAAAGTTGCTCTAAAGGTTATTTAAAAATAAATTTGTGACTGAACCAGACCTGTATAAGAGGGGAGCTTCGCAGACCTTGGTAAGCTATGACATCGTGTGTAAAATATGTATGAGTATGGAATTAGGCCTTCAGGAGGCCTGCTTACTGCTTCTTTCCGTCGCTGGGTATAATTATACTTAACATGTTTCCCTTTTCATCGACGGCGAAAAATATTTTGTGCATATTTCCTTTATATGTTTATTTCTTGTAAATATTTCTTGTAAATCTTGTGTACTTTTCTCTAACATTGTTTTAGTTTTTCAAAAATAATGCCAATGTATTTGTATATGAAATATGTACGAGTACGAGTATTTATTCTTTTAAATATTAAAATTACTTAATAAAAATTTATTCAAAAACTAATTACTTTATGCATTGAAATTCGTTTGTATTGTTTTTTATTAATAAATAAATTAGTATAAACAAATTAATTTATTTCATTCAAAAGCTAAATTTCACCTGATATAAAGATAAATAAACAAATTGACATGATTTAGACAGTGATTTTAATGAATTAAAAATTATTATAAATATCAAGTGTATAAATTTTTGTTTACAGAAAATTCGTAGAATTGTTTAAAAGAAAAAAAGCTTTTATTTTATTTACACAACCACAGAGCAGTGAAAAGTTTTTATTTATATCTACATATATTTTATTTTAATTGTAAGAGTATTGAATTAATGTTTCGATTTTGCAAAAGATTGTTACAATTTGTTCACCCTACATTGAAACAATGCAATCTGGGTATATAATTTTGTATGAATTTTATTCCTGTTTATGGTCCTTCAAACCACAAACATATCCAACCAAATTCAAAATACATAAGAAGTTACTAACGAGTTGCCCAACGGCGGCAGAGCGAACGCGTTTTTGCTAAGTCTGTTTAAATGCCGGTAAATAGAGATATCGTGGGTAAATAGAGGGATAGAGCCCGTAATAGACAGGTATTATGTTACAACTAACACAAAATATGACTTTCAAAACAAACTGCATACTATCTGCATTACTTTGCAGCAACTAAATCAATTACTTACTAGTAAACAAAAAAGAAATTTAATTCCGTTATTGGAAATATAATATTGACTCGGCTTATATCATACAGGCGATCGGCAGTTCAATCTGTGGCAAAGCAAAATAATTTTTAATGTCATGATTTCAATGCTCTACAGAGGGATTAAATGTTTCTAACATTTTAAATATTCCCTGACATGTAAATATTAAAATTTATAATGTTGTTATTTGTGAGCCAAGGTGATAAGTAACTGGCTTGACATACAATTTAACAACAACTAAGCATGGTACGAGTTCAATGCTCAGCAGTGTAATTTTCTTTTTTTTATTTTTAGTACAAGACGTTGGCTTTTGTTAGAGATTTTGATTGCTCAAATCACGCTTACCATCTGCATTACATTACAGTAGTTAATCATTTACTTACTACTATTTAGTAGCAGCTGCTCTTTTCATGCTAATGATCAGCAGTTCGCAACTTAAAGAAGCAAAATGGTTTTTAAATGGTGCTTGTTTCATTACAACGACTTGAGCAGTAGACCAGGAAATTAAAATAATAATTTTAAATGGCACGAGTTCAATGCTGAGCAGTAAAATTTAATTTTTATTGTATTTTGTGTATTAAATGAATTGAAAATTTTTAAGGATTTATTTTCCAGACAAGGAAGGTGGCAATGCAATTAAGCTTTTTTCTAAATTTCTAACATTTATGTATCTTCTCTACTGTATCCCTCTCTGTCTTTAGTTGTGGCACAAGTAGGAGTTATCCCCTGACTGCTGGTCCCAAAAAAAAAGGCCATGTTAGGCTGAACCCACACTAACAGGACAACCTACATCGAACAAATTAAACGCAAAACTACCTGTTTGACTTACTGCGCCATAGCATTGATTGCAGAAACTACATGTGATCTGATACATTACACCCACACAGAGAGTAAGAGAAAGCAGACTGAAACGAACACCTTCAAACGCTCGTTTTTGACACAAACCAATGATCAAACCCATGTATTTTAAATGGGTTTGATCATTGGTTTGTGTCAAAAACGAGCGTTTGAAGCTGTTTTACACAGCTCTAGCTCGTTTGTATTTAATTTAATATTTAACGAGCGTTTGAAGGTGTTTTACACAGCTCTATATGATTTAACCCACACCAATTAACCCAAGTCAAAAAAAGAAACAAAAAATACAAAAAAAAAAAGATTGTTGTCTTTGCTGTCTGATTGCCGGTTGTCTTTTAAGACAAAAACTTGATGTGGGATAAGACGTTTTTGTTAGTCTGGCTGAGCATCGAGCAATTGTCTGTGACTTAAAAGACAAACAAATTTTGTCTTTCGTTAGATTAGGTTCAGCCTTAAAGTAATTTATCACAATGCCACAGTGGAACCCATGATATATTATTATTTTTAATAAGGATTTTCAAAGCTTTGAATAAAATCGAAAATAAACGTTGCCACACACAGAAAACAAGAAATTCACTCCTCACATTTTTTACAAAAATGTGTATGTAATTGAATTGTATTAAATTGTATATATTTGCCAACACCACCATATATTTCAAGCAAAAAAAAAAGGAAATTATTATATCGAATATCATTTAGATTTCAACATACACGGCTGAATAGAACAAACGTTGTTTTGGGTAGAAACCACTAAACCTCGTCAGTATTCATATTTATAATGCTAAAATAACTTGTATTTATTTTACTCGTATTATGATTCAAGCATATGTTCATTATAATTTTAGCTTCCCTAGAATTAAGAGCCAATGTGACCGGTTCCGAGGACTTGTTTTTAATCTGATATAAAAAGGGCCTGTCACTTTTACATGACATTCTTATTTGAGTAAAACTAAATAATTTTGATTTGGTAAGAGTCAAGTGCAAGAAACTTTTGACAACTTGCAAAAACTCACGTTGTTCAGCGCAATTATTCAGAAACGGAACTTAATCTGCGTTTTGGTTCTTCACCAAATAATCAAAAAAGTATTTCGGAATGAAGACATTTAACAAACTGAAACATTTTGATTATTTAAAACTGATGCCATTCTGAAAACTCTTTTCGTTTTTTTAAACCAAAATATGAATTGAAGTCGAACTGTGTGACATGACTGATAGCGTGAAACGGCCTTAAGTAAATTGCGGAATGCCAAACACTGAGCAATTAAATTAACAAAAACGATTAATATGAAAACCAAGTCATACAATATTCTTTATCCAAAAAGTGTGCACGAAATTCATCTTCGCCAAACTGAATATTATTTCAGTCTTTAGAAATTCCAGCAATTGGACACCCAACTATGACAGACGACGTCAAAATAAATGTTTTTTTTTTTATATACATGCTTAATCATACAACATACATTTATTTATTGTATTTTTAAGCATATTTTGTATTTATTTATTTATTGCACTAAAAAATGAATATATATTTATGCTGACTTTAGCATTTCAGAAAAGTGTGGGAACCAGAGTAACTCAAGAAGACAATAAACATTGCAACGAACTTTTTTTTTGTAGGTTGACTAAAACAAAAACCAACAAAAACTTTAAGTTTATAAATGAATTTAATAAAGAAGTTAAATATATAATTCATTTAATAAAATATAAACTTTATTACAATTGCGGTCAATTAGACACATGTTTTGAACCAGATTAAATCAAAGTAAAATGTTGAAAATTTAATCCTCTACTGGATGTCGTCATTAATCCTTGACACGCAGCCAATTATTGTAATAAAAATAAAACTTTGAACTTTTTTATTTGTTTTTTTTTTTAAATAAAGCAGGGGTGTAACTGTTGGCAACGCTGGCCTGGGGGTAGAGAAAAAGTTTGAGCAAATGAAAGTGTGTAAAGCTTGTTAACGAATAAAAAGGATTATTGTTTTTTATTTTATTTTGCAACCCCGGAAACTATACCAGTATACGCCTGCAATGCACACTGGAGCAGAATCAAATAATTTTTGAAATAATTTAGAGATTTCAAATGGTATTATAGTGTTTTCACATTGACATGAACTTAACGTCAAATTCAACTGTTAACTTAAATCCTTTTCTTAATTGGATTTAATTGCGGTTTTATGAAATACAACTTTGTTATCGCCGTACAAAATTCAGTGCTACGAAGTTAAAATGGACCCGGAAGCAGCTGATAATGTTTATGCCAGTTAATAAGAATATATAAAGGGTTTTCCAATAGGTACTTGACAACCTTGAATTTAATTTGTGAACGTACTATTGCAGTGATCAATTAACTGGCCATATGAACGAAGTCGAGCTCCATTCATAAATGTTTTGATTGTATTCCAAGTCGATCATAAAGTTTTAGAAATAGCTCAAATGGTTTGCGTTTTATTTAAAAAAAAAGTTGTTAAGTCCTTATTGGAAAACCCTTTACAAACGTCCTTACATTCAAGCATACAAACATCTGTTGCACAGTTTGTCAAAACAGTGTTATAATAAATATAAAAAAGTACAATAAATTCACGTATTTGTACGGAAGATTTATTTTATTTTGCAAAAATTTAATATACGAGTACATACAACTTGTATGTTAAATCTTGAAGCTAATATACTTGTAGTGTGAACGAAAAATCAGCTGTTAAGAGATTTAATCTTAAATTCAGGATTTAAAATTCAGTGTGATAACGCTATTTGCAGAGTTGTATTCACATTGGGACACTTTGGTTAAGAAACCGTTTCACAAGGCTTGGAATTTATTTGTTTAACCAACCATTTTGTGTGTCCTTGGTGAGATAAAATCAAGTGAAAATTAAAATTTCTGATTTTGTTTTTTTAAGTCTTGCTCCAGTGTTATCAAGATAACTGATCCAATTATCAATCGATTGTCACAGTTACTTTTTTGTTAGCTAAGCAAGGTGTAAATTGTCTAAAATATTATGGCAATATGAAAAAAAGGAAACAAACCTCATTTGAATTGAGTTTCGAAGAGAAATTTGTATAGCCTTCACCAAAAATGGGAAGGGTATTTATAGGTTTGTCATTCCGTGTGTAATTTTCACAATAAGCATATGAGACTCATAAAGTATTTATATTCTGGATCCTTTAAGAAAGTGAAGTTGAATGAGCCATGTCTGTCTCTAAGTGAAATCGGTTTTCTGAAGCCCCTAGAAGATCTAGAGACTTTGGTCTTGAATTGATGTGTAAGAATTTTGTCTTAAGACGATTCGTATTGAAAACCAGCAAAAAATCATTTCGATTTAAAATTCACATGTTGAAATTTAATAAATATGTACATGAGAGTGCCTCCTTAAGGCCGTGCATCACTATCCTACACAGTCGTGCGATCTGCCAAATATGAAATGTGTGCTGAAAAAGTATGGTAGTGTGGACTAAAAATGCAACTGTTTGACAGATGTTTTGGCAAGTCCTGCGATTTGTAAAATTTTATGAAAATTTTCAAAAAAATGATAGTTTTCATGCGTTCAGAGGACTATTTATTGCCAACCAGAAGTTTTTGCATCAGTTTTGTATGATAGTTTGGCACGTACAACACCATTTTGAAACGATTTTTAAAATCGGTCAGATTTTTGCAAGATTTTCCTGTGAATGAATCGTACGATTGTGTAGGATAGTGAAGCACGGCCTTTAGTATTGAATAATAATATAATATAATTTTATCTTTTTCTTTCAAACCAGTTTTTGTTCAGGGATGGCAATGGCTAGGAATGGAAAATGTTAAATTTAGTTTGGAATAAGAAGGAAACAAAGTGTTTTATGAAAAATCGGAAAAAATAATTATTCTATATTGATATGGGTGTCAAACGAAAGTTATCATTCCAAATATAAAATAACGGCCACCCCTGTCAGTTAACATATATGGGATGGAGAAGGATATATAATATTCGGCACAGCCGAATATAGAACTCTTTCTTGTTTAAAATTGATTCTTTTATTTGAAACAATGATACAGTAGTTTCCGCGTAAATGGCTCCCGCTTAGACAAGTTCCCCGTGTTAATGAACAAAAGTTGGTGGCAACAAAAATATCCCTATACTCGTATGTTGTACTTTTTACTTAAATGCATCCTGCATAAAACCTTTTACAGCTTTATTGAGTCATTTTAAATAGTAAAAATTATGTACATATAACTGAGATAATCATTCTCCTAAATGCGTTCAAAAATTATCGCTTATTAAAATTTTCTGGCAAGGTTTTTTTAATTAAAATGTGGCATTAATAATATAAGGACTGTATTTAGACTGGCAAAGTTCACTTTGACAAGGTTGTTCAATTTACTTTAAAACTTTCTTTGGCGTTCAGACACACAAAGTTTTGTTTTACAAATTCTGTTTCCTTTATTTGCTCTTTTTTAATTTTTTGACGTTTTCCATTTGGTGTTTCATGATTTCTCTATACATACATACATATATATACAAATACAACTATGTATACGACAAAAGAGAAACAAAAGGAAATTTTGCCAGTACTTCAAAGTCTGTACTCCGCGTCAGTCTCTTTCCCCCGTGTTACATAAACGCAAGACTTTGCAAAGTAAACTTTGCCTGTCTAAATGCCGTCAGACTGCCACTTTGGTCTGATCAGACCAAAATTGCTAGATTTTTATAGTTTTTAGTTTTAGATGATACGATTTATTCTCATTCTTCAGCATTTCGTTAAATTCATATTTCAGATTTCTATTCAAAATATTTTCGTTCTGCCTCACTGTGCATTTGTGATATGTAAGAATTTCACTACGTTGATGGATATGAATGTGAATATTATAACATCGAAGCTGGCGAAGCAGACCTTCGCCACGCCCTATAAGTGTAAATAATCCTGGAGAAATTCCCATTATAATTATTTATTTATCTCCAGCACAATAAAACAAATTCTGAATATCTTTTCGAATAATTAAGCCATCATCCAGCTTTACCTAAATTTATTCAATTCCTCAAGTATGTTTTGGTGCACGGCTCTAGATTTAAAAACATTATAAGAGAATAAACGACTTTTCGTGAAAGTAAAAAAAAAAAATTTAAATAAAAATCTATAAAACAAAAATCTTTAAAACAAAAAATTTACTGCACAAATAATCCGCTGTACTCATTACAAATTATCAATCCCACTATTAGTTGTCCTTTGATCACAAGTATTGCAACCAGTAAGTAGTCTTTGCAACTTAGCAACCATTATTAACATCTGTCTCTTTCCCACTGCTGAATAAAATAAATCCAAAATCAATTCAGTAGCATTAACACGGTTACTCGACTAAACAAAAGTACAAACTTCTTTGACATTTCTCTCTTCTAAATCTCAAAATTAAAGTTTAAATCTGTGATTTGTTTGTGTAACAACCTTTCCATTCATTGCCTTCGATTCGTTCTGTCTGTGCAGTTAAATGAATTGAAATTAGAAAAAATAAAAAAAAAACGACCAAGAATTTATCTTTAATTGAAATTTGATGCCATTAGGTGACAGACAAATAATGATGAACAACAACGCAAAAGAAAACAGTGGCAACAGCAACATGGAACTAAAAAAGAATTTACAAAACATAAAATATAAAACATAAAAATAAAGAGTCTCATATTGCAACTGTCAACGTTAAGCTAAACTATCAGTAACTACTGCTTGCCAGCGCTCAGATAATAAAAAAAAAAATGTATTGCTAGTTTTTCAAATTTATTTCAAATATTTTAAGATTTTAATTATTTTTTTCGAAATTATTTGCTACATTTCTATTTAGCAGCATCCCAAATCATTAAAGATGAAACTTTCAATACTACTTTCTACATACATACGAATTTTGCATATTTATTGTGAAAGTTAATGCCAGGGAAACCGGAAACCGGAAATATGTAATTGCATGTTTTTTACTGTGCATTGAATGTAGTTCCAAGTAAAATATTTCAACGTTTTAGAAACTTTTAAGAATTTTGGCATTAATTTTTTTTTGCATATTTTTGCTTATTTTACTTTTTGCAGCATAATTTTGCATATTTCCATTCTTTGTTTCTGTAGCATATTTGCTTGATTATTCCAAATATTTTGCATATTTTTAAAGTTAATATCCACTTTTAAAATACAGGGTGTCCGCCGGGAAGGTAAACTACTTTGTTTAATTTTTTATTAAATGAAAGAGAATGGATCTTAATATTGATAAATGTTTTATTTAATGTCGGCAATTATGTATGGAATACAATATCAGATAAATTTCCGCCTCTGTTAGCCTCACAAATGCGAGCCCTTTTGACCACATTTTGCATTACATTCTCACACATTTCACGCGGTATTTCATTCATTTCATCATGAATATTTTGTTTGAGTTGCTCAAGCGTTTCTAGTTTGTTTGCATAAACTTTGCTTTTCAGATAATCCCACAAAAAGAAGTCCGGAGCAGTCAAATCAGGCGACCGTGGAGGCCAATCAACATCTTTCTCATCGTCACAGTAATCGATGATTGATTTTGATAAAATCTTTTAACGATTAAAACACGTTGGTTTATCGAATATTTTTCCATAATAAATTTGCTACGTGTCTACATCACGACTGCTAAATATGAACTGTCAAGACTAATGTTTACCAAAATGGCAGCAAAATACCTGCCCGGTGGACACATAAGCAAAGAAATTAGTTTTCCGATTAAACGAAATTGCTTATTTCAGTAATTTTTTTTTTAAATTAGAAAGTTTTTTTTTAAAAACTGTCCACATATCTGTGATTTATTTTGAGTTTTAATGCAACTCCAACTATTTTTATAAATATTAGGGATTTTAGTTGATTTTTTTTTTTAATTTTAATATGAAATTTTACTGAAAGGCATAAAAAATAGTTTTGTAATAAGCAATTTTTTTAGCGATTTGAAACTTACAATGAAATCATTAATAATAAACATTTAAACATTAATTAATTGCAAATTGGTAAAAAAAAACAACTACATAAATACTTTCTTTTCTTTGAACAAAGATATAGGCAATCAAAATGGTAGCGGGACTTTTGCCTCACCTGGTAGAAAAGTAACTTAACTTCTATACATAAGCAATTTTTGAGGTAGGCTAATAAGGCCACCTGCTAATGAATTCGCTTTGCGAGCCACACCTCTCAATCATACGTAAAAATGTATATGTGTATGTGAAAGAATTTCTCTCTTTAAACAAAACGTTCATACAACCAAGGCGTTTTCACTTACCAGGTTGTGTTTCAAGCACAGCTAAGCTACTTTTTTCCTGCATAATCGATTTTGATATGTCAAATTTTATTGCAATATTTTATTTGTTTTACAAAAAAAACACAGTTATTGTTAAGGAAATTCAAAAGTTTTTTTATTTAATGTGAAATACAATCGATACAATTAAGTCATTCAAATGGCATCCACGACTTCTTCTGCAGGAAAGAATTCGATGAATCCAATTTTCGAGCACTTTCTCCCCTAAATCAAGTCGTATGTCATGAATGGCACGTTCAATATTGACTTGTAAAGCTTGAAGAGAATCTGGTTTATTTCGAAAGACCAACGACTTCAGAAAACCCCACAAGAAATAGTCGAATGGTGTTAAATCAGAACTTCTTGGTGGCCGTTCAATATCACAATTTCAAATTCAATTTTCAAAAACCACACCAAACTGCCAATTTGCATTACTTCGAGCGATTTTTTGTCTTATTGGCACTTGAACATTATGTAAAGCAAATGTAATCTCAAAATGTTCAATAATTCGACGAATAGCGAGCACACTTGGACGAATATTACGACAATAAAATGACAAAAGTTGCAACTGGAGATCGATTATTTTCATAATAATAAACCTGAATAATTTGTAAAAGTTGATCATGATGAAATTGTAAAAGTTGATCATGATGAAATTGTAATCACTACTGAATACAATGAAAAACAGGTGACAGATCATGACATATTACAAATGGAGGAAACGTCACTTCAAAATCATATCATCCCTATTGGAAAACCCTTTATATTTAGTTCTTTTAATATCATACTTTTAAATCTTTTTCAGAATTTAAACACATCTTTCCGGTTTCCCTGGTTATTAAAGATGTGAGTTGTTCTAGTTCTTTTTTACTTCCATGTGTGAAAATATAAATGAACGAACCCCACCCAAAATATGTTGACAGGTATGTATATTCGCTTCTGAATAAAATCCGGTATTTTGCAAAAATTATTTTCAACAAAAAAATATATTAAATTCCAGCTGTAGAAATGAAAAGTTTCTTTTTCCATTAAAAATTTCAAAAAAACGCATGATGCTAAATAAGTAAAAAATAAATTAAATTTGTTAATGAAATCCATTTCGTATCATGACGAAAGCGGCAGACGTGTTGCTGTTGCATACATAATGGCATAGGCAGAATCCCATTAATGTTTTTCTCCGCTTAGGTTATAAAAGTTTCTAATGACTTATTGACATCCCCTCGCATAAAAGCTTTCCTTTTGATTTCTAAGCAAATTCACAAAAATTTACAAATTAAATTTTATCAGCATTTTCATTAATAAATCTAATCTCTGTTAAAGAAACACTCTCAAGAACTAAAAAAATAAAATAAAATAGAACAAAACAAATTCAAATTTCCCAGAAATTATGACGAGTTTAATTTGATACTTTGAATGGTAGCTGCACTAAAATGGCAAAAACGAAATCATCGTGCATGCAAAAATAAAAACGTAGAAATAGATAAAAATAAAAACAAAAACAACAGCAACAGCAACAAAGCAAAATAACTGTACTAATTGCAGCATAATAATGCCACATAGACAAAAAAACAACAAGTCAACTGGAACTAGGAACAAGAAACGGGGGACAGCAAAAAGGATTTGGTTGCATTTAATTTATTTATAAATAGAAAACCAAATTGAATCATGATCATTTTTATGTCACATATCTAAATCTTTTAATTTTAGATAATTTGTAAAAAAATCTTGAAAGTAGGTCAAGGTTAGTTTATGAGAAACATTCTTATTTTCTAAAATATCAAATTATTTTGCAACTGCAAAAAGAACACAATTTTTCGAAAAGAAAAAAAATCTATTAAACCGGAATTCAAAATAATCTTCTTGTCTGTAACAGAATATGACACGATTGTGATGTAACAGTGTATGTGAATAGGAACAATTGTGTTGCAAAAAGATATACAGCAACAAAAAGTATGAACTTGTTCCTGCCAACAACGTACAACCAGGGAAAGGAAGAAAATCGTATTACCTAAAAAAAAAATGGCGTCTGTTTTAAATAGAGGACATAAAAACAGCAACGCCCTCTAATAAAACAGGATATGATTGAAAGGAAGAGGTTTTGTTGGGGGGTATGTGATGAAAACTACCCTTAAATTTAATGTTTCAATTTCATTACGTTCTCATAACAAAAATACATATGTGTTTGTATGTTTTACCACACCACAACATTGCATTACCATTCGTCCGTTTTTATTCAAGATGTTGGTGTGTGTGTGAGTAGGTGTACGTGTGAGAGTACTAAACACTCTTGCTGTCACACTCTCTATATTTTCGTTTTAATTTACAGCTCTACATAATTTTCTTTAGAGCAAAATTTTAGTTCAATTGGAACTTCGCAGGCGTGCGTTTGACAAAAAAAAATTCATTTTAATGTAACGGTAATGGCAAATTAAAACAAATCTTAATAACAAATGTATCTTAAAAAGGTTTAGTGTCAAAATAAAAACAAATTCAGATATAAGAAAATTAAAAAGAAAATATTATATGTTTAAGAAATATTTTCATTGAATGCGTGTTAGTGTAAAAAAGTTTGAATGTTTGTTAAAAATATGGATACTACTTTATCATCATCGTTAAATGGTGGTGATTTAGACTCAACTAGTTCCGGCGGTGCATCATCAGATAATTCTACCGTTAATCAGGATAACATGCATTCCCCCCTGTCATATGGTTCACTATTTCTACCTAATTCGGGTAAGTTAAAATGATTTAATAAAAATTTTTGAGCAAACTACTATATCAGCCATGTCACAGAACTCAATTCCGATCGAAAGTGGTTTCAATTCCGAAAATTGAGTCTTTATAAAACTAAAAACGAAAATTTTGTTTGTAATCAAACCCCATTTGAAATCCAAAAAGGAATTGACAATTAAACCGTCTACTAACTTCATTTGTGATAAACAATAAAAAAAAATTAAAACTACATGAATGCTTTTAGGAGCGCCAATAAAGCTTTGCATGTTAATAACAAAGCTTCTTGTCAGCTTTGCTAATAAAAATCCACCATTTAAACATCAAAACCAGAATTTAAAAATATTTTAAACTCTTTACAAAGTCTTGAATTGGATGGTTGGTAAGATTTTCCTTTCAATAGTGAACGCGCTTTTTGTTTGTGATTTCAATACTTGTGTCAAAACAGCAAAAAAAAAAAAACCTCGCAGCTAATTCGCAACAAAAGTTATACGCTTATAAAGTTTCGGTTTGAAAATTATTTTTATAATGTCCTCCTTCGACAGTTTTTTCGAGGGCATACTCCTTCCCTCTTATTTTAATCTTTCTCTGACGGCTCTTAGTGGCTCAGATGCATTTTTTACCGGCCACAACTCTGTAACTAATAAAGATTTATGGAAAATTCTTTTGTTATTGGGCAGCTAACATATTAAGCTTTTATTGAATTTAAATTTCATTAAAATTGGTATAGTGGTTGTTGGGCAATTAAAGATCATAGTTGATCTTTGGAATTTCTTTTATTTACATGTAGCAATTTTCATATCCTCCAACGCAGTATGCCGAATGTAGTAAGTTCAAACTTCCGAACTTGGATCGAAGAGATAACAAAATGCTAATTTGCGTCCCCGCCCTCTTTTTTGGGCGTTTACATAATATAAAAATTGGAAAAATATTGAAATAAAATTGTTTTACGTTAGCATAAATAAGAAAAGACTTTAATTTGTCAGCTTTTCTGATAGAAAATAGACGCTGAAAAATAATTAAGAACTGGAAAAGTGGGTATGGCACCTTCCACAGAATAATTTTGATATATCATAGTTATTAACATGTATAGCAAATGACCTAATATTTTTGAAGGATTTCATATGTTCTCATTCTAGAAAAATAATCGGAATAATAAGAGTGGGCGTGGGAAGCTTAAAAAAAATTAATTTATGTGGTATTTAATCTAAAAAACGTAACCAAAAAAGAAACTAATAATTTATTTCCTTTAATTTCAATAATATTTTTAGTTTTGAGTACGCATTTTTTAAAAACTGTATAAAAATACTTTTTTTATAGAATAATTACTTTTGTTTTTTTATATAAAAACAAAGTTAAATGACACTATCCCCTAAGCAAAACTAGTGGTTACGTTTATTTTGGACTAAAATTTTCCTTTAGGCTTGAGTAATACGCTTTTTTAAAGTTTACACGGTTTTATAACACCGCCCACAAAAGGCGTTAAGGTAGCAAAATGGTATTTTATAATATCTTGTATCTAGTTCTAAGGACTTTGAATTTTCTTGCACAGGTCGAATAACATTTAGATGGTTCCTTAATTTTACTATAAAATTCTTTTTTTTTTTGTTTTCTTTTAATATCATAAAATTTTTATTCCAACTGGTGACCCGGAATGTTATAAAAGCATTTATGCGCTTTAAGAGGGCACATTCAGAGTGGCCTACGTTCTTAAATTATTTTGAAAAAAAAATTATTTTACTTAAAATGGGGTGTTTCAAAAATATTATATGACACCTAAACTTTAAATTGTGCAGGGTCCCTGAATACTACTACCTAAAGACCCCAGTTCAACCAATCTAACAGAAAAGATCGCATCATGTTATCACTAATAGTTTACGAGGGAGGAATGATCATTTATTTAAAATCAAATATCTAATAAAAAATTAATTTTAAAAAACTTTTTCGTGTTGCGATAGAGAATAAAACTTTTATATATTTTTTTCTATTTAAACTAAATTAGTTGAATTTATTGTCTAACGCCTTAGAATAAACTATGTATATTCTGTGGCTTTTCTCCAGAAGCATAAATGAACCATAAATAAATATTTCCTCTTTGTGGGAGATGCTACACCCATGTCTCTAATTCGTACGCTATTTTCTAGGAAGCATTAGACAAAATTTAAAATTTCTTACTTAATTAGCTCCCAAAAAAATATTCCAATGTTAATTTTCATTATATGTGGTATGTGCCACGCCCACTCATATTATTTTGATTATTTTTCTAGAATAACGCATTAAGCCAACGGATTAACTCCTTCAAAAAATTTTAGGTCATTTACTATACATAAAAGTTCCCAAGATATATCGAAATTATTAAGTGGAAGGTGCCACATCCACTTATCCACTTCTTAATTATTTTTCGTTAAAACCACTATTACAACGATACGCGCACTAAATAGCTGCATTAGTTAAATAAAATCTCAACTTCGTTTTAATATGGGTAGTGCCAGGCCCATTCTTTTCACAAAAATTTTTTTAGAAAAAACTCTTAAAAATATCAGTTCACTTTCTTTTTCGTTTCCCAGGATATATCAAAATTATTATTTGGAAGTTGCCACGCCCACTTGATCACTCCTTCATATATTTTCCTTAAAGCCAATATAAAAAGAGCAAACATTACACGAAGTTTGAAGTTTCATCAAATAAAAAAATCCTTTATATCGAAAGTGCCACGCCCACTCATATTTTTCTAATAAATTTTTCTAGAATAACCAGAATTGTGCCTCTTATTCATATGGGCAGTTATAGAGGGTGTTTCTCATAGAGTGACACAAGTTTAAATCATAATAAAACAAGGAAATAAAATTTTAATATCAATGAAACGGCCTTTATTGGAAAGAAAATTTTATGAAATTAATGTTTAAATATGATTTCTGCCATGTGGCCGCCACGCCTGACGCGTAGAAGGCGCAAACTGGAACATAAATTTTCAACAACTTTTCGCAGCATTTGCGGGCGTATTTCGCCGATAACTCTTCGAATGTTGATTTCCAGGTTTGTGTTTGTGGTTTATCGACGTAGACAATCCCAAAGAAAATAATCTAATGGGGTTAAATCACACGATCTTGGTGGAAATTATTTTTTCATCAAAAGTTTCTTGGGAGTAAATCAATTGTAGGGCCCGCTGCTCTGGTGTAATTCGATTCATTATGAAATTTCAAAGCAAACTAAACAAGAACCAACTATCAGCTGTTAAATGGGTGCTCAAATAAAGCAGTGATGCCAACTCAAAGTTGTGACACTCTATAAAAAACACCCCATACTTTAGCTAGAAAGTTGAAATATGGTACATAAGTAGGTCTTGGAAAATAATCTGGGCCCAAATCGTTACATCCGTGAACGTACAACTCGTCACGTAATTTCCCATCCAATTATACAATTGAGGGTGGTGTTGGCTGAAGTGGTTAGTGCGTTGACTACTAAGCAAACAATTACTTGGGGCCTGGGTTCAAACCCTGGCCAGAGCAAGTCAATCAACATCATTAATTTCTTTAATGTACATTAGTGAGACATTGTATTAATTGTTGTCGGACTATTTAAGTGATGAAGACATAGCACTGGTCACTAAAAAACTGTTCCGACAGCGATTGATGCTGTTCCAAGCTGATCTACACAACATCGCCTTCCTTCGTCGGTTAGCAGAAACATCGGCGAAGTAAAACAATTAATAAAATGCCTGCTAATACAGCTTAACAAAGTTAATGCGTCTACTTAACACCGGAGGCGCCCCAACACTGCCTTAAAAAATAACATAACGCGCAAAGCAGAGCTGTGAAAGAGTTAAGTTTTCTAAATTTTCAACATCTATCTTCTCTACCCTATCCCTCTCTCTGAGTTCCGGCACAGTGCACTGCATACGTAGGGGTCATCCCCTGAGTGCTGGTCATAATTAAAAAAAATTATTACGTGACGAGTCCTACGTTCACGGATGTAATGATTTGGGCCCTGAATGGTCTGAAAACGGCCACTTTTCTTCTGGATAAGGGTGCCCCTTGTTCATATAGGCAATTCTACTACAACTACAAAGATAAAATTTAGTACGCAGGCAGATCGTGGAGAGAAAATAAATAGAATGGTGTGAAATGAAAACAGGCACTTGTCATTTTTATGAGCCAGTTGCTGTGACGGTTGCACGTACATACATACGTACGAGTATGTTTGGAAGTATGAATTTAGCCCATAAGAAATATGTTTTAACGTTCGCCGAAATTCCTCTTTTTCTAAATTTTCATTTTATAATCAAACGTTGTCTCTTAACTGGTTAATTTAGTGTTAATTACCCTTTAAATTTATCGTGTGACCAATTAAAACAGCGTCATAATGACGCTATAATTATTAATCATATTCACAAAATCAAAAATGTCCAGCATAAGCAAATTTTTCAGGAATAATATTACGAAAAACTATACTCTGCTTGTTCAAAGACATAAAACAAAAATAATTTCTTTAAAACACAAATAAGCAACAACTAAATAAATTCTAGGAATATTTTCACACAAATCATTTATTAAATTACATTAGACTGACTGCAAGGCAAGACGGCAGGCAGCATGTGAATACATAAAGTGTTTTTCTTTTGCATTTCATTTGAATTTACAAAATTTATTTAAATTTTAGGCTATCGTAGTAACATCTCCTGTAAAACAGTTTTACATTTGGATAAATTTTCCCGATATGCCACGGACAAGGAGTTGGATAGAAGATTTCATGATATAACAAATGATTATGATAAATCACCACCGCCCACCGCTACCGCTTCGCCCATTTATCCCAGTATAAATGGTATAATATTTGACAGTGGCATAGGAGTGGGCTCTTTGCAAAGTGATCTCAATGGTAATACGAAAAATCTTAGCAATAACAGCATGAATATAAGTGCAATGGCATTAGGTTGCAACCAACATGCGGCCACAAATGCTTTGGGTAATTCAAATCGTTCCAACAATGCGATTTTAAATGGTTCCGGTTTACTAACGAACATAACAGGATCTCACAACAATGTTGGAAATATACAAATGGATCGTAAATTTCTACAATTTACCACAGATCAGGTGAGAAAGTTCTTTACATGCATAAACTTAACAAAAGACACGCTAATAACAGGCAATTATTATGTTTCTCTCTCGCACATACAATCAAACACACACACTTTCGCAGATACAATGCATGTGCGAGGCGTTACAACAAAAAGGCGATATCGATAAGCTCACCACATTTTTGTGCAATCTACCCACCGCAGAACTATTCAAAAATAACGAAAGTATTTTAAGGGCACGCGCTATTGTGTCGTATCATCGCGGTCAATATCACGAAGTCTATAATTTATTAGAGTCACACTGTTTTTCCATAAAATATCATGCTGATTTACAAAATCTGTGGTTTAGGGCGCATTACAAAGAGGCTGAAAAAGTCAGAGGCCGCCCACTGGGCGCTGTAGATAAATATCGTTTAAGAAAGAAATACCAATTGCCCAAGACAATTTGGGATGGTGAGGAAACGGTGTATTGTTTTAAAGAGAAAAGTCGTAATGCTTTAAAGGATTGCTATCTGACAAACCGCTATCCTACACCTGATGAGAAAAAGACATTGGCCCAGAAAACGGGTTTAACGCTGACGCAAGTATCTAATTGGTTTAAGAATCGAAGGCAAAGGGATCGAACGCCCCAACAGAGACCGTAAGTAAATGATTCTTAATTTATTAATAAAACATACATTCCTAAAATGTAAATTTAATTTTTTTTCTCAATTGCATTTTTGCCAAAGATAATTTATTATCATAAGCAGGTACTTTTCAAAAAATGAACATTTTCCAAGGTACTTTCTCTTAAGTGGTACGTCTTTTAGAAAGTATTTTTGAAAGTTAACATTCGCATAATTCTTTTCTAATAATTTTTTTGTGTTTTTTTTAAGAACAAACATTTTGAAAATGTACGTTCATCCAGGAATTTTCTTGAAAGGAGCTTGTCTTAGAGGTATTTTTTTTTTCAAAGGTACTTTCTAAAATTAGCTTTTTAAAAGTTACTCTTTTTGAAATACAATATTTTTGTAAGCTGCTTTTTTAAGGAAGTACCTTTTGAAGAAGTACTATTTTTACAGGCGGATCTTTTTATAATGAACTGTTTTGAAAATAACTTTTTAAAATGTACCTTTTTTAGTATGTACTTTTTATATAGGTACTTTTTCAGATGATACTTTGTTGAAAAGGTATTTCCCTTAATGTTCATTTTACTTAAAGTACATTTTTTTTAAATATAATTTTTGAAAAGTAAATTTTTTTTAAATTTAATTTTTTAAATGTACTGAAGGGAATGTTCTTAAAGTGTAGTTTTTCAAAAAAGTACTTTCTTCTAAAATTAAGCTTTTTTAAAATTAGTTTTTAAAAAAGAGATTTCATAAAAAATGCTTCTTTTAAAAATTGCATTCTTAAAAGGTTTTTTAAATACTTTTTCTAATTTTCTAAAAAGTACTTTTTTAAATAGAACCATTTTAAAAGCTACTTATTTTAAAAGGTTCTTCTTCTTTAAAAGGTACTATTTTTGTATGATCTCTTTTTTTAAGGTGCCATTTTAAAGTTAAATTTTAAAAGAAACTTTGTTCAAAAAAGTACTTATTTTAATATGAATTTTCTTTGAAGCAATTTTTTTAAAAGTACCTTTTTTTATTTACTTTTCTGAAAGGGATCTTCCTAAAATGTAAGTTTTCAAAAAGTTATTTTTGTTTGAAGTGGTTTCTTGTAAGAATTTCCTATTTAAAAAGTACTTTTCTCAAACGCTTTCTCTAAAAGGTACTTTTAAAAAATACCTTTTTTTTTAAAGGCGTAACCTTTTTTTCTTGGTACATTTTCAAAAGAAACTTTGTTTAAAAAGTAGCTTCTTTAAAGTACTTTTTGTATAAAATGTATTTTTTTAAATGTACAAACTTTTCTGAAACGGCTCTGCTTAAAGTGTACTTTCTTTTTTTAAAGGTACACACTCTATTTCAAACTTTACCGTTTTTAAAATACTTTTGCTAAAAAGTACTTTATGATATATACTTACTTTTTAAAAAATTTCATTTTAAAGATACTTTTCAAAAAAAAAAAAAATAGTGGTGCTTCTTTACACGGTTCTATTTTTAAATGTACTTAAAGGTACTTTTCCTCCATTGTTTTCTTAAATTACAAGCAACTTCTCTTCTGTAGTAATGTAGATTTTGTATAGACATCTACACCACTGTGCGTGCACTCTCACAATTTCTTTGCTTAAGATTTGCATATTCTTGGTATTTCAGTTCTTATTTAATTTCTAAAACTCTTAATAAAAATTAAATTTATGTTTTTTTTTCCAACATAAACTCATTGAAAAACCCGGCCCTTTTACTGTATACATACATATTATAATTTCTTTTCAGTTAAATATCAAATTTCATGATTCAATTAAACAAATAGAAAACAATATACATATGAAATTGGTACTAAAACAATTTTCATTTAACACAAAATCAAACACTTACAAAATGTGAATTAAATAGGAAAAATTAAGAAAAAGAGAACGAAACAAACACATAAATAAAAAAAAAAATAGCACACTTAAAATAAAATCTGGACAGAAATTCCCCATAACTCATAAAAAAATACTCGAAAGTCCATATGAAAACGCATAAAACTGCTAGATTTTTTTTTGTAAAGAATTGGCATTAAAATGCAGTAAAAATTGACCATTAAAAAAGGCACGTACGTACACTTTGTACAGGGAGCCTTCTTACTCGTACATATGTACATACATATGTACATAAATACATACATACATTCTTACACACACATTTGTAAATGCACACAAAAATCAGCTAAATAACCAGAATAATTCAAACATACTGTGGATAAGTAAAATATAATGCATTTACCCCTAATCAGCGACACAAGTCCACTACTAAAAATTGTCATGAATGAATGGTAAAATGTACTTCAATAAGTTTTATGCGAGAAAAAAGAAAAGAAAAAATTTGAAGCCGAAAACAACAATATAAAATTAGACTAAAGGACGCCTACGTAGAGTTGCGGCCAGAATATGTTTGGCATGTGTAGCATATTGTTTCAGTTAAGAAAAAAAAAATGTAACGATAAAGACGCCACAGGAGGGCGCAGGCGCATATAATTCAAAAAGGACAAGTGCCATTTTTGGTTAAAGTAAACTTATCACTTTCATTACTTTACACACATGTTTTAAGAATATTCCCATTTAGTCTGTTTCATTTGAATCTGTTTCCAATTTGTAAATGTATAAATTTTTTTTTTCTTGTTATTTCTTTTTAGGGACATCATGTCTGTTTTGCCTGTACAACAACTGGATCCCAATAGCTTTCCTCGTATGTTTAATGCTCCAAGTTATTATCCTGAGACAATATTTAATGGTCAATAGCAGCAATAGTTTTTAGTTGAAAATTTATTTAACGTTTAGTTTTCAGTTTATTATGTTTGAAAAATATTTAAGCAGATTTGCTAGTGAAGCGAAGTTAAATTAACTTAACAGCAAAAAAAAAAAACGTAAGTTCAAGCGTTTAAAAATAATTGTTTTATCATTTAATATTAAACGGAAAATTATTATTTATTTTCTGCGATTTACTAACAATAAATTACACTTTTCACTAACTTCTTTTTAACAAGGATATTTAAACGATGTGGCATCTCTGTTAAAAATAAGCGAAAGGGGCTGTGCACATATTACGTAACGCTCCAGAGGGGAGGGGGGGCGGCGTTAAAGATTTCTTACGGATTGGAAATTTTGCACTTAAAAATTATTAATAAGCATTTTGGGGGGGGGGGGGGGGGGTATAAAATCTCTGAAAACAGCGTTACGTAATATGTGATCAGCCCCAAGACTTCAATTACAGGTCAATCGAACAGACTACTAAGGTGTTGTTTCCACATGACGGTCGAATAATTTGAGTGTAAAATTTTTATAAATATGAGTGTTTAGCATGCAAATTTTACACTAAAATCATTCGTTCGTCATGTGAAAATGCAACTATTCAAAAACTTAAAACTCGATATAATTGATTTTCAGTTTATATATTATTTGTACGAAGGATTAAATTACCTTCTATACAAAAAAAAAATTGGAAATCGGCCCATGAATAGCGGATTAATTTATTTATCAATATTGAAGGGCGGCAATTATAAAAAAACTGCAAGAAACCACGGTCCATAAATGGAGGAGTTATTCGATAATCAATATTTTAGAGGGGAGACAACTTGCTACCCGATTTTGAAAAAATTTCTATGAGATCAAACGGCAAGCATATTTAACCAAAAAAAACTTTAAAAATCGGTTTTAACATAAAAAAATACAACTGAATTAATAACCTTCTTCTTTTTTTGAAGTCGGTTAAAACATGTTTATGTATATGTTGGTATATTGTTGTACAACGATGACTTTAATAGATTTCACGTACCTCATCGTGCTAAGAACAGCTGACTTTTGTCGAATAGAATAATTATTGCCGTCTCGAATATGTATAACATTTTTGCAGCAGAATTCTATTTTGAATTCTCCAAGGCGAATTCAAATACCAGGTGGTGTTACTATCAAAACAACTACAATATTACAACAAATTTGCCATATCGAACCTTATGCATATAATTCATGTGCATGTGCAGACATATCGACCTCGATTTTGCAAGAAAAAGGTAGATCAGCTGTGTTAGTAACACCACCTGGTACATCAATTCGCCTAGGAATTCTCTTTTGAAACTGGATTTGTGCCCATATAAGAAATTTCTTTTCTGCAGCTTGAGTAGGTTTTACGTACTACTTCTTCCCTAATTTTTACCGTAACTGCAACGCATGAATTTCAAAATCCTGTCAAAATTCATGCATAAAATATAAGTGAAGAAAATGCGTAACTAAATGTTGCAAGACTTCTGCTAAATTTTTATTATTGGAAATAATATGAAATAGTCATGGCCACATTTCGAAATAAAGTAACTGGTCTTTATTTTATACGGAATAGTGTGCGATCATATGGTTTTTGTTTACATTTTTAAAACAATGTACCATACTTAAAAAGAATTTCTCCAAATCGCAAGATAAACACCAAATTTTGAATTTCATGTTTTTCAAGTGAAATAATCAATATTGATCAACATTTTCACTTAACCTGGTGAAATAATGAACAAAATACTGGACCTTTAGTGGGACATGTGCGATAACAGCACACAGATACAATTAAGTGATAATTTGTTTTATTTTTTGTTATTGGCAAATTTTAAATGTCAAAAATTAATAAAACGATTGCTTGGTTATTTGTGTATTCCTGGTAAAATTTCAATAACGGTTATCGATGCCCATATCGAAAGTCATGAAAAAATTTCTAGAAAATATTAATGTAAGTTATTTTAGCTGGATCTGCTTCTGAAATTTTAGAAAGAGATTTTACTTAAATCATTATCAATCTGGTGGGAACTAAAACTAAAAAAGGGACACAAAAGAGGATTCTTGATTTTTCTTATAAGATTGACAACCAGAAAGGAGAAGCACTAACTTTGCTCTTAGTAATTTTTTTTTAGTTTTAGAAGATATTAAACATCTAAAAATGTCAAGTTCTGTACATAATTGGAAAATTTATATTTTGAAGAAAAAAAAAACGTAATTTGAATCCCAAATTTTTGGAAGAAGTAAATTTTTCGAAATATATGGAAATGGGGTTTTAAATACTTTGTGAAAAATAAATTTTTTGAAGTTTCTTCTCGAAAAAAGTGTTTTTAGGAAAACGGTAAACGTTTTTTTGAATGTGTTTTTTTGATAAGGTGTACTTTTTTAAAGCGACTTTCCTGATTTTTTTTTTTTTGTGAATAAATAATTTTTTATGTACTTTTTTCGAAAACATGTACATTAGGGAGATAACTTTTTAACAATTTTTTAATATATCAAAATTGGCATAGCACAGTCCGATAGAGCATAAAAAAACTATAAGGGAACGTATATTTATTTTTTCGCTAAGTTCAAAAAAATTCACACACCAACCGCGATAAGTTTTAAAAATTTTTATTTTTTTTTTTTTGGTTGAGCAAAATTAATAATTCCCCAAATCATAGCCTAGTTGTATCGCTTATTGTTGTATAGGAAAACAAAATTTCAAACCAAATTTCTCGAAACAAAAACAATTTTAAAACAATATATTTTTATTGTCAGAATTTTTGTTTGAAATTGTCTTTTCATATACAACAATAAGCGATACAACTAGGCTTGTGAATTGAGCAAATATTTTTATTCAAAACAAAAAATAGCCCAAGTATGAAATTTCATTAATATTTAGAGATCAAAACGTATCTTTAACCTTTTTTAAGGAAAAAAAAAATTAAAAATTAATAAAAAACAGCGTATAAAATTATGAATATTCAATATAATAACTGTTTAGAACAACCAATTGGTGCGTGAACTTTTTTAAAAAAATTACAAAAGATTATGATTTTCGTGGTTACTAGGACATGGTTGAACTCATGGTACTATTCCAAAAAAGTGGTTATCACCCTAATGTACATATATGTACATATCTGCAGGTGGCGTATTTTCGTACGAAATACTTTATTGGAAATATTGGAACTTATTTTTAACCAATACTCGTACTTAGTGGAAAATTTAATTTGTTGAAAACAGGAGTACTTTTTGTACAATCTACTTATTGAAAAAAGAATGTACTTTTTGGAAAATTTTAAAAATACTTTTTGTAGTAGGATAGGAATTTTTTTAGATTATACTTTTTTGGAAAGTTAATTGTTAGAAAAAAGCAATTTTGGATACACTTTTAAAAAAGTATTATTTCTAAAAAAAGTAGTTTGTGGAACATCTATTAATAAAAAAAACCAACTGCTTGTTTGTAGAAAACGATTGAAGACGATAAAAATTTTAGTATTTTGTTTTTGTTCTCGACATAAATAGCACATTTACAATTCTTAATTGTCTTCAATCGTCTTCTACAAACATGCAGTAAGTATTAAAATCGATAAATTTTTTTGGGCAAATATAATTGTTTACACATGTTTACAGAAAAATTGTATTACTTTTTAAACGCATATTGTAAATATTAGTTAAAAGTCATTAAATGACAATTCAAACAACTTAAAAGTAAATTTATGTTTTTATAAAAAATAAGAAAATAGTTTTAAGATTTATTTTGCAATAAATATAGTTTTAAGATAAATGTTATACGTAAATAAATTGAAAAAAAGAACTTCTATCAATTATTTGTTTAAGTTTGATTTTATTTTTTAATCTTACACATACTCGTATGTACATACATACACATCGTAGAAACACTATCATCGCTAGACGAAATAATCTAAGCGATGCTATTAGGCACCATTTTTCCAATATGTTGTATGTCATCGCGAGCGACTCAGTACGGAGTGGAAAACTTTACATTCGAAAATCCATGGTGTAATAATATAAGGTGCGCTTATCAATACAACAATAAAAAACGACATGCATTTTGTTTCTGTAAAAAAAACATGATGATATTGTCAAAAATAGCTGTGGTTTGTATGTATTTAGTGGTTATGCAGCAACAAAAAGCATAGCGTAAACAAAAATATTCATGATGGCGGTCAAAAATGTAAACCACTTTTGACAAGACCATGGGACTTACCATATTTTTGCAGATTATTTAACGGTCAAAACACAACCCTACAAAAAACCATATTCCTTCTTGCGCAGACCTGATTATTAGACCATGTGAAAATCTATAAAAATTAATACTTTCAAAACTGTCAAAACATCTTTCACGTAAATTTAACAGGCGAGTGTAATATGTACTAACGTTTTCAAAAATATTATCATCTTTTATGAAATTTAATGAAGAATTGATTTAAAATTCCATTTTAATATACAGTGCAACCTCGGTTAACGCAACAAATACAAATTTTGGGTCGTTGCGAAAACTGAGATGTTGCTAAATCCGAGTCTAAAATTCCTGTGCCTGTTTTTAGGTTAAAGAGCTTATGTAAAACAAATTAAAAGGTTTATTAAGAAAATCAAATGTTATCTTCTAAAATAAATGCATTTATTTAATTAATGGCTCGATTATTGATAGCAACCGAACTTCAGTTGCGACAATTATATTTTATATAAATTAATTTTATAAATTAATTTATATAAAATTTCCAAAAATATTATCAACACACTTTGAATACATATAAATATGCATGCATGTATGTATCTAATAGTTAATTCAAGTTGTCATATTAAGCTTGACAGCAACTTAACGAAGACAACGAAAATTACCCGGGTGCGTTTTTTGAGCGACTTTGTCATATTGATATTTTCATCTATGATTCCTCCTTACAAAATAGGTCTCAAGGCGAAATTTGTATGAAAATATCGAAATGTCGATGAATGTACGTGACAACGACACAGCTAAAGACAGTTTTGTTGACATTTTTATAGTAGATTCACCTTATAAAAGAAAGTTGAAAGTAATCGACATTGTCTGTTATTATTCGATACTTAGCTGAACTCTGGAATTTGTCTGATATTTGAAAATTTTTCTATAAAATTTTAAAGATTAAAATTGTGTAAATTTTGTTCAGCTTTACGGGAATTTGGCTATTTGTGGGCACATTTATGTTTAACACTCATTTGGACCAATGGGAAATTAAAGCCAAGGATCCATACTTATAGACTATGTAAGTCCGATTTCTCAATTGTATTTGAGAATTTTTCTATAAAATTTGTTTGTCACTCATTTGGACCAATGGGAAATTAAAGCCAAGGATCCATACTTATAGACTATCTAAGTCAGATTTCTCAATTGTATTTGAGAATTTTTCTATAAAATTTTAAAGATTAAAATTGTGTAAATTTTGTTCAGCTCTACGGGAATTTGGCTATTTGTGGGCACATTTATGTTTGTCACTTATTTGGACCAATGGGAAATTACAGCCAAGGATCCATACTTATAGACTATGTAAGTCCGATTTCTCAATTGTATTTGAGAATTTTTCTATAAAATTTGTTTGTCACTTATTTGGACCAATGGGAAATTACAGCCAAGGATCCATACTTATAGACTATGTAAGTCCGATTTCTCAATTGTATTTGAGAATTTTTCTATAACACTTGTTTGTCACTCATTTGGACCAATGGGAAATTAAAGCCAAGGATCCATACTTATAGACTATGTAAGTCCGATTTCTCAATTGTATTTGAGAATTTTTCTATAAAATTTGTTTGTCAGTCATTTGGACCAATGGGAAATTAAAGCCAAGGATCCATACTTATGGACTATGTAAGTCCGATTTCTCAATTGTATTTGAGAATTTTTCTATAAAATTTTAAAGATTAAAATTGTGTAAATTTTGTTCAGCTCTACGGGAATTTGGCTATTTGTGGGCACATTTATGTTTGTCACTTATTTGGACCAATGGGAAATTACAGCCAAGGATCCATACTTATAGACTATGTAAGTCCGATTTCTCAATTGTATTTGAGAATTTTTCTATAAAATTTGTTTGTCACTTATTTGGACCAATGGGAAATTACAGCCAAGGATCCATACTTATAGACTATGTAAGTCCGATTTCTCAATTGTATTTGAGAATTTTTCTATAAAATTTGTTTGTCAGTCATTTGGACCAATGGGAAATTAAAGCCAAGGATCCATACTTATGGACTATCTAAGTCAGATTTCTCAATTGTATTTGAGAATTTTTCTATAAAATTTTAAAGATTAAAATTGTGTAAATTTTGTTCAGCTCTACGGGAATTTGGCTATTTGTGGGCACATTTATGTTTGTCACTTATTTGGACCAATGGGAAATTACAGCCAAGGATCCATACTTATAGACTATGTAAGTCCGATTTCTCAATTGTATTTGAGAATTTTTCTATAAAATTTGTTTGTCACTTATTTGGACCAATGGGAAATTACAGCCAAGGATCCATACTTATAGACTATGTAAGTCCGATTTCTCAATTGTATTTGAGAATTTTTCTATAAAATTTGTTTGTCACTCATTTGGACCAATGGGAAATTAAAGCCAAGGATCCATACTTATAGACTATGTAAGTCCGATTTCTCAATTGTATTTGAGAATTTTTCTATAAAATTTGTTTGTCAGTCATTTGGACCAATGGGAAATTAAAGCCAAGGATCCATACTTATGGACTATCTAAGTCAGATTTCTCAATTGTATTTGAGAATTTTTCTATAAAATTTTAAAGATTAAAATTGTGTAAATTTTGTTCAGCTCTACGGGAATTTGGCTATTTGTGGGCACATTTATGTTTGTCACTTATTTGGACCAATGGGAAATTACAGCCAAGGATCCATACTTATAGACTATGTAAGTCCGATTTCTCAATTGTATTTGAGAATTTTTCTATAAAATTTGTTTGTCACTTATTTGGACCAATGGGAAATTACAGCCAAGGATCCATACTTATAGACTATGTAAGTCCGATTTCTCAATTGTATTTGAGAATTTTTCTATAACACTTGTTTGTCACTCATTTGGACCAATGGGAAATTAAAGCCAAGGAGCCATACTTATAGACTATGTAAGTCCGATTTCTCAATTGTATTTGAGAATTTTTCTATAAAATTTTAAAGATTAAAATTGTGTAAATTTTGTTCAGTTCTACGGGAATTTGGCTATTTGTGGGCACATTTATGTTTGTCAGTCATTTGGACCAATGGGAAATTAAAGCCAAGGATCCATACTTATAGACTATCTAATTCAGATTTCTCAATTGTATTTGAGAATTTTTCTATAATACTTGTTTGTCACTCATTTGGAACAATGGGAAATTACGGCCAAGGATCCATACTTATAGACTATGTAAGTCCGATTTCTCAATTGTATTTGAGAATTTTTCTATAAAATTTGTTTGTCAGTCATTTGGACCAATGGGAAATTAAAGCCAAGGATCCATACTTATAGGCTATGTAAGTCCGATTTCTCAATTGTATTTGAGAATTTTTCTATAACACTTGTTTGTCACTCATTTGGACCAATGGGAAATTAAAGCCAAGGAGCCATACTTATAGACTATGTAAGTCCGATTTCTCAATTGTATTTGAGAATTTTTCTATAAAATTTGTTTGTCAGTCATTTGGACCAATGGGAAATTAAAGCCAAGGATCCATACTTATAGGCTATGTAAGTCCGATTTCTCAATTGTATTTGAGAATTTTTCTATAACACTTGTTTGTCACTCATTTGGACCAATGGGAAATTAAAGCCAAGGAGCCATACTTATAGACTATGTAAGTCCGATTTCTCAATTGTATTTGAGAATTTTTCTATAAAATTTTAAAGATTAAAATTGTGTAAATTTTGTTCAGCTCTACGGGAATTTGGCTATTTGTGGGCACATTTATGTTTGTCAGTCATTTGGACCAATGGGAAATTAAAGCCAAGGATCCATACTTATAGACTATGTAAGTCCGATTTCTCAATTGTATTTGAGAATTTTTCTATAACACTTGTTTGTCACTCATTTGGACCAATGGGAAATTAAAGCCAAGGATCCATACTTATAGACTATGTAAGTCCGATTTCTCAATTGTATTTGAGAATTTTTCTATAACACTTGTTTGTCACTCATTTGGACCAATGGGAAATTAAAGCCAAGGATCCATACTTATAGACTATGTAAGTCCGATTTCTCAATTGTATTTGAGAATTTTTCAATAAAATTTTAAAGATTAAAATTGTGTAAATTTTTTTCAGCTCTACGGGAATTTGGCTATTTGTGGGCACATTTATGTTTGTCAGTCATTTGGACCAATGGGAAATTAAAGCCAAGGATCCATACTTATAGACTATCTAATTCAGATTTCTCAATTGTATTTGAGAATTTTTCTATAATACTTGTTTGTCACTCATTTGGACCAATGGGAAATTACGGCCAAGGATCCATACTTATAGACTATGTAAGTCCGATTTCTCAATTGTATTTGAGAATTTTTCTATAATACTTGTTTGTCACTCATTTGGACCAATGGGAAATTACGGCCAAGGATCCATACTTATAGACTATGTAAGTCCGATTTCTCAATTGTATTTGAGAATTTTTCTATAACACTTGTTTGTCTCTCATTTGGACCAATGGGAAATTAAAGCCAAGGATCCATACTTATAGACTATGTAAGTCCGATTTCTCAATTGTATTTGAGAATTTTTCTATAATACTTGTTTGTCACTCATTTGGACCAATGGGAAATTACGGCCAAGGATCCATACTTATAGACTATGTAAGTCCGATTTCTCAATTGTATTTGAGAATTTTACTATAAAATTTGTTTGTCACTTATTTGGACCAATGGGAAATTACAGCCAAGGATCCATACTTATAGACTATGTAAGTCCGATTTCTCAATTGTATTTGAGAATTTTTCTATAACACTTGTTTGTCTCTCATTTGGACCAATGGGAAATTAAAGCCAAGGATCCATACTTATAGACTATGTAAGTCCGATTTCTCAATTGTATTTGAGAATTTTTCTATAACACTTGTTTGTCTCTCATTTGGACCAATGGGAAATTAAAGCCAAGGATCCATACTTATAGACTATCTAATTCAGATTTCTCAATAGTATTTGAGAATTTTTCTATAATACTTGTTTGTCACTCATTTGGACCAATGGGAAATTACGGCCAAGGATCCATACTTATAGACTATGTAAGTCCGATTTCTCAATTGTATTTGAGAATTTTTCTATAACACTTGTTTGTCTCTCATTTGGACCAATGGGAAATTAAAGCCAAGGATCCATACTTATAGACTATGTAAGTCCGATTTCTCAATTGTATTTGAGAATTTTTCTATAACACTTGTTTGTCACTCATTTGGACCAATGGGAAATTAAAGCCAAGGATCCATACTTATAGACTATCTAATTCAGATTTCTCAATTGTATTTGAGAATTTTTCTATAACACTTGTTTGTCACTCATTTGGACCAATGGGAAATTAAAGCCAAGGATCCATACTTATAGACTATCTAATTCAGATTTCTCAATTGTATTTGAGAATTTTTCTATAAAATTTTAAAGATTAAAATTGTGTAAATTTTGTTCAGCTCTACGGGAATTTGGCTATTTGTGGGCACATTTATGTTTGTCAGTCATTTGGACCAATGGGAAATTAAAGCCAAGGATCCATACTTATAGACTATCTAATTCAGATTTCTCAATTGTATTTGAGAATTTTTCTATAATACTTGTTTGTCACTCATTTGGACCAATGGGAAATTAAGGCCAAGGATCCATACTTATAGACTATGTAAGTCCGATTTCTCAATTGTATTTGAGAATTTTTCTATAACACTTGTTTGTCACTCATTTGGACCAATGGGAAATTAAAGCCAAGGATCCATACTTATAGACTATCTAATTCAGATTTCTCAATTGTATTTGAGAATTTTTCTATAAAATTTTAAAGATTAAAATTGTGTAAATTTTGTTCAGCTCTACGGGAATTTGGCTATTTGTGGGCACATTTATGTTTGTCAGTCATTTGGACCAATGGGAAATTAAAGCCAAGGATCCATACTTATAGACTATCTTATTCAGATTTCTCAATTGTATTTGAGAATTTTTCTATAATACTTGTTTGTCACTCATTTGGACCAATGGGAAATTACGGCCAAGGATCCATACTTATAGACTATGTAAGTCCGATTTCTCAATTGTATTTGAGAATTTTTCTATAACACTTGTTTGTCTCTCATTTGGACCAATGGGAAATTAAAGCCAAGGATCCATACTTATAGACTATGTAAGTCCGATTTCTCAATTGTATTTGAGAATTTTTCAATAAAATTTTAAAGATTAAAATTGTGTAAATTTTTTTCAGCTCTACGGGAATTTGGCTATTTGTGGGCACATTTATGTTTGTCACTTATTTGGACCAATGGGAAATTAAAGCCAAGGATCCATACTTATAGACTATGTAAGTCCGATTTCTCAATTGTATTTGAGAATTTTTCTATAACACTTGTTTGTCACTCATTTGGACCAATGGGAAATTAAAGCCAAGGATCCATATTTATAGACTATGTAAGTCCGATTTCTCAATTGTATTTGAGAATTTTTCTATAACACTTGTTTGTCTCTCATTTGGACCAATGGGAAATTAAAGCCAAGGATCCATACTTATAGACTATGAAAGTCCGATTTCTCTATTGTATTTGAGAATTTTTCTATAACACTTGTTTGTCACTCATTTGGACCAATGGGAAATTAAAGCCAAGGATCCATATTTATAGACTATGTAAGTCCGATTTCTCAATTGTATTTGAGAATTTTTCTATAACACTTGTTTGTCACTCATTTGGACCAATGGGAAATTAAAGCCAAGGATCCATACTTATAGACTATGAAAGTCCGATTTCTCTATTGTATTTGAGAATTTTTCTATAACACTTGTTTGTCACTCATTTGGACCAATGGGAAATTAAAGCCAAGGATCCATACTTATAGACTATGAAAGTCCGATTTCTCTATTGTATTTGAGAATTTTTCTATAACACTTGTTTGTCTCTCATTTGGACCAATGGGAAATTAAAGCCAAGGATCCATACTTATAGACTATGAAAGTCCGATTTCTCTATTGTATTTGAGAATTTTTCTATAACACTTGTTTGTCACTCATTTGGACCAATGGGAAATTAAAGCCAAGGATCCATATTTATAGACTATGTAAGTCCGATTTCTCAATTGTATTTGAGAATTTTTCTATAACACTTGTTTGTCACTCATTTGGACCAATGGGAAATTAAAGCCAAGGATCCATACTTATAGACTATGTAAGTCCGATTTCTCAATTGTATTTGAGAATTTTTCAATAAAATTTTAAAGATTAAAATTGTGTAAATTTTTTTCAGCTCTACGGGAATTTGGCTATTTGTGGGCACATTTATGTTTGTCAGTCATTTGGACCAATGGGAAATTAAAGCCAAGGATCCATATTTATAGACTATGTAAGTCCGATTTCTCAATTGTATTTGAGAATTTTTCTATAACACTTGTTTGTCACTCATTTGGACCAATGGGAAATTAAAGCCAAGGATCCATATTTATAGACTATGTAAGTCCGATTTCTCAATTGTATTTGAGAATTTTTCTATAACACTTGTTTGTCACTCATTTGGACCAATGGGAAATTAAAGCCAAGGATCCATACTTATAGACTATGTAAGTCCGATTTCTCAATTGTATTTGAGAATTTTTCAATAAAATTTTAAAGATTAAAATTGTGTAAATTTTTTTCAGCTCTACGGGAATTTGGCTATTTGTGGGCACATTTATGTTTGTCACTTATTTGGACCAATGGGAAATTAAAGCCAAGGATCCATACTTATAGACTATGTAAGTCCGATTTCTCAATTGTATTTGAGAATTTTTCTATAACACTTGTTTGTCACTCATTTGGACCAATGGGAAATTAAAGCCAAGGATCCATATTTATAGACTATGTAAGTCCGATTTCTCAATTGTATTTGAGAATTTTTCTATAACACTTGTTTGTCACTCATTTGGACCAATGGGAAATTAAAGCCAAGGATCCATATTTATAGACTATGTAAGTCCGATTTCTCAATTGTATTTGAGAATTTTTCTATAACACTTGTTTGTCACTCATTTGGACCAATGGGAAATTAAAGCCAAGGATCCATACTTATAGACTATGTAAGTCCGATTTCTCAATTGTATTTGAGAATTTTTCTATAACACTTGTTTGTCACTCATTTGGACCAATGGGAAATTAAAGCCAAGGATCCATATTTATAGACTATGTAAGTCCGATTTCTCAATTGTATTTGAGAATTTTTCTATAACACTTGTTTGTCACTCATTTGGACCAATGGGAAATTAAAGCCAAGGATCCATACTTATAGACTATGTAAGTCCGATTTCTCAATTGTATTTGAGAATTTTTCAATAAAATTTTAAAGATTAAAATTGTGTAAATTTTGTTCAGCTCTACGGGAATTTGGCTATTTGTGGGCACATTTATGTTTGTCAGTCATTTGGACCAATGGGAAATTAAAGCCAAGGATCCATACTTATAGACTATGTAAGTCCGATTTCTCAATTGTATTTGAGAATTTTTCTATAAAATTTTAAAGATTAAAATTGTGTAAATTTTGTTCAGCTCTACGGGAATTTGGCTATTTGTGGGCACATTTATGTTTGTCAGTCATTTGGACCAATGGGAAATTAAAGCCAAGGATCCATACTTATAGACTATGTAAGTCCGATTTCTCAATTGTATTTGAGAGTTTTTCTATAACACTTGTTTGTCTCTCATTTGGACCAATGGGAAATTAAAGCCAAGGATCCATACTTATAGACTATGTAAGTCCGATTTCTCAATTGTATTTGAGAATTTTTCTATAACACTTGTTTGTCACTCATTTGGACCAATGGGAAATTAAAACCAAGGATCCATACTTATAGACTATGTAAGTCCGATTTCTCAATTGTATTTGAGAATTTTTCTATAAAATTTTAAATATTAAAATTGTGTAAATTTTGTTCAGCTCTACGGGAATTTGGCTATTTGTGGGCACATTTATGTTTGTCACTCATTTGGACCAATGGGAAATTAAAGCCAAGGATCCATACTTATAGACTATGTAAGTCCGATTTCTCAATTGTATTTGAAAATTTTTCTATAAAATTTTAAATATTAAAATTGTGTAAATTTTGTTCAGCTCTACGGGAATTTGGCTATTTGTGGGCACATTTATGTTTGTCACTCATTTGGACCAATGGGAAATTAAAGCCAAGGATCCATACTTATAGACTATGTAAGTCCGATTTCTCTATTGTATTTGAGAATTTTTCTATAACACTTGTTTGTCACTCATTTGGACCAATGGGAAATTAAAGCCAAGGATCCATACTTATAGACTATGTAAGTCCGATTTCTCAATTGTATTTGAAAATTTTTCTATAAAATTTTAAATATTAAAATTGTGTAAATTTTGTTCAGCTCTACGGGAATTTGGCTATTTGTGGGCACATTTATGTTTGTCACTCATTTGGACCAATGGGAAATTAAAGCCAAGGATCCATACTTATAGACTATGTAAGTCCGATTTCTCTATTGTATTTGAGAATTTTTCTATAACACTTGTTTGTCACTCATTTGGACCAATGGGAAATTAAAACCAAGGATCCATACTTATAGACTATGTAAGTCCGAT
The DNA here is from genome assembly GCA_947311025.1 of Lypha dubia. NCBI lineage: Eukaryota > Metazoa > Arthropoda > Insecta > Diptera > Tachinidae > Lypha > Lypha dubia. Next base: position 7,991,056 of record OX371263.1, read on the forward strand.
TTCTCTATTGTATTTGAGAATTTTTCTATAACACTTGTTTGTCACTCATTTGGACCAATGGGAAATTAAAGCCAAGGATCCATATTTATAGACTATGTAAGTCCGATTTCTCAATTGTATTTGAGAATTTTTCTATAACACTTGTTTGTCACTCATTTGGACCAATGGGAAATTAAAGCCAAGGATCCATACTTATAGACTATGTAAGTCCGATTTCTCAATTGTATTTGAGAATTTTTCAATAAAATTTTAAAGATTAAAATTGTGTAAATTTTTTTCAGCTCTACGGGAATTTGGCTATTTGTGGGCACATTTATGTTTGTCAGTCTTTTGGACCAATGGGAAATTAAAGCCAAGGATCCATATTTATAGACTATGTAAGTCCGATTTCTCAATTGTATTTGAGAATTTTTCTATAACACTTGTTTGTCACTCATTTGGACCAATGGGAAATTAAAGCCAAGGATCCATATTTATAGACTATGTAAGTCCGATTTCTCAATTGTATTTGAGAATTTTTCTATAACACTTGTTTGTCACTCATTTGGACCAATGGGAAATTAAAGCCAAGGATCCATACTTATAGACTATGTAAGTCCGATTTCTCAATTGTATTTGAGAATTTTTCAATAAAATTTTAAAGATTAAAATTGTGTAAATTTTTTTCAGCTCTACGGGAATTTGGCTATTTGTGGGCACATTTATGTTTGTCACTTATTTGGACCAATGGGAAATTAAAGCCAAGGATCCATACTTATAGACTATGTAAGTCCGATTTCTCAATTGTATTTGAGAATTTTTCTATAACACTTGTTTGTCACTCATTTGGACCAATGGGAAATTAAAGCCAAGGATCCATATTTATAGACTATGTAAGTCCGATTTCTCAATTGTATTTGAGAATTTTTCTATAACACTTGTTTGTCACTCATTTGGACCAATGGGAAATTAAAGCCAAGGATCCATATTTATAGACTATGTAAGTCCGATTTCTCAATTGTATTTGAGAATTTTTCTATAACACTTGTTTGTCACTCATTTGGACCAATGGGAAATTAAAGCCAAGGATCCATACTTATAGACTATGTAAGTCCGATTTCTCAATTGTATTTGAGAATTTTTCTATAACACTTGTTTGTCACTCATTTGGACCAATGGGAAATTAAAGCCAAGGATCCATATTTATAGACTATGTAAGTCCGATTTCTCAATTGTATTTGAGAATTTTTCTATAACACTTGTTTGTCACTCATTTGGACCAATGGGAAATTAAAGCCAAGGATCCATACTTATAGACTATGTAAGTCCGATTTCTCAATTGTATTTGAGAATTTTTCTATAACACTTGTTTGTCACTCATTTGGACCAATGGGAAATTAAAGCCAAGGATCCATATTTATAGACTATGTAAGTCCGATTTCTCAATTGTATTTGAGAATTTTTCTATAACACTTGTTTGTCACTCATTTGGACCAATGGGAAATTAAAGCCAAGGATCCATACTTATAGACTATGTAAGTCCGATTTCTCAATTGTATTTGAGAATTTTTCAATAAAATTTTAAAGATTAAAATTGTGTAAATTTTGTTCAGCTCTACGGGAATTTGGCTATTTGTGGGCACATTTATGTTTGTCAGTCATTTGGACCAATGGGAAATTAAAGCCAAGGATCCATACTTATAGACTATGTAAGTCCGATTTCTCAATTGTATTTGAGAATTTTTCTATAAAATTTTAAAGATTAAAATTGTGTAAATTTTGTTCAGCTCTACGGGAATTTGGCTATTTGTGGGCACATTTATGTTTGTCAGTCATTTGGACCAATGGGAAATTAAAGCCAAGGATCCATACTTATAGACTATGTAAGTCCGATTTCTCAATTGTATTTGAGAGTTTTTCTATAACACTTGTTTGTCTCTCATTTGGACCAATGGGAAATTAAAGCCAAGGATCCATACTTATAGACTATGTAAGTCCGATTTCTCAATTGTATTTGAGAATTTTTCTATAACACTTGTTTGTCACTCATTTGGACCAATGGGAAATTAAAACCAAGGATCCATACTTATAGACTATGTAAGTCCGATTTCTCAATTGTATTTGAGAATTTTTCTATAAAATTTTAAATATTAAAATTGTGTAAATTTTGTTCAGCTCTACGGGAATTTGGCTATTTGTGGGCACATTTATGTTTGTCACTCATTTGGACCAATGGGAAATTAAAGCCAAGGATCCATACTTATAGACTATGTAAGTCCGATTTCTCAATTGTATTTGAAAATTTTTCTATAAAATTTTAAATATTAAAATTGTGTAAATTTTGTTCAGCTCTACGGGAATTTGGCTATTTGTGGGCACATTTATGTTTGTCACTCATTTGGACCAATGGGAAATTAAAGCCAAGGATCCATACTTATAGACTATGTAAGTCCGATTTCTCTATTGTATTTGAGAATTTTTCTATAACACTTGTTTGTCACTCATTTGGACCAATGGGAAATTAAAGCCAAGGATCCATACTTATAGACTATGTAAGTCCGATTTCTCAATTGTATTTGAAAATTTTTCTATAAAATTTTAAATATTAAAATTGTGTAAATTTTGTTCAGCTCTACGGGAATTTGGCTATTTGTGGGCACATTTATGTTTGTCACTCATTTGGACCAATGGGAAATTAAAGCCAAGGATCCATACTTATAGACTATGTAAGTCCGATTTCTCTATTGTATTTGAGAATTTTTCTATAACACTTGTTTGTCACTCATTTGGACCAATGGGAAATTAAAACCAAGGATCCATACTTATAGACTATGTAAGTCCGATTTCTCTATTGTATTTGAGAATTTTTCTATAACACTTGTTTGTCACTCATTTGGACCAATGGGAAATTAAAGCCAAGGATCCATACTTATAGACTATGTAAGTCCGATTTCTCAATTGTATTTGAGAATTTTTCTATAAAATTTTAAATATTAAAATTGTGTAAATTTTGTTCAGCTCTACGGGAATTTGGCTATTTGTGGGCACATTTATGTTTGTCACTTATTTGGACCAATGGGAAATTAAAGCCAAGGATCCATACTTATAGACTATGTAAGTCCGATTTCTCTATTGTATTTGAGAATTTTTCTATAACACTTGTTTGTCACTCATTTGGACCAATGGGAAATTAAAGCCAAGGATCCATACTTATAGACTATGTAAGTCCGATTTCTCAATTGTATTTGAGAATTTTTCTATAAAATTTTAAATAATAAAATTGTGTAAATTTTGTTCAGCTCTACGGGAATTTGGCTATTTGTGGGCACATTTATGTTTGTCACTCATTTGGACCAATGGGAAATTAAAGCCAAGGATCCATACTTATAGACTATGTAAGTCCGATTTCTCTATTGTATTTGAGAATTTTTCTATAACACTTGTTTGTCACTCATTTGGACCAATGGGAAATTAAAACCAAGGATCCATACTTATAGACTATGTAAGTCCGATTTCTCTATTGTATTTGAGAATTTTTCTATAACACTTGTTTGTCACTCATTTGGACCAATGGGAAATTAAAGCCAAGGATCCATACTTATAGACTATGTAAGTCCGATTTCTCAATTGTATTTGAGAATTTTTCTATAAAATTTTAAATATTAAAATTGTGTAAATTTTGTTCAGCTCTACGGGAATTTGGCTATTTGTGGGCACATTTATGTTTGTCACTTATTTGGACCAATGGGAAATTAAAGCCAAGGATCCATACTTATAGACTATGTAAGTCCGATTTCTCTATTGTATTTGAGAATTTTTCTATAACACTTGTTTGTCACTCATTTGGACCAATGGGAAATTAAAGCCAAGGATCCATACTTATAGACTATGTAAGTCCGATTTCTCAATTGTATTTGAGAATTTTTCTATAAAATTTTAAAGATTAAAATTGTGTAAATTTTGTTCAGCTCTACGGGAATTTGGCTATTTATGGGCACATTTATGTTTGTCACTTATTTGGACCAATGGGAAATTAAAGCCAAGGATCCATACTTATAGACTATGTAAGTCCGATTTCTCTATTGTATTTGAGAATTTTTCTATAACACTTGTTTGTCACTCATTTGGACCAATGGGAAATTAAAGCCAAGGATCCATACTTATAGACTATGTAAGTCCGATTTCTCAATTGTATTTGGGAATTTTTCTATAACACTTGTTTGTCACTCATTTGGACCAATGGGAAATTAAAGCCAAGGAGCCATACTTATAGACTATGTAAGTCCGATTTCTATACTGTATTTGAGAATTTTTCTATAACACTTGTTTGTCACTCATTTGGACCAATGGGAAATTAAAGCCAAGGATCCATACTTATAGACTATGTAAGTCCGATTTCTCTATTGTATTTGAGAATTTTTCTATAACACTTGTTTGTCACTCATTTGGACCAATGGGAAATTAAAGCCAAGGATCCATACTTATAGACTATGTAAGTCCGATTTCTCTATTGTATTTGAGAATTTTTCTATAACACTTGTTTGTCACTCATTTGGACCAATGGGAAATTAAAGCCAAGGATCCATACTTATAGATTATATAAGTCCGATTTCTCTATTGTATTTGAGAATTTTTCTATAACACTTGCTTGTCACTCATTTGGACCAATGGGAAATTAAAGCCAAGGATCCATACTTATAGACTATGTAAGTCCGATTTCTCAATTGTATTTGAGAATTTTTCTATAAAATTTTAAAGATTAAAATTGTGTAAATTTTGTTCAGCTCTACGGGAATTTGGCTATTTGTGGGCACATTTATGTTTGTCACTCATTTGGACCAATGGGAAATTAAAGCCAAGGATCCATACTTATAGACTATGTAAGTCCGATTTCTCAATTGTATTTGAGAATTTTTCTATAACACTTGTTTGTCACTCATTTGGACCAATGGGAAATTAAAGCCAAGGATCCATACTTATAGACTATGTAAGTCCGATTTCTCAATTGTATTTGAGAATTTTTCTATAAAATTTGTTTGTCACTCATTTGGACCAATGGGAAATTAAAGCCAAGGATCCATACTTATAGACTATGTAAGTCCGATTTCTCAATTGTATTTGAGAATTTTTCTATAAAATTTTAAAGATTAAAATTGTGTAAATTTTGTTCAGCTCTACGGGAATTTGGCTATTTGTGGGCACATTTATGTTTGTCACTCATTTGGACCAATGGGAAATTAAAGCCAAGGATCCATACTTATAGACTATGTAAGTCCGATTTCTTAATTGTATTTGAGAATTTTTCTATAAAATTTGTTTGTCACTCATTTGGACCAATGGGAAATTAAAGCCAAGGATCCATACTTATAGACTATGTAAGTCCGATTTCTCAATTGTATTTGAGAATTTTTCTATAACACTTGTTTGTCACTCATTTGGACCAATGGAAATTAAAGCCAAGGATCCATACTTATAGACTATGTAAGTCCGATTTCTCTATTGTATTTGAGAATTTTTCTATAACACTTGTTTGTCACTCATTTGGACCAATGGGAAATTAAAGCCAAGGATCCATACTTATAGACTATGTAAGTCCGATTTCTCAATTGTATTTGAGAATTTTTCTATAAAATTTTAAAGATTAAAATTGTGTAAATTTTGTTCAGCTCTACGGGAATTTGGCTATTTGTGGGCACATTTATGTTTGTCAGTCATTTGGACCAATGGGAAATTAAAGCCAAGGATCCATACTTATAGACTATGTAAGTCCGATTTCTCAATTGTATTTGAGAATTTTTCTATAACACTTGTTTGTCACTCATTTGGACCAATGGGAAATTAAAGCCAAGGATCCATACTTATAGACTATGTAAGTCCGATTTCTCAATTGTATTTGAGAATTTTTCTATAAAATTTTAAAGATTAAAATTGTGTAAATTTTGTTCAGCTCTACGGGAATTTGGCTATTTGTGGGCACATTTATGTTTGTCACTCATTTGGACCAATGGGAAATTAAAGCCAAGGATCCATACTTATAGACTATGTAAGTCCGATTTCTCAATTGTATTTGAGAATTTTTCTATAAAATTTGTTTGTCACTCATTTGGACCAATGGGAAATTAAAGCCAAGGATCCATACTTATAGACTATGTAAGTCCGATTTCTCAATTGTATTTTCTATAAAATTTTAAAGATTAAAATTGTGTAAATTTTGTTCAGCTCTACGGGAATTTGGCTATTTGTGGGCACATTTATGTTTGTCACTCATTTGGACCAATGGGAAATTAAAGCCAAGGATCCATACTTATAGACTATGTAAGTCCGATTTCTAAATTGTATTTGAGAATTTTTCTATAAAATTTTAAAGATTAAAATTGTGTAAATTTTGTTCAGCTCTACGGGAATTTGGCTATTTGTGGGCACATTTATGTTTGTCACTCATTTGGACCAATGGGAAATTAAAGCCAAGGATCCATACTTATAGACTATGTAAGTCCGATTTCTCAATTGTGTTTGAGAATTTTTCTATAAAATTTTAAAGATTAAAATTGTGTAAATTTTGTTCAGCTCTACGGGAATTTGGCTATTTGTGGGCACATTTATGTTTGTCACTTATTTGGACCAATGGGAAATTAAAGCCAAGGATCCATACTTATAGACTATGTAAGTCCGATTTCTCAATTGTATTTGAGAATTTTTCTATAACACTTGTTTGTCACTCATTTGGACCAATGGGAAATTAAGTCCGATTTCTCAATTGTATTTGAGAATTTTTCTATAAAATTTTAAAGATTAAAATTGTGTAAATTTTGTTCAGCTCTACGGGAATTTGGCTATTTGTGGGCACATTTATGTTTGTCACTCATTTGGACCAATGGGAAATTAAAGCCAAGGATCCATACTTATAGACTATGTAAGTCCGATTTCTCAATTGTATTTGAGAATTTTTCTATAAAATTTTAAAGATTAAAATTGTGTAAATTTTGTTCAGCTCTACGGGAATTTGGCTATTTGTGGGCACATTTATGTTTGTCACTCATTTGGATCAATGGGAAATTAAAGCCAAGGATCCATACTTATAGACTATGTAAGTCCGATTTCTCAATTGTATTTGAGAATTTTTCTATAACACTTGTTTGTCACTCATTTGGACCAATGGGAAATTAAAGCCAAGGATCCATACTTATAAAATATGTAAGTCCGATTTCTCAATTGTATTTGAGAATTTTTCTATAAAATTTTAAAGATTAAAATTGTGTAAATTTTGTTCAGCTCTACGGGAATTTGGCTATTTGAGGGCACATTTATGTTTGTCAGTCATTTGGACCAATTGGAAATTAAAGCCAAGGATCCATACTTATAGACTATGTAAGTCCGATTTCTCAATTCTATTTGAAAATTTTTCTATAAAATTTTAAAGATTAAAATTGTGTAAATTTTGTTCAGCTCTACGGGAATTTGGCTATTTGAGGGCACATTTATGTTTGTCACTTATTTGGACCAATGGGAAATTAAAGCCAAGGATAAATACTTATAGACTATGTAAGTCCGATTTCTCAATTGTATTTGAGAATTTTTCTATAAAATTTTAAAGATTAAAATTGTGTAAATTTTGTTCAGCTCTACGGGAATTTGGCTATTTGAGGGCACATTTATGTTTGTCAGTCATTTGGACCAATTTGAAATTAAAGCCAAGGATCCATACTTATAGACTATGTAAGTCCGATTTCTCAATTGTATTTGAGAATTTTTCTATAAAATTTTAAAGATTAAAATTGTGTAAATTTTGTTCAGCTCTACGGGAATTTGGCTATTTGAGGGCACATTTATGTTTGTCACTTATTTGGACCAATGGGAAATTAAATCCAAGGATCCATACTTATAGACTATGTAAGTCCGATTTCTCAATTGTATTTGAGAATTTTTCTATAAAATTTGTTTGTCACTCATTTGGACCAATGGGAAATTAAATCCAAGGATCCATACTTATAGACTATGTAAGTCCGATTTCTCAATTGTATTTGAGAATTTTTCTATAAAATTTGTTTGTCACTCATTTGGACCAATGGGAAATTTAAGCCAAGGATCCATACTTATAGACTATGTAAGTCCGATTTCTCAATTGTATTTGAGAATTTTTCTATAAAATTTGTTTGTCACTCATTTGGACCAATGGGAAATTAAATCCAAGGATCCATACTTATAGACTATGTAAGTCCGATTTCTCAATTGTATTTGAGAATTTTTCTATAAAATTTTTTTGTCACTCATTTGGACCAATGGGAAATTAAATCCAAGGATCCATACTTATAGACTATGTAAGTCCGATTTCTCAATTGTATTTGAGAATTTTTCTATAAAATTTGTTTGTCACTCATTTGGACCAATGGGAAATTAAAGCCAAGGATCCATACTTATAGACTATGTAAGTCCGATTTCTCAATTGTATTTGAGAATTTTTCTATAACACTTGTTTGTCACTCATTTGGACCAATGGGAAATTTAATCCAAGGATCCATACTTATAGACTATGTAAGTCCGATTTCTCAATTGTATTTGAGAATTTTTCTATAAAATTTGTTTGTCACTCATTTGGACCAATGGGAAATTAAATCCAAGGATCCATACTTATAGACTATGTAAGTCCGATTTCTCAATTGTATTTGAGAATTTTTCTATAAAATTTGTTTGTCACTCATTTGGACCAATGGGAAATTAAATCCAAGGATCCATACTTATAGACTATGTATGTCCGATTTCTCAATTGTATTTGAGAATTTTTCAAATAAAATTTGTTTGTCACTCATTTGGACCAATGGGAAATTAAAGCCAAGGATCCATACTTATAGACTATGTAAGTCCGATTTCTCAATTGTATTTGAGAATTTTTCTATAAAATTTGTTTGTCACTCATTTGGACCAATGGGAAATTTAATCCAAGGATCCATACTTATAGACTATGTAAGTCCGATTTCTCAATTGTATTTGAGAATTTTTCTATAAAATTTTAAAGATTAAAATTGTGTAAATTTTATTCAGCTCTACGGGAATTTATCTATTTGTGGGCACATTTATGTTTGTCACTCATTTGGACCAATGGGAAATTAAATCCAAGGATCCATACTTATAGACTATGTAAGTCCGATTTCTCAATTGTATTTGAGAATTTTTCTATAAAATTTGTTTGTCACTCATTTGGACCAATGGGAAATTAAAGCCAAGGATCCATACTTATAGACTATGTAAGTCCGATTTCTCAATTGTATTTGAGAATTTTTCTATAAAATTTGTTTGTCACTCATTTGGACCAATGGGAAATTTAATCCAAGGATCCATACTTATAGACTATGTAAGTCCGATTTCTCAATTGTATTTGAGAATTTTTCTATAAAATTTTAAAGATTAAAATTGTGTAAATTTTATTCAGCTCTACGGGAATTTATCTATTTGTGGGCACATTTATGTTTGTCACTCATTTGGACCAATGGGAAATTAAATCCAAGGATCCATACTTATAGACTATGTAAGTCCGATTTCTCAATTGTATTTGAGAGTTTTTCTATAAAATTTGTTTGTCACTCATTTGGACCAATGGGAAATTAAAGCCAAGGATCCATACTTATAGACTATGTAAGTCCGATTTCTCAATTGTATTTGAGAATTTTTCTATAAAATTTCAAAGATTAAAATTGTGTAAATTTTGTTCAGCTCTACGGGAATTTGGCTATTTGAGGGCACATTTATGTTTGTCAGTCATTTGGACCAATTGGAAATTAAAGCCAAGGATCCATACTTATAGACTATGTAAGTCCGATTTCTCAATTGTATTTGAGAGTTTTTCTATAAAATTTGTTTGTCACTCATTTGGACCAATGGGAAATTAAAGCCAAGGATAAATACTTATAGACTATGTAAGTCCGATTTCTCAATTGTATTTGAGAATTTTTCTATAAAATTTTAAAGATTAAAATTGTGTAAATTTTGTTCAGCTCCACGGGAATTTGGCTATTTGTGGGCACATTTATGTTTGTCACTTATTTGGACCAATGGGAAATTAAATCCAAGGATCCATACTTATAGACTATGTAAGTCCGATTTCTCAATTGTATTTGAGAATTTTTCTATAAAATTTGTTTGTCAGTCATTTGGACCAATGGGAAATTAAAGCCAAGGATCCATACTTATAGACTATGTAAGTCCGATTTCTCAATTGTATTTGAGAATTTTTCTATAACACTTGTTTGTCACTCATTTGGACCAATGGGAAATTAAAGCCAAGGATCCATACTTATAGACTATGTAAGTCCGATTTCTCAATTGTATTTGAGAATTTTTCTATAACACTTGTTTGTCACTCATTTGGACCAATGGGAAATTAAAGCCAAGGATCCATACTTATAGACTATGTAAGTACGATTTCTCAATTGTATTTGAGAATTTTTCTATAAAATTTTAAAGATTAAAATTGTGTAAATTTTGTTCAGCTCTACGGGAATTTGGCTATTTGTGGGCACATTTATGTTTGTCACTTATTTGGACCAATGGGAAATTAAAGCCAAGGATCCATACTTATAGACTATGTAAGTCCGATTTCTCAATTGTATTTGAGAATTTTTCTATAAAATTTTAAAGATTAAAATTGTGTAAATTTTGTTCAGCTCTACGGGAATTTGGCTATTTGTGGGCACATTTATGTTTGTCACTTATTTGGACCAATGGGAAATTAAATCCAAGGATCCATACTTATAGACTATGTAAGTCCGATTTCTCAATTGTATTTGAGAATTTTTCTATAAAATTTTAAAGATTAAAATTGTGTAAATTTTGTTCAGCTCTACGGGAATTTGGCTATTTGTGGGCACATTTATGTTTGTCACTTATTTGGACCAATGGGAAATTAAAGCCAAGGATCCATACTTATAGACTATGTAAGTCCGATTTCTCAATTGTATTTGAGAATTTTTCTATAAAATTTGTTTGTCACTCATTTGGACCAATGGGAAATTAAAGCCAAGGATAAATACTTATAGACTATGTAAGTCCGATTTCTCAATTGTATTTGAGAATTTTTCTATAAAATTTTAAAGATTAAAATTGTGTAAATTTTGTTCAGCTCTACGGGAATTTGGCTATTTGAGGGCACATTTATGTTTGTCAGTCATTTGGACCAATTGGAAATTAAAGCCAAGGATCCATACTTATAGACTATGTAAGTCCGATTTCTCAATTGTATTTGAGAATTTTTCTATAAAATTTTAAAGATTAAAATTGTGTAAATTTTGTTCAGCTCTACGGGAATTTAGCTATTTGAGGGCACATTTATGTTTGTCACTTATTTGGACCAATGGGAAATTAAAGCCAAGGATAAATACTTATAGACTATGTAAGTCCGATTTCTCAATTGTATTTGAGAATTTTTCTATAAAATTTTAAAGATTAAAATTGTGTAAATTTTGTTCAGCTCCACGGGAATTTGGCTATTTGTGGGCACATTTATGTTTGTCACTTATTTGGACCAATGGGAAATTAAATCCAAGGATCCATACTTATAGACTATGTAAGTCCGATTTCTCAATTGTATTTGAGAATTTTTCTATAAAATTTGTTTGTCAGTCATTTGGACCAATGGGAAATTAAAGCCAAGGATCCATACTTATAGACTATGTAAGTCCGATTTCTCAATTGTATTTGAGAATTTTTCTATAACACTTGTTTGTCACTCATTTGGACCAATGGGAAATTAAAGCCAAGGATCCATACTTATAGACTATGTAAGTCCGATTTCTCAATTGTATTTGAGAATTTTTCTATAACACTTGTTTGTCACTCATTTGGACCAATGGGAAATTAAAGCCAAGGATCCATACTTATAGACTATGTAAGTACGATTTCTCAATTGTATTTGAGAATTTTTCTATAAAATTTTAAAGATTAAAATTGTGTAAATTTTGTTCAGCTCTACGGGAATTTGGCTATTTGTGGGCACATTTATGTTTGTCACTTATTTGGACCAATGGGAAATTAAAGCCAAGGATCCATACTTATAGACTATGTAAGTCCGATTTCTCAATTGTATTTGAGAATTTTTCTATAAAATTTTAAAGATTAAAATTGTGTAAATTTTGTTCAGCTCTACGGGAATTTGGCTATTTGTGGGCACATTTATGTTTGTCACTTATTTGGACCAATGGGAAATTAAATCCAAGGATCCATACTTATAGACTATGTAAGTCCGATTTCTCAATTGTATTTGAGAATTTTTCTATAAAATTTTAAAGATTAAAATTGTGTAAATTTTGTTCAGCTCTACGGGAATTTGGCTATTTGTGGGCACATTTATGTTTGTCACTTATTTGGACCAATGGGAAATTAAAGCCAAGGATCCATACTTATAGACTATGTAAGTCCGATTTCTCAATTGTATTTGAGAATTTTTCTATAAAATTTTAAAGATTAAAATTGTGTAAATTTTGTTCAGCTCTACGGGAATTTGGCTATTTGTGGGCACATTTATGTTTGTCACTTATTTGGACCAATGGGAAATTAAAGCCAAGGATCCATACTTATAGACTATGTAAGTCCGATTTCTCAATTGTATTTGAGAATTTTTCTATAAAATTTTAAAGATTAAAATTGTGTAAATTTTGTTCAGCTCTACGGGAATTTGGCTATTTGTGGGCACATTTATGTTTGTCAGTCATTTGGACCAATTGGAAATTAAAGCCAAGGATCCATACTTATAGACTATGTAAGTCCGATTTCTCAATTGTATTTGAGAATTTTTCTATAAAATTTGTTTGTCACTCATTTGGACCAATGGGAAATTAAAGCCAAGGATCCATACTTATAGACTATGTAAGTCCGATTTCTCAATTGTATTTGAGAATTTTTCTATAAAATTTTAAAGATTAAAATTGTGTAAATTTTGTTCAGCTCTACGGGAATTTGGCTATTTGTGGGCACATTTATGTTTGTCACTTATTTGGACCAATGGGAAATTAAATCCAAGGATCCATACTTATAGACTATGTAAGTCCGATTTCTCAATTGTATTTGAGAATTTTTCTATAAAATTTGTTTGTCACTCATTTGGACCAATGGGAAATTAAAGCCAAGGATAAATACTTATAGACTATGTAAGTCCGATTTCTCAATTGTATTTGAGAATTTTTCTATAAAATTTTAAAGATTAAAATTGTGTAAATTTTGTTCAGCTCTACGGGAATTTGGCTATTTGAGGGCACATTTATGTTTGTCACTTATTTGGACCAATGGGAAATTAAAGCCAAGGATCCATACTTATAGACTATGTAAGTCCGATTTCTCAATTGTATTTGAGAATTTTTCTATAAAATTTGTTTGTCACTCATTTGGACCAATGGGAAATTAAAGCCAAGGATAAATACTTATAGACTATGTAAGTCCGATTTCTCAATTGTATTTGAGAATTTTTCTATAAAATTTTAAAGATTAAAATTGTGTAAATTTTGTTCAGCTCTACGGGAATTTGGCTATTTGAGGGCACATTTATGTTTGTCAGTCATTTGGACCAATTGGAAATTAAAGCCAAGGATCCATACTTATAGACTATGTAAGTCCGATTTCTCAATTGTATTTGAGAATTTTTCTATAAAATTTTAAAGATTAAAATTGTGTAAATTTTGTTCAGCTCTACGGGAATTTAGCTATTTGAGGGCACATTTATGTTTGTCACTTATTTGGACCAATGGGAAATTAAAGCCAAGGATAAATACTTATAGACTATGTAAGTCCGATTTCTCAATTGTATTTGAGAATTTTTCTATAAAATTTTAAAGATTAAAATTGTGTAAATTTTGTTCAGCTCCACGGGAATTTGGCTATTTGTGGGCACATTTATGTTTGTCACTTATTTGGACCAATGGGAAATTAAATCCAAGGATCCATACTTATAGACTATGTAAGTCCGATTTCTCAATTGTATTTGAGAATTTTTCTATAAAATTTGTTTGTCAGTCATTTGGACCAATGGGAAATTAAAGCCAAGGATCCATACTTATAGACTATGTAAGTACGATTTCTCAATTGTATTTGAGAATTTTTCTATAAAATTTTAAAGATTAAAATTGTGTAAATTTTGTTCAGCTCTACGGGAATTTGGCTATTTGTGGGCACATTTATGTTTGTCACTTATTTGGACCAATGGGAAATTAAAGCCAAGGATCCATACTTATAGACTATGTAAGTCCGATTTCTCAATTGTATTTGAGAATTTTTCTATAAAATTTTAAAGATTAAAATTGTGTAAATTTTGTTCAGCTCTACGGGAATTTGGCTATTTGTGGGCACATTTATGTTTGTCACTTATTTGGACCAATGGGAAATTAAATCCAAGGATCCATACTTATAGACTATGTAAGTCCGATTTCTCAATTGTATTTGAGAATTTTTCTATAACACTTGTTTGTCACTCATTTGGACCAATGGGAAATTAAAGCCAAGGATCCATACTTATAGACTATGTAAGTACGATTTCTCAATTGTATTTGAGAATTTTTCTATAAAATTTTAAAGATTAAAATTGTGTAAATTTTGTTCAGCTCTACGGGAATTTGGCTATTTGTGGGCACATTTATGTTTGTCACTTATTTGGACCAATGGGAAATTAAAGCCAAGGATCCATACTTATAGACTATGTAAGTCCGATTTCTCAATTGTATTTGAGAATTTTTCTATAACACTTGTTTGTCACTCATTTGGACCAATGGGAAATTAAAGCCAAGGATCCATACTTATAGACTATGTAAGTACGATTTCTCAATTGTATTTGAGAATTTTTCTATAAAATTTTAAAGATTAAAATTGTGTAAATTTTGTTCAGCTCTACGGGAATTTGGCTATTTGTGGGCACATTTATGTTTGTCACTTATTTGGACCAATGGGAAATTAAAGCCAAGGATCCATACTTATAGACTATGTAAGTCCGATTTCTCAATTGTATTTGAGAATTTTTCTATAAAATTTTAAAGATTAAAATTGTGTAAATTTTGTTCAGCTCTACGGGAATTTGGCTATTTGTGGGCACATTTATGTTTGTCACTTATTTGGACCAATGGGAAATTAAATCCAAGGATCCATACTTATAGACTATGTAAGTCCGATTTCTCAATTGTATTTGAGAATTTTTCTATAAAATTTTAAAGATTAAAATTGTGTAAATTTTGTTCAGCTCTACGGGAATTTGGCTATTTGTGGGCACATTTATGTTTGTCACTTATTTGGACCAATGGGAAATTAAAGCCAAGGATCCATACTTATAGACTATGTAAGTCCGATTTCTCAATTGTATTTGAGAATTTTTCTATAAAATTTTAAAGATTAAAATTGTGTAAATTTTGTTCAGCTCTACGGGAATTTGGCTATTTGTGGGCACATTTATGTTTGTCACTCATTTGCACCAATGGGAAATTAAAGCCAAGGATCCATACTTATAGACTATGTAAGTCCGATTTCTCAATTGTATTTGAGAATTTTTCTATAACACTTGTTTGTCACTCATTTGGACCAATGGGAAATTAAATCCAAGGATCCATACTTATAGACTATGTAAGTCCGATTTCTCAATTGTATTTGAGAATTTTTCTATAAAATTTTAAAGATTAAAATTGTGTAAATTTTGTTCAGCTCTACGGGAATTTGGCTATTTGTGGGCACATTTATGTTTGTCACTTATTTGGACCAATGGGAAATTAAAGCCAAGGATCCATACTTATAGACTATGTAAGTCCGATTTCTCAATTGTATTTGAGAATTTTTCTATAAAATTTGTTTGTCACTCATTTGGACCAATGGGAAATTAAATCCAAGGATCCATACTTATAGACTATGTAAGTCCGATTTCTCAATTGTATTTGAGAATTTTTCTATAAAATTTTAAAGATTAAAATTGTGTAAATTTTGTTCAGCTCTACGGGAATTTGGCTATTTGTGGGCACATTTATGTTTGTCACTCATTTGGACCAATGGGAAATTAAATCCAAGGATCCATACTTATAGACTATGTAAGTCCGATTTCTCAATTGTATTTGAGAATTTTTCTATAAAATTTTAAAGATTAAAATTGTGTAAATTTTGTTCAGCTCTACGGGAATTTGGCTATTTGTGGGCACATTTATGTTTGTCACTTATTTGGACCAATGGGAAATTAAAGCCAAGGATCCATACTTATAGACTATGTAAGTCCGATTTCTCAATTGTATTTGAGAATTTTTCTATAAAATTTTAAAGATTAAAATTGTGTAAATTTTGTTCAGCTCTACGGGAATTTGGCTATTTGTGGGCACATTTATGTTTGTCACTTATTTGGACCAATGGGAAATTAAAGCCAAGGATCCATACTTATAGACTATGTAAGTCCGATTTCTCAATTGTATTTGAGAATTTTTCTATAACACTTGTTTGTCACTCATTTGGACCAATGGGAAATTAAATCCAAGGATCCATACTTATAGACTATGTAAGTACGATTTCTCAATTGTATTTGAGAATTTTTCTATAAAATTTGTTTGTCACTCATTTGGACCAATGGGAAATTAAATCCAAGGATCCATACTTATAGACTATGTAAGTCCGATTTCTCAATTGTATTTGAGAATTTTTCTATAAAATTTGTTTGTCACTCATTTGGACCAATGGGAAATTAAATCCAAGGATCCATACTTATAGACTATGTAAGTCCGATTTCTCAATTGTATATGAGAATTTTTCTATAAAATTTGTTTGTCACTCATTTGGACCAATGGGAAATTAAATCCAAGGATCCATACTTATAGACTATGTAAGTCCGATTTCTCAATTGTATTTGAGAATTTTTCTATAAAATTTGTTTGTCACTCATTTGGACCAATGGGAAATTAAATCCAAGGATCCATACTTATAGACTATGTAAGTCCGATTTCTCAATTGTATTTGAGAATTTTTCTATAAAATTTTAAAGATTAAAATTGTGTAAATTTTGTTCAGCTCTACGGGAATTTGGCTATTTGTGGGCACATTTATGTTTGTCACTTATTTGGACCAATGGGAAATTAAAGCCAAGGATCCATACTTATAGACTATGTAAGTCCGATTTCTCAATTGTATTTGAGAATTTTTCTATAACACTTGTTTGTCACTCATTTGGACCAATGGGAAATTAAATCCAAGGATCCATACTTATAGACTATGTAAGTACGATTTCTCAATTGTATTTGAGAATTTTTCTATAAAATTTGTTTGTCACTCATTTGGACCAATGGGAAATTAAATCCAAGGATCCATACTTATAGACTATGTAAGTCCGATTTCTCAATTGTATTTGAGAATTTTTCTATAAAATTTGTTTGTCACTCATTTGGACCAATGGGAAATTAAATCCAAGGATCCATACTTATAGACTATGTAAGTCCGATTTCTCAATTGTATATGAGAATTTTTCTATAAAATTTGTTTGTCACTCATTTGGACCAATGGGAAATTAAATCCAAGGATCCATACTTATAGACTATGTAAGTCCGATTTCTCAATTGTATTTGAGAATTTTTCTATAAAATTTGTTTGTCACTCATTTGGACCAATTGGAAATTAAAGCCAAGGATCCATACTTATAGACTATGTAAGTCCGATTTCTCAATTGTATTTGAGAATTTTTCTATAAAATTTGTTTGTCACTCATTTGGACCAATGGGAAATTAAATCCAATGATCCATACTTATAGACTATGTAAGTCCGATTTCTCAATTGTATTTGAGAATTTTTCTATAAAATTTGTTTGTCACTCATTTGGACCAATGGGAAATTAAATCCAAGGATCCATACTTATAGACTATGTAAGTCCGATTTCTCAATTGTATTTGAGAATTTTTCTATAAAATTTGTTTGTCACTCATTTGGACCAATGGGAAATTAAATCCAAGGATCCATACTTATAGACTATGTAAGTCCGATTTCTCAATTGTATTTGAGAATTTTTCTATAAAATTTGTTTGTCACTCATTTGGACCAATGGGAAATTAAATCCAAGGATCCATACTTATAGACTATGTAAGTCCGATTTCTCAATTGTATATGAGAATTTTTCTATAAAATTTGTTTGTCACTCATTTGGACCAATGGGAAATTAAATCCAAGGATCCATACTTATAGACTATGTAAGTCCGATTTCTCAATTGTATTTGAGAATTTTTCTATAAAATTTGTTTGTCACTCATTTGGACCAATTGGAAATTAAAGCCAAGGATCCATACTTATAGACTATGTAAGTCCGATTTCTCAATTGTATTTGAGAATTTTTCTATAAAATTTGTTTGTCACTCATTTGGACCAATGGGAAATTAAATCCAATGATCCATACTTATAGACTATGTAAGTCCGATTTCTCAATTGTATTTGAGAATTTTTCTATAAAATTTGTTTGTCACTCATTTGGACCAATGGGAAATTAAATCCAAGGATCCATACTTATAGACTATGTAAGTCCGACTTCTCAATTGTATTTGAGAATTTTTCTATAAAATTTGTTTGTCACTCATTTGGACCAATGGGAAATTAAATCCAAGGATCCATACTTATAGACTATGTAAGTCCGATTTCTCAATTGTATTTGAGAATTTTTCTATAAAATTTGTTTGTCACTCATTTGGACCAATTGGAAATTAAAGCCAAGGATCCATACTTATAGACTATGTAAGTCCGATTTCTCAATTGTATTTGAGAATTTTTCTATAAAATTTGTTTGTCACTCATTTGGACCAATGGGAAATTAAATCCAATGATCCATACTTATAGACTATGTAAGTCCGATTTCTCAATTGTATTTGAGAATTTTTCTATAAAATTTGTTTGTCACTCATTTGGACCAATGGGAAATTAAATCCAAGGATCCATACTTATAGACTATGTAAGTCCGATTTCTCAATTGTATTTGAGAATTTTTCTATAAAATTTGTTTGTCACTCATTTGGACCAATGGGAAATTAAATCCAAGGATCCATACTTATAGACTATGTAAGTCCGATTTCTCAATTGTATTTGAGAATTTTTCTATAAAATTTGTTTGTCACTCATTTGGACCAATGGGAAATTAAATCCAAGGATCCATACTTATAGACTATGTAAGTCCGATTTCTCAATTGTATTTGAGAATTTTTCTATAAAATTTGTTTGTCACTCATTTGGACCAATTGGAAATTAAAGCCAAGGATCCATACTTATAGACTATGTAAGTCCGATTTCTCAATTGTATTTGAGAATTTTTCTATAAAATTTGTTTGTCACTCATTTGGACCAATGGGAAATTAAATCCAAGGATCCATACTTATAGACTATGTAAGTCCGATTTCTCAATTGTATTTGAGAATTTTTCTATAAAATTTGTTTGTCACTCATTTGGACCAATTGGAAATTAAAGCCAAGGATCCATACATATTGACTATGTAAGTCCGATTTCTCAATTGTATTTGAGAATTTTTCTATAAAATTTGTTTGTCACTCATTTGGACCAATGGGAAATTAAATCCAATGATCCATACTTATAGACTATGTAAGTCCGATTTCTCAATTGTATTTGAGAATTTTTCTATAAAATTTGTTTGTCACTCATTTGGACCAATGGGAAATTAAATCCAAGGATCCATACTTATAGACTATGTAAGTCCGATTTCTCAATTGTATTTGAGAATTTTTCTATAAAATTTGTTTGTCACTCATTTGGACCAATTGGAAATTAAAGCCAAGGATCCATACATATTGACTATGTAAGTCCGATTTCTCAATTGTATTTGAGAATTTTTCTATAAAATTTGTTTGTCACTCATTTGGACCAATGGGAAATTAAATCCAAGGATCCATACTTATAGACTATGTAAGTCCGATTTCTCAATTGTATTTGAGAATTTTTCTATAAAATTTGTTTGTCACTCATTTGGACCAATTGGAAATTAAAGCCAAGGATCCATACTTATAGACTATGTAAGTCCGATTTCTCAATTGTATTTGAGAATTTTTCTATAAAATTTGTTTGTCACTCATTTGGACCAATGGGAAATTAAATCCAATGATCCATACTTATAGACTATGTAAGTCCGATTTCTCAATTTATTTGAGAATTTTTCTATAAAATTTGTTTGTCACTCATTTGGACCAATGGGAAATTAAATCCAAGGATCCATACTTATAGACTATGTAAGTCCGATTTCTCAATTGTATTTGAGAATTTTTCTATAAAATTTGTTTGTCACTCATTTGGACCAATGGGAAATTAAATCCAAGGATCCATACTTATAGACTATGTAAGTCCGATTTCTCAATTGTATTTGAGAATTTTTCTATAAAATTTGTTTGTCACTCATTTGGACCAATTGGAAATTAAAGCCAAGGATCCATACATATTGACTATGTAAGTCCGATTTCTCAATTGTATTTGAGAATTTTTCTATAAAATTTGTTTGTCACTCATTTGGACCAATGGGAAATTAAATCCAAGGATCCATACTTATAGACTATGTAAGTCCGATTTCTCAATTGTATTTGAGAATTTTTCTATAAAATTTGTTTGTCACTCATTTGGACCAATGGGAAATTAAATCCAATGATCCATACTTATAGACTATGTAAGTCCGATTTCTCAATTGTATTTGAGAATTTTTCTATAAAATTTGTTTGTCACTCATTTGGACCAATGGGAAATTAAATCCAAGGATCCATACTTATAGACTATGTAAGTCCGATTTCTCAATTGTATTTGAGAATTTTTCTATAAAATTTGTTTGTCACTCATTTGGACCAATGGGAAATTAAATCCAATGATCCATACTTATAGACTATGTAAGTCCGATTTCTCAATTGTATTTGAGAATTTTTCTATAAAATTTGTTTGTCACTCATTTGGACCAATGGGAAATTAAATCCAAGGATCCATACTTATAGACTATGTAAGTCCGATTTCTCAATTGTATTTGAGAATTTTTCTATAAAATTTGTTTGTCACTCATTTGGACCAATGGGAAATTAAATCCAATGATCCATACTTATAGACTATGTAAGTCCGATTTCTCAATTGTATTTGAGAATTTTTCTATAAAATTTGTTTGTCACTCATTTGGACCAATGGGAAATTAAATCCAAGGATCCATACTTATAGACTATGTAAGTCCGATTTCTCAATTGTATTTGAGAATTTTTCTATAAAATTTGTTTGTCACTCATTTGGACCAATGGGAAATTAAATCCAAGGATCCATACTTATAGACTATGTAAGTCCGATTTCTCAATTGTATTTGAGAATTTTTCTATAAAATTTGTTTGTCACTCATTTGGACCAATGGGAAATTAAATCCAAGGATCCATACTTATAGACTATGTAAGTCCGATTTCTCAATTGTATTTGAGAATTTTTCTATAAAATTTGTTTGTCACTCATTTGGACCAATGGGAAATTAAATCCAATGATCCATACTTATAGACTATGTAAGTCCGATTTCTCAATTGTATTTGAGAATTTTTCTATAAAATTTGTTTGTCACTCATTTGGACCAATGGGAAATTAAATCCAAGGATCCATACTTATAGACTATGTAAGTCCGATTTCTCAATTGTATTTGAGAATTTTTCTATAAAATTTGTTTGTCACTCATTTGGACCAATTGGAAATTAAAGCCAAGGATCCATACATATTGACTATGTAAGTCCGATTTGAGAATTTTTCTATAAAATTTGTTTGTCACTCATTTGGACCAATTGGAAATTAAAGCCAAGGATCCATACTTATAGACTATGTAAGTCCGATTTCTCAATTGTATTTGAGAATTTTTCTATAAAATTTGTTTGTCACTCATTTGGACCAATGGGAAATTAAATCCAATGATCCATACTTATAGACTATGTAAGTCCGATTTCTCAATTGTATTTGAGAATTTTTCTATAAAATTTGTTTGTCACTCATTTGGACCAATGGGAAATTAAATCCAAGGATCCATACTTATAGACTATGTAAGTCCGATTTCTCAATTGTATTTGAGAATTTTTCTATAAAATTTGTTTGTCACTCATTTGGACCAATGGGAAGTTAAATCCAAGGATCCATACTTATAGACTATGTAAGTCCGATTTCTCAATTGTATTTGAGAATTTTTCTATAAAATTTGTTTGTCACTCATTTGGACCAATTGGAAATTAAAGCCAAGGATCCATACATATTGACTATGTAAGTCCGATTTCTCAATTGTATTTGAGAATTTTTCTATAAAATTTGTTTGTCACTCATTTGGACCAATGGGAAATTAAATCCAAGGATCCATACTTATAGACTATGTAAGTCCGATTTCTCAATTGTATTTGAGAATTTTTCTATAAAATTTGTTTGTCACTCATTTGGACCAATGGGAAATTAAATCCAATGATCCATACTTATAGACTATGTAAGTCCGATTTCTCAATTGTATTTGAGAATTTTTCTATAAAATTTGTTTGTCACTCATTTGGACCAATGGGAAATTAAATCCAAGGATCCATACTTATAGACTATGTAAGTCCGATTTCTCAATTGTATTTGAGAATTTTTCTATAAAATTTGTTTGTCACTCATTTGGACCAATGGGAAATTAAATCCAATGATCCATACTTATAGACTATGTAAGTCCGATTTCTCAATTGTATTTGAGAATTTTTCTATAAAATTTGTTTGTCACTCATTTGGACCAATGGGAAATTAAATCCAAGGATCCATACTTATAGACTATGTAAGTCCGATTTCTCAATTGTATTTGAGAATTTTTCTATAAAATTTGTTTGTCACTCATTTGGACCAATGGGAAATTAAATCCAATGATCCATACTTATAGACTATGTAAGTCCGATTTCTCAATTGTATTTGAGAATTTTTCTATAAAATTTGTTTGTCACTCATTTGGACCAATGGGAAATTAAATCCAAGGATCCATACTTATAGACTATGTAAGTCCGATTTCTCAATTGTATTTGAGAATTTTTCTATAAAATTTGTTTGTCACTCATTTGGACCAATGGGAAATTAAATCCAAGGATCCATACTTATAGACTATGTAAGTCCGATTTCTCAATTGTATTTGAGAATTTTTCTATAAAATTTGTTTGTCACTCATTTGGACCAATGGGAAATTAAATCCAAGGATCCATACTTATAGACTATGTAAGTCCGATTTCTCAATTGTATTTGAGAATTTTTCTATAAAATTTGTTTGTCACTCATTTGGACCAATGGGAAATTAAATCCAATGATCCATACTTATAGACTATGTAAGTCCGATTTCTCAATTGTATTTGAGAATTTTTCTATAAAATTTGTTTGTCACTCATTTGGACCAATGGGAAATTAAATCCAAGGATCCATACTTATAGACTATGTAAGTCCGATTTCTCAATTGTATTTGAGAATTTTTCTATAAAATTTGTTTGTCACTCATTTGGACCAATTGGAAATTAAAGCCAAGGATCCATACATATTGACTATGTAAGTCCGATTTCTCAATTGTATTTGAGAATTTTTCTATAAAATTTGTTTGTCACTCATTTGGACCAATGGGAAATTAAATCCAAGGATCCATACTTATAGACTATGTAAGTCCGATTTCTCAATTGTATTTGAGAATTTTTCTATAAAATTTGTTTGTCACTCATTTGGACCAATTGGAAATTAAAGCCAAGGATCCATACTTATAGACTATGTAAGTCCGATTTCTCAATTGTATTTGAGAATTTTTCTATAAAATTTGTTTGTCACTCATTTGGACCAATGGGAAATTAAATCCAATGATCCATACTTATAGACTATGTAAGTCCGATTTCTCAATTGTATTTGAGAATTTTTCTATAAAATTTGTTTTTCACTCATTTGGACCAATGGGAAATTAAATCCAAGGATCCATACTTATAGACTATGTAAGTCCGATTTCTCAATTGTATTTGAGAATTTTTCTATAAAATTTGTTTGTCACTCATTTGGACCAATGGGAAATTAAATCCAAGGATCCATACTTATAGACTATGTAAGTCCGATTTCTCAATTGTATTTGAGAATTTTTCTATAAAATTTGTTTGTCACTCATTTGGACCAATTGGAAATTAAAGCCAAGGATCCATACATATTGACTATGTAAGTCCGATTTCTCAATTGTATTTGAGAATTTTTCTATAAAATTTGTTTGTCACTCATTTGGACCAATGGGAAATTAAATCCAATGATCCATACTTATAGACTATGTAAGTCCGATTTCTCAATTGTATTTGAGAATTTTTCTATAAAATTTGTTTGTCACTCATTTGGACCAATTGGAAATTAAAGCCAAGGATCCATACTTATAGACTATGTAAGTCCGATTTCTCAATTGTATTTGAGAATTTTTCTATAAAATTTGTTTGTCACTCATTTGGACCAATGGGAAATTAAATCCAAGGATCCATACTTATAGACTATGTAAGTCCGATTTCTCAATTGTATTTGAGAATTTTTCTATAAAATTTGTTTGTCACTCATTTGGACCAATGGGAAATTAAATCCAATGATCCATACTTATAGACTATGTAAGTCCGATTTCTCAATTGTATTTGAGAATTTTTCTATAAAATTTGTTTGTCACTCATTTGGACCAATGGGAAATTAAATCCAAGGATCCATACTTATAGACTATGTAAGTCCGATTTCTCAATTGTATTTGAGAATTTTTCTATAAAATTTGTTTGTCACTCATTTGGACCAATGGGAAATTTAAGCCAAGGATCCATACTTATAGACTATGTAAGTCCGATTTCTCAATTGTATTTGAGAATTTTTCTATAAAATTTTTAAGATTAAAATTGTGTAAATTTTGTTCAGCTCTACGGGAATTTGGCTATTTGAGGGCACATTTATGTTTGTCACTTATTTGGACCAATGGGAAATTAAAGCCAAGGATAAATACTTATAGACTATGTAAGTACGATTTCTCAATTGTATTTGAGAATTTTTCTATAAAATTTGTTTGTCACTCATTTGGACCAATGGGAAATTAAATCCAAAGATCCATACTTATAGACTATGTAAGTCCGATTTCTCAATTGTATTTGAGAATTTTTCTATAAAATTTTAAAGATTAAAATTGTGTAAATTTTGTTCAGCTCTACGGGAATTTGGCTATTTGTGGGCACATTTATGTTTGTCACTTATTTGGACCAATGGGAAATTAAATCCAAGGATCCATACTTATAGACTATGTAAGTCCGATTTCTCAATTGTATTTGAGAATTTTTCTATAAAATTTTAAAGATTAAAATTGTGTAAATTTTATTCAGCTCTACGGGAATTTGGCTATTTGTGGGCACATTTATGTTTGTCAGTCATTTGGACCAATGGGAAATTAAATCCAAGGATCCATACTTATAGACTATGTAAGTCCGATTTCTCAATTGTATTTGAGAATTTTTCTATAAAATTTTAAAGATTAAAATTGTGTAAATTTTGTTCAGCTCTACGGGAATTTGGCTATTTGTGGGCACATTTATGTTTGTCACTTATTTGGACCAATGGGAAATTAAATCCAAGGATCCATACTTATAGACTATGTAAGTCCGATTTCTCAATTGTATTTGAGAATTTTTCTATAAAATTTGTTTGTCACTCATTTGGACCAATGGGAAATTAAATCCAAGGATCCATACTTATAGACTATGTAAGTCCGATTTCTCAATTGTATTTGAGAATTTGTCTATAAAATTTGTTTGTCACTCATTTGGACCAATGGGAAATTTAATCCAAGGATCCATACTTATAGACTATGTAAGTCCGATTTCTCAATTGTATTTGAGAATTTTTCTATAAAATTTTAAAGATTAAAATTGTGTAAATTTTATTCAGCTCTACGGGAATTTATCTATTTGTGGGCACATTTATGTTTGTCAGTCATTTGGACCAATTGGAAATTAAAGCCAAGGATCCATACTTATAGACTATCTAAGTCAGATTTCTCAATTGTATTTGAGAATTTTTCTATAAAATTTTAAAGATTAAAATTGTGTAAATTTTATTCAGCTCTACGGGAATTTGGCCATTTGTGGGCACATTTATGTTTGTCAGTCATTTGGACCAATTGGAAATTTAAGCCAAGGATCCATACTTATAGACTATGTAAGTCCGATTTCTCAATTGTATTTGAGAATTTGTCTATAAAATTTGTTTGTCACTCATTTGGACCAATGGGAAATTTAATCCAAGGATCCATACTTATAGACTATGTAAGTCCGATTTCTCAATTGTATTTGAGAATTTTTCTATAAAATTTTAAAGATTAAAATTGTGTAAATTTTGTTCAGCTCTACGGGAATTTGGCTATTTGTGGGCACATTTATGTTTGTCACTCATTTGGACCAATGGGAAATTAAAGCCAAGGGTCCATACTTATAGACTATGTAAGTCCGATTTCTCAATTGTATTAGAGAATTTTTCTATAACACTTGTTTGTCACACATTTGGACCAATGGGAAATTAAATCCAAGGATCCATACTTATAGACTATGTAAGTCCGATTTCTCTATTGTATTTGAGAATTTTTCTATAACACTTGTTTGTCACTCATTTGGACCAATGGGAAATGAAAGCCAAGGATCCATACTTATAGACTATGTAAGTCCGATTTCTCAATTGTATTTGAGAATTTTTCTATAACACTTGTTTGTCACTCATTTGGACCAATGGGAAATTAAAGCCAAGGATCCATACTTATAGACTATGTAAGTCCGATTTCTCAATTGTATTTGAGAATTTTTCTATAACACTTGTTTGTCACTCATTTGGACCAATTGGAAATTAAAGCCAAGGATCCATACATATTGACTATGTAAGTCCGATTTCTCAATTGTATTTGAGAATTTTTCTATAAAATTTGTTTGTCACTCATTTGGACCAATGGGAAATTAAATCCAATGATCCATACTTATAGACTATGTAAGTCCGATTTCTCAATTGTATTTGAGAATTTTTCTATAAAATTTGTTTGTCACTCATTTGGACCAATTGGAAATTAAAGCCAAGGATCCATACTTATAGACTATGTAAGTCCGATTTCTCAATTGTATTTGAGAATTTTTCTATAAAATTTGTTTGTCACTCATTTGGACCAATGGGAAATTAAATCCAAGGATCCATACTTATAGACTATGTAAGTCCGATTTCTCAATTGTATTTGAGAATTTTTCTATAAAATTTGTTTGTCACTCATTTGGACCAATGGGAAATTAAATCCAATGATCCATACTTATAGACTATGTAAGTCCGATTTCTCAATTGTATTTGAGAATTTTTCTATAAAATTTGTTTGTCACTCATTTGGACCAATGGGAAATTAAATCCAAGGATCCATACTTATAGACTATGAAAGTCCGATTTCTCAATTGTATTTGAGAATTTTTCTATAAAATTTGTTTGTCACTCATTTGGACCAATGGGAAATTTAAGCCAAGGATCCATACTTATAGACTATGTAAGTCCGATTTCTCAATTGTATTTGAGAATTTTTCTATAAAATTTTTAAGATTAAAATTGTGTAAATTTTGTTCAGCTCTACGGGAATTTGGCTATTTGAGGGCACATTTATGTTTGTCACTTATTTGGACCAATGGGAAATTAAAGCCAAGGATAAATACTTATAGACTATGTAAGTACGATTTCTCAATTGTATTTGAGAATTTTTCTATAAAATTTGTTTGTCACTCATTTGGACCAATGGGAAATTAAATCCAAGGATCCATACTTATAGACTATGTAAGTCCGATTTCTCAATTGTATTTGAGAATTTTTCTATAAAATTTGTTTGTCACTCATTTGGACCAATGGGAAATTTAAGCCAAGGATCCATACTTATAGACTATGTAAGTCCGATTTCTCAATTGTATTTGAGAATTTTTCTATAAAATTTTTAAGATTAAAATTGTGTAAATTTTGTTCAGCTCTACGGGAATTTGGCTATTTGAGGGCACATTTATGTTTGTCACTTATTTGGACCAATGGGAAATTAAATCCAAGGATCCATACTTATAGACTATGTAAGTCCGATTTCTCAATTGTATTTGAGAATTTTTCTATAAAATTTGTTTGTCACTCATTTGGACCAATGGGAAATTAAATCCAAGGATCCATACTTATAGACTATGTAAGTCCGATTTCTCAATTGTATTTGAGAATTTTTCTATAAAATTTGTTTGTCACTCATTTGGACCAATGGGAAATTTAAGCCAAGGATCCATACTTATAGACTATGTAAGTCCGATTTCTCAATTGTATTTGAGAATTTTTCTATAAAATTTTTAAGATTAAAATTGTGTAAATTTTGTTCAGCTCTACGGGAATTTGGCTATTTGAGGGCACATTTATGTTTGTCACTTATTTGGACCAATGGGAAATTAAAGCCAAGGATAAATACTTATAGACTATGTAAGTACGATTTCTCAATTGTATTTGAGAATTTTTCTATAAAATTTGTTTGTCACTCATTTGGACCAATGGGAAATTAAATCCAAGGATCCATACTTATAGACTATGTAAGTCCGATTTCTCAATTGTATTTGAGAATTTTTCTATAAAATTTGTTTGTCACTCATTTGGACCAATGGGAAATTTAAGCCAAGGATCCATACTTATAGACTATGTAAGTCCGATTTCTCAATTGTATTTGAGAATTTTTCTATAAAATTTTTAAGATTAAAATTGTGTAAATTTTGTTCAGCTCTACGGGAATTTGGCTATTTGAGGGCACATTTATGTTTGTCACTTATTTGGACCAATGGGAAATTAAATCCAAGGATCCATACTTATAGACTATGTAAGTCCGATTTCTCAATTGTATTTGAGAATTTTTCTATAAAATTTTAAAGATTAAAATTGTGTAAATTTTATTCAGCTCTAGGGGAATTTGGCTATTTGTGGGCACATTTATGTTTGTCAGTCATTTGGACCAATGGGAAATTAAATCCAAGGATCCATACTTATAGACTATGTAAGTCCGATTTCTCAATTGTATTTGAGAATTTTTCTATAAAATTTTAAAGATTAAAATTGTGTAAATTTTGTTCAGCTCTACGGGAATTTGGCTATTTGTGGGCACATTTATGTTTGTCAGTCATTTGGACCAATTGGAAATTTAATCCAAGGATCCATACTTATAGACTATGTAAGTCCGATTTCTCAATTGTATTTGAGAATTTTTCTATAAAATTTTAAAGATTAAAATTGTGTAAATTTTATTCAGCTCTACGGGAATTTATCTATTTGTGGGCACATTTATGTTTGTCAGTCATTTGGACCAATTGGAAATTAAAGCCAAGGATCCATACTTATAGACTATGTAAGTCCGATTTCTCAATTGTATTTGAGAATTTTTCTATAAAATTTGTTTGTCACTCATTTGGACCAATGGGAAATTAAATCCAAGGATCCATACTTATAGACTATGTAAGTCCGATTTCTCAATTGTATTTGAGAATTTGTCTATAAAATTTTAAAGATTAAAATTGTGTAAATTTTGTTCAGCTCTACGGGAATTTGGCTATTTGTGGGCACATTTATGTTTGTCAGTCATTTGGACCAATTGGAAATTTAATCCAAGGATCCATACTTATAGACTATGTAAGTCCGATTTCTCAATTGTATTTGAGAATTTTTCTATAAAATTTTAAAGATTAAAATTGTGTAAATTTTGTTCAGCTCTACGGGAATTTGGCTATTTGTGGGCACATTTATGTTTGTCACTTATTTGGACCAATGGGAAATTAAATCCAAGGATCCATACTTATAGACTATGTAAGTCCGATTTCTCAATTCTATTTGAGAATTTTTCTATAAAATTTTAAAGATTAAAATTGTGTAAATTTTATTCAGCTCTACGGGAATTTGGCTATTTGTGGGCACATTTATGTTTGTCAGTCATTTGGACCAATGGGAAATTAAATCCAAGGATCCATACTTATAGACTATGTAAGTCCGATTTCTCAATTGTATTTGAGAATTTTTCTATAAAATTTGTTTGTCACTCATTTGGACCAATGGGAAATTAAATCCAAGGATCCATACTTATAGACTATGTAAGTCCGATTTCTCAATTGTATTTGAGAATTTGTCTATAAAATTTGTTTGTCACTCATTTGGACCAATGGGAAATTTAATCCAAGGATCCATACTTATAGACTATGTAAGTCCGATTTCTCAATTGTATTTGAGAATTTTTCTATAAAATTTTAAAGATTAAAATTGTGTAAATTTTATTCAGCTCTACGGGAATTTATCTATTTGTGGGCACATTTATGTTTGTCAGTCATTTGGACCAATTGGAAATTAAAGCCAAGGATCCATACTTATAGACTATCTAAGTCAGATTTCTCAATTGTATTTGAGAATTTTTCTATAAAATTTTAAAGATTAAAATTGTGTAAATTTTATTCAGCTCTACGGGAATTTGGCCATTTGTGGGCACATTTATGTTTGTCAGTCATTTGGACCAATTGGAAATTTAAGCCAAGGATCCATACTTATAGACTATGTAAGTCCGATTTCTCAATTGTATTTGAGAATTTGTCTATAAAATTTGTTTGTCACTCATTTGGACCAATGGGAAATTTAATCCAAGGATCCATACTTATAGACTATGTAAGTCCGATTTCTCAATTGTATTTGAGAATTTTTCTATAAAATTTTAAAGATTAAAATTGTGTAAATTTTATTCAGCTCTACGGGAATTTGGCTATTTGTGGGCACATTTATGTTTGTCACTTATTTGGACCAATGGGAAATTAAATCCAAGGATCCATACTTATAGACTATGTAAGTCCGATTTCTCAATTGTATTTGAGAATTTTTCTATAAAATTTTAAAGATTAAAATTGTGTAAATTTTGTTCAGCTCTACGGGAATTTGGCTATTTGTGGGCACATTTATGTTTGTCACTCATTTGGACCAATGGGAAATTAAAGCCAAGGGTCCATACTTATAGACTATGTAAGTCCGATTTCTCAATTGTATTAGAGAATTTTTCTATAACACTTGTTTGTCACACATTTGGACCAATGGGAAATTAAATCCAAGGATCCATACTTATAGACTATGTAAGTCCGATTTCTCTATTGTATTTGAGAATTTTTCTATAACACTTGTTTGTCACTCATTTGGACCAATGGGAAATGAAAGCCAAGGATCCATACTTATAGACTATGTAAGTCCGATTTCTCAATTGTATTTGAGAATTTTTCTATAACACTTGTTTGTCACTCATTTGGACCAATGGGAAATTAAAGCCAAGGATCCATACTTATAGACTATGTAAGTCCGATTTCTCAATTGTATTTGAGAATTTTTCTATAACACTTGTTTGTCACTCATTTGGACCAATGGGAAATTAAATCCAAGGATCCATACTTATAGACTATGTAAGTCCGATTTCTCAATTGTATTTGAGAATTTTTCTATAACACTTGTTTGTCACTCATTTGGACCAATGGGAAATTAAAGCCAAGGATCCATACTTATAGACTATGTAAGTCCGATTTCTCAATTGTATTTGAGAATTTTTCTATAACACTTGTTTGTCACTCATTTGGACCAATGGGAAATTAAATCCAAGGATCCATACTTAAAGACTATGTAAGTCCGATTTCTCAATTGTATTTGAGAATTGTTCTATAACACTTGTTTGTCACTCATTTGGACCAATGGGAAATTAAATCCAAGGATCCATACTTATAGACTATGTAAGTCCGATTTCTCAATTGTATTTAAGACTTTTTCTATAACACTTGTTTGTCACTCATTTGGACCAATGGGAAATTAAAGCCAAGGATCCATACTTATAGACTATGTAAGTCCGATTTCTCAATTGTATTAGAGAATTTTTCTATAACACTTGTTTGTCACTCATTTGGACCAATGGGAAATTAAAGCCAATGATACATACTTATAGACTATGTAAGTCCGATTTCTCAATTGTATTTGAGAATTTTTCTATAAAATTTTAAAGATTAAAATTGTGTAAATTTTGTTCAGCTCTACGGGAATTTGGCTATTTGTGGGCACATTTATGTTTGTCACTCATTTGGACCAATGGGAAATTAAAGCCAAGGATCCATACTTATAGACTATGTAAGTCCGATTTCTCAATTGTATTTGAGAATTTTTCTATAAAATTTTAAAGATTAAAATTGTGTAAATTTTGTTCAGCTCTACGGGAATTTGGCTATTTGTGGGCACATTTATGTTTGTCACTCATTTGGACCAATGGGAAATTAAAGCCAAGGATCCATACTTATAGACTATGTAAGTCCGATTTCTCAATTGTATTTGAGAATTTTTCTATAACACTTGTTTGTCACTCATTTGGACCAATGGGAAATTAAATCCAAGGATCCATACTTATAGACTATGTAAGTCCGATTTCTCTATTGTATTTGAGAATTTTTCTATAACACTTGTTTGTCACTCATTTGGACCAATGGGAAATTAAATCCAAGGATCCATACTTATAGGCTAAGTAAGTCCGATTTCTCAATTGTATTTGAGAATTTTTCTATAACACTTGTTTGTCACTCATTTGGACCAATGGGAAATTAAATCCAAGGATCCATACTTATAGGCTAAGTAAGTCCGATTTCTCAATTGTATTTGAGAATTTTTCTATAAAATTTTAAAGATTAAAATTGTGTAAATTTTGTTCAGCTCTACGGGAATTTGGCTATTTGTGGGCACATATATGTTTGTCACTCATTTGCACCAATGGGAAATTAAAGCCAAGGATCCATACTTATAGACTATGTAAGTCCGATTTCTCAATTGTATTTGAGAATTTTTCTATAACACTTGTTTGTCACTCATTTGGACCAATGGGAAATTAAATCCAAGGATCCATACTTATAGACTATGTAAGTCCGATTTCTCAATTGTATTTGAGAATTTTTCTATAAAATTTTAAAGATTAAAATTGTGTAAATTTTGTTCAGCTCTACGGGAATTTGGCTATTTGTGGGCACATTTATGTTTGTCACTTATTTGGACCAATGGGAAATTAAAGCCAAGGATCCATACTTATAGACTATGTAAGTCCGATTTCTCAATTGTATTTGAGAATTTTTCTATAAAATTTGTTTGTCACTCATTTGGACCAATGGGAAATTAAATCCAAGGATCCATACTTATAGACTATGTAAGTCCGATTTCTCAATTGTATTTGAGAATTTTTCTATAAAATTTTAAAGATTAAAATTGTGTAAATTTTGTTCAGCTCTACGGGAATTTGGCTATTTGTGGGCACATTTATGTTTGTCACTCATTTGCACCAATGGGAAATTAAAGCCAAGGATCCATACTTATAGACTATGTAAGTCCGATTTCTCAATTGTATTTGAGAATTTTTCTATAACACTTGTTTGTCACTCATTTGGACCAATGGGAAATTAAATCCAAGGATCCATACTTATAGACTAAGTAAGTCCGATTTCTCAATTGTATTTGAGAATTTTTCTATAAAATTTTAAAGATTAAAATTGTGTAAATTTTGTTCAGCTCTACGGGAATTTGGCTATTTGTGGGCACATTTATGTTTGTCACTCATTTGCACCAATGGGAAATTAAAGCCAAGGATCCATACTTATAGACTATTTAAGTCCGATTTCTCAATTGTATTTGAGAATTTTTCTATAACACTTGTTTGTCACTCATTTGGACCAATGGGAAACTAAATCCAAGGATCCATACTTATAGACTATGTAAGTCCGATTTCTCTATTGTATTTGAGAATTTTTCTATAACACTTGTTTGTCACTCATTTGGACCAATGGGAAATTAAATCCAAGGATCCATACTTATAGGCTAAGTAAGTCCGATTTCTCAATTGTATTTGAGAATTTTTCTATAACACTTGTTTGTCACTCATTTGGACCAATGGGAAATTAAATCCAAGGATCCATACTTATAGGCTAAGTAAGTCCGATTTCTCAATTGTATTTGAGAATTTTTCTATAAAATTTTAAAGATTAAAATTGTGTAAATTTTGTTCAGCTCTACGGGAATTTGGCTATTTGTGGGCACATTTATGTTTGTCACTCATTTGCACCAATGGGAAATTAAAGCCAAGGATCCATACTTATAGACTATGTAAGTCCGATTTCTCAATTGTATTTGAGAATTTTTCTATAAAATTTTAAAGATTAAAATTGTGTAAATTTTGTTCAGCTCTACGGGAATTTGGCTATTTGTGGGCACATTTATGTTTGTCACTCATTTGGACCAATGGGAAATTAAAGCCAAGGATCCATACTTATAGACTATGTAAGTCCGATTTCTCAATTGTATTTGAGAATTTTTCTATAACACTTGTTTGTCACTCATTTGGACCAATGGGAAATTAAATCCAAGGATCCATACTTATAGACTATGTAAGTCCGATTTCTCAATTGTATTTGAGAATTTTTCTATAAAATTTTAAAGATTAAAATTGTGTAAATTTTGTTCAGCTCTACGGGAATTTGGCTATTTGTGGGCACATTTATGTTTGTCACTCATTTGGACCAATGGGAAATTAAAGCCAAGGATCCATACTTATAGACTATGTAAGTCCGATTTCTCAATTGTATTTGAGAATTTTTCTATAAAATTTTAAAGATTAAAATTGTGTAAATGTTGTTCAGCTCTACGGGAATTTGGCTATTTGTAAGCACATTTATGTTTGTCACTCATTTGGACCAATGGGAAATTAAAGCCAAGGATCCATACTTATAGACTATGTAAGTCCGATTTCTCAATTGTATTTGAGAATTTTTCTATAAAATTTTAAAGATTAAAATTGTGTAAATTTTGTTCAGCTCTACGGGAATTTGGCTATTTGTGGGCACATTTATGTTTGTCACTTATTTGGACCAATGGGAAATTAAAGCCAAGGATCCATACTTATAGACTATGTAAGTCCGATTTCTCTATTGTATTTGAGAATTTTTCTATAACACTTGTTTGTCACTCATTTGGACCAATGGGAAATTAAAGCCAAGGATCCATACTTATGGACTATGTAAGTCCGATTTCTCTATTGTATTTGAGAATTTTTCTATAACACTTGTTTGTCACTCATTTGGACCAATGGGAAATTAAAGCCAAGGATCCATACTTATAGACTATGTAAGTCCGATTTCTCTATTGTATTTGAGAATTTTTCTATAACACTTGTTTGTCACTCATTTGGACCAATGGGAAATTAAAGCCAAGGATCCATACTTATAGACTATGTAAGTCCGATTTCTCTATTGTATTTGAGAATTTTTCTATAACACTTGTTTGTCACTCATTTGGACCAATGGGAAATTAAAGCCAAGGATCCATACTTATGGACTATGTAAGTCCGATTTCTCTATTGTATTTGAGAATTTTTCTATAACACTTGTTTGTCACTCATTTGGACCAATGGGAAATTAAAGCCAAGGATCCATACTTATAGACTATGTAAGTCCGATTTCTCTATTGTATTTGAGAATTTTTCTATAACACTTGTTTGTCACTCATTTGGACCAATGGGAAATTAAAGCCAAGGATCCATACTTATGGACTATGTAAGTCCGATTTCTCTATTGTATTTGAGAATTTTTCTATAACACTTGTTTGTCACTCATTTGGACCAATGGGAAATTAAAGCCAAGGATCCATACTTATGGACTATGTAAGTCCGATTTCTCTATTGTATTTGAGAATTTTTCTATAACACTTGTTTGTCACTCATTTGGACCAATGGGAAATTAAAGCCAAGGATCCATACTTATAGACTATGTAAGTCCGATTTCTCTATTGTATTTGAGAATTTTTCTATAACACTTGTTTGTCACTCATTTGGACCAATGGGAAATTAAAGCCAAGGATCCATACTTATGGACTATGTAAGTCCGATTTCTCTATTGTATTTGAGAATTTTTCTATAACACTTGTTTGTCACTCATTTGGACCAATGGGAAATTAAATCCAAGGATCCATACTTATAGACTATGTAAGTCCGATTTCTCTATTGTATTTGAGAATTTTTCTATAACACTTGTTTGTCACTCATTTGGACCAATGGGAAATTAAAGCCAAGGATCCATACTTATAGACTATGTAAGTCCGATTTCTCTATTGTATTTGAGAATTTTTCTATAACACTTGTTTGTCACTCATTTGGACCAATGGGAAATTAAAGCCAAGGATCCATACTTATGGACTATGTAAGTCCGATTTCTCTATTGTATTTGAGAATTTTTCTATAACACTTGTTTGTCACTCATTTGGACCAATGGGAAATTAAATCCAAGGATCCATACTTATAGACTATGTAAGTCCGATTTCTCTATTGTATTTCAGAATTTTTCTATAACACTTGTTTGTCACTTATTTGGACCAATGGGAAATTAAATCCAAGGATCCATACTTATAGACTATGTAAGTCCGATTTCTCAATTGTATTTGAGAATTTTTCTATAAAATTTGTTTGTCACTCATTTGGACCAATGGGAAATTAAATCCAAGGATCCATACTTATAGACTATGTAAGTCCGATTTCTCAATTGTATTTGAGAATTTTTCTATAAAATTTTAAAGATTAAAATTGTGTAAATTTTATTCAGCTCTACGGGAATTTGGCTATTTGAGGGCACATTTATGTTTGTCACTTATTTGGACCAATGGGAAATTAAATCCAAGGATCCATACTTATAGACTATCTAAGTCAGATTTCTCAATTGTATTTGAGAATTTTTCTATAAAATTTTAAAGATTAAAATTGTGTAAATTTTATTCAGCTCTACGGGAATTTGGCTATTTGAGGGCACATTTATGTTTGTCACTTATTTGGACCAATGGGAAATTAAATCCAAGGATCCATACTTATAGACTATGTAAGTCCGATTTCTCAATTGTATTTGAGAATTTTTCTATAAAATTTTAAAGATTAAAATTGTGTAAATTTTATTCAGCTCTACGGGAATTTGGCTATTTGTGGGCACATTTATGTTTGTCACTTATTTGGACCAATGGGAAATTAAATCCAAGGATCCATACTTATAGACTATGTAAGTCCGATTTCTCAATTGTATTTGAGAATTTTTCTATAAAATTTTAAAGATTAAAATTGTGTAAATTTTATTCAGCTCTACGGGAATTTGGCCATTTGTGGGCACATTTATGTTTGTCAGTCATTTGGACCAATGGGAAATTAAAGCCAAGGATCCATACTTATAGACTATGTAAGTCCGATTTCTCAATTGTATTTGAGAATTTGTCTATAAAATTTGTTTGTCACTCATTTTGACCAATGGGAAATTTTATCCAAGGATCCATACTTATAGACTATGTAAGTCCGATTTCTCAATTGTATTTGAGAATTTTTCTATAAAATTTTAAAGATTAAAATTGTGTAAATTTTATTCAGCTCTACGGGAATTTGGCTATTTGTGGGCACATTTATGTTTGTCACTTATTTGGACCAATGGGAAATTAAATCCAAGGATCCATACTTATAGACTATGTAAGTCCGATTTCTCAATTGTATTTGAGAATTTTTCTATAAAATTTTAAAGATTAAAATTGTGTAAATTTTATTCAGCTCTACGGGAATTTGGCCATTTGTGGGCACATTTATGTTTGTCACTCATTTGGACCAATGGGAAATTAAAGCCAAGGATCCATACTTATAGACTATCTAAGTCAGATTTCTCAATTGTATTTGAGAATTTGTCTATAAAATTTGTTTGTCACTCATTTGGACCAATGGGAAATTTAATCCATGGATCCATACTTATAGACTATGTAAGTCAGATTTCTCAATTGTATTTGAGAATTTTTCTATAAAATTTTAAAGATTAAAATTGTGTAAATTTTACTCAGCTCTACGGGAATTTGGCCATTTGTGGGCACATTTATGTTTGTCAGTCATTTGGACCAATGGGAAATTAAAGCCAAGGATCCATACTTATAGACTATCTAAGTCAGATTTCTCAATTGTATTTGAGAATTTTTCTATAAAATTTTAAAGATTAAAATTGTGTAAATTTTATTCAGCTCTACGGGAATTTGGCCATTTGTGGGCACATTTATGTTTGTCAGTCATTTGGACCAATGGGAAATTAAAGCCAAGGATCCATACTTATAGACTATGTAAGTCCGATTTCTCAATTGTATTTGAGAATTTGTCTATAAAATTTGTTTGTCACTCATTTGGACCAATGGGAAATTAAATCCAAGGATCCATACTTATAGACTATGTAAGTCCGATTTCTCAATTGTATTTGAGAATTTGTCTATAAAATTTGTTTGTCACTCATTTGGACCAATGGGAAATTTAATCCAAGGATCCATACTTATAGACTATGTAAGTACGATTTCTCAATTGTATTTGAGAATTTTTCTATAAAATTTGTTTGTCACTCATTTGGACCAATGGGAAATTAAATCCAAGGATCCATACTTATAGACTATGTAAGTACGATTTCTCAATTGTATTTGAGAATTTTTCTATAAAATTTTAAAGATTAAAATTGTGTAAATTTTGTTCAGCTCTACGGGAATTTGGCCATTTGTGGGCACATTTATGTTTGTCACTCATTTGGACCAATGGGAAATTAAATCCAAGGATCCATACTTATAGACTATGTAAGTACGATTTCTCAATTGTATTTGAGAATTTTTCTATAAAATTTGTTTGTCACTCATTTGGACCAATGGGAAATTAAATCCAAGGATCCATACTTATAGACTATGTAAGTACGATTTCTCAATTGTATTTGAGAATTTTTCTATAAAATTTTAAAGATTAAAATTGTGTAAATTTTGTTCAGCTCTACGGGAATTTGGCCATTTGTGGGCACATTTATGTTTGTCACTCATTTGGACCAATGGGAAATTAAATCCAAGGATCCATACTTATAGACTATAGGTGTAATTCATAAATGATTATTAAAGTTATTGTGGCGTTAATGTACGAATTTTGTATGAGAAAACCGGTTTTAATGTGCACATTAACTTTATGAGTCGTTTATGAATTTCACCTTATGTAAGTACGATTTCTCAATTGTATTTGAGAATTTTTCTATAAAATTTGTTTGTCACTCATTTGGACCAATGGGATATTAAATCCAAGGATCCATACTTATAGACTATGTAAGTACGATTTCTCAATTGTATTTGAGAATTTTTCTATAAAATTTGTTTGTCACTCATTTGGACCAATTGGATATTAAATCCAAGGATCCATACTTATAGACTATGTAAGTACGATTTCTCAATTGTATTTGAGAATTTTTCTATAAAATTTGTTTGTCACTCATTTGGACCAATGGGAAATTAAATCCAAGGATCCATACTTATAGACTATGTAAGTACGATTTCTCAATTGTATTTGAGAATTTTTCTATAAAATTTTAAAGATTAAAATTGTGTAAATTTTGTTCAGCTCTACGGGAATTTGGCTATTTGTGGGCACATTTATGTTTGTCACTCATTTGGACCAATGGGAAATTAAATCCAAGGATCCATACTTATAGACTATGTAAGTACGATTTCTCAATTGTATTTGAGAATTTTTCTATAAAATTTGTTTGTCACTCATTTGGACCAATGGGATATTAAATCCAAGGATCCATACTTATAGACTATGTAAGTACGATTTCTCAATTGTATTTGAGAATTTTTCTATAAAATTTTAAAGATTAAAATTGTGTAAATTTTATTCAGCTCTACGGGAATTTGGCTATTTGTGGGCACATTTATGTATGTCACTTATTTGGACCAATGGAAAATTAAATCCAAGGATCCATACTTATAGACTATGTAAGTACGATTTCTCAATTGTATTTGAGAATTTTTCTATAAAATTTGTTTGTCACTCATTTGGACCAATGGGAAATTAAATCCAAGGATCCATACTTATAGACTATGTAAGTCCGATTTCTCAATTGTATTTGAGAATTTTTCTATAAAATTTTAAAGATTAAAATTGTGTAAATTTTATTCAGCTCTACGGGAATTTGGCTATTTGTGGGCACATTTATGTATGTCACTTATTTGGACCAATGGGAAATTAAATCCAAGGATCCATACTTATAGACTATGTAAGTCCGATTTCTCAATTGTATTTGAGAATTTTTCTATAAAATTTTAAAGATTAAAATTGTGTAAATTTTGTTCAGCTCTACGGGAATTTGGCTATTTGTGGGCACATTTATGTTTGTCACTTATTTGGACCAATGGGAAATTAAAGCAAAGGATCCATACTTATAGACTATGTAAGTACGATTTCTCAATTGTATTTGAGAATTTTTCTATAAAATTTTAAAGATTAAAATTGTGTAAATTTTGTTCAGCTCTACGGGAATTTAGCTATTTGTGGGCACATTTATGTTTGTCACTTATTTGGACCAATGGGAAATTAAAGCCAAGGATCCATACTTATAGACTATGTAAGTACGATTTCTCAATTGTATTTGAGAATTTTTCTATAAAATTTTAAAGATTAAAATTGTGTAAATTTTGTTCAGCTCTACGGGAATTTGGCTATTTGTGGGCACATTTATGTTTGTCACTTATTTGGACCAATGGGAAATTAAAGCCAAGGATCCATACTTATAGACTATGTAAGTACGATTTCTCAATTGTATTTGAGAATTTTTCTATAAAATTTGTTTGTCACTCATTTGGACCAATGGGATATTAAATCCAAGGATCCATACTTATAGACTATGTAAGTACGATTTCTCAATTGTATTTGAGAATTTTTCTATAAAATTTTAAAGATTAAAATTGTGTAAATTTTATTCAGCTCTACGGGAATTTGGCTATTTGTGGGCACATTTATGTATGTCACTTATTTGGACCAATGGGAAATTAAATCCAAGGATCCATACTTATAGACTATGTAAGTCCGATTTCTCAATTGTATTTGAGAATTTTTCTATAAAATTTTAAAGATTAAAATTGTGTAAATTTTGTTCAGCTCTACGGGAATTTGGCTATTTGTGGGCACATTTATGTTTGTCACTTATTTGGACCAATGGGAAATTAAAGCCAAGGATCCATACTTATAGACTATGTAAGTACGATTTCTCAATTGTATTTGAGAATTTTTCTATAAAATTTTAAAGATTAAAATTGTGTAAATTTTGTTCAGCTCTACGGGATTTTGGCTATTTGTGGGCACATTTATGTTTGTCACTTATTTGGACCAATGGGAAATTAAAGCCAAGGATCCATACTTATAGACTATGTAAGTACGATTTCTCAATTGTATTTGAGAATTTGTCTATAAAATTTGTTTGTCACTCATTTGGACCAATGGGAAATTTAATCCAAGGATCCATACTTATAGACTATGTAAGTCCGATTTCTCAATTGTATTTGAGAATTTTTCTATAAAATTTTAAAGATTAAAATTGTGTAAATTTTATTCAGCTCTACGGGAATTTGGCTATTTGTGGGCACATTTATGTTTGTCACTTATTTGGACCAATGGGAAATTAAATCCAAGGATCCATACTTATAGACTATGTAAGTCCGATTTCTCAATTGTATTTGAGAATTTTTCTATAAAATTTGTTTGTCACTCATTTGGACCAATAGGAAATTAAATCCAAGGATCCATACTTATAGACTATGTAAGTACGATTTCTCAATTGTATTTGAGAATTTTTCTATAAAATTTTAAAGATTAAAATTGTGTAAATTTTATTCAGCTCTACGGGAATTTGGCTATTTGTGGGCACATTTATGTTTGTCACTCATTTGGACCAATGGGAAATTAAATCCAAGGATCCATACTTATAGACTATGTAAGTCCGATTTCTCAATTGTATTTGAGAATTTTTCTATAAAATTTGTTTGTCACTCATTTGGACCAATGGGAAATTAAATCCAAGGATCCATACTTATAGACTATGTAAGTCCGATTTCTCAATTGTATTTGAGAATTTTTCTATAAAATTTGTTTGTCACTCATTTGGACCAATGGGAAATTAAATCCAAGGATCCATACTTATAGACTATGTAAGTCCGATTTCTCAATTGTATTTGAGAATTTTTCTATAAAATTTTGAAGATTAAAATTGTGTAAATTTTATTCAGCTCTACGGGAATTTGGCTATTTGTGGGCACATTTATGTTTGTCACTCATTTGGACCAATGGGAAATTAAATCCAAGGATCCATACTTATAGACTATGTAAGTACGATTTCTCAATTGTATTTGAGAATTTTTCTATAAAATTTGTTTGTCACTCATTTGGACCAATAGGATATTAAATCCAAGGATCCATACTTATAGACTATGTAAGTCCGATTTCTCAATTGTATTTGAGAATTTTTCTATAAAATTTGTTTGTCACTCATTTGGACCAATGGGAAATTAAATCCAAGGATCCATACTTATAGACTATGTAAGTCCGATTTCTCAATTGTATTTGAGAATTTTTCTATAAAATTTTAAAGATTAAAATTGTGTAAATTTTATTCAGCTCTACGGGAATTTGGCTATTTGTGGGCACATTTATGTTTGTCACTCATTTGGACCAATGGGAAATTAAATCCAAGGATCCATACTTATAGACTATGTAAGTCCGATTTCTCAATTGTATTTGAGAATTTTTCTATAAAATTTGTTTGTCACTCATTTGGACCAATGGGAAATTAAATCCAAGGATCCATACTTATAGACTATGTAAGTCCGATTTCTCAATTGTATTTGAGAATTTTTCTATAAAATTTGTTTGTCACTCATTTGGACCAATGGGAAATTAAATCCAAGGATCCATACTTATAGACTATGTAAGTCCGATTTCTCAATTGTATTTGAGAATTTTTCTATAAAATTTGTTTGTCACTCATTTGGACCAATAGGATATTAAATCCAAGGATCCATACTTATAGACTATGTAAGTCCGATTTCTCAATTGTATTTGAGAATTTTTCTATAAAATTTGTTTGTCACTCATTTGGACCAATAGGATATTAAATCCAAGGATCCATACTTATAGACTATGTAAGTCCGATTTCTCAATTGTATTTGAGAATTTTTCTATAAAATTTGTTTGTCACTCATTTGGACCAATGGGAAATTAAATCCAAGGATCCATACTTATAGACTATGTAAGTCCGATTTCTCAATTGTATTTGAGAATTTGTCTATAAAATTTGTTTGTCACTCATTTGGACCAATGGGAAATTTAATCCAAGGATCCATACTTATAGACTATGTAAGTCCGATTTCTCAATTGTATTTGAGAATTTTTCTATAAAATTTTAAAGATTAAAATTGTGTAAATTTTATTCAGCTCTACGGGAATTTGGCTATTTGTGGGCACATTTATGTTTGTCACTCATTTGGACCAATGGGAAATTAAATCCAAGGATCCATACTTATAGACTATGTAAGTCCGATTTCTCAATTGTATTTGAGAATTTTTCTATAAAATTTGTTTGTCACTCATTTGGACCAATGGGAAATTAAATCCAAGGATCCATACTTATAGACTATGTAAGTCCGATTTCTCAATTGTATTTGAGAATTTTTCTATAAAATTTGTTTGTCACTCATTTGGACCAATGGGAAATTAAATCCAAGGATCCATACTTATAGACTATGTAAGTCCGATTTCTCAATTGTATTTGAGAATTTTTCTATAAAATTTGTTTGTCACTCATTTGGACCAATGGGAAATTAAATCCAAGGATCCATACTTATAGACTATGTAAGTCCGATTTCTCAATTGTATTTGAGAATTTTTCTATAAAATTTTAAAGATTAAAATTGTGTAAATTTTATTCAGCTCTACGGGAATTTGGCTATTTGTGGGCACATTTATGTTTGTCACTCATTTGGACCAATGGGAAATTAAATCCAAGGATCCATACTTATAGACTATGTAAGTCCGATTTCTCAATTGTATTTGAGAATTTTTCTATAAAATTTGTTTGTCACTCATTTGGACCAATGGGAAATTAAATCCAAGGATCCATACTTATAGACTATGTAAGTCCGATTTCTCAATTGTATTTGAGAATTTTTCTATAAAATTTTAAAGATTAAAATTGTGTAAATTTTATTCAGCTCTACGGGAATTTGGCTATTTGTGGGCACATTTATGTTTGTCACTCATTTGGACCAATGGGAAATTAAATCCAAGGATCCATACTTATAGACTATGTAAGTACGATTTCTCAATTGTATTTGAGAATTTTTCTATAAAATTTGTTTGTCACTCATTTGGACCAATAGGATATTAAATCCAAGGATCCATACTTATAGACTATGTAAGTCCGATTTCTCAATTGTATTTGAGAATTTTTCTATAAAATTTGTTTGTCACTCATTTGGACCAATGGGAAATTAAATCCAAGGATCCATACTTATAGACTATGTAAGTCCGATTTCTCAATTGTATTTGAGAATTTGTCTATAAAATTTGTTTGTCACTCATTTGGACCAATGGGA
Source organism: Lypha dubia (assembly GCA_947311025.1). Taxonomy (NCBI): domain Eukaryota; kingdom Metazoa; phylum Arthropoda; class Insecta; order Diptera; family Tachinidae; genus Lypha; species Lypha dubia. The sequence goes on from OX371263.1 coordinate 8,035,523, forward strand.
AATTTAATCCAAGGATCCATACTTATAGACTATGTAAGTCCGATTTCTCAATTGTATTTGAGAATTTTTCTATAAAATTTTAAAGATTAAAATTGTGTAAATTTTATTCAACTCTACGGGAATTTGGCTATTTGTGGGCACATTTATGTTTGTCACTTATTTGGACCAATGGGAAATTAAATCCAAGGATCCATACTTATAGACTATGTAAGTCCGATTTCTCAATTGTATTTGAGAATTTTTCTATAAAATTTGTTTGTCACTCATTTGGACCAATGGGAAATTAAATCCAAGGATCCATACTTATAGACTATGTAAGTCCGATTTCTCAATTGTATTTGAGAATTTTTCTATAAAATTTTAAAGATTAAAATTGTGTAAATTTTATTCAGCTCTACGGGAATTTGGCTATTTGTGGGCACATTTATGTTTGTCACTCATTTGGACCAATGGGAAATTAAATCCAAGGATCCATACTTATAGACTATGTAAGTCCGATTTCTCAATTGTATTTGAGAATTTTTCTATAAAATTTGTTTGTCACTCATTTGGACCAATGGGAAATTAAATCCAAGGATCCATACTTATAGACTATGTAAGTCCGATTTCTCAATTGTATTTGAGAATTTTTCTATAAAATTTTAAAGATTAAAATTGTGTAAATTTTATTCAACTCTACGGGAATTTGGCTATTTGTGGGCACATTTATGTTTGTCACTTATTTGGACCAATGGGAAATTAAATCCAAGGATCCATACTTATAGACTATGTAAGTCCGATTTCTCAATTGTATTTGAGAATTTTTCTATAAAATTTGTTTGTCACTCATTTGGACCAATGGGAAATTAAATCCAAGGATCCATACTTATAGACTATGTAAGTCCGATTTCTCAATTGTATTTGAGAATTTTTCTATAAAATTTTAAAGATTAAAATTGTGTAAATTTTATTCAGCTCTACGGGAATTTGGCTATTTGTGGGCACATTTATGTTTGTCACTCATTTGGACCAATGGGAAATTAAATCCAAGGATCCATACTTATAGACTATGTAAGTCCGATTTCTCAATTGTATTTGAGAATTTTTCTATAAAATTTGTTTGTCACTCATTTGGACCAATGGGAAATTAAATCCAAGGATCCATACTTAGAGACTATGTAAGTCCGATTTCTCAATTGTATTTGAGAATTTTTCTATAAAATTTTAAAGATTAAAATTGTGTAAATTTTATTCAGCTCTACGGGAATTTGGCTATTTGTGGGCACATTTATGTTTGTCACTCATTTGGACCAATGGGAAATTAAATCCAAGGATCCATACTTATAGACTATGTAAGTCCGATTTCTCAATTGTATTTGAGAATTTTTCTATAAAATTTGTTTGTCACTCATTTGGACCAATGGGAAATTAAATCCAAGGATCCATACTTATAGACTATGTAAGTCCGATTTCTCAATTGTATTTGAGAATTTTTCTATAAAATTTTAAAGATTAAAATTGTGTAAATTTTATTCAGCTCTACGGGAATTTGGCTATTTGTGGGCACATTTATGTTTGTCACTCATTTGGACCAATGGGAAATTAAATCCAAGGATCCATACTTATAGACTATGTAAGTACGATTTCTCAATTGTATTTGAGAATTTTTCTATAAAATTTGTTTGTCACTCATTTGGACCAATAGGATATTAAATCCAAGGATCCATACTTATAGACTATGTAAGTACGATTTCTCAATTGTATTTGAGAATTTTTCTATAAAATTTGTTTGTCACTCATTTGGACCAATGGGATATTAAATCCAAGGATCCATACTTATAGACTATGTAAGTACGATTTCTCAATTGTATTTGAGAATTTTTCTATAAAATTTTAAAGATTAAAATTGTGTAAATTTTGTTCAGCTCTACGGGAATTTGGCTATTTGTGGGCACATTTATGTTTGTCACTCATTTGGACCAATGGGAAATTAAATCCAAGGATCCATACTTATAGACTATGTAAGTACGATTTCTCAATTGTATTTGAGAATTTTTCTATAAAATTTTAAAGATTAAAATTGTGTAAATTTTGTTCAGCTCTACGGGAATTTGGCTATTTGTGGGCACATTTATGTTTGTCACTCATTTGGACCAATGGGAAATTAAATCCAAGGATCCATACTTATAGACTATGTAAGTCCGATTTCTCAATTGTATTTGAGAATTTTTCTATAAAATTTTAAAGATTAAAATTGTGTAAATTTTATTCAGCTCTACGGGAATTTGGCTATTTGTGGGCACATTTATGTTTGTCACTCATTTGGACCAATGGGAAATTAAATCCAAGGATCCATACTTATAGACTATGTAAGTACGATTTCTCAATTGTATTTGAGAATTTTTCTATAAAATTTTAAAGATTAAAATTGTGTAAATTTTATTCAGCTCTACGGGAATTTGGCTATTTGTGGGCACATTTATGTTTGTCACTCATTTGGACCAATGGGAAATTAAATCCAAGGATCCATACTTATAGACTATGTAAGTACGATTTCTCAATTGTATTTGAGAATTTTTCTATAAAATTTGTTTGTCACTCATTTGGACCAATGGGATATTAAATCCAAGGATCCATACTTATAGACTATGTAAGTACGATTTCTCAATTGTATTTGAGAATTTTTCTATAAAATTTTAAAGATTAAAATTGTGTAAATTTTGTTCAGCTCTACGGGAATTTGGCTATTTGTGGGCACATTTATGTTTGTCACTCATTTGGACCAATGGGAAATTAAATCCAAGGATCCATACTTATAGACTATGTAAGTACGATTTCTCAATTGTATTTGAGAATTTGTCTATAAAATTTGTTTGTCACTCATTTGGACCAATGGGAAATTTAATCCAAGGATCCATACTTATAGACTATGTAAGTCCGATTTCTCAATTGTATTTGAGAATTTTTCTATAAAATTTTAAAGATTAAAATTGTGTAAATTTTGTTCAGCTCTACGGGAATTTGGCCATTTGTGGGCACATTTATGTTTGTCACTCATTTGGACCAATGGGAAATTAAATCCAAGGATCCATACTTATAGACTATGTAAGTCCGATTTCTCAATTGTATTTGAGAATTTGTCTATAAAATTTGTTTGTCACTCATTTGGACCAATGGGAAATTTAATCCAAGGATCCATACTTATAGACTATGTAAGTCCGATTTCTCAATTGTATTTGAGAATTTTTCTATAAAATTTTAAAGATTAAAATTGTGTAAATTTTGTTCAGCTCTACGGGAATTTGGCCATTTGTGGGCACATTTATGTTTGTCACTCATTTGGACCAATGGGAAATTTAATCCAAGGATCCATACTTATAGACTATGTAAGTCCGATTTCTCAATTGTATTTGAGAATTTTTCTATAAAATTTTAAAGATTAAAATTGTGTAAATTTTGTTCAGCTCTACGGGAATTTGGCCATTTGTGGGCACATTTATGTTTGTCACTCATTTGGACCAATGGGAAATTAAATCCAAGGATCCATACTTATAGACTATGTAAGTCCGATTTCTCAATTGTATTTGAGAATTTGTCTATAAAATTTGTTTGTCACTCATTTGGACCAATGGGAAATTTAATCCAAGGATCCATACTTATAGACTATGTAAGTCCGATTTCTCAATTGTATTTGAGAATTTTTCTATAAAATTTTAAAGATTAAAATTGTGTAAATTTTATTCAGCTCTACGGGAATTTGGCTATTTGTGGGCACATTTATGTTTGTCACTTATTTGGACCAATGGGAAATTAAATCCAAGGATCCATACTTATAGACTATGTAAGTCCGATTTCTCAATTGTATTTGAGAATTTTTCTATAAAATTTGTTTGTCACTCATTTGGACCAATGGGAAATTAAATCCAAGGATCCATACTTATAGACTATGTAAGTCCGATTTCTCAATTGTATTTGAGAATTTTTCTATAAAATTTTAAAGATTAAAATTGTGTAAATTTTATTCAGCTCTACGGGAATTTGGCCATTTGTGGGCACATTTATGTTTGTCAGTCATTTGGACCAATGGGAAATTAAATCCAAGGATCCATACTTATAGACTATGTAAGTCCGATTTCTCAATTGTATTTGAGAATTTGTCTATAAAATTTGTTTGTCACTCATTTGGACCAATGGGAAATTAAATCCAAGGATCCATACTTATAGACTATGTAAGTCCGATTTCTCAATTGTATTTGAGAATTTTTCTATAAAATTTTAAAGATTAAAATTGTGTAAATTTTATTCAGCTCTACGGGAATTTGGCCATTTGTGGGCACATTTATGTTTGTCAGTCATTTGGACCAATGGGAAATTAAATCCAAGGATCCATACTTATAGACTATGTAAGTCCGATTTCTCAATTGTATTTGAGAATTTTTCTATAAAATTTGTTTGTCACTCATTTGGACCAATGGGAAATTAAATCCAAGGATCCATACTTATAGACTATGTAAGTCCGATTTCTCAATTGTATTTGAGAATTTGTCTATAAAATTTGTTTGTCACTCATTTGGACCAATGGGAAATTAAATCCAAGGATCCATACTTATAGACTATGTAAGTCCGATTTCTCAATTGTATTTGAGAATTTTTCTATAAAATTTTAAAGATTAAAATTGTGTAAATTTTATTCAGCTCTACGGGAATTTGGCCATTTGTGGGCACATTTATGTTTGTCAGTCATTTGGACCAATGGGAAATTAAATCCAAGGATCCATACTTATAGACTATGTAAGTCCGATTTCTCAATTGTATTTGAGAATTTTTCTATAAAATTTGTTTGTCACTCATTTGGACCAATGGGAAATTAAATCCAAGGATCCATACTTATAGACTATGTAAGTCCGATTTCTCAATTGTATTTGAGAATTTGTCTATAAAATTTGTTTGTCACTCATTTGGACCAATGGGAAATTAAATCCAAGGATCCATACTTATAGACTATGTAAGTCCGATTTCTCAATTGTATTTGAGAATTTTTCTATAAAATTTGTTTGTCACTCATTTGGACCAATGGGAAATTAAATCCAAGGATCCATACTTATAGACTATGTAAGTCCGATTTCTCAATTGTATTTGAGAATTTTTCTATAAAATTTTAAAGATTAAAATTGTGTAAATTTTGTTCAGCTCTACGGGAATTTGGCCATTTGTGGGCACATTTATGTTTGTCAGTCATTTGGACCAATGGGAAATTAAATCCAAGGATCCATACTTATAGACTATGTAAGTCCGATTTCTCAATTGTATTTGAGAATTTTTCTATAAAATTTGTTTGTCACTCATTTGGACCAATGGGAAATTAAATCCAAGGATCCATACTTATAGACTATGTAAGTCCGATTTCTCAATTGTATTTGAGAATTTGTCTATAAAATTTGTTTGTCACTCATTTGGACCAATGGGAAATTAAATCCAAGGATCCATACTTATAGACTATGTAAGTCCGATTTCTCAATTGTATTTGAGAATTTTTCTATAAAATTTTAAAGATTAAAATTGTGTAAATTTTATTCAGCTCTACGGGAATTTGGCCATTTGTGGGCACATTTATGTTTGTCAGTCATTTGGACCAATGGGAAATTAAATCCAAGGATCCATACTTATAGACTATGTAAGTCCGATTTCTCAATTGTATTTGAGAATTTTTCTATAAAATTTGTTTGTCACTCATTTGGACCAATGGGAAATTAAATCCAAGGATCCATACTTATAGACTATGTAAGTCCGATTTCTCAATTGTATTTGAGAATTTGTCTATAAAATTTGTTTGTCACTCATTTGGACCAATGGGAAATTAAATCCAAGGATCCATACTTATAGACTATGTAAGTCCGATTTCTCAATTGTATTTGAGAATTTTTCTATAAAATTTTAAAGATTAAAATTGTGTAAATTTTATTCAGCTCTACGGGAATTTGGCCATTTGTGGGCACATTTATGTTTGTCAGTCATTTGGACCAATGGGAAATTAAATCCAAGGATCCATACTTATAGACTATGTAAGTCCGATTTCTCAATTGTATTTGAGAATTTTTCTATAAAATTTGTTTGTCACTCATTTGGACCAATGGGAAATTAAATCCAAGGATCCATACTTATAGACTATGTAAGTCCGATTTCTCAATTGTATTTGAGAATTTGTCTATAAAATTTGTTTGTCACTCATTTGGACCAATGGGAAATTAAATCCAAGGATCCATACTTATAGACTATGTAAGTCCGATTTCTCAATTGTATTTGAGAATTTTTCTATAAAATTTGTTTGTCACTCATTTGGACCAATGGGAAATTAAATCCAAGGATCCATACTTATAGACTATGTAAGTCCGATTTCTCAATTGTATTTGAGAATTTTTCTATAAAATTTGTTTGTCACTCATTTGGACCAATGCGAAATTAAAGCCAAGGATCCACACTTATAGACTATGTAAGTCCGATTTCTCAATTGTATTTGAGAATTTTTCTATAAAATTTTAAAGATTAAAATTGTGTAAATTTTATTCAGCTCTACGGGAATTTGGCCATTTGTGGGCACATTTATGTTTGTCACTCATTTGGACCAATGGGAAATTAAATCCAAGGATCCATACTTATAGACTATGTAAGTCCGATTTCTCAATTGTATTTGAGAATTTTTCTATAAAATTTGTTTGTCACTCATTTGGACCAATGCGAAATTAAAGCCAAGGATCCACACTTATAGACTATGTAAGTCCGATTTCTCAATTGTATTTGAGAATTTGTCTATAAAATTTGTTTGTCACTCATTTGGACCAATGGGAAATTTTATCCAAGGATCCATACTTATAGACTATGTAAGTCAGATTTCTCAATTGTATTTGAGAATTTTTCTATAAAATTTGTTTGTCACTCATTTGGACCAATGCGAAATTAAAGCCAAGGATCCACACTTATAGACTATGTAAGTCCGATTTCTCAATTGTATTTGAGAATTTGTCTATAAAATTTGTTTGTCACTCATTTGGACCAATGGGAAATTTTATCCAAGGATCCATACTTATAGACTATGTAAGTCCGATTTCTCAATTGTATTTGAGAATTTTTCTATAAAATTTTAAAGATTAAAATTGTGTAAATTTTGTTCAGCTCTACGGGAATTTGGCCATTTGTGGGCACATTTATGTTTGTCACTCATTTGGACCAATGGGAAATTAAATCCAAGGATCCATACTTATAGACTATCTAAGTCAGATTTCTCAATTGTATTTGAGAATTTTTCTATAAAATTTTAAAGATTAAAATTGTGTAAATTTTATTCAGCTCTACGGGAATTTGGCCATTTGTGGGCACATTTATGTTTGTCAGTCATTTGGACCAATGGGAAATTAAAGCCAAGGATCCATACTTATAGACTATGTAAGTCCGATTTCTCAATTGTATTTGAGAATTTGTCTATAAAATTTGTTTGTCACTCATTTGGACCAATGGGAAATTTAATCCAAGGATCCATACTTATAGACTATGTAAGTCCGATTTCTCAATTGTATTTGAGAATTTTTCTATAAAATTTTAAAGATTAAAATTGTGTAAATTTTATTCAGCTCTACGGGAATTTGGCCATTTGTGGGCACATTTATGTTTGTCAGTCATTTGGACCAATGGGAAATTAAAGCCAAGGATCCATACTTATAGACTATGTAAGTCCGATTTCTCAATTGTATTTGAGAATTTGTCTATAAAATTTGTTTGTCACTCATTTGGACCAATGGGAAATTTAATCCAAGGATCCATACTTATAGACTATGTAAGTCCGATTTCTCAATTGTATTTGAGAATTTTTCTATAAAATTTTAAAGATTAAAATTGTGTAAATTTTGTTCAGCTCTACGGGAATTTGGCTATTTGTGGCCACATTTATGTTTGTCACTCATTTGGACCAATGGGAAATTAAATCCAAGGATCCATACTTATAGACTATGTAAGTACGATTTCTCAATTGTATTTGAGAATTTTTCTATAAAATTTGTTTGTCACTCATTTGGACCAATGGGAAATTAAATCCAAGGATCCATACTTATAGACTATGTAAGTCCGATAAAGTATTCTTTTCGAATAAATGTAGCAAATCGATTGAATTATATGTGGAAAAACACACAATGTTGCGATGTCAATGTTTTTTAATAATTGTAAACATTCGCCTGCTGTCTCTGTTTATTTATTAGTAAAAGGCAGGACTGCCAATCTTGCGGCAAAACAATAATAAAAATCCGAAAAAACCCGTGTGCTTCGCTACCCCCATCGTTATAAAATAAAACTGAAAGTATTTATATATTCATGTATTTATTATTGCGTAAGAATATCCTATTGTGAAAATTTAATGACGATCAGTCCAGTAGTTAAGACTAAATTACGATTTTAATTTTCCTAAAAAGGGGCGTGCGTAAAAGTAGGCGTGGTAAATTTTTCGTTCGATGAAAACTTAAAATGGATTAATACGAACATTTGAAAGAAGAATTAGTCAAATCGATGGAGCCGTTTTCTGATTTTAGGTAAATCGAAAAAAGTTGGACCATGGCGATCATTAGAAAGAAAAAATCGTCCAAATCGTACCAGCCATTCACGCGTGATGCCGTGACCAAGGAAAAAAGGGATTCATTTTTATATATATAGATTGTTGGACTCGTACAAAATTTGAAGGCTATATAGCTAATATAGAGCCCTAGATATTTAATATTAATTTTGTGTATGAGCTAAATATTCACTTTGTATGGGAGCTGCCACGCCCACTGGTATGATCCCGCCCAATTTTCCCATGACTATTCATAATATATTCAACGTGCACAAATTTCTAAGACTATGGCTATTATAGTACTGTAGATATATGATATTAAATATTTACTTTGTATGGGAGCTGCCACGCCCATTAGCCCGATCCCGCCAATTTTTTTCACAACTCTTCAGATTAGTTTAATACGTACATGTGCAAAGTTTCAGAACTCTTGCTGTCATAGTACTCCAGATATTATATGTTAAAACTTTGTATGTGATCTACCACGCCGACTTGTCCAATCACGCCCATTTTCACTTCAGCTGCTAATATTATAAATTTAAGCACTCCTACAAAGTTCGAAGGCTCTAACTATTATATAACTCTAGATATTTGATATTAAATATTTATTTTATATGATAGCTGCCACGCCCACTTGTCCGATCCCGCCCATTTTTGTCCTGATTATCACATGAGTAACATATGTTCTATTGCAATGTTTCAAAACTCTTGCTATCACAATAGTCAAGATATATGATGTTATTTAACGCCCACTAAATTTCTTATGTGCACCCTCCACACAGACCCCAATCACCCCTGAAAATTTCATTGAAATCGGGCAAAGCCGACTAGGAGTATGCGCACAGGAAGTTTTGCACTTAATTTTATATATATAGATATATATATGTTTTGGATAAAATCAGAGATTTTAAATTTTTGAATAGTTATTTTTGGGGATACCACATCTTAAATTGGGAATATGAGAAAATATAGAGATGGCTACACTGCTCACTAGCATACAACTAGTGCGTTACTAGACAAACTAAAAGCAGCAACAACATAATCACTCACACAAGTCATGCGCACAACAATACAGTGAGCCCTGGACTTTTGTAGTTGAATGAATATTAAAAAAACTTGAGTAATATAATAATGACTTGGTAAAATACGTATGCTGCTTTGGAACTAGAATTTTCATCTAAGTATTGAATAAATCACAACTTAAATTGCATAAAAATCGCTATATCAAAAACTCTCATATGGGCATTGGCTAAACTTACATTTAATATTTTTTAGATTTAAGATTTGAAAAACTTATTGATAATTTAATTTATAATTAAAGATTCAATAAATAATAAAATTATCAAAAAAAAAAAAAAAAAAAAAATGGGCATTACCACATAAACTAATATATTTGTCATATAACGTCATATTTCAAAGTACTGCTGGTCGAATATTTCCCCTATTTATAATATGTATAACATATACATACATACATATGTAAATTATTTTTTTTGAGAAACCAGATTAATTGCTTATTAACGCCACGTGACAAAAAGTAGACTTTGTTGTGGTAATGTCCATTTCTTCTATTAATTATGTTTTATAATTTTGATTATATTAATTAAAGAAACTAATATTTATATAAAATGTACCTTAAACATCTTCCTTTATATAAGATTATCCTCTTAATGTTTTCAAATTAATGCACTTTCATGGTTGTGTCGTGCTTTTTCGTTTTTTGCAAGAAATCGATATACAGTCGTCATATCAACCCACTTTAAAAATTTTACACCATTTTATCCATTCTTTCACCAAAAAAAAAATACAGTTGTATCTCTTTTTATGATAGAAGAGTAGTATAAAAAAAAAAGTTTTTTGCCTCTACTGAAAATGTTAAAATTTTAAGTTAATACCCTCTTGTTGATCAAGTGCGATATGTATGGTAGTGAAAGTATCGTAGCAATCGAGGGTTACCTGTATTAATACCATATATATTAAATGGGGTTGGTACTGTAGTATTTCTTATCAATTTGTATACTATTGTTTTCATTTAAATGTATGTATTTTTATTATTCATTATATTTATAATTCTCATTTGGTTAATGTTCGAATACTATACAAATAATTCGAGTTTGAGAATGAAAAGTTAAGACTATACTTCACAGGATCATTTCTGTAGTCAGTCTTCATTTATTTTCATCGCAAAATGAAAAATATTACAACCATGATGAAGAGGTAAATCGTTTTATCTGTAGCGTGAGGTTTTGAATGTTGTTCTTAAATTGTTCAATTTATTTGAATGATAGGATAATGTTTCTTCGATGATCGCTTGGTTTAACACGGATGAAACGACTTCCGAGTGGCTTTTAAATAATCAATATCACAGAAATGGAGAAAAGAACTCACGAAGTTCAGAATTGTATGTTTTTTAATGATATGTTCAGCGTAGTCAGTGAGTGAGATGTTAACCAATTTTTGCCAATTACCGTTTTTAGGGTAAAATTACCGTACGTACGGGTAAAGCGTTGTATAGAAATAGTAATATTTTACTATTAAAATAGGTTATATTTTTTTTTTTCAATATAAAAGTACATATTTTAAAGACAACAAAAACTTAAGAATATACACATATGTATGTATGTGTATATAGCTGTGTTATACATAGATAAGTATGTATGTATATAAATTATTTTATATTTAAAGCTGTTATTCATAGATTAATTAAAGATTTTATATACATATTTTCGGCCCACCCCGCGATGTACTTCGATCGATAATGCTGAAATTGTAAACGAAATACAACCGGTTTGCGACCTTCTAACCATCAATTTATTATTATTTGCATATTTAGCTTTTGTGGCACTAAATAAATAATAAGTTAAATAAAATCGGTTATTAGAGAAATGCAAGTTAATTTTTTTACATCTAGAAAACCACCGATCGATATCGTTCGACACCGCAGGTCAGCCCATTTGTTTCTAGTTTGTCACCCAAGAAAAAAGCAACATTTTAGCTAATGCGAGTACCTGTATAAATATTCCATAGGAGAAATTTTTACCATTTAGCCACAATTGGCATTGTTACAATGTTTTAGGAAAACCGTGGGTTTTATGATTTGATTAAAAATTAAAGCTTTATAAAATTACCGTACAAATATTGAAATTACCTGCCTACCTTTTGGAGGTCTAAATTACCGTACAATACGGTAATTACCGTACGGTTAACATCACTGAGCGTAGTCAACTTGGTGTGTTTCCCACCATTTTTGGTGCTTTTTTTTCTAAATGTTTTGTGCGAAAAATATCTGGGTTGGGTGCGTGGTGCCCTTTTTTTCAGTACAGTGATGGAAAATTAAATACTTTTGTACTATTTTCAGGTGATTTTTATGGTGTTTTCTTTTCTGAGCAAAAATGTTGACCTTTCAATGTGTAACACTTTTTACAGTTTGCACCTACCTTTAAAAAGTGGTACATTTTTTATTGCCACAATGGTACAAAATATTTGAGGCTTAACATTACTTAACATTGATTAATTAATTATCGTTTTAATTTTAAGTTTTTTCGCTTAAGTAAGTACAATGACAAAAATACAAGTTCTTACTTGTATAAAAATATACCAAACAAAGTTGTAAAAATGGGCAGTATATCACCCCGACTTGATAGTAGAGGGCAAAATATGTTGCATATTTTGCCATTTATTGGTGCAACATAATTAGAAAGGAACGAAATCGCTTTTAAATATGTTACATATTTTTTAGAATGGATCACGAAAATTAAAGAATGTAGCTAACATAGCGTTTACACATGAAAGTAATTGCAAGAAAGTCGCAATACACTCACACTTTTTCACTAACACACTTAAACGTTTTCTACTTTCCACTCAGCTTTCAACGAATTTTTCAAGACAGTAATTTTCTGACACTTTCTGAAAGTAAAATGACAGAACGGGAAACAGTGTTGCCCACTAAACAGACTTGTACACAGTTACAGGATTGTGTTAAACGGATAATTCAACATTTTAGTTATTTTGTACATATATATGAATATAATTACAGTATTTTTCTTTATATATACAAAACTAAGCCATTTCATTTGTTTTGTAATAATAAATTCATTAAAAAATTATCAATTGTAATTATTTCCAACTATTGCCCTATTGATGTCTATGTGTATGTACATATATTGGCAACTCTTTTTATGTAGTACACAAAACGATCAAAATGGAGGAAAAATTAAGTTTACAAAATACTATAAAATTAATTAATTTATACCGGTCATACCCAATATTATGGGATATGAACAATAAATCATATACATAGGCGGAACGATTTAAAAAATAAAGCATATGAAAATATTGCAAGTGAAATGTGTATGGTAGCTGAAGAAGAAAATTCGCTCATTGCGTATCAAGAATAACAATTTTAGCAACCTTTCTCATAGACGACATATTTTAAATGAACTTTCACTTTCCTGTGTAAACAGACAAGAAATTTTCAAGAAAGTCGTCTATTTTATCACAATTTTTATTTATAATACGTATACAGAAATTTCATGAAACTACTTTCATGTGTAAAGGCAGCGTTAAATGCAACACTTTTTTCAGAAAAGAAAACGCCATTAGTCATGACTAAATATCATGACATTTTTTTTTGTGGTCGAGCGGGGTAGAGAAGAAAGAGGGGTAGAAAAATAATCACATTTTCTGTTTTCCATGAATTTTTAAATAAATGTAAATGGGTGATACATATTTAACTAATTTTTTAGTTCAGTTGTGCATTCGTCTTGTCATGAGTTGGCAGCTCTGTTATTTGTTAGTCATTAAATGAGGATTTCGCATTGAGCAATGAGCGAAAAAGCACCTTTTGTTCTGCGGCTCCTCAAATATCATGACCGATGGAACTAACATAAAATCCGATTAGTATGTATTATATTTCATTTACGTAAGTATGTATGTAGGTATGTCTATAATATTATATTCATATACATACATACATACATATGTATGTAGGTATAGAGCGCACGTCAGTAAGTCATAAGAACTCTTTAACGACTCATGGTTGGGATCAACTAAATCAGAGGATATTAATAAAACAACAGGAATAATGCTTTCAGTATAAATTGTTTTCAGTACTTACCGTAGTATTCCGCGAAGCTCCACTAGTTTGCTAACAGCCGTACCTAAATCAGAGCGTTGAGCGTCGCGTAAGCAACATTGCTTTTGTACATTCTATGGCAAAACACTTTTGTACTTTATATGAACTTATACATACATATATGGAAAGTATATGCACTATTGCTGCCTGTTTTGTTTAAATCAACACAATTTTTACTAAGATGATCAGTGAAAACAATACAGGTTGAACTTGAAAGATACTGGCAGACAGACACACCAAAAAAAAAGACATTTGCATTAAGGGACTGTGTAACGAGATTTTATACCCGCCCGTAACGCTTCTTAATAATTTTTCAGTGCAAAATTTCCAATCCGTAACAAATCTTTAACCCCCCCCCCCCAATAGAGCTTTACGTAATATGTGCACAGCCACTAATCTAATTTAGTGAGGCTATGTAATGCACTCAAATACATATGTATGTATGTATGTACATTCTTATGCATGTATGTAATGCATAATCACAATTTTGTATGAAAAATTTAGAGGGCAGCAAACCGGCAATATTTTTTATATTTAACATATTTTTTGCACTTTTTATCACCTAAACTTATTTATTTTCTTTTGCATCAAATAAAAAAATTAACACAAGCACTTTAGTATTTAATTTCTTCACTTTTATTACAGACTACATTTATGTATGTACAGCACAAAATTTATAACTGTTCGTAGTTTGATGTCCCACTAACGAACATTGACCAAAATATCATTTCTTTTCGATTTCAAGTATCGATTACTACCAATGCCATCCTTATTTCCGCTGCGATTATCTTTATACAGCAATTATATAATTCCACATTTTGAAAAAAACAATTTTTCGTTATAGTAACTTTTATTGCATTCTTGGCATATTTAAAAAATGTCACAAAAATTTAGTTTGTCACAATTTCGATCAGCTGTTGCTGCTGTAGCTTGTGTTTACAAAAATAAAAGGTTGAAAAAATCAGTTTTATAAATTTACTGCAAAGCGCAGAATAACATTAGTCTATGCTAGAAATGGAAAATAAATCAAATAATTCGGCTCCAACCTTAAGTCAATATTTTGCTAACGATCCACCCAGTTTTTTCGATGAAGTTGCCGCACAACAGGACAAGCAAGGTAACATACTAAAATTAACACATACCTTGTAATGTATGTACACACACACATCCTTACGTTTTTCCTGCCCAAATAGCAGAACATAATACAAAGCAAATGCTAGTAAGTACACCAAAGTCTGCCAACTTACCAAGTTCTATATCATCCGGAAGCTCTTCAGTGTCTGGCATCAATTCTCCATTTAATTTACCATCAAGCACATTTAACGGTGGCTTCAAGCCACCGGACTATGTAGAAAATCTTGCAGAACTAGAGGAAGACCTACAAGTAAACGACGATGTGAGAAATTTCTGGGAGCCACCGCACACAGAACCTGGAGTGCCACCACTTTTAACTACGCCAGGAATACAAATATCTACTGATTTGGTAAACTTATCTTCATACATTCACACATATGTATACATATTTATTTCTTTTTTTATTTTTTAATTCCAAGCCTGATTTGATAGCAATTG
Organism: Lypha dubia; assembly: GCA_947311025.1. Lineage (NCBI taxonomy): Eukaryota > Metazoa > Arthropoda > Insecta > Diptera > Tachinidae > Lypha > Lypha dubia. The sequence continues at coordinate 8,050,801 of OX371263.1, forward strand.
CTGTTTCCGAACATTTGGGTGATGGCGAATTGTCGCAACGTAAAATTTTAAACGTAGACAATGTTACACAAGACGAAAGAGGCTTAAGATCACTAATAGTTGCTGGTTGTTATAGAGCTGCGGTAAATCTTACAGGACGATTACTAACCATATATGGTCAAGGATATGGACGTGCTGGACAACCGGCCAAACATTCCCCACATTCGTTGCAACTTTGGTTTACACGCCTTGCCCTGCTGGCTAAGTTGGGTGAATTTGAACTGTTGCAGCAAGAGGCTGAGCCCTTTGACCAACTTAATAAGCCAGATGTGTACTTTGAGGTCAGTTTAAAAGTTTCAGTTTTCAAATACACACATTTTTATGTATATATTTTTTTAAATTAGTTTTATCCGGAAATGTATCCCGGCAAAACTGGTTCTATAGCTTGCTTTTCATTCCGTTTACTGCTTGCTGAAATGCCCATTTACCTAGGAAATCCTCAGTTGGCTTTGGATCGTCTTTCTGAACTTTATGTGATTTGTAATGAAATTAAAAAATACTATGGCAATAAAAATCCGAATGAAGCACAAGATTTTTGGAAAAAGCGCGAACTGCGTGTACTACATGCCATAGTCAACTGTGCAATAATAGTAAGTTTTAAGCATTATGTGTAAAATATACGCAGATAGATACATAAGTATATGTACCAAAATATGCATAAATTGTAATTACAGCTGAAGAAGTATAATCTTATCGATGATATCATACGGAGCTTAATCGTGGAACGTTCCGATTTAGACAAAGAAGAGAGAAGAGCATTATTTTCTGCCTGGGGTAGAATATACTTACAAATAGGCGATATTTTTGGGGCAGAGCAGAAATTTGCTGAAGCCCGCCTACTAAGGACGATGTAAGTTCAATGTTATTAAGCATAGAAAATGTTTTTTTAAATTGCTATGATTTTTGTAGAGGATCTCAACCGGATATACGAGATCTAGTGGACAAAGGTCTCATAACTGTAGCAAAAAATGATTTTCCCGAAGCTTATGCCACTTTTCAAAAGGCTCTGCATTTAGAAACAGGCAATACTATGATTCTGAACAACATGGGTGTTTGCCTTTTATATGCTGGCAAATTAAAGGACGCCATTAATCTCTTCGAAAGAGCCATTAATTTAAATCCACAAAAATCTTTAAACGAAAGCCTTTTAGTTAATCTTTCAACTTTATATGAATTAGAATCAAATAATTCCAAGAACAAAAAGCTTAATTTATTGAAGTTAATTAATCGTTATAAGCCTGATTTAAACATCAGCTTAGAGATTTGTTTGAAGTTGCAAACAGCGAATTAGTAAACTAATGTAACAATATAATATTATTGTTTTAATACAAAAAGTCGGTCATTTTTAACAAGTATTTTAGTTTTTCCCTCCAATGTGTATTTAACACTTTTGGTACATACATACATATGTATGTATGTATATGTAAATAAAAAAAGGTTCTTGTATTTTAATGAGAACAGATAAGAAATTCCTTAAATTTTTTTTAACTTCTGCTAATTTCCATGCCCTATCCGAAAATGCCATAAAAATATTCAGAAATACATAATGTACTGTTGAAAAACTGTACATGAACAAATAAAATATAATAACGATTATAATTTTGTATTTGCCCAATTCACAAGCTTAGTTGTATCGCTTATTGTTGTATATGAAAACACAATTTAAAACAAAAATAATTTTAGAATAATTTATTTTTGTTGACAGAATTTTTATTTGAAATTGTGTTTTCATATACAACAATAAGCGATACAACTAGGCTTGTGAATTGGGCAATTGTTTTTTAAAAGTGCAATTGTACATAATTCTGGTTTTTGAGTATATTTTGGTGGCCAAAGATATACATATAACGATGATATTCTACATTTTTCGATAACACAACGATGACAGCAAAATTATATCAAGGCAGCTTCATAACAGGTAGTTTCGACACCCCAGGTAATTATTTACGCCTTGATTCGCCCCTTGTACTTGTGCGCGTTACTGTGTCAAAAGCTTTGTTGGCACAATTTTCGGTACATTTCTTGACAAAGTGAATTGAGCCGAGTGTACCTGTTATGAATATGCCTTGGCTGTACCAAGGCGAATTCAATACCAGTTCGATGCAGTGGTGAATTCGGGCGAATTTATCCATTTCCCATACTGTCAAATTTGGTACCTATTTTCCGGCGCCATTTTTATGTAATTTTTTATGCTTGAAGAATTTTGACAGCGTAGGATATGAATTCGCAGTTTACACAAACAAAATGCATGTTGTTTGTTATGTTGTTGAATTGTTGTAGTCGTGCATATGCCTGGTAATGAATTTGCTTTGGTATTGTAAATATTTTATAGAAGACTTTTATGAATACCTTAATTTGTGTACATATATATAATTGACATGAAAATCAATCTAAAAATACATGAATCATTGGCCGTACTTACTTAATATGAATGAATAAATAGATATATTTTATAATAATAAAACAACGAATAAAATTAATGAAATGTAATATATTGCGGTTTAATTCGCTTGGCACATTTTCGGCATACGTTTGGCGTCCCAATTAGGTAATTATTTTCGCCTTGGCAAGGCAAATATTTAATATAGTGTACTGTATAAAATACATAACGGTACAGTTTTCTCATAACATTCAAGGCGAATTCGCCTCGATTACGTGTACACCACTGACACCATCCCTGTTCTTTAAACTGGCCCATAGCTAATCAACTCTGTATAAAATACAACCCTTCATTTTATAATCGCCATTTTCTTTCTTAGTTCCTCGAAGAAGAAATACCACAAAACAAAATTAAACTTCGGCAAGAACGGATGGAAAATATTTCTGTGTGAAAAATTTTTTAACACGCCAAAAATTATTCACGTAATATTTTTGTTGTTTTTGTTTATCAAAACAGCACTTGATGCCTTCGATAAATGTTAACAAGTGTTGCGCGTAATTTGCTAAGAAAATTAAATAATAATATTGTATTCAAAACGAAGTTAAACACGGTGAGTTGTGCTGCCACCAGTAAAAGTTGAAAAAATACGAAGAAAAAATTTTCTTTGCACCAGAAAATAATGTATATGTATATGACGAATAAAAGCACAATGTTGGACTAAAGTTTAAAACTCAAGTAGAATCGCTGTAATACTTGAAAAATAATTAAATCTAAGCACTTTATAACAAATACCATACAATTATTTTCCAATGAAGCCTATTTAAATTTTTTTTCTACAAATTTTGACTTCCTATTAGCCAGGCCCTGTGTGTGTACACCGTACTTCTATAGAGCGAAAAAGAAAGTGTAGAGAAATTTTTAGTGGCTGTTTTTTATTACTGTTATTTCTAAGGATTTATATTGCAATCGAATTGAAAAATTAAAGAAAATACATATGTTACATTGCTATAATGTTAACTGCACTCGTTCTCTAATATATGTATATTTGTACATCTTTTATTATGCTTTCACCGAAAAAAGCGCGCCATTATATGACGTAGATGTTTAACACCACTTGTACCCAATGGGGTCTTTGGGGATAGTGATTGGTTGTTATACAATTTTTGCAATGATTTATATAATGCGTTGGTTTTTGCTTAAACTTATTTACTATAACCTTTTTTTTAGTTTTATATTATTTTGTTTTTATTTACAGAGTACTGTTTCGTCAAAACATGTATTGTTTTCATTTTTACTTATTATTTTTTTTGTTATTTTTGCAGTTTTTTGTTTTCCAAATTTCTCTTTCCTCTTTTTTGTACAATAACTGCATTCTCTCTTTCATTGTTTACAACACTCTTATATTTACATACATACATACATATGTATATGCGTTTCCTTGTTTGTGTGCTTTTATATTCCCTATAAATTTTACTTGTTGAATTTGGAGATTTTTTGCATTGATCAGCTAATTTTAATTGTCATAATTACTTGATATTCATACATTTGTATGTATCTTCAATTTTAAATAAATCTGGCATTAAGTAATAAGTCCTCAAGTTGTATTAAAATTTTTAATTTAAAAATAACGTTTTGGCATTTTTTAATAACATGATAACAGATTACATATTTTTATTGACTGGTCCTTGAGATTTACCGTTATGAAAAGTATTCACCACATGATTTGGAATAACATGAAAACCAGCTTCTTGATGGAATTAACAATAGATTTGATCCCGTACTTTTTAGGTAAATTTCGGTCTAATCACAAAAATTTTCATACATAAGTATGGGATCAGCAAATACCAAATTTTTATCGCAAATCTGAATGGAAGTGCAGAGAAAGTAAATAAAAAGACGAACTACTGTTTTCAATTCGGATATTACTTTTTAAGATATTTTAGTTAAGGCCGTATCGTACGATTCATTCACAGGAAAATCTTACAAAAATCTGACTGGCTTTAAAAAATCGTTTCAAAATGGTGTTGTAGGTACCACACTATCATACAAAACTGATGCCAAAACATATGGTTGACAATAAATACTCCTCTGAACGCATGAAAACTATCATTTTATGAAAATTTTCATAAAGTTTTACAAATCGCAAAAGAATCTGTCACAGAGTGCATTTTTAGTCCACACTACCATATTTTTTCACATCTCTCCCACGATTGTGTAGGATAGTGAAGCACAGCCTACAGAACATACATACTAGAGTTGTCAATTATTCGCCTTTCAACTTTGTTCGAATATTTCAAATAATTGTTTTTGTTCGTTCGATCAAACGCTTAAAGCTGAAAAATTATAAACGCATACGAACAACGAATAAAAAATGATTTAAAAAATTTATTGACAAAAAATAAACATTTCATACAAAAAACTTAAAAATAAAATAGTTAATATTTTTATTAACAAAAAAATACATAAAACTATTAATTCAAATAAACATGCTTCATTCAATCAAAAAATATAAAATGATTTCGTTTTTGTTAAATCAGACAATTTGGGTTGTTCTTAAGAAATAATCTGTTACAAATAAAAGTTGACTCAATTTTTTAGCTTTCAAACGATTTTTGGTTTTTTATTAATTTCCCTAATATAGAGTAAAAACAACAAAAAAACGTTAAAATACAAAGTAGAATACTTTGATGATAACGGACTATGAGTTTGTGTTGATTATTAGTTCCAAACAGTAATGAGGAAATTTCGTACTAACCAGCACTGTTTCATTGTAGAATAAAAATTGAATTAAAAATTAATTCTCATATTCTATTTCTGTTGAAAACTGGTTAAATAGTTGATATTCTTCTCACTTAGTATCCACTTTACGAAAATTGTAAAGGTGGACAATTGAACGCTGATGAGAGGTGTAGCGGCCTTGAAATCAGTACTGATACGTTCTGCTAAAAACTGATTGGATATAAATAATAATATTTTCCAACACAAAAAACTCTTAGTAGTTTTGAATTTTCATTAATTCAATAAAACTGAACTTGAGCCTGATAATATTACTTTTCATATGTAAATCATAAATAAGTTCAAATAATAATTACGTTTATTCGTAATAATAATATAAAAATATTAATTCCGCTTGGGCACGAGCTATAAATACCCTAATAACAGGGGTCACAGTAATATGTGAATTTCCCTAATATAGAGTAAAAACAACAAAAAAACGTTAAAATACAAAGTAGAATACTTTGATGATAACGGACTATGAGTTTGTGTTGATTATTAGTTCCAAACAGTAATGAGGAAATTTCGTACTAACCAGCACTGTTTCATTGTAGAATAAAAATTGAATTAAAAATTAATTCTCATATTCTATTTCTGTTGAAAACTGGTTAAATAGTTGATATTCTTCTCACTTAGTATCCACTTTACGAAAATTGTAAAGGTGGACAATTGAACGCTGATGAGAGGTGTAGCGGCCTTGAAATCAGTACTGATACGTTCTGCTAAAAACTGATTGGATATAAATAATAATATTTTCCAACACAAAAAACTCTTAGTAGTTTTGAATTTTCATTAATTCAATAAAACTGAACTTGAGCCTGATAATATTACTTTTCATATGTAAATCATAAATAAGTTCAAATAATAATTACGTTTATTCGTAATAATAATATAAAAATATTAATTCCGCTTGGGCACGAGCTATAAATACCCTAATAACAGGGGTCACAGTAATATGTGAATTTCCCTAATATAGAGTAAAAACAACAAAAAAACGTTAAAATACAAAGTAGAATACTTTGATGATAACGGACTATGAGTTTGTGTTGATTATTAGTTCCAAACAGTAATGAGGAAATTTCGTACTAACCAGCACTGTTTCATTGTAGAATAAAAATTGAATTAAAAATTAATTCTCATATTCTATTTCTGTTGAAAACTGGTTAAATAGTTGATATTCTTCTCACTTAGTATCCACTTTACGAAAATTGTAAAGGTGGACAATTGAACGCTGATGAGAGGTGTAGCGGCCTTGAAATCAGTACTGATACGTTCTGCTAAAAACTGATTGGATATAAATAATAATATTTTCCAACACAAAAAACTCTTAGTAGTTTTGAATTTTCATTAATTCAATAAAACTGAACTTGAGCCTGATAATATTACTTTTCATATGTAAATCATAAATAAGTTCAAATAATAATTACGTTTATTCGTAATAATAATATAAAAATATTAATTCCGCTTGGGCACGAGCTATAAATACCCTAATAACAGGGGTCACAGTAATATGTGAATTTCCCTAATATAGAGTAAAAACAACAAAAAAACGTTAAAATACAAAGTAGAATACTTTGATGATAACGGACTATGAGTTTGTGTTGATTATTAGTTCCAAACAGTAATGAGGAAATTTCGTACTAACCAGCACTGTTTCATTGTAGAATAAAAATTGAATTAAAAATTAATTCTCATATTCTATTTCTGTTGAAAACTGGTTAAATAGTTGATATTCTTCTCACTTAGTATCCACTTTACGAAAATTGTAAAGGTGGACAATTGAACGCTGATGAGAGGTGTAGCGGCCTTGAAATCAGTACTGATACGTTCTGCTAAAAACTGATTGGATATAAATAATAATATTTTCCAACACAAAAAACTCTTAGTAGTTTTGAATTTTCATTAATTCAATAAAACTGAACTTGAGCCTGATAATATTACTTTTCATATGTAAATCATAAATAAGTTCAAATAATAATTACGTTTATTCGTAATAATAATATAAAAATATTAATTCCGCTTGGGCACGAGCTATAAATACCCTAATAACAGGGGTCACAGTAATATGTGAATTTCCCTAATATAGAGTAAAAACAACAAAAAAACGTTAAAATACAAAGTAGAATACTTTGATGATAACGGACTATGAGTTTGTGTTGATTATTAGTTCCAAACAGTAATGAGGAAATTTCGTACTAACCAGCACTGTTTCATTGTAGAATAAAAATTGAATTAAAAATTAATTCTCATATTCTATTTCTGTTGAAAACTGGTTAAATAGTTGATATTCTTCTCACTTAGTATCCACTTTACGAAAATTGTAAAGGTGGACAATTGAACGCTGATGAGAGGTGTAGCGGCCTTGAAATCAGTACTGATACGTTCTGCTAAAAACTGATTGGATATAAATAATAATATTTTCCAACACAAAAAACTCTTAGTAGTTTTGAATTTTCATTAATTCAATAAAACTGAACTTGAGCCTGATAATATTACTTTTCATATGTAAATCATAAATAAGTTCAAATAATAATTACGTTTATTCGTAATAATAATATAAAAATATTAAATTAAATTTTGAACAAACTCGCTAATTGTCGAGATAGATGATATTGTGGGAAATGCATAAAATAGTTTATCTAATTTTTCTGTTCTTTTTTTTTTTTTGATTTTTCCAAATATACCATATCGTCTTATATATCGCTGAAGCCTTTTTTTATATTTTGAATTTTTAATACTTTTAATATAATTCTTTAATTTCCATAAAAGATTGTTATTTTCATTACTACTAACATCTTCTATATCATTACTTTCATCTGAATTATTGTGGTTACTTTCAACATAAAATAAGCACAGGTTCGGATCTATTAACATATACAAATGATCGGGAAGAAAATAAACTAAATTGTTTTATAAAAAAAAATTGAACAATCTTTATAGTTTAGGATATACATATTCAGAAAGTTTTTGAAAAAACGCTTTCTTTTCAAGAATATAATTTCTTACAAAAAATATAAAATGATCAAAATCCCAAAGTTGCTCTTAATTTTGGTATCTGTATACATTACAAATATATAAGGTCTGTTTTTTTACTCAACATTGGGATTCTGCGATTTACCCAAAAACTAAATAAACTGTAATTAGTCATATTTCATTAAAATCCGTTTCCAACGTTTCTATTTTATTCACCATGAACTGGTAACATCCATTTTACAGAACTTTTAAAAAATGAGATTTGCATTTTCGGCCCCTTTCAATATCTATGAAAATCGTTTTACTTGTGATTTTCTACGCTATTTTTTCGATTAAGCTAAATAATTAAATTTCTTTTTAGTAAAAATTATTCAGTTCGAATACAATTCATAACTTAATTGTTAATTCTGTTAATTTCTGAATAAATTCGGTCCAAAAAAATATCCTATGTTGTAGAAAATTAAAAAATAAAGAAAAAAAACTTGAAAAATATGCTTTTCAGAGAAATTTTCCACATAAAAATTTCGTCTTATTTTAACATTTTTACGTAATTATAATATAATAAAAATAAAATATATTAAATCTTAATTGGGCATCAATTTATTATAACTAATATTCCGTTTTATCATATTACAACAGTTCACTTCAGTATACTCTTACGATTTGAACTCGCCAAAGTCTTTTCGATTGCGATGTACAGAACACCTCAGAACATCACAAAAATTATGCGAGGTGTCTGTGTCAGAACATTTAAAAGTTGATTTAAAAGTGCATCAAAACTTGAAAATAATTAGTTTTTATTTTAAGAAAGGTTCCAGGGGAGCAGAAACTATATAGTTTTCTCTATTTGTCTTCCATGGTAAAATTTGTCTTTTTAATGGTTTATTTACACTTGTGTTTTAGAGTATGTATATGAAAACTTATCAATGTATATTATTCAGGGAACCAAATATTTATTTATTTAATATGTTGATAAAACACCAACATTATTATTTTTAATAAAATAGGACCTTAAGCCAAAAATTATCAACATATTATTTAACAAAAGGTCTACAGCACACACACATTCATTTATTTATTTATTAATTTATTTAAAATTCATTTATAATACATTTAGAATCCAGACAATAAATTGTATATGTGTACATCTAAAATGTTAAAACTATACTTTTAATAATAACAAGATATATAAATTACTTAAATTTTAGATAATTATAAAACGACATATTAATGTAGTTCGCAAGCAAAGATGAGACATGAGCTCGTAATCTAAGCCCGTACTATGGATTTCATCTTTGCTCTATTAATAAATATTAATGTATTTTTGTGTGTTATCTAACTAGAAATAAATAATTATCAACCACACAATCAACAAGTGTAAAAGCTTTTACCGAAGTTCATTTAATAATTACAATTCGCTACGAATTTTTAATTATTATAACGAATTGAATCAAGTACCAAAAACATTACATACTGGGTAGTCATAACAACACATATTTCACAACTCTAAAGCTACGTTCACATTTATTAAATACCTATTTGTCGAAAAAAACGGAACTACTACTTTTGCTTAGGGATAGTGTCATTTAATTTCGTTTTTATATTGCAAAATAAAATTAATCATTCTACAAAAAAAAAAAAGGTTTTTATACACTTTTTAAAAAATGCGAACCCATAATTCAAAAAATATTGGAATTAAAAGAAATAAATTATTAGTTTCTTTTTTGGTTACTTTTTTTTCGACAAATATTTCATAAATGTGAACGTAGCTTAAGCTATTAAGTGATCAGCTATTTTGAATAATAAACTGCAAGTTTTTGAAATTTTTGCGTTCGCCTACTTTTTTGTTTAAGAACCATTCTTGAAAGTAAAATTTTCAAGTTCGCCAAAAATTTCCTCAACTACTGGATTTTATACTGGAAAAATAAACAAACGGACCTAATGTTTCTCAAATACACACAGCTTACAGAACGCATAAACTACTCGTACAATTTTTTACATACGTTTAATGAACATATTTATCTCGAATATTGAAAAAGAAAAAAAACTATTGGCTTGAGCTTATTCACATTCTCTTTTATTGTAATATATGTATCGTTACCTAAATATATAAAGGCTCTTTTTTTCAAAACAATGAATTTGTCATATTTCGTTGGGTAGCCCTCGCGATTTAAAAAAAAAAATAGTTAGAGCCTTTTTTTTGTATTAAGGCAATTATATATACTACGTATCGATCGATGGCTTAATATAAAAATGGCGTATCTCGATTTTTTTTTCAAAAAGCGTTTTTGCCTATTCTGTTAGATAAATGTCGAATACACAATGCCTTCAAAATAAAATTATTTGAAGCATAAGATTTGTTGACTTTTTTTTATAAAAATTACACTAAAACATTTTTATATGCACTTTAAAATTTACGGATTTTATTGCGATTTGTAGTTCAAACTTAAAGAAAAAAATCGAGTTACGCCTTTCTTATATTAAGCCATCGATATGTAGGTATGTATGTATGCCTCTTCTAATGAAAATAGTAACATCAAATAATTCTGGCATTCCCGCATTTGCTTATTTTGTTTGAAGTTTTTATTGACATTTTATGTAGAACTAGTTTTTTAGTTATGACGTTATTACAGCAAATCACGAAATTTTTTTGAAATGTTGACAAAAATACAATTTAAGATCCAAAAATTGACACAATTTAATTTATTTACTTAATTTTATTTTAAGATTTCAAGATATTGGGGTTATTTGAATTTGTGGATGAATTTAAAACTACATTGTTTTTTTTTCTCTATTTTAGCCTTCCATACGTGCTAATATTATTACTCGCAAATATTTTGCTTATTGAGTTCTTCTCCTTTAAAACAATTAATTTGTAATTTGTTTACCATTTATTCGAATAAAAAATATATTTTTGTTCATTTATAAAAATCTGTGTTTTTATTTCAATTATTTAACCAACTATGGATAGAGGCTAAAAAATAACCTTGTTTAATTTTTAATAACATTGATAGGTATATTTTCTTTGTTTTTATTATCATTCTTATTCAAACCCCTTTAGTTGTATTTTTCAATTTTAATAAACGTAGTACACCCTCCGTTAACAACGAATTCTAAAAGACATCTAAAACCGTGCACTAGTGTATCAATGATTATAGACTTCTTTTTCGGTTTAAAAAAATTAAAATAAAAAACAAACGTGTAAAAAAATATAGAAAACAACACACACAAACACAATAAAGCAAGAGTATTTATTTATATTTTTTTTTTTTGTAAACGCACAAGGAATGAATTGTTAAATGCTCACACTAGTGAGGGCTAAGTTGGTACTTTTGTGCTCTCTTGGTACTTTTTCCAAATTCCAAATTTTAATAATATGTGTAATGACTTTATTAGTGCAAATACACATTTAAATATTTTTCAAGTAAATATTTGAATGGAGACTTATTACAGTATGAACCAACGGAATAAAAATGCGCTCAATAGGTGTGGAACTCCAAAATCTAATTTTATATATCTGTGTCGTTTCATCATAACATCTTAAGTCTAAAAATCGTGTTTGGAGATATTAACGATTTTATGTAAAATCTGTAGTGTATTTGTTCTCGAATTTTTCAATAAGTAAACATTGATAACTTATTGAAAAATCGGAGTATTAAAAAACGAATTGTGGACCCAAATGTAGATTGTAAGATAAAGAACCAGAATATGACCTTAAGTCGATTTTTACCTAACTCGACCTAACATGTTATGATAAAACGACACAGATATATTAAATAACGCTGTTACGAAATAAAGTGATTTCAGACTTGGGAGGTGAACAGAAATGTTATTGTGGATGGCAAGTCAACGTTGTTAATCTTAATTCAAAAAGTGTTCAAATATGAACATATATTTACAAAATAGATTTAGTTGTGTGTTTATTTATGATTATATTTAACTTAGTTTATTGGTTTATTTTAATAAAGATTCAACATAAGTTGTTAGACTTAAGTGATTAGAAATATCAATAGTTGTCTGTGTTTACAAACATTTATTGTTATCCTTAACATTTTAATAATACCTAAAATAGTTTAGGATTTCTAGTATATAAGGAAACACATTAATAGAAATAATAACTAAAAAGTATTCAATCGTAATAACAAAAAACACAGAATTATTTCAATACATCGGAATGGAGGGGAATTTTCAAGATTTTATTTTTAATTTTACTGATTTTCAGCTTGTTGTAAATTTCTGTATCTTTACTCTTATTTTTTGGTCTAATTTAACTGGACTAGAAATATTAAAATGAAAAAAATATGAACAAAGAAAAATTGGAACAAGAAAACATCATATTTATTTATGTATGTATGTACATGCATTTAGAAAATCATCAAGATATTTATGTAATTGTATGTTTAGTAACGCTGGTACACACACATCTGTTAATATTTGAAAAATTAAACTGGTTGTGGCATAATGAGTTTATAGAAGTACAATTTTTGCAGCCGGTTAGTACAATTTTAAAATCACCTTTACCATCTCCGCGGCTCGCTACACATTTTTTTATGTTTATAAAATTAAAAGAGCGCTTTTAGATGTGAGAGTATCTCACGAATGTTTTTTTTTTATTATTCTGACGATGGTTGTTGGTAAAAGCACTTGATAAAACTCAAGATTAATGTGAATACTAAATAAACAGTTCATATTAAATATCAAAAAATTTTTCTGAATACATAGGTATCTACCTAATTTATTTAATAATTCACATACTTTTTTATCCGTGTTAATTATTTATATAATTATAATTTCTTATCTGTTTTTAACTTGTTTTTGTTTTAACTACGTACATTAGGGGTATAACCAGATTTTTGGCATAGTACCATGAGGGGGTCAACCATGTCCTAGTAACCACGAAAATCATAGACCCTAATTTTGTAAATCACATCACCAAGTGACTTTTTTTATATGGAAAGCAAAAACAAAAATTCAAATATTTAATAATTTTGTTTTTATTTTTATATTATTATTATTACGAATAAACGTAATTATTATTTGAACTTATATTGATGTATATATGAAAAGTAATATTATCAGGCTCAAATTCAGTTTTATTGAATTAATGAAAATTCAAATTTACTAAGAGTTTTTTATGTTGGAAAATATTATTATTTATATCCAATCAGTTAGCAGAACGTATCAGTACTGATTTCAAGGTCGCTACACCTCTCATCAGCGTTCAACTGTCCATCTTTACAATTTTCGTAAAGTGGATACTAATTGAGAAGAATATCAACTATTTAACCAGTTTTCAGGAGAAATAGAATATGAGAATTAATTTTTAATTCATTTTTTATTCTACCTTGAAACAGTGCTGGTTAGTACGAAATTCCCTCATTACTGGAAAGTACTACTAATCAAAAAACTGATTGGATATAAATAATAATATTTTCCAACATAAAAAAACTCTTAGTAAATTTGAATTTTCATTAATTCAATAAAACTGTACTTCAATTTTGTTTTTGTTTTTCATAGAATATCATCACCGAACAAACGGAATACATAATATAAAGTTGTATTTTTTAATTTACATGATATTTACTTATATCGAAAGATAATATTCTGGCATTATAATTTAAATATGTATGACTTCTTCCATATGACCGCCTCGGCTGGCGCGGACGTAGTCTTGTCTGGAGATCCAATTTTCGATGATTTTCCAAAATTTGTGGCCGCATATCGGCGATAATGGGATCAAAATAACTTTTAATAGGAATATTAAAATGATGATTCATAATGCTCGTGTTGTGCTTGCATTAGGAAACGTTGGGCTAAGCAATTTACTGAACCACATGTAATCAGAAGCAATTTTTGTTATTTTGTCTGGGAAATACAACATGCAACCCTGATGTAAGACTTCCATCCTATGCCGCAAGATTGGCCATGGTTGGGTTGTATGACGTTTCGTTTGTGGTGAATTTGTTAGAGGGTTCAATTCATTCTAAATTTTTTATTAGTAACATTAAATTCAATATTCCATGTACATGAACTAGAAATTTTATTCCAATTGATTTAAAATGTAATCAAACAAATTATGCAAATGCTGATTCATTTAGAAGATTATAATTTTGTTGATTTTTCCAAAAATATTAATGTAACAAAACCTAATATTGTTTTATTTTAAAAAAATAAAAAAAATAAATAAAATAATACGGTCAGTAAGGATTATTTCATAGACCTTTAAATATATATATGTAATTAAAAATAATCCATAGCATTTTGCCAAAATTGTGATGGAGTGGTTGGGAAAAGAAACCATCCTGAAGGTGGCATTACTGAACAAATGGAGTAAAATTTATCGTGATTATACACAAAACCTTATACATACATATGTATGTATTTATTTGTAACACCTTTGCTTTTGTACATCTTTAAGAATCCTGTTTACTTTCATTTGATGCGAATAAAATGTTACCTTTTTGCAGAAAGTGCGTTAATTCCTTTTGCTGCTGTTGAAATTGCCTAGACCAATATCAGGTGTTTACCATCATTCGACAAATAACGAATAAATTACAAAACTTATTCGAAATATTCTCACATTCTACTGATGAGTTGACAGTAGCGATAAAGAAATGCACTTACATATCGTTAACTTACCATAGAAAGGTCCTAATTTTTTTTTTTTTTTCAAATCGCGTTTTTTTTTGCTTACATCGATTACTTACTATCGAAATACAATATATGTATATGCGATTTGAAAAAAAATAATGAGTTATGTCTCTTAGTTTATTCCGCAAGAAGTAAATGTTTTCTTAAAAGTAAATAAATGAATTTATTTAAATTCTAGGTTGAACGCAATAGTATGGCAGCTAATAATAACATGCACAATTTGCATCATGGTTTGCCACCGCAGCAGACTAATCTTATGCCAATCACAGGCAACGTAATGCCACAAAGTGTCATTGCCTCGACAGGTACAGTTAGTCCAATGATACAACATATGAATATGCCACAACAAAATAATGTCACAAGCAATCAGACAGCTTGGGATCAATTAACAGCATCGACAAACAATAACACAAATATAAATACTTCTCTTATAATTGGCACAAGCGGTGGTGTCGGAGTAGCTGCACCAAATATCTCAACAAGTGCAGCGCCAACAGCATCCATTCTACATGATCCTACCGCTGCTGGATCGCCAAATATAATGACATCATTA
The DNA here is from genome assembly GCA_947311025.1 of Lypha dubia. Classification (NCBI taxonomy): domain Eukaryota; kingdom Metazoa; phylum Arthropoda; class Insecta; order Diptera; family Tachinidae; genus Lypha; species Lypha dubia. Next base: position 8,066,172 of record OX371263.1, read on the forward strand.
ATAACTGGAGCTAATTCACCAGCTGGTCCAACATGCTCATCGCCGTCTACGCCTACAAAAAGTGGTCCCCTCCCTATGGAACATATGATGGCCCATACACCCCAGGGAGGACCACCACCTATGTATACATCAGGTGGCGGTTATGGTGAGGAACTAACGGCAGAACTGGTAAATCAGGGATGGCGAAAGTTTTGGTCTAAAAGAGAAAACCGTCCGTATTATTGGAATAAAGTTACCGGAGAATCATTATGGGAAATGCCTGGAGCAAGACCTTTTGACCCTCTTACAGATCCTTTGGGTATATCACATCCCGGTCACATACCGTCTCCCATGCATCATCCTCATCCACATATGCAGCAACATCATCATCTTAAACGTCGTCCATCTGATGATATGCACATGCATCCTCATGGTCATCAGCCTCCACCAATGAAAAAATTCATATTGGCCGGCCCTTGGGATCTTGAAGTATGCACTAACGCTGTTATAGTAGAGAGACCACCAACGTTATTGCCTCAACCTCATCCTGAAATAGAAGCGTTGCGTGCAGCTTATACTATGAAATTAGTAAAGACTTACGAAGATCTTTGTATGAGGCGAGAAAACATAAAAGCTCCTAAGGATTCATTTAATCGCTGGCTAATAGAACGCAAAGTTATTGATACCGGATGTGATCCTTTGCTGCCTAGTAATTGTTTACCCGAGATTTCCTCATGTATGTATCGTGAAATCATGACTGACATACCGATAAAGATTGTTAAGCCGAAATTTACCGGTGATGCTAGAAAGCAACTGTCACGCTACGCTGAAGCGGCTAAGAATATTATAGAATCAGGATCATCTCCGTCAGAGTCGAAGAAGGTCGTTAAGTGGAATGTTGAAGACACGTTCCAATGGATGAGGCGTACTGTAGGAGCAACCTACGAAGACTTTCAAGATCGCTTAGCACATTTGAGGCGACAATGCGAACCACATTTAACGGAAACAGTCAAAAGCTCCGTAGAGGCTTTATGCGCAAAAATTTATCATTTCTCCGCAGAGCATGCTCGCAAGATACGAGAACGTCATATGCAGTTGTTAAAAGAACATGGTATACCCGAACCAACACCACCGCCACCACCACCCCATCTTAAGAAGGTCTGGTGCTATCCCATACAGTTTGCTGTTCCTTCTCCGCGTATGCCCGCAATAGAATATGTTCAAGACCGAGATCACATGATCATAAAATATACACCAACAACTTTAAATCAACCAGATGCTCAATATATTAATCTAACTCATTTACAAAAGCTGGAACAACTTTATCGTCACAATTGTTTCGATGACAAAAAATTCGACTTGTTTATTGGCCGAGTGTGGTGTTTATTGAAACGCTATCAAACTTTTTTGGGCAATGTTTTAAATTCTTCTCAAGAAGCTGAATTAACACAAGCTTCGTTGCCTACACCAGTGTTCGAGTGCTTGCATCGTCATTTCGGTGTTTCATTTGAATGTTTCGCTTCGCCATTTAATTCATATTTTCGACAATATTGTTCAGCATTTGCTGATACTGATGCTTATTTCGGCTCAAGAGGGTAAGCTGAAAAGCTTTTGAGTTTGAGCGAAAGTAATAGTAAATCTATGGTCATATTATATTCTTTTTTCAGACCCTTTTTAGATTTCAAACCAGTTTCGGGCTCATTTCAAGTAAATCCACCACACTGTGAGGAACTTATAGATGCTGCTCTATTTCATATTGATAAATTACTTTCAGAATCTATGGAACCTTTAAGGTAAGTAAAGCTTCTTAAATATGTCATATGATCGAATATTAAAAATGTTCGAATTTAAAGAGACATTTCCTGATTATCTTAAACATTAATATTACCGAAATTTGCTTTTTTTTAGCTTTATAGTTTTTTTGCCGGAATGGAAAAGCATTTCTAAGTTGGAGGAAAATATTTATAAACGTCGTTCTATGGTTGTATTAGGTATGGCCCATGAATATCGCCATGGCTATCAACATATCATAGCAAAGTAAGTATATTTAAGTTAATATGTAATATTTCCTTTCTTAAAAATTAATTGTTAATTTTTTAATTATACCTTCCTTAAAAATATCGTTTTTAACCCACTTAAAGAAAAGAAGGATGTTATCCTTTAGGAGATTATTTTTTAATGTTGAAACCACCATAAATCAATCACTTATGAATCGATTTTCAAAATTTCCTCAATTCCATACCTGTTTGAGGGAGTTTGCTTGCACAATGGTCCCTTAGATATCGCACTTGATCAACAAGAGGGTATTAACTCAAAATTTTTAAAATTTTGTTTTTTTTTTTATCAAGAAATCGAAGTACAGTGTTCATATCTACCCACTGTAAAAATCAGTGTGCTTGTGAAAACCAAGTCAGAATTGTCATTTGTCAGAATTAAAAATCTATTCTGATTTCAATTGGTGTTATAAAAACGTCTTGGTTTTGTCTTGATTCGATAATAAACAAAAACCATGTTCGAATCAGCTGTTTTGCTTTGTTTACATTTTTTCTAACAGCATTTCATACACAAATTAAACAATTTATTAACAAGTGAGACATTTTAATAAAAAAATATTATTTTAAGCCCAAATTTTAAAATTTATTTACGATAATACTTTTTTTTTCCATGCATTTACATCTTTATTCGGAGGACCATTTGCATTTAAAGACCCCACCAATTTCTACCAAAGAGAATCCACCAAATCCTTATCACATTTTGTAAATCCCTTTGCCATATCAGGATTCTTTTCCATGCAATTCCATAAAAATTCGATTTAGTGTTTGGTTTCTATGTTTGCCCCTATTTGGTGTAAAATTAGTTTTATTTTATGTAAATAATTTTTTTTTAATTCGTTTTCATACAAATGAATGTATGTATGCATTTATATAAATGTATGTATTCATTCCATTGTACACCAATCTTTAAACAAAAATAAACATAAACCAAAACAATTTTTATGGAAATATTTATTTATTTAATTAATAAATATTTAATTTTAATTACATTGTGCGTTAATTTTTAACATCTTAAAGTAAAATATAGACACAAAACAAACCAAAAATATATTTCTGGCGGCTGGCAGCTGATCGGATTATTTTGACAAAAGACGATAACATTGGATTCTATAACACCAAATTCTGACACAATTCTGATTCGATCATAATATCTGATTCTGACAGCAATCAGATTCCATAACAACTCTGAATTTTACACCATTTTCTCCAATCTTTGACCAAAAAAAAAAAAAAAAAAAAAAAACACAGTTGTATCTCTCTTTTTGATAGAAGAGTAGTATTTAATAAAAAAAAAAAAATATTGCCTCTACTGAAAATTTCCAAATTTTCAGTTAATATCCTCCTGCTGATTATCGCGCTTGCACCATTGTGCAAGCAAACTCCCACAAACAGGTATGGAATTGAGGAAATTTTGAAAATCGATTCATAAGTGATTGATTTATGGTGGTTTCAACATTAAAAAATAATCTCCTAAAGGATAAACCCTTCTTTTTTTTAAGTGGGTTAAAAACGATATTTTTAAGGAAGGGGTTTGGCACCGCCCATATAACCCAAAAATTTAAATCGCCATATTTTGGGAATTTTTTTGACCTACGTCTATGATATTTGGTACATATGGTATTGGCATAATTTGGAATACGTACCAGGAGAAAAGTGGGTGGGACCATGCCCCTGTTTAGGAAAATTAAAAATCGTAATATAGTCTTAACTACTGGACCGATCATCATTAAATTTTCACAATAGGATATATAAATACTTTTAATTTTATTTTATAACAAGGAGGGGGTAGCGAAGCACACCGGGATAAGCTAGTGATAATACATGACAGAACTATAGTTGGAGTGAAAATTTGTTAATACACTCTGGAAGATAATTTCATGGCATTTATTTTTTAAATATGATTTCCGGCATCGCTCATTCCGCTCGCCATTCGCAATAGCCAGCAGGTATTTGTTCAGTTCGAAATAAATAAGGACTGATGATGCCGCCAGTGTGTAAACCGCACAAACTTTTCAGCTTTCATTATCACCTGCCAAAGCATAGTTAAAGCTACCGATAGTTCCTCTGCAGCTAATAATAATCTTTTCACCCTTTTCAGACACGCAAAGTTTACTTTGCAAAGTCTAATTCAGCTGGAAGAAATACAGATATGGCAAATATTCTCCTTTCTGTTCTTCTCGCAGCTGAATTAAGACTTTGTCAAGTAAATTTTGTGTGTCGAAGAGGGGTCCTTATGAATTATATCGGTTTTAAAGCCTTTGTACGTCACGTTGTTTTTGTAATCTAATCGATTAGCATTTTTTATTAAAGTCTGTTATTTTTTTAGAGAATTTTTTCAAATAATGGTACTTTTTTAAATATAATCGCTCCTTTATTGCAACATAGTCATATCTCAAAAAACAAAATTTTTCAGTTACTGACGAAAAAGAGTTTCTCAATACCTTCTTTATTTGTAAAAAAAAAATCATAAACATATTTCTATCTAAAGCGAAGTTATAACCACTTACATGCTCAATCAGTCCATATAAAAATGCTTACTTTTTGAAAACTTTAAATGCAATTTGCCACGTTTAAGTTTTTTTGAGATACGACTAGGTTTCAATAAAGGAGCGATATGTATGTATATGCAGTTTGGTTACACGATTAAAATTAATAACAAAAATAGGGCAAATTTTATACAGGTTTTGGGTTTTTTATTAATAGTAAGTTTGTAATTAATCAATATACAATATTTTACATCTTCACTAAAGTACATTAAGTAGATTGGTTATAAATGTAGCTTTAAAGAAATACATACAAATTCATAAAATATATTTTTAATGAAATTAAAAACTTAAAATGTTTTTCTCTTTTTAGAAATGACGTAAGTGTTAAATGTATGCAAGGCACTCAAGTTGTGTGGCTGCAAAATAGTGGTGGTCATGCACGCTGGGGACCCAATGAAAATCGTGTGGAATCCTTACGTGAAGCGTTCCGGCCACAAAGAGATCGTGAACGCGAACGCGAACGTCAAGCTGCAGCAGCATCTTCGTCAGCATCGTCGAATTCGCCACAGCCATCAACATCATCACAGGCCTCGGCAAATTCTACATCAATTGCTCACTCATCATCATCTTCAACAGCTACAACATCTTCTATGACTGGCGGTTCAACTCCACAACATCAACAAACTTATACTACCAGTAATAGCACAGCTATAGGATTTTCCCCCTCCACACCAACTATAACATTAGCAACAACCACCACACCAACATGTTTGGCTTCACCTTCCGGAACTTCAACATCCAGTGGTGTATCTTCAATTTCAAGTTCATATGGTGGTAATCCTGGTATGTCACCCTCTCCTTTATCACCCCATACACCACCATCTAATTATCATACTTCAGCTTCACCAGCTTTAAGTCTACAAAGCGATTGCTCGTCGCCTTCATCGTCTACGACATCATTGTCGCCAGCTCCTCTCTTGGAGATGGGAAATAGTGCAACATCTGCTAATGTTTCCATAACAGCTACGACTACAACATCGGGAACCTCAGCAGCGGCCGCAGCGGCCTTTGCTTCATTAGTAGCCAGTGGTAACGGTGGAGGTAATAACCCATCTACATCATCAGGAGGTGCTATAACTACTACAGCTCAGCAAACTGTTATTAATTCAGCAGTTTAAAGCGTCCCAAACAACACATATAAATATTTGAGGTTAGTTTTAATCAATTTTTTTATTCTATTTCGATTAAGGTTAGGTTTATTTTCAGTATATTTCTTATATATGTAAATATTTTCATCTCTTAATATATTTAGATTTACAAAAAAAAAGTTTACGTTAAACTTAAACACATAAACATGAATGTATATTTTTAGGTGTGTAAAGATAAGTTTGAATCTGATATTTTGAACAAAACTGACCCTGTGACCCTTTTTCACCGCGCTCATATACAGGGATTATGAAACAATTGGAGCATATTGTTGTATTAATTTTTATTATTAGGCATAATTCAATTTCAGCAATTAGAGGAGTTCTGAAAGCACATCTTTGTCAAATCGTCTCAGTATTTTAAAAGTTAAAATCGTTACACAACATTGACAATTTTAATGGTTTTAGAAACTATTAACTCACTCTCAGAATATTATAATCTCAGTCAAACCTATTCTACTATTTTGCCTATTCAAAAATACTCAAACCCATATGTATAAACTAATAATTATTTCATCACTGTGCTCTCATGAAATTTAAATTTCTTTTCGAGGGAAATTTGCTATGGACACGTTCGCGTAAACCCTTTTTCCACTTCTGTCACTTCTCTTTCTAATTCAGCCAAATAGTTTTTGTTAAATTAATTATCTCAAGAGCAAAAAAAAATTATTTCTTACATATTTTGAAGCATTGACTCTCCACTGAGGCGGAATAAATATTTCATATTCCATCACCATGAAGCATAGTGCTTGTTTACCAGACAGTGGTTGCAAGGAAAATATACATTTAATTTTTAATTACATATTAATGTTGCCCTAAAAATAAATATTAATAAATTAATAATTATTTTGAATTGGGGAATTATCAATTATCTGACTTACTTTTCTAAATATTTTGCTGAAACAAAATGAACAAAACCATGAAAAGTGAAAATAAGTTACGCAAACAAAAATCAAGAGAAAAGTATTCACATAAAATAAATATTATTGTAAATTTGTATTTGAAGCATTGAAATAATTAAATTAAACTTTAACTTTGAATAGAAAATTACTCTAAAGAAATTATAAAAGTGAATACATAGTTCATTTTATTAAATACTATCAAATATTTGATATTTGAAAATTTCAACATAATTTTAGCAGCTTTGCAAATTTTCAAAAATATGGCTAAAGTCTGTCTATTGATAATTTGGTATAAGAGCCAATTAATTGCGAGCATACGGAGATGTTTAAAACTAAACAAATTAAAACTTTTTTCGTTCTCGATAATTTTAGAAAAGTGTTGGTAAGATCATTGCTATTAAATAACGACCTCCCACTTAGTATTAATATCTTTTAAGTTTTAAATTTGTATTTACAAATCGATACGAAGGTGGGTGCTGGGATATTGAGCCGGGTCTCAATTAAAAAAATATTGGAGAAATTTAAACATATTTTGTAATTTAACCTGTTATAAATTGTTTGCTTGGTTTTGATGAAAAATATCATCGCTAGTCACTAGCAGCCGCATCATAAATATATGTGTACAGTCGCATACACGTATATAAGTTAGATTTTTCCTTGGTTCTATGAACCGTGATTAAATAAAAACAACTTTAATATTCAGTGATTCTACATGGAATGTTCTTTATTGAAAAACCTTAAAATAATTTTAAGTTACTTTACATAAAATATGCTTATTAGCGCAATTTTACTGTGTTAAAATTTAACTAGATTTGGCCAATCACATTCAAGCGCAAAATAAGGTGATCTGTAATATGATTCCGAAAAACAAAATTGCAAGTTTACCAAATTAAACAAAGGAACGAGTTGCAATAAAATAAAATCAAGTAAATGCTTATTAATCAAATAATGAATAAAGTTAATGACTGCATTGTCAACGGAGATAAGTACATCAAATCAATAGGGGTGTTCACATTCTGTCGCAATAAATTTCCGCTAGGGTACCTGCAATTGACCGCCGTTAACTCCTCCCCCTTTTAAATGTCGGAACGTCCCTGTTTCGACCTAATTTCTTTGATGAGGTTTCTGCTTAATGTTTGCGTTTCACCAGAGTTCCCCTTGCTTTTACTGTTTCTCCCTCAGATATGTTGGTTTCTTGAACGTTATTTAAAAGTATGATACCATCGGCTACACGTCGTAATCTAGGGACGTCGTCCGCAGACCGAGTGGGGCACGATGCTGAGTTGTTGTTCAGTAGCTGAGATAGGCATGTATTTGTAGTTTCGCGGTAAATTTTGAGTGTTTGGATGTCAATGCAGTTTGTTACCGGGAGGACGTAATCACGACATCTTGTAGCTTGATCTATTTCTAAATTTATAATGGAATTGTTATGGATTACAGGATATATATTTACAAACTCGCAAAAATTCTTAAAAACGGGAAATCTAATCACATAATAAATTACAGAATCAGTTTGCATAACAGTAACATTACTAACTCTTAATCTATCGCTTATACTAATTGGTACCATTCCTGACTCGAATCTGTTTTCACAATTAATGTTGTCGAGGATAGCGGGGTGAACTATATTTTCTTTCGCCAGAACCATAGACAATGCCAGATTGTTGAGGTAGGACATTATTTCACCGTTCCTCATTACGATAAGTTCAAATTGTACCAGATCATCCTTTCTTATTGTATTATCATTTTCGTAATTCTGTATGTTATTGAGTTTTTCTGTCAGCTCGTTTATTCTGTCCTGTACTGCGGAATTGATAACAAACTGTTTGTCGTTGCTCTGAATCAATAGGTCTATACGTGTTGTTAGTAGTTCCGAGTCATTATGATCCGGAGTTCCGGCAACAAATTTCAAGGCAGATCCCAACAAATCGATTGACCTCGCGGATTGTCTATGCACACGCAATGTTTCCAACAACCTTACAATTTCTCTTGTTTGTTCCCGTATCATACTAATTTCTCTTGGGTCAGAAAGGTTTTTTATGAGTTTTTCATTGTCCTTAACAGCGTCCTCATATTCTGTCAGATTCGTCTGGTGTACTATGTAATCGTTATGCTCGTATGTTGCCACCTCACTATCGGTTATGGCTATGAAATGTGAATCTGTATAGTCAATAATTTTGGGTGATACCCAAGGTATCAAAATAATCAGTAGTCTAGAAAAAAAAGAAAAATTACAAAAAGTATGTAAATGAAAAGAAGAAAAAAAAATTATCTCAAATTACTCTTGTGAACCCTTCTTCCGCTTATTAGCACGGTTGTCCCTAAGTCACTCTGTACGACCCCTTGTACAAAAAATTTGTCAAATTTATTACCAAGTCGTCTATTTCGCCTTACAAAGACAATTTCGCCAGGCTGATATTTTTTTTGTCACCGCATCCCCATTACGTTCTTGCAACAATTTTTGTTGAGCAACCTCTAGACAATTCTTTACCTTTGACAAAGTGTTTTGGCTAAATTCGTTCAAGATGTCTATTGGTTTTATTCCCGTTACTGAGTGCACCGTATCGTTATACTTGATGGTAGCTAACAAAATCAACTCGACGTTATCATTTATGTTCTGTTGAGCTTTCAGGCAACGTGCTATTCCGAGCAGTGTGGAATGGAATCGCTCGACTTGACCATTGCTTTCACTGTGCATTGGGGGTATGAAAAACTGTTGGGTTCCGAAATGATCCCGAAGGAATGTACTAATCAAATTCTAGTGAAATGATTTTTCATTATCTGAAACAATTGTGTTTACCTTTCTATATCTCTTCATAATCTGGCACAAGGCCACTTTAACATCCACGCTTGATCTGGAAGCGACTGGGATCACTATAGCAAATTTTGAGAATTTATCTATGCAAGAAAGGAAATGTTGCTTGTCTGTAATTATTATAACAATGTGCAGTATCTCACCGGGGCAAGTTGGTATTGGTGTCTCTGCAATGTCGACTCTACGTGTTTTTCTCTGGTACTTATTTTCCTTGCATATCTTACAATTGGCTATAATATACTATAGTTTCTTTTTTATACCTGGGAAATAGTATTCGTTGATCACCTGCTGGAAGTTTTCTTGTAATGCTCTGTGAGCCCTATTATGTTCGGTGGTAATGATTTCCCACTGGTCGTCTTCCCGGACAATGTCTATCACTTGTTTCTCGGGATGGACAAATTTTGTGGACGGAAAGTGGGATATTAGATGATCTTGAAACTCCGCCAGTGTGGGCAGGTCGCACTGGATCGCATTTACACCATCTGAGTTAACAGAATTTCTTAGGCCATTCAGCAGACTATCAACAGTATCATAGACCATTATATGTCTCAAAAATCTTTGGAATAAGATTTTCATTATAATAGAATAGTGGCTGCCTTTTGATATAATGAACTGATTTTTAAACTGATAAACGGGAAACTTTATGGATTTTATGACATTCTTGCTTGACTTCTCGCTATGTATCGTCTCACCGTCGTCGTCGTCCACTGATATCCGATTAATATATTGCCGAGAAAGAGCATCCGCGACAACATTTTCCTTACCAGGTTTATAAAAGAACTTTGGGGAGAACTCCTCTTTAAATGCTCTCCATCTCTTCATTTTTGAATTTGGATTTTTATCGGATATTGCAAATGTAAGTGGTTGATGATTGGTATAGATATGTATTCCACTAATGTCATACAAGAAGTGTCGGAAGGTTTTTCAACGCCCAGACTATGGCGAGTAGCTCTCGTTCGTTTGTAGCAATATTAGCTTTCGACGCAGGCAATGTTCTAGATATCATTGTAATGGGTCTTCCGTTTTGAGACAGAACAGCTCCCAATGCAACAGAAGAAGCGTCCGTTGTAAGTTCGAATACCTTATTGTAATCGGGATAGGCCAACAGGACATTATCGGAGGCAAGTATTAGCTTCAGCTTTTCAAAAGCCAATAAAGTATTTTCGTCAAGATTTATTTTAACATTCTTGGAACTTTTTGCCGTCGTTTGGCCATTTTCGCCCCTAAGATACCTAGTTAGTGGTTTCGCAATTCTCGCGTAATCCCTTACAAACTTTCTGTAGTACCCAGAAAGACCTAAAAAAGACCTAAGAGACCTTAAGTTTTTTGGAGTTTCGAATTCAAGAATAGCTCTCACTTTTTCAGGACATGTTCTGATACCGTCTGTCGTGACGACAAAGCCCAGAAAATTTTCTTCAGTCCTAAAAAATTTTGATTTCGTAGATGAAATTCGCATTCCAGCTTTTTCAAGTTTCTGCATTATTTTATTATTTATTTATTTATTTATTTATCAATTTATATCCAACCGAGCCCATAGGGCCTTATATAGTTGGAGGCCTTACAATGTAAATCTATATATATATATATATATATATATATATATACACTATTAAACATAGTTTGTAAATACAAATTTATTATAAGGAAAAGCAATTAATTTTATAGTTGTAATTATTAATTATTTAAACTTCGCAATTGGGTCAATTCCAAAAGTAGTGTACATGAGCATTTTTTTTTTTTTTTTTTTTTAAGGTTGAGGAATTCATTCTCTGAAATTGTTTACTTGCATTAAAATTTGTGCAGATTGCGAAATTACTTTTAGTTTCTTTTAAAAAAATTTGTTTTGCTTTTTTATTGCATTTTGGTGAAATATTTTCCGGAATGTCACTTTTTACAAAAATTTACAAAACTAAGAAATTAATGCAAAAATGTTAGAACAAAGCCTACTATCGCATTCGTTCACTTATTATTTACCAGCTTTGGATGTTTTTCTTAAAAAAACGGGTTAGTAATAGCAAAAAGTTATTTTTCGAAGAGATTCCAATTATTTTTTTTTCCTTTTATAATTCAAGAATTAAAAAAAAGTAATTTTTTTACAAAAATTTGTTTTTGTGCAGCTTACATTTAAAGTTACAAATTTGCTTCAAACAATTTGGAAGAAATTGTTGTATTTTGCTGGAAACTTGAAAAAATAAAAAGTGACAGTACGGAATTTTTTGTGACAGTAAAGAAAATCCAATTTAAATTTCAAGTGTAACGAAAACTTAAACATTTATTCATTATTTTGTTTTTGGTTACTGTTTGTATTTTCTTTTTTATAAAAACGAAACAAAAAATAAAAGTAATCCAATTATATTAACAAAAAATTCATGAACAAATCTATTCATCGGAATCTGTGTATATTTCATTAAAAATTGATTCCCGATTGGTTTTTTTTCTATTTGTTTTTTTTAAGCGGTTAATTTTTGCTGACTTTGCCTTAAACCCATGACAAAGGCATAATTTTCCGGCCATCCAATTATTATTTGCGCAATAGCAAGACAGGTTTCTATAAGTTACTTCACCTTTTTTATTTGTCATAATTTGGAGGATATCTCTTGTGCCTTGAATTGTCATTAAGTCTTTAGGCAATGTTTTATTTATATCGAAAATGTCTTTTACGTTTATGTAAAACAATTTTATATTTGTCTTGTTTAGCAGAATATTGTACAAAGACTCCGCATTAGAAATGTCTGCACCGTGAGCTACAAGACCATCCGCTGTTCGCTTGACAACAGCTCCCACGCCGTCTGCTGCACCCTTGCCATGAGATTTCTCAAAGAAAGACCATGTTGCGCACTTAAACTTTTTTTCATATAAACGATGACAGAGGAAATAAAAATTATTTTTTTGTTTATATTGCGACGATGGTCCGTCTGAAAAAAAATGTAGTATTGATACCTGTGGTGCACACTCTTTTAAATAATCCAGAATGGGATCTAAATGAGCCCAAATCCCTCCAGGTCCATGCTCCAGACTTTCAGAAATCGTGCAGAAGCTAATAGGTTTTTCATAGTTTCTGAGGTAAATCAAGCCAGTATGAAGGGAAGCTTGGTTTCGAGAAGCCCCAAAATGAAAGGATTGAACTTCTTCCGAAAGCTTGCATGAATAATTTTCGGAGAAGTCCACATGAATCATTGCCTCTGTTTCTTTTAAATTTTCTTTGCAAAATCGGTAAGCATTGTATTGATTTTTAACATTAAATGCATGCTTCTTAAACTTTTGCATATCGCTTTGAAACAAATTCGTGAAATTAGCTAATGTTGAAGTTTTTTCCACCTTTTTCATGACCTTAACGTGATATCTTTCTAGAGAGCCAGCCTTTTTGCTTGCTCTTTCTTCGGCAACAATTTCCCATTTATAGTATTTGCATGTCTCATCTTCATTAATACCGCTTACGAGAACTTTTTTTGCTTTGCAACTCTGACAGATACCCCAAGCGCAAAGGGCAGACTGATTATCACACATTATGTCTTTCATTAAGTTTGAGTGTTCCCTTTCGGCGATTATATTGTATTGAAATAATTTCATTATTTTAAAATTAATATTAGCGTGCTCTTGACATGCGCATGTATTTCTGTCTACAGCAGACGGTTTTTTATATAGAAAGGCTTCAGTCGGGTGAAAGAGGTATAGGACAATGAAATATTTTTGTTTTCAGTTTTAAATAGTTTATACAGACTTTTCATTGTGTCGCATAAGTATCGTCGTTGTTCTTTAATTTTTCCACGAGTTACAGTCTCTTTTTTACCAGCACAGACTCTGCTTACGTCGTCTCTTAGGTAAAAGTTGCGAATTGCTGTAATTTTCGATAAATTTTTATTTGGCAGTGTTTTTGAGAGTAATTTACGCCTACGTGCTATAAGCCCCATGAGTCTGTATCGCTTTAAAAGTTTTGAAACGGTAATTGTATCAACTGGTTTTCTGGCTTGTATATATTTCTGTTTGAGATTTGATAAAACAATTTTCGTATTTCTACAAGTGAGATTTAATGTTCTTTTTTCCGAAGTTTCTCCCATTGAGTTCTCTTTCTGTTTTCGTTTTAAACGTTGGAATCTCTTTTTGAATTTTCGGTTTTCTTTCTCAACTCGTTTTACTTTTTCTTGTAACTGTTTTACTGTCGAATTTAGTTTAAAATTTTTGGATTGAAGCTGTTTCCTGTACCTTTCCTTTCGTTGTCTAACTGAATTAAGTTCCGATACGCTTATTTGTGAAATAGTAAATGGTTCTTCATCAAGCTCCATATTCGAAGCATGTGGCAAAACAATCGATGCAGGTTCTTCATGTCGCACTAAGGCCTTATTGGCACGCTTCCGTTCTCTATCCTTAGCTCGTATAGCCTTCAGCATCTTCCTCGGAATTTCGTTTCTTTTCAATTTTTTAGAATTTCTACACATAAAAAAAAATTAAAAATGTCCTAAATTTTCGAAATATAACGTGTACCTTTCTGTTTCTTTTTTTTTGTATTCATCATCACGTTTCTTGTCTAATTTTCTTTTTTCTCGATAACGTTTTGCTCTTTCAGCTCCCGTCAACTTTGCCTTTGTTTTAACCTTTAAGATTATAGAAGAATAACAACAACAATAGTCATTCAAAGTAATATAACAAATTATCTTTACATCAAAAGAACTACAGTATTGAAATCAATCAGAATTTTCGAGAAATAAGCTTTTAAAATAAAAAAACCATTTACTTAAAAGTGACAGTAAAGAAATTTGTGATATTTTTTTTGTTTTTTTCTTCTAAAAAGTTATTTCACGGAAAATAAAAACAATAAAAAGTGATCAAAACTTCGTAATATATTAATATACATTTTTATTTATTTTATTTTTTACGATTTTTTATTAAATAAATGTGTGACAGTACGGAAATTTTTAGCTGTACTTACCATCGTGCGATTATAAATTCACTTGAAAACACCAAATAATTGATTTTATTATTTTATTTTTTATCTTAATCAATTTATCACTTCTTGCACTTTTTAATAGCGATGCACATAAAGCAAACGAAACAGCTCAAGTAATGATTATGACTAAATTAAAAAAAATGTGACATTACGGAAAAAACGCAGAGACAAAGTAAAATTAGAACGTCAAAATGACATTGATAACATTTTTCAGGTAAAACCAGGAAAAAGCAATAAAAATAAATACAATCATTGAAAAACAGTTGAATTTTTTATTATTGTTCTATTCTTTTCAACTCTTTTTCCATGTTGCTTAATGAATAACATGTGTAGAGACAGGTATATTTGTATGTAATAGGCATGATATACAGTTAAAGCACCATTTGGACAGAAAGTTTTACAATAATAACAACTACTTTTGTTTGTTGCTAATTATTTTAGAGCTTACTTGCCGTTTTTGTTTTTTTATTTTCTTTTACAGGAAAGAAATAAAAAGCTTGAGATGAAAAAAAAGCATTGTGTTTGGAATTGACCCAATTACAAGATATCTAAGTAGGTCGGTTCAGCTGCCTAAAATGTTCAACAAGCTTAACCTTAAATGAATCACGTGTAAAGTGGAACTCTCTTAAAGTGAGTGGTAGCAAAGAGTATGAAAACATATAGAGTGTGTATGATAGGCTAAAATATTTAATTTTTCTTTTCGTGTTTATTGATGCGGGGAGGAAGCATGTGAAGGGGACACGCACAGCTAAAATACGAACGATTTTGTGCTCTGCTTGTAAATTTTTTTCGTGTTTGTGCTTATGACTGTTTTATTGTGTTTGTTGTTTTTTAGTAATTTTTTTGTTGTTGTTTTCGGCAACGTTGCATATGAGAGGAAATGAGCGACGAGAACAAAACAAAAACTAAATAAGCAAGAACTCAAAAAAGAAAAAAACTAAATTCCAACAATGACAGCCTGCAAAAAAAGAGGGAATACCAAAAACCAAAATAACATGTTAATAAGTTTATATTATGATTGTATTTATTTCAGAAAAAGTATAATAATAAAAAAAAATTAAAATATGTTCACGTTTTATAAAGTAATAAAAATTAAATTGATAAATATTATTATTTAAGTATTTTCAACTTTCTCTTGCCAGATCCACCCTTTGAAATAGCCCAAGAGCAGTGTTTTCGCAGCAAAACTGTTGTCATAAAATTTGTTCCCGATGCTGTTGACAATCGTCGGTAAACCACTCAGGTGTTGCTTCTTTGCAGCATGTCAAAATGTAGGCTTTTATACCGCTTATGTGGGGTTTTGTTTGGAAAATGTTGTGAAAAATTATTATGTGCTTCTTGCTGACCTCCAGGAAAGCATCAGATGGAGCAAGAAGGTTTCCGAAATCAGATATTGTTTTGTAGT
The DNA here is from genome assembly GCA_947311025.1 of Lypha dubia. Lineage (NCBI taxonomy): Eukaryota > Metazoa > Arthropoda > Insecta > Diptera > Tachinidae > Lypha > Lypha dubia. Next base: position 8,081,963 of record OX371263.1, read on the forward strand.
TTTTATGGAAGATAAAGACTTCACTTGGACAGGTCAAAACTTCATCTTCCTTTCCTGCATACATTTTTCGCAATTTAACTTTGGGATGGTTTTAAAAACAACATAACCAGCAAAGTATCGCATTGAAACTAATTCCAGATTAATTTTTGATTTCGAAGACATCTTCCAAAAATAAGTCTGAATAAATTTCCTCCTCAAAATCAATAGGAACAGTGCTGACCGATGATTCCTCCGTTATTGGTGTTTCTTTTTGTTCGAAAATAAGTTCTTCTATTTCTGTATCTTCGTCGCAGTTACTGGAGGAACTTGCCTGGATAATTTTTGTAGTCATTATTCTGGCTAACAAATTGTTTACCTCCGCTACAGACGGGTTATTATTGTTGCCACCTTTCTGTCGCAGAACAGCAAATGTATTTTCTAGTTTATCCTGATTTAAACTTTTTGTCATAATGTAAAATTTTTCTGAACTGTTACTTAAAACATCATTGACCAACAAAAGTACGGCTTCCAAAGAGAGCTTCATGCCGTCCAAAAAATACACTTTTTTGCCTGCGTCGCTAAACTTGACATTATTTAAATAATTCAAAAAATATTTGATGAATTCGTGTGAATCGTTCCCTTGTCGAATAGCACAACGATATTTGTTTGCCGAATACAAGGATCCACTATTCATAGAATCGAATATTTTATCTACTTTATCTATAAAATTGGCTGTAGATATCGCAACGTTTTTAGGACATGTTTCGAATCCAACGGTGTCATTTACAGTTTTAATGGCAGCTTGCACTGTCCGACTGAACACCTGAACAGCAAACTTAACTCTCATTTTTTCAAAAGAGTTAGGGAAAATATGTTGTCTAGTGAGTTTCAAGCACATTTTCGTTCTAGCACTCTGTTCCTTTTCCCACAACTCTTTTACAATTTTGAAACTTGCTTTACCGTCAGGAGTTTCCAAGTCTGACTGCAGCCAACCATTTCTTAATGACTTGACTAAATGAGGGAAGTCGTACATACAATATACTTTATAGTTGTCAAATGTAAAATATGGATTCTCGATTGACACTCCGAGCAAAGAAAAACATTTCCGATTCGACGAACCCTGATCGCATACTACAGCACGTACCCTTATTCCGAAAGTAGCCAAATTTTTTAAATTTTCTTTTATAATTTTTAATAATTTTTCAGCACATAAACCATTTTTGGATACAAAATAATTTAATATCATTGACCAGTTTGAAAACAAACCTTTTAATAAAAATACACAAACTTGACCCCCAATATTATTAGCTCTTTCCCAACCATCATCTTGAAACCCATCTATAACATCTAATTGCGAATTGTATTTTAAATCCTTTCGAATTGTCATTTCGTCCATCAACAACACCATGTTATTAGCATCTTCAGCTTGTAATTCGGAAACCTTTTTTTTTAGAACTTCTAGTGCGCTATTTTTAATTCCGGGTTGCAAATTTTTTATAGGAGCCCACCTATTTAGTGTTGTTTGATGTGGTAAATTTATTTTCAATTTATTTCTTAGAAAAGAATACGTGCTGGGCGATATGAAATATATATTAAGAGCCAGATTTTTTATCTCTTCTGGGTACTGCTTTGGCCTATGGCTCAAAAGTAGCTTACAAAATAATTTTGTGCTTGGCTCTACATGAGGCAGAGCGTCTATAGAATTTTTGATAGATTTTTCATTGGGACGACTCGAAAAAACGCGATTTTTAGTGCGTTTTTCTGTTTTAAATAAATTTCTAAGGCGATTATATTTTTTTTGCAAATTATTATATTTTTTTTTTTATAGAAATTACATGCATTAACTTGCTTTTCGCAATTAGAACACGTGAATTCGAGCAAACATGGCTTTTTGGGAGAGGGAGGGATAATAAAGTCTTCTTCAGCATCCTCATTGCTTTTTAAATTAAGAGTCGGAATTGCTTCCCGTTTCAAACGCTTTTTACCTATATAGGCGCTTGAAAAGTGCCTCTCACAAATAAAAAGACGTTTTTCATATGATTCTGAGTTAATTTGACATTTTTCTCGCCAAATTTGACCAAGGATCATATCCGCTGCAGGAAATTTAAAAAATTTCAAGTTTGGACAACTTCTTTTAGAAGCTCTGCAAATTGTTACAGAACATTTTATGCCTGATTTCAATAAATTCTTTTTTTTTATAATCTTGCCACTTGAACTCATTGCAACCTTACTATCAATATTTTAAATCAAATATGTAGATATTTTCTTCCAAGAAACAAGCAGTTTTAATAAGCAGCTCAAAAAAAAAACAAGTACGTAGAAAAAAAATAAAAAACAAAAGCAAAACAAAAATGGGAGAGCAATCAAGCAATGCGAGAGCTAGAATAAAATATGTATGTACGCAAGGAACAGTAAATAATGAACGTAGTATTACTTTCATCACAGTCAAACTTCGACTGATTTAAAGTAAATTTTTGTGAGTATTCGCGCTTGAATAAAGAAAACGAAAAAAATTGGCAGCGCAGCTTCCAGCATTGACGGTTTTAATGAAGGCACCCGCCATAAGAAATTTTTGTTTGTATGACATGCACACTCTATATGTTTTCATACTCTTTGGTAGTATTTTATCCCATTCTTCTACTAAAACTCTTTTTAGCTCAGATTTGCTAGAAACCTTGTGCTCCTGAACTTTTCTTTTCAAGTAGTCCCATAAATTTTCTATGGGATTTATATCAGGACTCTGTGGTGGGGTTTCCATAACATGGGGAACATTGTAAAGTAGCCAGGATCGTACTCTATGGGCTTTGTGTTTAGGATCGTTGTCCTGATAAAAATACCAGCTGCCATTAAGAGCAAGCTTGTCCACACTTTTTGGTATGTTTTCCTTAAGGATTTCTAAATATAAGTTTTGATCCATTACCCCATCAATAAAATGTAAGGATCCTGGCCCTGCTGCAGAAAATGAGCCCCATACCATCACTGATCCACCTCCATGTTTTACAGTGGGTTTTAGGTTATTTAAATGTAGCTCTTGATTTCGTCCCCTCCAAACAGTAGGTATCCCATCATTTCCAAAAATATTAAATTTACTTTCATCGGTATACAATACGTTTTTCCAAAAGGTAAAATCTTTATTTTGATGGTATTTAGCAAAATTAAGTCTTACAGCTTGATTTCGTTTGCTAATGAGCGGCTTTTGTCGTGCTTTTCTTCCATTTAAACCATGTTTGTGAAGCAAATTTCTTATAGTTGATGGGCTTACTTTCTTTCCCAACTCCGAATCAGCTATAGCAGCAAGCTTTGGAGCACTTAAAAAGGGATTTGCTTTCACTTTTCTTACAAGTAAACGTTCCTCTGCTTCAGAAAATATTTTGTTGTGAGCCTTTCTTGGCTTATTTTGCACCGTATTATGACTTTTAAAGCGTTTTAAGACATCGTGTACAGTTGAATGGCTTCTGTTTACCATTTTTGAAATTTCCCGAATACTTTTTCCTTCTTTGGAATGTTTAACTATTAATTCTCTGACATCAATACTGGTTTGCCCTCTTTGTCTCGACATTTTTAAGATTTTATAAATAATTTTTTTCACAACTGCAAAAAACTGACCTAACGGATATTTTCTTAAGTATTTAAAGAGTTTAAGTGAAGTTGGTTGCAAAAAATTCTCAGGGTTGCTATTATTGATGACATAGTTGCCATTGTCCGAGTTTGGCTTGTGCGGTATTTTTTCGCGTTAAAAATGTTTTCATTAATAATATTCTCTGTGTAAAATTTTTCATAGATTTTCTTGGTGTTTTTTAATGTTCAAATATAAGCACAAATAGAAAATAGCTTAGGTATGGTTTTGCATATCTTAAAAGTAAAAATTTCTTAGGATCAAATGCAATAATCATAGTGTCCGAGTTTGGCTTGGAGGATTACTCTGACAATTTATTTTAAAATATAAAACAAAAAGAATCAGTTCGAGTCACAAATAATACTTACAGCTTCTGTGTGTTGTGCAGATCCGGCGCAGAGGAGTAGTGGTCAGTCCAAGCAGGGCGAGTGTTGTAGCCCATATAAAAGTTCATGCCAATAAAAGCCAAAAGTTCTTCTTTCTTGAGGTTGAGAGTTTTGTTATTTTGTGTGGCATACAAATTATTTTGATATACAATGTCATCCAGAATAGTATCAATTAGGACAAGAAAAACATCCGTTGGCGTAGAGCATTTACTAAAGCATTCGTCCACGACAGAAGTGTTTTCAGAATATTCTGGTAAGTACGTCTCAACATCTCGTTTTTTCCATTTTCGACTAGGTTCTGGAAGTCTTTTTTTTACCTCCGATGACTTAGCAAGGGTTGTTTTGGAAAATGGGAGTTTATTGGCCAATTGTAAAGGAGTAGAAGTAGTTGCTTCTTCAGTACTTATGTCGTCTGTTTCATTTTCATCTTCCAATGTGTATAAACATTGTTGTATTGTTTCATCAATAATTTCATCAATAATATTCGGGGGTTGATGAATTTCGTTTTCATCATCAGATAGTTCTACGTCTGAGTTAATATCGCATTCTGGAATATCCTCGATCAACAATGCTTCTATTAGAGCGATATTTTTGGAAATATCCATCTAAAAAGCAAATAATTTACAAATATTCATATGAAAAACACAAACCCGAAAAATTCTTAAAGTCCCTGTCGGTACTTATAAGTCCCGCACAGTTTTATGCAGGTTTCATGCACATAAAACGTATAAAACATCTGTATAATATCCAAACATCACAATCTAGGCTGTAAAGCAACTATATACATAAATATAATATTACTTACCTTATAATATATATATAAAATATTGCAAACAAATATGTGAAATTTTTTCTTAGCAAAGAACCTATACGTACGTACCAAGTTGAATGTGATACTGAATGGCGATCTTTTATTTTTTTTCAACAGAATCTTTTTTACTGGCTTGCTGAACTGTTTTAGAAGCATTATTGAAGCAAGCAAAAGCTACTGCGATCTCAAATTTTTTAAATTTAACGTTACAAGTGGTGGTACTAAGAAGTACCGTAAGATAGGAAAGGGTTAATCCTGGGTTCCCTCTACCCCGAGTCTACTGTAGTTTTATTTTATGACGGGAAAAATTAAACTCCTCAAAAGAGTTTTATTTCAATGACTCCTGAAAGGAGTTTTATTTTATGACGGGAAAAATAAAACTCCTCAAAAGAGTTTTATTTTAGGACGACAAAATAAAACTCTTTATAAGAGTTTCATCCGAACTTTTATTTTTACGTTGAAAAATAACTGTTTTAGATGGATTTTTTTTTTAATTCTCAAAATAACTGGTAAAAATAATAAACAGATTTAATTCGAATGATATGTATTATTTAAATATTATTAAATTAAAGTATTATCTATTTATTATTATTCTGTTGAATTGTTTCCTCCAACAATTTTGAAAAATTGTTCTGTGAGATCCTCAAACGAAACCTTTTTCTCATCCACTTCGTTGCAAGGTTGGGAAACCGGAGCCAGGAACTAAAAATATAAAAATTTATTATTAATAATTGGTATTGCAGTATTTTACTTATCTACATACGTATTCCGCACATTTCTTAATTTTCAGCTTCAATTTCTTGGTCTCTGTTAATTTAACAATTTTCCAGTTCATTATATTGTGATTTAATGATTTAGCCATAGGGAAGATTGTTTGCGCAGAAATGCTTCTCGGAATAAGCCTCCCGGGTGGCTTTTTGTATCATTTGTCACAGAGCACGAATTTTGATAATAAATTTCAACAATTTGAAGTCGTTGCTCGTTTGTGAGTTTCTCCATGATGAAAACACATTTTGTGTTTTGGGTAAATTGAATTATATAAATTATTATATCTAAAAAGATTGTATTGAACTTTTAACGGAGAGATTTTCGAACAATTAAATTGCTCTTTGTTTCGGATTTATGGCCTTTCGTTTTCTTGGATCTTTTTTTCCATTGTTCTTCCGGTTCTACATCTTCCGATAATTTCGTTATTTGATGTTTTGATAAGTGGGAATAATCGTGTTCTTCCGATATTAGTGCTATTCTTCCTTCTGGCTGACTAAAATTTAACTTATTTCGTTCCTTATCCTCAAAATCAATTTTATCAAACATATTGTAACGATATCTAAGGTCCTTTAATGAACTTATATTTTCTTTGCGATCTATTCTTATAAAATCTCCCGGACGCAAAGATCGTCGGTTTAAAAGAATATGCTTTTGCAAAAAGAAACTGAACTCAACAGGTGCATTGCTGATATGATCTCCACTAGGATCAATTGTAATTCCCATTACATTTGTCCACATGGGAAGAAATGGACAATATTTGTTTATTATGAAATTGCACAGATCTTCGCTTTTATATTCGTTGATGTCACCTCCAATGATTGTATTTTTAATATCGCTGCATATGTCATTGTATATTTTCAAAAAAAGTTTATTGAATGGACTCCGGGAAATTGCTCAAATCTTCTTTTTCGATAAAGCTAATATTTTCCTGATTTGTCTCATCAATATCCTGTTGTGATGAATGTGTGGTGGTAATTATTTATTTTTATTTATAAATTTTCCGGCGCTTAATAACGCCACTGGCTAAAAGGTTTACGAGGCAGTTTTATATGCCTAAAGTTAAAAATAAAAACAAGCCGATTCAGAGGCTGAAATATAATTAATTTATTTTACTAAAATTACATCCTTAAATACTAACTTAACGGTAATCTTAAAGCTACAAAATTTAGATAATACTTAACATTAGTTGTTGTCTAAAACTACAATGTTCCAATAAATTCCAAGGAATTTATTAAGGAATTTGATATTAGGGTGGTATGTATTTATCAAGAGACATAAATATATCAGATACGCTACAATCCAACTTATTTTTTTGTAGAATATCAAAACTTTGCCGAAATGTTAAATTTTTTTGGGGATATAGAAGAACAGTAAATAGATGCTTAAACCAAAATTTGGATTCTTCTAATGTTTTTAGATCAAAAGCCATTGTCAAAGCGTGTTTTACAAAATACCGTACACCAGTTCTTTTACTAAGTTTTGCAATTAAATCTTTGCAAATAATATGTATATAGTGGGCCTTGCACCACTGTACAATGACTTTCGGCTTCTTATAAAGATTCGGGTTTTCTAAGAAGCAATAGCAATTCGCCCAATATTGTGAAATATTTTCATTATTACAACATTGGAATACTGCTCCGAATAAAGCATAACTCACGTCTGTGTAAACTCTTTCAAAGAATGGCCACTTAAACTTATTTGCTATGCAGTAAAGTTTTAACTTTTCGAGAAATGAACATATTTCATTTGTAGTATGCCTACATAGAATAGCAGTGGCAACAGCAATGATCATTTTCTCCTTTTTAACTCTGATTATAATTTTATACACCAGTACTCGTTTCTCTGCACATTCAATCTGACGTACGCTTTGTCCAGATGCATCGGAAAGGATCGTGTAATTAGCGTCTTTGAGTATTTGAGGATTCATCGCAAATGTTACAAATGTTGCTTTTCCCCAGCAAAATATTTTTAGAGGCGATGCGACAAGTTGAATGTAATCTTTATAAGCTTGTTGTTGCATCAAAAACACTTAATAAAATGGATCTGGGTGCAGCCATTTATCCGAGTTCCCTTTGTTATGAAATGATACAACATTTATTTTAATTTTATTGTTGGCAAACAGCCGCTTGTGTGACTGTTCGCTTTAAAGTATATTTAATAACTGTACTGTCTTTTATTCTACGTCTTAAGTCTAACTTAAACATTCTACTTCTTAAACTAACACATACACAAGGTATGTGTGGGAATGTGCATGATCAGCATAATACATTCTGTATATTCTGATCATGCGGTTATAGCATGGACAAATATTTAAACAATAACAAGAGTGTTATGTTTCACTTGCTGCATGCAGACGGCATGCAATAGTGGTTAGTCAAACACACTACACCTTCGGACTTGCATTTACGTAGTGTTGAAAGATTTTGCACATTCTGGAGGTTTCCACTTTTTGCTATGTCATCTGCTGCTTTTAAAATTTGATTTTTCCTATAGAGGTATGCACTTTTTCCCTGTAATGATTTTTTTAATATCTTACGAGAGTTACACCTCGAATTTGAGCAACCCTTTTCTCTCCTTCTGCATGAATTATTAGCCAGATAACAAGATTTTGGTACTATAGAAGGAGAAAAATCTCCTACTCTGCAAACTACCACAAACATCTCACCATTGCATGGGTGTGAAGAAATCAGTTTAATAAAACTCCATATAATATTTAAATCCTGTATCTGCTCCATTCTGGAATTGACTGTATCTATCCACATAGAAGATCTTGACATCAAAACTTTGGATATCATTAATTTCGTACCTGAACTTTGTATAAATTCTTATAAGTATATGTCTAAATATAAAAATTTGTTAACCCTGTTGCAGATTCGGCGTCAATGGTCAGGTAAATACGACTATCAAATCGATATTTTTTCAAAAAGTCAGTCTTAGTAATGTCTGTTTCTCCTTCACAAAACTACTCTTTAAATCTCATTAAATGCATTGTATTACTGGAATAAGAGTTACAAGCAGGGGTTGTTCTGAGCTCTTGATAACGTCTTAGGTCTATAGATGGATCCATAAGAGTGTTGTAGATAAAAGGAGAATTGAAATTGTGTACAAAAATCCAACAAACACTTCCTGATCCTTCATCTAGATGTATATTGTATTTAGGTCTCATAGAAGGTCTGATTCCTAGTAGGTAAATTATCTCAATATACTTAGATGAGGCTGTGCTTATACTTCCTACTGTTCTACACCAATGCTGTAGGTAAGGTATTTTAATCAGATTGTCTAAAGGTTGAATTGTGTCTTCTTTTAGAAATTTATTATGTTTGCACTAAATTTGATTGAGTCATGATATAAAGTAGGAGTGAGACGACTTAGGCGCTCATTCCTAATGTACTCTTTCGTATTTATTGTTTTATAAGCAGGCAATATGAGATTGGAGCTATATGGGTGGAAAGTGTAATATTTTTTATTAATATAAGACAATAAGGAATGTCTAGTCATAAATTCTAGTGTATCATTTAACTGGTGGACCGGACCTGAAAACACTTTCAGAATTGGGGAAAATATGTCCGACTTTTTTAGAATCATTAACCCTTTAACCACTGAAAACCAAATACGTATTATTTTGTTTTAATAATTTTGATTTTGGAATGAATTTAGGCTGAAAAACAAGAATATAAAGGATGTATGTAAAAAAATGGGTTTTGGAGACAGTAGGCGAGAAAAACGTAAGAGCGTCTGTGGGCGGTCTTAGTGGTTAACGGAAAGAAAAAACTAAAAAGACTGTTATATATAATTTTTTCTTTTATTTCAATAAATGCGGAAAAATTATTTAAAAACAATATAAAATTCATTGAAAATTAATATGGTATTCCGAAAAACAGTTTTTTGCTTTTGAGAAACATAAATGAATTTTGCATTTTGTACAAAATGTATGTGTTTCCGATTTTTTACACAATTTACATGATTTTTTTGATCCCCATTCAGGAAAATGGTTCATCTTGTCGTATCTCAAGCTCGGTACAGGATGGATTGCTTTCTTTCCAACAGAGTTAGAAATATTTTGATGTTCGGCAGAAGAAGGACAACCTATATTTCGCTTTTCTTTGGAAACGTATAGTTCCTTAGCAATTTTCAGCCGAAACTCATACATGGTCAATTCTTTTTCTTTTGAATTGCTGTCTGAATTCTCCCTGTTTTCGGCATTGAGCCTACGGTTCAATATAAATGCATTTGTGATACTAATATCGAGTAGATGGAAAGAAATTCGTATGGCCATATCTTTAGTCTTGATTTTGAGTCCATTACGGCCCATGTAGGAGTCCATTAAATCTACTCCACCCATGTGCGCATTGTACTCGCGAATAATTTGTGGGCAATCAATAGTATCATATGATTTTTGCTTTCGATTGTAACGAGTAACTTTAGCTGCCTGACTGTCTGAGTTGGTTCTGCGAAAAGGTTTAGTACAGACATACGTTGAGCAGAGCCGTACATTTTTAGTGTCTTTCCACAATACCGTGGCGATGTCGATCCCGTAAGCACATCCTACATATTCCGTTGAAAAACCACGTTGTTCTTTCTTTAGAACTTCGCTTTTGTCAGTTGGAAGCTTGCAGTTAGAAACACGATTTACTCTTACAGTACCCAGGCTAAAAATTCCACGTGCTCTAAGGTATACTAAAAGCGGCAAGGATGTGTAAAAATTGTCGAAATACAATATATGGTTGACAAAATTTGGAACTGTTTGAGACAACCTAATTTAAAAGAGTGAAAATATTGTTAAAATATAATTGGAAATGAGTGAAACATTCATTTACCTGATTACAACATTTCCTGTTGCACCAATGTCTGGTGTGTCGGCCAAAATTATGTCATCATTATTCGCTCCAGTATATATCTCAAATTTGTATGAATAGCCGCTGCTGTCGCATAAAACAAAGAATTTGAACCCCAAGGATGTGGTTTGTCAGGTAAATACTGGCGTAGGTGATGGACCATTTTGGTTGAACACATTTGTTCGTCGATGCATAAACGAGCATTTTTGGGAATTGTGTCAAAACGTTCAACCAAATGTGTTGCAACTTTTCTTATTCGAAAAATTGGGTCATATCCTGCATTTCCCTTTTTAACATGTTGCGACATATAGTTAAATGAAAAATATTTTCTTATCTGCTCAAACTTATTCTTTGGCATGCAATCTGGAACATGTCGAAAACCATATTCGCCCCAGTGTAATTCAATATTTGGGTAACGAAAGATCGACATGTATATTAAAACTCCAATATACCGTCATATATCATGTTTATCAACCTTGGAGTGGCCTGACATTAAGGCTTCTGATGTCAGTAAATAATAAGCTATAATTTTTAGTTGATGAGGATCTGATGTCTACGAATTTAATTATTACTTTATATAATTCAGACCTGTACTTTTTAACATCTTGCAATCAACAAATCCATTGAGGTAAAGGCTCATCATTCCCTCTTTCTGTATGATTGAAGAGCAATGAAGTAAGCAAACCACCGAACACTGTAGGGAAAACAATAATCTTTCTATGTCCCCAACTTTTGTTTTATGTGTTATGACTTTTATTCTTCTATGATAGTTTAATGTTTCGAATTGATTTAGTATAAGTGGGATTATGGCTGTGAACTCAGAATTTATTTCGAATATTTGACAGGGTATGCTTAAAACATTACATACATTTTCTTTTATATAACATAATATAGCCACATCCACAACAAAGTTCGTTAAACGTTCTCTTTCTTTTAAAGAGTCTCAGTCTCCTCTATCCAAAACATTGTAAAATCCAAGTTCTGACATTTTGTGTTTTGGGTAAATTGAATTATATAAATTATTATATCTAAAAAGATTGTATTGAACTTTTAACGGAGAGATTTTCGAACAATTAAATTCCTCTTTTTTAACAGCGGGTGTGCTTTCAAAATCATCTGAGCCTATTATGATAATGTCTTCATCATATTCTTTTTGTTTTATAAATTTTTTAGGTTTTTTCGCATTTATCATTTGTTTCGGATTTATGGCCTTTCGTTTTCTTGGATCTTTTTTTCCATTGTTCTTCCGGTTATACATCTTCCGATAATTTCGTTATTTGATGTTTTGATAAGTGGGAATAATCGTGTTCTTCCGATATTAGTGCTATTCTTCCTTCTGGCTGACTAAAATTTAACTTATTTCGTTCCTCATCCTCAAAATCAATTTTATCAAACATATTGTAACGATATCTAAGGTCCTTTAATGAACTTATATTTTCTTTGCGATCTATTCTTATAAAATCTCCCGGACGCAAAGATCGTCGGTTTAAAAGAATATGCTTTTGCAAAAAGAAACTGAACTCAACAGGTGCATTGCTGATATGATCTCCAGTAGGATCAATTGTAATTCCCATTACATTTGTCCACATGGGAAGAAATGGACAATATTTGTTTATTATGAAATTGCACAGATCTTCGCTTTTATATTCGTTGATGTCACCTCCAATGATTGTATTTTTAATATGGATTCTAAATTGCTCAAATCTTCTTTTTCGATAAAGCTAATATTTTCCTGATTTGTCTCATCAATATCCAACTTATTTTTTCGTAGAATATCAAAACTTTGCCGAAATGTTAAATTTTTTTGGGGATATAGAATATTTTAATATTAAGTGTTTTATTTATTTATAATTCAATGTTTTGCGTAAAGCAGTTTCTTATTAAGTATTTTTATTTATTTGTAAAACTAAGTAGGAAAAACTGTTTGTGCTGTACTGAACAATCCCAAATTGCGATTTAGCAAAATATTATTTTCCACAAGAAGTTTTGCCAATTAATCTTGGCGTGCTATTACTACATCCATTTTGTTTGCTAGTTGATCTAGTTCCCGTTGTATTTGTTCCATTTTTATTTATTATATATATTATATTTGTACTAATTCTACATGAAATTGAAAAAAAAATCAATTTATTTATTAATGAAAATATTAAAAGTTGTTAATTACACACAGTTGTGCAACATTGGTAGAATAATAAAAAAAAATTTTTTTGTAGGGCAAACACATCATTTTGCACTTTATATCATCAATGTCTAGCTCAAACTCTTTATCACATTCTAAGCTTTCAATTAAAACAGTGCCACTGCTTTGACGGGATGGGAAGGTCGTAAAAATTTGTGGGATTTAAAAGCGCGACCCCATTCAAAACACTTTCCTGCACTCGTGTTATTTTAATGATGGTTCCTAAATCACCATTTGAACTGTCTTTTAACAAACAAAAATTGTTTGGAAAATTGGAGCTTAAATATCAATTTGTAGAGATCAACTCAAAAAATAACCCTGGTTTTTTATCGCAAGGTATATTTTTTTCGCTTAATTTCGATCAGTCATTGAGGTGACTTCGAGTGCCCTTATCTTATTAGTGGACGAAGCTCCCTGGCCACTTTTCTTAAATAATTAATAAAAATTAACTGATTAATTCATTTTAAAAACATTTTATTCAAAAAACTTTTAGTTTTAGAATTACGGACCGTTCTTTATAAGGAACACTGCGCAAAAGGTACACTAGGCGTATGATACATTTTAAAGCATTGTTGCAAATAAAGTTAGTTTTTTTGTACGCAATATCCACATCGTTTATCAGTTTTACAATACTCAATAAGGTGGTTTCTGCCATCATATCGCGTATCTGCCGTCACTTTGTTAGTGCGCGAACCTCTTATAGATGGGGTACCATACGTTTCAAGATAGGATGTAGCTAGATTTCGGCGAAAAATAAGAAGAGACGCATATGTTGGATCATTGGGATTTAATTTCTTCATCAGCAGCCATGCATTAAAAACTGAGGCATCAATGAGATATGCAAATATTGGCCACCACCATTTCTTTTGTCTGATTCGCGAGCGATAGGCTGCAACTTATTGATCCATCTTATCAACGCCTCCCATGCCCATATTATATCGATGAAACACTTTTGGTTGGGAAATACTTACAGCACACTTTCCTTTAACGAATCGTTGGCACGATGCCATTTCATTCACATCAAAATTTGTTGCAATTGTGACGACATTATTATCCTTCCATCGTGTGAGCAATATGTTTCCATTATTTCTACTTTTTTCATTACCGGGATTGAGCGAAGGGGCATTTTTCTGTTCCCCCTTCTCTTATCGTTCTTGAAGTACATATTCCGATGGATGATAAGTGTCGCAGTAATTTCACGGAGGTAAAATAATTGTCTATGAATACCTGAAATACATAAAATGAGTTTTATTTTTTAAATGGGCATACTATGCTTATATTACCTTGAATCCTTTATTAGAAGGAAGGAACATTAGCTTTTAAGAGGAGGTCAAGCACTTTTTCCCATATATATACAATATATCAAATGGGATTATAAAACCGTTAGCTGAATTTAACGCCAAGTTTTTAAAACCAAATCGGATTGGTTGGTTTATCGCGAATGTATTGTTTGGCATAATGCTTGCCATAATACGGGATCATACTCTCATCGATTGACAAATTTTCATCAGTCCCACCGTGTCGCAGATATGATGCATTTAGGTGATTTATTAGAGATCGTGATTTGTAAATCCGATCCATATCATCGATTTGTAGGTTGTCATTTAAATGGAAGTTATTTAGTATTTGTTGAAACCTTTTCATTCTCATGCTATTACAGAGCAGTTTAGGACAGTCAAGTTTGCTTCACCAATAAAATCTTTTATTGGGATACTTGGCGTATCCAAACATGAGAATACCTCCTAAAAATACTTTTATCTTGTCCAATGTTACTTCTAAATTTATATTCTTTTAAAGTCCATACAAGTTTGTTTGCTCCTGAAATATCCTCGGAGAAAAAAAATTCAAAAAATTCTGTCGGAGTTTTGCATAACTGACCTTCAGCACTTGGTGGAATCATTGTACATTCCGTACTTATTTCATATAATGGTTCAACTTTTCGCCAACAATTTAAACTCGTGTTTTTCTGTCTGTTTGAACCACTGGAGATGCGCATTAATTTCTCTAGGGGCTCATCATCACTATCATCCCATTCACTATCTTCCTGTACTACTTCAAATGTGGTAGATAATAATTTTGGACCGAGATGATCAAGATTTGCCACATGCTCATCACCCAGCTCGAGATTTTTGTTTTTTCACAAATTGGTTTTCCATATTTTGCATAAAACACAACACACAAATCACAATAACTGAAAAAAATGAAATAAAATATATTTCGTTGGAATGTCAGTAACGCAAAGCCTGCTTGATATTTAAAAATTCAATTTATTAAAAGTGGTACAGCAGAAAATTCGAGCGTCCCTTATAAGGGACAATAATGAGTTAATATAAATTGATTACCCTGTACTGGCGTGGTTGGAGCTAGAAGATCAAGACTCAGCTATTTTCTTCAATATATCTTAAATACTCCTAAGGGTTGTTTATATATCTAGTTAAAAGCTCCTTAATTATAACATGGGTTAGCATTAATATGTAAAAATTTTACAATGGGCATACAATATGGTAACACAAAAGTGGACAAGTTGAGCTATCCAAATTTGTATTAATCGTTGCAGGTAACACTGTTTAACGAATACTCTGCCGTCCTCTTTTAACTCTCGCTCCTTCCTACAGTAACTACACAGACGAAGTATTTTTGATGAACGACGATGTGTCGAAACTATAGTCGAAATCAAAAGTTATACTTGAGAAAGAAAGTGGAACGGTTAGTTCGAAAATGGAGGGTTTTGAATTCCACATAAAATCTTGGGGGGTGCAGGTATTGCCTGTAGAGTTCGGATCGGCACTGGAGATTGTATCGGCGAGTGGCTGCAAAAACGCCGGTGGCAAGGCCGAGGGCGAGACTGGCACTTGCGACCCAAGGTATCCAATGCAAGCGAGGTCTAAGTTTTGGAAAACGATTGATGATTGCGAGTGGGAGTTGTTGAAGGACCCAGTCTTTGGGCTCAAAGAGGGGCTCAGTGCGGAAAGCAGATCTGTAGCCGGTGACCCATCGAGGAAGGTCGTGGAGCCAGGAGAGAAGAGGGTAGCGAGAGCGGAGCCCAAACGGAACCACGTTATCTGATTGGAGTCGAAGAAATGCACAACCTTGGAGAAAATCAAAGAACCGCCGACAATGGCAGTGGAGGAGAAAAGCCACTCCCGATTTGCGGCCCAAAGGTAGACTCTCTGCCAACAGCTCGAGAACAGGGTGAAGTTATGGTCGGGGCAATAAATAGCGGTCTTCAAGGCGAAGTCAGAAAGGTAATCCCAGGCAGTAGGGGCGACCCAAGAGTACTCCTCCTTGGATCGCTGTGTTCGAATGAAACCGGAAGGATCAGTGACGCGGATAGTTCTCACCGCGCGGACGTAGTTGAAGAGTGCATCATACACCTCTTTTGGCACGATGCGAGAAGACAGTGGGACCTTGGTGTCTAGTGGCTCAGGGAGAACGTAGGAGTCAGGGGTGTAAAAACGTCGAAGATGGGAGGCGGCCGGCTTCTTACGGGTAATCATTAAGGTGTGGAATGGGCCGTTGGTGGAATGTAAAGAAACGGACAGCGTCAAGTCCTTGCATGATATTGAATGAGCTTGAAGCCACTGTATGGCAGAGAATGGCTGGTCATAAAAACCGTCTTCGCGGCGCTCGAGGAAGTACAATAACCGATCCTCGCGTACCGAAAAATTATAAAGTTCGGGAATGAGCGAGGAAAGGTGAAAATGGCTCTCAGCTGGGACAACGAGTGAGGCATATAATACCTCTAGGGCGGGCGATTGGAAAAACAAATCTAGAACGTGGCCGGGGGAAATGTACATCAGAGCGTCGTGCATAAAGGCAAGAGGAGTGGTGATTGGGCCCATAGTGGTCCCGGTATATCTAGTCAAGTCTTTGTCGGTATGAATCTGGTTGAATAGTCTGGTAAAATTTTGGTGAGAGGACTTGATTTTTTCGAATTTGCTGTCCTTCATGTACATGATGGTGGAGGGACTGGTGGCGAGTGAGGACCACTGCTCGTAGAGCAGGTGGTTTTCGTATGTCTTGTGCACTGGGTGGGGGTGTTGGCGATAGGCCGTCCCAGGCACATTTATCCCACATTTAAGGAGGAAGTTTTGACCAAACGAGTTTAGCGCGTAGGGGTATCGAGTCAGAGCAGTACGATGGTCAGGTACTGCAAACTCTGCGAGAGGATTTGATATCGCGTCTCGATGTATCGTTCCGGACAAGTCACGGAGCAAATTTGAAAACATATTTTGGTTGGTATACGAGTTGAACTAAAGTGATTCGGGTCGGTTTTGAGGCGATTTGAATAACACTTATTTAGAGCGATAGCCTTCTGGGAAGACTACTATTAACTTGTATTATCAGATCGGGTTATCGGTCTATTCTCCTGTATCATTATTCTGCATAAATTACTCTTTTTGTCTACTTTAAAAGGTTGTGGTATTAAAAATGCTTGTGCTCTGGTTAAATGTTATTTCAAGTGTGTCACTTTATTCATTTTATAAAACATGCTTAACCTACTTAACGATTATTACATACTTGTCTCAATTAGTACCTATTACTTAACGAATGTTACATAGTTGAAACAAATAGTGTATGTTAGAGATGAGCACCAGAGCTGACACTATACTACCATAGGGGGATATATATGGTGTCTCTGGAAATATTGCTTGCAAAAAATCTCTATTATTTTTGCTTTAACTTTATCCATTTGAAAACAGTTGACCTTGATTGTTTTCCCTCCATATTATCTCACAAGATCTAGACTAGTTTTCATGTCTATACACGGATGTCCGAATTATTTACTAAGACCTGTTAATTCCAAAAACATTCTCAACTCATCTATTGCACATGATGACGGCAAATAGTATATTATCTAAGTATCTATACACCAAAGGATTCATACTTAATTTGACTTCATTAAACAAATCTATACATCCCTCATCTGACGGATCTTTAATTACATATCCCACAACTTACGCTTCCCAAGATCCTTAGAAGTCATAAAATTTAGGTAATTTTATTTCATCTCTTTTATATGTTCTAATGTATTCCATATATTTTTCTCAGTCTGAACTAAATTGTATCTACCACACTTGTTTTCTTTATCACTGAGTAACCATCCAAGATATATACTGAATTTTGATTGCATTATATCCAAAACATTTATCATCAAAGGTAAGGGAGCAAGCATTTGGATCTTGTGTGTGCGACTGTCCAGTTGGAGTGACAATTATGAACTTGTTTGTCATTATTACTCGAAAATCGAGAATGCGCATGATTCATGCGGAATGACATTGTAAAATTTTAGACAAATATGTAAAGCTTGTGGTAATGAAGTTGGTTTGGTTTCGATGATTGAAATTATTACTGTGGCTGTTAATAAAAGACGGTTGTCTTTGTTGCTGATTGTACCTGTTACTATTTTGGTTCGTGTTGCGAATACCCATTCTTTGTGTGACCATGGGTACCAAAGTATTACTGTTCTCATATTGATGGCCACTGTAACTTGGTCTATTGTAATAACGATCCCTTTGATATGGGTAATTATTTTGCCTATATTCGTTATTATATCTATTAGAAAAATTGTTGGATGGCCCTTGTTGATAATAGATATTTTGCTCCTTGATGCAAAAATCCAAGGCTTCAGCCAATGAGTTTGGTGTCATAGCTCTTATTGTTGCCCCTAATGGATCCTTTAATCCCGTAACAAAAGAGTTCAGACACATTTCCCCATAAAGCGACTTCTTAGCACTAATTATGTTTACGTCTGATTCGTGTAACAATATATTGTTACAAAGAGCCGATTGGAGTTCCACAACTTCGCTATAAAATTTTTCGAATGATTTGCTATATTGTTTTAAATTGTGAAGGTCCCCTATCAGAGAAGTTTCTGAACGCTTATCAGAATAATGCGTTATCAAATTTCCCTTAATGTCGTCCCAATTCAATGGTGTACATACATGTTGAGCACTTCGTTTGCCTGACCCTCAATTTTGTTGCGTATAGCCCTTAATAGAATTTACCCATATGGGGTTTTATCTGTTCCCCTAATAAACAAAAGAATCTCTTCTACATTATTTAGGAATTTAGGAACAGAAGTCTGAGATTACCATCGAATGTCGGTAGCTGTTTGATGGCATCCGGTATTCTTAGTGATTGGAAAACGTCCATCTGTACTACCGCCAAACCTGAAGGAGCAGGTGGGACAGTTCCAGACGCAGGTTGATCACGAAATTCGTTATTCATTACAGTTAATTCCTCTGTTTCAGGAATTGAAGTTAAACTTTTGCTTTTAAACAATTTAGGTAGGTTATACGGTGAAAACCTGTTTTTTGGCATTAATTATATCTCGGTTTCGAGTTTAATCTCAATTAGGGAAAAAAATTTCTACTCAATTTATGTATATAAAAATGATAAAGATATAATGTATATAAATATGTATGCAACTCACATCGATATTAATAACAAGATCATGTCCTTTAGTGTAGGTATCCGGAGGTGATTATTTAGCAACCTTGTAATCGTTTTTTCTTCCCGGGGTACGTTCTCGGAAGTAGGTGACACTGCGAAATTATATTAGGTGTAATGTTCTTATCAATTTACAAAAGGTTATTTCACTATTTTTCCAATATTATATTTGTTATTTTCTTTTTAATTTCTTCCTTAATTTTTATTTATTCAATTAATATGATATTCAAACTCCTCGAACTTAATCGTGTCTTCGTTTGCTATTCATATTTTTATTTAATTAATATGATATTCACTCATATTCTAACCCCCAAAATTTTATAAAATTTTTTCTTGAAATATTATTTTTATTTGCACTATATTTTCATTAGTATTTAGAAGAAACACCTTTCTTCTTCTGTAGGGACAAAATAGAAAATAATAGTAAAATCCTAGGGTAAATATATGATCGTATATGTACCTTGCATATTTCATATGCTCTGGTGTGCTTCGAACTCATGTTGACCCATGTTTTAACATTATTAATATATTCACTATATATGTATCTTATAACTAACAGTGTTTGTAAAATCTATTAGCTTATGGACATTAATATTAATCTGATGATCTATCAAGTAATTCACTAACATTCAAATTGTCAGTAGCATTGTTGCTACTTCCAGTTTCGTCTAAATTAGTTAAATTGAAATTAATCACTTCTGTAATTCACCTGTCACGATCCAACCCAAAACTGTATTTTGTAGGATTGGTAAGTTCTGGTTGATCCTTATCTGTTGTGGGCGCATTAATTGATGATAAAATTCTGCTCCAATCAAAATGTCAATTTTATCTATTTGATTGAACCATGGATCTGCTAAACTAATATTTTCAGGAAGATTCCAATCTGATGTGTCGAATGATTTTGTAGTCCGATGTGATACAATGGTCGGAAGAACAAATGCTTCGATTCTGGTAGCATAACTGCTATATTCATAGCGAGGGTCCTTTCAACGACGGCGGTGCACAGCTACTTCAGAATTCAATTCAATATATTTTCTGCGGCACTGAAGTAATTTGAATAAGTATTATGTTATGGCACCTAGAAAAAGGCATTTTTTTTTAGCTTTTCGAATTTTCACCGTATCTTTTATATTAGATAAATTATAAAGGAACAAAAAATTATAATTTTATTACAACGTAACAACTTAAATACTTCAAAATTCAATACATAAAATAAGAAAATAATATATAATTTCACTTTTAGTTTAGATATAATAAAAAAGAAACTTCAAATTCAATCAATAAAAAAGGAATAATGAGTTTGGTTGAAACAGTCCAGACAAAGAGCTGGATTATCCACACAGGCATTGCAAAATGTTGTAACCTGTTTGGTTTTTTTACTGCTTCTTTTCGGCCCTCTCTCTTTTTTATATTACTATAACATCTGTTACACCGTTTTCCGAGAATCCTATTTCTGTTATCTCTGACATCATAAATTTGTAAAGAATGAGTTTTAGACCTGGAGAATCCTGATGTCTGATCTGGTGCTTCACATAGATACTCGCAAATACTTTTTCTAAAATCAGCTATTTTTGTATTGGGCTTGTGTTGTTTATATAAGATCAAACTGTTTACAACGGCAGTGCTCAAAAGGAACTCGAACTCTAACTTGTGGTACCATCGAATGGTTTTACGTAAAGGAGAGAAATAACTAGACATTTGGTCTGATAAATCGATGCCTTGTTTTCAATAACCATTTGAAGCTTCTTGATGACCTCATTGTTCCTATTCTTTTTTCCAGTGGAAACTTCATTCAAATTATGTCTGGTACTTAGCATGAGTACTTCTCTCTTATCTCTCCATTTCATTACTACAATCCCTGAACACTCACGGCCTATAATATCACCTTTCTTTAGTTTAGCTCCAGTAACATCTTTAGGGTTTCCAACTCTGTTCTTTCTTAGTGTTCCAAATAAATGCGTTTTGCGAGCCAACAATGCATTCGCTAAAGAAATATTATGTTTTGAGAATAGCTCTTCTGCATACTGCAGTATGTATTCAGGTATTTCAATATACTCTGTGAATGTCTCTATCCCTAATATTAAATATTAAATAAAAATTTTTTTAGCGAGCTTCCACTAACCGATCTCCAGACATTTCCTTCCTCTTCACTAGAAGTTTCCGCATTTTCTATATGATATGATTGGTTCCAATCCTCACTTTACTAAAACGAAGATGGTACACGGTGAATAGTGCCAAGATCGAATTTAGAGTGCCTGTTACCAAAGACTATGTATATATAGACTGAACATCACGTACAAACCACATTTTTAACGTAGGTTTCTGACGTTGGAAACCTACACTTCGTTAATTTGTTTTTGTTCGCTCGGTAGCAATCGTTGCTAAATAATTTTTTTGCACTCTCTGCAAATGCAAAACAAAACAACGTAAACAAAAAACTTTTTCAACTCATGAATGACACACATGCAAACAAACATACAGAAAATAATTATTCTATAGTTTCATTACAAGTAGAGATAAAAGCTATATACATATGTATGTACCTACATAAATTCAAAAATGAAATAGCAAATTTTATTCAAGTAAAAAAATAATTTTTATTTCAATCCAATAAACTTAATATAATTAATATTTATAATTATTTTTTCAAAATTTTTAATTTCTTCTTGTTAGCACCTCCTTTGCTTATAGACCATTTACAGTGTTTCTTCAAAAGAACTGTTAGCATAAATTGTAATAGTTTTATTTTATGTTCACTGCATGCATCATTAAAATATTCCGGCGTAGCGTCCATGCACACGTTTGTAATAAATTTTTTGATGCCAATTATATGTGGTTGTGATTTAAAAATTTCATCAAAAATTATTATATGTTTTTTGCAAACATCAAGAAAGGCTTCTGAAGGTGCAAATAGATTACCGAAATCTGTACACACTTGATAGTTTCTGTGAAAAAGGAATAGCTCGCTAGGGGCTGTTAAAACTTCATCTGTTTTACGAATTATTTTTGAACACAAATCGCATTCCAATTTTGGAAGAATCTTATACGCCACATAACCAGCAAATTATCTTAAAGATGGAAGTTCCAAATTCATTTGCGAACTTTTTTCAAATACATCCTCCAAAAAATCGCTGTCGAGAATTTCCGGTTCAAAGTCTTTTTCAACATTGCTCTCGAAACAGTTGTCATTATTTTCGATATTCGGCATCATATCAGTAAGTTGCATAAAACCATCAGAATCATCTACCTCCTGTATTTCGTCCGCACTCTGACAATTACTAGTGGTGCTGGCCTGAATTATTTTTGTCACCGTCATTTTGCACAGTAAATTGTTGATTTCCGAAACAGAAGGGTTGATATTGTTGCCCCCTTTCTGGCGTAAAATCGCAAATGTGTTCTCAAGCTTGTCTTGATTTAATGATTTTGTCATTAAAAAATACCTGCTTGAATTTTCTCTCAAGAATTCTTGGGCCATCAAAATTACTGCATTCAGAGTAAGTTTCATTCCATCTAGGAAAAACACTTTTTTCTTTTTATCCATAAATTCAATTCCATTAAGATATTGTTTAAAATCTGATATAAATTTGAAGCTTTCATTCCCAATTTGAATCGCCGATTTATAATAATTTTTAGAATACAATGAACAACTGTTCATGCAATCGAAGAGGTGATTAATTTTTTGGACAAAATCGGCGGTTGAAATAGCAATTTCTTTTGTTGATTTTTTAAATCCAACCGTATCTGCAACAGTTCTTATAGCGGCTTGTACTGTGTGGCTAAATACTTGCGTTGCAAATTTAACGCGCATTTTTTCAAACGAGTTAGGATATATATGTTGCCGAGTTAGCTTGACACACATTTTGGTCCTAGCGCCCTGTTCCATTTCCCAAAGTTCTTCAATAATTTTAAAAGAGGCGATACCATCGGGAGTTTTTAAATTAGATTGTTGCCAGTTATTGCGCAAAGACTTCAACAAATGCGGAAAATCATAGAGACAGTATATAGAGTCGCCATTATAATTGAAAAACGGTTTGTCAACAGCAACACCCAGCAAATGGAAACATTTGCGATTAGACGAACCTTGGTCACAAACGATAACCCGTACTCTTAAGCTTAAACTTTTCAAGATCTCTAAATTTTTTTTTAAGATTATTTCCAACTTTGCTGCACATATGCCGTTTTCAGAAACAAAATAGTTCAGCACCATAGACCAGTTTGAATACAGAGATTTTAAAAGGAAAACACACACGTAACCAGCAACAATTGGACTTCTATCCGAACCATCGTGCTGAAAACCATCGATTAGATCGAGGTGTGAATTGTATTTCAACTCTTTACGAATGGTCATTTCGTCCATGAGTAAAATCATGTGGTTTGCATCTTCTCTTTTTAATTCTGAACACTTAGTTTTGAGTGACTCCCGAGCACTGTTCTGAAAACCAGGCTGTAAAAATTTAACTGGCGCCCACCGATTTACAGTGGCGATATGTGGCAGATTAAGATTTAATTTGTTTCTTAAAAAAAGATATGCAGCAGGTGAAATGTAACAAATATTCATTGCAAGATTTCTAACATTTTGCGAATACTCTTTTTGACGACTTCCGAGTAAAAGGCTGCAAAAAGTTTTAGTTTCTACTCCTACACGAGGCAAATTCTCAATAACAGAACAAAGATCCTTAGTTTTTATATTTTTAGTAATAATCGGGTTTTTATTTATTTTTCTTTGTTTATATATTTTCATAAGTTTGGTATATTTTTTTAAAAGAACTCCATATTTTTTTTTGGAAAGAAGAAAGGGCTTTTACATGTTTTTGACAATTATTACACGCAACTAGCATTTCACAACATCTTTTAGGTGAAGGAGGAAAATCGTAATCTTCCTCTTCATATTCATCGTTTAAAAATAAAGATGGAATTGCTTCCTTTTTTAATCTTGTTTTACCTAAAAATTCTATAGGAAAATGTTTCGAACAAATAAGTAAATTTTTGGTATCATGATCAATTTTAACTCTTTCTCTCCAAATTTGACCCATTAAAGAGTCTGATGGAGGAAATTTAAACAATTTTAATGTTGGAAAATTTCTCCGAGACTTTTTGCAAACACAACAGTTTGCACCAGATTTTAACAAATTGTACCTTTTTTTTTCTACACCGACACTCATTTTCAAATTTAAATATCCTATAATATCTAAAAAAAATTGTAGATAATAAAATATATTAATATATATTGCAATAGAAAATGATGCGCACAACACGTCATATGTGTGCAAACAGCAAAAGCATTGTGAAATTCATAATGCAAATTGTTGTCTCTGCTTTTACAAATTTGCTAGATTAGCAGCAGCGTTGAATTTTGGCTTTGCTCTCTCTCTCTCTTTGCATATGAAAAAACAATCAAATTTGTGTTTTATAACAAGAGTTGTTTTTGCGTTCGTCATTAGTGTTTTTGCTCCCCGTAAACCGATGCGTCTCATCAACAAGTAGGTTACTACAATTTTTGTATTTTCTTTCAGATGTTCAGTCTATATATACATAGTCTTTGCTGTTACATTCCTGGCAGCTTCAGTTGTATGATAGTTACACCCATCATGGGCTATCAATTTTATGTTGGTCTTTAATTCTAACCATTTCTTGGGCACTGAGTTAGCTTTAAATACAAAATCCTCATTTATGTCAAGTGCGATCGATCCGTTCCCGTTTGCATCTTGACGTAACTTGGAGTGTATCGTCCACAAAATAGATGTTAAATCAGTCACAGAGTCTATGTCTGTGCTTTCCACTCCCCCGAATTCCTTGGCAAGGTATTCATGCCAATGTAATAATAGCCCTAGTGCGTCTAGTTTTAGGTCGCCATGGTTATTTATTTTAAATATATCTAAATCGATCCCCAAAATTTCAAAAAAATCAATTTAGCCGTTTATCGGGTATTCATTTCGTAAATGGAAAATTAATTAACAACATTTTTTTTTATTAGATTTTTATATATTTTTATTTTATATTTTTTATTTTATAAATAAATAAAAGAAATATACATTTATTTTTAATCATTTTTTTTATATTATGTAATTTCCACAATTTCCGCTACCGGGGCAGAAATTTCCACTACCGGGGCAGGAATTTCGTATTTGGTGTTGCCCCCGCAAAAAATGCGGTATAGGCAGGCACTGACCTAGCAAAAGGAAATGCTGCTTTATTTGTAGATCTTGTGGTCCCCCACAAAGCTGCTATATCCGCCATTAATTTTAATATTCCGAAGCAATCAATAGTTGACCCAGCTATCAAATTTGCAATCTCTTTCACATTTGGAAATAGTTGAAATGCATTGACGAAGGCTTTCTTCCATGCATCTTGAAAGCGTCGTTCGTCTTGCATCGCCAAGTTGATAGCAACAGTCATTGGGCCCAACGACTGCTTCATGCTGCTTTGCACCATAGGGTTATAGGTGTACCCTGTCATCAGCACAGAGTGTTCGTTTCTAAGGCCAAAAGTGGATATTGGTGTTTGCTCTACTGTGCTTTCTACTTTTCTCAATATGTGTTAATGACGTCTTCTGGCTATATTCCTGATTTAACTATCTCATTAGGAAGGTTAAATTGATTGTGCTGCGTTGCAAAGCCCAAAAGTCATAAATTTGAACTCGAATAAGTCGAAAGAAGTTCTAGTAGCGGTTTTTGCTAGGTCGTCGGGGTGAATCGGGACTTGATGAAAAGGCTTTTGTAAATCAATTTTTAAAAACATCCTTTTTCCCTAAAGATTCGTTGTGAAATCGGTCAGGTAGGGCAATGGTTATCGATCAGTCAACGTTTGTGCGTTTAGTGCCCGATAATCGCCACATGGTCTCTAAGTTCCATCAATCTTCTTCACCAGATGTAGTGGGCTGGCCCAATTGCTACTTGATGGCTGACAGATTCCCGCTTTCATAAGGAAATCGAATTCCTTCTTGGCGGCTGCCAGCTTTTCATTCGACAAACAACGTGGCCGGCAAAAAACAGGTTGCCCTGTGGCAACGAACAGATCTTTCCTGACCCTGTTGGCTATGGATTCCTTGGCTTTGATTAACTACAATTCTAGCTCTACCATTGGAAACGCCTAGATACTCTTCATGTTGTTCCAGCAGAGTTCTGGGTGTTCTGTTCTCTGCATGGTTTGCTCCCAGAAAACATGCCTTCGTATAATATTTCGTCCTTCGGTTGGGATTCCATGACCGATTTATGCTCGTTGGCTTTTGGACGGTATGTAGACTTCGGATTCCGTACTCGCGATAAAGCATCTTGAGATTTTTCGTCTACTTCGACCTGGTTAGACCAAGAGCTGTTTTCAGCTTTCTTCGTGTTAAATGCCGCTAATCGGCGGGCATCACGAGAGTTCTTTCCCTTGTTACGGTTATTGCTTGGTTTTCCAGAGCCTGTAACTACTTCCTCAACTTTGTTGGAAGAAGTGGGTTTTTCATCGTTTCGCTGTCTGCGATCCATTTTGTTTTTGCGTATGATCTCTCGATCATCCATATCATATTCTGTTGAAACTGTATTTGGTTCAAACGAGTTGAACTCGTAATAACTTGGAAAGTTTTCTAATTCTGGTAAATCACTTGTAGTAAATTTGATAACGCGTTCAAGAAAATCCAACAAACTGATTGGTTCCGATTCATTGCGATAAAACTGATACTGCTGATATATCTCGTGGTGTAATTTCTTCATAACATTTGACTGATTATGTGCTCAGCAGCATCCCTGATGATACCAATTTCTCTTGCTGATTTCAAACTGGATTCTACAAAGCTCATCACAGTTTTAATACTTTCCATATTGTTTATAATTGGATAATCATCTAAGATGTTGCAGAAATTTTCATACCACAACTCTGCATTTAGTATGGATGCTTCTACATAAGCGGGATCATTTTGAAGTGTCTCATTAGATGTTGCCATTGTAGATGGTGTTGGGGGACTTGATTTTGTATCAGCGTAGTCTCTTACTTCCGAAGGTGTTTTAAAATATAAGGCGACGACTTCAGTGAACTCCATTTGAGATTTTAAATCATCTGCTACTTTATTTAATTCCTTTCTTATAAAGTCGAATCTGTTTTTTTTTTCTTATATAAACTTTTTGAAGTCTTTCAGAATTCGCAGAAATTTAGTAACTTCGTCGATAGATGTATTGTCGTGTTCCTCTAGTATTTGATCGTAATGCATACATTCAAATTGTTCAACATACGTTTTAACTTCGTTGTAGTTTAGTTTTAATCTTGGTTGCCAGCGGATCGTAGCTCCTTGGAGATGCAATGGAACTCGTTCCACAAATTTTTCACCAGACTCCTAATTCTTGGATACGGAATGCATGCGATAGATTGTCTAAGAATATATGGGGACACAAATAGAGCTTTTATCTGGCTTCCAATATTCTCTTGCATCGCGATTGAGCATTGAAGACACATTTTAATTTTTTGCAATATTTAAGCAACGAATAAACTAAAATTCACTTTCACTTAAGAATTCTCTGAAGATACTGAGTGCCGGCATCAAGATGTGAAAGACTTTTAAGGGGAGGATCTACGATATCTGCGACACACAGTCACAAATGCACAATACCCATTAGTACATGTTTATAACACAAGTGGAAATGGCAGACGGGATGTTTGTTGCTTGATGATACGAAGCTGCATTTCGGTCATTGTCATTAAAGAGGTCATGGGAAACGGTGAAATCGGTTCACAAGCCATTTGAGCATAAAAGACTCTTGACTCCGCCATGTAAAGGATGCACTTCATAAAAATTGCGTAATTTGTGTCTGTTGCCAAAGTCGAAAACGTTCGGGTGCCGATTGATTTCATTCTTAACCAAAGTTCATTAACAAAACGGGGTAAACCCGCAAATGTAATTGGAATTCTGGCCGGTGGTATCGACGATTGTAGTTTGACTGCATTTAGGTTAGTAGGATCGGATATCTTTAAGCGTCGTAACAAGGTGGCTTGTAATTCAGAATGAAATTCTTCATTCTTCTTCTTTCTGAATTTATCGTGCTGTTTGTTTACAGCTCCTTTGCCTTTCTTATTATAACTCTTATCCTTAGTAGGAGCAGATTCTTTAACTACGTCTGTTGCTGTAGGATTTTCCATTTTAATAAATTTCGTTTTGTTAAAAAGGTGCGTGAAACTATCCCGCTGTTTATTAACTAAACAAAGGGGTCCTTTGGTGTTGTCACAACGAGTTTTCCTCCTCTTGTCCGTAAAAATATTTTTTGGTCAGCGCAGATTCTTCAGTCACTTCCTATCCGTACCCTTCTGGGGTAGCAACGTAGAATTTTGTCGTGCCAAACGCAATCATGAGTTCACGTCGGACTCTATTGGCAATAGTTTCTTTGACCCTGATGAGTTTAGCAACTAGTCGAGCCCTTCCGTTGGCCATGTCCATGAACTCCTCATGTTGCTCAAGTAACGTTCGATAAATTTCGTCATCAATGTTTACGCGTAATAATGTAATAATAAAGAAGAACTTGGTTGTAGGAGTGCTCTTGATTCGTTGAGAGTCAAATTCTATTCCTGTTTGCACGTCTGATTTATAATCTTCTGTATCAGATCCAGCTAGTTGGGGAATCTCAACATCTTCTTTGACTAACATGTATGAAAGATCTTTTTTTATCAGTGATTTGAGATTCTTGATATCAGGTTCATAGTCAAGTGCAATATTTGCACGTACGTAATTAGGATTGTGCATTCGAAACTCTCCCATAGATTAGGTTTAAGATTTCTAATGGCTGTGCAGGCATCCTCACACTGCTTCTTGGTCGCGAGGAAGACTAAGTGTTTGGAACCTGAAGTGATGTAAGATGGATCCATGAAAAACCCTGAGTTTAACTTGACATATCGAACAAGGTGTTTCTTCTCTGGGATGTCATGAGCGATCTCGGTAAATGTACGATCCTTTATCTTTCCAGTTCCTGACGGCGTAGCTGTAAGTGTGGCGTACCTGGTTTCTCCTTTATGATTGCTTTCAACCATTTTTGAAATGAAATCGACAACCTGTACAACGCTCTCATGTTGTGTGTGAACCTCGTCTAGAAGTACGTACTGTAGCAACGAGTAGGTTTGGAGATTGTTTTAATGGTCCATTCAATATGTCATTTACTTTTTCTACATTTGGATAACTATGAATAAAGGTGAATTTAATTTCCACAATTTCCGCTACCGGGGCAGGAATTTCCACTACCGGGGCAGGAATTCCCGCTACAGGGGGAGCTGGTAGGGCGTTACTTAGCGGTGGAGCTGCTTGCGGCGCGAATGAAGAAGATGGCGCTTGTTGCGCGTACGATGGCGCTTGTTGCCCTTACGATGGCGCTTGTTGCGCGTACGATGGTGCTTTTTGCCCGTACGATGGCGCTTGTTGCGCGTACGATGGAGCCTGTTGCGCATACGTTAACACGTACGATGGCGCCTGTTGCGCGTACGTTGACACGTACGATGTATGATGTTTTTATTTTTTAATCCTTGCTAGATTTTTCGAATGTTGCTTCTAGCTGCAACACGTTTTAATTCTTCTAAGCACCTTTTGAGTGCTCGGGTAGAATGTTGAGAAAAACCAATTAATTCATTCAAACTAAAAAAGTATTCTGATTTTTATTTGAGAAATGTTTCATATTTATACTATTTACAATTCTTAATTCTATGTTCTATCCTATCCTCTCTAACCTACGATGAAATATTGCTCATTGTACTATTTAAAGTGCATTGGCATATTTACTGTATGTTTGCATTTACACTTTGTGTTTTGAAATATTATCCCTCGTAATATTTCGAATGCAATATTATAAGTCAAACCGCTTGCATTGACATAATTTCAAGTGCAATTGTTTGTTGTTCTGGGGTAAACACTGCAAATTGATTGAACCATGGATCTGCTAAACTAATATTTTCAGGAAGATTCCAATCTGATGTGTCGAATGATTTTGTGTTGTCACAACGAGTTTTCCTCCTCTTGTCCGTAAAAATATTTTTTGGTCAGCGCAGATTCTTCAGTCACTTCCTATCCGTACCCTTCTGGGGTAGCAACGTAGAATTTTGTCGTGCCAAACGCAATCATGAGTTCACGTCGGACTCTATTGGCAATAGTTTCTTTGACCCTGATGAGTTTAGCAACTAGTCGAGCCCTTCCGTTGGCCATGTCCATGAACTCCTCATGTTGCTCAAGTAACGTTCGATAAATTTCGTCATCAATGTTTACGCGTAATAATGTAATAATAAAGAAGAACTTGGTTGTAGGAGTGCTCTTGATTCGTTGAGAGTCAAAGTCTATTCCTGTTTGCACGTCTGATTTATAATCTTCTGTATCAGATCCAGCTAGTTGGGGAATCTCAACATCTTCTTTGACTAACATGTATGAAAGATCTTTTTTTATCAGTGATTTGAGATTCTTGATATCAGGTTCATAGTCAAGTGCAATATTTGCACGTACTGTAGCAACGAGTAGGTTTGGAGATTGTTTTAATGGTCCATTCAATATGTCATTTACTTTTTCTACATTTGGATAACTATTTATAAAGGTGAATTTTGCGAGGGAGAGATGTTCATGGTCAGATCCAATTTCCTTGTTTTCTTGGAGAAATAATTTCCATCCTTCTATAATTTGAGAAACTGTGGTTTTAATATTTTTGTCTTCAATTTCCCCTTTAATATCTTGAATGAGTTCTAAGTCAATTTCCGTTTCAGTTGTCAAAAGGGTTGATCTGTATGCTTTAACGAACCAACTGAAAAAGTTGTTTTCGGTTTCTAAATCTATATTAGAAATATTTAAAGACATTTTTGGGATAATATATATGAATTTTGAATTAACTTCTTTACGTATCTAATATTTATTTTAAAATTACAATTGATTATTCCACTCTATTAAACTTTATGAGGGGGAAATAACCTCGTGTGCCGGCTTCGCCCTTTCCTATGTATACTCGCCCTAATTCTCTACGTGTTTGGAAGACGTGACCCTTCATTCACTGCAGGAAGGACAAATCTTCCTTTTGAGACCCCCAAACAGTGTGGAAGACTATTTCGGACATCTGGGCAGTGGTTGCGCTTGTACCCATTCTAATCCTGTATTGGGAACTGCATGCTGCGTGCCAAAAGGCGAAGGCACCTTCACCCGAAAAATCTATTCCATTGATTTGTGGGTTAATCATCTCAGCAAGGATTTTGGTGTTCGGACTTTCACCCGAGAAGAAAGCTGCATATGCAGAAACTGTTCTAGCGACTGTCAACATCATGGCATATGGAAATGATGCCTTTTTAGCTGCCCTTGTTGTGCCCCATAGTGCTATATCTGCCATTAGTTTGAGTACACCAGTGTGATCCTTTTTTGATCCAGCTAATAGATTTGCGAGCTCCTCCACGTTTGGAAACAATTTTAAAGTGTTCACGAATGTCTTTTTCCAGGCGTCCTGGATCGCCACTATCACTACTTTGAAGCGTGGGATTAAAGGTACATCCAGTCATTAGGACCGAATGCTTGTTTAAAAAGCCACCTGGTTTTTTTTTTTTTTTTTTTTTTTTTTTTTTTCCTCTAAATACTATATTATTCTATTGTAACATATTGATATTTTTGAGATGATGTTTTTTAAAAAGTATTAAATATTGTGAACTGGTGTGATATTTCTGTGCTCGATATTCGTGGTTTATGTTTGGAACAAACCTAGAAGTAAATTATCAATTCCTATTGATTTTTATCGTATATGAGCGATTATAATTTTTTCTGTTTTTATTTATAGTTAATGTGAAAACGTCAATGTATTTTTCATTGATGATGTTCAATATTGGGATCCTCTTGGGCGTAATAATAAGCATCACCATAAGTTTGAGGCATTCTAGCTACTGAGCAAGATCGAGATAGTCTGGGTCCTTTGCTGCGTATTTGATTTTCCATTTCCCTACGAAAACGGGATCTAGGAGTTCTAGTATTCCTATCATTGTCAGACTTGTTTTGTGGTTCCATAGGAACAGAATCTGTCTGAGCCAGAATCAACTTGGTCAAATTGTTGCTTATTGTTATTGTTGACATCTCGATCTCTTCTAAACGAGTGGTCATCTTTTCTACCGAGATGTTTAGTCTTGTGATAAACTGAGTTATCAGATCAAGATGTAAACACATATTCATATTATCATAGTTGTGAACGTAATCACACCCAGGTCCATCCAGACATACAGAGACCTGATTTAGAAATTTGCACTCTTTGTTATGTATTTTTTTCTTATGCTTAGGAATACCCTGGGTGTAATGCCCCGTAATCACTGGATTTACATTAATTTTTCTTGGGTTTATATCATACGTGTCAGGTTGAGCGCTTGGTAGGAATCCATTGTGAGATATGAAAAGAATGGAGTCAGATGCTTTAATGTTTTTAGTAATATTTTTTCTCACTGTTCCTGTGGATGATTGGACGTGTGAGTTGTTATTTTCTATTGATTCGGATTGAGGGATGGTTTTGATGTTTGCTGGTGTATTTTGTCTGGGTTCCCCTGTTTGCTTGGGAGCAGTCACTTTACTATCATTAGTTGACATTATTAGTTTAATTCGCACTTCTAAGCAATCGATTGCTCTTATAATTCTTTTAAGTGGATGATATCTCAATGCTATGTGATGTGATTGGTTTTTAGTTTTATATTTTATATATGTCAATTATGATCGTTGTGACTGTTGAAATGGGCGTTTGTTCAACTGTTCCACCAATTTTCTTTAATGTGATATGATTGGTTCCAATCCTCACTTCACTAAACGAGGACGGTACACGGTGAATAGTGCCAAAATCGAATTTAGAGTGCCTGGTACATTACTGGCAGCTTCAGTTGTATGATAGTTATACCCATAAAGCTGGGCTATCAATTTTATGTTGGTCTTTAATTCTAACCATTTCTTGGGCACTGAGTTAGCTTTAAATACAAAATCCTCATTTATGTCAAGTGCGATCGATCCGTTCCCGTTTGCATCTTGACGTAACTTGGAGTGTATCGTCCACAATATAGATGTTAAATCGGCCACAGAGTCTATGTCTGTGCTTTCCACTCCCCCGAATTCCTTGGCAAGGTATTCATGCCAATGTAATAATAGCCCTAGTGCGTCTAGTTTTAGGTCGCCATGGTTATTTATTTTAAATATATCTAAATCGATCCCCAAAATTTCAAAAAAATCAATTTAGCCGTTTATCGGGTATTCATTTCGTAAATGGAAAATTAATTAACAACATATTTTTTAATTAGATTTTTATTTTATATTTTTTATTTTATAAATAAATAAAAGAAATATGCATTTATTTTTAATCATTTTTTTATATTATGTAATTTCCACAATTTCCGCTACCGGGGCAGAAATTTCCACTACCGGGGCAGGAATTTCCACTACCGGGGCAGGAATTTCCGCTACCGGGGGAGCTGGTAGAGCGTTACTTAGCGGTAGAGCTGCTTGCGGCGCGAATGAAGAAGATGGCGCGTACGATGGCGCTTGTTGCGCGTACGATGGCGCTTGTTGCCCTTACGATGGCGCTTGTTGCCCTTACGATGGCGCTTGTTGCGCGTACGATGGTGCTTGTTGCCCGTACGATGGCGCTTGTTGCGAGTACGATGGCGCCTGTTGCGCGTACGTTGGCACGTACGATGGCGCCTGTTGCGCGTACGTTGACACGTACGATGTATGATGTTTTTATTTCTTAATCCTTGCTAGATTTTTTGAATGTTGCTTCTAGGTGCAACACGTTTTAATTCTTCTAAGCACGGTAGGGCGTTACTTAGCGGTAGAGCTGCTTGCGGCGCGAATGAAGAAGATGGCGCGTACGATGGCGCTTGTTGCGCGTACGATGGCGCTTGTTGTGCGTACGATGGCGCTTGTTGCCCGTACGATGGCGCTTGTTGTGCGTACGATGGCGCCTGTTGCGCGTACGTTGGCACGTACGATGGCGCCTGTTGCGCGCACGCTTTTATTTTTTAATCCTTGCTAGATTTTTTGAATGTTGCTTCTAGCTGCAACAGGTTTTAATTCTTCTAAGCGCCTTTTGAGTGCTCGGGTAGAATGTTGAGAAAAACCAATTAATTCATTCAAACTAAAAAAGTATTCTGATTTTTATTTGAGAAATGTTTCTTATTTATACTATTTACAATTCTTAATTCTATGTTCTATCCTATCCTCTCTAACCTACGATGAAATATTTGTTATGAGTCATTTTCCCCTAACCAACAGAAGTATCAGCGACAGCGGAACATACGCTGCACACACATACTGACGTTGAGTTATTTTCCCTCAACCAACAAAAAATACCTACAGCAGCAAAATATACGCTGCATACATACATACACAGACATATGCTGACGTTGCAATAACGCTGCATACAATACTGACGTTATTACCAGTAATTTTCCTACAGATATATGCTGACATTGCATTATCGTGAGAACCGCAATCGGCTGGAAGTCCCACGGGTATGGATATGCTGAAGTTGCAATAATCGCACACTCAGCAGTATCGCGGGAACAACCACGCCAGCGGCAGCGAACGGCAGCAGCACCGTTCATCGAGCAGCACAAAAGTGGGTATAAAAGCGGAAGGTGATTTGGTATGGAGGCCCATTATTCAGTCTATCCAGCCAACTGTAGTCAGTGAAGTCAGCTCTATTCTAATCAGTTCATAACACACATAACAAAAACCTGATCAAACACCAGCCTTAAAAAGCGGGTCCCTGTGAAGGCTAATATATTTTGTATAAAACAAAACCTGATCAAACACCAGCCTTAAAAAGCGGGTCCCTGAGACGGTTATAAAATAACAAAACTAGATTAAGAAATAAAAATTGAAAAGTAAATAAAATTAACATAATAAATAAAATCATAATAGTCTCCTGTGTTTTTAATTCTAAAAAATAAGTTACAAAATAAATTGTAACATTTTGGCGCAGTCGGTAGGATGGACGAAGTGGTGTAGGGAGCTGGTCCGAGTAACTGGTGCATGTGGGTGAAGATCATGAAGTGAGGCCCGGAGTTGAAGGTCTCGACGTACGCGACGGATGACACGCACTTGAGCTGCTTGCGGAAATAGTCGTCGCAGTGGCTCTCCTCTACACCGGGCACCCTACGCTGTTGCTTCTTCCAACCCCAAGTGATGAGGCTGAACAGCTTAACGAGGTCTCGGCAGGTGTTGAATTGGCCGGTAGCCCGTATCATCGAGTAGTACAAGTAGAGGGAGGAGAAACCGGAGCAGTGCTCGGGAATAGGCCACCAGGATGGGGGTGTAGCTGTGTACCGCGAGAGCTTCGTCACGTCCTTCCCGCGTGGTCTCAGGCCCTCAACTCTCCACTGGAGAGCCGGTACCAGAGTATCGAAAACAGACGGATAAAGATCACGGCGTGTGGAAGCTAAACCCCCCTGGCTGAGGGGCAGACATCTTTTCCCACCAAAAATGTCGCCATAGGGTTCCCAAAGTGTGCCATCAGCGGCGCGCGGGGATGTTGGATTGGGAGTCTTCAAGTTTTTAAAGTCAGGTTGGGTGTGTACGTCAGGGAGTGTGGTGGTGTGGTTGCCCTCTAAGCTGTCTGTTGAGGGGCGGGTGGACCCAGGCTCACCTGAGCCACTGGCAGCGAGTTGGGGTCCTGAATCGGAATTGTAACAGGTGCGGCTCCCACTGAGGCCGTCCCCGTCGCGCTGTTTAGTGTCTTCTCTGATACTGCGTGGTCGGATGTCATCGCACCGTCCTTCGTTGCCGGGCTCATACCGACGTTTAAACCACGCTTCTCGGGTGGATCTGGCCAAAGTAAGTCTGTGAGTCCGAATACACGGTGGTGGTCACTTAAGTGTATAACGTTCGAACCAACCGTGTAATAGTAGTTGGCTGGGAGAGACGCCTCGGTTGCGTCAAACTCGGAGATAGTAGCTGTCTTATGCATCAGGAACTGGGTGGAGGTGGTAGGGTACTGTGCCTGCATGACCGTAGAGTCAAACCCCTCGGGAGCGACCCAGGCCCAGATATTTCGCTGGCCGTTTGCACCCATATTCAAGACGGTGCGGGGAAAATAACGTTCGACATCTCCAGAAGATGTAATACAAAGCTTGTCGATTGAGGTATTCTGGAACGTGCGTACCCCGAACCTGCATGCGCCGGCCCGTAGAAACGGCATCTCCTCGTATTTGTTCGTCAGTTGTTTTGCTCCCATTTTCAGAGCCCACTGGATGGTGAGAGTGACCGGCACGGGGGAGCACGTGCCGTACTGTGCCCAATCTCGGGATCGTAGTCCGAAAGATGTACGGATGGCCGACAACGCGTCCAGTTCCTGCCATGAGTCAAGTGCTTCGTAGAATGGAATGTGCCGGATGTAGCCTTGGAAGATGTTGTTCTTTAATCTGTCCATTTCGTTCGACTTGTGGACAGCGTCATATTGGTGGTGAAGCCCTGACCAAATAGAACACATAATATCATTCGACACGAGCATGTGGGATGTTGCGCACGACAGGGCGCCTGACTGCATGTGCAGCCAGGACCCGAGCGTCCGAGGTGCAAAATGGAGCGCATCGTTTGGTGTGCGCTCAAACATCCCTAGGTGGATGAGTATGCGGGTTATCGATGAGGCCGTTGGAAGCTGGTGGTAAGGCGATGATGCCACCACCTCATGCCAAGTTCCGGTGGGGTAGTCATTTTCGTGCTCGATGGCAGCGTAGCCGCTGGGCGGGGAGAGAGTGCCATTCAAGGATGAGAAATTGAAGGCAATGAACCAATCACGTAAAAAGTCAGCGGAAACTGACTGGATGTTTACCATCTTAAAGGACGTTCCGGGGAAAGGAAAGGTCTGGATCGTGTCACGGGGGTGGCCCGGGCAGTATGCCCCGTTGAGCACTCCGTTGGGATTTGAGGTGTTATAGCTGTATCCCGGGCGCCACCCGCCGTACAGGCTAGCTGCGATGGACCTAGCGATGGATGCTGATCCGTAGATGGACGTGATGCACGCCAGCTCCTTTTCCGCCCACACGATGCTCTCAAAAAAATCGGGTTGAGCCATGCGGGCGACGGCGCACAATAGGGCAGAACGACCCTATTTGTGGCAATAAATCAGGGAATAGAGTTAGCAACCTGAAAATTTCTGAAATTGTTTATAGAATCAATATATCGAAATTTCAAAACCCAACAATGACCATGCCCACCAAAACGCCCACTTTTTTTAATTTCGGAAGAAATTGTCAAATGAAAATACCCACCGTATTTAATATATAAACATTTAGGACTGTCAAATTTGGCTATAAATACAAACAATTATATATTTGTTCTTTGTTATTTGTATTTAATATATAAACATTTAGGACTGTCAAATTTGGCTATAAATACAAACAATTATATATTTGTTCTTT
Source organism: Lypha dubia (assembly GCA_947311025.1). Taxonomy (NCBI): domain Eukaryota; kingdom Metazoa; phylum Arthropoda; class Insecta; order Diptera; family Tachinidae; genus Lypha; species Lypha dubia. The sequence goes on from OX371263.1 coordinate 8,119,347, forward strand.
GCAAAAAATAAGTACACATAATTTTTTCCAGTAAAAACAGAATAACAAAATAAATGTTTTAATGCAGAAAATAGAACATAATTGAGAATAGCATAAATGTATTGATTTTTCATTAATTTAGAATAAAATCATCCCTTTCTTCATCACTGCTATCTTCTTGTACCTCAGAATTTGTATTATCAACAGGGGGAGCTTTAAGCAAACTCAATGCTTCAATTGGGATGTGTTGCTCCTTTTTTTCGGGTAGTTTCCTCATGCTAGTAATAATGGGATCAGAACTTAATAAAAAAGAGTTAAAAATATCTCGGTTAGTGTTTTCTCTACTGGATTTCCGAGAATGGTGCTCTCTATAATTTTTGAAGTCCTTATTCCTTGATTCTTGAGCTTCTTCAGACAGTTGACCAATCGGTAACAGTGCATGGGCTATTATTTCCGGTCCATGAATGAAATATTTATGAAGGGTAGGTGACATGTAATACCAGGGATACTTTTCCACATAATATCTGGCAGTACCGATTGCGAAATTTTTGAACTTCTCTACATCTATTTCATAGCCACTAGCCACAACAATCATAATAATATGCATCTTTTTTATGAGTTGTACATCAATTTTTGTAATTTCAGCGGAAATTTCAGGATTTTGAAAGAAACGCCTGGCTGTATTGCCATCATTCGAGTTCCCGAATCCGGGCTTTGGTTTGTCTATTATCAAACCACAACGATCTTTAAACTCTTTTTGTATCCTTTTTTTGTTTTCAGCAACAACTATCTTGTCATCATCCCCTCGAGCTTGCCATTTCTTAAGAGGCAATTTGTATGCTAAGTGAAGTAAATTTTCGAAAAACCTTATCCATCCATGAAGAACGGACAGTCCAAACCCTAAGTTTTCTGTTTTAACTTCCCTTGTCAACATACTATCTATATCATTAAAGCTTCTAGATGACGCACCACATATGAAACACTTTTGTGTTGATGACGTTTCCGTAACAGCATTACAGACTTTGCCGTCAATCATTGTAAAAAGTAGAGTATGATTGACTTGTACTTCTCTTTCTTCAATTAACATTGTTGTCTTTCGCAAATTTTTCACCTCATTTTCAACTCTATTCTTTTCTGCAATAGACATTTGTGTAGATTCCTTTACAAACTCTATTTTTAATGGCCTACAGTATATTGTAGAACCAGGACGTGGATTTTGCCATACAACCCTAGAACTGGAAGAAAGTCTAAGAGGAACAACACAAGTAATGAAGACCGAAGAATCAGTTGCTTCAAGGCCATGGAAAGCTTGTTTGTAGGAGCTGTGTCCCGAACTTCCATCAAAACCCCACTTGCAAAACAAGGTCAGATTTTCCGTTTCAAATGTTGTTAACACACCAATTACTTCCATCTGTGATTCCAACAAACGCTTTGTGGTTAAATCTAGTAGTGCCTGAAGGGTAACCTTTACTAAAGTTTCGCTAACTTCGATGCATTCGGGGGGTGGATAACATTTTTGTTTTGCAGCTTGTAGGACCTTATATGCAGGAAATTTTTCTGGTGCACTCATTCTGATAACATTGTATTGATGTCGAGATAGTTGCGCTTCAACTGCAACCCCTAGTGCTTCTTGGCCTGACATTTTACAACTTTTGGGTTCCAGTGACTCCTTATATGACTTCCGATATTTTTTTGCTCGGTCAGGGGTAGTTGTTGTTATATCCTTTAACACTTTAGAAGCGCTAATCTGTCCCACTGCTCTCAAACTCATTTGAGTAGCAAAACTCAACATAGAAATCGATGTAGACTCTCTTAGTTTTTCTGTTTTCATTCTTTTTGTACGTTCACTACTTTCATCGAATGAAACACTTGGTCGACCACGCTTAAGCTTTTCTTCAGGGCAACAAAGAAAAGAAACAGATGTCTCAAGCCATGAATTATTTGTTTTAAAAAACCTCTCTAATTTTCGAAAAGCCTTTTCAAAACGAGTTTTATACTCAGATTTGAATCGAGAAAGTGTTTTAGTTAAACCTATGTTATCGAAGTTTCCTGTTCGTTTTTTTAACTCTTCTTCAAGAAACACAAATCGCCCTTGTAAATTAATATTTTCAACTGACCACATTATGTTGACAAGCTCCCTCCGGGTTATAAAAATTGTGTTTGAACTAGTACCTAAAGGATAAAACAAATCTTAGAAATTCTTACAATTTTTTATTATTTTTTTGTCAGAAAGCACATTTTGTAAAGAAGCTTTTTTATCAAAACCACAAAAAAGCGCAGAATTTTCTTGCAGTTCCTTAATTAAGTTAAGACATGCTATCAATAGCAACAAAAATTGTTATTGGGACTGCTTGGGAACACAACTAAACCGATCAATGTTTGCACAAAGAAGCAAAAAAAAAAGTAATTTTAAAGTTTTTTTATGATAATTACCGTTTTATATAATTTAAAGCACTTTCTCACAAAAAAAAATCTTAAATAGATTAACATTTACCAGAACTTGAAGGCTCCATTCCAAAAACTTTAATATTTTATGATTTCTATTTTTTTTTATTTAATTAAAAACACTTTACAAATTTCTTCACACCAAACTCAAGCTAATCTGTGAACAACAATGGCTTGCGCCGATGTTTATCATGCAAAATGTGTTTATGATAACGGTTTAAAACTTTTACAGTATTAACAGTGGGGTATTTGACTATTAAAATAAAATAACAATGGCTCCATACGGGCAGTTTCATTTTTCGATTTATTGCCACCGATCTGGCCATTCTGCCCCTTTGTGCGGCGTAAGGGAAGATGTCTCCGGGTAGTGGGAGTGCTGGCCTAGGTTCCACCGCGGGTTGGGGTGGTGAGAAGATAGGAATGTCAATGCCAAACAGTTCCATCGTGTTTCGGGACGTGGTGTTATCGTCGATCAAAATTAGAATGGCACTCCGACAGCCCTTAATCCGAACGGAGTTGGCGCAGGGCATGGTTGTCACGGATGGGTTGAAGTCGCGTTCGCCGAGAGAATGTCCGGTATAAGTCACATTCACACGTCCGGAGAACAGGTAGCTGTCCATATGGGCGAGGATGTAAGGGAGCAGTCCACGGTTCCCCAAATATGCCGATCGGACTGGGATGGCAACCCAGTTTATGTCTACCTCCTCGGGTGAGTAGTATGTACGGCGGCCCGTGGTGTAGTTTGAGCCGGGCAACACACCCGACATCCATGTCGAAAAAGATGGAAGCGACATAGCTATCAAGTTATATTGGACGGGCGGAGGGCTGAGGTAATTCGTCTCCGTGTAAACCAGGGCACAGTTCGCCACAAATTTGTGTGGCGTGGGGTCAAGGCGATAGACTTCCGGGTCAAAAGACAGTGCCATGCATAATAGCCTGACCAGTGGAGCGACATCCATGACCGTACCCGCGTCATCGCCCGCCACCCGTGCGAGTCCCATGACTGATGTTCCGTCACGGATGAGGGGCCCACGAATTATGTTTCCTAGCGGGGCACTAGCGGATTGGTCCTGTAGACGGGCCTTGAGTGCGGACAGTAGCATGGAGTCGGGACGGTGGTTTGCGCGTTCAAATTTCGTCTCGTATGAGTTGACGGCAATGTCGTGGATTGGTATGTGCTGAGCCCTCCATGTGAGAGTTGTGTCGTCGTCCTGCTCTTCATCTACGGGGGGGACCTCACGCTCGGCGTTCGGAGAATGGAAGTAGTAATGCATGTCACGCCCCACCACATCCAGGGTTCTTAGGTACGTGACGATGCGGCCGGCGACCGCTTCGGGTGTTGTAGGTGCGACCTCCTGTAGGATGGCGCGCCCAAAGGTAAGGCCAAATGACGAGGTGTTTAGGCCTGAAGCAGCACAAAGTGAGGCGTACCCCTGGGCGTTTGCACTCCAAGATGAACGAATCAGAGTGCCCCAGTTCACACTCGCTATCGGCTGGTTTGGCGGATCGCGGAAGTCCATGAGCATCGCGGTCATTGAGTTCGCTCCAAGAAGGAGGCTCGACCGACGTCTTATTAGCGAGCGGACTTGCGCCTCGCTCCACTGCGCCCAGATTGACGGAAGGATACCTCTTGGACGGGGCACGTCGTGTATCGCGTCCCCGCCTTCGGGTATTGGTTCCTCTGGCCATTCGCGGTCCTGAGGAAGTAGAGGATGGGCGCCCCCGGCGCCTCGCGGCGCATACCCATCCCGCAATTGTGAGTAGCACACAACAAACCCACGCGACTGGGTGTTGTGCGAGCTGATTGTATATTTTCTTGAACCGCATTGCGACACTTGGTCCAAAGGGGCTGTCAGCGTTGATAGTGGTGCCGTACGGTCGCCCACCCCTGGCAGAGGGTTGGAGAACCACCGGGAAAGGGTCTCTTGTTGTTCTAACTGGCTCATAATGGTAGATTTCGTCTTCTGAGTCAGATACGAGATTGTAAATTTTCAACATTGTACGTTAAGCACGATAGAGGTTGGATTTTCGCGAATCCCGACCACGCCAACTCGTGGTTAGGTCCCAGTATTTACTGTCAACTACGCACTGGGAGTACGTAGAGGGTCGATGTGGGTGGAGGCTACCTCGTCCATCATTGACCCTCTACGTACTATTTAAAGTGCATTGGCATATTTACTGTATGTTTGCATTTACACTTTGTGTTTTGAAATATTATCCCTCGTAATATTTCGAATGCAATATTATAAGTCAAACCGCTTGCATTGACATAATTTCAAGTGCAATGCCTTTTGCTTGTACACACAAACATTGTCTTGTGTGTGGTCTCACTAAAAGTGTGCCAAGTGGTTTTATGTTGCAGTAAAATGAAATTAAAGAATTTTGTGTTGTTAGTGTTGGGTAGTTATGTTTAGAGCAAACACACTACACATTCTTTTTAGCTAGTTGTGATGCGTTTTGACAAACAGCGCTTGAGGCGCATACGTTAGAGCGTATGTTGGCGCGTATGCTAGAAATCGATTGAAAGCCATTGTCTTAGAACTTCCGAGAATGGATGGGTTCTCTGCAAAAGGTAGACGAACAATGAACCTCCCTTCTTTGTTTCTTTTTACGTTTTGGACAAAATGATCCTCACATCGTTTCTCAGCTAACGATAATGCTCATTCTGTATTATTCGTGTTTTCAAGTCTCCAGAAATTTTCAATAAGTTGTTTTGTTGTTTGTTGTTCTGGGGTAAACACTGCAAAGGTAAGCACGCTGTCATTTTTTTCTTGTAATTCACCTGTCACGATCCAACCCAAAACTGTATTTTGTAGGATTGGTAAGTTCTGGTTGATCCTTATCTGTTGTGGGCGCATTAATTGATAATAAAATTCTTCTCCAATCAAAATGTCAATTTTATCCATTTGATTGAACCATGGATCTGCTAAACTAATATTTTCAGGAAGATTCCAATCTGATGTGTCGAATGATTTTGTAGTCCGATGTGATACAATGGTCGGAAGAACAAATGCTTCGATTCTGGTAGCATAACTGCTATATTCATAGCGAGGGTCCTTTCAACGAGTTTCCGTGTAATGAAAGGGCTTACGTAGCACTCGTAAGCATTGTGGTTTTCAGCTGCTATGGCGCCGAAGCTACCTCCATGAAAATGTGGGCGTCCTGGTTGTGCTGGAACGTTTTCCCGTGATGGAACTGCAGCAACACCTATTATCTTTGGTTGCGGCACTCCTGCATCCGGAATATTTACCAATACTCTAGTACCGGAAGGTGTAAAATTTGTGTGGATTCCAATTAAATATTCTTCAAACACTTGGGGTATCCTCAATCTTTCAGCTTCAATAATCCTATACGGATCTGCTTCGCTGGTAAAGTGACCATCTTCGTTTTCCGTGATCGAATGGCGTATCAAGTATGCATTTAGTATTTCTGCCATATAATGCTGGAACATGCAGAATGGCATTCTGCGTCTCAAACGACCATCGTTTTTTTTCCATGGCGAAGTATCTGTTCACAAAGCAGTGGAAATGTTGATAGCTCCAACTTCTGGGTGTTCTGTTCTCTGCATGGTTTGCTCCCAGAAAACATGCCTTCGTATAATATTTCGTCCTTCGGTTGGGATTTCATGACCGATTTATGCTCGTTGGCTTTTGGACGGTATGTAGACTTCGGATTCCGTACTCGTGATTAAGCATCTTGAGATTTTTCGTCTACTTCGACCTGGTTAGACCAGGAGCTGTTTTCAGCTTTCTTCGTGTTAAATGCCGCTAATCGGCGGGCATCACGAGAGTTCTTTCCCTTGTTACGGTTATTGCTTGGTTTTCCAGAGCCTGTAACTACTTCCTCAACTTTGTTGGAAGAAGTGGGTTTTTCATCGTTTCGCTGTCTGCGATCCATTTTGTTTTTGCGTATAAATTTATCTCTCGATCATCCATATCATATTCTGTTGAAACTGTATTTGGTTCAAACGAGTTGAACTCGTAATAACTTGGAAAGTTTTCTAATTCTGGTAAATCACTTGTAGTAAATTTGATAACGCGTTCAAGAAAATCCAACAAACTGATTGGTTCCGATTCATTGCGATAAAACTGATACTGCTGATATATCTCGTGGTGTAATTTCTTCATAACATTTGACTGATTATGTGCTCAGCAGCATCCCTGATGATACCAATTTCTCTTGCTGATTTCAAACTGGATTCTACAAAGCTCATCACAGTTTTAATACTTTCCATATTGTTTATAATTGGACAATCATCTAAGATGTTGCAGAAATTTTCATACCACAGCTCTGCATTTAGTATGGATGCTTCTAAATAAGCGGGATCATTTTGAAGTGTCTCATTAGATGTTGCCATTGTAGATGGTGTTGGGGGACTTGATTTTGTATCAGCGTAGTCTCTTACTTCCGAAGGTGTTTTAAAATATAAGGCGACGACTTCAGTGAACTCCATTTGAGATTTTAAATCATCTGCTACTTTATTTAATTCCTTTCTTATAAAGTCGAATCTGTTTTTTAGCTCTTCTACGATTTTATTAGGACAATGTATTTGCTCTGCTTGCGCTCGTTTTTCATATATAAACTTTTTGAAGTCTTTCAGAATTCGCAGAAATTGAGTAACTTCGTCGATCGATGTATTGTCGTGTTCCTCTAGTATTTCATCGTAATGCATACATTCAAATTGTTCAACATACGTTTTAACTTCGTTGTAGTAGTTTTCATCTTGGTTGCCAGCGGATCGTAGCTCCTTGGAGATGCAATGGAATTCGTTCCACAAATTTTTCACCAGACTCCTAATTCTTGGATACGGAATGCATGCGATAGATTGTCTAAGAATATATGGGGACACAAATAGAGCTTTTATCTGGCTTCCAATATTCTCTTGCATCGCGATTGATCATTGAAGACACATTTTAATTTTTTGCATTATTTAAGCAACGATTAAACTAAAATTCACTTTCACTTAAGAATTCTCTGAAGATACTGAATGCCGGCATCAAGATGTGAAAGACTTTTAAAGGGAAGATCTACGATATCTGCGACACACAGTCACAAATGCACAATACCCATTAGTACATGTTTATAACAATAACCCACCCTTTGTTAAAACATCAGGTAATTATGTGCAATGTTACCTAAAAAAAATTACGGATAGATATGCAGCCAATGAAATACCCTTTTCGAAAGTTTATAATATCATTTACACTATGCAACATCCTTGCATGAAACTCAATTTTTTTTTCAGTGAAAAAGAAAGAGAGAGAGAGAGAAGAAATATAAAATTTATATATTTCTATTTCAACACTCTCATTTAAAATAAAAATTTCACACAACTAAAATTGCAAAGTTATGACAAATTATCAATCATGAAAATTACAATATTACCTAAAGAGGAAAACGTTGAGTAGGTAAAACAATACATTCTTATGACTTTTGTTAAGTTGTAGCCCAACCCACGGGTAATTAATTTTTCTTTTCAATTGTTTTAGGCCTTTAATTGAAGTCTCAGTTCAATTTATTTTTGCTCCCTTTCAATAGCCGTACCTTAATTTTTTTCATGTCCTATTTTAACGCCTTATTCTCATCAGTCTTGTCCAAGGACCGGCACTGCGACACCTATTGGGTCTTTTGTGCCACGGATCTCTAAATTAAACCTTATGAAAGTGTTATAATAATGAAAGTCAGTTTTTATATTTATTTATTATAATTTGTAGTTCATTTTTATTGTTGGCAAACAGCCGCTTGTGCGACTGTTCGCTTTTATGATTCTTTTTAAACTGTACATATTTTTATTCTACATCTTAAATCTAACTTAAACATTCTACTTCTTAAACTAACACATACACAAAGTATGTGTGGGAATGTGCATGATCAGCATAATACATTCTGTATATTCTGATCATGCGGTTATAGCGTGGACAATTATTTGAACAATAACAAGAGTGTTATGTTTCACTTGCTGCATGCAGACGGCATGCAGTAGTGGTTAGTCAAACACACTACAAAAGTCAGCACAGAGCTTGGAGAAGTCCGCCTAATATCCTCCGAACACACAAATTCAGAAAGAAGAACACGCCTTCTATGATTACACAAGACTATACATTCACAGAGAATGTGTGTCGTTGTCTCATCCTCCTCCATGCATAAACGACACAAGGGTGAGCGAACTAGGTTACTTTGCCAAAGATGGTAGTTCAGTCCATAATGACCGGAGAGGAAACCAGTAACTAGCCGTAAGTCGTTCCTGTTGAAATTCAGGATGCTATTGTTATGAAAATGGCTGTATCAATGATTTGGCCTGCCTTAAACCTGGAGAAGCCACCCAAACTTTCCTAGCGGTGGACACGTCGTTCTCTCTGATTAGATTTGTTACAGTCGACCAATTTACGCCACAAAAGGGCTCTGGGCCTATAAGAGGAGCGGCAGAGGCCCTCTTGCCCAATTCATCCGCTACCTCGTTACCCGGATGACCGCTATGGCCAGGTATCCAGTAAATGGAAACCTTGTTCCGTATCGATAGTTTTTGTAGTGAGTCAAAGCACTCTAAAACAAGCTTAGAACGGAATTCCCATGTTATACAATCTCTTATTTTACAAATTTGATCATTTAATGTATCGCACAATATTTTAACACTATCAATAAATTCTACATTACCCAATTCAAATATAAGCGTTGAGATATTTTTTTGCTCTCCAAATTCCTCCACGAGCTCCGCCCTTAGCGTCCACCAATCGCCTGGATTTTCTCTCCTGAGAAGGTCCGCCGCAGGCCCAACCAGCTTCCTTTGGACTGCATTAAAAACAGCATCTTTACCTCAATCTCCAGTCCACTTATGGTTGACACAATGGAGTCTATGTGTCCGATGAACATTGCAAGCGTGTTGATGTTGCCATCGAACGGTTCTAAGAAATTAAGGTTCTGCAATGCGAATTCCCTTTTTTTCTTGTTATCTGTCATATTGGTTATGCTGAGGTCACTTAATAGTCTGCTTACTTCTTCTAACTTTTTGTCCTCTAGCATTTATTAAATTTTTAGTATGCTATTTTCTCTTTTCGTAGCACTTTATTTAATTTCTTTGACAAAGTTTCATTAAATTTTATCTTCAATTTTTGTTTGATTTTTATTTTATTATCAAAAGAAATATTTATTTAATTTTGAGTTTGTTTTATTTAACTTTGCTTTCAGTTATTTTTGGACACTTAACTTATTATTAAAATTCTTAATCTTGACGAATGTTTTTGAATATATTACTGCTGCCTTTGCAAGATTGGGAAATTTAGCAGTGGATAGTCTGCTATCAGATGGTTCTATTATTCGAAAGTACACCCAATTATCGCCATAAACATTTTTCAACTCATTTTTGGCATTGTTGAATATTCGGATTTCTTTCCAAATCTGTAAGATTGCATGAGCTTCACAGGACACTACTCCATCTATAAAGCTATTGATACAAGAAAGGGTAACTTGGGATGCTTCATTTAGTAGTAGCATTGCATTTGAAACTTCCGGCTGGTTCATATTTAGGAGTACAATAATAATAATTCTTTTTTTAGTTTAGGGAACGAGTTCCAAGTGTCTTGCATTTCATGCAATCTATCAGTGTATCTCAATCTTAGTTTCTTAATGTAGGTAAGTTTATTTCGACTGCGCCAATTACATACAAACTCTGCCATTGAGTGTAGTTTTTATTAATAACTTTATTAAAATTCAAATCTTAAAATTTACTTAAAACTACCATGTAGAAATGCAAGGTTTGCATAAAAACTTAAAAATAATAGGGGAAATCAGTCTTAGTATTGTAATAATTGCAGATCTTGCAAGTCTAGCTTATTTTCATCAGTTTGCAGCAATGCAATAACAAAATATGTAAATAAGCTATACCTGCAAGATCTGCAACGTATGCAAGAGCAGTTTTCAACCAAGAGTGATTACCCTTAATGTTTATAAAGAGTATCGCATAACAACGGCAACAAATGTAGTTGCGCAGGCAGTGGCAGACGCCAAGTCAGCATTAAATGCATGCGCTACTCATTCACTACGGTATGTTATGTATGTCACTTACATATGTATGTTTGTATGCCTTATTTTTTAATTTAACACTTAGATCAATTTCACATTTAATTAAAAACACTATCCTCTGAATCCGATCCGGATTGAGTCCCCAAAATTATAGTGTTTGCTTTGTTTAATTAAAGATTTATTTAAAGAAATATAAAATTTATTTGGATTAGTATAAAAAATTTAAAGTTGAAATGGTTTCTTATGCGCTCGTCGTCCGTATTTACTACCGTCATTGGCTCACCTAATTCGTTTTATACAACATAGGTACAAGTACATTACTTACATAGGTACAAGTTTCTTATTATTAATGTTAGTATAATAATTATTAAATTTACCAGTCTTCTTGGCTACTACGATTTATACTAGTGGCGCTATATCAAGCTAGAATTACAATAGAATGCCGTACCATATCGCTGAGAACTGGAATAAATAATCTTAAATCAAAAATAATAAACAAAAAACAAAAACGCGGATGCAGGTTATAACTACGCACAGGGGTGGTTCAACATTAAGGTATACCGTCACAAATCGAATCGCATTTTTCAGATTCGGGCCATCAGATTTAACTCAGCGAATTACTACTGTCCCTGAGTTTCGAAACTGAGAATTATGTATGGACCTCTTTAACTAATCAATTGCGACTCAGAATGGCACTCGGTCCCGCTGTGAACCTGCTATTCTGAAATCGCGATTTCTGAATTTTTAACCGATTACTATAAATGTTGTAATATTGAATTTTGTAAACATTACTATTAAGAATTAAATTTTGAATTCGAAAACGAGTACTTTAAATTTTGAATTTTATTTTTTTAATGATATACTATCTTGAATTTAAATTATGAACTCTTAGGGCCAATAATTGACTTCGTATTTAAATACTCATTCAGCTACTTTTCATTTAAATATACTCGTATGTTGCATTTAAGTGCTATTTCTGTTTTCCAGTCGTGTTTAATTGTTCTTATTTAATTGTATTGAAAACTTGGTAGCACAACGTAATATAACAAATGTCCCAAAAATTTCCCTACAGAACAGCTGACTAGAACAAATAAAGTAAAATCCAAAAAAATATATTTTTATTTTAGCTAAAAATAAAAACTGCTGTATTGTTTTTTAAGAGTATAAAGTCAAATTTCAGAATGATTAAAAGGATAATAGCAACAACACAAGCCAAAATTGTATGCAACTTGTCAGCAGTTACAAATTTTTTTATTGGCTCTGTTCATAAGCGTAGCTAGACTGTTATTCTGGGGTGGGCAAGTGCACCGCTTTCGCAAAAAGAAAAAATTAATCCTATTTTTATTAAAACAAAATAATTTTTTATTAAAACAAAACTAAAAAATATATCACAAAAATTCAGTTTGCAATAAATGTAACAAAAACAAAGTATTTAAAAAGCTAAAGGTAACTATGTAGTATTTTCAAGTTTAATATATATTAATAATAACTATACGGCTGGCCCAAAAAAGACTGAAGGATTAAAAATAGTTTATATCTTTTTTGTGTTTAATAATTTTTTTTTTGTCTCAATAAATCCCAAACAATTCAAGAGCTTAAGCAGAACATTCAAGCAGAAATAAGGAACTTGGAACCAGAAACTCTACGGGCAGTAATGGAAAATGCGGTTAAAAGAGCCAATTTTTGTTTGCAAGAAAATGGACACTATTTGAGAGATGTTATATTTCACACTTAGATGTAAAAAATTTCCATGAATTAAATATTTAAAAACATAAAAAAAAATTAATAAAAAATAAAAACAAAAAAAAAATACAGTTATTTTTAATCCTTCAGTCTTTTTTGTAATAATTGACCTTCCAGAAGAATAAAAAAATTCAATGATTTTGACGCGTTTCTGCACATCATATGTAGCCATGATTTATCTCCAAAAACCAGTAAATAACCTGCAAAAGACAAAAAAAAAATTATTAAACACAAAAAAGATATAACTATTTTTAATCCTTCAGTCTTTTTTGGGCCAGCCTCCGCTTTTCAATACTGAATTATGAATTTAGGCTATTTGATTAGAGATTTGAAAAACTTTTAGATTGGGAATTTTTGACTTAAAAAAAAAGAAAATGTGACTCGAAATGTATAATTTGTTATTTGAGAATTAAAAACTTTGAGGCCTTAATTTTGAAAAACGCATCAGCGAAGTGACTTTTTTATGGAAAGCAAAAACAAAAATGCAAATATTTAAAAATTTTGTTTTTGTTTTTCATACAATATCATCACCGAACAAACGCACAGAAATTAGAGAGTTGCTTTGCTTTCAAAAATTTCAAAAATTTGAATAAAAACAATGAACAAAATTTTTAAATATTTGAATTTTTGTTTTTGCTTTCCATATAAAAGTAACTTCGGTAATGCGTTTTACAAAATTAGGGCCTAAAGCTACGTTCACATTTGTTAAATATTTGTCAAAAAACACGTAACCACTAGTTTTGCTTAGGGATAGTGCCATTTAACTTGGTTTTTATATTGCAAAATAAAATTAATTATTCTACAAAAAAGTAATTTTATACAGATTTTAATAAATCCGAACCCACAATTAAAAACATATTTGAAATAAAGGAAATAAATTATTAGTTTCTTTCTTGGTTACGTTTTTTTCGACAAATATTTGTTAAATGTGAACGTAGCTTAAGTATTTTAATTTTGAATAAGTGAATTTATAATTTTGAACATTTACTTTTGATTTTACGAATTTGGAACTTTACAGACACAGATTTGAAATCGATTATAATTTACAACTTTAAAAACCTAAACTGAATTTTGAATTTATCACATTGAAATAAAGCATCTGTTTTAATACTATTTATGTTGTCATCGTTGTGTTTTATTACGCAGCTACTTTACCATTTGCCACTCGTAATGGTATTCTGGTTGGTCCTTCCTGCTTCGCTCCTCAGTGCGTAGATTCTTTGCAGCACAAAAAGAAATAAGTTTAGTGCCGCTCTGTTTACACCCAGAAAAAATATTGGTTGGAAATCGGTTATGTCAATAGAATATCGGTTACTGCTACCAATATTCTATGGATCCAACAAACATTCCATTATCATAACCATAATAGGTACCATAATTGTAACCAAAATTCGGTTGTGACAATTCTTAAATTGATTAGGTCAACCGAATTGATAGTTGTTGCAACCGCCACAATTCGGTTGGCAACCAATGTTTTCTCTGTGTAGGTGTTTTACACTTCGTAATTGAAGAAATGTTCAGGTGTCCCCTATTTTTTTTATTTCGAATATTTATCTTTACACATTTTTTAAATATACATTTTATGACAAATTGAAAATATTTTTGTGGCAATTTTTACACGTTAAGTCTTATTATAAGTTAGAATAAAATATTATCTTTTTTTTTTATTCATATCTATTCCAGAAAACGCGTCGAAGAAGTGAATATTTACATGGAAACAAAAACAAAATTTCTAAAAATTGTTTTTGCTTTTCATACATTTCCCAAATTAAATATACGCGAGAAATTTAACGCGTTTCTCTCTCTATGAAAAACGGTAAAATTTATTTGATAAACAAAAACAAATTTTTTAAATGTATTCAATTTTGTTTTTGTTTTCCATGTAAATTTTCACTTCTTCGACGCGTTTTCTGGAATAGACACCATTATTATTTATAAACTATCTAAATATCTTTATTTAAATACATACATACATGCATAATATAAATTAAAAATATAAGCTGACTAAAAGCATTTCATTATTGTGAACAAGCTCATTTTAAATGTACAAAAAAAAAAAAATTATCAAAAATCTGTATAAAGCAAAAGACACGCCCTGAATTTTTAGCAAGAAAACTTAAATCTCCAAATCCAGAGTTTCAACTTTTGAAAATTTAATATACATAACAGAAAATTTACTAATTTATTATAAACTGAATATTTTGTAAAATATTGTTACAGTTTGGAAAATGTTTTTTTAAGCTATTGCATAGATTTTATCGCGGGCTTTGAGCGTGGCGACCGAATCAAGAAATTCCGTAACGAAAAAAACCTAACACTAAGTTTGTTTCTTAAGTCTTTTGTTTTTTGTTTAAGTATTTGAATCGCCCAATGTATGTTAACCCCAAAAGTATGCTATTAATTTCATTAACATACAGTATTGCCAAAACAGATTTTTACATGTATTGTAAGATAATAAAAATATTTTCAACGATATTAACTTCTCATTTATTCAATAAAAGAAAAAAAATTGTTTTCTTATCGGTCACCACGCTCAAAAAGTGTAACTAGAATTAATATCAAAGGAAAAAAAATACTGCATAAATAAAAAATTAATAAATAATTATAATTGAATTAGTTGATAAAAAATGCTATGCAATAGCTTTACCGCGGCAGTCCCCGAGTGTCACACATACTTTTTTTTATTATAAGAAATATTCACATGCTACATACATACATACATACATACTTTATGGCATATTAAAGAATTGTTAAAATATTACAAAATTAAACAAAGAATTATAATAAAATATTTTATATATAAAAACAGATACGAGAGGGATCGAAGAATTACCCGACTTACATTACATACAAACAATTTGAAAAAATTTCAATAAGAATAAATAAATTCAACAAATTGTGAGAACGACTCCCACGGGAAGAATTCCGTAATTGCTTTCCGACATACTTTTTTTTGTAACAAACAAAAGCAACGAAACAATTAACCTCCGGACTTATAGGCTAGCATTGCTGCATTCCGTATTTCTCCAACAACAGTAAATATAATTATAGGTTGCGTAGTTCCCGGTCCTATCTCGTATTCCAAG
Source organism: Lypha dubia (assembly GCA_947311025.1). Classification (NCBI taxonomy): domain Eukaryota; kingdom Metazoa; phylum Arthropoda; class Insecta; order Diptera; family Tachinidae; genus Lypha; species Lypha dubia. Next base: position 8,134,619 of record OX371263.1, read on the forward strand.
GCAAATTCATAACAGATAAAGTTAAAAACACAGCTGATCTACTTTTTTTCTTGCATAATGGAGGCGGCCGACATGTCAAAATTTGTACATGCAAGCATAGGGGCCGATATGTAATATCGTCGGTCACAGGTTGACAACAACATGTTTTTTTGTAGTTTTCAGGAGACAAAAAAAAAAACGTTATTACTCTGTTACTAAACCGCGTTGGAAGTAAATAAAAAAAACCAAAATTAGTAGGAGATATTTATTATTATTATTTATAAAAATATAAATGAAACGTACTAGCATGCAGAAGGACAAACACAGTCTTTTGGCATCAAAAACCCGATTCGATTTTTTGGCGAGTTAAGAGTTGTCAACCTGTGACCGACGATATGTTTTTATTGTTTGTACTTTGTTGTATTATTAACTTTACCTGTTATGAATTTGCCTTGTCGTATTCCAAAAAAAAAAAAATGCTATTTTCTTTATAAGCTTTCTGAAGCTTTAAGTAGCAAGCAAAATAAATGGAAATGTAACTTCACCACCATAAATCAAATATATGTATATGTATAAATAAATATCACACAAATTAAAATAAAGAAATTAATAACTTTTAAACTATCACACAATTCCTATTTATAATAAAATAATTATAAAGTAGAACAAATACACACTTACATAAATCCATAATGTTAATTGTAAAACCCAGTTTTATATATATAGTTTTTTTGTTACAAACTATTTCCTACAGTAATGAAATATTTAAGACATTTCTGATTTTTACTTAAAAAATTGTTGGTCTCTATTTATTTTTTTTTTAGTTTTTTAATAATTTTAAATTAAAAAATAATACATAATTAAACGCTAAATAACAAATATGTATAACAAAATACTCACCATTATATTTAATCGACATTTTAGACCAAATTTTAGCAAAAATGTTTGAATAATGACAAAAAAAAAATCTGTTGAAACCCTTTATATATTAAAAAAAAATAATTATCTGTTAAAATCGTAAACAATAAAAAGAAATAAAATTATGCATACATACAAAATTTGATCTTATAAATGAAGAAACCCTAAAAATTACCTAATAAAAAGGTGTAGCTATAATCGAAATGTTTTGTAATGTTGTTTAAATTATTTCAGTGTGTACGAGTATAAATTATATATTCGGTACGTTTAAGTCTTCATGAATGTACACGTTTTTTGCATTTTTTTTTGGAAATATCATACCGCCCAAGTTAAAATCGTGTAGGGTATGGAGAAATATTAACCCTAGAAAGATAATCATATTCTAACATACGTTAAAGATAATCATGCGTAAAATTTACGCATGCTTCCTGGAAAGCTAAATAGAAGCATTTTGTTGATCAATTTAAAATAAAATAATCTTGATTACTTTTTTCAATATAAGTGAAGTAAAAATACCCGACTTTTAGGTATGTTTATACACATATATTTATTATAAAAAAACAAAAACAAAATAACAACTTCAGCATGCGTAAATTTTACGCAGATTATCTTTCTAGGGTTATGAATCATATTTCTTTAGCATTTCTTCAGGCATTTTCGGTTGTTAAAAAGATAACATGCGTAATTTTGACTCACATACCCGTTATATTTCAAAATTGGGAACACCTACCGCAGCGACACATGTGTCTCATTAAAGCTATGATCAATGACTGAGATGTCTAAAGAGTACGACGGCGAATTCATTATAAATAAAGAGAAATAACAATTATTTTTCAAGAGCATGCGTAAATTTTACGCAGATTATCTTTCTAGGGTTAAGAACTGCATTTTTAGTTGCGAAAGTTACGCACCAAACGTGATGAAGTTTTTAATAAAATTAGTACTGTTTTTTTTTTTATACGCCCATCTAAATACGAATCTATAGTTAGTTTCATGTTAATCTATTGGATAACTTCAGATGCACAAATATTCCCCATCTCAACATTCTTAGGGTGAGTTTTTAGGATAGAGTTTAAACGTAGTTTCAAACTACGTTTACCTTAATCTGAATATAAAATTAATCGAGTTTAAATGAGTTTGCTGTTTTTAAGTGATATGGCCTGTTCGTAAATTCATCACCGCGCTGCATATTATGCGCAGTACGTTCATATATGCAAACAGTGGCAACTATGCAAAAGGTATGCGTACAAAAATGCAGCGTTGAAGTATATTATGCGCAAATAAACACAAAACACTAATCATAAAAATGGCTGATGCAACGGATAAGTATTTGTTAAATTTTTTATTTTATTATTTGTTTTATTTATTATTTCTTAACCTTTTTCTTTCTTGTAGATTAGATAATTTTACATCATTAGTTTTATCGTCCAGCTCAAAAATTAAATTTTTGTTATATTTTTTCCTTCATATATGTATGCAAACATTAATATGCGCAAAAAGAAGCAAGCATAAGCGACAGCTGATTAGCAGTGGCAGCGCAAAATAATCATATTATGCAGCGCAGTGATGCATTTACGAACAGGCCCATAGCTTAAACCTTCCAAAATGGCCATACTGAAGACTAAAAAATGGCAACACTACACTATACATCAAATGGCAATGTCTTTTTTTCCAAACAACAATCCCTTTTATGCAAAAGAAGAAAAAATTGCACCCTTTTGAATTTTACAGTTTTTTACTAAAAAAACAATAATAAAATTAAAAAAAAAATCTTTTATTTATGTTCTTATATATTTTTTTTTTTTTTTTTGTTTATAATATTTTGATAGCTGGCTTTTTATACATATCAGTAAGTTTAACCCACCAACATTGGCAGTTTAAACTTTCAAGTAAACGTAGTTCATTGTCATCCTTAAAACAGTTAATCCAGATCAAAGTTGTGTAAATCTCTGATCGGACACCTGAAAACTCACTCTTATGTATGATCTTAGACGAAGATTTATCTTTGTTTTAAATTTTATCAATATTATTTCAATAATAACGTATTGCCCCTAGCCCTTCCTGATACCAGGATTATACAAAATACAAAGCTTATGCGTTCTTTAAGAAGCATATCTACATTTACTCGCATAATATTTAATTTTAATCCCAATTGCCTACTACCTCGCTCCCGATCTAAATTTTCAACAAGACATATGGCTGATGTGTATCTTTTATGGGGCCGATCTATATGTGTTTTGAGTTTCAACAAAATCGGTTGGATAGTTTCAAAGGGTTTTAAAAAGGTATGTATGTATCTTATAAATGTTCTACGGATCTATGTTTTGAGTTTTATCAAAATCAGTTCAGACGTTTACTAGTTAAACTGTAGAAAAGACTGTTGCTTACGAACAAACAACGGGCGGGCAGGTGGATTGAAAGGCGAACAGCTGTACTGAAGGGCGGACAGTGCATCTAACAGGTAAGCAGTTGGACTGGAATGCAGAGGCGGGACTCACATAAATAAGGTAGTATTTTTACTTTAAAGACCCCATGATTTAAGAGATCCCTGCTAACACGATAATAAATATTTCCTGCGTATGGATATCTAATCGCTCCTTGCTCCTATTCTAGCCGCTTTAACGGAATAATAAATATCCTATGTCTGGATTCGAGACTTCATTCTACATTTAGTTAAAAAAAAGTTTTGAAAATCGGACTGGGGATTGGTGGTTGCGGTAATCGCTCTGAAACAAACATACGAACATTTCCTATTTATAATATTAGTATTGATTAGTGATGTTACGAATACTCGTATTCGATTACTCGACTAATCGCCTATTTTAAGATATTCGTATTCGCCAAATTCAAGCGAATATTTCTCGAATAATTTGCACATACTTTCCAATGAAAAAAAAATATATAAAGTTTAAAAAAGTATATAATATAACAGCTGATATTTGCTTCGTTTGGATTTTAATTTTTATGAATTCATACAAATGTATCATTAAATAATTGTTGTTTTGGTTGTTATATGACTGTTTTATTATAGATATTTTATGATATTTCTTTCTATGACTAGAACACGGTCGATGGGGTCGACCGTTGGTACACACTAGTTTTTTTTAAATCTTAATAACTTTTCATGTTTTGTGCAAAAAGTTATATCGACTTTTTTGTACAAAATGTTATATCGACTTTAAGTTTCAATAATAACATATTTCGCAACCCACGTTATTAGCAAAAAATCTATCGTTCATTTTATGTTTAAAATTAATTCAGGCATTCTTTATAATTTTTTTAGAAAAAAACATTTTTGTTCCGTGCAGAACCACCCGACCATGTATCGGTTACGGACATAGGTAAACGATTATTTTAAATGAACAAAACTGCATTTACAGGTTTAAAAAAGATTTTTTCGCAAAAATTCCCGCAAAGCCATTGCTTTGATGTTTGAACAGACATTTTCATCACTAATACCTACAAGTGATATCGCGAAGCAAGAACAGCCCTAAAGTATGCTTTAAAATTACAACACAAACAGCATCGCTTAAATTGGATGTTATTTTACATTTTAAACGCGCGATAAAAGCTATCCACTGAAAATAGGAAGGAGTTCACAACTCTTTTATATTTGAAAATGTATTAAAAATTGATAAGCTTGATGGAAAAAAAATTTCGATGCGTTATGCATATTTGATTACTTAAAAATATAAAGTTCATTTTTTGTAAGTGTTTATTTGAAATCAATTTGCCAATTTTTTTAAATTAAATTTTATAACACATACTTTATGTATTTGAAAATGTAACAAATTTTAAATACAAAGAAAAACCTCAACTACATATTTAACACCAACGTAACTTAAAAAAGTTAAATTAAATAAAATGATATAAAATCTGCTAAGCAATAAAAAAATTTTAACAAAAACTGTGTAGCCAGCATACTTTCAAAACCCTAAGCAGGCAAAAAGATTATATTAACGTAATGAAAGATTTAAAGCAATAAAACAATAATCTTATCAGTTGATGAAGAACACAAAATTACATACGGCAATATACATACATATATCGCACTTGATCAACAAGAGGTTATTAACTCAAAATTTTAACATTTTCAGTAGAGGTGAAAAACTGTTAGTGATTACATTTTAAGGGAATTCGAAAATACGAAAACATCGTTAGTAAGTAAATTTCATTAGAAAATATATTTACATTGTTTTTCCCTTAAATTTGTGCAATTATTGCAAAAAATCTATTTATGGAGTTAATACCATTTTTCTGAAATTTCTCGATTTTTTTTTTGTATTATTTTGAGTTGTGACAAGCTTTTTTTTAACAAGATATTATCAACTCAAAATAAAACCAAATTTAAGTAAAACAATTTGCTTATTTTTAACTTGAATAAAGGCTCAAATCAAAATACATAATACCTTTTTTTATGAAAATATACGATGAATTTCTATTTTAACTTTTGATATAAAGGTATTCACTACACAATCACGAAAATGGACTCAAATGTTGTTTTAGAGATGAAAGAGATCGGAATGCGTTGAAACTTTTACAGTAGATAGATACTGATGTTGTTAGTGGATTTATTGCAAAAAGAGAAATTTTAAAAATTTTGAGTTAATACTTGATCGAGCGCGATATATGTAAATAACTATCTAAGAATTTTCTTATCATATATGAAATATTTAAATTGGCTAATGCGTTTCAGATATATTTTATAATTGTATCTACTTGTTTGTTTAAATGTATGAGAATAATAATCCCTTTACATAATCTCAAGACTGGAATCACTGTTTTTAGAAACGACTTCTGTTTCAGATGAACCTGATCCGGAGCCCGCATCGATAACAATTTCATTGTCATCCGACTGGCTATTGCGTAAACTACAATGCGGTGATGTTGCAGACAGTTGCCAAGCAGGAATAGAGGCGGCTTCGAGTTTCGCTACCAAAGGCGACGGAAACTGTTTACGGTTTAATAGCAAGCCCTTAATAGCATCAAGGTCACTTTTAAATAGACTAAATTCACGCATAAATTGTTGAGTTTGATCACGTTGTTCACGGGCCAAGCTCTCTTTAACCTGGGTCAATTCCGTTTTTATTTCACCAATGCGTTTGTCAACATTATTGTCAATATCCGATAGAGCATCATCAACAGATTTTCTCCTTTTTCCTCCAAACAAGAACGTCTGTATAAATCGCTACGAATTGTATATATTAAATGTTATTAATGAGGTTTGTAAAACAAATCAAAATCTCACCTTCCAAAATACGTAAATGACATAAGCTACACCTCCTAAAAGTGCCATGGAATGTAAAATTTCTCTGAGGCGACCTAAAAAATTAGGTTTTGGTTGCTGTAATGCTAATTGGGCATGTGTTTGAGAAGCATTTATGTCCATGTTAATGACTGTTGGCATATTTGGATCCTGAGTAAATACACCAGCTCTTTCACAAGCCAATTGTATTTCATTCGATGTTAGACCTTTGGACCTTAAAAACTGTTGTTTTTGCAATACAGTGGTATGTCGTACATTGGCATTATTAAGGAAATTTACGGCAGTTGTGACCTACATATATAAGTACATATGTGGAGTGTAATGGTATTAGAATAATCTAATGCAAACTACTTCAACTTACCAAGGCTTCGCGTGGTGCAATTTCGGTTTGTGTTACTTGTATTGCTAACTGTCCATCCGGGACTGAACCATTTCCAAAGGTATGTTCCATCTCTGTTTTAATATTTACCGTTCCGCCGGTATCCGTATTAGTCGATTGCATACTTAATTCTATTGCAACTTTAATTTTAACTTTTGGTATTTGTAATATTTTAAAGCAAAATTTATCGGATAGTTTCCTCTACAGAATATATTGTATGTAGTCTATGAGTTTCCTGATGCACTTTTCAAAATATATGTATGTATATGTATGCAACACAAATTAGAGTTTGCATAAAAATAAAGAAATGGTTCGGCCTTGACACACGATTTTTTTCTTATAATAAAACTCTGGAAAATCTTTGATAACACACAATAAACGGCGAATTCAATACCTACGCTGTCAAAATTCTCCATGCACAAAAAATTACATAAAAATGGCGCTGGAAAATATGTACCAAATTTGACAGTGTGGGATGTGGATAAATTCGACCATTAACAAATGAGTATTGAAAAGCAAGTTTTAACTTCAAGTTATGACAGCTTTTCATGTTAAAGGGCTATTAGACACACATGTACTAATAGCGTGTGTCTAATAGCATGTATGTCGAGTACGTCAGTTTTCAAAATTTTTTGATTTTCTGATGTCTGTCGCACACCAACATTCACACCTCATTTATGTGTACTGAAGTATGCCGTCAGCGTTCGATAGTGTAATAGCAAAACGCAAAGTATGGCATCGTACATGTCTGCAGACAAGTATGCGTGTTTAATAGCCCTTTTAGGTATAGACGCAGAGTATCATACATGTTATAGTGGTAAGAATTCTGGCTAATTGTAAATACACAAAATTCCAAATTTTTTACCTACCCATCTCTGTATTCATATTATACAAAAAATCTGGTAGCATTTCTGTTACAGCTGTTACGTTAAGGAGAGATAACTATATTAATTACTTTTTTATTTTTCGTACAACAAGTGAAACAACTACAAAAAAAAAATTTGTGACGAAAAGATATTTTCCGGAGTTCGCAGGCATAATTTCACAAATCAATCAAGTTTTTAAATTTTTAATGCACTAAATTTAAATAAAACTCACAAAAGGTGAAAACTATATAACAAAAGTTGTCAACACATAACAATTGGCAGAGAAATACATATATGTATAAATCATCCGAGAAACGCCCAGAAGAATCGGTAAACTATCAGGTTGCATTTAATTGTTCAGATAGGGAAAGAAAAAAGTGAAGTTCCATGGCTTGTGCAGCGACAGCTGCAGGTAAAGATGGCAATACAGGAAGTACAAATACTGGCTTAGTTGCCGTAACTGCTGGAGCTGGTGTTGGGGGCACAGGCACGGTAGCCTCTACTTCGAGTTCAGCCGTGGCAAGTTCAGTTGGTGGTGCGAGTTCGTCGTCAGGTACAGCTGTTGTGGCTGGAGCTCCACAACCGAACGGAGGTGGTGTCATAAATCGTCAGTCACGTTTTGCAATGGAAGGTGTAGGTGCCCGTGTTATTAGAGGTCCCGATTGGAAATGGGGTAAACAGGTATGCTGGTGTAATTGTATAAAGGGAAATAGTAAAGAAATATATGTAAGTAGATCTTATTTCTTTGCTGTTCTTCTGTAAAACGATATACAATATGCGAATTGTAAATTTTTAAAATATGTTTTGCTGCTTGTATGTAATTTGTCATTGACCTCCTATATGACTTCTTAACAATTGGTCATTGATTAAAAATAATTGAATTTTATATACGAGTATTTTGCTATTTTCGATGAAATTTATTGTACATATTATCAAGTCAACCGAAACCGAACTCTGCTTCATCAATCATTTCATATACAAAGCATTAACTTTTAAAATCTGTTTTGCTGCTTATACCTTTATGTAAAACTAAAATTTTAATTTTAATTAATTTAATTCATTTCGGAAAACAGTGGAAAAACAAACGTAAGAGAATTTTGCGTTGATTGCAAAAAATTGCAACTTAAAACATATGTAAGTATGTATGTATGTCCCGGCCTTACACCATTCGAGACTCAAATTTCTAGGCAACAGCATAATAGACGATCTCTCGGAGGTATCAGGGATAGGTCTAGGTGACCTCATTAGATACCTTAATTCGACGGGATGGGTCTAGAATCTTACTCCGAATCTGAGGCCTGGATTCGGACCTAAATCAGGTTGACACTGACGAGTGGAGTGGTCTGTCAAAACGGAATCTCATTGATTCTACTTGAATGCTTGCGCGTAGCAGGCAGCCACGTAAACCAACCAACCATGTATGTATGTAGGAACAGAAAACCACTTGCACAAGAATCAAGTTTTCAATCGATATTTCCGTGTACATACAAAGAAACAATAGCGGCATTCAGTGTTTGGTGCAGAATGTTTAATAGGCCAACTTATCTCAAATCAGTTCAATGTTTACAACCTGAAACTATCGAAGATCGGTCGGTTTCATGTTTTTAAAATAATTTTCTTGGATATTACCACCTTTTTTATACATTTTGTGGAACTAAATATATCTACATAATAATGTACACATAGATTTATATGTACGTACATATATGTATATTACTTACTAATTAATGTTATTTTCCTCTAGATGACAATTTCAGCATATTGCTAAACTTTTACTTTAGATTATATCTTTAATTATTTCGCAGAGGTCAACTGTTGCGAACGGAATCATTTTCATTCCGTACTTACTACATTTGGATTGGACGGTAAGTCTTCAGATTCCATTTCTTTTAAATGTATATGGACTTTACAATGCTGATAAAGTTTTTTAAACCTAGTCGGTTGTTTAAAATGTATTTGCTTGCAAAGTTCACAAATATTTTACTGACGCTCCTAAAAGTATGCAAGTTTTTTATTCTGTGAATTCTATTTTAAATTTTAAAAGTCGTTTGCTAAAACACAAAGTCCCCAATTATGGTTTGCAACATCAAAATTTAGAGTTGGCTCAGCTGCACCATACATGAATCTAATTTTCAATTATGATTAACAACGGCTCCAAGAAATATGAGCCTAAACGAAAAATGAGCCCAAAGTTTTGTATTGAAAACAACAACGCAAACTTTGGTTCCATTTTACCTACTTTTTGCAACAATTTTTTCCAGTTTTAATTTTTTATTTTGGTCCCATTTTCCACATTTTCAGAGCCATTTTGAAATTTATTAAAATACAATACAAACAAGGTAAACTGAAAATGGCCCCAAAATCAAAAAATGGCCTTAAATTAAAAATTTTTATTTGCCCCGCTTATTAATCATTCCTTACCTATCCGGCCTTCGATTAGGCTTAAAGATTTTCCATTAGATCTTTAATACCCATCGCCGTTTGGGACCGGTCTCTAGCTACGCAGGTAATCTTTAATAAACATTAAATCTTTTGTAAAATTTTAAGATATTTTACTTTTTACCAGAGGTTCCTAAATGAAAAATGGCCCAAATTAAAAAACTGCCAAAAAAATAGCATAAAAATAAAAAAAAATAAATGGTTCCAAAGTTATTGTAACATTGAAAACAAAAAAAAAAAAGTTTTGTTTAATTTTGAATTTTTTAGCCCTATTTAATTTTTTGGTTCGGGGCCTTTTTTTATATGGGGACATTTTTTACTTTAGTGCCATTTTTCTAAAATTATCAGAAAAGCGTTTAGATGCTGAAGAATTATCGGTATTTTCAGTGGAATATTTTGCATATCGTAGCTGCAATATAAATGACATTCCGTCAGTTTATTATTGGTTTGGCGCATACGCCACAAACTCGGAATAGACAAAAACGACAAAGAAGGTTTGCATAAAGTTTTCTCAAAATATACCACTGCTACCGGCATAAGTTCTGATAAAAAATGTAAATTTTTATGAACTTTCATGCATTTAATCCAAAGTTAGTACCCTGTTTCTAAAAATGAAAAATCTTGTTTTGTGCTGTTTTCGAACGGCAGTAATGGGAATCGATAGTGGGAAAACTTGATATGTGAGCACGCACATCGGACAAATTATCGTCTGGAGTAACGCGCTTAACATGTTTACCCTTTTTTCTTGCAAGTGGAACACCCACTTTAGCGTCATTGAAATGTAAGAAGCAATAATATATTCGTTTTTGATCGTATTTAAAAAAATGTTCCACATACACGGTATGTAAACGTATCCTTTTCGAAATAATATAAAAACGAGAATTGCTTCAGGGGTGAATTTGCTCTGCCACGTTTTACTGGATGTCGCGTAATAAATTTAAAGTAGTGTTTGGTTTTTTCATCGTCCCACATATTCCAAAATGCTTGATGGATCTGCATGCGGTTATCATGGGAGAAAATATTCATACATTTCAAGAAGCAATTATTGCATGGGGATATCAAAACTCTTCCAGGTACTTCTTTTTTATTTATGGAAACGTAAGTTTTCAATACTCAGTAGACGTTAAACTTGTGGATATTAGCCAAAGTCAATGCTTGATATTTCAAAAACCATAGACAATTTCGTGAAATAGTTTTTGGATTCAGATAGAGGACATCTAAAATATATATCCCATACCTAACTCAATTTTTTTTTAAAAATGGTGTGTGCGCCAAACCAATAATAAGCTGACGATTCAAATTTGAACAAAGAACTTTCATTAGGTCCGTTTGTTTACTTTTATAGTAAAATGCATTAAATGAGTAAATACTGAGTAAAAAGCAGAATTTACTCTCCAAAAAAGTTTTGCCCAAAAAAGTACTTGAACCGAAAAATTGTAAAAATTCGTAAGATTAAGGCAACACCTGATGGAAAATAAATGTAGTGTTGAAAAATTTCTACATTTTTTGGATATTTGAAAAATTTACTCATGGGTACTCGATTAAATACTTTTTATAACACAAATATTATATAAACAAAATTTATTCGAGCATACACTCAAGAATTTATGTTTAAAAAAAAAAAAATATTTATTTGTTGCGGCTTAGCAATATCTAAATGCATTTCGTTGGTTGCAATACCAACTCATCAGTAAATGTTTACCATTTATGTTTGAAAAGTTCCAAAACTCATCTACTCATACATAAACTCACACATTCAATTTTGCGAATTACCAATCACAAGCAAAATAGCTTTTCAAAAACCTTACAAATATCATAACAAATAATTTTCTTCATTCATTATGAACGTGTTTACTTTTCTATACAAATAAATAAATATTAATTAAATAAATGCATTTATTTTAGAAGTTAACATTTGATTTTCTAAATAAACCTTTTAATTTGTTTTACATAAGCTCTTTAATCTAAAAGCAGACACAGAAATTTTACACTCGGTTTTAGCAACAACTCAGTTTTCTCAACGACCCAATATCAAGTACATGCATCTTGGCAACAACATTAAAAATAAAAAAACAACATTTACGATTGTCAAAAATAGTTCAGTAGCAGAGCTGTAAAGGAATGATTCCTTTTTGAAATAATCTACGAATCATAAACTCTTTTGAATTTTTTTTATGTAGCCCAAATCGCCGCTACATCCGTGAACTCGTCACGTAATAATTGAATAGGCTATTACGTGACGAGTCCTACGATCACGGATGTAACGATTCGGGCCCTGATTCACGTACATACATTCACAATTCGTAACAGTATATACATAAATATGTATGTATATGGAAGTTTTTATGTTATTTTATATACTCTCTCGCTGTAGGATGGGGGAGAAGGTCATGTTGGCACTGTGAGAAATTTTGAGTCTTCAGAAGAGGTTGTCGTTGTCTGGGATAACGGTACAGCTGCGAATTATCGTTGCGCAGGAGCTTACGATTTACGTATTCTGGATAGTGCTCCCACTGGAATTAAGCATGACGGCACTATGTGCGACACATGTCGCCAACAACCCATTTTTGGTATTCGTTGGAAATGTGCAGAATGCGTTAACTATGATTTGTGTTCGATTTGTTATCATGGCGATAAGCATCATTCAAGACATCGTTTTTATCGCATTGCCACACCAGGAGGGGAACGTACTATGATCGAACCAAGACGTAAATCCAAAAAGGTTGCAGTTCGTGGAATATTTCCCGGCGCTCGAGTCGTTAGAGGCGTAGATTGGCAATGGGAAGATCAAGATGGTGGTGTTGGTCGCCGGGGTAAAGTAAATGAAGTTCAGGACTGGTCATCGGCCTCACCGCGTTCTGCTGCTTATGTTGTGTGGGATAATGGTGCCAAGAACTTGTATCGTGTCGGTTTTGAAGGAATGGCTGATTTGAAGGTGAGTCAAATGTTTTGCAAAGTTGTGTGGAAAATAAATAATAAGAAAGATCTTTGGTTTTTCTACATAATAAAATTAAAAAAGTCATTTTGTGCCTTAAAACTTTTAAATAACTATTATTCGTTGGTATTTTTTGTTCTGCTATTTTTTTAACGCAATAAATAACGTAAAAGTAATAATTTTTGTAACTAATACTATCCTTTCAACTAGATATTATATTAAAAATAACAAAGCTATTAAATAGCACCGTCGGTTTCACTTAATATATAATATTTTAACTGTGAAATAATTGTTTTTCCAATGATATTCATGTGCTGCTCCTTTAGGTTGTCAACGATGCTAAAGGTAATACCGTTTATCGCGATCATCTGCCTTTATTAGGCGAAAATGGTCCGGGCAAGGGACCACATGGATTTCAAATTGGCGATAAAGTTACCGTTGATTTGGATTTGGAAATTGTGCAATCATTACAACATGGTCATGGTGGTTGGACAGATGGTATGTTCGAGTGTCTAAATAACGTTGGCTTGGTTGTGGGTATTGATGAGGATCATGATATTGTTGTCGGCTATAATTCCGGTAATCGTTGGACATTCAATCCAGCTGTGCTAACAAAAGTTGCATCTCCAACGACAGCACCGCCAGAATTTCAAGTTGGTGATATTGTCAAAATATGCTCTGATGTAGAGAGTATCAAGCAATTGCAAAGAGGACATGGTGAATGGGCTGATGCTATGCAACTAACCTTGGGCAAGGTGGGTAGGGTGCAACAGGTCTACCATGATAATGATCTTAAAGTAGAGGTAGGTAATACTTCGTGGACCTACAACCCTTTGGCCGTAACAAAGGTGGCTTCGGCCAATGCTGATGGCAGCTGTTTACCTGTCATATCAAGTGGAGAACGTTTGTCAGCTATTTTGAAAAAGTTATTTGAGCCAAGTGTTTCAGGTGATGCTACAGAAGAATTTGTTAAGGCAGCTGCTAATGGTTATGCGGTAAGTTTCAATGTTGCAGCAGATTCAATGTAAAGTATTAATACTTTATAAAAATGTTTAGGCTCGTTGTGAAGAATATTTAACAGGTTCGGTACAGGCCTCTAGTAGTTCGGCAGCTGGGGCTTCTGTTCAATCATCTGGAGGCACATCGCAGCCAGTTAATACTATAGCGGATGTCAATGGTGTGTTTGCGGGACATACAGCTTTGCAGGCTGCCAGTCAAAATGGTCATATCGAAGTGATACAAGTTTTGCTCTGCCATAATGTAGATGTTGAAATCGAAGATAAAGATGGTGATCGTGCTGTACATCATGCTGCTTTTGGCGATGAACCTACGGTAATTGAGTTACTTTCCAAGGCAGGAGCAGATCTGAATGCTCGTAATAAACGTAGGCAAACTGCTTTGCATATAGCAGTGAATAAAGGTCACTTAAATGTGGTAAAAACTTTGCTTAGTTTGGGTTGCCATCCCAGCTTGCAGGATTCTGAAGGCGACACTCCTTTGCACGATGCCATTTCTAAAGAGCACGATGAAATGCTTAGTTTGTTACTTGATTATTGTGCCGACATAACTCTCACGAATAATAATGGTTTCAATGCGCTACATCATGCGTCATTAAAAGGCAATCCAAGTGCCATGAAAATATTATTAACGAAAACCAATCGTCCTTGGATCGTGGAAGAGAAAAAAGACGATGGCTATACAGCCTTACATTTAGCTGCTCTAAATAATCACGTTGAAATAGCTGAACTGCTGGTGCATATGGGCAAGGCCAACATGGATAGGCAAAATGTTAATTTGCAGACAGCTTTACATTTGGCCGTGGAACGCCAGCATGTACAGATTGTTAAACTTCTGGTACAGGAGGGAGCCAATTTAAATATACCCGATAAAGACGGTGATACACCATTACACGAAGCCTTGAGACATCATACTTTATCACAATTAAAACAATTGCAAGATGTTGAGGGCTTTGGAAAGTTATTAATGGGTCTTAGAAATCCCAATAATAAAAAAGCTTCAGCTTCTATTGCCTGTTTCTTAGCAGCCAATGGAGCAGATTTAACTTTGAAAAACCGTAAATTGCAAACGCCTTTAGATTTGTGTCCAGATCCAAATTTGTGCAAGACTTTAGTAAAATGTTATAATGAACGGACGACCGATGATACAGATTTGCCTGGTAATGTGGCTGGCACCAGTACAAGGGCAAAAGCATTAACACACGCCACTTCCACAGTAGCAGCTAATCCCAGACCTTTGTCAGCTGTGGCTGCAGGGTCCACTGCAATAAATGCTTCGGGTACAACTAATATTCCAATACATGCATCAATTTCGGGCTCTGTCAATGGAGGCCTTAATACTTTGGCCCAAGATCTAACACAATCTTTACACATATTTTCCTCAGCCGCAGAGACAAATAATGCTTCAACATTGGAGGAATGTTTCTTATGCTCCGACTATAAACGCGATACAGTATTTAAGGTATGTATTCGTCTAGTTTAAAACACAACATATAAATTAGAAAAGTATAAAATTTTACAATATTGAATAGCCTTGTGGTCATGTCTGCTGTTGTGATAATTGCGCTCCTCGTGTCAAAAAATGTTTAATATGTCGTGAAGCTGTGTACTCACGTGAAAAAATTGATGAGTGTTTAGTGTGCTCGGATCGCCGGGCAGCGGTATTCTTTAAGCCCTGCGGCCATATGGTAGCCTGTGAAAACTGTTCCAGTTTAATGAAGAAATGTGTATTGTGTCGAACACAAATTGACGAAATTATGCCTTATTCTTTGTGCTGTGGTGGCGAGGATAGTATAGAAAAGGTATTATGTAGTATTTTAGTTATTCTATGATGTTAATTAAAACGCGATCTTATTTTCTTGGTGCAGGTACAAAATCCCAATATGCATAACGAAAATGAAAAGCCTCAGGCTATGCTGCCTACCGGAGGAGGCATTAATACTTCTGGTCATGGCGTAGCCATGAATAATACATTAATAACTACACCTAATGGCAATGCCGCTCAACAAGTTCAATCTCAAAACAATCTACTGGCGGCTGCAGCAGCAAATAATTCCAACAGCAGTGTTATGGTAGCACCGTCGAATGTTAACAATTTTCAAATGGATGATGTGCAAAAGCTTAAGCAACAATTGCAGGATATTAAAGAACAGGTAATTTTGTGTTGAACTTAATTTAATATGAGTATACATATTTAGCTCTCAAATAGGTTAAAGAACATTTTAAAGTTTTAAAGAAATTGATTCAGAATTCAGCCTAAGAATTCTGTAAGAGAAAATAATGATTTTAAAATCAGAAAACAAGCAGAAAATTTTTCTTCCGATATAATTATTTTTTATTATACCTTGAATTACTGGACGAGCATGAAGACAAGTCATTAGTGAAAGGGCAAGAAAATAATGTTAAACTGTGCACTAAACAAAGAAGCAAATAACTAAAAATTTTAATATTTAATATTAATGCTACTTCAACTAAAAGCATACAATTGTTTTGAAAAATAATAATTTTCTAATTTTGTTGACCTTTTTAATTTTAATGGTATAATAATTTTTAAAGCTTTATGCCGTTTTTATATAAAAATGTTTGAATTGTTATTTCGATATTTCGCCATGCCGTTGGTTGGCTTCTTCAGGAGAAATTGAGTTTAATTCTAATTTTATAATAATTTGAATGAACATCAATCAAAATATTGAAAAATATTTGTCAATTGAAAATAATTTTTTTTTTTCTTTTTTTTTAACAGAAAGGTGATTGTTGATTTAATTCTTATAATTTTGTCCCTTGCTGACTTGAATTTATTAACATATCCTCTAATTTGGTTGTTTTTCTTGAAATTGTTATAATTTATTTTTATTTTGGAATCTTGCGTGCTCTCGTTATTAATAATTTTCTAATTTTCTTGACCTTTTTAATTTTAATGGTATAATAATTTTTAAAGCTTTCAAGTCAACAAAGGACAAAATTATAAGAATTAAATCAACAATCACCTTTCTGTTTCAAAAAAAAAAAAAGAAAAAAATTATTTTCAATTGACAAAATATTTTTCAATATTTTGATTGATGTTCATTCAAATTATTCTAAAATTAGAATTAAACTCAATTTCTCCTAAAGAAGCCAAAAAACGGCATGGCGAAATATCGAAATAAAAATTCAAACATTTTTATATAAAAAACGACCGAAAGTTTTGAAAAATAAATTTATTTGATATGGGTTAGCTAATCCATATGCATTTCATTCGTTGGAAGATAATCCATATCAAATAAATTCTCGAGTACTTGCTCGCATAAAATGTTATATTTTCGATATTAATGTTTAATTATAAAATATTTATATTATTTATTTCAGACCATGTGTCCAGTGTGTTTTGATCGAATGAAAAATATGGTTTTCCTATGTGGTCATGGTACATGTCAAAATTGTGGCGATCAAATAGATGGTTGTCCAATATGTCGCAAGACTGTCGAAAAACGTATTTTATTATTTTAAACATTAAAAATAGGCATTGCATGGATGTATATCAAAACTAAAAAAAGAGCACACATACACAATTTACATAAAAAGATCTTCACCTTAATAATTAACTACATACATGTATGTATGTATGTATATTTATTTTCATTCATTTAACACTTAATTGCAAAACAAACACTCTTGTAGCATCGCAATCTCATTTTAAAACTAAATTATTGACATTTTTTATTTTAAATAGAAGTTCTTTCCACTTTCATTTCTCCTCTCATTAACGACTCTATTCCTTCTTATAAGATTTTTTTTTTTGTTTTATATAAATAGATTATACATACATACGTTATATAATTTAATATTCTTAGTATCCAAAATTTTCCATTTTATTCTAGTTTTCTTTTTTTTTTTTTTTTTTGCTTTTTGTATAATACATATACATACCTAATTATATTATATACGGACATACATTTATATGCATATATGTATGTATATTTTATATACAATACACTACAAAAATTCTAAGAATTTTTTTTGAGAGAATTGAATTGAAATTTGTTCTTAATAAAAAAACTTAATCTGCCCATTTTTTTAATATACAGCCATGTCACGGAACTCAATTCCGATCGAAAGTTGAGTCTTTAGAAAATGAAAATTTCGTTTGTAAGCAAACCACTTTTAAAATTCAAAATCCAATTGCTAATGATTCTTTCTACTAAATGCATTCTGTCAGTAGGCTTCACTGAGAACCATCTAATTATCTTAGTGTTAATCCTAAAAAAAAAGGAAATGGTTATTTTCACTAGGAAATATAAAATAACACGCTTTTCGCTTCCGACCATAAGAGGGATTGGACTCAGGCTGTATGACAATGCGAAGTACTTGGCCATATACCTGTACTCCAAAATGTCATGGCACCATAACGTCCAAGCAAGGGCGAACAGCGTCGCAGTGCCTACATACCTATGTATGCAGAAGGGCCATAAGAAACCCCTTGGAAATAAATCTCAGCAGCCCCAAATGGCTTTTTACATGGTAATTAAGCCCATAGTTACACACGAGTATGGAAGATTAGTGTAGTGGTCTGTAGATTTTTTTCCGGAAAATCTTGGTGCTGCATCAGATGAACGTGGTGAAAGGGGGAAATTGCCACGCCCAAAAAAAACCGTACGTGATTGAGAAAAAACGAAAACGGATTTGAGTTTAGGACATCAAAATCCATATAGTCCACATAGTTTTATTTAAAGGAGGATTTTGCTGCTGAACAGTGTAATCGGTGGAACATTTAATGGTGCTTCAAAGAAAGTATGTTCCGTGTGGACTTAGCATTGAAAGAGTATTGCTTCATATATATGTGACTACCTGTTTTTTTATTAGTTTCAATTCATAATTTTCATTTCATAAGTTTTTGTCTATTGCTTAATGCGCATTTCTTGAAATATATTTTATTAATTTACAAAAAATGTCAACAACTTCAAAAACTCGAAGTGGCTTAAAAAGTGCTCTCCTCCACTATTCACAACCGGAAACATCTAGCGAATCCAAATCGTCCGAATTATCTGAAAAGCCTGATAACAAATCAACAAACAAAACTAAGAAGGCAAGACAACACAGAATATCGGAAAGTACAATAGTGTCTATGCAAAATTTTCAATTTCCTGATACAAATGATACTAAACAAGGACTTTTTAATGTAAAACGCCAAAACAATTTACTCGAATATCCAACATCAAAGTCAAGCCCTTCAGTTAAAGAACGTGGTTATGACTTCACCAGCTCTACAAATTCAAATTTCGACCAAATGGTCATAACAATACCAAAAGCACTTCGAAAAAAGTGTTCTTCTGCCTTCACGGATGACAAGCCAAGAAAAAAGAGTCAGTCATCGGATACATTAAAATCATCAAAACTAAAATCCCAAGCGGATCAGAACACTTCGAAGGAGTTGATTGACAGCCATCATGGGGGCTCTGAAAAACATATGAACTTTCATGGAGCTGAATGGAAGAAACCTTGCAAGGAAAGTTTTGTAGCTGGAGCTCCACCCAAGTTCTTGGGAAAATGTCCGCCGAATTATGAGCAAATAGCAAAATTGTCAAAATCACGTCAAAAATTTTTTCTAACACAAGATCCTCGTAAAGTAAATTGTTTAGTCAACCCTGAGGTTTTACGCGCCAAAGAGTTTTCAAAGGAAAAAGAGTTTAACGCTCTCACCAAAATGGTTAAACATGCTCAAAATATTTGTGCTGCCACGGCATCTGAATCATCCGAGGATTTTATCTGCGAGGTAATCGATTTGGAAAATCCACTACAATTGGATTTTCAAGGAATGGACTATAGCAACACTTACCAGAAAGATGAACAGGATCTGCAAAATCAGCGTAACTATCGAAGAGTTGGCCGTTATATGGAGCGTAGAAAAGTCAAAGCTGAAACCCAAAATAAAGTTGAAAAAGATCTACATTATCAGATGATAAATGTGAGTAATATGCTTCTTGGACTATTAATAACGTCGTAACTCTTTCTAATTAGAAAAAAAAGCAAAATGAATTAGTAGTGAGTTCTTTATCGTATTAAAATTTCAAAAGTTTGTTCATTAGAACAAGTACGATCACATTTAACTGATCCACGTGAAACGTGGCGATAAGCAAAATGCACGGTCACTGTTGTTCTTTTTTTGTTCCTTTCTGATGTGCACATTGGAAACTAAAATGATATTCATTAGATTATTGATCATGCCTACATAACACATGTATAATATAATGTTTCATGTTTTTATGATCATAAATATTTCAATTATATTATCTACAACTTTAGATACCCAAACGTTTTGAAATACGTGACCGACATGATCCTGGAAAACCGGTCACACCTAAACCAGAACCAAAACTTGGACAACTTTATAGATCTGCCGACAAGCCAAAAAATCAGAATCTAATAAATATCGAGGATGAACAACGACGTACACGCTACAGGGATCTATATTTAAAAAAAAAGAAACGTCAAGAAGAAGAAAGGAAATCAACAGAGATCCGCAAAATAGTAGAATCGGAAAATTTACCTCTAACTTTAGCTGATAAAAAGCTTAACAAACTAATCAAACATATTGAGGAATCTATTGAAAAAAATGCAGGAAAAGAAATGAGTTTTAATCAAACTGAAATGGAAAGGCGTACATATCCGCATACAATGCTGGAAACAAAACGATTCATAAGCAGCCTGAAACAACAAAATCTTGTTGAACGCGACAAAGCTAGAATTGCAAAAGAGTTCTTTTTGGAAAGAACAGGTAAAACGAAAGACTTTCCTGCAGCTGATTTAGAAATTAGCTCAGAAACTTCTGCTAGATCCTCAAATATCACTGAACAATCTACGGATGATGAAGATGAATTGGAAGTGGGGAAGCGAGGAAGTAAATTTAAGCTCAGAGGGTTTCACTTTAATTTGAGCTCGAATTTGAGAGGGAAAGTCACTCAACGTGAAAAGCTACAGGGCACCCGTAAAGTGAAGGGCTGTATAACCCGTGATCAATGGCTTAACGAATTGGCTCCAAAGAAGCAACAAATTAAATTGGATGTCGAAATGGGTATACAAAAGTTTCGCTCTCCAGATGATCCCCAATTAGTTTTGTTTGAGCCGCCATTTGATTTCAAAGCACCCCAAGCTGAACATTCCACTATTAGAAGTTATATAAAGAAACCACTTGGCCGCCATTATGATCGTATAATTCGAAAAAATTTGAAATTCGCCAAACCTCGGTTGCGGTATTCTGTTAAGAAGTTCAATTTAATCGGTTATCGATTTGGAGATACTAGAGGACGGTTTTCACAGCTTACTGATCCTCGAGACGATGTACAATTGTTAAAACTTAAAAGCACCACTGAGTTTATGGCAGCCAAAGCTCTTAAAGAAAAACGTCGCCAAGAAGAAATAAAACAAAATCGATTAAGACTGCTGGGTATTCCTTGTAGACCAGTGATAAAGTCTCGATTACAAACGAAATGCGAAAATTCTTCTAGTAGTTCGGACACAGATTGGGTGCCACAAAAAGAGCCTGTAGTTGGTGACGAAGAATCAGATGACAGATTTCCCCAGATTAAGAAAGAAATAAGACCGTTAAACATGCGCGGTAATATGCCGGCACCTAAATATAGAGAACCCACTTTACGACAACATCCGCGGAATCCTAGAGATTATGACAATCAAAGGGTCCCTTCCGACATGTTTGATCAAATTGTTTTGACTACCAAGTTGCCATTTATGCTAAAACTCGATAAAGATGTTATTAACTTTGCCAATGTGGAGCTTAAAAAGACACCCTATACTGACATGTTTGAAGCCAGACATCATCATGATCATTGGAATGCCACACAAGATCACCAAGTCGATGTTCACTACCATCCTCAGTTAGTGAAACCAGAAATAACAAAAGTCCTAAAAAAGTCTGATCGTGTCGTCATGGAAAATTTCCGTATGGCTAACCCGCCTTGTAACCAATTTGTCGATATGAGTTTGAACTTACCGCAATTTGATATCGAAGAAATGATATCAGATCACTATAAAAAGACATCAAAAACTAAAGGGAGAGAGTCGAGTGTGAATAAAATACCAAATCTTTGCACACAAAAAGATTTCAAGTTACAGTCTCGTGATCCCAAGGAACTTGAGGATCTTGACTTTCCAGGTCGTCGGGAGTATTTACAACTAATTAAAGATGTGCGTGTGCTCTATGAAGAAAATAAGCTGCTTGATAAACCTGACAAAAAGCTTTATGTTAATAAAGACGAACTACTCAAAGAGTTAGAAGAAGATTTAAAAAGTATAGAAAGTTGTTTAACATCTTTAAGTAGTTCTGTCTGTACGAACCTTACGAATGACAGTGGCAGTTTTTTGCTCATGGAAGGCAAAGAAAAAATACCTCTGGACTATATACGCAAATCCATAGTACCCTTTGAAGAGTTGCAACGGTCGCGTTTTCAAGCTATACCCATTGATGTTGATAAAGAGCAAGCTAACCCCTTTCAAGTTCTACCATTTGCAGGTCAAAAGAAAGCCCAACTTGAACTGAGTACAGCCAAAGACAATTTTTTCACTTTTAATACACGACTTAAAAACGGCATGCGTCTACGTCTAGAAGTACCAGTGGAAGATGTTAGGGAAAAGCTGTTGGGAAAAGCAACTAACAAGTACAAAGGAGTTGTTACTACCGATATAGATGAAAACTATGTGGAAGAGCTAAAAAATCGTCCACCCGTAAAACCATTTAAATTTAAAAGCAGTCAGCATTTTATCAAAGATGCGCTACGTTTAAAATTTGAATCCATGTTAATACAAGGCCAAATAGTGCGTACTAAAATATACGATCGCTTAAATGAGCAGCTCTGGAACGATATGAATAAGCTGAAGAAATTATTTACAAAACTATTTGCTAAGTGGGAGAAGCGAGAATACGATGCAGCCATGGCGGTGGTTTACAAGGTGGAAAAATTTTATAATGAAACCGATCGCTTGAAAACTACATTTAAGGAACTGGAACGCGAATCGGCCATGCTGAATATGGACATTGTTTTCATAGAAGGCCACTGGGTGCGCTGCATCATGTTACAAAATTTTCACTATTTACTAGGGGATCAGGAATGGCGTTTGCAACATGATTGGATTCATCGTCTGGATAGTGTAGATAATCAATTGGAATCTTTTGAAGACTCCATAACAAAACGATCTACTATAAATATACGTAAACGTGAAAAGGATGATGCCTGGGCCATAAAAACATACTACGAAGAAGTGTATTTAAAAAATAAACACGATAATCTTAAAGTGTTTGCAAATGCGGAAAGTTTTCTAAAAGGTGTGGAAAATTTAAAAACAAAAACTTTTATAATATTGCTCGAAATGCATTTTACACTGTCGATGCATACAGAACTGCAATATAAGTTGGAATCGTTTGTAGATTGGTGTGCTGATGATTTGCGCGAAAAAGAACAATATGTTGGTAAAAAATGTGCAAAACTATATTTTATGACCGATCGTGCCAAATGGTTAAATCAACGAACTTTACGCTTTCTTGGAGATCCCATTGAAGAGTGTTTCAATAATAAATTGTTTCATAAAGATCGTGCTGTTATAACAGAAGCTTGGCGAAGAATTGTACCACAAAGTTTGAGAAGTTCGGATGGATATGAATTATATACCGTCGATATGGTAGCCACAATTTGGGAAGTTGTAATGGATCTTTTAGGTAAGAAAACTATACATGTTCATATGTATGTATGTATGTATAATTATGTGCGTAAGGGGGAAAAAAATCAGTGAAATTTTAGGTTTAAAAATCATGTTCATAAAATTTTTAATAAAAAGAGACAAAAAATCGTATTCTTCAATTTTATTTTGCCAAAAAAAATCTTTTCCAAGCAAAACACCCGATTTAAAAAAAAAATCCGGATATTCCTTAGAAGGAAGGAGATAATCAATTCGGTTGTACATATGTATTTCTTTTTAATTTTTGAACATCCATAACTCGTGTAGTTTGGACCCACTTCAGCCAACACCACCAATAAACCCGGCATTTATGAATGTACATATTTACCGATTTCTAAACATATTTTTTTTTTTTTAGCAGTTTCGTGCCACAATTTATTTTTTGTAAAATTATGCCGAAATTTTTTCTCGTAAGTTATTAGACACATATGTATGTATGTATGGCAAATGGCAAATGTTTGACAGATGTGACCGTACATTTAGTATATTTTGAAAAACTTCACCATTTACAGACCGATTCTCATAATTTTTTTTTTTTTTTTGCTAACTAGTGTGCTGCTTGCAGCTTGGTCCCATTTTATTATTTTTAATCGAGGACAGATGTTGTTGCCTAAGCTATATTTTTCTTTTTAAATTGGGACGAGAAATTTGTTCCTTTAAATTATTATTGTTTGAAAAACTCATTCATTTATAGACCGATTCTCATACTTTTTGTTGAATTTTAAACACAACTTTAGCAAAATTTGAAACAATACCTATGGACTTAACTCATCAAGTGGAAAATAAACTAAGAACTTATCGAGCATATCTACGAAAACAATCATATCAAGCCTACCAAACCGAACGAAGAATTGATATGGAAATGAAAAAAGTAGTTAAAAATCTAGAACCGCCGTACGAAAAACC
Organism: Lypha dubia; assembly: GCA_947311025.1. NCBI lineage: Eukaryota > Metazoa > Arthropoda > Insecta > Diptera > Tachinidae > Lypha > Lypha dubia. Next base: position 8,159,046 of record OX371263.1, read on the forward strand.
CAGACGGATTTCTAAACTACCACGTTATTACCTTAAGAAACGTGAAAAACATGTTGTTATTCAAGAAAAAGTAATTTCCGAACGTGCTAAATTCTTTTTCCGAGCATTCCACGAAGAAAAACTTACAGCAGAAACTGGCGATATTAGAGATAGCATTATAAAAGTGCGTGGTGCACAAGAACAACTAGTACCCTTCTATTTTGACCATTTTCTAAAAATAAATGGCTATACACCGAATTATAACTTTAAGACTCAAATCGATATTAGAGATGGTTCGGAGTTCGATCGCTTGCAGATTAAATCTGTTATACCAGAAATACAAGAGCGCATGGAAAATTGGGAAAATATAAGAAGAAAAATTATGGAAGATAATATCGCTCAAAATCCAAAGATGTATGAAAATGTAATATCTTAGAACACGATATAGAAAAGTATAATATTAAACTTTCTGAAAATCTGTGAATTTAATTAAAAACAAAAGATTTTAAATGTTTGGAAACTTTTCTTGTATACATGTACTTATTTGATATGTGTCTACATATTTATTCCGAATTGCAGCTTTAATGCAAATTAAATTGTGAGTTCATAAATATTAATAAAATAACAAAAAACTTATTTCATTCTTGTGCAAAAATAGGTATACATATAATAAATGCTAAATTTAAGAATATTTATCAAGAACTAGCTGTATCCGGTGCGCGTCCTGAACACACTTGTAAAATAAAAGCACGTCTTACAATAAGTATAAATAATTGATTCTTCTATCCATTTGGTGAAATTTCATTACAACTGAAGAAAACACACATAATTTTAAGACATTCGACTGTGTTCTGTATTTCACTACAAAATGAAAGTGAAAAACTTTTGAATTTCACATTTACAATTTCACTGTGTTCTAGAAAAGTAATGAAATTTTGTTTTTCCGACGATTTCAATTTTTTGTTTGTTTCAAACAAATTTTTAAAATAATGTGGGAACAAATGTAGTTTGGCTGCGTTATTAAAAAAAATATATTATCCGATGGAGAATCAAAAAATGGGAAAAAATAAATAAAAAATTTTTCGGCCATGCTTAGTTTCCGAGTTATGGGTATCTGAAGTTCCAGTACAAAGTTGTAAATATATGGTGTATGTTTCATATAATGTGGTCAATATTAGTACCATTTAAAAGCTTTTGAGAAGATGGTTAATGAATAGAACTGGAATAGCCGCTTTGCTGAGTAAAGATTTTCTTCCATTAATCCATTGTTTTGTTCAATATAAAACTCAAATTGAAAAAAAAATTGATTTGTATCTTTATGATATGCAAGAAAAAATCTTGCCTTGCAGTATTTTTGCATTGCAGAAAATCGAGCCTATCGCGAAAATTAAAAAAAAAATTCACAAGAACCCACATATTCAATGCAAGCTCTAAAACTGATTATAATATGCTGAAATTGTTCGCTTTTGCAAAATTCGCGAAATTTATGAAAGTGCAAAAATTAGCTAAAATTTTAATTTATATTTGATTAAAATTCTCTAAAAATATAAGAATGCAGAAAACTTTGCAAAAATTACGCACATTGCGAAAAAATGCAAAAATTTTAAAGATATCATAATTATTATTAAAAATCGCATGATTAAATCGAATATCAAACAAATTGTAGATATCACGAAAATGGCGAACAATCGCGAAATCTTGGGTAAATGCAATACTGATTAAAAATTCCGAAAAATCTAAAACAACAAAAAAATCGGCAAAATTTTGATTAAAAACTGCCTAAACTTTGAGAAAATAAAGCTAGGAAAAATAATTTCCTTTATTTTTATCAAAAAGTATATTATTTCACGCGACTGTTAGCCTTCGATTTCAAATTACTTTATTTGTGGTGAAAATGATTTGTAGAACACATCAATTCCACTTGAAACAAGTTGAAAATTAAATTTTATTTTTTATTTCACTTCAAAAAAATTTAAGAACACAAAATTAGTGAAATTTTCACTTTCATTTCTTTTTACGAATGTAGATCACAGGCGATTATGTGCTTTAGTTGAATAGACAATTATATTATTTATTTGTATGGGGTGTCACTCCCCCCTGGTATTAAAAATAAAAAATAGCCCATTTTAGTTTCCCTGTCATCAGTAATATGGTTCCGAAATTTCAAAACGATCGGTCTGGTTTTTGCAATATTATATAAGCGTTTTATTGTTGAAACTTTAGACTAAATTACCAAAAAAAAAAACACATTTTGGAGATACGTGAAGATAACTTCGGCACGACGACTTATATAATATGTACAATAGAGTTTTTTAAATAAATCCAGCGGGAAAAAAATACATAATTCATTATTATTATTAACATAAAAGGTATTATTATTTATTTACAAATAAAGATCAAAGTCTATACGATTACTTGTATAAAAATTTGTAAGTTCGCCAACTTTTCTTACATAAACACCTTCTTTAAAATATCCATCCTTCGACCATTTTAACATTTGAAGCGTATTAAATGGCCCTTGAAGCATTGTGTCTTGCTCTTTCCACTTGAACTCCCATAAAAGTTCATTAGATTTAGGTTTCTCTTTTAAATTCTTTCCAACATTTTGTTCTTTATGAATTTTTTCCTTTTCGTTGAAGTCATCAGAATAGATGTCGAAGCTAGGGTTGGATAATGCACCAGAAACTTTGCTAGTACTTGGGAAGCTATCCACCTTATCTTTTATAGATTCGTAAGTCGCCTGATATATATCCATATTACCCGTTTTAGTCAAAATTTTGTTGGCCAATTCAGTTAATTTTGTTATTTTATCTGCATTGTCATCTATTATACCTTGTTTTTTTAACTTCAGACGTTCGACAGAACTAATTTTTCCTCTATTTTTACCGAGACGACGTAATGTGCCACCTACAGTTTCTCCTTCAACCATATATGACAGCAAGTCTGCATACATTAATGATTCATTATAAATATCTGCAGATTTTAGTGTATCTGAATCATCCTCGTTGTTCGCATTATCCTTTTCTTTTTCAATTTTGATCCAATCAATATTATCTAACCAATTATCCTTAATATCATCTGACTTATTCCAGTGGTAATGGCCTTCTTTGTCAAAATGCCCTTCTTCTAATTCTTCTCGCATATTAAACGGAGTAATCTTAACTTCATCCTGCACTTTTGCCACTCCGTCTTCCTCGCCATCAATATCGCTTTCACAAAGGTCTCTCTCATAATCGTCGCTATCATCTTCATCAGAATCCAATGTATGCTTTTTGTTGCTGACATGGATATCTTGTAGTTTATTATCGTCATCTTCATCTATGTTATACTTCCTTTTAGTTGACATATTTAACAGTTCTTTTACAGGTTCCTGTCGATGTAAATTCCGATATAAAAATTCACTTTACAATATTTATTTTTTTTTTTTAGAAAATCAAAAACAAAATCTGCGTTGCCACTAAAAATATTTCTTATTAAACAGTTTGTATTAACCCTTTTTGGGAATATCTAGTCGTAATAAGAATTACGGGTTTTTAGTCCAAACCCACAAAATCATGCAACATATTTATTAAAAAGCTTCTTGGCGGTGTATGTCTTCAATTTCCTAAAAATCACGATATATAAAAAACCAACTGCAGGATCAGGGATTTCTTATATCCCAAGATTTTTCGTTTGGCATATTTTGGTGTGATGTATGTGTAAATATGCTGCTAGTTTTGATCTACCGCCGCTGTCAATAATTTTGCCGGCTTCGATATCTATGCTTGTTACTTCATTGAATTTTCATAAAAACACCGAATTACTAAACTTAAAATTTTAAATTAAATATAAAATAAGTTATGTTATATTTACGTCAATCTCAAACTTTATCGATTAGGTAAGTAACGTATGGAAAAATACTAAAAAAAAGCAATAAGACGCTTTAAACTATTGCAGACATGTAGCGGCACGTTTATTGGCAGGTGGGAATCGGAAATATGGAAAAGATAACGACTCTTCAGATGATAAGACTCACAATAAGTCCCAAACTAAGGATGAGAAATCTGAAAATACTTTGCCGAGATCTGAAACTAAGAGTCCTAATGAAGAATCTGCGTCGGCAAAATTGAATCGTCTGTTGGCCTCCATGCAAACTACAGATTCTCAATTTAACTTTACCAAACGTACTGATATAGTTGCTAAACCGGGAGGAGCTCAAAAGAAAAAAAAGTTGTTGCTAAAACAAGATGTAGAGTCCAAAGACATATTTTCTGCAGCCAAAAAAGTTGCCTCCGTCTTGGGAGATGAAAAGCAACAACAGCAAACTGAGTCCGAACTGTTGACAAGATTGTTAGGAGGAAAAGCATCCACTGCTAAAACTACATCGGAAGAACAAAAATTGTCTCCCACTGAAGGAGACGTAAGCATAAGTGAACTACTTGTTGGTATGAAAATTGACCGTCGTCAACAACATAAAGAGCCTGTTCATACGCGCAGTGAATATGTAAGACGCAGCTTGTCAGCCAAAGGAAAACATCAGTATAGAAATCAAGAATCGTTTGAAGAAAAAAGACCCATGCAGCGAAAACGTGAAGCAGAGCTGTATACGGGTAGTGTAAATCTTGGAGGTGGTGAACCATTAGGCATATTTACAGATCCCTTTGTTCTAAAAGATTCTGTAGACTTGTTACCAACTTGGTCATATCTACACGAACAAGCTCTTAAGGTTCAAGTTTCCCGTCCACCTTCAAACTATTTTGACAAGATAGCTAGATGGACGGAACAAGGTAAAGTTTGGCGTTTTCCTATTGACAATGAACAAGATTGGTTGGACGAAACAGATGTAGACTTTTCGGAACATATATTTTTAGAACAACACCTGGAAGGTTGGTGTCCTAATCAAGGACCAATACGTCATTTTATGGAGTTGGTTTGCGTAGGTCTATCAAAAAATCCCTATATTACTGCCAAGGAGAAAAAAGATCACATTATGTGGTATAAAAATTATTTTGAATCCAAAAGAGATATATTAAGAGAATTGATGCCGAATGCGGGAACAAATGTTGGTAAACCGCAGCAAAAGCAAGTTGAATCTTAGAAAACGATATGCATTTGTGAAATATTAGTTATTGTTATAACAAAATTCATTAAATTAAGTTATACTTCAACTGTGTGATTTTTTCAATTTTAATTATTCTGGCTTCATTACGTATAAATTAATAATCAAAAAGTATATAAAAAATGTAATTTGAATATATACTACAGTTGTACAGAAACAACCTATTTCCTTGGAACGGAGTGAACTTTTCCACAAGCTCCTTTTTCTTCGTTGCTTGGTCCGCAATCGTAAAACGTTTTGAGGAACCATTAATTTACTTTGATAAACGTCAGTCGATTACAAATTTGTTCACTTAGAACTATTCTTTATTTCTTAGCTAAAAATGGCAAACGAAATTAGCAAGGGCTCCCAAGCATTGTACACCTAGTACTCGTGGTACATGTGACAGATATGTTCTCCCATTCCTCGATCATCCAAGGAAAATTCATTGTTCCTTAATCCAAGGCGAATTCATATTCAATTCGCCTTATATTTACCCTTGTATAGTGCAAGGCGAATTCATGACAGTAAGTTTTTATATTTTTTTCCAGTGGCACCACTGCTGACAACAATGCTGCCATAATTTTTTTAAATAACCTGCAAATTAAGAAAAAAAACTGATTTTCCAGTGAAAAAACTGCGTATAGAACAAAGAAAAAAAAAATTATCGTTTATTTAATTTATTTTATATATAAAAAAACTGCTTTACGCACAAAAAAAAACAAATTCAAAACTGTTCAATCAAAGACTATAAATATATGTACTTATGTACGTACATAGTATGAATGTATGCCTAAAATTTTTGTGGTCTTTTCTCTTGCAACTTCCCCCCACAGCATCTATAAACGCAAACAATTTTTGTTTTTATTCAATGTTCTACGTGCAATATCTTTATATATTTATAGCCTTTGGTAGAGACATGAGAATAATAAATAAATAAATAATAAAGGTTCATCATCTAACAATGGCTTATCTCTAGATCGAAAAACAAATATATAGAAAAGCTTGGGAAAATTATCCAGCTTTTAAAAGGTGGCTTAGATAAACAAAAGATGAACTAAAAGCATATTTTATTTTTTGTAATTGTGAAATAAATGCACGATAAAGCGATTTACTCCGACAAAGTCACACAAAAAGCCATGAAAAAGCAATAGATCTGTCTTTTGATTCACCAGACCCAAAACAAAATTAGGTTAGTGCTTTTGTACCCGAAATTTTTTTCATTTGTACCCTTTTTTACCCTATTTCCATGGGCTCACAGCAAGGTATATTAATTATAAGGTAGTCGCATTAGCTAAAATTGACATCAGCTGATTGATTTTTTGTTGTCAAAACTTTGTTATGTTTTTATAAAAATATTGTGACATTTTTTTTTATTTAATTAAAATTTAAAAAAGTGAAAAAACAAGCGTGAAAAATTTTTAATATTTAATTAATATTAAAAATATCGGTTAAAATGCGTGTATGTAGTGTCTGCAAAAAAAATTTGCAAAGGGGGAAGGAAAGTTGTTCCAAGTACCCAAATAAAAGACACATCCTGATTTTATACATACATCTATCAACACCTTTTTGTTTTCTGTATTGTAAATAATTTTAACTTATATTTTTATTTTATGCAATTGATTTTTTTTTTAATTTAATTTTTGTTTTGTTTACATATCACATTTTGTCAACAGCCAAGTTTTTACACTAACAAAATGCCTGTTGTTTTTGTGACGTTGTATTTGTTTTAGGGACAAGACTACCTTATTTATTATACCATGGGCTCACAGTGCTTTTGATGTTGCAAGAGTTGGCATCACTGGGTTTTAGCATGGTTTTTGTACTAAAGCCACCAGCAAATTAAGCATTTGCCGTACAATGTATGGGAGTGTTACATCTTCATATTCATATTTATAGTCTTTGATATCGTGCTTGAAAATAGATTAAAACAGAGTAGTGTGAGTGAAATTAAAAACAGTTTACTAAAACTTTTTGATTAATTTAATTAATAAATAACACCATAATGAGCGAACTAAATAAAAAAACCTTCGAAATAAAACAAAAGAAACTATCGTCTATACAAGGCAGTAAGTGTTGTTTGCCTCATTGTGGCATATCCAAAAGAAGTGTTACAAATGTAAAAATGTTTCGTTTTCCGTATAATAATGACATATTGCTTAAAGCGTGGTTAGAAAAGTGCAATTTTGAGGAATGTTTTTTGGAAAGATCGCGGACATTATATATATGCGAAAGACACTTTTCGTCCGATTATATAGGAAAGAAATTCTTGAAACGCGGTGCTGTACCAACCCTAAACTTGACTGATGACTCAGGTATAGAAAAAGATGTGTGTTTTGGAAGTGAGGATGTTGCCGTATCTCTATTCAAAACTCCCCCTCGTAAGCGTAAAAGGTCAGAATCACCATCGTTATGCATAAATTGTTATAAAAGTTGTAAAAATAAAGAGTTTTACCGAAAAAAATATTTTACAATGTTTAAAAAAATTAAAGCTGTGGAGCAAGACAAACATCACTTAAAGAAAAAAATCCAAAGTTTAAAAAAAAGGATCAAAACGTTAGAAAGCAAAGTGATAAATACGAAATCGATTGAAGCCGAAGTTGATAAATTAAATATAAATCCTAACGAAAAAACTTTTTGCAAAATACTCATGAAGGTAAATAGGGGGACAAATGCGCGTTGGAAAGATCAAGAGATAAGCTTTTCTCAAAGTATATTTTACAGATCAACCTCCACTTACTTATTTTTAAGAAATATACTGAAATTGAACCTTCCGAGTCCTTCATCTCTTAGTAGATGGAGTAGCATTAAAAACTTACAGTCAGGCAACAATTTATGCATATATAATGCACAATTTAGTAGCTCATCGAATTGTGCTAAAGACGATGCGATAGTTTCACCTATAGAGTTTCAAACAATTTTAGAGGATACTCAAAGAAGTGGCAGTACATCAGAAAAAACTCACATTCCTGACGTAGATATTACAAATATATTAGCCGAAAATGAAGATTATTTTAATGAAGATGCTGATTGTTTTAACTCTGAAAACATTCCAATAGAGTTAACATCAAGCCGCTATTTCGTTGGTTACATAGCTCAACGGATATCTTGTGCTCGCTGCCGTATGGATATAATAAAACCCGCGCAAATTTTGTCATATCCATCAGAAATGTTTGTACATGCAAAAAATTATGATAAAAATTCAGATTTGTGTGCTCCATCAGAGTTATTTTTTGCAGTATGTAAGATTCATATAAAAGTTTTCGAAAAAATTTTTTCTGAATCCAAAGAAATAAAAAACATAAAAAAAACTATTGTTGAGCAATGTGTAAATTGCACCAAAAATACAATATATTCCTTTTGGTTTCAAGAAAACAACGTATGCTATAAGCACAGAATGGAGATGCTAAATTTATTAATTCTTACACTTTTACGAAAGTATTCCTCGTGGGAAACATACAAATACAACTTAACGAGCGCAGAAAAACTTAAAATTTTGAAACAATAAAACATATGCTCAATCCAGAAAATTATTAAATATGTACCAATCACCAAAAATAATTACATTTCTTGTGCTAGTTATCACTTATTAAAAAGATTTTAATAAATTTTATAATAGTTTTTTAAACAAAATAATAAATTTTATGGTTTTCGAACTCAGGTAAGCGCACGTTTTATTTGATTTATGCATATACATACATATATATTCTAACTATGTACATATACAATTGAAAATTCTAAAATAAAATATTTAATAAAACAAATGATTTCGGTGCGAATCAACATAAATGCAATAGTACAATAACAAAAAACGCTAATTCTCGCACTCGTATACGAGCGAAATCCTACTCGAACGTTCGATTTTTTTAATATTTTAATATAAATTTAATTTAATATAAACATATGTTTTTTGTTTATCTTTTATTACAACACACTTTTTAGAAATGACCGCCCAGTGGAACAAGAGGCTGTAGTTTCTTTTTTAAGTGGTTTTATTGAATCTTCCATCACAGGGTAAGTACAAATTGAATATACATATGTATGTATGTATATACAAATCCGTATGTATATGTGTACTTCCATTCCTGTAGAGATGACTGTTTGTACCAAGAAGTTGAACAGTAAGGGACTGAAATTGTCTCCAATGATTTTATGGAAAACTCTTTTATACTGTAAGTACAATCTAAATATATGCATGTATATACAATCCGTTTATATAAATACATACCTATATATATTTTTTTTTCATTATTTATTATTAGCTCAAAATGCAGACGCACAAACAGAACATACTGCTACCGGCGAAATTGAACATATAAAAAAATTGACCAGCAATGTGGAATCTTTAAACAAAGAAGTCTTAGAATTGAAGGAGAAAAACAATGAATTGTTGACAAATATCGTAAATCATTTTGTAAAGATTTACTCGAAGTTGCCGATATATTGGGTCATGCAGCTAAAGCAGTGCCACAGGATCAAATAAGTGATAGTAATCCGCATTTAAAAAATTTATATGAAGGTTTGACCATGACTAATGCTTCCCTACTGCAAGTATTTAAGCGTCATGGTCTTGAGCCCATGGATCCGTTAAATGAAAAATGCAATCCCAATTTGCATGAAGCTTTATTTCAAAAGGTAGACTTTTTGTCGCAATAAATAATTTCGTATTAACATTCTTTCAATATTAACAGCCCGATACCACTGTTCCACCCGATACTGTCGTTGAAGTTACCAAATTGGGCTACAAACTACATGACCGTGTCATAAGGCCAGCTTTAGTTGGTGCTTCGAAATCCTAATAGCTTGATTTTGTTTTTTTACAAAATTGCTAAAAATTTTCCCCAAATTAATTATTTATTTAATGGAAATGAAAGCATATTTTTTACTTTAGTAAACGAAACAAAACGTTTTAAGATTTCTTTTTCAATACAACATTTTTATTGCAAAATAATAAATTATTTAAGGAAGTTTTGTTTATAATGTAAACATCGAAGTAAACTTGTTAACTTTTTCGTTATATTATCATTGCTTAATAAAAAGTAACTTCTTTTATTTTATATTGTATTGTATTAATAATAATCTACATATACAAGATACATATAGAAGATTGCGACGTCTATCGGCTGCGGATTGGCTACCACGTACTGGCTCTCCCGACGGCCTAGTAACATTTGCAGCCTCGTTGCCTTTTTCACCAATTACTACATCAAATTCTACCACTTCACCGTCGCCAACAGATCTTACTGCCTTTTTGGGTTTATTATTAACCACAGAATAGTGTATAGTCTATGTTATTTTAATAATAGCGCTTTGATGGACAAACACATCTTCTTTTCAATCAATTTTTTTCACGTAATTGTAAACAAATTAGTTGTGTAGTGTTGCATTTTTTTGACTTATTTGTAGATTATTTGCGGCGAAATTCATATTTTCTTCATATTGTTTTTTTTATTGTAGCCATGAGGTCACCTGGTATAAATTCGCCTTGGAATGTGCTTTGCACAAGAAATATAACACACACACAAACACATTTCTCAATAAGCATCATTTATATGTGTAAACAACAAAAAAAAACATATTTCTGTGGAAAATAATTTCTAGTAGAGTTAAAAAAACAAAAATGATTCAAAAACAACAACAAAATAAACTTGACAAAATTATTACTACATACATACTTATGTACGTACATATGTACTTATGTATGCCTAAAATTTTTGAGGTCTTTTCTATTGCTACTTCCCCCCACAGCATCTATAAACGCAAACAATTTTTGTTTTTATTCAATGTTCTACGTGCAATATCTTTATATATTTATAGTCTTTGGTTCAATGCTGCGAAAAACTGCAAAAACAGAAATCTGCACATTTGGCAATGCTGCATACACCGGAAGTTTTAGTTGAAGCTGGAAGCTCAGTGTAGCCAGGTAAATATTGTCTAATGTCCCCAAAATCCCCATTTTAAAACCGGAAATCCCCAATTTTGTCCCCAATAAATATATGTATATATATTAAGCATCATAAAAAACAATTTTTTTATTAATTTTATTACATACTTTTATTTAAGTTAATGCATTCGTATGTGCTCAATGGAACTTTTGAATCCATAGAATATTTTATTCCGTATACAAAATCAAATTTATTCTTTTTTCTATGCTTTCGAGTTGTAAATTTATAAATAACTCAACATTTTCCATACTCTCAGTGAATATTTTAAGCATTTATTTTGCTAGTACAGTTAAATAATCTAAAAACATTTGTTTGAACTCCTTTTGCTTCTAATTCCTTTGAACATTATATGCCAACATCAATTTTAGCAACAACCAAATTACTTTCCTTATCGTCAATTAGTACATTCATTTTGGCAATATCGTATTCAATAAATTCTGGTTTTAAAAATTTTGAACAAATTGTTATAAAAAGTAACATCCTCAATACCATCGCCTTGAAATAATCGAAATATGGAGAAGAAAAACGCCAAGATACATTAACATATGTATATGTATGAAAGAAAATGGTAAAATAAAGCAAAATTGATAATAGGTATACTGAAAATGAAAAATCCCTAAATCCCTCCCCACGATAATATGTCCCAAAAACCAGCTAAAATCCCCATACCTGGCTACACTGATACTGCTAGTTCAATATCCAATGAATAACAGTGATGGAACTTCTAACGAAGTAGTTAAGTACAAAAACATAAGAATTTTTAATTTTATCTGGTATAACAGAATTTTTACCCTACGTCTCCACCAAGCTATAACTTTTCATTATTTTCAGTTCGTTGCTGCGTAAAGTAACTAAAGTTTTTATAGGTTATTTTCATATTTTCTTGATTAATTTATTTTGGCTTCACTTTACTCTACTTTCAGCAGTAGAATTATTCCAAATTATTTAAAAATGGCATAAAGAAACTACAAAAAGCCATTTGTCAAACTAAAGCGTCAAATTATGTTGTTAAGTTATAACTTTAACAGAGCGGTCTATACGTAACAGTAAGATGAGGTTAATGTTAAAGTTAATCATATTAAGTTAAGTGTAGACTGCATGTTACGAATACCTGATTTATTCAAACTTAAGTATTTTAAATGAGTTTATATTCAGAATTTAGGTATTTTGCATTCTTTGGTACTTTTTAAGTTAATGTACCAAATAGTACAAGAGAAACCTTACACAATCCTAGAAATTACTATATCATCACTAGATAGAGCTGTGAATTGCCTAAAACAAAAAGAAGCAGCATTTTGTTCAGTGTTGATTTGTCTTTAAGAGTAGTTGAACGAGTTGGATTACAAGCGGTCGCAATCAAGAAATATAGAAAGTAATTCATAATATATTTTCTTATTAATTTAATTACATACATACTATGTACATTGTGCGGTAATACGAAGATAAACAAGTTAAAACGACTTAAGCTAAATTTATGTATATATATTTATATACATTTTTAAATCTTAATGTATAAAGTATTTGAAATAAAGAATTGAAGCAAAATTTTTTTCGAACTGTTGCGCACACACCTTTTCATATAACCACATAAAATAAAGGCAAATGAAAATAAAATTATAAAGAAAATACGAGAAAAATATATTTAAAAGAATAGTTGTGCAAAGTGTACGTAAGTACAATAAAAAAGAAAGATAAGAAGATACAATAGCATAAGAAGCATTAAAATTAATGAATGAGCTCACTCCAGTTTGGCCAAAAAAAAAAAAAATATATAAAGAGCAAAACAAAACAAACAACAAAAAATGCAAAAGCAAGGTATGAAAATATAAACCGCAATAAACGACAAACACTATTTTAGACGCATTTGTTCAATAATTTTAAAATTAACAACAAATAATTTAAAAATAATGTAAATAAATTACGGCTGCAAAAAAGTTTTTCGTGAGTGGATTTGCTTTGTTCAATTACAAAATTGAGCTGTAAAAAAGGGAGAGGGAGTGGAAAAGTAAATGAGTGTGTTTACTACAATAAAGTGCATTACTGATAATAAGAAGAAGCTTCTAAATACAACAGCGAATATACGAGTCATCAATTAATGTTTATTTCTTGTGTTAAATATAAATTTTTTTATTTTTATTGTGTTATATTTTATTTATTCTCTCGCAAAATTAACGTGTAATGTTGGTATAAAACAGGATTTCGTTGGAACAATAAATTTTTATTAAAAAAGTAAGTAAATAAAACACAAAATACGTAAGTAACAAAATTGGAAATGCATTTATATGTATATGCATGCATACATACATATACAATTTATACATAAATATGTAAGTAGTATGTAGATCGTACTCGTGGACAGTCTTTGTTGTAGAGTACCTACTTACATATTTTTAAAGACTAATATCAGTGTGTAGATGTGACTCCTAATCAATTATTAGAGAAAAGTAACCACAATCTTTTATAAATTGCTTTTTAATGCTACAACTCATTTTATTTTCATCTTTTAAATTTTATAATGAACATTTCTCTCAAAGCTGCTAACGAATTGGACACGAATGAGGTCTTAAAAACGTAATTGAAAAATTCCGTTGTTGTTGTCAACATAGGCAGAGAACGCCTTAAGTGGCCTTTGTGTTTGCTTGTTACGAATAGATGTACATATGTACATACATATGTATGTTTGTTATTTGTCTTTAAATGTCGTTTGAGTTTTAAAACACTGCATTCAAAGGCACGCACAGGCAAAAAAAGCAACAAAATGTCAATTGTAAATTAAGCCTCAGACAAAGAATAATAACCAAAAATGCAATTTTTAAAATATAACTAAAATAAGAAATATAACAATTTAAAGCGATAACTTTAGAATAAATATAATCCAACTTAAACATTTAATTAAAATGATGTTTAAATTGAATTTTTATTCTCTAAAATTTCGTAAATGTGTGCTAGTCGCTATAATATACATACATACATACATACATATGAGCCGTTTATTTTGAAAGTGTCACAAGTAACTTTTTTTTTTGTTGATTGCAAATTTTTTGCAAATGAAAAGATACCTTTCAATTTTATTTAGTGTTGCCATTAACTCGATTTTTTTTGAAAAAGTGACATGCCACTTTGAAAATAAACGGCTCATAAGCATATGGGGATTAAACTGCATGCATTTGAGTTTTATGTAGTTAATAAAGTTTCTACGATTACTTTTTTAAAGTGCAACAATTTTCGAAAACAAATCAAATTTCATACGTACCTATAAATATGAGAAATTATACCTATTTATTCGTAATAATTAAAAAAAATTTATTTATTTGTTGCGGGTGAGCAATATCTAAATGCATTTCGGTGGTTGCTATACCAACTCATCAGTAGATGTTAAAAATATTAAACCAATGTAGTTAGTACGAGTAAAAATGGTTTAATTTAATCTATTTTTTCGACCCTTCAAATCGCGTTCAATTTTACTTAGGTAGGTATAATTAATAATATTTTGATTGTTTATGATTAGAGAGACAACTACATATGTCGAAATTTTTATTGGCATACCCAGGAAGGCAATTTTGCACTTTGGATGGGTTTTAAAGCAGAGACCAAAAATAAATACAATTAAAATTACTACATTCAAAAATTTCAATAAATCAACAAAAATTTTAATTTCATTGTTGATTATGTATAACACAGTGGGACGTTGGAAAAAAATATACCTAAATGATAGTATAAGTTCGACTCTAGTTCGACCTACATACTCAGTTAGGACATTTTGGTGACCATTTTTTATAGGCCCTCAAAGATTCTAGAAATAGCTAATTCTGACGTCGAAATACCGCTTCACAAATGGGATATATTTTTAAAATTGGAGGGGGAAGGATACCTTCCCCATATTCTTGATATATGCTGGGGTTTATTCTATTAACAAAATACAAATAGCAACAAAATCTTGAGGCAAAACGTCGTACACTTGCAGATTTTGCTAAAATCCGTGGCAAAAATCAAAAATTCGACTATTAAATTTTGAGAAACAATTTAAACTACATTTTTTGAAGAGGACATTTAATAATCAATAAGCGGTTTTTAAAAAGTCTTAAAATTGTGTGAGTTGTGGCCGCTCAAAATTAATATTTTTTGGACTGTAAAAAAAATATGGAAAGAAACACGTTGAAACACAAACAGTACCCATGTTCTGTAACTCCCGCTACGAGAAACTTTTCGATTGAAACGTGCAAAATGAAACAAAAGTGTCATAAATTAAAACAAATAGTTGATGTTCTCACAGGTTCAGTTTAACCTGTAAGTTTTTTTGTGAGTAACAACTGTCACGTAAGAAAATTACTCGCAAATTTACAGAAATACTGTGTCTGTAAAACTTTTACGGAAAACGTTCTCACTTTGAACTGTCAAATATACTCACAACAAAAAGCTCGGTGAGTTAACATCTTAACAATATTATTCGAAATAAAATTAATGAAAAAAATTGGTATTACAAGGTTAACTAATTGTTTAATTATTATCTTATTTTTATAATATTAGAAAAATGATTAAAAATGTTTTTAATAGAAAGTGCTTCCAAAACTATTATGCAAATAACAATCATTGAAGCCGCACTACACATTATTTTGTATAGCCGACGGTAGTATATTTGACGCCGCCATTTATTTTTTTCTAGTTTAGTGTATTTTGGTCGCCGTCGAAGATTGTTTTGGCTAGCATTCTTATCGCCTTTAATTACATATCGACATTGAGCTATATTTTCTGACATTTCTAACGTAACGACGTAAGCATTTTTGGAAGTTTTCGACATGAGTTACAGATTCATTTTTTTCTCACTTTTCGAGAAACGATGGAATAATTTGTTTCACATATTTTCGCCACTAGAACTTCTCACTAAAGTTACAGCACATCGGTACAGAATTTTGAAAATCGGTCCATAATTAAAAGAGTTATTCGATAATCATAAATTGGGGGATCACCTTGCTCCCGACTTTTCCCAAAAAATTATGCAAGCAAACACTTTCAAAAATTCTGATGCATTGCATCAAAATACACAACCACGAAAAAATTTAGACTTGTCTGACCACAATTAGCGATTTTATTAACGTAAAATAAACGGCCTTATCTACAAAAGCATTTATTTGATATACGCAAAAAGACTTAAGTGATCGTTTGTATGGGCAACATTGAAAAATTACATAAAAAACTGATAGATTTGACCGTTGAAGAAAGGAAAACGTTTCTTAAAGGAAAATGAAATAAGCTACAGCTTAAGGCATTTTATTAAAAAAATAAATTATTTTAATTTACTTTTTGTGATGCAATATTAAAATAAATTAATATTTAATAAAAATGTGTATAATTAAAATAAATTGTAAAAATATTTTGCAGTAACGTGTAGATAGGGCCTTTGGTTTTAGAAAATTAAGGTACAAAATAACTAACATATCCATTCAAATATAACAAAATTTGATTTTATTCTGCCAGAAATTAATTTGTCACATCTTTTTTAATAATACTGGTGAAAATCATGCTGATTGAAACTATACTTTTGTTTAAAAGAGTATTTTGCTTCCCCTGTAAAATTTCAAAAATGTTAGTTAGGGTCGTTTGCGTTTTAGCTGACGATATGTATGAAGATATGTATGTACTTAATTATCAACTTTACTTTATTTTATTGAAAACATAAAAATTTTCTTCTCTTTTCAGATTAAATTTATCAACTGCCGCACAGTTTTTCTAATAACTTTTATTTTATTCAAAAATCATTGTTGATTTTTTTTTTCTTCGTAAGAAAGAATTTACATATTTTAAATGTAATACAAATTAATATGCATTCGGTGTGAATTTATTTTCTCAAATATTTTATATACATAAAGAGTGTATAATTAAAAATCAATATAAATTTGATTTTGCTTAAATCGCCATCCAACATTCTTGACCAACATAAGTCGCAACGATTTTTTTGTGTTAAAAATTTTAATTTTAATTTCTTCTGTACAACATTTTATGCTTAAATGGATGCAACATCTATAATCACACAGGTCGCCCGCGATGATGAACAATTGAATGTTTATCCCAATGAAAAAGGTAAGTTAAGGACAAATTATAGAAAACTTTAAATTACTTTCAATATTATAAACTGAAAATTTTTTTAATTTATATATACTTGCATATGTAAATACTGTATTCATACCCTCCTACCCAACTTCGTAACGATTTTTACACTTTTGGAGCGTTACGTAATATTTCCCATACAAAATTCATAGATACATTCAGGCATGTTCCAGAAAAGTAAAAGTAAATGAAGTTTACTTTTCAAACTTTTTATTTTTGATTTTTTTTGCAAAACCAAAAGTTTGCTGTTTGTAATGAATATTCATATGTAATAGTGATGATGAAATAGATATGAAATAGTGATAGTGATCTGTCATTTTTATATAAAATCAAAAATAAAAAGTTTGAAAAGTAAACTTCATTCATAGTCCAGAATAACTTAAATGATCTTTCAATAAGTGAAAAATATTGGCTACATAAAAAAATGGCCCCAAACCTAAAATGAAAAATGGCCCCACATTATTGTATTGAACTTTAGGGACATTTTTTCCATTTTATGTTTGTTTTGGAGCCTTTTTTAATTTTGTAATCTGGTGTCATTTTTCATTTTATGAAAATACAAAACCCACAAGCTAAAATGCAAAATGGCTCCAAACTGAATTATTAAATTTGGTTCCAAAGCAAAAATTACAAATTGGAAGGAATCAATGGTTACACCAATATCAAAAGTTAAGAAGCAATATATGTGAATAGTTTCGTCCAATAAATGGATTATTGTTAAGTGAAAAGGTGATGGAGACATTTATGAAAAATAAATTCGAAGAAAATAACTCATTGTTGTCAGATTTTGGAAAGAAGCACTCATGTGAAACATCAGTAAACTATCTTATAAATAGACGGAAATGTATGAATAGAAATAATAAATTATAATAAATTTTTCTTGATTTTATATGGGCTTTCGAAACGATAGATAGCCGTATATTGTTGCAGAAGCTTCACAGATATGGTATTCAAGGCAATGAATTAAATTGGTTTAGATCGTATTTATAAAACCGTACCCAAAGAACAAGAATTAATAATACACAATTTGCTGCGCTAGAAAACAGCTACGAATAACCACAGGTTTCAATATTGGCAGCTATTTTATTTATTATTTATATAAATGATATTGAAAAGATCTTGGAAAAGAGCGAAATAATTCGTTATGAGGATGACACATTTCAAAAGATATGTGTAATATAAACAAACGCTTAGATATGAATGAACTAAAAGTTAAATGAAAATAAAACTAAACTAATTGTAATTAATATGAACACCGACAAATCGTTTTAAATAAATAACATTACAATTGAAAAACTTAAAAATATTAAGGTGCTGATTATACAAGTCGAACGAGTTATTTGAGTGTAAATTTTGTTCGGAAACCATTCAAACAAACCACTCAAATCACTTGTTCGTCTTGTATAAACAACATCTAAATATCTAGGGTTCATAATAGACATACAGTTAAAATTTAATGAACATATTGAATATATGTATGTATGTACAATGTAAAAATATCGTTAAGGAAATCGGCTTCTTTAAACGGTCGAGAAATAAAGTGTCAGCGATGACATCAGTAAACATACATATATAATACAATACTAAACCGCATTTCGAATTCGGATCGACAATTCTATATTACAGCAGTAATGATCAGCAAATTTCAATACTCAAATGGCTAAATATCAACCAAAGACTTCATCCAGAAACTTAAAATGGGAAATGCTCCATATTAGTTGACGGAACAGACAAGATTCGTAGGAGAAACTCACCCATATAATCTTAGAAATGCTAACGACTTCAGAATACAACAGGCTCGCACTAATTCTATGAAGAGAACGTTTTTCCACGAGGGACTGAGGCTTTACAATATGATGTCGGCAAAAATTGAAAATAAAGAAAATGTTATAAATGGGGTGTTCACACTGTAGTCTTATCAGTCATATTGTCATAATGTCTTATTGCTTTACAATAGTTTACAAAATTGTTGTTGTGCTTCAAGTAAAAAAGTCATATCATATTAAGACTTTTTGAGTTATGTTTATAGTTTGTCATAAAATAACAGTAGAAACCTTAGTCGAGCCGGCGATAATATTTAAAAGCCGCCGTTACTTATAAATAACACAAGAATAAAAATATATGTTTGTGTAAGTGGTCTGTCTGACAGCTTGTGAACGTTTTTCCACTTGCCGCCGTCCAAAAAAATAGTTCAGCTCATTTTACCGGCAACAGTTGCTTTTAATTATATTTATTTCAGCAAGTTCGTATAGATAAAAACACAATTTAAAAATTTTAATTGATAATTGATGGAATTGATAATTTTCCTTATTAACAAGTCGGACTGAATTAAATAAAACATTTACATTTAAGCTAAAATTCAAACGTATGCGCGCTAATCCGACTAAAAAATGGAGTGTTGTTAAATGTTTATCAGCTGGAACAATTATGACATAGCACACTAAATTATGACGGGGTGTTCATAATTGTCATATTTTGGTGTGCTATTATTTTATGACATATGACTTTATGACTACAGGCTCGGCGTCAATCCGGCGAAAACCGATTTGGGGCTATTCACCAGGAGGCACAAAATCGAAGACTTTGCGCCCCCTAAATTAAACGGGACCACACTAAAGATCTCGGACAACGCTAAGTACCTGGGCGTAATCCTAGACAGTAAACTATCTTGGATCCTAAACACCCAGTATAGAGCAAATAAGGCCCTCGTGGCTATTTACACCTGTAAAAGAGCGATTGGTCGCAGCTGGGGCATCGAACCAGCTGGGATCTTTGGGCCGATAATTAAGCCCATAATGTTTTATGGGGTTATAGTCTGGTGGGAAGCGGCAGAGAAAGACTCCCACCGACGAACTATAGAAAAAATTTTTAGGCTAGCGGCGATCCTGATAACGGGAGCGCTCAGGTCTACTCCAACGAAAGCACTGTTCGCTATGCTGAACTGGCTTCCGGTGGACGTTCTGGCCAAACAGCTAGCTTTGTTCGCGGCGATCAGACTGAACGCTACATGCTCATGGACGAGAACCGATCTTGGTCACTCCAAGATTCTCAGGCAGCACCAAGCGCTCCATGACTTTACTGACTACTGCCCACCGGAACCTTATTTCGGCGGGCTATTTCAATCTATTGTTCCCAATAGGGAAAACCACTCCTCACCCCCTGCCACCGATGGAGCCACCAGAGTATTCACTGATGGCTCCAAAAGAGGCGTAAACACCGGGGGCGGTTTCTACGTGGAAAACTTCAATGTGAAGGTTCCATTCAGACTTCGGGATGGCTGTAGCGTCCTACAAGCTGAAGTCTCGGCCATTACTAGAGCGGGAAGATGGCTTAGGTATTACAGGATATCGGGAGACATCCTTATTTTTACCGACAGCAAAGCGGCCATTGCCGCTATCAATGGTGTATACACTACATCGACGGTGGTGAATGAATGCCGGAAATCTCTAAACGAGATAGCGAGACATTCAAGAGTAACACTAGTTTGGACTCCAGGGCACTCAGAGTGCGCTGGAAACGATATTGCGGACGAAATTGCCAAAAGGGGCGCATCATTGAGCAACTCGATGATATGCCACTTCGTTGGCATTCCTCTATCTTACTGCAAGCGATTGATCCAGCAGGAATCATACAATCTTGCTCAAGAAAGGTGGGAACAAGAGCATACCTGTCAAATCTCCAGGTCCACTTGGCCCCGCTACAGCCTGCACAGAACTCGCGATCTGCTCAGGCTTGGTAAATGTCATACAAGACGATTAATAACAGTGCTAACAGGGCACTGGTGCTTCGGGACTCATGCCAGAAGGATGGGCCTAAGTTACAATGACTACTGCAGAAGTTGTAACGATGAGGAGGAGGAAGAAACAGTTCTTCATCTTCTATGTCAATGCCCCGCCCTTAATAGCGTTAGGGCGAGTACTTTGGGCTTCAACACTCTGCCAGACCTTGACAGTCTGGCGAACATGAGGCTAATCAGCCTATCCTCCTTTTTACAACAATCAGGATGGTTTGATTCGGCGACAGGACAATCACAGGAAATTGAATAATCAATCGACTGTGCCCTGTCCGCTGCAGGGTATCACAAAGGGACCGAATTAACGGACCCAAGTGCGTCTCGTCTTGGACGTGACGGCCCTCGAAACCTAACCTAACCTAACCTACAGTGTAAATACCCAAAATATTTAGCAGAAATATCTTTATTCTGAACATTAAAAAATTTGTAATATATTCCAATTATAATTGTCAATAATAATTAGATTTTCCGTTACGCACTAACTCATCTTTAGTAAACATCACCGTCTCGGGAAATTCCATGGTGTAGAAATTGTTTAAGCCCAGCCGTAGGCCACCTCTGCAGGTGATCTTTCGTAAGCAGCTCCGTTTTTTGGAAATTAAACACAATTTGTAAAATATTTGATTTTTGTCACAAAGAATTTTAAAATATTTAAAATTTAAAACTTAATATACCAAATCCCATAAATCTGTATTTTGCCGATTTCCCGATTTTAAAATTACCAAGCAGCAATTTTGCCCATTTTAGGTAAAAATTGCCGATTTTTATGAAGCCAATTGATGCTTTTTTAAAAGCAACAATTATCATTGAAAAACAGTGAATGTGCTTTGTTTCTATGAATTTTTCCATAAACATGCACATTTCTTCCGCTAGTGTGCACTTTGTCTGAAGAAACCATTAAAGCTGCACTTTTGACTGGTGCAAATCAATCCCACAGTTAAAAGAAGTGACCTCCCTAATGCACATATTCAGTATTTTTTTGTAGAAAAAAAGTTTGACGACTTTGAAAATTAATGAATTAAATACTTTAGTTACCGCTGACCTTTATTTCTTTTTTTTTTCCAAAGTTTATGCTGGATTACACTTTTTCTTTTCGTCTCATTCATAAAGAATGTGAAAGTTATTATTTAGACGTGTAATTCATTCATATTATTTATTTTACACATTTTCTGTATTTTCTTTTTACCGGTCTGTCTGTGGTGGCTTTTTAATAATCATATTAAAAAAATTTCTTTTCACAAACTAAAAGAAATTTTGTGGAAAAAGTAATAAAAAATAAAATAATTATTCATTTTGCATATTAAATAGTTATTGTTTAATGTCTGTTTGTTAATTAACATTCTTTGAATAGATACGAGTACAACATATAAATAAAAAGAAATAAAATATATTTTTTATGTATGACAATTAATGATATTGTAATAAAGTTAATTATAGTATAGTGTATTGTATACATACATATATACTATATACTGAAGGGACTGTGTTTGTGCTGTCAGTTATTTATTGTAGTTGCCGAAGCCGGCAACCAGAATGAGGTTAGAAGGACCATAATTAAGTTTACAAAATCGGTAGTTGCCTTTGTTGTCTCTGTTTTTGGTGGTTTGAAAGTACAGTTAGTGGTTTATAAGTTGCCACCAGAATTGTGAATTAAATAATTTTTTCTGTGTGTGTGTGTTAGATGTCTTTTTTACTTGGGTTACGGGGTCACAACGGTAATGGTAATATTTTCTAAATAATCACCCCTATCATGAATAATTTCTCTCTCGAAACTTTTCCCCTTTCCCCAAATTTGGAATCGTGAAACAATTCTCCGTGAATAATTTCACGCCTAAATAAAATTTCCCTAATCGTGAATGAATTTCTTTTCTCACGAGTTTTTTCACTTTTCCCTTCAATTTATTCACTTTATTTTTGATGGGGAACTTAACAGAACATGTGTGTAGTTCTTCTATTATTCGAATATTAAAGCTTAAAAAGTTTATTTTATTGAAAATATCTGATAATAAGGCACAAACTGAAGTATTGCTCAACAATAGAAAATGAAAACAACAGTCCGATTGATTGCCTGCAGATTTGTGAAGCTTTAATTTCTTTTGGAATTTTTTCGTTTTGTTGTGTTTCTAAAAAGTAGCCGAATTATTTTATCAAGTTAGAATGCAATAAACAAACGGAGCAACCAAACTAAAGCTCCAACACTGAATATTTAGCTTTGATTTCTTAAGTTTTCTTTAAAATAAATATGCCCGTGTATATTTTTGAATAAAAATTTCTATGATTTCTCATCTTCTTTCCTTTTTTACATTCACTGAAAACTGATAGCGGGAATAATTTTTCACGGGTTATTCCGATACCATTTTTCCCTTCGATGGGAATGAAAATTTTGCGGGAACAAAAATTCCACTTGCTATTTACGATAGGGGTGAATATTTGATACTCAAAATTATTCGATTTCCGGGAATTATTTTATAAATAACAATGCAACATTTAACATAACGGCAATTCTACACTCTAGAATGATGCCAGATGTTAGTAAGTTTTCTTTCTTTTTATTGATTTGTCAGGGTTTGAATTTATTTGTGTATTTTGTTTTTTTTTCTATTTTTTTTTTTTAATTGTTGCAGGTAATTTAAAGTTTATTGAACTTAAACAAATGGCTGAGATAAGCAAAAAAGAGCGTGTAAAATAGTGTACCCAACAGCAGTATACTCTTTTTTTCGTATGCTTTAAAAAAACTGAAAGTCAATGTAGTGTACTGATTTTTTCAATTCATTTTAATATTATTTTGTTTCTTCTCTTTGTTCACATTTTTTATTATATGCTTGTCTAGGAAATTTATTTTAATTTGTATAAATTTGTCTAGATTAAATACAAAAATTAAAATTACTATATATATAAAGTTTGTCGAAATTCATTAAGCTTAAAATATGTTGAATTTTTTGAGCAATTAAATTCTTTATG